>CM060903.1:426457023-428857023 GCA_030737815.1 Allium fistulosum
TTTAATACTCGGTCTGACCCGAGCATTATAATAAAATATCACCCGATTCAGTTTGGAAAAACCAGCGTGAGGAAACACACTCAATTTGAATTGTTACTATTATCAAAATCCTTTTAAATCAAAGGTATCTCGTAAGACCACCCCTTACATAAAAACGACGGGTTGTTACCTTACGATAACCAAAACACTTTTATAGAAAATCCCATGATATTATAATAGTGTCTAAGTATAAGTACTTATTAAAATAGCTGAAATTGTTACATTAATTAAATTTCAGCATATTAGGCTCTACAATCAAAACCGTAAAGGCTCGTAGTGGATATCGATTCCATACAATGACTGGGCTACTGGGATACCGCCTACCATAGTACACCTCTAGAAAAATGTATCGAGGACCTCGCCTGGATCCCTTGCCAACACAGGACCGACCTAATTGTGAACTGGATAGTACCAAATATGTTATCACCCCGGGTGTTCCCACCCTAATCGAGTGCTCTCTTTTCCATGCACAACCATATCCATAATTATAATATATATCCGAGGGTATCTAGAAAGTGATAACATACCCTACTTGGGTGTGATCCACTTAGCCCTGCTGCATCTCCCCTATTTTAGTCATTTCCCGGTTGATGAGGCTTGAGGCTACGTTTACCTTTAGAATATCATTCATACTTGGAATGCTAACACTGCCTTACATACAACAATGCAATGAAAACATTCATCCATACAAGTTGTCCTGGGTTTGGGCAAACCAAATCTCCTTCCAAATCACTATCTTCATTATCTTCGAGATATCACAATTCGTAACGCACAAATCAGATCGAAGTGGTTTTCGGATAATTAAATCCGATCCCGGTCTCTTTGAAACGATCAACGAATTTGCCCAAATTTGATAGTCGGTTATTTAATTATCAAATTACATCCATAAGCAGTCACTAGGCCCATATTATAAATCCTTTCAAAACATACATTCAAAATATCTTTTCAAAGATATATATATTGAAAGCTCTTCCAGTATTTCAATATTTGAACACAATTTCATATACTTATCCGTAACAGGCAATTTTATTCACCGTTTCAACACTTAGAAATATTTCCGAATTCAAGTTATACTTCAATACTTAGGAACATTCCTAGATAAATCATTTCATTGTTAAAATAATTTCAAAACCTTTCTTTCCAATACTTAGGAGATATTATAAGCAATTTCCAAAACCCATTTCTAATATCAATACTTAGAAATATTTCAAATTTTCAATTTCCATCTATAATTCAACACTTTGAAAATATTTCTATGATAATAATCTCGCAGTCAAAATATTTCAAACCCTTCCAGTTCAAGACTTAGGAAATATTTATGTGTATATTTTCCTAAAACTATTTATTTCCAATACTTAGGAAATATTCCATTTATTCCTATTTCTCAAAATCTTTTACAATTTATTTGTAAATTCCTTAACTCGCTTATAACGAATTCTATAAGTTTCCGGAATTCATTAATCAATTTCCTTTAACATTCCAAAATCGATTAAATTGTCTATAGTTTCAAATATCCATTTCTAACCTCTTATATGAATTCTAATTAATTTTTCCAAGTTCTCTTATTTCAACGATTCGGAAATTTCCTTAAATTTCCATAATTTCACTATAAGATTTCTCTTATAAAATCATATCCGTTAAATAAACCCCGTTTACAAATCACAAGAGGATTTTATAAATAATCTTACAACCATTCAAAACTCTACATATATGCTAAGTGTTTTTAAAGAATAGTAATTTATTTTTAAAACACGTTTAAGTAATTATTTATAATATTAAAACATTTTAAATAAACATCGATGACTCATTTCCAACTCAATTTTAGATAAAACTAATCGATTTACAAGCTGATTTTAAAAGAAATTAGAATTTATTCCAATTAATATTAGATATTTGAAAAATACGCTTTCCGAAGTATTTCAATACTTAGTAGCTTAAATCTACATAGTTTAATGAAATAAATTTTCCTTTTAAAAACAAAATTTAAATTATCGCTGGTTTCTTTTTTTTAAAATTCCAATATCCAATTTCAATTTATAAATCCCTCTCGATTCATAACACATCGAATTCATTTCGATTCCCTAACCACTCTCACATTTTGAAAATAGAATCCACTATTTTTCCCAAAAACCTATTTCCATGTCTCGATATAAATTCACACTGTGAAATTATATTCCCAGTTTATCAACTGATATCATTTCCCCTAGTTATAAACATCGTTTATAAATTTATAAACTCGTTTGGATTTTACTTGTTTACAAACTTATTCATAAAATTCCTTTTTATAAATCCATTTCTTTATAAATTTCATTTGTATTACAAATCTATCTTAAATATCGATTTTAACTCCTTTTCATATTTTTCAGAATATCATTTAAAAATCCCTTTATATAAATTATTTAAAATCACTATTTAAAGCATTTTATGAATAGTTAAGTACAATGCCACAATTAAATCATTATTTTATCCAAATCAATTTCTTTTAAAATAATCCAAATTTCGATATAAATATTTTTATATTCAAATCTCCTTTAAATTCTTTCAAATTCCAAAATATAATATTTATGGTATTTAAAATACCAAGATTAAGGTCGTGCTGCTATAGCATCCAATAATTCAAATCACAACGATAATCTATAACATATTATTCTAACACATCATATGTTATTATATATGAAATTAAAAATCAACATTTTTGAGGAATTCAGTTGGATTCCTCTAACTTGTTTTCCTGCATCCACAGATGTTATACAACATAAAAATACCAATCCCGCTTCATGGTGGGATATCGCGATAATATAGGGTCATCCGCTACTATGCGGGTGCACATAGGGTCTCATCCGCTCCAATAGGCGGAAAATATATCCAACTACTAATATATATACTAATATATATATATATATATAACATCCAACTGATAATAATAAATATCAATTCATCCAATCAATCAATTTTTTTTTTAATATTTCAATTTAAAAACTAGCAATCCAAATGAGTGAGATTTACTCACCTTGATTTTCCGAATCTGTTAATCATTCCAATTCCAAATTTATTCCAATGCATAGTGACTTGTCGCTACGATCCAACGTGACCGATTCCGTGATTTTTGGACCTCGTATGAATTTAATATGGATTAATTAACTACGAAATAAATTAATTGATAATTAACTTAAATTTATAAATTGTTTTAAATAAATTACCCTCTGCTCTATTCTTAATTGAGAGAACTAATTCGCCATTAATCTGCTCGCTCTCATGATCACCTTCCCTCTCGTACGCGCTTCCACTCTCGTACACGATATCGAGCACAACCCTACCCAGATGATCGCGACTCACATCTGACCTGCCGCTTCTCCTTCGATGTCGCGCCCACCATCCTCTGACCGGACCTCGCCAACGTCTACCGCCGATAGCTCAGCCTCCGGCCTTCCCATTGCTTCCCCTTCTCGACTATACTCCACACGTCCCACCAGAAACACCCACGCCCACCGTGACACGCTCAACCTTCACGCCACATCCACCAGAAAACGCGACTCCCTAGGAAGCTTCAGCCTCACCATACTTCGCCGCCACGACCCCCTCTGCCCTGCCGTCTTGACGCCACCGCCAACCCCTATATACGCTCGCAAACGCGAACCCTAAATTGATCGACTCCTCCACCATCTGCCGCCCTCGCGCGCTCCACAATCTGCCGCCCTCGTGCCCTCCATGAACGCGAACTCTATCATCCCAGTCACCCAGCATCTCTCCTTTCTTCGATCGTGACGATTTCTTTTATTTCCCTTTTTTTTTTAAAAAACTGCGTTGGAAAAATGAGAAGAGAACACGGTTTAAAAGAAGGGAGTAGGCACGCGTAGGACGGCTCGTTCAGGGAGTAGGGTGACTGATAAGAAAGGAAAACAGATGTGTTGTTAAATCGAATAAAAGTATATTATTAAAGTTTAAAATTATCTCGTTTCCATAACTCGAAATCCTGAACTCCTATCGAGGCGTGCCGCCCGACGTTCCTAATGTTATACTTCTATTCTGAACGCAATGGAACAAGTTCCGGAACCTAATTCTATCGTATGGAGAAGATAGCCTTTTGAATCGACTATTATTAATTAAATTTTCAATATTATTTTCAACGCGTTCCTATCCCGTACGACCAAACGATAACTCCAAACGCCACGAAAATTGAAATCCGATAATAATACACCATTACGGATCCAATGGAACTGGTTTCGTCGAATTCCGAGACTGTGCTCCAGATCGCTATTTTAACGCGTCGATTAAATCGACGATTTCGAACATTGGCGAAATCGCTTGAAATCCCAGTGTTAAAACTTATTAACTCAATTCTAATTCAAATATAATTTATATCAACATTAGAAATCGTTTCAATTCATATTCACTCAAAATTTTAATTATTCACCATTTTCGTGTTACGATAAATCGCTATATTTGAAAATTTAAATTTATTTTATAATTTCAACTAAAATGTTTCATATTCAGAATCAATTCATATTCCAAATTCAACATTTAAATCCTTTTAAATATTCAAAATTAAACGACGAAAAATCCGGATCGTTACACATGTGCCATATTTTACTTAAAAAATAAGTAAAACATTATTCCATTTTACTCAACCAAAATCAATATTATTAGTCGACAATATGTTACTGATTGACAATACGTTGTCAATCGAAAATTAGAGAAATTTCGGTGGTATAAGACATTCGATCAACACTACAATGCTGATCGACCAATTTTCACTGCTTCATTTGATAATAGTTTTATTTTTCTATCGGGTAACATGAAACAAATGACTATGTATGGAGGTAAAATGAAGAACAGGTAAAATGAAACATAGTGCATTTAACACCCTGTTATTTTTATAATATATATACTGATGGGACAGTTTTTTTCCTTGATCTTCCAACCGACTCGGGTAGAGAAATACCAAACCCGGTTCAAGCCCTAGAGATCCCAATGTGAAATTCTGAACAAGGCATTTCTTCGAACAGAGAAACATATTACCGTCACCGAAAGCTAATAACATGGCATCAGTGGCGATCGAGAATAACCAGAACTTGACTGAAACCGAGATGTTGTCAGCGACAGCGAAACCAAGAGGCGCAGGAGGAGGAGAAGGGTTGAAGCAGTACTATACGCAGCACATCCACGACTTCCAGCTTCAGTTACGTCAAAAAACTCACAATCTCCACCGATTAGAAGCTCAGCGTAACGATACCAATTCTAAAGGTCAGATTTTGGTTGTGATTGCAATATAAAGTATTTATTTTTTGTTTTAGATCTGATGTGGAAGTATTTTTCCCTAAGCAAGGTGATTTCGGTAATTTCTTTATGTTTTTAGCTGGGGTCTTTTAATTTCGATGACAACTTGTTTATTAAGATGAAGATTAGTTACCAAGGGAATTTATATGAAACTGGGGAGTAGATTTTGAAATTGTTTTAGAGCATCCCAACATAGTGATATTAGGCATCCCAACTGGTAGCTTTGTAAGTATTCACTCACATGCTACCCCAAGGAAGATATCATTTGGATATCATTATCCAAATTCTTGCTATGTGGTGGCTGAATGAGGCTACCTGTAGTAAGTACTTACCCATGGTTCACAACAATTCAAAAGCGACATTGAATTTTTTTGTTCAACTATTCAATTCGTTGTTAATTAATTGTATATATTATATTTATTTACAGTTGTTATTATGTAAGTGATATTTTTTTCTCTCCTACTTATTGTATGTATTGTTTAAATTTATTACATGCACACGGGCAAGCAAGAGCCCCCCTCCCCCCCAAAAAAAACCCACCACGAGCGCACATATACTATTTGGTCTATGTTTTCAAACAGAACACATCTCTTTAGTATTTTGCTATTTTTACATCTTTTTATATTTCCATATGCTGAGGTAGTATGTTTATACATTTATTTTTTGTTACATTAAAATCGTTAAATTAAAATATAAACACCTTAATAATTTTAAAATTAAAGCATAGATTTTGCAAAAGTTAAAGTATAATGTTACACGATTTTAAACCACAATAACTCAAAAAATGCAGACATTGCATCAAAAGGTCGAGAAAGGTATATGATTGAAACTTACATACATATTTCAAGCAAAGAGGCTTCAACTCATCGACTCAGTACTCAATGCACTTGGGACATATATTCTCAGTGATGATATTTATGGAAAAAATTTCAAGGCTTTTAGGGCGTTGTGCTTCAATTTTTCTAGGAAGATAAATAAAACACTTGTAAGCATCACTAGGTGGTGTGTGATAGAATTTGTACATCCAAGGGAGAAGAAGAGTTATGTATCAGAAATGTGAACGTTTGCATGCAGACTTTGAGTTAGTTTTAAGAAGAATAAATTTCCATGGACAAATATTTTTTTGTTAAAAACATGGGAGGTTAGGTATCAACGACTTCATGATGCCCCTTGGTGCTAGCACCGTGAATAAAAAACAGTTTTTAGAGAATGCAACATAAAAGCATCATTCCAAAGGTTTTTGTACCAATGTGAACAATCTCAAATGACATCATTCCATTAGACTATAATATAAAGAGGATCAACATTCCTGTAGTATTGAGATGTATGTGCTGTGTATTGAGAAGTGAAGAGGAGAAGACTCATCTTTTTTTGGATAGTAAAATCGCTAGGGCTACACAACAACATTTCAATCCCTTACGGCGTTCAGTGGTGTTGATTTTATAGTAAGAGCTTGCTATAGATCATAGGGACCAAGATTCAAGGTAAATGCATAGGAGCATATTATTTAAATTGATCTCATACTACAGTTGTTGGAGGATTTGGTGTATTAAGTAAAAAACTATTTTAGATGAGGATGTCATGGAGCATGAGTGCTTTTTCAAGCAATGCACAAGGACATTAATCTTGTTTTCAAACCTAAACCACACCAAGGATGCACCACCAAGATTACAGTCAATCTAGTGAAAGACTCGGTATCAAATCAGTAACTAATATGAGTAGTAGCTCTATGACAAGGGGTAACATAGATTTCTTTGGTTAGCTCTATATTATATTTGGTTAGGTGCAATTAGTTAGCTTTTGTCAAGGCTATATATAAGGCATCTAACGACAATTTATTATTTTCCATGCTTTGACCTATATATAACACATCAAGATGTATTTTATTACTTCACCATGCTCGGTTGAGGTCATGAACACTGTAATACTACACACAAGCATTCTCTTACTTATTTGCATCATACATACTAGGGCTGTCAATGGGTCGGATCTGGTTCGGATCGGGTTAAGTCGGGTTCGTGTTGATTTTAAATGGGTCGGATCAACTCGTTTATTAAATAAGTCAGAAATAGCTCAACCTAAACCTGATCCGATTATAAACGGGTTGACCCGACCCGACACGTGTAATCCGATTATAAACAAGTCGGGTTGTAAACGGATCGTAAACGCGTTGGATTAACCCGTATAAGGTATGAATAAGTTATAAAAGGATCAAATTCAGGTTCATGAGTCTGGTTGGATTATAATCGGGTCGGGTCAACCCATTTAAGTATAAACGGGTCAAATTCGGACTCACATGTCAACCCGAAACCTACCCGTTTATAAATGGGTCAAATTCGGGTTGATCCGAAAATGACCCACCCACTTAAACGGGTTGGGTTAACCTGCTATTTTCCATGTAATCTTCGGGTCGTGCTGGAAATTGACAGCCCTAGTACATACACAAATTCTTCCATGTAGTCTTTTCTTTTGCTTGTTATTCCGAAGATCAACATTGTGTATTCTCTCGTGAGTTAACGTTATGCACTCATAGAAATGTATGTGCACTTACGTATTTTTTTAAGATTTCTTTTGTGTACTATTTTTCGTTTCTAGCTTTAGGGGTTGTACACCATTTGGCATACAATTTTTGAGAGCCTTCAAAATATTTTTTTTCCCACTATATTATGATATGATATATGACACATCTTTCTATATCAAGATTTTTTTGTAATGGTGTCTTGTTAGATTTTGACGAGGTGACAATTTTTATGGTAGAAAACTGAAATGTAAAAAATTAAAGTAAACTACAAACTTAAAAAAATTACAAAATACAAAATACAAATATGGTTCGTTTTTGTGTCTTTTCCAAGCTATATTGTCACGTTCTTATTAACTTGTACGAATTTTAGTATTGACTTTGGACCAATTTCTTTTAAGAATTTCAGTTCTCTTCTTAGGATCCATTTGTCCTTGATGATATTCATTCTCTATGCTAGCATTTCTTATTTCAGTTTTTTTCAAAAATCATTTCATCGAAATAAACCAAAAATGGAAAATGATGGGTTAAAAAATTGAAAACGTGGCGGACAAGGTTGAAGACTTCATGCAAGTTAACATATAGAACTTACATGATGTTTTGAACATCGAGTAAGTTTATATCTCTAATAACATCAATGGGTAGCACCTTGTGGTATAAATGCCACCTTGGTTGTGATCCAACTTAATATCAATTTGTTGGGAATAGAATTTTGTAGATTCCTCAATATTATAATGTCTTGCTCTTAGAAGTTTCAAATTTGTGAATTCTATCGCTGCTTATAGCAAAACATGTATCACTATTTCATGCAAGAAATATGAGTTCGTCAAACAACCAAGGAAGATACTCGTGAGTCATAAGTACAATAATTTTCTTCATGACTTTAGGATGTGGAATGCTCCACAACATCGTTTAGGAGTGAGTGGGACATCATGCTAAATTGTGGATTGCACGAACAATGTGTGCATTTGCTAAGAATGCAATTTTTTTTCTACGAATTTAGATAAAAATTCATATGACAATAGTATAGATTATTATTCTGTGCATGTATGACTTCTATTAATTTTGGCATGCACAAATTGAGATTTTGGCATAAACTGGACGTATTGCTTGTGGATGTGTTGTAAGCTAAACACGTCAGTTTCTTGTGATTCGACTGCAAAGAGATTTTCCAGTCGCTTAGCTTTTAGGATGCTAGAGTCATGGTTGCTGGGATATTGAACATGCTCAAGAGGACCGGTTCACTTATTTTCAAACTTCATAATGCTTGCTGCATATATATCATTGTTTATGATATTTGCTGCACAAATTTGAACTTTACTTCGCAATATGAAAATTTTGAATTGTGGATACATGGTTTTTTACATGTAGAACCAAGGTTTTAAATCTTAGATTTCAATTATGTCTCGTCTTGGAAATTGTATACATAATATCTAGTATCGAGCGGGTTCTTGGACGAGATGGGTGTATCTTGAGTATACGTATCAGATTGACATTTCGAATTTTAAAGTCTATCTCGGGACTATCTTGGAGTAACTCAAGCTTTCAAAATTGATAGTTTAAAGATTGTTCTAATAATTTTTTGATAACAAGAGTGATACTTAATTTAAGAAGAACATTCATTTTGCATGTCTCATGGGATCAAACTCATGACCTCTAGAACGACTATCTTGATATCTTACCACTTGAGCACTAATGGTCCTTAGACATGGTATAATAATTGTTATCTAAATATAAAATTTTAACATATTTAATCTATATAAAATGATAATATTAAATTTCTTTGGAGAGCAGAGTAGTCGCATGATGGATTTGGTATATTGATCGAATGGATTTTACTCATTTGCATATTAGAAATAAAAATATATGAAGTCTTTTATTTTTTTCTTGCTCGTTAAAAAAATAAAAAATGGAATTAATGGGTTAGTATAATGTCATTAGAGTGAAATTTTTTTGGACCTACGCGAGAGGTAAATAAAGATGTAAATGAAAGAAACATAATTTTGTATGAGATCTTATATTGAAATTTTATCTCAAATTTCGCTTGAGATCTTAATATCTTGGACGAGATGAGTGTCAAATAAGATACAAATAAAATTTAATGTCTCGTTTTAGCTAATTCTCATCTTGTTCAAGTTTGAAAATGAGATCTCGCATCATCTTGTTCAAGTTTGAAAATGAGATCTCGAGCGAGATTTGAAACAATGTGTAAGATCATTTGCTCATGCAATTTGGTTCTTCATTTGGCCAACCGGTTGTAAGATTTTACTTGGGATGCTAACGACCTTGTAAAAATTCATCTATTTTGATTGCAACTTCTTATTTTCTCTTACCATAGAGTTACCTCATAAAGACTTGTAATGATAATGAAGAAGAGGAACAAACAAAGTTGTAGTGTGCAGTAGAACAATGAGTTGCATGTTCTGATTGGGAAGGATGAATCACTTTGGGAAAAAATGTATTGATTGGATCATAAATGCGATGATTTACTCTACGTAGTCTCTAGTTTAAGTATAAGGTTTAGAGAAAAGGTTAATCAAGAAGGAGAACGAGCAACACAAATGGATGTTTGGACGCTACATGAATTTGTTGCTCATATTTTACAGGAGATGCTTATAAATTAGATCATATTAGATTTTATCAAAAATCACTTGGTGCTGCGATTGGTGAAGGGTACTCTCAAACTATCTTCCCATTTGGTAAGTTTTTTGGGCACAAAATCTATATTGTGTGAGGAGACATCAATCCAATTTGAAGAAGTTGATGTCCGATATCATAAAATAGAACTTATGATCCATTCAGATCGAATGGTTTTGTTCCAAAATCAAGGTCATAGTTCTTAAAACTTATCATCTTCATTTTGAAGAACTAATCAGTGAAACCCAGTTACCGAACAGCTCATAATGCTATTTCACTCTCCAATCTTTTCAATACTCTCATTTTCTTTCAAATCAAAATTTGTATGTTAGATTTAAATCTAACTTGGTCATTGGCTACTTGACCATCTTAGACATAGCTCAACTTTATTCATGTATCTAGCTCAACATTTTTTTAAACATGATTAGAACCACGATAAGTTAAACCTTAGTCTCTCAACTTCTCTTATCACATTTCCATTGGAAAACATTTCTATTAAAAACTTGGTAGTAATATAATGTTCGTTCACAGGCTGTGTCAGAGAGTTTCATAAAACGTTCTTGGTGGAAAAAAATGTGATACCTTTATGAAGATCCAACAGTCAAATGCATATCCTTATACATTATTTGTGGATGCTATTTTTGACATCACATATATATCTTTATATATCATTCTCTTCATTTGGGACTAGTTGCATGTATTTGTCGGGTTTTCATTGTTAGTTCGTCTTTATTTTAAAGGGATGATTTTGATGCATTCTACGATGGGGGGATTGAACGATGTTTAAGAGAAACAAATAAGTAATGATAATTTTAATGCACTTTGATAGTAAAAACAAAATTGAAGTAATATATTCTATCGAAGAAAAATGGTATTGTGCATATTATAAAAGAAATCTTTGACGTATACGTGGAAGCAAGAGTTTACAAGTAACATCAAACTTAATGCTAAATGATCATACTAGATATTGATCTTAGAAATGTACCCTTAATTCAATTATAGAGATACAAGACATTCTTATATTATTATCTTGGAGGTATATATGTTGTCGTTATCATCTTGAAGGTGTTTTGATTTTGCATCTTCAGCGCATCTTCAATAGTGTTTGGTACATATTACGAATATGTAATATTACGCACTATATGCAACAAAGCTCCTAAAAAATTAACGTAATTAAGCGTCTGTTAAACAAGAGTTTAACTTCATGAGCCTGTTAAACAAGCATTTGAGTGTTAGACGTCTATTTAACGAGTGGTCGACATCCGAGTATGTTGTGTTAATTTTTTTTCTTTCATTTTTTGTTTTAATGTTATTTGTTAGAGAACTAATTTTGATATTTATCATTTTTTTAATTTGTTATTTGTAGTTTTGTTATTTTCGAGTTAACCATTAACAAAACATTTTATGGAAGTGATTTACTCAATTAAATCATTCGTAAAACATTACCCCAGTGAAAACACTATTACAACGATTTCAGTTAAAGTTACATCCTTCGTTTACTCCTCAATTTTTATCGGCATGTTCATCCAAATCCACATGCATATTTTTCATCACTTGTATTCTCCTTTGGTGCAAATATCTTAGTTGCTCTTCATCCAGATATCATGCACTTATGAACATTATCTGATCAACCTCTCTTTTGGTCTTGATCTCAAGCAATTTCTTCATTATCTCTTTCTTCTCAGCAACATCGATCTCTCGTTCTATCATAATCTGATTTATCTTTCTCGAAAATCGACGTTTAGCAAATCCACTTTAGATTGCAGGCTTTGTTTTTCCTTGATAGCCTACCCTCCTATAGGCCTAACAACATCATCATGTGCAGAGTCATCGAGCAACATTTCATGATTATTGAGTTTCCCCCGAACTTGATTGGTAGCTATTTCTGTGCCTTGTTCTTGCCTTTGTCGGTGGTTTGAAGTCTTTGTACCATCTTCTTACTCTTGTTTGAGGATATCCATTTATGATGTTAATTTAGTGAAGTCATGGGAGTGCATAAATTGGTAGAAATGAGGCTTCACATGGTTTTCAAGAGTAAACACTTTGAATAAATTATTTGCAACATTCTTCTAAATTAATTAAAAAAAAATTACGAGTGTTTTAAATGTTAAAAGAAATGATAAGTATTCAATTGTTAAAAAGTAGGCATACCAAAATATTATTTGTCTCACATTCCGCCTGAATTGGCTTGTTTGATTTTGTAGATCCACGACTTGAAATATAAAAATTCTATATGTTGATTTTCCTTCAGCAATCCTTTATATATGAAAAGGAACATTTCAGATCTAGATGTTTTACATTGAAATTCAGGGCAATACTCATCCAAAAAGTATCATCGCTTTGATCATCTCTTCTTGTCGAATCAACAGAAAAAAGGAAGTTAGATGTAGCATAAATCATAATCTTCTTGTCGCGTCCACGAATCCATAGTGAAAATTCCAAGTTCTTGATGAGAGCAGTTTTCGTTAATGTTGAAATTTTCAAATGTGAAGTTTTGGGTATCATCATCAAAATTGGAATACGTTTCTAATTTGAATATGGAAACGTCGAAGGAAAGATCGAAACTTTTAAAGAAATTGTGTAAAAATAGAGATATAATTTGATATGAAGTGATGATGTTTATATAGAGGTTAAAAAAATAACTGTTGGAATATAGCCGTTGGGAGCTACTTGTTGGAGAAGCACTAACAAGCACTTGACTCCAAGTACAAGTGCGCAATCAAAATATGTATATTTTTTTGTAATATTACAATTCAACCATTGGAAAACCTTTTGAGGCTCAAATCTATTGAAAAATAGTAAAGGAGAAGAATTTGAAGCTCTTATTAATTCTATGAATTAATTCTCCTTAATTCTTTCCAAGTGGATATTAATTTACCACTTTACAATTATTCTACTAAACTTTTCACACTATTTTACATTCAAATACCTACTTTATTGTTTTGAGTCTTCCGACATTGTCATTTTATAGTAAATTTTAATTCTCTTTATTTTTAAGCTATTGCTCCTAGTACATGTGCAAACAATGCTTTTTGCGAAAGACATAGTATCGTTTGTCTTTGACTACTATCATTTCTGCTTGTTTATGCAGTAAACACTTGAGTCTCTTATGTTGTTTCCTCTTTCTGATTATTCTCCAGTCCAAAATAACCCACATGCATCTCTTTCGTCTCTTCAAAACATAAAATAATTTGGAACAACAAAAAGCGTGTCACATGCTTTATAGCCTAACAAGAAATATAAAAAATGTGGTACTCACTATATCCATGTTCTGGGGAAGGTCTCGAGATAATACTTGGTATCTAGAATTAGGGTGATGTTTTGCCATGCCACATACGGTCTGTTCGACACAAAAGCTTTATTTCTGTTTCATAAATACTACTGTTAATGTTGTAACTGCTACTTTGCCAAGGAACAGTTAGTAGCAATATTAATATTCATTAGCGATTTCGACTCAAATTCAATTATTTGAACTACATTGCAAATAGCACGACTTAGATTTATAATTTTGAACTACATCACAAACCATTGTGCACACAAACTTTAAGCCTCTGAGCGGTACCTTAACTATACAAACATAACAATCTTTAAGTGAACGCACTTTCCCTGCTCTCTTATGTTTTATATATCTGAAAGCCTTTAGAAATAAAAATATTATATTGCTTAATATGCTTTAGGAGTGAAAGGCATTCTCGATCA
Source organism: Allium fistulosum (assembly GCA_030737815.1). Taxonomy (NCBI): domain Eukaryota; kingdom Viridiplantae; phylum Streptophyta; class Magnoliopsida; order Asparagales; family Amaryllidaceae; genus Allium; species Allium fistulosum. The sequence continues at coordinate 426,471,194 of CM060903.1, forward strand.
AAGATCTTTTATTTGGAAGTACATTAATTGTTTCAACTGATAACATGATTGTAGTAAGAATGCTGCGTGAGGAATTACAACTGCTTCAGGAGCCTGGATCTTATGTTGGTGAGGTTGTCAAAGTAATGGGGAAATCTAAAGTCTTAGTTAAGGTATGTAAAAAGGTCAATTTTTTCCGTTGTATGTAAATGGTGACAGAAGCTTAACATTTCATAATTTAACTCCCTAGATGAAATTTAATCACTTTTAGGTTGTTGTAATTTCAACATATCTAGGAGTTTTTTCCTGTATACATATCATTATACAAATCAATAATTCTCATACCCTCAAACGGTTGCTAATTTATTTTTCTTTGTTTAACATAACTCTCTTCTCCATGTTCTAACTGATTCTCATCTACATATTTGTTAGCACATGCATAGGCAATTTATGAGTTTTGATGGTAGGAGACGGTTTTGCTAGTGCATGCATGGACCATTTGCGATGCCTGAACATATTTTCTGTGCCTGTGTCTGTGTGTGTAAATATCCCTAAATGAGATTTAGACACTTTTAGGTTATTGTATTTTAAGCATGTCTAAGATTTCTCATCCCTCTAAAAGTATATATATCATTTATATAAATCAACAATGCTCATTAAACCCTCGTGTAGTAATTAATTTTGTCTTTATACATTTTTTTCTGTCCAGTCTAAATAATTCTCATTGATTTATTCTCATCGACTAGTTAGGATTTTTGTGGGTAGGTTTTTAATTGCTAAAATTGCTTCATCTTAGCTATCGCTGTTTTTAAAGTGATGTCTACTTAACATTTTAGTGTGTGCACGTCTGGTATAGTTTATATAATTATATGGGAAATATAATTATATGGGATTGACTAGTCAAGGTAAAGTTGCTACTGAATTTATTACTTTATTTCTGCGGCATATGGATGTTGTTCTTTCTTATGCTATCAAATGTGAATGAAACAACAATCTTAAATATTGCAATGCTCAGACGCGTGCTCCACATAACTGGGTTGTGATTTTTTTCTTCCCTTCTTTAAGTTAATTCAACCATTAATTATTGACATATTCATCATCAAATATCCTGCAATGTGCATTTACCTATGCTGCTACCTTAGTTCTTGCTTAAATTAGAATTTTTCTTACACACTCAGGTACATCCAGAAGGGAAATATGTTGTTGACATTGACAAAAGTATTGATATTACAAAGATCTCCCCATCGACTAGAGTTGCTCTTCGCAATGATAGCTACACACTTCATTTGGTTCTTCCTAGCAAAGTAGATCCGTTGGTCAATCTTATGAAGGTTGAGAAGGTTCCAGATTCTACATATGATATGATTGGTGGCCTTGATCAACAGATTAAAGAGATAAAAGAGGTTACTTACTAGCCATAACCTAATTACTTTCTGCTTGTAATTGCATTTCAAAATGACACTTAAGCTTCATCTCTTACGGTTATTGATCACATTAAGTACTTGTTTATCGATTCTTTTCAGGTTATTGAGCTTCCAATTAAGCACCCTGAACTGTTTGAAAGTTTGGGAATAGCTCAACCTAAGGTTAGCATTTTATTGTTCTTCTCAGATGGGTTCAAAATATTCTAGGTTTGAAATGATAGAAATGTGACTTTGATATGTGTTTAGGGTGTTTTGCTTTATGGGCCACCGGGTACAGGGAAAACTCTGCTGGCCAGAGCAGTGGCCCACCATACTGATTGCACGTTTATCAGAGTATCTGGTTCTGAGTTGGTTCAGAAGTACATTGGTGAAGGCTCTAGAATGGTTCGTGAACTTTTTGTCATGGCTAGGTACATTCTTTCTCCATTTATATGTATGTGTGTGTGTGTGCGCGCCGCGCGCGTACACATACATGCATGCGCGCGCACACATGCATTTGTGTGTCCCTTCATCACAGATGGTATTTGAAATAAAAACAAGTGAACTTTCATAAAAACAACCTCCAGCTTTAAAATGAACAGCATTCCCTCCCTAAAAATATGTAAAAAAAAAACAAAAACAAAAAACCATATTTTTATGTTTCAGGATTGCGGATAACTCAGCAAATATTTGCATTTTTCAAAAAATGTCAAACAAAATGTTTTGATCAGAGAAACATGCGATTAATGTTCAGATTAATTTTTTTAAAATAATATTTTTTAACCGAGATTAAAAATAGGATGTAATTTAAAACATGGTTTGGGGAAGGGTTTTTCGTGTACCAAATCAGAAAATAAGGGGCTGAATCAAATTTCCACTAAAATCAATGTATTATTCACAAGGTCGAAAACTTTGCAAATCAAAAATGTACTTGAAGGTATATTAGTTTTTACATGTTTAATTATTAAACTATCATATAAGTTATCTCACCTCCACTTTATACCCAATTTTTTCTCTTTCCATTTTTGTTTTCAATTTGAATATTATTCATTTTATATTTTTATCTTATTTTACTCTTTTTAAATTTATCATTTTTATGATATTCTTAAATGAATAAAAGGTACTTATTGAATTTTACATTAATACAAAAACTATGACACTAAGTAGTACAATAATCATTAAAGATAAAGATTACTAGAATTTTAAAGAATGATCATATAAATGATACAACAACAACAACAAAGCCATTATTCCCAAACAAGTTGGGGTCGGCTAGAGATAGAACCCAAAACTAAATGAAAAAATCAATTTAAAAGTTATAATAATAACAATAGCAATAACAATAATAAAATAAAGTCAAATAAGTAAATTAATAATAATAGCTAAGTAAAGTAAAATAAAATAAAAATATATATGTATATATATAAGAGAAATGATAATAATAATACTAATAGCGATAATGATACTAATAGTAATATTGGTCAAAGACCAAACCTACGTCTTAGGCTCATGTTTCCTAGTGCTATAATCTAAGACTTATAAAACTCAACGCTCATGGTTCTGGTACGTGAATCGCTAACTTCCACTCGCTCCGATCCGTCACCAGCTCTTCGGATATACCCCAATCTTTCAAATCTCTTTTTACTACTTCCTCCCATGTCAACCTTGGTCGACCTCTACCTCTCTTTGGGCATTCAACACGGCCTATAATTCCAACACACACAGGTGCCTCAGGCGGCCTTCGTTAATGATCATATAAAAGATAAACTGTTTAAAAGATATTTTTACAATAGTTTAAATTTTTTATACGCAAGTTGAAATTCTTAAAATTTCAAGATTAGAAAAAGTATAATAGATATTTTCTGAATGATTTCAAATTCCTAGATTTGAAAATGAAATACCTATGCATAACATTAAAAGTTTAAATTTTTATTTTAAAAATTAGAAGCTAAAATGATCAACTAACCATGAATGGTTTTAATGAGAAAAATATTATTTATAAAGGTAGAAAGCTAAATAAATAAATACTAAACATATTTTTGTAAAAGAAAACCATGAAAAATATATATTTAAAAAATTACCGTGGTATCAAGATGAAGATAGAAAGTTAAGTAGATTAACTATTAAATATATATCTGTAAAATGAAACTATAAAAAAAAAGTGTAACTAAAAGGAGACATTTTGCGGTAAGATTATAAATAAATTGGAAAGATGTAAAAAAAACATTGTTTCTTGTTGGAGCTGAAATTCGAACTCGTCACATGATAGAAATAAAATTCTTTTTTGTCTTGAGCGGACTCAAACTTGTGACGTTAAAGAAATAAATTGTATATTTGTCATGAGCGGGATTCAAATTTATAACCTCATGAAAAATTATAAAGTTTTTGTCAAATGCGGCCTTCCAAAACACAAGGGCATTTGGAAGTTAATATCTACTCCAACAAAGTGGGACACCAAAGGTAATTACAATTATCAATGAAGATATATGTACGTGTATGTACGTATAAACACACACATACAAATCAAAGTGTATGTTTGTTCAAATCTATATCTGATTTCAGTGTACAATATTAGTCATTGATGTATTTATGGAAAAGCAAGTACCGAGATCCAAAATTAAAACCAAAATTTTGGAAATTGATAGGAATTTCGAAAATCTGAAATGACCCATGCTGAAAGGAAAATCGTAATCTTGAACCTTAATCTTAACATACCACTACGAACAAGCACAGGAACTCCAATTCATAACTAAAAGTGTAGAATTTTGGCCTTGTGCTCATTAGTATAGTTGTTTGACTCATACTTAAACTATCACTTTTCAGCATGTTGATTGACTAATCATGTGAGTGTCCTTATTTGTTTCAGGGAACATGCCCCTTCAATCATCTTCATGGATGAAATAGACAGCATTGGATCTGCTAGAATGGAATCTGGAACTGGTAATGGTGACAGTGAAGTACAAAGAACCATGCTCGAACTTTTGAATCAGCTTGATGGATTTGAAGCATCCAACAAGATTAAAGTACTTATCTTTCTTTTTCCTCAATTGATGATGTATCATGAATATTCTTAATCATTTTCCTCACGGTTCAGTGCTCATTTGTAACTAAAAAATGCTTCCTCTTTTGTAGGTTTTGATGGCCACAAACAGGATCGATATTTTAGATCAAGCTCTTCTTAGGCCTGGACGTATTGACAGAAAAATTGAATTTCCTAACCCCAATGAAGATGTAAGCGCAAAATTTATTTATATTGCCAAAAACGCAGATATTCCTTTATTTTGTCTTCATGCTACACTACCACTTTATTCAGTTTTCTTCTCCGATTGTATAGTCTAATCAGTTACTATTCCGATTCCAGTCTCGATGTGATATTCTAAAGATTCATTCGAGGAGGATGAACTTGATGCGTGGGATTGATCTGAAGAAAATTGCTGGAAAAATGAATGGTGCCTCTGGTGCAGAACTCAAGGTGAATCTACTCAAAATCCAATATCGACAATGTTTATATAATTAAGTACTTTGGAAATGCATAAAAAATATTATTGGCAAAAGATGAATTTATTTAAATAATCAATAATTGTCAGCATAGTTCTGTCTCTATTGTTATTGTTGGTGAAGATAAATAGTGAAATAATTATAATACTGAATATGTGTGAAAAATAAAACTTTGAGAAATATTTATTTTGGAAAAGGTACAAATTAATATTTGTGATACAATAGGCATAAAGAAACTGAAGAAAAAAAAACATAAAGAAAAGGATGTAATTTTTTTGTCCATATTAGTTAGTATTTGAACATATGACGTCATTTTTATATAAAAAATTGTTCCAGTTATGAATTAAAAGTAATAATTGCCGGGATTGAAATCCAAACCTGCGAACTCATGTGTGTGTTTTATGAAGTTTGCAATTTTATTTTTGATGTATTACAATTACTATTAAAAATTAATGTTTATATTTAAACTGAACCTATTATTACCATGACATTCTTCGCAGACTTTCTTGCTGATTCTCTAGTTACAAGATGCCTATATATACCTTACACTTATTGTTGATTGATAATGGAAATGAAACTCATTTACATTGATTCTCAAATTGAGTTATTAAAATTGCATTAATTATTAAGAGGATGTGTGATTAAGCCAGGCTTTGGGGATTGCAAATTGAAATTAAATTCAAACATTATATTGTTTTAGGCTGTGTGCACGGAAGCAGGAATGTTTGCATTGAGGGAGAGAAGAGTCCATGTAAATCAAGAAGATTTTGAGATGGCTGTGGGCAAAGTAATGAAGAAGGATAGTGATAAGAACATGTCTCTCAGAAAGCTATGGAAGTGATCTTTTTAAACTTTACATGGAAAACCTGTTTATGATTTTCGTTTAATCTTTACATGGTTCAAGAGACCACTATAACTTTCCTTCTCAGCCAAACTTAATTTATTCGTCTGATGTTTCTGTAACAGTGTTAATATTTTTAGTTGCTATATGTCTTCTTAACAATATCGTTCATTATCTTGGTGTTCATCTTTGCTTCTAGCCTTTTCCCAATTTTTCCTTAATTCTGAATCAGATGACTGCTTAAGGTTTAAGTATCTCAGTCGTGTTTGAGTTGAGCAAAGGTGATAATTATGAACTTACCAGTTAATTATTATTCTGCGTTTTGAAATTGTACAGCATACTTTTTAGTCAGGATACGGCAGAATCAGAAATAGAAAAAATCTGAAAACAAATCAAGAAAGGTTTAATCAGTTTGCTTTTCTTGAAAACATTTACATTTAATCAAATATCGGTTGTTTAAATGTAGGAAAATAAATAAAGCACATAGTATTTGGGCCTTGCATCAGATGTGAGACGCTATTGTCCTTTTTATACAGAAGTTTAATAAAATAGTTGTTGAGTGATCTTAGACTTTATAGATTTCCTTTCAATTTACTATTGGATTTTGATATTTTTTGAATATATTTTGGTTTTCAATTTAACATCTAATGCTCCATGTTCAAAAAACATTGTTTTTTGATGCAATTCATTGCACTTGTACTACAATTATTTATACGAGTTGTTACGGCATGCGCTATGCGCGTGAATTGTTTTCCTTGTAATTTGTATATGTTTAAATCAGTCAAAAAAATAATTTTTTATTTTTAAGTGATTAAGATTTGTATATTTGTAAAGGAGTATTTTGAATTTGTAAATAAAGTTTAATTTTAAATCATATTTTTAGAAGCGTTTTGAATTTGTAAAGCATATTTAATTGTTAGATCCTATTTTTAGGGGCGTTTGAATTTGTAAAATAAGTTTAATGTTAGATCTTATTTTTAAGTAATAAAATTTAATAACATATAGAGGGGCCTTTTTCGTAGTTCAAGTTGATACAAAAAAGTATGACGCCAAAGCTATTACAACTATTATTAGAAGATAGATAGAAGTGTTACGACATGCGCTTCACGCGTGAATTGTTTTCCTTATAAATTGTATATGTTTAAACCAGTCAAAAAGGCGATTTTTTTATTTTCAGGTGGTATTAAGATTTGTATATTTTAGATCCTATTTTTAGAATCATTTTGAATTTGTAAAATATATTTAATTGTTAAATCCTACTTTTAAGAGCTTTTGAATTTGTAAAAAAGTTTAATATTAAATCCTATTTTTAAGTGATTAAGATATGGTAATGTATAGAGGGTTGTTTTTGGTAGTTCACGTTGATACCAAAAAAATGTGACACCAAAGTTATTACAACTTTATTAAAGATTTGTAATAATTTTTGTTATGCAACAGTGATGAATGAAAGCATTATACAACATTTGCATTACCAATGTATGGATATCTTTGTTAAAATTACCAGTATCTTAGTACTGGCCCTATTTGCACTCCATCTTTCTTCTTTCACACCCCTAAAAAACATAAATACCTCTAAAAAAACATCTACTTTCACACCTTGGTCCACCCCTTAGTCCGACCGTATCTGGTCCTGCACCGGCTGCTCCTTCTTCGGCACTTCCTTCTCTTGCCAGACCGGCATCTGTGACCACCGCCTCGAGTGCTTTGACCTTAGCTACGCCCTTCCCACTAACTTCGTAAAGATCTCACTCAACCACGGCAGCCTCGACCGTGACCTCACCTCCTACGGCGTCAGCCTCGTCGACAGCTTCTTGACTGTTCCAGTCCTAACCTCTAAATGTTGATTAGCTGCTCTTGGTTATTTTTTTGTCATTAGTTGCTTTTGATTTGACAACTGTTCCGATCCTAGGGAACTTAAGGTTATCTTTTGTCGTTTCGGTGCAATAATGTTGATTTTAAGTATTATGTAGCTTCTGATGTAATTTATGTTTAACTAGTACAACCGCACAACGGTGAAAAAACCGACCATGCAAAAAAAATATTTGTTGTAATTTTTTATAATTTCAATTAAATGTATAATTATGATATGTTAACAAAAACTATTTGCATCATATTAACACATTTACAATACCTTAAACTACACAATTAAAAATGCTACAAATCATGAAAATGCTTAATCAAAGCCAGCAAATGCATATGAATTTGCTGTGCCAATAGTATATACAAGCACCTAGCAACACTTTGTTCTTTGTAGTGTCCATTGAAGTAGCATAGTTCATAGTTTGGCGGTTTAAGTAAGGAGCTATTGCCCGAGTTTGTAGTGGTGTTTATAACTATATATTTCTTCATTTAAGATTCAATGTCAATAATAATCAATTTCAGTTTTGCTACATGAATTTTGAAATGTGCAAGCAAAAGGCTAAACCACATACATAAAATATACAATTTACCACTTAAACAACACAAACATTATACTCGAGACCCTGCCAGAGATGAAAAGTGCAGTAGTGTGCAGCAGTCTTGCCACGACAGAATATTTCCCGCATGTACAAATAGCAGTTTCTCTGTCATCAAGCAAGACACATCTATAATATAACCCAATTATTTAACTAATTATATGAATGTGTGTTTTGTATCAAAATCATTAGTTGAAATCAAAACAAAGAAAGGAAAAAAATTCTTGAACCAACCATCAAGTCGTACGAACATCCCCAAAAGAGAAAATCAACGGGATCTAATTTTTACATTGATGAGATCTTAAACCCCTCCCAAAAAAAAGAGTAACATAATTGCTACAAAGGAAAATTCATTCGCAATAATTGACTACCTATCACAAAACATTTTTTTCCTCACAAACTCAACTACCAGTTCCTTGGATTGAAGCAGCTGCAGAATCTCTGCCCATGCTAAATGAACATTATAGTCTGGATTACTTGCTGAATAACTAAGTGGCACCCCTTCCTGTCTCTTCCCCTTGAGATTATTTGATCAACTGGAAAATCGACAGAAGGGAAATGAACATCATAGTCTGGATTAATTGCCGAATAACTACATATCGAGTTTATTTTCAAATGGATCTTTGCTTTCCCTTACATTTTCTGTATTTTAATTATATTATAGAATATGAAAAACACATACTCTACTTCAAACCTTTTTACTAATGCATTGGATAACGTTTGAAATATTATGAAACTATAATGTGGGTTTTATGATTTGCATATTAGTATAGCACAAAGGACATGACATAGTAAAATACAACGCAGTATTCTTGTTACGTTTTGATTACTGTTAACCCGCCTTTTGGTAAGACAGTACACATGCGGATTTAACCCAACAGACTTCACGATTATCAAGACCGATGAGTACAGAGCGACGGTTGTATGGCCCAAAAATCAGGTACATACGATTACATGAAGTCGGGATTGAATGGAATTGAAAGGTATGCAAGACAGAATGTTCAAAGTATAGAATATGGTTCAACGGATGGAAAGGTTCGGCATAATATGGCAAATCGGAAGGGATCGGTATGGATGGGCTCCTTGAGAGGGTTTAGAATTGCTTGAGGGATCGGTATTGAGCATGGCTATCAATCGATGGATTGGTATAGCTTGAGGGATCGGTGGTATTGTATAGGGTGAGGGATCGGTGAAGTCAGTTGTGACAAAACATATATAGGGATCAGTCAGATAAGTCAAGGAGGGATCGGCTTCAATTCAAAGGGGTCAGCATGCTACATCCAGGAGGGATCGATACACTTCAATGGCTCAACAACTTGGAAGGGATTGGCATGAGTTGGGTGCAATATATGGTTCGGTCTACTTCATTGGAAAAGGGAGGGATCGACATGGTTAATTAATAGGGATTGACATACTTCGGCCTATGAAGGAGGGGTCAGCATAAGATGGATCGGCAGGCTATGTCTTGAAGGGATCGACATAGTTGGCTAGTCACGAAGAAGGGCCCGACATAGGTCAGTAAACGAAGGTTCGACATATTTTATGAAAGAGAGGGATCGACATTCTTTTATGGATCGTCACGCTTCGATGAATAGGGTTCGGCATGCAACCCTTGGGAGGTATCGGTAGAAAACAACACTCAAGCAACACTGAATCAAAGATCAATTAATAACTTGAGCTCATTTGATCCAAATGAAATGAAAATTGGAGATTAAACATATTTTAGTATGTAGAAGCCACCATAGAAATCGTTGCCCAAAAATCAACCAATGAAGGGATCGGTACTGATCCCTCCTTATTGGGAGTTGGGCCTAGCGACCTCTATGATGGGTTCATGTGGATTAGAAGGTCTTTTTGCCGAAGTTTCAGAAAGATTGGTGGTCGTCTTCATCTATAAATACAGCAGGCGTGGCGTCAGAAATGAGATCTTCTTTCTGCTTCTCTTTATTTGCAACTTAGGCTATACCCTACCAATTTTATTCTTAAATTTCGGATTGTAACTGTAAACAAACTATAGTATAATAAAAAGAATTATTCTGGAGTGGACATAGGTCGGAGTTAGCCGAACCACTATAAATATTGTCTCTTTTTACTTGCTTTCTTTTGGGAATTTGTTTGTTCTTCATATTATATTCTCTATATTAGTTACTCTCTAAGATCCGTGACTTGATATTGGTGCTTTCACATAACTGGATGTTGGTGGCCAATTTTGACGCCAACATTTTGGTGCTTTCACTGAGAAGACTTGCACCCACGGATTTGGAAGCTCGGATCTTAGATTTGGAAGCTTGGATAATTAGATCAAGGAAGCAATGGTTAGGCAATCAACAAGGAGTGTGCTACCGAAAAGGAGCCACTATGGAGGGAATCAGGAGGCTTTCTCAGGAGCTGGAGCTAATCAAGCATCAATCTACATCACCAGGGATGAAATGAAAACAATGATGGACGCTATGCAGGGGAGGATGCTGAAAAGGCAGGAGGAGATGATGCAGAATCTACTCCGACAGATCAGACAGGCTAGAATTATAGGAACTACTGGAGCTATGGACCGAGGAGTTGAGGCAGTAGAAATCGCTGGAAATCGGGACCGAGAGCATGGAAATGGAGCCAATGAACGAAGGAGTGGGGTAGAGCAACCGGAGGCAGACCCCGACCATCCTAGAGGGACCGGCACCAATCCCCAAAAGCCAGGGGCACGCCCCCGGGTCTGGTTGGTCACGACGATGGAGGACATGCGATCAATCCTGTGGAGCTTGGTGCGAATCTGAATTTGGATGCTCATCCGGAGGAATACGTTCCAGAATTCCCTCATAGACTCGGGAGGCAACTTGGACATGATATGAGACTACCACTAGAAGACAATGATAGGTTTTTAGAGATGATAAGACGAGCTATGCGTGGAGGATTAGTGAACAAGGATCTCGAGGATGTAAATAGAAGTCCATTCGCTCTTAATATCAAGAATGTTAGGAATCCACCAGAATTCAAACTACCAACACTAGAAGCTTATGACGGAAAGTCGGATCCAACTATGCATATGATGAGGTATATACGGCACATGAAGTACTTGGGGCATCGAAAGAAGTCCGGGCATGATGTTTCCCCTTATATTTAACGGATGTAGCCGCGTTATGGTTCAGACAGTTGGAGAGCGGTTCTATTAGCACATGGACTGAATTGGTAGACAGATTCATGAAGCAGTTTCGGGTTCACATTACAAGTCCAAGAATGTGATGACATTGACATCAGTAAAGTATGGGTAGGAGAATCACTCAAGAATTTCTTAACCAGGTTCAATGCGGCAGTTTTTTCGGTGGATCGACCAGAACCGTCGATGGTTTTGATGGCGGTAGTTTCAGGAGTTGCAGATAATTCAGATTTTAAGATATTACTGATATGGGATCCACCGATGTCTCTCGGGGAATTCTACCATGAAGCAGAAAGGTTTCTACGACAAGAAGATGTGAAAGCTGATAGAGAGGCAACAAAAGACAATACAGTACGAGGTGGAGAACCGCCCGGTGAAAGCTCGGGAAGGGACAAGGGTAAACGGAACATGGACATAGCTTTGATGGATCGAAGCGACGGAGGGGAGAACCCAAATTCTCTTCTTATTTGAAATTGAATGAAACCCTAAAACAGATATATCTAGATACTCGAGGACGCCTTCCGTACCGAAGGCTGGCAAGGAGGGAACCCTCGGAACGCGAACAGACATTAGGAAAGCGCTGCCTATTCCATGAGCTGGATGGGCACAATATAAATGACTGCAGGAATTTGAAGGATATCATTGAGGAACACGTAAGGAATGGTCAATTACAACAATATGTAAGGACACGGGCTGCGGCGGTGGAACAGGAGCAGCCACCGTTCACCTCGAATGAAAATCGCGCTGGATCAAGGCATCATCATTAACTTGTCATCAATTGATCGGGATGGCATGGAATAAGTAACAAACCTAGTAGTAGGACGGCTAAGTCACTTACATATGTACATGATCGAGGACGGTCCCTAAGCATGCTCTGAGATGATGATAAACCGTTGTGCTCGGGTTTTTGAAATTTGTTTTTTCTTCTTGTTTGCTTCAAACTCTGGTTTATCGATTGTATGGACTCTTATTTTATGGACATAGAAATTCTTAAATTTGGATCAATGTAATGGATAACCAAGGTCGAAAGGTATGGACTATGCCTGTTAAGGGGTAGGACACTTTGCTCGAACGCGATGGATTGGCCTACTCTGGTCATCGAGTATGGATTGTGCTCAGCAAGGATCTAGAGAGATCAATGTCGTCAGGTATGGACTATGCCTGGCAAGGGGTAGGTTGCTTCACTCGAACACGATGGATCAGCCTACTCAGTTTGTCGAGTATGGATTGTGCTCGGCAAGGATCCGGAGAGATCAAGGTCGTCAGGTATGGACTATGCCTGGCAAGGGGTAGGTCGCTTCGCTCGAACGTGATGGATCAGCCTACTTAGGTCGCCGAGTACGGATCATGCTCGGCAAGGATCCAGTGAGATCGAGGATGGATTAGGATAACAACCCAAAGAGGTTATGGATTTGAATATCAGCTTCGAACAGCTATGGATTTGGATATGGGCCCGGAGCAGTTTGAGATTTGACTAACGACCCGATGAGGTCGAGGATTTGGATAAAACGAACCAGAGAGATCACATATTCGAAATTGGATATTGACTCGGAATGGTTATGGATTTCACTAACGATCCAGAGAGATCATGGATTTGGATTGGCAATGGATTGGATAATAGGGCAATCAATGGATTATGGATTTCAGATTTTGGATTTATGGCAATTCAAAACACGCAATCGCAAGGCATGTTTTGGGGGGCAAAGTGTTAACCCGCCTTTTGGAATGGCAGTAGCCGCAGTACACAGGCGGATTTAACCCAATGGACTTCACGATTACCAAGGTCGATGAGTACAGAGCGATGATTGTAGGGCCTAGAAATCAGGTAAAGACGATTACATGAAGTCAGGATTGAATGGAATTGAAAGATATGCAAGTCAGAATGTTCAAAATATGGAATATGGTTCAACGGATGGAAGGGTTTGGCATAATATGTCAAATTGGAAGGTAATGGTATGGATGGGCTCCTTGAGAGGGTTCGACATTACTTGGGGGAACGGTATTGAGAATGGCTATCAACCGATGGATTGGTATAGCTTGAGGGATCGGTAGTATTGTATAGGGTGAAGGATCGGTGAAGTCAGTTGTGACAAAACATATATAGGGATCGGTCAGATAAGTTAAGGAGGGATCAGCTTCAATTCAGAGGTGTCGGCATGCTACATCCAGGAGGGATCAATATACTTCAATGGCTCAGCAACTTGGAAGGGATTGGCATGAGTTGGGTGCAATAGAGGGTTAGGCCTACTTCATTGGAAAAGGGAGGGATAAGAATGGTTAATTAAGGGGGATTGACATACTTCGCCCTATGAAGGGGGGGAGGGGTCGACATAAGATGGATCGGCAGGCTATGTCGTGAAGGGATCAACATAGTTGGCTGGTATGGATCGACATGCTTTAGTTCACGAAGAAGGGCTCGGCATAGTTCAGTAAACGAGGGTTCGACATATTTTATGAAAGAGAGGGATCAACATTCTTTTATGGATCGTCACGCTTCGATGAATAGGGTTCGTCAAGCAACCCTTAGGAGGGATCGGCAGAAAACAGCACTCAAGCAACACTAATCAAAGATCAATTAATAACTTGAGCTCCTTTGATCCAAATGACACGAAAATCGGAGATTAAACATATTTTAGTATGTAGAAGCCACCATAGGAATCGTTGCCCTAAAATCAACCAATAAAGGGATCGGTACCGATCCCTTCTCATTGGGAGTTGTGCCTAGCGACCTCTATGATGGGCCCATGTGGATTAGAAGGTCCTTTTGCCGAAGTTGCAGAGAGATTGGTGGTCGTCTTCACCTATAAATACAGCAGGCGTGACGTCGGAAACGAGATCTTCTTTCTGCTTCACTTTATCTTCAACCTAGGCTATACTCTGCCAATTTTATTCTTATATTTCAAATTGTAACTGTAAACAAAATATAGTATAATAAAAATGATTATTCTGGAGTGGACGTAAGTCGGATTTAGCCGAACCACTATAAATATATCACTTTTTACTAGCTTTCATTTGGGAATTTGTTTGTTCTTCATATTATATTCTCTACATTAGTTACTCTTTGAGATCTATGACTTGATATTGGTGCTTTCACATAACTGGGTGTTGGTGGCCAATTTTGACGCCTACAATCACATATGCTAAAATATTTATTTTTATTAAATTTTAGAATACGGTTAAAAAAATTATAAACAGAAATGCAGTCAATTCCTTTAATACTAATCTAACTACTGTGTAATCCATGCATTGCACACTGTAATATTGTTAAAAAATAGTATTTACATTTTAATTATTGCTAAAATTATATTTTATTTTGCAATATACATAATAAATTTATAGTGATATATTAACCATAAACTAAAATGACTTGCAACGCTCAGATATAAAGTTGAGGATTCAATACTCGCTAACTACATATCTCTGTAAAAATTAAATCCTAACTCAAAAAACAAATTATAAATTAAAATTGCTAATATTATATATATGTAAATAATTTATGCTATGTGATTTTTTTTAATATGTATTAATAAGTAACTTCACCATTTTGTTAATACGCTTGATGTATATATATTGAATTATCATTTTTTTCAAAAGATTTATAAATGGATTAATGAACATTAAATAATTAAATTTATTTGAATAACTTGAATTAATGATCAATATAACTAATCAAATATAAGAAGGTAAATGTAAAAAAGTTAAAGAAAATTGAGTAGAGCTTTGTGCAAATTTGTAATTGAGAAGAGCGAAGATCTTATGGTTAGCTTATCTACATGTGAACTTTTTTTTTGAATCAGACATGTGAACTTTTATTTATTATTAAGTCTTCATTTTAAACAATTTTATCCTTATAGTTAACCATACATTTCATGTTCTTGTAAAAGGGTCATACTTACAACTTTGATAATTACAAAAAATTGAGTTAAATTATGTGTTGAGTATGATTTGATAACACGTTAAAAGTGAGAATGTTTATATAATCTAATTTTTTATTCGTGCAATCTTTGCATTCATATCGTAATGTTGTAAATATAAATTTATCCTTTAAAGGTTGTTAAAAATGAAATTATGTTATGTGATGTATGATAATTTTTTTGAGATAAATGAATTAGAAATTAAAAAGGTTATTATTATATATGTATACAATTTATGTTATGTGATTTAAATATCTTTATATATTTGAATAAAGAAAAAAATAATTTTATCATTTTTGTCATATATATGAATATTGTATATATTGAAATCGTCGTACTTTTATGATTTATTAGATGGATTAATAAATATTAGTTAATCATATTTATTTAAATAGTTTAAATTTAAGATTACACAATTAGTTAAATATATGGACTTGAATGCAAAATATTAGAAGATAATTGAGAAGGGTTTCTAAGTAATTGTAAAAAGTTTAAAATTTTAGGTATTTGAAGTTAATAGAATTTTATAGTGTAATGTATGATAAATTCATTTAGTAAATAAATCATAAAATAAATTTGTTATTGTCATTAATGTATACAATTTATTTTATGTAATCTATATATATTTGGATCTAAATGAATCTTTTTTGATGAGCCTGTAATGTAATTTTTTTACCAATTTTAGGATTTATTAATAAATATTAGTTGATTAAGTTGATCAATTAGTTTAGATTTTGGATTATGTAATTAATTTAAATGTGTGAACTGTAATGTAAAATTTCAGGAGAGAATCATGAAAGATTTGTAAATAATTGTAGATTCGTTTAAAAGTAAGTATTCGAATGTAAAATAGTGTGAAAGCTTTAGTATAATAAAGGTAAAGTGGTAAATTATAGGATTTTAAAAATAAAATATCCACTTGGAGAGAATTAAGAAGAATAAAGATAATTCTTAGAATTAACAAGAGAGCTTCAAATTTTTCTGCTTTACTATTATTTAATAGATTGTAATATTTAATCTGACTTTTTATCCTGCTTCCTTTTACTTTTACGGTATTGTTATGTGACTGTTGATTCCTATGGAATAAATAACATGAAACAAAGGGCAACTAATAAAATCCACAAAATTTCATGCGTAGTAATCAAGTGTTACAAATTTAATGATATGTAAGATTGAGTATAATATTCATACGTCTAAGTTCGATTTGAAAACTTGAATCTCACATAATATAAAGAGAGTCTTGTTCTAAGCATGGGTATTGATGCATTATTCAATTATATAAATTGAAATCACAAATAATCAGAGAATCATATTATTATTCATTGTTGCCTCACAACCGAGAGAAGTTATATTAAAAAGAATAGTAATCACATCTTTAATATGCAGAACAACAACATGCACAATAATTATCAAATACATGGGCTCATTCTTAAATTGTATATTATCATGTCTGTGTCCCCCAAGTGCACCAAAATCAATTAGATTATCATCATGTTCGTCACTAGATTAAATGACTAACAAAACAAGTGCTCTTTGAATGCATGAATGTACATGTCATTGGCTTATAAACATAAAAGTAGAAACACGATTAGTATAAAAATATAGAAAATAGATACACATAATTTGAAACGCAGAAAAAGAGAAGAATTGGTATCTGTTTTCAAGTCTCTATTATAATTAGAAGTCGTGTACAACCTTCAATAAATCATGAATCTCCTCAATAGAATTTCAAGCACCTCCAAGATGCATGAATAGCATCTTCACCAAGCTCTAGTCATTAACAAAAGTCCTGCAATTGAACTAAAATAGAATTAATTCAATTGTGCATCCTAATTATTGATTAGAAAACAAAGATATAGTACAAGGTATGAGGATTATAACAAATTACCGCGAACTAGATTCAACACCATAGTTCGTATGATGTGAATTCTAAATGATAGCGCACCTCATTGCTTCTGTGTTGGGTGAATCTTAGTAGCGGCACAAACTTAGATTTTACAGCGAACCATAACCATGGAAGAAAATTAAAATTAGTGTTTTACGACTGAACGGAGGGTGGAATATAAAAAATCAATAGTTTGGTACTAAAATGAAACAATTGAGTCGAAAAAACTAGAATTATAAGCAAACTGTCGCAGACTGAGTCATTTATAACATGTTTTAAATAATTCCTATTAACTAGGACTGCTGGTACTTTACTACCCGTTCTTTTGCCTTTTATCATGTTAGTGTATAACGTGATTTGCAAGTTTTTTATTCAGTTAGAGTTTGTAAGGCTATTTTATTAGCCAAAGTTGTTCATCAATAAATAGTGTGTTTCCTTTGATTTGTTAACTTTGAAAATAACTTAACATTATGGTATCAAAGCCTGTGTTTTGTGATCTCCAAACACACTGACAAAGAGATGAACAATAAGGGAAGTTTTGAGCTGGCCTCTATCCCACGCTTTGAGGTCACTATGATCATTGGATCATGCTAATGGAAATTATTTTTGCGATCAAATGAGTACCGAAGTCTTATAGAGACAGGGTATGTTGAACCAAAGGATGGAGCACAAGTCACAGAAGCACAACGATGGAGGAATGATGAGATGAAGCTGAAGGAATTGAAAGTAAAGAATTACATCTTTCAGGCCATCGATCGCACAATTCTTGAAATCTTCAGAAGAATACCGCCAAACAAATCTGGGATTTCACAAAAATAAATATGAAGGGAGCGCTAGGGTCAAGAGGTCCCACCTTCAAGCTCTCCGAAAAGAATATGAAATGCTAGAAATGAGATCCGGTGAAGGAGTGTCACATTACTTCTCTAGGGTCATGGTAGTGGCAAACAAGATGCGTGTCTATGGAGAGAATATGCAGGATGTCAAAATGGTGGAGAAGATTCTACGTTCCTTAACAGAGAAGTTTGATTATGTTGTTTGCTCTATTGAGGAGTCGAAGGTATCGATTCTCTCACTGTTAATGAACTGCAAAGCTCATTAATAGTGCATGAACAGAAGCTCAAAAGGCATAATGGAGAAGAACAAGCCTTGAAGGTGAGACAATACATAAAGGATATCGAGGTCATGGTCGTGGTGCTTACAGAGGAAGTGGAAGAGGAAGAGGGAGAGGTCAAGTAGGTTTCAATAAGACAACTATAGAATGTTACAAATGCTACAACCTTTAGCATTTTCAATATGAATGTCCAACTTGGGATGAAGAGGTCAATTACACTCAACATGGTGAAGAAGAGGAGTTGCTATTGATGGTTTATGTGGAGTCGGAGGAATCAAAGAAAGAAATTTGTGGTTTTTGGATTCAAGATGTAGCAATCATATGTGTGGTGACAAAAATCTTTTTTATAATCTCAACGAAAACTTTAACCAAATGACAAAATTGGAAAACAACACGAGAATGGAAGTAAAGGGTAAGGGAGATGTGAGGTTGAAAGTGAATGCTATTAATCATGTGGCGACTGATGTGTTCTTTGTGCCTGATTTAAAGAATAATTTATTGAGTATTGGACAATTGCAAGATAGAGGCTTGACGATTCTTATCCAAAATGGCTTATGTATAATTTATCATCCTGATAAGGGTTTGATTATTCAAACTGCAATGTCCACCAACAGAATGTTCATCTTATCGGCTACATCACAACTTAAAATCAAGTTTGTTTTCTTGTTTCATCACAAGATTCATCACACCTTTGGCATTGTAGATATGGAAATTTGAGTCATAAAGGGTTGGAAACCCTTTTGTTTAAGAGAATGGTGGTTGGACTATCATGATTGGAGGCTCCACAAACTGTGTGTACGGATTGCATGATCGTAAAAAAACACCGCAACAAGTTTTTCAATAAAAAGTTATGGAAAGCAAAACAAAAATTGCAGCTAATCCATGCAAACATATGTGGTCCTATCTCACTTGTCTCAAACGGTGACAAAACGTACCTAATTTGTTTCAAATATGATTTTAGTCGTAAAGCATGGGTTTACTTTTTGGGTTGAAAAATGTGAAGCATTGACTACTTTCAAGGATTTTAAAAGCCATGTTGAGAAGGAAATTGGTGCTTTTATTAAATGCTTGCATACCGATCATGGAGGTGAATTTACTTCCCAAGCTTTCAATGAATTCTGCAAAGATAATGGAATAAAGAGACGATTGAAAGCAACATATACTCCATAACAGACTGGAGTTGCAGAAAGGAAGAATCGAACCTTATGAATATGGTTCGAAGCATTCTTTCAGAAAAAAGATGCTAAAGACTTTGTGGCCAAAATCAGTGAATTGTGTGACATACACTCTAAATAGAAGTCTAACTTCAGTAGTTGAAAATGTAACTCCAGTGGAAGCTTGGAGTGGGATAAAGCCATCGGTTGAGCATTTCGAGTGTTCGAATGCCTCACATACGTTCATGTACTAAATGCTAAAAGGACCAAGTTAGAAGATAAGTGCACTACTAGTGTGTTGTTAGGGATTAGCAAGGAATCTAAAGCTTATCGACTTTACCATCCACTAATAAAAAGATTTATTATTAGTAGAGATGTGGTTTTTGAAGAAAGCAAGTGTTGGGATTGGGACAAGAGTTATGACCAGCGGGTGAGGGCTGTATTAGAGTGGGGCGATAATGAGTAAGATGTTACTGTAAGTGATGGAGAAGAATCTAAAACAGATTATGTTGGCGCTACTGAAGTAGGTGAAGTTGAAGATGTTAATGATGATGAAGCAGTTGGTATTAATGGTGCTGTTGCTTCTTCACATATTGTGAATGAAAGGAGAACTTGTAGACGACATGCTTGGATGTATAATTACATAACAGGAGAGAGTTTGTCTGAAGAAGAACATAAATCTAACTTGACTTTTTTCACATGTGACATTGATCCAATACGCTTTGGGCAAGTTGTGAAAGAAAAAAAATGAAGGGATGCAATGAATTCGGAGATAACAGCAATAGAGAAAATGATATTTGGGTTCTAGTTAACTTGCCTGTAGGAATAAAGAAAATTGAAGTCAAATGTATTTATAAAACGAAGCTAAATGAACATGGAAAAGTTGATAAGTACAAAGCTCGGCTCGTAGCAAAGGGGTATGTGCAACTACATGACATTGATTATGAAGAAGTACTTGCACCGGTAGCAAGATTAGACATCGTCAAGTTGATCATTGCTGTAGCTGCTCAAAATGGTTAGACATTGTTTCAACTTGACATTAAATCAGCCTTTTTGCATGGAGAATTAAACGAAGATATATACATTGAACAAATATGAGCTGCATGATTTTCCACAAAAAAGTTTATAAATTGAAGAAAGCTTTATACAGACTGAAGCAAGCTCCACGAGCTTGGTTCAGTTGCATAGAAGCCCACTTCTTAAGTGAGAGGTTCGAAAAGTGTCAAAATGAGCATACATTATTTGTCAAAAAAGGCGAAGGAGGCAAAATTTTAATTGTTAGTTTGTAAGTCGATGATTTAATATTTACAGGGAACAATGAAGCCATGTCCAATGAGTTCATACGTTTGATGATGCTGGAGTTCAAAATGACAAACTTAGGGAGAATGAGATACTTTCTTAGAATTGAAGTTTTGCGATGTGCTAATGAAATTATATAAGCCAGAGGAGGTATGCTTTAGATATATTGAAAAGGTTTAGGATGGAAGAAAGTAAACCTGTTCAAAATCTGTTTGTTCCTGGTTCGAAGTTGTGCAAAGATGAAAAAGGAGAAAAAGTTGATGTGACATACTTTAAGCAAATGATAGGCTATCTTATGTATCTTACAAACACCAAGCTTGATTTGATGTTTGTTGTATGCTTAATCAGTAGATATGTAGCACGACCAACAAGTCTTCATTTTCAAGCTGCAAAAAGAGTTTTAAGATACATCCGAGGCACTTCAAACTTTGGGATCTTCTATAGAAAGGGAGGGAGTAAGGAATTAGTTGCTTATACCGATAGCGACTATGCTGGTGATGTGAATGATCGAAAAAGCACTTCGGGATATGTTTTCATACTGAGTTCTAGCGTTGTATCATGGTCTTCGAAGAAGCAGCCTATTGTCACACCTTGACAATCGAGGCTGAGTTTATGGTTGCCGCCTCTTGTGTATGTCAGGTGGTGTGGATAAGAAGGATTTTGGAGAAGCTATGTCATATACAAGAAGAATCTACTATTATGTTTTGTGATAATACGAGCAAATTATCGAGAAACCCAGTGCTTCATGGACGAAGCAAACTCATAAATGTAAGATTTCACTTTTTGCCCGTCTTACTAAAGATGGTGTTGTGAAGTTGGTTCACTGTGACACACAAGATCAGATTGTTGATGTGATGACTAAGGCGCTAAAACTTGACACATTTATGGAGTTGAGGAGGCCGCTAGGTGTTCAGAAAATCCATGATGTAAAATGACCGCATAGCGCAGTTAGTTTAAGGAAGGGAATGGCATGAACTGAGTCTTTTATAACATGTTTTAAATAATTCCTATTAACTAGGACGGCTGGTACTTTACTATCTCTTCTTTTGCCATTTATCATGTTAGTGTAGAACGAGATCTGCAAGTTTTTTATTTCAGTTAGAGTTTGTAAGGCTATTTTATTAGCCAAAGTTGTTCATCAATAAATAACGTGTTTCCTCTAATTTGTTAACTTTGAAAATAACTTAACACAAACAACGAGAAGCCTGATATAGTTTGAATAATGATAATTGGAGAGGCAACGGGAATCAGGTTAAAAAGGAGAGAAATGAGTAGCGTGGAATATCGAAGAAAAAGAGGAATGTACTGTAGCATGTTGTTCAGACTTTGACTATTTTGATTTCCTCGTAGTAAAACCTTCCTAACGGTCGGTTCGATAATTGGTAACGTGCTATGATGTTTCTCTAATAAAAAGTGAAAAAGAAGAAGGCTAGAATAAAAAGAAAAATATATTGCATTATGATAAAAAAAAATAAGATGTACAAACGAATTTTGAAAAAAATCTCGAGTTAATATCTCGGCTGAAATGAAGAAGATTTAATACTTTAATAAGTAATTAAGTTGTCAAATCTCGGATTTCGAAGAAAATCTCGTAGAGTGAGATGAAGGAAATTTAAAAACTTGAGGATGTAAAAGATATAAGTTGGGTCCAAACAGAATTTGCCCTTCATATTTGTAAACCCAATTATATTATGGTCCAGGCTAGTTGCATCCCAGTTTTTACTGTTCACACCCCCATCAAGTCTATTATGAAAACCGAGTTTAGAAATTAAAAAAAACCCACTTCAGTCATCCTCACCCATCGCGGGCATGGGTGATAACAACACCTCCGCTTGTAGCGGGCTTGGGTGATAACGACACCCTCGCCCACTATGAGTGTGGGTGACAATAACATTCATGCTTGTCGTCGACGAGAGAGTTATTTTTTCAAAAAAAAACCCGCTTTAGTCATCCCTGTTCGTCGTGGGCATGGATGATAATAACACCCTTGCATGTAGCGGGCCTAGGTGATAATAACACACTCGTCCGTAGTGAGCATGTGTGACAGCCAGGCCCGACCCTTATACTGGGAAAACCGGGCAACTGCCCAGGGCCCTAGTTTCAAGGGGCCCAATATTTTTTATAATTTCATTATTATTTGGCTTATATCAACTAAAACCCTAATTGCAGGCCCATCTAGAAACAAAGCAGAAAGAAGAGCAGTAATTACGTTCAGAAATCACTTCGTTTTACACAAATCGCCTTGTCTTCTCTGCCGGTTCCTTCTTCTCAATGATTATTTTTTCTGACTTTCGTTTTATAGATTTCTACCTTTATTAATTAGTTTTGAAAGAAAGCAACAACTTCTCAGCAAAGCTCTTCACCTCAGCAACATTTTCTCAGCAAAACTCTTAATTTCAGCACCATCTTCTCAACTATCAATCAATTTTGATTCTTGAAAGCAAGCTTTGAACAATCAGCAAGACAACAAAACTGTGAATTGAGGTATTCTTTTTTGATTAAATCAGCAATGTTTTTGTCAATATTTTGTGGAATCAGCAACTAAAATAGGAAATTTATCTTGTAATATATCTCAATTTCAGAATTACTTGATTTAGAAATAAATTTATTTACTTGAATGTTTTTAATATCATTTAAGATAATTGTATATTAATTGATTACATTGTTTTCTTTTAATTAATGAATTGCAGGCTGTTCATAGCAATTCAGTGTTTACTATTTGCCATAACTGGTATTTGGAGGAGGAAATCAACCTACAAATCAGGTTCTATTGTTACTGAATATTAATTAGCTGATTTTATTGCTTTAATTGTTGGATTGAAATTATGAAACATCTTTCTGGAAGCCAAAAAAGGAAAAAGAAACAAAGGCAAGAAAATGTTGCTCAAAGTTTAAAGTTTTCACTTAATAAATATTTTGATAAGCAATCAAAATTTTCAATTGAATCCGAGCAACAAATTAACTTAGAGGAAAATGAAAATGATGCCAATTTATTGGATCAATATAAGCAACAAACCGTTTATGAAGAAGTAAATGAAAATAAAAATGAAATGAATGAAGAATTAAATAATGAAAATTTAGACGTAATTGAAGAAACAAGTGGCGCTAATAATCTTTGTACTAATGAATTTACTGTCAATGCAAATGATGCAACTTTATCAAATCAATTTCAACAACAAATCAATTGCGAAGAATTAAAAGGAAATGAAAATGATATGGATGATGAGCATATTATCAACAATCTTGAATATCGGAAAACAAGCTTTAATTTAAATATTTATGACCCTAGAGTTTGAGATAATCTTAGTGGAAATATGCGAGATTTACTTGTTGAAAATGGCCCAAAACGAGAAGCTAATACCAAATATCCTTTAGACGAACATTCTAGAAAGTTTTCCTCAATTCATTATACTCAAATTTTACCAAACGGTGAGAGTCGTGATAGAGAATGGTTAGTATACTCAAAAGAGTTGGATAAAGTTTTCTGCTTTTGTTGTAAATTGTTCAAAACTAAGTTGTCTCGAAGTCAATTAGCAAGTGATGGAATTAGAGATTGGAAACATCTTAGCAAGACACTTGAACAACATGAAAATAGTATCGAACATCTTCAAAATTTAAAATCATTAAAGATGTTAACATTTAGATTAAAGAAAAATCAAACTATTGACAAAGAATTACAAATGCAAATTACAAATAATACTCTACATTGGAAAAATGTCATGATTAGAATTATTGCGGTCGTAAAATGTCTTGCAATAAATAACTTAGCGTTTCGTGGAAGTAATGAAAAAATTGACGATGATGCTAAATGTAACTTTCTAGGTCTAATTGATATGATTTTCGAGTTTGATCCAGTAATGCAACACCACTTTCAACTCATTAGGAACAAACAAATTCATCATCATTACCTTAGTCATAAAATTCAAAATGAATTGATAACGATTTTAGGAGTCAAAAATGCTATAATTAAAAAAATTAAAGAGGCAAAATATTTCTCTATTATTTTAGATTGCACTCCCGATTCAAGTCACAAAGAACAAATGACTTTAATAGTAAGATGTGTGGATATGTTAAGTACACCAATAAAAATAGAAGAATTTTTTTTAGATTTCATTAATGTTGTAGATACAACCGGTTTGTCCCTTTTTAATGAACTGCAAGTTGTAATGACAAAGCTTGGACTTGATATTGATGATATAAGGGGACAAGGGTATGATACTGTGCAGTTAATGCCCTGCTATTACCCCGTTATAACCCTGCTATATCTCATAGCGGATTTCTACCGCTACGATTTTTCCATATAGCCCCAAATATAGCCTTTCCGCTTTAAGCCCCGCTATTTCCGCTATATCCCGTTATTCCCGCTATATTCCGCTATATCTTCTTTAAAAGAAATGAATTGAAAAATGACATTTATACATTATAAAAATTATGAAAGTAATTTATTTAATTGAATTTTTAATATATTTTCAAAAATGAAAATTCTCTAATATTCTACTAAATTCAATTATGTTATATAACAGTTTTATATTTATTTATAGTATATTCGCATATGTTTTTATTTAAAATTATTTATGTATTAATTATAATTCAATTGAATGTTAATTTTCCATTTAATTACCATTTATGTTTTTGTAAAAACATTAAGTATGAGTTTTATATGCTATTTTAAAGTCATCCGTTATATCCCGCTATATCCTCGCTGTATCCCCGCTATGACTTTTTGCACCTCCGCCGCATTGAATCTGCCGAGCGCTTTAACTGCACAGGTATGATAATGGATCTAATATGAGTGGAAGACATCAAGGAGTACAAACAAGGTTGCTTCAAATAAATCCTAGAGCGTTTTACATGCTATGCGGCTCTCATTGTCTTAATTTAGTTCTTTGTCATATGGCAAATTGTTACCATAAAGCAAAATCATTTTTTGGAGCATGTCAATGCATATATACTGTTTTTTCTAACTCAACAAAACGATGGAGCATATTTGTTGAGCATATAAAGGGTTTAACACTAAAATCATTATCAAATACACGTTGGGAAAGCCATATCGAAAGTATTAAAGCAATAAAATCACAACTTCTTGAAACTAGAGAAGCTTTGTTTAAATTAGCTGAAACTACTGAAGGTGCCAAATTGAGTAGGGATGCCCAAACTTTAGCAACATGTGAACTTTCAAGCTTTGAATTTTTATTATCTCTAGTTATCTGGCACGATGTTTTGAATAAAATAAACTTAGTCAGTAAAAAGTTACAATATGAAGATATGCGTCTTGATATTGCTGTTAATCAATTGGATGCACTTATTGTTTTTTTTTGAAAAGTATAGAGAAGATGGATTTAATTTAGCATTAGAAGAGGCAAAACAATTAGCTTTTGATATGGAAATTGAGCCGGTATTTCCTATGAAACGTCAAAGTCGTAGAAAAAGGCAATTGGATGAAATATTAGATAATGAAAGAGAACAATTATCAGCACAAGAATCATTTAGAATTGATTACTTCCTTTGTATAGTTGATATTGCACTTTCTCAATTGAAGTCTAGATTTGAACAAATGAAATATTTTGAGTCCATATTTGGTTTTTGTTTGATGCTAAAAAGTTAATTAATCTTAATGATCATGAGTTATTAATGGCTTGCATGAATCTTGAAAACGCTTTAAAAAAAGATGACCATTTTGATGTTATTGGAAAAAATTAACATTCTGAATTACAAATGTTGCAGGTAATGTTATCAAAGGAAGCATATGAAGTAGATAAGTCATGGACCTCCATTAAGATTTTAGAGTTTGTGAAAGAACTGGATATGTTTTCAAATGTGATGATTGCCTACATGATATTGTTGACTATTCCAGTTACTGTGGCGCCCGCTGAAAAAAGTTTTTCTCAATTAAAATTGCTAAAGTCATATTTATGCACTTCTATGTCACAAGGTAGATTAAATGGACTAGCGATATTATGCATTGAGAAGGACATGTTGGAAAATATTGATCAAAATGATATAATTAATGATTTTGCTTCAAAAACTGCACTAAGGAATATTTTTAAATGAGATTTATTGTTGAGGTTTTATGTATCTTTTGTAATCAATATGTTGTAACTTGGTTACTTTTAAACAAAATTGTAGTTATTGCTTTATGAAAAATTAATTTATATATGCAAATATCGTATTCTCATATATGTTTTTTATTTTAGTTATATTAAATAGTCTTACTAATTTGCAAGGGTCCAAATTATTATTTTGTCTAGAACCCAAAATAACCTTGGACTGACCCTAGTGACAGCAACACCCACATTTGCCGTCGGTGATGGTGTTATTATGACTCAGGCATCTGTCTATTGTGGTGGGAAAATATAAAAAAAATAAAAAAAGCAACAGGAAAAAGTGCAAAATGGTAAAATGGTGGGGGTGTGAAAGGGGAAAACTGAATTATAGAAAAACAGCTGTTTTTTTGGACGAGGACATTAAAAATTGGACATTATTAACTCAATCTTGTAAGGTTTTAAAGTTTGTCGGGGTAAGTATTCAATTCCAAAGCAGTTCGGCAACAGCTTGTTGAATTTAAATAATAAAAACGAAAGGCAGCTTTCGGAAAGAAAATAAACATTACCCGGCCATGACTTAGTAGTTCGATGAATTTTGGATCCGACATCAAAGAGGGGAAAGAATTCTTTGTTCTCACTATTGTTTTTGTTTGCTTTTCGAAGAGCGAAGTATGAAGATAAATGAGATGAAGTAAATGAAGAGGTAGAGAAAGTGAAATAAAGGGCAGATTTGGTAAAAGTAAATATATTTTTAACATGCAGCGTACCGTCCATGGTAAGTTCTAAACAACCAAACGTAATACTAATCAAATGAGGAAAGGTTTCAATCAAAGCTTTGACATCACTAAACTTTTTTATGGAGTCCCTAATTTTTTGTTATTGCTTCACTTTTTTAGATAATTTTACAGAAGTGGAGAAGAGAGGGATATATAAATTTTCAAGATAAGAATATATACGAAATTAACACAAAAACCATATTACGTTAAAAACTTAACATCTCAACTTCAATTAGCCAAATTGTAACACATCCTTCGTAGCTGAAGAGATTTGCACAAATCGATCGATCCTATACCACAATTGGCGGAGGAGCTTTGTTCAATGTATAATGCACTCAAAAGAAGAACACCCATCCTGTAGAGCATACAGAAAATAGAGTGTTTGTAAACTGCAACAAATACTTAACAAAACCAACCGAGCTATCTTAGGGCAAATACCTGAAGCAGAGAATAGCCAAAGAAGGACAGCGCATAAGATGAGGACAAAGGGAATGAGATGCACCATATTTTCTGCAAATTTCATTTTCATGGCCTCCTTTCTGAACGCTTCTGATTGTGGGTCGTAAACCGGAAGTTGATCCATCTCTCTCGATGAAGATCGACCATGTTTACTCGAGTGATTTTCGTCTGATACTCGTGTTGAGCTCCCGGAACGATGCATTTTTTTTTAATCTTTATACCTATGAGGATGATTTTGGAGGTTTTGATCCTTTTTATGCGACTTACCAGTGAATTATGTCGTTTGCGAGTATTTACAACTTCGTTTTTTATTTAATATATATATATATATATATATATATATATATATATATATATATATAATGATGTTGTAACAGTAATAATATTGAACTAAACAGATCCGCGTATGGTGGAGAGCGACGAATTGGTCTATTTTTTCTTAAATTACAGTGAACATTGCATAAATTATCAAATTACATTTTGAATGGGATAAACGCCAAGCAAACAACATTATTTGCACGATAGAGGCAATTTAGATGAAGGTTGCGGTATAACACATCAGACAAGGTGTATATAATTTTGTTCTTTGGGTCCCTCTATTTTTTTCTTTTCTTTTTTTTAAAAATGAATTTTTTTTAAAAAGATATTTAATAATTTTACTAGTCTTAAATGTGGTTCTAGGGTATATGTCCATAACTTATACCCGCCGCAATACACGTCGTAACGGGTACTTTTAAATTTTGAAACAGTTGAAGTAAAAAGAAAAGAAATTCAAAAAATAAGGGTGTAGAAAATAACTTCTAAAAGGAGATATGTTAAATAGATATGTTTTAATAAGAAGAAAGTGTCCCTAATTTCCACTAAAATAAAAGATACCACCGCAATATAAATCCTTGCCTAGCCCTGCTTATCATTGTTCTTTTAGCCATCCAAGTAAATATGTGTATTATGCATAGTTCGGTTGTCCAACTAGAAAGCACACATACTTGAAAGACGATACTTTATTGAAATCATGTAATTAAGATATTGAATTAGAAACCTACCTCACATCATTGATGTGATCGAAACATAGTTTTTATGTTAATATTGCGACATGCTTGTTTGTTAAGCTAATTTTGAAAATAACACGATGATCCGGAAAAACACAATAATGGTGGAGAATGATAGTAGTTGTAGTAAGACAAGCTTGAGAAAATGTTTTTGAAAACCGTTGGACCATGAAGTTGGATGCTTCAAAACAAAACAAAAGCAGGTTGGGCAACGAAAGCGGGCCAAGCGTCGGAGCTTAAACTTTTTTTTTTGAAATGATACTTTATATACAACATATCACTGGGACAACATATCACTGGGATAACATATCGCATGTCAATAAACGTTTGAATTACGCTACGCAAGTTTCGAACTTGTGACCTCTCACACCAAAGCCAAATCACTTAACCACTTGAACAATGGTGCTTGTCAACCTAAACCATTATCGATTGAGAGGGAAATGAAATTTAGAGGGTAGGAACGAAAATTTAGATCTGGGTACAGAGTAGTAGAAATTATGTAACCTAACCCATATCTCTTTTGAGTAAAAAATAAAAATTTACTGTCAAACGCGAACCATATTAGGAAATACAAGAGAGAAGAAAAGAGCGAAAACTAATAGGAGATAAGAAGCGACCGAGAAGGAGGAAGAAGTCGGGAAATAACAAGGCAGCGTAGTTTTAGATGGGCAATAATTTAGTGGTATTCAAATCGAGAGTGATGGCTTATGACAATGGGTTAAGAGGTGAACTTTGTGAAATTTCTCACTCAGACCACTGAATCGCCTACGTTTGAATTATTTTGTTACTACATTTGATTATATGTGAATCATGATGAATTATTTCTGCTGTATCAACTGAAATTGGAAATAAGATGTTTGTATAAATGATAGCGTGAACTGTTGTTTGATTTATGAGAATTACGGTGGTTTTCCTTAGATCATGAATCTAATTTAGATCCAGTTGTTGAATCAAGAAGATTGATATCTTAATGTGAATTTCCAATATATACATATGTATATGTATATGTATATATACATATACATATATATATATATGGTAACCGACGAAATACTATGATAAATGAGGTTGGGTTGCGGTTTAAACCCATTTGTGCTGATGATCGATGAACAACATTAGCAGACAAGATTTACCACAACTTACTAAGTCTCATAACTATGCAGGGAGAGATAAATCAGAAAGGCGTTGGGGTAAACCTATTTGCGACGGTGTACCATGAGTACATGCTAAGTCCGTTGTAAGCCAGATCCATAGTTGACAAGATAATCAATGCGGAGAAAATAGAGTAATGCGGATGCACCATATTGAGTATGTGACTTGGTATGAAATTAAAAGACCTAATGGAAGATCGATGGATGTAGTAAGGACATTACTCAAATGACCGATAACAAATCTTGGATCGAGTTGTCGATTTGCATGAAAACGATCTACATAGAAGATTATTTGTAGCATTGAGAATTTCTCTC
The DNA here is from genome assembly GCA_030737815.1 of Allium fistulosum. Classification (NCBI taxonomy): domain Eukaryota; kingdom Viridiplantae; phylum Streptophyta; class Magnoliopsida; order Asparagales; family Amaryllidaceae; genus Allium; species Allium fistulosum. The sequence goes on from CM060903.1 coordinate 426,501,676, forward strand.
ATAATTTAGGTGATGGTTTCCTTACGAGTGAAAATGCTCGATGGTACGCAATACTCTGTGATTAAGATGTATGATGAGTATGAAAAAGCGTGTTTGAATGACGGTGTGCAAAGCGGGCAAAATGAGCAGGTGATGAATCATTCGAAGACCATAATATGAAATTATATTAGGAGGCCGGTTAGTTTGGGTGAGCTCCTAACTGGTAATGCTTAAGCAAATTTGGGTTTTATTTGCTAACAACGGGCAACGACTGTGAATGGCGGGTCACTCATGCTCGGGTGAAGATGAGATGAGCTTTAAATTTTATTAAGCGATAATGTAGATGAAACGACTGTACATTTTATAAAATTGCAAATGAGGCGATCATGTAATGAGTATAGATGAGGCGATCCTTTAATGGGTAGATGAGCATTCACGTGTTATTATGAATAAATAGACCAACGTAGGACAGTCTTTAGAAATTCCAATCAGAAGGGTGTCTAGAAAAGGGTATTTAATTAAGGAAAGAGTTACTCCAATTTAGGAATATTTTTAAACAGAAAACCTCCATACTCACGGTCCATACCTAGCTCTCGTAGAAGTGCCATATTTCTAGGGTATTTCCTTTAGATCAGGTGCATCAGATAGTGGGGTAAAATGGAAAATCCAAAAACTTTCATTTTAATTCATTATGCACTAGGTGTTTTATAGTGTTATAATAATGTCGATAAGATTAAATCATATCTAACTTTTAATTGGATGATGTTGAATTAAATTTTAATATTTAGCTATATAATTATTATACCGATATTATTAATATGATTTTCATTGTCATTGGTTATTCAAAATATTTAATAAGATAATATATTATCAATTTAAATAACATTTATTCAATTGTAAACTAACAATAAACTAAGTTTCATAAATAACGTTGTGTTCGTGTGTGTGTGTATATATATATATATATTATAATGACTATATAAATGATAATAAATATTAGAATAATATTGTTATGAATTCAATAGTACTTGTTCAAGCATAACATTTCATAAGTTGATATTATAAATTTGAATGGTTATAATTCATCCTATTTCAAATATAAAATATACGAATAAGACAAACAATGTCAATATTTATGTGTGTATTTCATTTCAATGATATCAATACTCAATTATTTGACTAATAATTTGATATACTGATTTCCTATTTTAATGTCATATACAAGCATATGATATATAATTTAATAATGCCGATGTGTTTAGCATTGTAATACGAACCCAACGACGCATTTCGCATGCAAAATGAAGTTCATATATGTGAGTTATTCGTGGTTGAAAATCCAAGGTTTAAAATATAACTTTAAATTTAATAGGGACATAATTTTTTTTACCTCTCTTCTCCAATCTAAACCCTGGCCTCCACCTTCTTTGTTCTTTATCAAATTTTCTCTGCCACCACCATTGCCTTCCTAGTATCGAGATGAATTTATCCTTGTCTGTATCGTCGAATCCAACGTCTTTCCCCCCGAACCCCGATTTGCCAATGTCGAAGCTGCAATGCCGTTGGAATCATTTTTGATTCTTCCGGATCATTCTCTTCATCAAGGTGACAATATTGACTTTGGTAGTGACTAGAAGTAAGTGTGGCTCACGACGATGTGATTGAAGTCATGCATAGTGCATAATCTATGGTGATGGAATTAAAGTCGTGCACAGTGCACAATCTATGCATGTATAATAGGAAGAAGAAATGAAAAAAAATTTAAAAAAATTTGAAGAAAACTTATTAAAAACTACTTTAAATCGATTTTGGTTGAAAAACAAATTGAATTTTTTACCTGATAAGCCGACCGGTCGAATACACCATGAACTATCATTTCACCTATGAGAGAACAATTCTTTAACTCAATGGTGGAGTTGAAAAGTCCACCATTAAGATATAATTTATTTTTATGGAGAGAATGAATTTCAATGCATGTAAAATGAGGCATTTAGTTATATTTTGATAGAGTTAAGGGTGACCCCGGGGGCAATTATGTAAACAGCTATGTAGCCCGACTCTTGTAAAATATTCAAAATAAATTATGCTTTTGGTTTTGCTTTCATTTTTATGTGTTGTTATATTGTGATATGAGTAATAACATCAATACATTAAACAAATATAAGTATAAAATCCTTAAGAGAAACATTTTATCGATTACAGTTGCAAATGTGCTCATAACTATGAGTTTTGAATTGATATTTAAATACTTATATGTATATTGCTCCTATAAAAGTTGTATTGAGAAAAGAATATCGGTACATCCATTGAGACTATTGAACACAATGCTCTCTATACGATAGACGATGAATTGCTCATGACATTTAGGGAGATCGATGGATTACATACTTGTGGTTGTTTGGAAATCACGAAATGATCCAGCGAGAATCTTCTATAGGTTAATATAACTTAGTCAAAACAAAAGATCTCTTGTAACGACTTGCATAAGTCATCAAACTTGATAGTATTGTTGACCTTAAGTAACCAGACTATACTTTGATTATGGTCAATCATATGACATCATGATCATGTTACGATCATAGTTAAGTATGCATTGAACTACTTGAAGCGAACCAACACTCAAGAGAGGATTCATCCCGTCCCTTGTAGAAGTATAATATAATATCACCGTAATTTGGGTCAACTTAAAGTCAAAATCTCTAGCTAATAAAATGGTTAATCAATAAATGTTATCGGATGGAATTATGGACTTTAAAATGACCTATGCAATTAACTACAGATATTATTAGAGTGTTTGACCATTGATTAAAATCTAAACATCTCAGTGATATAGTGATGATAAAAATACAACATGCATAAAATACAGTTACAAGGTGCTTAATAAATATTAGAAATTGGATTTGTCTAAATAAGCTATAAGCAAATGAACTTATGCTCGATACAGTACTACAGCAAAGTCTGTATAACATTTAATATTTAAAATTTTTAAATATTGATTGAAGATCGAGTTTACACCAAGAAGTCAACATAATCATGTTGTTAGCTAATTTCCGAGTTAGACCAATTCATAGTCAATTTATAAATGTCATAAATTAATAATAAAATTAATATGGGCTTTAATAATTAACTAAATAATTTATATAATGTATATTAATTAGGTCTAATACCATGCTAGCCCATCCTAGGAGTATGGCCGGCCATATTATGGAGCAAGAGAGGGCAATTGAATTGGTCTTTGGATCCAAAGAGAAAGGCGGTAAATATTTGATTTCTTGGTAGCTACAAAAGCCTCACTTTCTCCTATTCAATAACACACAAAAATCAAAACCCTAGCCTCCATTGAAGAATTGGTGGAAGCCTTGAAGCTGAGATTTGCACACTGTATGAAAGGACAAGGATAATGGATCTGAAGAGGAAACGGTTAAAAACCAACGTGTGGATAAATGGCTTGGTTAGAAAAATGTACACATCTTATTATATATATATCTATATTGGAAATCATTGTATTTGCTATAACATTTTCGGCCTATATATAATAATTGTTTAAACTAAAATTAAAAATATTAAATAATTAATATAGTTATATATATAATTGATTATACATATATGTATTTAAAGTAAAAAGAATTACAAGAAAAAATAAAATGCTTGCATTAATGGGGACTAGGCTGCCATTTTTTCTTCAACCGCCTCCCTCTAAACCTTTTCGCCCTTCGCCTCTCCCTTTCCCCTCTACTCTCTATTGCACTCCTCAACTTCTCTAGCTTTCTCTGTTGATGCATGCATATACTCCTCGCCTTCTTTATTTTGCTCATGTTCAGTTATCTCTAGCCTCTGTCATCAGTTCAGATCTGGCATTACTTACCCCAATCCTTCCTTACTTTTTCTCAGTTTTTCCGAACTTTCCTTGTTTGGTTCTGGCTTAGCGTTTGAAACGTAAAATTGTACTTCTCCTTCCTTCTACTTCGGAGTCCCAGTTGTGATTTCTTATTTATTTTGATTCCCTTTGGTCACATAAAGATTTGGCAGAGGCTTGGGCTTTGTTTATTGTTGGCGGGTTTGTTTCTAGTTTGCTTGCGGATCTGCGTTCATGTCTTATGCGAGTTATACATCATGTCTAGTTTATTCTTGAAACCCATTACACTACAAAAAAGAGGGCTGTTTTCAAACCCAGAATTCCCTATGCCATCCCTACGCCGCGTAGGCGCGGCGTAGGAAAAACGTGAAAACATAGGGAAGGGGTAGGGACGATGTAGAGAATTCCCTACACATTTCCTACGCGCACCAAATTCTCCAACAATTGACTATGGCGTAGGGAATATGTAGGGAATTGCCTACCCAGTCCATACACCTTATTGTTCTCCCTACGCATTCCCTACGCCTGTGGAGGAAAGGGGTTGGAATTTCTCTACGCTTTGCCTACGCCAGACAATTATTAACTTTTGTAGTTTAACTTGAAATTATATTATAAAAATATATAATTTATTTTTTCAGTAAATCGTATTAACTTTCGAAACTAAAATAAAATTATATATATATATATATATATATATATATATATATTAAATTTAAATTATAATAATTAACTTTTAGATGTTTAATTAACTAAAAAAGAATAATAATTAAATTTAATAAGTTGAAATACCAAATTAATAGTCCGAAATATGAAAATTATGATTCAAGAAAAGTAAGCAAGAAATTTACATTATATAAAAAAAATTTAAATTCAGTTAAACTTAAAAATAAAACTGATTAAACTTTGCGGAAAATCTGCTTTTGTTAGAAATGTGACATTTTTTAATGAGCTATTGTTTTTCTATATTATTGTAATTAAAAAATAAAAAATATTCATAAAAATTTAAAACAAAATTTATTCTAAAATGCAGTGCAGTTTTGTATCATACAAAGCATCGCAGGTTTTCTTTACCCATCCAACCTAAAGTTTTGGCTCCATACCCAAAATTTTGGCTCCAAATGTAATTTTCTCCCATCCCTCCCAAATTTTAGCCATTCTTTGCCCTACAGCTCCTCAATTCCAAATCCAAATGCATACTAAATCCCTAATTGTCTTCATTCTTAAAAAAAATTCATAGAGAGAGACGAGCGCGTCCCCGTTCAAATAAGGCGGGGGAAGGGGATGCGCGACCCCGCACGCGCGCGAAGGTGGGGGATCGTCGTTCATAGTTTAGGGTTTGCGATCGAGATTAGATGTCTGGGCGAACTCAAGCGCGGCGACGCGAGGGGAACTCAGAGCGCGACGCAGTCGCAGATCGCGAGCACGACTCGGTGGATCTGGCTGGAGCTCGTGACGTGGTGGCTGCGTATCGTGGGGATTTGTTGTTTGTTGGAGTTCGTGTATGAGCACGCGATTGAGGGAGGAGTAACAGTGTGATAGGCCGATGGCATTTCGCGACAACGAGGAGAGGCGACTCAACTGATGGTGATGGCTACACGCTCGTGGAGGTAGAGGCGGGTCGCGTGCATACAACTGCTTCGAGATGGTGGCAGATGCTTGATCGAATCAGCGAGGTATCGAATCTAAATTCTTTCAATTTATATAAATATACATTAGGAAGAGATTTTATAGTAAAAGTATACACCTATTCTAGTATTAATTCTGTGTATATATATGTATATAAAGAGGATTGCTGTTTCGATAATTCAGGGATTTATTTCATTAGGATTTTATAAATATATATATAACAGGAAATAATAGATATTGAGATTTCTGTAGTTAAGATTTGGACTTAAAATTGGATTGTTAAGTTATAAAAAAAAAAAATCATTTTATGTATGCATGTAATTTTTTTCTTCTTTCCTTTTACTTTAAATATATATACTGTAATTTTGGTTGAAGGAAATAGGAATTTATTTTAAGATTTAAGGTTAATTTATATTAAAGGGATTCAAAGGATTTTTAAAAGAGAAGTGAGATTTTAAAATTTATTCAAATGTAGCAGCAAGTTGAATTTAATCACTTGAAATTCAATTTTGAAAATGAAGAACAAGTCTTGACAGGAATTGGTAGCCCAACTAACTCATTATAGTCAATTTTTATATCATAAAAATTCAAAAATGCGTTTACTGAAGACTAATGATATATAATGCCCAATCTAATTGTCCATCGTTCGATTTTTTTCTTTTTCTTTCGTTGATTCATAGAATAAAAAGGGGTAGAGTTGAGCAGATGGAATCTTATCTGAAGGAGGATATTCTTATAGAAGCTGCTAGGTAATTTAACATAGTTAATTTATCAGTATAAGGTTCTTTTTCTGGTGAACATTGCAGATGTGAAAGCAAGAAGATTCTTATCATTTTATTATCAAGTACAATATAGTTTAAAGGAAAGCAAAAAATAATTTAAGGAGCAGGTTATGATAATGATCAAGTACTTCATGTGTTCTTAAGCATGTGTTCTTCATGTTATAAAATAGAATATAAAATGTAAAATTTAAGGAGAAATATTTTTCCTTAAGCATGTGTTCTTCATGTTGCTTCATGTGAGCATTTGCTCTATGAAAGTGATCCAAATTATCAATAAGCAAACATATCCAAAACAAATTGTACTACATGTTCCCATTCAATTTGATAAACACAGAACACGTAGATGTTTAGCGGAGTACAGACACCGCATCGCATACATAACATAGTATGCCATATTGAAATACAAATTAGAATTGGTATTAAATTTAAAGAATGGGAGAAACAATCACATGTGTAGGGATATATAAAGTATCTGTTGTGAAACTGCTTTAACACACAAACATCTTGCCATTCATGCAGGAAGCTAAGTGGACTCACCAGGAAAGCATAGCATACAACTCAAGATTGCACCTTGTTATCACCTTCCAAAAGAGAGAGATCGCTGCTTTCTTTGCTCAAACTTCTCATGAAACTACCGGTACGTACGTAGATGATCATCGCCTTTTTATGTCACATATTACTTAATTAATAATATATACTGATATTCTATATATATAAAGGTGGATATGCAAGTGCACCCGATGGGCCATATTCATGGGGCTACTGCTTCAAGAAAGAACAACGCAACCCACCCGATTACTATCAGCCAAGCACCTAGTACCCCTGTGCACCAGGCAAGAAGTACTACGGAAGAGGACCTATTCAAATATCATAGTAAGCGAATCATGATTAATGATGTCATTGTAAACTGATCACAATATCATATCATATAACTGACTAATCTTATATTGATATGATCAGCAACTACAACTACGGGCAGTGTGGGAATGCCATAAATCAAGACCTGCTAAACAACCCAGATTTGGTGGCGACGGATCCTACTGTTTCGTTCAAGACAGCGATATGGTTCTGGATGACAGCACAGTCTCCAAAACCGTCCTGTCATGCAGTGGTCACTGGGCAGTGGCAGCTGTCTCCTGCGGATCAGGCAGTGGGTAGAGTTCCTGGATTCGGCGTTATAACCAACATCATAAATGGCAGGGTTGAGTGTGGACATGGTTCCGACTCTAGCGTTGCGGATAGAATTGAGTTTTATAAGAGGTACTGCGATTTGTTGCAGGTGGGCTATGGAGATAACTTGGACTGTGGTAACCAGGCTCATTTTTGATGTATGATGATGGCAAAGTATAGGTGTTATAAATATATGTAATAAGATATGCCTTGAATAAGAATTCATCTATGATGATATGTTTGGTTTATTTTTGAATTATTGCTCGGTCTTTGAAAACTGGCTCTGGTTCTTATGTGACCATGAATCCATTCCTCAAGTATGTTACTATGACGTAACGATGGTTTTTGATGGGATGAAAAATATAAAATAACAATTCTTGAAAACATATATAAATTTGGAACAAAAGGGAAGACTGAAGCAATAAATCATGACAAATAACTAGACATTTTCCCATCCTGGGTTCAAATAAAAAACTAGACATTCTGTTACAGACATAAATGGAAAATAATAAACCAAATTCTTTACATTCTGTTACAGACATTAGTATCCAAATGCAAGCCGCTGAATGAATAGCATCGTAAGGAAAATCGATTTCTGCACTTTAAAAGAAAGAAGGCTAGGCGTAGGGAAGGCGTATGGAATGCGGCGTAGGGAAGGCGTATGGAAATAGGCGTAGGGAATGCGTATGGAAATAGGCGTAGGGAATGCGTAAGGAAATAGGCGTAGGTAAGGCGTATGTAATGCGGCGTAGGGAAGGCGTATGGAAATAGGCGTAGGGAATGCGTATGGAAATAGGCGTAGGGAACCCGTAGGGATTTTTTTGCGATGCAGTGTTTTCCAACCTCTTCTTTGGCGTAGGGATGGCGTAGGTAAAATCTTTTCCCTACGCCGCGCCTACGCCAAACTGGCGTAGGAAATCCAAAATTCTTTTGTAGTGTTATAGCTCTACGCATGGTAACCCAATGAATTAGTTTCCTTTGGTCCCAGCCTCTGCGCAGTTTAATCGTACGTAGTTTTGGCACATCTCATTTTCTTTCGAAGTGCGTCCCACGCAATTTCAGCTTATCTTTTCGTGTTGCATGGTACTTCCTTAATAGTTTGGTGCCCTTATTTTATACCACAAAGTACAATCCTAAGCAGTCTCAGTTTCTTTCATTTATACTATAAAGTACAACTTTAATCAATTTTTTTCCTTATTTTATACTACATAGTATAACTCTAAGTAGTATCATTTCATTTTCTTATGTTTGAACCACATAAGAGAGTTACGTCAAAGTGTACGACCCGCTCGGACCTCCTACGTCCCTTTGAAAATCGAATTCCTCTCCCCTGCCTTCTCAAGGTAGGGCATTTGAGTGAACGTCCTCACTCGGCATTAATAGCCCTTTTGAACCCATATTCTTTTGCTGGTTCTTACTTCTTTCTTTTAGTTATCTTTAGCTTCCTGGGCTTTACCTAATTATTCATTTATTAACTCCACTTATATAAATTTGGCACTGTACAACCCTACCATTACTCGTATTTCGATGCAGTATGTCTCTTTCAGTTTCGATGCAGTACAAACCTGCTCTTACTCATATTGTAGTGCAGTACAAACTTACCCTTACTCGCATGGTGGTGCAGTTGGCTTTCGGCCTTCTACACCATTATTCGTATTGTAACACATTTCCTCATGTACCTTTCATCTTTCGGCCTTCTACACCATTACTCATATAGCGGTGCAGTTCCTCTATGCCATCAGTTGTATTGCAGCATAGTTCCCCCGAATGACCTTTCGGCTTTCGGTATAGTTTCAACCTATGCCTTTCGAGTCTGGCCTTCTCCAACATTTCATCTTTTAGCATAGTACTCTTATATGGAGTATTGGCTCTATCAATAGGCTCCTATAAGCATTCATTATCTTCGGCCTTGGGTACTTAGTTTACTTTCTTAACATTAGGCCACCACTGCAAATTCGCAACAGACAAAGTCTGGCACGTCTATTCCCACCTTTACACATGTCGTCGTCTGGTACGTTCAGACTCCACTTTTAGTTAGTGACCGTGTCATTTATTTGTCTTTTTCAGCATTTATATGGGATCTTGTCGCCTAATCATCTAAGATTAATTTCAGCATGTTTATGTGCATATTATGTTTCGGTCCTTCACATAAATGCCTTTGGTCTACGCTGTTCTAACTTCGACGATGATGAATTTTGGCTTGAAAATTACGTTAACACATTACCCATGTTCCTCATTTTTGAATCATTTTCTCTTATTTATCCACTAGGCATTTTCCTTCAAAAATTTGTAACTAATTATTTGTACATGGAAGAATTCTCTAATTTAAAACCTAGTTCTAAAATTATGATTAAAACATCATATCGAATTTTCATAGCATTTTAAAATCATTAGAGTAAGGAAACACATCTAAACACCATATATTTAACTATTTTTCTTCTTAATATTCATTAAAACATCATTTAACCACTAACTAATATGAACAATACCATATTAAATCATAACCAAATTCAAATACAATGAAAATGGTACGTGGGTTAGTATTACTCACCTAGATCTTTAAGTGATCTTGGTTTAATCTTCCTAACTTCTTTTAGCTTGTGTTTTCCTTCTTCTTCTTCTTAGAGGTGAGCCTTTGGTTGGTTCTAAGGTAACAAATATCAAACCGAATTGGAATCGAAAAATTCAAAATCGAACTGAACTAAATCAAATTAATTTCGATTGATTCGGCGTTGGTAACTGATTTAACCGAACTAGAAAGATATGTTATTACTCAAATGTTTAGTGAGATTTTATTTAGTATTTTTTTATGTCTGTACTAAAATTTGACCTATTTTTAACAGATGAACTTTTTATTTTACCATTAAAAACCAATTATTTAAAGTACTACAATACCATAAATGTGACATCCTGGTTCAGTTACCTTGCTATCTGAAGGAGTTAACCATATGAGCGCATGGACTAAAGAACAAAATTGGAGCGATCCATCATATAAACTCCCTTGGGCCAACACATATATGTTTTATAATAACACATGGCAGTAATATGTATCTCGTCTTGGCACAAAGAAATGTACACGAATAGTTTCAGGATGGAATAATGCAGAAATAACATGCATATTAAAAAATATCCCAGACCGACACTATGGAAAGCGATCAAAAGTCATATATATAATTGTTGTCAAAATATTATGGACATCACAAAATAAGATATCATGTCTGCTAAAAGTGATATACAACATCATTTATAACAAGTACATCCCACTGTATACATAACATTATTATATATACTATCACTAAGCGCAAAACAACTAACATTGCCGTCGTCCTCTACACCATCACTAAATAGAGTCTCAAAAAGGTAAAAAAACCATAGAAAGACATCCTTTCAAAAATCAACCGAAGTCTCACTCGAGGTTGCTAAATAAAAAACAAACCTTTGACCAGGATAGAATCTAGGTGTGAGTGTAACCGTGTACATATAACAATAATAGAGAATGATATGTAGAATGGGCCTTATAACATAAACAATGAATGTCATACTCACTTAATCTTAACCTCAATCCTCGTCATATAACATACAGAATGTCATAATATATGAGACATATCTCCATTTAATGTGATCACAATCGCAATTATACTGAATTGTGATTCACTCCTAATCACAGTTATTAAGTGTCACAATTATTAACATTTAGTCATTATGAATTGATCATTGTTTATTTACACAACTCGTAGAGTGTAGAGTACACTCTTTCAGACGTTGATAAAGCCAAGACACAGCCTTTTTTATCCGTGTATCCCTCAACCAAAATTGTGGGTCCCATACGACCTATTTGCAGTATTGTTCTCTACTGCTGGGCATCATCATTTCCATCAAATATACTACGTGCCCGTCATCATTGGTGTGCCCATACAGTAGGTCACTGGACCTATGACAAATGGGCTTGAATGTCACTTAATCCAAGCTGGGATGGATCTAGCCTATTCGGTATCACTTCTTATTTGATTGATTCATTTTATTTTACTTATTCTTGTTATGACAGTAACCTCACTTGACAGTCATTTACCCAATGTAAGGGTTATTTACATTATTCAACATTCCCAAAACATGCTATATTGTATTTAGTATCAAAATCATTGGTGAGGTATACACGGCGTTATCATGAAGATAATAAACATAACATGTTTATATGATATTGTGTAAAATCTCTCTTTGCATGGCTTAGTCGTAGCATACAAATATGCTCAAGATATGACCTTATAATGGTGAATTATATACAATGAATCGTTTAGCGACAAATAAATTAGAAATCCATGGATACTTCATCCACACAATAGCATGATTTTCATTAAAGTTATACTGGAAAATAATAAATTCTAAAAGTAAAGAAATTGTTTAAATAAACAGTTCCAAAACTCAAAATCTTCAAAATCCCTATTTACGTAAACTTCTAACTCTTATATTTATATACATACACATAACCTTATTTATTATTTTTTAATGAAGTAATATTAGATCTGTAACAACCTGTAATTTCGGAACCCCGTAACTACACAACGGTGTTCTAAAACGACAAGTCATTGTAAATTAATAAATATGATATACATAGAGATAGCATAAGATAAAAACTATATTTAACTTAACTGTTAGAATCTCATAGCGGATGGTCAAACCAATACTTTATATCATAGAAATACATATAAATATTGGTTTGCAAATTCTGATACCAATACATAAGTCCGCACAATCCAAATCCAATCAACACCACACATGTCACACCAAGTCTTCAGTACACACTTTATTTACAGTATATATAGTATATACAAATATCATCTCTAGTTCCATCACGCCTCCAGACTCCATCAACCTAAAGAATATAGATAGAAAACATATAGGAGTGGGTCAGACATATGTCTGCATGAGTGAAACAAATCTAGTACATGCATACTGCTATGACAATGATATAACAGTATAATACTATCTGGACCCACCTGCTCTGCGCTATAGAATAATAATTTACTATCTAAATAATCTTAAAATGAAATCCAACTGCGCCCTTTGCATTAAAGGATTACACATCAATGACTATCTATCTCACCACGTACGGTAAAGGATAATCACGCATTGGACTCACGCCTGGTCCATCTGTTGTCCACATCAACATTCATGGACCAACCTCGATGCTCTAAAGGAGAATGCCACATCAATACCATGAATCAAGGACCAATAGCCTGTGTTACAAGATTCGGGTATTCGTATCACTTACCATACATTCATATTTTACTGAATCCAATATCCAAAACCATATAAACCATACTAATATTTCATCATTTCCGTATGGGTCATGCATACTCACCAAATTTCTAAACCGCGTATCCGAAAGTCGAGCCTTACCATCATCAAACTACTCACCAAACTTGCATAAAGAAATCCACTACCATTCCAAATCACACATATCCACCTCCATATGTCGACCTATGTATCCAACAACAACCAACCAAACCATATAAGTGTCATGGAAACCCTTAGGGATCACTATGAAAAAGGTCGAAGTGATGTACTTTGATTCGGTTTTCAAAAAGCCCAGAATCCTCCATTAGAATTGCCCATCGGTGGACTCGTGTGCACTCACCGATGCACCACTGCGCATTCCTGATTCAGGAATTTGTTTCTATTTTCAATACTTTTGATTCCATATTTGATTTATACTTCATTTCCTTGGATTTTTATGACTCTACATTGTATATTCATGTTGTCTAGTGTTTCCCTATGGTCGTTATTTATTTCCAAACATCAAACTAGTATTTAATTTGGCTTACAATTTGAATTAGAACAAGACTAGGTTTTTATAATATTTTTGAAAATAATATACGGTCTTCATTATTTCTTAGTTCTGAGGTTCATTTTAGATTTATATACATATCATTTAATTCCTAGTTTAGCCTTAAAACATCTTATAGCATCGTCAAAACACTATACAAGCATTGGAGCATACTCACACAAATTTAATCCAAAAGACCGTATCTCCTCCGCTGTCCTGAATATCCAAAAATGTAACCTTTGAAATTGCCTCCAATTCCTACTCCAAATAATAGAGATCCTTGATACGGTTCCAACACACTTTGTCTCGTCGATTTTCGTTGAGAATTGTAGTTTTGGTGTTTGGTTGATTGAAGGAGGAAGAATATGTTTCGATTGATTTCAAAAAAATGAGAAATGAAATGTGAAACGAGATTGTACGTAACTTTTAAGTGGACTTCAGGAGGGAAAATATGAAACAGTGGTTGATTTTAAATTTAAATTATGGGTCTGGCCTTACTCAACCCAAACCTAAACCCGTTAAATTAAAACCTTGATATCTCATTTATACTGTATCTAATTCGGGCAAATGAATACCCTATATTAACTAGAAAAATGAGAGTCGCATAATGGTGTGACTCCCATCAATTAATTCAACCATTTGTAAAAATTATCTTTTGCCCTTTTATTAAAATTGACCAGAAAAACCCTCCAATTAAATTCTAGATTTTTCATTACGGTTTATTATAAATTATAATCATTATTTAAATTATATACAAAATTTCATGGTGTGACATTCATCCCCCTAAGAGAATTTCATCCTCGAAATTCTAAAGGAACGAAAATATAATACACACTCAATCTTTGTTCGCACACACGTATCGATTGTGTCGTTCGTGCATGTGTTCAATCATTCAAACAGGGCAACCATCTTATTCTAACAAATTATATATACTTTAACATTCGAACAAGATATAGGATGAACATGAGCATGATAACCGATATAAATCTAGCACAATGCAATAAATGCACCTTATATGAATATAAAGATATGGCATAGTAGGCATAATGCATAGTAACCCTAGTATATCAACTGTTAGTTCTATATGAATGTAACTTTAGTGACATAAGAAATAGCATTTAATATGACATCTAATAAGTATAGCGCCCAATTCCTAATATCCAATCTAAGCATCCAAATCTAATTACCAGTAAATCACATCAACCAAAAGAATGTACCAGAAAAGTTCGGGATGAGAAGCTCGTATCTTCCCCTCTGGCTCCCATGTACTCTCTACTGGATCGTTTCCCCATTGTACCTTCACTAACTTAATTACATTATTCCTCAACCTCCAAATCCCATGCTTTACTATTCATGCAGGTCCTTTAGAGGAACTTGTTTCAGTTTCTAACTCTACATACTCCAACTTGCAAGGCTCCACTACTGTAGCTGAGTCATGTACACATTTTCATAAATGTGACATATGGAATACATTATGAACTCCAGCCATTTTCTCTGGTAACTCCACTTTATAAGCTAATCCTCCAATTCGCTCCAACACTTTAAATGGTCCGATAAATCTTGGTGCCAACTTGCTAGAGTTTCCAAACTTCATCTCATGCTTAAGAGGCGATACTTTCACAAACACAAGATCATCAACTTCAAATTCCAACCATCTTCGACTTTTATCAGCATACGATTTTTGCATGTCCTGTGCTATCTTCATCCTTTTCCTTATCAACTCTACCTTTTCTGACGTATCTTTTATCGTTTGTGGTCCAAGTATTACCTTATCTATGAATCCCACCAACATGAAGGTGATTTACATAGCCTTCCGTATGTGCCATCCCAATACTAGCTTGATAACCGTTAATCCGTTATTATATGTGAATTCACTATTGGTAAATGGCCTTCCCAAGCACCTCCAAAATCAAGAATGCATGCCCTTAAAAAATATCCCAACACTCTATTCATCCTCTCGGTCTGTCCATTCGTTTGCGGATATAAGCCATACTCAAACTTAATTACGTACCTCAGCTATCCTATAGACTTCTCCAGAACTCACTCATGAAAAGTGGGTCCCGGTTGCTCACAATATTCATAGGTATACCATGCAATTTCACTACCTCCTTAATATATAATGTAGCTAAAGATGTTGCCGTCCTTATACTATTTATAAGAATGAAATGTGCGCTCTTCATCAATCGATCCACCACAACCTAAATACTCTTGTTACCTCTTCTATGCCTTGGCAACCCATCTATAAATCCATCGAAACACTTCCCCATTTCCATTGCGGAACTTCTAAGGGCATCAGCAATTCACTTGGTTTTCTCTGCTCCACCTTAACTCTTTGACAGGTGAGATACCTTGCCAAATACCTTGCCGCATCTCTCTTCATCCCTGGCTAATAATAAACTCTTTTCATATCCTTATACATTTTATCACCACCAGGATGAATAGTCGTCTTGAAATGATGACACTCTTCTAATATCTCGTTGTTTAGCTCCTTCAACTTTGGAATACAAAACCTTCTGTCTCTCCTTAAGTATCCTTTCCCATATTTTACAAATCGCTCTAATGACTTGACTTTTCACCTTTCTCAAGCTAATATATAATCTTAACCAACTCCGCATCTTTACTTTGATTCACACCAATCTTGTCAACTCTCGATGGCCTAACTTATAAAGTTGCCAATAATCCGGCGGTAACATCCATCAGTGGTCGTAACCAAGTCCAGAAATATACTCCAATAGTTTCGTTTCTAACATCATAGCACTCAATATCGCATGCCTTAATACTCAGTGCATCTTCCACAACATTACCCTCCCCAGGGGTATAAGCGATACCAAATCATAAGATGCTAAGAATCCTATCCATCTCTGCTGTCTCAAGTTTAAGTCCTTCTATGAAAACAAATACTTCAAAGATTTATGGTCTATATATAATTCAAATTTCTCTCCAAGTAAATAGTGTCTCCATGACTTCAAAGCAAACACAATCGTAGTTAATTTTAAATCATGTGTAGTGTAATTCTTCTCATGGGTCTTCAACTGCCGACTCATATATGCTACAACTCTACCTTCCTACATGAAGACAACACCAAGACCAGTACCGCAAGCATCAATAGAAACGATAAATGGTTTGGTACCATCAGTGATAACCAAAATATGCGCGCTTATCAATATCTCCTTCAACTTGACAAATGCTTCTTCACACTTAATATTCCAAACATAAATAAGATTATTTTTCATAAGCTTCGTCAATGGTGTAGATATCTTTGCAAAGTCCTTTATAAACTTCCGATAGAAACTAGCTAATCCTAAGAAACTATGTATTACTAAAGCATTCTTAGGAACTTTCCAATCTTTAACAGTTGCTAATTTTCCTAGGTCTATTGCCAACCCATCCATCGATACTACATCTGACTTCACTCCTCCAGAATTAGCATTTCAAAATTTTTGCCCTCAATTGATTCCTCCTTAGTACATCCAGTACTTCTCTCAAATGCAACCAATGATCTTCTTGTCTTTAGAAAATACCAGGATATCATCAACAAATACAACAACAAAATTATTCAGTTGCTTTCAGAAAACCCTATTCATCAAATCAACAAAATAAGTCGATGCAATAGTCCTCCCAAATGGCATCACAACCCACTTAAATAGTCTATTAGAAGTATGAAAAGCGGTTTTGAAAATGTTGTCCTCTACAACTCTCAACTGATGAAATCCAGTAGCAAGACCAAGCTACGGGAAACTTTTGGCCCAACAAGTTGATAAAAGTGGTCGTTGATATGAGGGAACAGATAGTAGTTTTCTTTGTTAACTTATTCAATTCTCGATAATCAATGTAAAACCTTAGGGAACCATCTGCTTTAGTAGTGAAAACGATAGGTGCTCCCTATTCTAAAATACTTCACCTAATGAATCCTTTCTGTAGTAATTCTGAAACTTGTTTGTCTAAGTCTCCTCCTCCTTAGGAGCCATATGTCTTAAATGCATCACAATTTAATTCTACACTATTTATAACCAAATTAAGATTATGCCAAATAACAGACAAATACATTGATTCGCCAACAGGATCCGACACAAATTCAACTTCATGTACAATGTCAGGGATTATCCCTAGTCTTTCCATTAATGCATTGGATGTGAATGAATGTGATGCACTAGTATCAAATAGAACTCTTATAGGTAAATCATATAGTAATAACACACCTACCATAACTAACTTCCCCTTCTCTTGGGCTGTTGGTGCAATACTGGTAGTGTGTACAGCTTCCGATGCAAAAGCCTGAACAATGTGGCCCTCCTTCTATAATGCTAGGCAATCTCTTTTATAATCTCCCATCTGGTCCCGGTTATAGCACTTAACCTCTTTCAACCTTTTCTGTTGTCCTAACTTCCCTTGATGTTCTGATGGTTTCGATCTATAGTGCTTTGCCAAGTGTCCCATCTTTCCACATTGATGACACTTTGTTCCCTTCTGATGGTTCACCCTATAGTTAGTAGTTATATGTCCTACTTTGTTACACCTCTTAGACATAGTAACCTACTTCTTATTCTATCCACCCTAAGATCCTTCATTCTTGTGCTTATTCTGATCTCCACTAGATGCTTTCTCCTTATTCGCATTTCCACCAATAGCATTCCACAAAGCACCCTCAACTAACTTCTCAAAAGTCACCCCCAATGACATTAGATTCAAAGCCAACTCCTTCTGTAGGGAATTCAATCCCTTAGCAAATTTCTCAGCCTTTTTTCCTGGGTATTGATTAATTAGAATCCGAATTTTTCTAACTCATTAAAATTATTCACATACTCCTTTATAGGCATGTCTCCCTACTTAAGCTGAATAAACTCCTCCAATAACATTCCCTTCTCAGCTCCAAAAAATAATTTTATCTCAAACTTCCTTTTGAATATCTCCCAAGTAATAGTATTTTTCTTCATTTCGGCTGTAACAATCTCCAACAAATTTGCTGGTTCTTCCTGTAGATGCCAAACTACCAATTACCTCTTAGTCATGTCACTTGTTCCCAATACCTCGAATATCTTCTCAAAGTAAGATATCCACGTATTAGTTGCTGTATATGATTCTATCTTATTATACGGCTTTCCACATAGGTTGGAAAAATCTTTACAGAGCATCGAGAAGTCAACATTAGGTGGTGGAATAGCAATCACAGCTTCGGTTGCAGCAATTGGTTCGGTGAGGGTGGTAGCGGTACTAGTCTGAGCAGTTGCTTGGAGATATCTGTGGAACCAAATGGGTATGTTCATGCTAGGAATCTCAGGGACATCCATTCAGGTACTGGCACCTGCTTTGGTATTGACCCCACCAGCATTGGTCCCCGTTCCAGTTCCCTCTGAATTATTCATGCTTCGGCTATCTGTAATGAGATTCATTAGCAACTCCTCAGTAGAAAATTAGATAATCATAGATTGGAATAAGCTATGGTGTATTTATAAATTTAGCACTTATATGTTATATATTTTATAAAGTATACAAGTACGCTCTCTTAATACGTTCCTAATCCTATAACCTATGCTCTGATACTAAATGTAATAACCTGCCATTTCAGAACCCCATAATTATACAACGAATTTCCAAAACAGCGAGTCTTTGGAAGATAATACATATGATATACACAGAGAGAGCTTAAAATAAAAATTATATTTAACTTAACTTTCAAAATCTCACAGTGGATGGTCAAATCAATACTTTATATCACACAAATACATATAAATATCAGTTTACAAATTCTGATACCAATAGATAAGTCAGCACAATCCAAATCCAATCAACACCACACACTGTCACACCAAGTATTCAATACACACTTTAATTACAATATATACAAATGTCATCTCTAGATCCGTCATGCCTCTAGACTCCATCAAACCTGAAGAATATAGATGGAAAAATATAGAAGCGAGTCAAACATATGTCAGTGTGAGTGAAACAAATCTAATACAAGTAAACTGCTCTGACATTAATATAACATGATTTAAGTCTAAGTATATTACTTTCAAAACCCGCCTGCGCCGTGTTACAAAATAGTTGTATACTATCTAAATAATCTTAGACGTAATCTGGTCTCACCCCTTGCGACAAAGGATTACACGTCAATGACTATCCGGTCTCGCCACGTGTAGTAAAGAATAGTCATGCATTGTACTCACGCCTGGCCTTGTCATATGTGCTACAGGTCGACTGTTGTCCACATCAATACTCTTGGACCAGCCTCGATGCTCTACAAGAGAACAATATGTCAATACCATGAATCAAAGACCCGCCACGTGCGCTACAAGATTCATCTATTCGTATCATTAACCATACATTCATATTTTATTGAAACTCTAATGTCCAAAGCCATAAAAACCATAATAATATTTCATCATTTCCGTATGGGTCTTACATACTCACTAAATTTCCAAACTGCATATCCAAAAGTCAAGCCTTACCATCATCAAACTACTCACCATTCTTGCCTAGAGAAATCCACTACCATTCAAAAGCACATATATTTACCTCCATATGTCAATCTATGTACCCAACAGCAACCAACCAAACCATATAAGCATCAAGGCAACCCTCGAAAGTGCTGCCAAGGATCGTAATATGGAATATTAACTAAGTTATCTACTAGTGCATAATATGAATATAAAAAGTTAATAGTAAAGTAAATGACACTAGGAATTTTTATACTGGTTCGAACTCTCGTTCTATGTCTAGTCCCAAACTCCTTCTGGAATTTAACTATCAACCCTCTCTTAACCCGGAGGAATAGGTATTACACCGCTGAGCAATCTAACAGGACTTCTACTGCCTAACTGAATAGGACTTCTACTGCCTGAGCAACCGAATAGGACTTCAACAATACAGAGAATTTCTTGACCGATTGTGCTCTTTTAATAGCACGGATAAGTCTTTAGAGTACACCCTTACTATAATCTTCTCCTTTGTGGTATATAGTGTACTTCGTGAAGATTGGAAGTTAATTTAATCACAAATGAATTTGTGCTTGAATGAGCAAGTGATTAGAACGAGAATTTGAGCGCAAATAGTAGAATGATTGAATAATAAGTAATGAGAATAGAATCAAAAATTAAGTTATTAAAACAAATGAATTGAAGGATATATATAGAGTTTAAGTGTTGCAATACTTCGTGAAAAGTTACGGTCAAAAGATACGGAAACAACTCTTGAATCAAGGGTTGTTTCTATTCGTTAAATGAAAGTGACTATTCAGAAAATAGCCGTTATGCATTTTTAGCCGATTGAACAAAAGATTTCAGTCTATTGAAATTTAAAAAAATTCGAATTAAAAAATGAATTGTGTATAAAACATCCAATTCAGTAGACCAAATAGGATAGTTCAGTCGACCGAACTTTCAAAAGTATTGTGCACGTGTACAGGTATTCAATCGACTGAACTCCCTGATTCAGTCGGCTAAATGCCTTGTTTCTGCCATAATGAAGAGTTCTTTTGAAAATTTGTGAACGTGAACTTGAAGTAAAGCAAATACTTGTGTGTATATGATTTGTACACAATTCTAAATACTTGTGTGTGTGCATATACCACTTAGGAGAGATTTTAAGAATAATCAATTACTAGACTAGACTATAAACAAACCGTTAATAATATTGAAAAGTTCTCTCTGAATTCTTGGTTTGCAATCTATTGTCGAGTAGAATAACATCTTCTCCTACAAATATAGTTAGTTCACATAATATTTACTTATATAGTTGTCACGATCAAAACATCAAAATACAAGGTTCTAACATTATCCCCCTTTTTGATGATGACAACTATGTAAGTTAAAAAAAATTATAAGAATGATTTACTCCCCCTGAATGATTTACTCCCCCTATTAAACAATTTATCCCCCTTTATCATCGACAAAAAGGAATAAATAGATAGCATGAGAAATATATATAAGCATAGAAACATCACAAATAAACATGAGGAAAAAAAATTAGCATCATAGAAAATCATGTTTCAAAATACTAAAACAACAACATCATAGATAATATGAGCAATGTAACAAAATAACATCAAACAACATGAAACAATGTCTTAAAAATAAGATGGGAATAAGCTAAGATAAAAAAATCTAAACCTCCTCACTTTCTGATCCTTCCTCTTCTTCTTCCTCTTCGGACGTAGACCATGTGAAGGGAGCAGGATTCTCGACAATACCTGTAGAAGTAGAGCCAGTACATGATATCTTCTCCCATATCTTGTTTAAGAAGCCTTTGATGGAATCAAGCTTCTTACTGGTCTTGACAATATTATTTTCGACGGTGACCAATCGTCGTCCGAGCTTACTATGGTTGTGGGAGAGTGTGACAAGTGCTTGCTTCAGATTGAAATCGCCATGAAGCTCTTCGATTTTTTCATCATCTTCTTCTTCCATTTGACGGGGAGGTTGTGTTGAGGAAGAGGCAATGTGCGTATCTCGGGGTTGTGGAATCCCTTTGTCTCTATTGGCCGTGCATTGTTGGAAATTTATGGTTTCTTGAGGTTGTGGGCGTTTGGGAAGGTTCATAAGACTTAAAATCTTGGAATTAAGTTCGCTAATAGTAATGAAGTCGGCATCGGGTAAGGTGACTCCAAAATTCATAAGAATACACATTATATAAGCTCCATAGAAAATGGTCTTATAGCTCCGCTTATGATTAACGGTGAGGAACTCGTCCAAGATAACTTTAGCCCAATTTACCTTTTGAGAAGAGTAATTGCATAGAGAGCTTGGAAGTCTCTTTTGTAAACTTTCTCATAACTCCCTGTACGAGGCTGAAGAGATTGAATAAGAGCGCGATGTAGAATACGTGCCTTTGGTCGTAAGGCTACGGATTTGAGAATTGTCAACTCATTGGATAGAGATTGATGGGAGACCTTATCTCGATTATACATATCGACTTCTACATCATCGATATTTACACCTTCGGATGGACATCGAAGGATATGACCAAGCCTTTGAAGTGGAAGTTTTGACCCTGCAAACTAAGGTCCATATGTAATCATCTTTATTTCTTGGATCTTGGTGATCCAAGTTCATATTTGCAAATAATAATTTGATGAGGTGAGGATAAATCTTAACATTGTTGGCGTCATACCTGATTAAGCTATTGATCCCACTAGCTTCAGTGATCTCGCGAATGGCACAGCCGTTGAAATCGGGAAACTTCATAAAGGAGCCATCAAAAATTATGGAACTTTTCATAGCATTAAATCTTGTAACAACAGTTTCATTATAGAGCCAAGATCGGATTTGGCTTTCCGAAGGTTCGGCAGAGGATTTGCATGCTCTTTTGGTTCTGGGAGCCATTGATGTTGTTGGAGAAAAAAAAATTGAATTAGTAATGGAGGTTATGGTTTTGTTTGCTGAAAGAAGTAAGGGTTTAATGAAAAAGAAGAGATAGTTATATAGGGTTGGTGAAAAGGTGTTTGGGGAAGTGTGTAGGCTGATTTTAAAAAAAACACTAAATTTACACGAATCAGTTGACTGAATGGGGAGGGGGGGTGGGGGTGAAGTCAACTGATGTGCATGCATTTCCAACCCACGTCTTTCTAGTGTAAAAATGGTCAATTCAGTCGACTGTTTTTATAAGGTCAGTCGACTGGTTGCTGAACCAATTTCAACTTTATATGAAGATTCATTCGATTGAAATCATAGGTCAGTCGACTGATATGCAAGAAAATTTTGGCCACGTGTGTATAGTTGAAAAACATGTGATTTCAGTTGGCTGATATGATTGATTCAGTCGATGAATCTGAAGTGATTTTTTTTTTCATATGAATATTCAGTCGACTGGGTTTCCAAGATCAGTCGACTGAAACTGTGTATATTTGTGCACTTAGCTTTATTTAAGGTTTTTCTTTAACCGAACTAATTAATATATATATTATACACACACACACTTAAAAGTTTTTCAATTTTAATCTATTGTAAAACAAAAATATATTCTTATTAATTAGAAAAACATAGAACATACACATTTTAAATATAACACAATATACAAGAAGGCTTAATTTTTGGAAGATTTTGAATCATCCGAATGTGGTTCAACCTTTGTAATTTCTTGTAATGGATGGATATGTGACCATACATTACTACGTTCCCAGGAGTTTGGCGACACTTGGGGACATTGAGGGATTTGTTCCTAAGAGTTTGGTGGCACTTGAGGACGTTGCAGCGATGGTTGATGCACGCATTGCTTTAAGGATGATCCGCAAATTT
The DNA here is from genome assembly GCA_030737815.1 of Allium fistulosum. NCBI lineage: Eukaryota > Viridiplantae > Streptophyta > Magnoliopsida > Asparagales > Amaryllidaceae > Allium > Allium fistulosum. The sequence continues at coordinate 426,525,145 of CM060903.1, forward strand.
TCAAAGCAAATCGTTCTAGGAAGCTCAAGCGTTTAGCATTCACTTTTTGCTCGTAGTACATTTAGCGTTGTAGTTCTAAAGTTTCTCATTGATAATGGTGTATATCATTAATCTTTTCTTTAGTGGATGGAGAGCCAAAACCTAAGGTACGTTTAGCTCGTTTCCCTTGTGGCGTATACCCAATGTGATGTTTTGGTGATGGCGTAATCTTGACTGGGATATACTCGGGAGTTGAGTTATTGAAATTGTGTGATGATTAAGAGGTTGGAGTACTGAAAACTATAAACAATTGGTTAGATCCTTCTTGAGGAGACATTGTGGAGATTGTGTGCTAGTGAAAATTTGTCGAGCTAAAAGTTTAGAATTTTGAGAGATAGTTGAAAAAGGTGAGTTGAAAAATGAGAAATGAAACCTTTATATACTGTTTACAAACACTATTTTCAGGTTTATGTAAGGTGAGGTGCATAACGTTTGAAAATCCTTAACCAAGTAAAAATGAGAGGTAGGTAAACTTGAAGAATAATGACCAGACAAGAATTAGAGGTGAAGAATGTGTTAAAAATAAGAAATATCACAGCACACTGGAGTAACATACAACTTCCTCACTATAGACCTGAGATCGAGTACCAATAGCTACCCTTTTTTACTTATTGTAAACATTTCATTCTGAAAATTTCCAAACAAAATTTTAGTTATAAATCATGCAATGGTATAATACCTAATTCTCGATGTAATTTTATAAAAATATTTTCATTTAAAGGTTTAGTAAATATATCAGCTATCTGATTTTCTGAAGGTACAAAATCTAATGATATATTTTCTTTTTCTATATTATCTCGAAGAAAATGATGTCTAATATCAATGTGTTTAGTTCTAGAATGATTTATTGGATTTTTTGATAAGTTTATCGCAATTGTATTTTCGCAGTAAATTGTTGATTTAGAAAGGTTTATTCCGAAATCTTGTAGCGTTTGTTGCATGTAGATTGCTTGAGCACATGCCAAAGCAGTAGAGATATATTCTGCTTCACACGTCGAAAGTGAAACACAATTTTATTTCTTACTAAACCAAGATACTAAAGATCGTCTAATAAAATGACAAGTACCACAAGTACTCTTTCGATCTGTTCGACATCCTCCAAAATCAGCATCACTATACGATACTAATTCAAAAGGACATTCTTTTGGATAAAAGATACCGTAGTCTTTAGTCTTGCTTAAGTATCGCAAAATTCGCTTCACTGCTCGCAAATGTGATTCTTTAGGATTTGCTTGAAATCGTGCGCACAAGCATACACTCATCATTATATCTGGTCGACTAGTAGTTAAATATAGTAATGGACCAATCATATTATGATATAGTTTTTGGTCAACACTTTTGCCATTTTCATCTCTATCGAGATGTACCATAGTACTCATAAGAGTTGGTTTAGTAGAAGTGTTATCCATACCAAATCGTTTTATGAGATTATTACAATATTTTTCTTGACTAATAAAAATTCCATTATTTAATTGTTTAATTTGTAAACTAAGAAAATATGAAAGTTCTCCCATGTGAGACATCTTAAAATTCTCTTGTCATAATATCTAAAAATTCTTAACATAAATTTTCGTTTGTAGAACCAAAAATAAGGTCATCTACATATATTTGAGTTATTAAAATACCATTTTTATCTTGTTTTATAAATAAAGTTTGATCCGCTTTTCAAATTTTAAAATCATAAGTAACTAAATAATTTTTAAGATAGTCATACCAAGCACGAGGTGCTTGTTTTAAACCATATAAAGCCTTTTCAATTTATAGACATGATCAAGATATTTTTCATGAGTAAATAAAGGTGGTAGATCTACATATACATTTTCCTTTATAAAATCATTTAAAAAAGCACTTTTTACATCCATTTGATATAGTATAAAATTATTAAAACATGCATAAGCTAATAAAATACGTATACCTTCTAGACGAGCTCTAGGTGCAAATTTTTCATCATAGTCTATTCCTTCTTCTTGATTATAACCTTGAGCAACTAGCCTAGATTTATTTCGAATAATATTTACTTGCTCGTCGGTTTTATTTTTGTAAATCCATTTTGTACCGATAACAGCTTGATTACTTGGTCTAGGAACTAAGTCGCAAACGTCATTATGTTCAAATTGATTTAATTCTTCTTGCATTGCTATAATCCAGTAATTATTATTTGAGGCTTCTTTAACATTTTTGGGTTCAATATTTGAAAGAGAAGCTATGTGACCCATTTGATTTAGTTGATTTCGTGTTCTTACGTTTGTATTTATTTCTCCATTGATATTTTCAACAAAATGATTTCTTAGAAGTCGTGGTGGAGTTCTTATTTCATTATTATTGTTGTCTACATTATTTTTAATATTTTCAAAATCATCATCTGAGTTATTTGATTTAGAAATAATTTCTTCATCTTCAATTTTATGATTAAAATTTGAAATTTTCATCGAATGACACATGAAGTGTTTCTTCGATAATTTTAGTTCTTTTATTATAAATTCTGTAAGCTTTGCTTCGTTACGAATATTCCTTCATCAGATTTTGGATCGAATTTACCAAGTTTATCTTTTGTATTTAATATGAAACATTTTGAACCAAAAACTTTAAAATATGATATGTTGGGTTTTCGTCCATTAAAATGTTCAAATGGGGTATGTTTTGTTAAAGGTCTAATGGAAACTCTATTTAAAGCATAAAAAGCAGTTTCTACAGCTTCTACCCAATAATGTTTTGGTAAATCCATTTAATAAAGTTCTAGCACATTCTTGAAGTGTTCTATTTTTACTTTCTACAACTCCATTTTGTTGCGGAGTTCTAGGAAATGAAAATTTGTGAAAAATTCCTTTCTTATTACAATAATTTTCAAAAGATTCATTTTCGAATTCACCACCATGATCACTCCGAATGTTTTTAATTTTCAAATCTTTAATATTTTGGATTATTTTAGCAAATATTTTAAATTTTTCAAAGGTATCACTTTTATTTTTCAAAAATATTGTCCAAGTAAATCTCTAAAAATCATCTACTATTACAAAAACATATCTATTATGGTTTATAGACTGAACTTGAGTTGGTCCAAAGAGATCCAAATGTAATAGTTCAAGTGGTTGTAATGTAGAAATCATTTTCTTTGATTTAAAAAAAGATTTTGTTAATCTTCCTAATTGACAAGCATCACAAATACTTTTTACTTTGAAATTCATTTTTGGTAAACCTTTAACTAAATTATTCTTAGATAATTTGTTTATTTCTTGATGTGCACGTAAATGTGCATATTTTTACCACCATATTTATTCCAATTAAATTAAATAAATGATCATATTGGGTATTTTAACATGTTTAAACCAAAATTCAAATTATTTTCAAATCGTCATATATTCATCTCCATATAAGGGCGAAATGGACATTTTTATGCATATATTAATTTGAGAAAATTTAATTGGAAATTTCTATATTATTTTGTAGAAATTTGGCTTCATATATAAGTGGTTTCATGAAGATATATGCATGCACAAGAGTGAATACAAAGGAATGGAGATGGAAATAATTCATTTCATGGATCATGGATGACCCCACCTACCCACCTACCTTAATGTACACTTAGGAGCTAATGCACATGCTAAAAGGTCATTAAATCTTCACGCACACTTAATGGATGATTATTGGATGCTAATGATTACTTGGCCACCACACTTCCTTAGAGGGTATTTCGGACATTCCCCAAAAATATGGATTAGGGGTTCATACATGTATAAATACCTCTTTTCTTCACGTAATTAGTCTCTCTTCATTAGGCTCTCCTCTTAGTTTAGTTTAGGATCAAAAATAAAATGAGAGATCTCGTTCTTTTCATGGATACTTAGACATTTCTTATTTCATGTAATTTCTTTTTTTATGCAATTTAATACATGCTCTTTTCTCTTCTTGTTTATTTCCTTTCATGTTAGCAATGTAGATTTACTTATTTATGCAAGTAGAATAAATTTTATTTTATGCAAGTAGAATAGTTCTCTTTTCCATTAGCTTTCATTTTCCTTTTTTTTACTTTCATGTTGCATGCTACATTTGTTGAAATGATAACAAATATGAGAGGCTAATTCCTTAAATTTGGGGGTAATGAAGCTCTCTAGTATGTAGACGCAACATTTTGATGTTTATGTTCTCTTTTTGTGCTTAACGAAACATTTGAAGTGGTTTAACTTGTTGTTTTGATTTGAATTTGATAGCCTATATTGTTGACACCAAATAGGCTATGCTTAAACAATCACAAACAATAATTACCTCTTCCTCTACATATGATGATGGTAACTAAGTGATTATTGAAATTAAAATTTGATGGCTAATATTTCTAAGCAATAGTTAATAGGCCATGCTTAAAATAGATTTTACTTTCAACTTTGTTGTCATATTTCATGAGAGTTAAATGTGTATTAGTGGTTGTGTTATAGTTTGATGGTTTATATTTGGCTAATTAATAGCACAAATATACCATACTTATGATAAGCACATCAACTAATTGCACTAATGACAAGAAAAGAGAGATCATAACTTCATTTTGTTGATTTATGTGAGAGTGGAAATTGCCTCTAAATTGCCTTCACATTCTCATATTTTTATCACTTTCTTTTTGTTAGTTTCTTACATTTTTAGCTGAACACTCTCTCTACTTTGGTATAATTTGATTGAATAGATTTTTAAAATCAACAATTCCCTGCGGATCGATCCATATTCACTACGTACTACGATAGTACGTCGTGCGCTTGCGGTTAAATTTTATTTTAAATTCGTTCGACGGTTTTTTAAACCGATAGAATTTTCATCGACGAACAAGTTTTTGACGCTGTTGCCGGGGAATAGTTTTAATTTTAGTTTTCTATTCTTCGAATTATTTTTGTTTGATTTTATTGTGTGCTTGTGTTCTGTGCTCATTTGCATTTAAAAAAAATTGTTTGCATGTGATTTTTGTTTGCAATTTGTTGTGTGCTTGTTCTCTTTTCATTTTGCATTTGCATCTTTTCAATTATAAAAAAAAGCATACACAATTTCAAATAAAATTTGTTTATTACATATACACCTTAACATTTACATTTCATTTGCACTTTCTTTTTTTGTTTACATTGCTCTCAATTTTTTTTTAAAAAAAAGGGGGCACTGTGCACATCTCTGTGCACATTCCTGTGCACCATCTCACAGTCCTTCACCTCTGCCATAAGCTTCTCCGACTCTACTCCTCCAAATGATCCAACCACTGCTACAAATCAAAATGGCCTCTGCCACCATTCATTCTTGCCTCTGCCACCATATTCAAAACAACCATTAATAGTCATCAAACATCACCATCTCCTGCAGCTCTTCCAAACACAAGTGCAACAGCACACACCCCCTTCCTTCATTCTCTCACCATCATCAATTCCTTAACACCACTAATCACTGGCCAGCAAGCTGCAATATACCCTACCCACTGCTGCCTCCTACACCCCTCTGTGCATCATTATTTCCGAACCAAAACACCCCTGCACTCAGTGCATACCAGCACAAATCACACCAGAGCAACTGACCATCTTCAAAGACCACTATTACATCATTTCAAAGACCACTTCACTTCAGTTTAAAACACTTCAGTTCAAAACATATTGTTACATCAACCTGCTCCTCTTCTTCAACTATCTTCATATACAAAACTTCACTTCTTCCAAAACCATCCACTCTGACCATACATTTCACCAAACATCATTTCAAACTACCATACCAAAACCACAACCCCTCTCCAATCTCCCACCAGAAATCCTTCACTGAACACAATCGACCACAAACAATATGAACCATCGAACCTATTACTGAACCAACCGCTCACCACCAGCAACGCACCCTCTTCTCCTACCAGAAATTGAGTCAAATAATAGCTACTACTTCCCTGCATCAACTCCATATCAAATAATCGCATATCCTCTTCAACCACATACAAACAATCACCAACTGACACATAGCCTACCAACTTCTTTCCACTATTCACTGACTTGCACCACCTCTGTCACTCCTGCTTCAACAAGTCAGTGCCAAACACTGCATTCAGTCGCCACCTACTGCAGCTATCTATATTTCAAACCCACTGCAAAAACAAGCATCACTACTCCCGCATCCATCAACTCTGCATACACTGACCTCTTCCCATAACTTCATCCTTCACCTGCCTTTCTGTTCACCCACTCCAGGAAACTCGCCCTGCCTCCAAGATCACTTCAAAAATAACCACCATGACTTCCTCTGCAAATTAATAGCAGCCGCGAACCCAATTATAACCACCAGTCGCCAATTTCCATCACCAATTCCGAACTCCACGAGTACAAACCTGATCGAGAACAAACCTGAACACACGAATTCGATTTTGCAAGTTGCTTTTGATTTCGATTTCTGCAAATTAAGTAATCTCGATTAAGCAAGTTTTTGATCGCGAGTTGCTTGAGTTCAATTGCGAGTTGCTGTTGCTTTCGATTTCTGTAATTTCGATTTCTGCAAGTTGCCTGATTTTTTTTATTTCTAGTGGTCGACTTGGTTTGTGTTAAGGAAGAATGAATTATAATTGTGCATGATTTTAATCTCTGACGGTCAACTGATTTTGACTTCAAATGGCTTGAGTGAGTAGGTTAAATTGTTTTTTGATTGTACCTTTTTGTGGGCTAAGTATGTTAAGTGTTTGGTTTTAAATGTTTATCTTTGTGTTCATTTAATTTTTTAAATAAAGAAGGAGGGCTGTTTTCAAGTGTTTTTGTTTAATTTTTTAATTTCTACTCAAATATTTAAAAAAAATTACAAAAAAAACTGTATATATATCTTGTTTTTATTTCAGGTTGCCAAAGCAGAATTTCAGAAGGAGAAGAACTGCTGCCAAAAATAATTGCCTGCTTATAAAAAAATTTGCACCCTTAGCTATTGTTTTATTTGCTTTTCATTGTTGGTTGCTTGCATTTGCATTTATATATAAAAGAAAATTTTCAAAAATTTTCAAAAACCAAAAAAAAATTCAAAAACAAAAACAAAAATCCGTTTGTAGTTGCATTGTTAATATTCTTTTAATTTCTGCTTTGCATTTCATTCTAGATTTTATTAATAATAACGGTTAGAAATCAATAACGCTTAATTGTATATTGACAAATTGTCTTCTTTAAACAATTTATTTTCTTGGTTTCTAGGCTACGGCAGAGTAATAACCATTTATAAATATTACGGTGATTCGTAAATATTATAGTGGTTATTCCCTTGAAGGTACTTAAACCTTCAGCTGCATTGCTACGGTGATTCGTGGTATACCGATAAATCATGTCTGTTACTTGGCCGAGAACTATTTAGTTGATTTAAGACAATGTGTGATTATACAATTTTGGGTTAGGAGGATATATCATTTGTAATTAAATCCTTGCATTCATTTAGTTGCATTAGTTCATGCATATTTAAAAAAAAATTCAAAATCCAAAACTAAAAAAATTCTAAATATTCTTCAAATTAGTTTTTTTTTCTTTTAAACTCTTTTCGTTTGAAAATTTTCAAAATCAAAGTTCTAAAAATCCAAAAAAAAATTTACTTGGTTTTTTCGTAGAAAATCAAAAATCCAAAAGAATATAAAATATTTAAAAAAAATGAAAAAAAAAATCAATTTTCCCCTTTTTTGAAAGATAAATATTTTTTCTTTATAAAAAAAAACTAAAAACATTCTTGAAAATGTCCGAATTTCCATATTCACTTGAATTTTACAATAGTTGTAAAAATCACTATAATCCATATGACTTCACTCCAAATTCATATAGATATTTTAACGACAATTATTGTTTAAATGATTCAAATTTTGAACCATAAAATTTTCAAAATGATGACCAACCTTCAAATCTTGAAAATAACATTTCGTCTTTACTTGAAATCTCTACACAACAAAATCAAATGATAAATGATTTGTGTAATTCTTATTTGTGTGCTAACTCAAGTCAAAATTTTCAAAGTAATCAAGATTTGAATTCACTTCAAAATGCAAACGATTGAGAGTATAACCCATGGCAATTCAAATTTAAACTCCAAAATGAATTTCAAAATCAAAACGAAAATGTGATCTACTTTTCAAATAATTTTGGCAATGGTAATAATCTCGACTATGATTCGAGTGAAAATTTTTGTTCTCAACAAATCCAAATCGAAAATTCTCAAGTTAATAACTATAAATTGGATTTTGTTGAACAAATGGACGAAATCTACAATGATCACATGGATTTGTTGTACGAAACATATATGAAACAACGTGAGAAACAAAACCAAATCCCAACATGTGACAAGTCAAATGATAATCCATCTTTTACCCAAATCGACGATTTTCAAACAACAACTTTTGAAACTGAAAATGATGATCTTAATGAAGTTGTTGAAAACACGGTAATTGAGTTGGATTTCAATTCTTTTGAGGGTGAGAAACTCGATTTAAGATTCGATCTTCCTTGTCCCGATTTTGAAATTTTGAACACAACAACTTTGGATTTTGAACTTAACACATGTAATAAAGTTGTTGATAATTCAATAAAGGAAGACGAATTCAATGAATATGATTTCTTTGGACTTTCCAAAAATGAGTTGTTAAATTCCGAAGGGAAGAGTTAAACCACCATTTCGATTTTGAAATCAATAACTTTGAAGAATTCGTCAATGATGAGCTTGAATTTCAATGTGGTGAAAATGAACTTGAAATCAACATTCAATTTTGAAATCTTTTACGGTTTGGTTTTTCGAGCTTAAGCTGTGTCTCGCATATTTGACGAGACAAATGAATCGGTCTTTGGAAGACCGTTTCATTTACTTTTTGACTATATACTTTTTGATCTCGTGTAAATACCGCTCATTTTCATGTAAATATAGGTCATCATTTTATTTTTGTTTTATTCTTCTCCTTCCACTTGGGTTGACTGTGGGGACCGGAGAGTGTGACGGAAATTCGTAGCTTTCTCGGATTGGCGGGCTATTACCGTCGTTTCATAAAAGACTTTTCTAAAATTTCCATGCCTCTTACTAGTTTGACAAAGAAGGGAGTTAAATACATTTAGTCAGACAAATGTGAAACTGCTTTTCAAAAATTAAAAGAACTCCTTTCCGATGCTCCTATTCTTGTGATTCCCGAAGGGAACCAAGACTTTATTGTTTATACCGATGCTAGTCATGTTGGTTTGGGTGCCATTCTCATGCAAAGGGAACGTGTTATCGCTTATGCTTCTAGGCAATTAAAGCCTGCCGAGACTAGATATGACACTCATGATTTAGAGCTCACGGCTATTGTTTTCGCCCTTAGAATTTGGTGTCATTATCTTTTGGGAGAGAAATTTGTTCTCTACACCGATCATAAATCTTTGAAGTATTTATTTTCTCATAAGGAACTTAATTTGCTTCAACAACGTTGGCTCGAATTCCTTGCATCTTATGATCTTGATATTCTTTATACTCCTGAAAAGGGTAATCGAGTTGCCGATGCCCTTAGTCGTAAGCAACAAGCGGTTGTTTCAATGATGATATCCAAATGGAATGATCTCGAGACTTTGCCCACCTATGAGATTCGAGATCGTGAATCCAATTCATGTTCATATCTTTTTTTGTGTAGCCTTGAGGCTCATCCTTCTCTTTTAGACCGCATTCTTGAAGCTCAAAAGCATGATCCTGAATTGGCTCATCTTAGCCAAAGTTGTAGGGATAATATTGATGTTGATGGTTTGAAAGACTTTGAAATCGATGCTCGTGGAGGAATTCGAAAATTTGGTAAACATATTGTGCCAAATATTTGTGATCTTCGTAAAGACATTTTCGAAGATTCTCGTCGTTCTAAATTTACCATTCATCCTGGTAGTAGTAAAATGTACGCGGATATGAACCGACTTTATTATTGGGATGGAATGAAATCTGATATTGCTAACTTTATTAAGCGTTGCATGACTTGCCAACTCGTGAAGGCCGAGCATCAAAGGCCCGGTGGGTTATTGCAACCTTTGGACATTCCCATTTGGAAGTGGGATCAAGTCTCCATGGACTTTATTGACGGTCTTCCCCATTCTCATTCTGGTCATGATAACCTATGGGTGATAGTAGATAGACTTACAAAATCCGCCCATTTTATTTCCGTTCGGTCCAGTCGGACCGTACCTATTTTGGCTAAACTCTATGTCAAAGAAATTGTTAAATTGCATGGAGTTCCTACTTTTATTGTTAGCGATCGTGATCCATTATTTACTAGTGGATTTGGAAAGGTCTTCAAAAAGTTTTGGGAACAAAGCTTAATTTTAGCACCGCTTATCATCCTTAGTCCGATGGACAAACTGAGCGTGTGAATCAAACTCTTGAAGATCTTCTTCGTGCATGTGTTCTTGATTTTGGTGGAAGTTGGGAAGATCATATTTCTCTTGTTGAGTTTTCCTATAATAATAGCTTCCAATCTAGTATTGGTATTGTGACGACTCGGGTTTTGCCCGCTCGAAAATCAACATCCGTACTTCACATTGTACTAGAATGCCGCAGATTCGACCGTTCAAATCCGATTCGCCGGAGCTATAACACAATTAAGTAAATAACACAGCGGAAGAAAAGAATAATACATTGATATATAATATCTGATACAACAGAGTGATACAATGAATATCAATATACATCAGAGATATGATACAAGAAATAGCAGCGGAAAAGAAAATGATAACATCAGCAGCGGAACAATATCAATAGAAGTGATAACTCCAAAATGATCTTCAGACAAGAATGAATCCACAACTCCAAGATGAGCAACTCGGATGAATGAACTAGCTCCAGATAATCTACTAAACCTGAATATCTGAAAAGAAACCCAACTCTAGACTGCTCGTGTGGAAAATTATGAGCACCCAGAGTTTAGGAAGGGAACAATAAACTCCGGATCAGTCATGGGACTGGTGTGAGCAACAAAAATAGTTTATCTTTAAACAACAGCAAAAGAATTTTTAAACATTGAAATCCGCAATGCTTTTGGAAAATGAAACTACCATAAGACCTCCCGCCACACACACAATGCAAACGCAGAATTGGAGGAGATTTCTTCTTATGATAGTCAAACATGCTTACTACGCAAAATCAATTGGATATTATTATTAGTGCATAGTGCAGAAAACATTTTGAAAGTATAATATTAATCTTAGCCAGCATAGACATTTCGAACTATGCCTACTATAGCTACCATCTAAACAGTGGGGCGCCACCATAAGTAAATGGCAGGTTCTACAACTAAAACCGTACAAGTTCCGTATTGGGAAATGGATTTCCAACAAATGGTCAGGCTAAGGAACTTCCTTCCGCCGCATGGGAACGCCTCTGGCGGGACGCCCCGAGAGACAAACTGCTCTATGCCAAACAAGGCCGGGTTACCCCTGTAACAGGTAACTCACGAATATGCCACCCCCCGGTCCTTTGGGACCTTTATCCGAGGCCTCGATAACCAACATCACACATAATAAAGTGTATCCACATGAGTAAGTATCAGGGCTCCATACCATAATACCACCCTTTTCCAGAAGGAAATGACATACCCTAAAGGGCGCGACCCTCATAACCTTGCTGCAACATTCCTGTTTCGACCATTTCCGGGTTGTGAGGTCCTGATGAAGTCTCGTCCACAAAGCTACGCTTTTTCAAAAAGCCATGCTTTGGGTCAACAGATGATCAACCTATGATCACAAAGATAAATGATCAAACAAATGATCATATCACAAATGATCAAACACTGATCATCACACAGCAACACTCAGCATGTCACATTACCAAATTGGGATATATCGTTGATAACCTTCAACTACATAACCTCTGAGCTCGTACGTCTCAGAGAAGGGTGTTAAGCTAAGAGAATAAATTCTCCGCCACCAACAGAAATGTATTTGAAAGAAATCGGCTTTATATCTCAAAGTGTAATGTCAGACATACAATCCATACAAGTCTGTTCCGGGATCGAACAGAACCGAAGGCACTTCTCACGAAGCCCTTGCAAATCCGGATAATTTCCAATCACGTCCGGACTTCCCGTCACTAAGGATGATAAAACCTCTATATCGGGGATCAACCGATGCAGAGTAACTCGACGGTAATCCTTCCGTTTTCAAAAATATCCGGTCTTCAACACCGGTCTTCAAATGCTATCCATATCGACGTATCACATATTCGGAATGGGTTATACGACACAAAGGTCCTCTCCCGGCTAAACCGAATAGTGAGCGAAATATTTAAAAACATATGGATATGAGATTTCAATTAAGTCACAACTTAATAATTCAACTTCTTTTTAAATGGTTTTAATCGATTACCATTTCAAATCTTTAAACAAAAAGATTCATTTTAACAACCTTCAACGATTTAAACAATTTCCACACTTTAATCTTTTAAACAAAAGATTCATTCACAGATTTTCCAAATTAATTTCCATTTCAATTTGATTAACTCGTTAAATCTTTAAATCAAGATTTAACTTATAGCTTTCAAACAATTCCATTTCAAATGATTTAAACCAATCATTATTTTAAATCTGTTAAAGATAACCGATTCAATCATAGCTTTTCAAAACAATTCATTCATAACTTGGAAAACCATTTTCAATTCAATATTGAAATTCCTTTAATTAAACTGGAATTTCATTTCTTATATGAAAGCTTTTATCATTTAAAACAACAGTTTCATTTCAGAAAATCTGATTCATTCATACGAGTTAAAGTTCTTGAGTCAAATTCAAATTCTCAAAATTATACTTTTAAATGGTTTAAATTCAGATAAACACATTTATAACATTTTCAATCTCTAGTTTCAAATTATAGGATTCAATTTTCAAACTTGAATTCAAATTTAAATCAAATTATTTAAATTTTCAAAACTTGATTAAGTTATTCAAAATAACTTTTATCTTTGAAATTCCATTTCAAAAGCTTTTTACTTTAAACCCAAATTTCTAATTTTCAAAATCAATTGAAATTAAAATTTCAATTTCAAAAACATCAAATTTAAATTATCTGTGACTTAACCGATTTCCACGTGAAATCCATATTTGTGTGTGTAAAAGTGTAGTCCGGGGGTTTCACACAGTAGTGCAACACAATGAATCATCACATATCAGAATACAGAAATATAATTCGATAAGCGGTATAAGAACAACGCTTATCGTTCATTCACAGATCATAGATATATAAAGGTCACAGATAAGTAAACTACAGATCACAACATAAATCAGGATGTATCACAAAGCATCAAATATCAGGAATATCAAACAATCAAGTCATCCAATAAAATCCAAATATTCATAAGATCAGTTAATTATCTGATTTATTCAAATTAGATTAATACTTATGAATTTCTAATCTTGGTTAATCAACATCGATAAATTACAAATTATTTTGATTAATTATTCTTTAATCATTTATTAATTAACCATTAATAACAAATTGATTAACCTTTAATTATAATTCATCAACCTTAAATTATTTCACAGTTTAATATCTTAAACCAATATAGAAATTAACCTTTAAAGTACTTCATTTATTTAACTAAAATTAATTTCATTTCTTCATATTTAATCTCATAAAACAATTCATTTATTAGTTATTAATTACTTAGTTAATCAATTATAAATCCTTAATTCTTCATGAAATTACTAAATCAATTAACCATTAATTCATAATTAAATTATTTAAGTAGTTAACTATTAATCATTCATTTATTAACTTAAGTAGTTAATTATAATTTATAAATCACCTTATCATTAATAAATCTCTACTTACAATTATAAAGTAATTATTCTTAATTACTTTCTAAATTAATCTAATTTTAAATTCTCCAACTTAGTTAACATTTTAAAGCCCTCTTTACATTTGAAATTCAATTATATTACTAACTAAAATTCGAATGTTAATTAACTTTATGCTTAACTAGACTAATTACTTAATTAAAAGAATAATTAAGAGTTTAAAACATTTTAAAGTATTGACTAAAATAATTAAACTTGTATCAAGTTTTAACTAAATCTGTTAAGCACTACAAAGTTTTACGGGGTTCAAAGCTTGATGACAGATTGTTTACTTAACATTACTTTAAAATACAAAACTGCTGTTAACAAAACTCGAGGCTTCCCTGCGTTAAAACCCGAGACCTCCCCTATACAAACCCGAGTGTAGCTTCGAGTTACCCACCTAATCACCGAGTCTTACCCCTGTACGCACCCTCCTTCTTCTTTCCTTCTTTTTTTTAAAACTTAAGTAAAATTAAAAGCATCAGGCTCAAACCCACGTTCGAACTCGACCTCAACCCGAAACAATCAATCCCAAAACTCGTGCACGACTCGAGACTATTACGCGACCCAAAACATCAACGCAGCCGACACATCCTCCTGCCGTACACGTGCACAGCGACAAGAACGACCTCCGGCGATCACCAGCATCATCGGCAAGTCACGATCCAACCACAAACTCGAAAACCCAACTCGAATCGCCTCCAAACATTCGAAATCGAAATTTGACAGATCAACCCAAAAACAGAACTCAAACCAAAACGACAAGGTCACCTCGTCCTCGCCACACAAGGCACCAGAGACATCAGGATTTCGTCCACGCCTCGACAACAAGACAATCGACCATCCTCCGGAAGCTCGAACCACTCGATCGCGTATTGGTGATGAATTCGAAACATCACTGACCTAAATAAAAACTGTGAAATAAACCCTAAAATGTATTCGTTTGTTTAATTTATACATTAGAAAAATTCCCTGAGAATTTTCTCATGATCCATGATGTTAATACTAGGATCAATTCAAGTTTCAACATTTAATTTTGATTCAATCACTAGAAGTTGATAAAAATATAATTTTTGCAGAAGTACAAATTGTTCTCGAATTACTGCACTAAAAATCTTCATTCTAGTTTTAAAAATCATAATTTTCAATAAGCATTCCATTTATAAACTTGAATTAGCTTTTATTAACAATTTAATTTATCACTTTATTTCTTGATTTCCTATAACCATGCCTTCCAGTAAAGATATTCCAGCAATCATGTTTTAACCAACTTGCAAAACCTTATTTTAGTTTTTAAAATCTCATTTGATTGCAACGGAAAGTTTACAATGATTTGATGAGCATAAATTTAAGTTTGGAAAGAAATATGAACCTGTAACACAACATAGAAGTATAGAGCATCACAGTGATATATTTAAACAATAACATATGCAAACTATATTTCCAATAGATCTAAAACCATTTTTAATCACATAAAGCTTTAAAATTAAAGTTACTCACCTAAAGTTTAGAAAGAACAGGGCTTCCTCTTAAATCAGGCTTGATAAAATTTGCAAAGTTGAAACCTTTCTCTTGATGTCTGGTTTTTTATTAGTTTGTTCCAGACTTTGAGTTTGCTGATGATTGTTGAATCTTTGTTTAAGTTTCAAATGGAGTTTTATCTTACTTTTGTTTAGTTCGAAAGAAATAAAAAGATGATATGGGGGAGAGTAGCTTACAGGTTTATGTATACAAGAAGTTACAGGGTATCATAATTTTTTTCAAGACAGTGTACAAGTTTGTACCAATTTCAGAGATAGTTCATAGTTTTGGAGGCTGAAATGATATTGTATTGTACCAGGGCTTTCACGCATTAATTGCCCAAGTCCTTTATGTTTCCATACTTGTGATATTTACATTTCCTTCTGCTTTGCATTTCGAATCTTTCACATATAAAATTCTACTTATCATATTTTATATATTTCGTATGTACTGATATGGTTATATACATATCTTCTTTTGCTTTTTATTACTATCTTGATTTGTTTACACTTGAATTTACATAGTTCTTTTTATTTATTTTATACTTGTGTCAATGTATCTACTTAAAAATATATATTTTCAAACCATTTATATTTTAAGATTTTTAAATTAAATGTATATATATACATATACCAATTTACTCATATCTATTCCATATACATTCATATATACAATATTATTAAATTTAAATGATGTATATCAAATTTATTACGATTTGGGGAAACTCGCTTCACTCTATCGATTTATTTCCTAATTTTTTATTCAAAAATCAATAAATTATCATTTTAAATTTATATAAAATTCGGGGTCGTTACAGACTTCCCCCCTTAAAAGAATTTCGTCCTCGAAATTACCAAGGAGACAAAAAGATAGATGGAGAATATTTCATCAAATCAAACTGAATATCTATTCTGCATTTGGCTTACCAAATCAGAATATCAAAAATAGATACAAGAACGAATCTGTTTAACACTTCACAAGATACTTGGGTTATCCAGATCTACGAAGTATGGAGTGGCATCGGTCAGTTTGAAAGGATAACTAACCATTCGTAGAATATACTGGAACCCAAAGAATAGATAAGTATATGGATACAATTTCAAAGTTTTCAGTTTAGAACCTATAGCATATCTATCAACCATAACAAACAAAGCAACCAATACATCCAAACAAACAATTTTGGCTCAATTGGAGTTTATGTACCCATTTTAATATATCGAATTTATTCCTGGATCTACCAGAAACTATCGAAGAATTGAGAAAAGAGATGTTGAACAAAAGAGATTGGTAGAGAAAATTTGTTTCCACTATTGTTACAGAGTATTGACCATTTTAGTCGTATTCCCTCTGTCCCCTATCTCGTCCTCTTCTTACACTCATACTCACTATCAGTGGATAACAAGAGAATTTACTGAGGCATACGGACGGATATCTGAGAATTACTCATTCTAGGGTATATACTTCACCCTATCTCTAATGAGCTACTTAACGTGTTATACTCCTGAGCTAAAGTTCAACCTTAGCTCTGATACCACATGTGACGACTCGGGTTTTGCCCGCTCGAAAATCAACATCCGTACTTCACATTGTACTAGAATGCCGCAGATTCGACCGTTCAAATCCGATTCGCCGGAGCTATAACACAATTAAGTAAATAACACAGCGGAAGAAAAGAATAATACATTGATATATAATATCTGATACAACAGAGTGATACAATGAATATCAATATACATCAGAGATATGATACAAGAAATAGCAGCGGAAAAGAAAATGATAACATCAGCAGCGGAACAATATCAATAGAAGTGATAACTCCAAAATGATCTTCAGACAAGAATGAATCCACAACTCCAAGATGAGCAACTCGGATGAATGAACTAGCTCCAGATAATCTACTAAACCTGAATATCTGAAAAGAAACCCAACTCTAGACTGCTCGTGTGGAAAATTATGAGCACCCAGAGTTTAGGAAGGGAACAATAAACTCCGGATCAGTCATGGGACTGGTGTGAGCAACAAAAATAGTTTATCTTTAAACAACAGCAAAAGAATTTTTAAACATTGAAATCCGCAATGCTTTTGGAAAATGAAACTACCATAAGACCTCCCGCCACACACACAATGCAAACGCAGAATTGGAGGAGATTTCTTCTTATGATAGTCAAACATGCTTACTACGCAAAATCAATTGGATATTATTATTAGTGCATAGTGCAGAAAACATTTTGAAAGTATAATATTAATCTTAGCCAGCATAGACATTTCGAACTATGCCTACTATAGCTACCATCTAAACAGTGGGGCGCCACCATAAGTAAATGGCAGGTTCTACAACTAAAACCGTACAAGTTCCGTATTGGGAAATGGATTTCCAACAAATGGTCAGGCTAAGGAACTTCCTTCCGCCGCATGGGAACGCCTCTGGCGGGACGCCCCGAGAGACAAACTGCTCTATGCCAAACAAGGCCGGGTTACCCCTGTAACAGGTAACTCACGAATATGCCACCCCCCGGTCCTTTGGGACCTTTATCCGAGGCCTCGATAACCAACATCACACATAATAAAGTGTATCCACATGAGTAAGTATCAGGGCTCCATACCATAATACCACCCTTTTCCAGAAGGAAATGACATACCCTAAAGGGCGCGACCCTCATAACCTTGCTGCAACATTCCTGTTTCGACCATTTCCGGGTTGTGAGGTCCTGATGAAGTCTCGTCCACAAAGCTACGCTTTTTCAAAAAGCCATGCTTTGGGTCAACAGATGATCAACCTATGATCACAAAGATAAATGATCAAACAAATGATCATATCACAAATGATCAAACACTGATCATCACACAGCAACACTCAGCATGTCACATTACCAAATTGGGATATATCGTTGATAACCTTCAACTACATAACCTCTGAGCTCGTACGTCTCAGAGAAGGGTGTTAAGCTAAGAGAATAAATTCTCCGCCACCAACAGAAATGTATTTGAAAGAAATCGGCTTTATATCTCAAAGTGTAATGTCAGACATACAATCCATACAAGTCTGTTCCGGGATCGAACAGAACCGAAGGCACTTCTCACGAAGCCCTTGCAAATCCGGATAATTTCCAATCACGTCCGGACTTCCCATCACTAAGGATGATAAAACCTCTATATCGGGGATCAACCGATGCAGAGTAACTCGACGGTAATCCTTCCGTTTTCAAAAATATCCGGTCTTCAACACCGGTCTTCAAATGCTATCCATATCGACGTATCACATATTCGGAATGGGTTATACGACACAAAGGTCCTCTCCCGGCTAAACCGAATAGTGAGCGAAATATTTAAAAACATATGGATATGAGATTTCAATTAAGTCACAACTTAATAATTCAACTTCTTTTTAAATGGTTTTAATCGATTACCATTTCAAATCTTTAAACAAAAAGATTCATTTTAACAACCTTCAACGATTTAAACAATTTCCACACTTTAATCTTTTAAACAAAAGATTCATTCACAGATTTTCCAAATTAATTTCCATTTCAATTTGATTAACTCGTTAAATCTTTAAATCAAGATTTAACTTATAGCTTTCAAACAATTCCATTTCAAATGATTTAAACCAATCATTATTTTAAATCTGTTAAAGATAACCGATTCAATCATAGCTTTTCAAAACAATTCATTCATAACTTGGAAAACCATTTTCAATTCAATATTGAAATTCCTTTAATTAAACTGGAATTTCATTTCTTATATGAAAGCTTTTATCATTTAAAACAACAGTTTCATTTCAGAAAATCTGATTCATTCATACGAGTTAAAGTTCTTGAGTCAAATTCAAATTCTCAAAATTATACTTTTAAATGGTTTAAATTCAGATAAACACATTTATAACATTTTCAATCTCTAGTTTCAAATTATAGGATTCAATTTTCAAACTTGAATTCAAATTTAAATCAAATTATTTAAATTTTCAAAACTTGATTAAGTTATTCAAAATAACTTTTATCTTTGAAATTCCATTTCAAAAGCTTTTTACTTTAAACCCAAATTTCTAATTTTCAAAATCAATTGAAATTAAAATTTCAATTTCAAAAACATCAAATTTAAATTATCTGTGACTTAACCGATTTCCACGTGAAATCCATATTTGTGTGTGTAAAAGTGTAGTCCGGGGGTTTCACACAGTAGTGCAACACAATGAATCATCACATATCAGAATACAGAAATATAATTCGATAAGCGGTATAAGAACAACGCTTATCGTTCATTCACAGATCATAGATATATAAAGGTCACAGATAAGTAAACTACAGATCACAACATAAATCAGGATGTATCACAAAGCATCAAATATCAGGAATATCAAACAATCAAGTCATCCAATAAAATCCAAATATTCATAAGATCAGTTAATTATCTGATTTATTCAAATTAGATTAATACTTATGAATTTCTAATCTTGGTTAATCAACATCGATAAATTACAAATTATTTTGATTAATTATTCTTTAATCATTTATTAATTAACCATTAATAACAAATTGATTAACCTTTAATTATAATTCATCAACCTTAAATTATTTCACAGTTTAATATCTTAAACCAATATAGAAATTAACCTTTAAAGTACTTCATTTATTTAACTAAAATTAATTTCATTTCTTCATATTTAATCTCATAAAACAATTCATTTATTAGTTATTAATTACTTAGTTAATCAATTATAAATCCTTAATTCTTCATGAAATTACTAAATCAATTAACCATTAATTCATAATTAAATTATTTAAGTAGTTAACTATTAATCATTCATTTATTAACTTAAGTAGTTAATTATAATTTATAAATCACCTTATCATTAATAAATCTCTACTTACAATTATAAAGTAATTATTCTTAATTACTTTCTAAATTAATCTAATTTTAAATTCTCCAACTTAGTTAACATTTTAAAGCCCTCTTTACATTTGAAATTCAATTATATTACTAACTAAAATTCGAATGTTAATTAACTTTATGCTTAACTAGACTAATTACTTAATTAAAAGAATAATTAAGAGTTTAAAACATTTTAAAGTATTGACTAAAATAATTAAACTTGTATCAAGTTTTAACTAAATCTGTTAAGCACTACAAAGTTTTACGGGGTTCAAAGCTTGATGACAGATTGTTTACTTAACATTACTTTAAAATACAAAACTGCTGTTAACAAAACTCGAGGCTTCCCTGCGTTAAAACCCGAGACCTCCCCTATACAAACCCGAGTGTAGCTTCGAGTTACCCACCTAATCACCGAGTCTTACCCCTGTACGCACCCTCCTTCTTCTTTCCTTCTTTTTTTTTAAAACTTAAGTAAAATTAAAAGCATCAGGCTCAAACCCACGTTCGAACTCGACCTCAACCCGAAACAATCAATCCCAAAACTCGTGCACGACTCGAGACTATTACGCG
This sequence comes from Allium fistulosum, assembly GCA_030737815.1. Classification (NCBI taxonomy): domain Eukaryota; kingdom Viridiplantae; phylum Streptophyta; class Magnoliopsida; order Asparagales; family Amaryllidaceae; genus Allium; species Allium fistulosum. Next base: position 426,545,933 of record CM060903.1, read on the forward strand.
ACCCAAAACATCAACGCAGCCGACACATCCTCCTGCCGTACACGTGCACAGCGACAAGAACGACCTCCGGCGATCACCAGCATCATCGGCAAGTCACGATCCAACCACAAACTCGAAAACCCAACTCGAATCGCCTCCAAACATTCGAAATCGAAATTTGACAGATCAACCCAAAAACAGAACTCAAACCAAAACGACAAGGTCACCTCGTCCTCGCCACACAAGGCACCAGAGACATCAGGATTTCGTCCACGCCTCGACAACAAGACAATCGACCATCCTCCGGAAGCTCGAACCACTCGATCGCGTATTGGTGATGAATTCGAAACATCACTGACCTAAATAAAAACTGTGAAATAAACCCTAAAATGTATTCGTTTGTTTAATTTATACATTAGAAAAATTCCCTGAGAATTTTCTCATGATCCATGATGTTAATACTAGGATCAATTCAAGTTTCAACATTTAATTTTGATTCAATCACTAGAAGTTGATAAAAATATAATTTTTGCAGAAGTACAAATTGTTCTCGAATTACTGCACTAAAAATCTTCATTCTAGTTTTAAAAATCATAATTTTCAATAAGCATTCCATTTATAAACTTGAATTAGCTTTTATTAACAATTTAATTTATCACTTTATTTCTTGATTTCCTATAACCATGCCTTCCAGTAAAGATATTCCAGCAATCATGTTTTAACCAACTTGCAAAACCTTATTTTAGTTTTTAAAATCTCATTTGATTGCAACGGAAAGTTTACAATGATTTGATGAGCATAAATTTAAGTTTGGAAAGAAATATGAACCTGTAACACAACATAGAAGTATAGAGCATCACAGTGATATATTTAAACAATAACATATGCAAACTATATTTCCAATAGATCTAAAACCATTTTTAATCACATAAAGCTTTAAAATTAAAGTTACTCACCTAAAGTTTAGAAAGAACAGGGCTTCCTCTTAAATCAGGCTTGATAAAATTTGCAAAGTTGAAACCTTTCTCTTGATGTCTGGTTTTTTATTAGTTTGTTCCAGACTTTGAGTTTGCTGATGATTGTTGAATCTTTGTTTAAGTTTCAAATGGAGTTTTATCTTACTTTTGTTTAGTTCGAAAGAAATAAAAAGATGATATGGGGGAGAGTAGCTTACAGGTTTATGTATACAAGAAGTTACAGGGTATCATAATTTTTTTCAAGACAGTGTACAAGTTTGTACCAATTTCAGAGATAGTTCATAGTTTTGGAGGCTGAAATGATATTGTATTGTACCAGGGCTTTCACGCATTAATTGCCCAAGTCCTTTATGTTTCCATACTTGTGATATTTACATTTCCTTCTGCTTTGCATTTCGAATCTTTCACATATAAAATTCTACTTATCATATTTTATATATTTCGTATGTACTGATATGGTTATATACATATCTTCTTTTGCTTTTTATTACTATCTTGATTTGTTTACACTTGAATTTACATAGTTCTTTTTATTTATTTTATACTTGTGTCAATGTATCTACTTAAAAATATATATTTTCAAACCATTTATATTTTAAGATTTTTAAATTAAATGTATATATATACATATACCAATTTACTCATATCTATTCCATATACATTCATATATACAATATTATTAAATTTAAATGATGTATATCAAATTTATTACGATTTGGGGAAACTCGCTTCACTCTATCGATTTATTTCCTAATTTTTTATTCAAAAATCAATAAATTATCATTTTAAATTTATATAAAATTCGGGGTCGTTACAGGTATGGCACCTTTTGAGGCACTCTATGGGAGGCCATGCCGATCTCCTTCGTGTTGGCTTGAAGCCGGTGAGAAGCTGGTTTTAGGTCTTGAGTTTATTCATGATTCCACAGAAAAGATTGACCTTATTCGTGTTTCACCTATGAAGGGTATTGTGCGTTTCAGTCGATCGAGAAAATTAGCACCTCGATATATTGGTCCATTTCCCATCACCGAACGTATTAGTTCCGTGGCTTATCGCCTTTTATTACCGGCTCAGTTTTCTTCCATTCATGACGTATTCCATGTCTCTTAACTACAGAATTGCCTTAGGGATTCGGATTCTATTCTTGAGCCCGGTGTAATTGAAGAAATTTAAGTTTCACCAAATTTGACTTATGAGCAACATCCTATTCGTATCACCGCTACGGAGGTTAAACGCCTTCAAAATAAAGATGTTCCGCTTGTGAAAGTTCAATGGTCCCCAAATCCTAAGGATTGCTCTTTCGAATCCAAAGAATTCATCGAGCGAACACATCCGGACTTACTCTCTCGTGCTCCTTAAGGTGAACTTCTCATTTTAAACTTTTTTCTTTTGTGTTGTTATGCCTAAGTATGGTTGTTACTTCTTATTTTCTTCTTAAGTATTGCGAGGACGCAATTTCTTTAAGGAGGGGAGTCTGTAACAACCCGCATATTTTACGATTGTATATTTAAATGTTTTATTTAAATATAGCATCAATAATCGGATTAAAGTCCAAAATGTTACTTTTTGTAAACAGTCGAATTGGGACTCGAGACCACTTCCATTGAGTCCAAATGGCGTTTACAACTTTTTTGAGTATAAACATCGATATGTTTGGAGTTAAGTAGAATTTTGTTATTTTTCTATTTGGGCTTTGGGTTTGGGTTTCAGCCCACTAACCCGTCATAATACCCTAGCTCCTCAACTCTTCATCCATTCACTCATTCTATTTTCTAACACTCAAGCTCAAGTAAAAATGGGGAAAAGATAGAAAATTAAAATTTCTAAACCCTAGTTTGTTTAGGAAATACAAATTCAAGTCCAAAATCAAGGAGAAGCTTAGGTAAGCATCCTCTTCATCTTCTCCATCTCAATCTCTCTTCAATTTACATAAATTCCTATAACCTAACTTAGGAAAAACTTCATCTTTGATAATAGATTGAAGATTCTAGAGGTATATTGAAGAGGAATTGGTCTTGCTTTGTTTTATAGCTTCTCATTCGTTGTCTTTGAGTTTTAAAGGTGAGTTCTTGAACTCACATCTAAGTCTATAGCTATCGTTGTTGTTAGGTATGAATTCCTAACATCTATTCCATGTTCATTTGCTTTTGATTTGAATTGATTTGGTGAATTTTCCAATTTTGGTGTTTTGAAGTCAAAATCTTTAAAGATCCTATCTTGGATGTTTGAACATGTTATTTGTGGCGTATCGAAGAGCTTATAGGACTGGGTTGTCGATTGGCATAAATCCCTAGCATCCATCGCTCGTTCGATCGTATTTCGGTTTGGATTTTCCCTTTTTGGGCTAGGATATTCTTTTTTCCTCCCAGGAAATTTTAGACGTCTGAATTAAAAATCAGACCTCTGAAAGGGTTCTGGAAATAAATAAAAAAGGGCAGAGCTAAAATTCAGACGTCTGGAACAAAATCCAGACGTCTAAAATGGTTCTGGAGTTAAAACCAGAAACCAAATTCAGACGTCTGGATTAACCCCCTAGACATCTAGAACTGCTCATTTTTGCCTATTTAGGCTGTTTGTGTGGGTTTCCAATTTTTAATCGACTGTTGTTGATCCGATTAGTTGTTATCACTTTTATCGACTTTGATGACTTCTTTTTCGGGATTTTAGGAATGTCCATTTTGATGGATTCGGTATCGATTTCTATGGATTTGATTCACGTCTTCGTATGTGAATTTTTTGTGATTGATTATTTCTACAATCATTTCTGTGATTTGTCACTTTAAAATAGAAAGGTTTCTATACTAGTAGTAAATACTCAAACTCTTTCGCAAAAACGATTTCAACACTATTTTAATACAAAGCTCGTTTCTAAAACCGTTTTCCAATCTATTAGTATATACAAACCTTTAAAGGCTTAGCAAAACAAGTGGTATGAAACGCTTGCGTTTACTTGGTCCGTTAATTCTTGGACTTGTTCGATTGAAACCCTTGTAACAATTTTCGAGTGGAAATCTACAATTTGTTCGTAAATATTTAAGTTAAGCCAGTGGTTATGGGACATGAAGCTAAACTCTTATATTTACTAGCTTAGTGTGATTCACACTTCTTATTGATCAATGGTGATCATTTTGTGATTTAGACTAGCGATGTGTGATGTCTCATTGTTTGTGTGGGGGACTAAAAACCCCGTTTGTGGAGCTTCGGGTCAAATTGGTGGGGTAGCGACCCATGGTCTTCGGGCCGTTTGTGGAGCTTCGGCTCAAACTTGATGGTTAGCGACCATGGAATAGCGTTCCGTTTGTGACACACATGTTAGGGAGTTTTCATGCTCCTATTTGTGATAGGCCTTCCCCCTTTGTGATTTTTGGATTTCTGGTTGTTGATTTCTAGAATTTGTGTTTCACCAATTTTGATGATATGCATTGATAAGCTCTATCAATATTTGTGTTTTGGTGAATAATTTAAAGAATATGACATTCTTTTTAGTGTTTGAGAATATTGGAGATATTGTATGATTTTTGTTGTTATCTGATGTATACTTGTCAAAGTATGGCATTATTATTATCATACGTTTTTGTGATATCTCTTATCCTATCTCATTTTTATCTGATATTTATAGCTAGACTGATCCGTTTATTATTTTCTTCTTAAATAATACTCGGGTTAGACCGAGGTATTTCAGGTGCTTCTGCTTGACTTCTTATCAGGGTCCGTCACCTGAATTTTGGCTAACTACTTTAGCTTAGTTGTTTTTGTTATTATACATTTGAGATAGAGGCTCCTTGATGTATACTTATTCTTTTGTCTAGCACTTGTACCTATTCTTTTATGATGTAGTGGATCTTGTATGACCACTACTTTGATGTACACTTCTATGTGTTATATTCATATATGTTTCCCCATTTGTGATATGAATATCTATGACTGATTTGTGTTATGCTTATTTCTATATTTGTTTCTGAATCCCACATAGCCACTGTGTGGTAGCTTTGAGTTTGTATTTGATATGTCGCATTTCCTCATGAAATGAAATGTAAGTTATATTATCTGCCATATCGGTACTCGCACAAAGCAATTACACAGATGGTCGCTCCTCAACAGCCTTATTCTTCGTGCTAGTCGACGGCATTACCCCGTAGTGTCCTTGGCTAGTGTGAGTATAGAGGTGGGGCGTCACATCTGGAGGTTTGGAAAGCTTAAAGGTGAGTGAGAAATTATATATTTTTATATAATATTTGATTTATATTATTGTAAATCTATTTCTTTATGCCTAAATGTAATTTTGGAGTTGTAGGCCTAATTGCATACATGTAACAAATTTATAAACCCTGCATACATATTTTGCGATTGATAATTTAAATTTAATATTGCATATGCTTGAATCTAGAAAGTATCGGAGAGTAGTAGTAGTCCCTGAAATTAATAAATTATATAGTAGTTCCAAATTTGTTGATTAAATAATTTAGGCAAGTAAATATAAATTAGAAGTTATCACTATATTTATTGGAATTCAGGCAATATTTTAATTAATTGGAATGTAGGTTGTCGTAATGTAAATTTCTATACATTTTCAAGTTCAGATTTATAAATAAAAGTGTATCATTTGAAATAATAATGAATATGTCTAAAAAAAGAGATGCGTAAAATGAATATTTACCGTATTTTGTACATTCTATTTCAATAACTAAAAAAAAGATAGTTTCTTGTAATTCCCAACGTAACAAAAATTCTCTTTTTAGATAAGTTATAGAAATTTACAATGTTAACCTTTTCTTTTTGGGGAAGACGTAATTCCAATGTATTAAAATGCAAAAATCTCTAAGTATGAGTTAAAGAATTATAATAGTGATAAAAACAACAATTTAACTGTAAAACAAATATATGTAATAAAGACAAGATAGAAATTAAATAATAAGTGACGAAATGTAGGTAAAGTAAAGGAATAAGTAGAAAAGAAATTTTAGTTACCAAAGAAAGATAATAAGAGTTAAAAAGGAAAAGAAAAATAGATTTAATAATATAGAAGGGAAATAAGTAATAAAAGATATTTAAATCTTTTAAATTAAAGGTAAGAGCTAAATGACACTAAATTAGCATGAATGAAATAAGAAGTAAACACATATAAAAGTAAAGGGTATTATTAACGGTGGAACATTAGAGGCATAGTAAATAAGTAAATAGGTATGAATTTATATACACATACACAAACATAGCCTTAAGTATGCGTTATGGCAGGTGTGAATTATTAAAGGTCGCTAATAACTTAGATTAAATAAGAATGACACAACCATTAAAATAGGTTGTAATGAGAGGTCGGTAATGTTATATAGCAGAAGTCTGCCCACCATAAGAGGCTACCAGCAGTTGTGTATACATTATACTGATTTGGGATATATTCAACTGTAGGACCCATGGAATTATACGTTCGCGTATACGTAAAGGAATACCCAAAGTAGAGTGTGCTTCAACCTTTTAGGGGGTACGTTTTATGTATTCAAGTGGATATTATCTTGATTGCATTAAGCAATCTAAATGGGACGGTGATCAAGGCTTGATGCTATGACTGAGAGATTGTTACCATATGCGGGAGTAGGAGCTGTTTCATAGGTCGAGAACGTCATCGGTCCTGAGCGGTCAATGTAAAGACGTGGGCTATGCCTAAATGGCCTACGCCTAAATGGGCTAAACCTTCTACTATTGTAGATCACATTTAGGTCATCCATTGTGACGACCAGTATTTTTTACCCTCGAAAATCGACACTAATACGCCCACTATTGCATGCCGAGCGTTCAAGTGCCGAAAAAACCGATTGTTAAGGATAAAAGAAAATAAAGACAGAACCGAATCTCACACGAATGGAATAACATATATTATTTCTATAATCTTTGCAACGGGAAAACTTTCAAATACATATATCAGAGTCTATCCTAAGCTCAGCCTGGACAACTACAAATATATGTCCTTACAAATGTTGAAAAACGACAAACACAATGGAAGAGTAAACTACGTCCATACGTTGATGAAGATCTCTAGCTCTCTTCTGGAAACTCTAAGTGTCTTTAGCTAATCCTGAAACTAATCGAATCTAACCCGAGTATTAAAGATACCCGGTTCAGTCTGGCAAACCAGTGTGAGAAATGCAAATCAAAAATATATATAACGGTGTCATAAATCAACTTTAATGTCAAACAAAACCTTTGAAAATAAGAATATCTCATAAGACAACGCCACACATCAACACGGTAGGGTTTTTAATCTTATGATAACTAAATCATTTTTATCAAATCATTTGATATTATTTCTATTGACGTTGCTTTGAAAATTCTTTCAAATAACATATATAAATAGCCGGAATTGTTACATTTGTTAAATTTGACAGCATATTTAGATATACAATCAATTCCGCAAAAGGTACATATTTATTAGAGATGTATGTGGTCTTAGAAATGTAATGTCAGACATCCGTCCATACAAGTTGTCCAGGAATAGGATAAATCAAAGGTATTCCTATTACATCCTATTTGGGAATGACCCCTACGATTAGTAGCGAGCAGTCCTTGCATTGAAGATTTTAAATTGAAGGTACTACTGCCACCATATGTATATAATATGAAAACCACGAGATTAGTGGCAAGCAGCCCTACATTATGAAGATCTCCATCTTCAAAATCGTTGTCTTCAACATGTCTTTACTTTCGAACATGTATATTGGTTCGAAGTGGTTTTTGGATAGGAATCACCCAAATCTGATCCCGGTCCCTTTGAACCAATTGTTGATAAAAAGATGTGAATATGTGTATATAGAAATGTTAAGCCTCTTTTGTTAAATCCTCATTTCTTCTTTTACTCAAAATATTATTTAACTTTGAAGATATCTTTTTATCAAATAAAATATCTTTTTAGGTATATATATATATATATATATATCTTTAAACCATTTCTATTTCGGAATATACATAATTATTAAACCTCTTTTAAACTTTGGAAATACTCAATCATTTCCTTTTAATTACTTAGGGAAAATATATTCATATTCTATTATTAGCATAATTAATAAAGATATCATTTTTCCGAAACATGTTTTAAATTGGTCGAAAACAATTTTATTTAAGACATCGTTTACTGTAAATCCAAATCACCTAATATTGGATAAAAAAATCATAGATTTTTAGATTAATTACACTCAATATTAATTTCCGTATTCAACCTGTACTATTCGTCGAATAACGGTGAAATTGCCTTTTTAATTCTCGCGGACAATACAAGTTCCCACCTCGGAATTTGCTATAGAGTTTAACTAGAATTTTCTCTTTACCATCAAAATCCTATTTTAAACCTTGTTTAACCTTTTTGGAAAACTCCAAATCTATTTGATATAAATCAACGCTTCATTTCATAAAATATTTATAACACTTTTTATTTTATCTTGGGTTAAAATGGTTTGATATTTATTTTGGAGCATCTGGGATTTCCCTTCGACATGTTCCATCCCTCGCCTAAGTCTTCTTGAATCTCATAGACGAAACACGTGTACCAGTCATTTTCGCATACTCCGTTTGTTATTACATTCAAGGAAATGATTTCTATTTTATTGTTTAAGTGTTCTGATAACCATTTATTTAAACTCTTTCTAAAAGAATTATAAAACATCTGATTTATCTTTAAAACACTTAATTGTTCATTTAAAAACATTTATAAATGATTCTAGAAAGAATTGTTAAGTTTAAATCATTATTTCAAAAGTTATAGAAACTGCAGCAGAAAACTGCTGCGAAAAGTGTTTAAAACAGCTTATTTGAGCAAAACAACTTTTCTAATGTTTGGAAATTCCAACTCAAATCTCTTTCAAACCATTTTAATGGATTTATCATATTTATTTCATATTTTTCATCATTTAAAAATATCATTTATAAAGAAATTCCTTCTTGGATTCCGAACTACAAAACCGCGATATTTTTAGAAAACTATTTTGAGCATATTTCAAAATCTACTTAATGAAATCTTGATTTTCTTTCTTCGTTGGAAAACTATGGATATAATAGTCCGGAAAATTCATATCTCGAACGATTCTGAGCTATATTCCACTTTCTACACTTATTTAACTTTTATGGCGCGAAATCGCGAACCACCATTACGCGACGCACCTACTTTTGACTTGTTTTTCAGTTTCTTTTCAAACTTCATGGAAACACTTTTAAATATTTATAAAATATTTATAAATCATTTTCAAATCATTTTAAATAATATTTTTATAATTTAAACTCATTTTCTATTTCATTTCATACTATAATATTATATTATTATAATATCATTTTTAACCTATTTAGATATTTTAAAACCATTAAGAGGCAAAATAAATTCCATACACATATTTATATGGATTTAAATTCTCATTTAATTAACTATGGATAATTTCTAACCATTTCTCTTATAATTTATCAAATAAAGTAAACACATATTAACAATCATGTAAACAACCAACTTTGCATCCAAGTTATCAAACATATTAATCATCTAAGATATTTAACTTTCATATTATTAAACTTGGAATTATTAGTTAATTCAAAAATGAGTACTCACCTTTAACTTAATCGATTCTTCCTACCAACATTCTTATCCAACCACACTTCACTAAACTAACCTATATTTCACTAATACATCCATAAACAACTCCACCAACTTGCCCATGCTCACGACCATCCTTCCTCCTCCACTTTGCTCTCAGCCCAAATCTTCCTCCTGCCTCCATAACTCACAGCCATAGCCTCCCCATTCCAATATTCATGGCCTAAGGCCATTTAAAGAAGAGAAGAAGAAGAAGTGAATTAAGAAGAGGTTAGAGAGTAATTAGTGGATTGGTGCTTAAGCACTCCACTATTTTTAACCCTCCCACCTCTCTTAAATGAGAGAAGACATTAATGAGCAAAAAGAAGCTCAAAAATAAAGAAGAAGAAGAATGAGAAGTGGAGAAAATGAGAAGAATGGATGGGTATTTATAGGAAAAGTAAGGAGTGGTGAATTATAAAATTAACCATTTACAAAATTACCAAAATATCCTTATTTTACCTTACTTTTTCAACACTTACCATCACTTTATGACATCACTACTTTATGCCTTAATCACTTAATGCATAAGGAAAATAAAGTAAAAAATTTATTTGATTTGATTTGACATGATTTTGTCCTTTTATGTTTACTTTTTCTTAATGATTTTCTAGAAAATTTTAACCTTAATTAGCAAAAGTAAACTTGATTAGTTATGTTAATACTTAACCTATTTAAAAATATGTACATGTATATATACATAAAGGCGCAACAACGTTGCTGCAACTTTTATTCGAAAAAACGTTGATTTTTGATAAAATGTTTTACGGTCACATTTTGATGTTTTAGTTAAACTATTTATTTATGTAAACCAAATATAAAAATAAATTTTTATAATATTATTTAAAAATATAAACACTCATAAATTAATTAAAATAATTTATTTAACCATTGAAACTTACTTTTTTGAAATCAGGATTTTGTCACTTTTGTCGATATAAGCAATTATTCCTATTTTTGTGTATATTTCTCTTTGAAAATCCTATCTAATATTATTTAAATCATAAAATGTTATATGTTTTATATTTAAAATCACTTTAAATAGTATATTTTAAAGTGGTCAAATTCTGGGTCGTTACATTCTCCCCTACTTTAAAAAATTTCGTCCTCGAAATTACATGGATGGAAAAATATAACGAAAAAACAACAATTAACGAAAGTTAAGTGCACCAAAAATCATGGTTTTAAATCTCCTATATATCGCCCGAGATCTCCTCTGAGATCTCTTTTTCACACTTAAACGAGACTAGAAATCAAATGTCCTCAATATCTCCCTCGATACTCATCTCGTCCGAGATATTCAAATCTCACTCGAAATATGGATCAAAATCTCAATCCGAGATCTCACTCGAAATTATACGTTTTTCTTATTTTCCATAATATTTTTTGTTTTCATATTGATTCAAAAGAAACTACTCAATCCAATTATAAATTACCAACTTCTTGAACATATTCTTTACTTTTTATCTTAATGAGTCATAGCGAAAGGTTAACTTCTTTATTATGTTCAAATAAAAGGATATTATTCAATCATTACCAAATCAATTAAGCTAATCAAGCTACTACTCTTCTGAAAAATTCCTTTTTCCATGCAAATCAAGTATGTTACCATTTTTATTTTTACTAAGAAAGTTATAACCGTTAAATAAATTTTTGACACATCAATTTTAGACACATAAGTACATCCGAGATATTCTCGATATGCATTATAAGACCCGAGATGTCAATCCGAGATGTACACCCGATATGTACTCATCTCGTCCGAGATCTCCCCCGATACGAGATAACTTGTGTAAAAATTCCGAGACGAAACGTGACCGAAATCCGATATTTTAAACCTTGCCAAAAATAGTATATCACCCATAACTCCGGTCGGAGGTACGATGCCTTATCCTTTCCATTTTATTTATCAAATTAAGGTAGTTTCATTTTTAAAATTCCTAGGTTGATTTACTAACCTAGACAAATTTTACTTATACCAAATGCGACGACCCGGAGTTTCGGACCGGTAAAAATCACTGAAAAACTCGTCCGTACTAAAACTACTAATGAAAACTACCAACTTAACACATAATATTTGATAAATATTCAACATTACTAAATGTATAGGATACCATTTCAATTATACAACTTATCAGAGTAATTAATTTATTTATTCTACAAGGTGTGCATACCGAACTCATACGCAATAATCTACCACTGCACACTCTAATGAGAGAGACAACAATATCCTTACTTACTCCATAAACAATGTAAATGCGGAATAAAATAGTAAGGGGAAGATAAAACAACACAAGATAAACAACAATAAATAACAGATAAACGGAAAAATGGTTATATTATTTTAGGGGCTGCATCACTACCACTTGTGACTACCTACGTACCCCTATCTAATTGGGTACCCAATTAGATACATGATCAAGCCAACGTAGTTCTCCTACCACAAATATGACTCATGGAACCTACGATGCAACAATGAATATGAAATTCCCAAACTACATAGCATATATCATGCAAATGTAGGTTCCAAATCTACCCACTTAGCTCACATTTAGATTTCCAAATCTAGTTATCTTTACGAAAATTATCCCTTTGGACTTTATTCCCGAATTCTTATTTCAAAACTTTTGAAATATGTATATGTATATCTTTTATATTCAAACTAGTCTTTTACTTCAAGATCTGAAAACAAATCACCTTTCTGAAATGATATCAATATACAAACATACAAAACTATATGCTACCTGATCGGGAAGTTTCTAGCCATAACAAGGGGACTGGATTCCAACCTTCCGAAAATAAATATAGATATGTATATCCTTCTACATTGAGAGCGGACTATACTGAGGCTACATAACATCTGCACCTCCCTTGCCCACTTTTTAGTTATGGGTTACCCGAACCATCGGTAACAGAACAAATCACTTTATATCCCTAAGTGGCAAAATCATTTACACTAATAATTACAAATACTTCAAATCTATAATAATTTTCATTTCCAAATCCTTTCAAAAGTCATCTTAAAACCATCGGGTTTAGTCCTCGAAATTCTTTCTGTTTTATAAAATATTTTTATAAAACCATTCTTTATATAAACCACTTTTATATAATATAACTTCAAAATATTTATTTTCAAATATTTCTATTTCTTTTAAAGGAAAGCATTTCATAACATTTCCATTTGAAACCAACTTTCAAAAAATTCATTAAATTGAAGTGAACCAAATATTTATCGCTAAACACCTTATAGTCAAATCGTGAAATAAATCATAAGGTGTTGGGCTACAATTATTTTCTACCCAACCCATGCATATGGATAAGTAATTGCTGATAAACTAGTCGAGCAAAATTGAAATGACCCACCAGATTATACTCTAATTTCATAAGGAATTTTTTTTTTTTTAAAGAGGATACATATATATATATATATATATATATATAGATATATCATCCATTTCAATTATCATTCTCAGGGTCACTTTCTTTTTCCAATAAATCAAATATATCCAGGATCACAATAATCAACCAATATAAATATATCAGTACATTTACAAAAATAAGCACATACATGTGAGGATGTACATGCCTCTCTTGTTTGAATTAGAGTTTTGAAAAACAAGAGGATGTTGGATTGCTAATTTATTTCAGATATTTTTTTTTTTGATCAAACAATCCACTGGGAACAAACACATTAGTCTGTTTATACTAACTAAGAAGTGATCAAGAAATAATCAGTAGTAAACAAGCTTTTAATATAGATGTTTGTGTTAAGTTCTGAATAGTGTCAAAATCAGTATAAAATAAAGTGGATCCTAAGGAAACACAAGCAACATCTAGGCGTAATGGAAACGCGCCTAACTTATACATACAAGGTCACGAGTTCGAGTGCTATGCTGGTCGGTTCAAACACAATTTTTGTTTTTCATTTTTTTTTGCATTTTTCTTCTGTACAATTTGAAACTTGTTATCTACCTGTCTGCATATACATATTTTATTTTGCCTAAGATCCATCATACAAAACAAATATCCTTGCTTAATCATTTTTGAATTCCATTCCTACAACCTAGAAGGCTTCATGATTGAATGATAAGAGTGTTTATCATTTTCCAGGTTTGTATTTCTTCTTATAAGATTTGTCTGGCATTTAAAATGCATTTGGTTAGAATCTGAGTAAAATTCAGATTCTTATTTCAAATACAAAGGAAAAGGTGAGGTAAAATCTGCACTTAAACATGTTTATGTGCATATATATCTGCAACTATTTGAATCTGGCTTCCATCTATCTTACTACAGATCCTTTCTTTATTTAAAAATAGGACATGAAGCATTTGTATGGAACAAGTTAAATAAACCTTGCAGCCATATAAAAACATTCAACCTATGTCTATTTCTTTTGCATACATATGTTATATTAGAAAATAAAACCAGTTTGATTATCTGAGAATCAACTCTCCAGATTTTCCAAAAACTTAAATCCTTTTTAAAGTCTCAAGATTGACTAATACATTTATAAAATGTAATCATTCAATTTTTTTTAACATAGTGTTCTTGCTAAATCTACTTACAAGATTTGATCAAAATCCTTTTTAAGCATAACAGAAATTTAACTAGGTTCATAGATTCCAGATACAAGTCAAATTCTTAACAAAATGCCTAACAAAATATCAATCCAATATTCAACACTTAATTCAAGTAGCAATTTAAATTGTCAATACATGCAGATTTCAACATTTAGGCTCTTATCTAACTAAGTTTTAGCATGCTATATCTTCTTCTCAAGGCCTTGCTCCTACTCCTATTTAGTTGCTGCAATCCCTGAAAAAGCATTGGAAACTGCCTCATTTTAAATGAGACACCCCAGATGCCAATAGCACACTAGGGTCAGACACATGTCTGGTATGAGAAAATTCACAAAAGCAATTTGTTAATTAGTTTAAAATCAAGTTAAGTACAAATACATAAGGTTCTGTCCTTTGGAATTAGGTAAATACTTGTGTGCATGCTCTGTGTCATTGTGCATGTGCACACTTAAATTTTCTCCCTAGAGACTACATATATATATATATATATAGCACAAACATTCAAGCATACAATTCAATCATAGACAAACAATCATTCATACCAAACAGGAAAATAACTGATATGAGTTAAATCACTCATTCAATACTCATATTTCAAATCTGGGAAAAACTCTAGTTTTCTCATCTGCTCAAGTATTACTTCCTTGGTATATTTATCTATCCTTGGTCTCACCTGCAATACTTATGAATCAATGGACACACTGTAATGAACTAATTCACTCCATTACACAAAGATCTCAGGACTTAAACAAGCCATGTGTCAACTTATGTTACTCAAGCACACAAGTCATTCCTGCAGTGTTCTTGACCCCAATTTCCTAATCAGGTTTAAGTTAATAATAGCTCTTTTGATTGTTCATGGCAAAACCCTTCAGTGATTCATTTCATTAGCTAAAACATCCATAACATGGCATCTCATATTATTCATAATCATACAGAGACAAACAAGCAACAACCATTTGTGATTACAAAATAAGGTTCTGTATATACATATATTCATCTTGGTATTCTAGAAGGAGTTTAGGCAACTAACATTGGCTTATAGCTTCTGGGAGAGTTTTCTTTTGCAAACATTTGTGCTTGAGTTAAACTCAGAATAATCTGGTTTCACTGAATCACAAAATTTTGTTTGCTATGTATTCTATTGAATCAGGAGCATCAGCACATAGGCAACCCTATTGCACCCCTAATTCCTTTCTATTTCAAGCCTCAGCACTATATACATGAGTATATTGCAGCTCAACATTATTTGCATTTTTCTGGGTTAAGCCAAAACCAATACTACTTGCCTATTCTCAACATTTTATTTTCTGGGTATTTGTTTATATCCCTAAATATTAACATATCAGAGATCTGAGTGTATAAACAGATTCAACACATAAAACTTTGTTATAATAAAACAAATGATCAATCAAAGAAAATCAAAACATATTCAGATTTAAATTCACAGATAAACATATATATATGAAAATACTCTTTAATAAAAATACTTTTATCTGGCTGCCTATATTAGGACTTATTGCCTTAGATTTTTGAGTGAGTTTTCTCACCTAGCTCTCTCCTTTGTTTCCTTAATTAACTGATGAACTCCTGCTCTTATCCTCAAGCTCTCTTTCTTCCCTTGTCTTATGATTTCTGTGGTATTGTTTTTCTTCCTTTTTTTTTCAAAATTCTTTTCTGAGGAGGAGAGGAGGCTGCTGTATATACTTGTATATATATACAGGGTTTCTCTTAGGGTTTTGGGTATTGGCTAAAGCCATTTTTGCCCACCAGAAAATCATGTTATCTGCATTTTAACCCAAAGTTTTACCCCTTCCCGGCTTAATTTGGGTGAAGAGAGAAAAGTGGTTACATTTTTCTTTCAGAAATTGCTTTTCAGAAAATACTTTTCCCCCCTTGTCTACAATCATGCTAAAAATGTGACTTGGTTTTGTTATTTATTAAATACTCTTTTCTAATTCTGCCTATACCAAGAACTTCTCTGTTTTTCTTATTTTCCTATTTTTAGCTTTCATGTAAATGGTATGTACCTCCTTCATTTATTTATAAGAGAATTAGTTCTTTTTATATCTTCTTGCCTTTTATTTTCTGCTTATATTAAAATATGTCTATATATATATATATTTTATTTCACTAGTTTGAACTCTAGTATTTTATTAGCACATGTATATGTTTATATATATATATCACTCTGTATTGACACACACATGCACATGTATACTTAAGAAAAATATTCAGTAGCATACATATATTTATATTTACTTATGCATTCAGCTTTTAAAGATTTTAATATATATATATATATATATATTTATTCCCATACATATCAATACGTATTTATTCTTAAAGTTCAGAGATTTTTAGCTCTAGTTCATGTGTATACCCTGTGCACACATGTACACACATACTGATACACTATCAAGCCATAACAATCTCCTTCCAAAATTAATTTAAAAATTATTTTAAATTTATTTATATTTTCCAGAATGAATTCCTAAAATCTTGGGTCATTACATACGCCCCTCCTTTTAGAAATTGTGTCCCACAATTTTTCCTAAGCTTAAAATAAATTTTAAACTTAATTCAGAGAACAAGTATATTCCCTACCAAATAGATTCTTAGTTCTATACTAACTAAAAATATATTCATCCAGAATAAAGAAAACAATCAAAAATCAGAATTACCTTAATCTGAAAATAGCCTAGGATAATTCATCCTAACTTTGTCTTCCAATTCCCATGTGCAATCACTAGGATCTAGACTCCATTGTACCTTCACAAGTTTCAGAGATTTATTCCTCAACTTCTTCACATCTTTTGCCAAAATTCCCACTGGATCCTTTTCATAAATCAAATTAGGATTTATCTGCACTTGGGTTGGGGTTTCAAGAATTTCTGCCTTGTCATGGACCCACCTTCTCAATTGTGATACATGAAAAACATCATGTATGCCTTGCATGTTTTCTGGTAATTCCAACTTATATGCCAAAGGACCAATTCTCTTCAGAATTTTGTATGGTCCAATATATCTTGGGGTTAATTTGCCTTGTTTTCCAAACCTCAGCACATTTTTCATGGGTGAGATTTTGATGAAAACAAAATTTCCCACCTCATATTCTACCTGCCTCCTTCTCATGTCTGCAAATTTCTTTTGCCTATCTTGAGCTGCTGTCATTCTTCTTCTTATCAACTCAATTTTCTCCTTGGTTTCTTGTATGTACTCAGGTCCTAAAATAGACCTTTCTCCTGCTTCTACCCAGCAAACAGGTGACAAGCAGGGTTTACCATACAAGGCTTCAAATGGAGCCATTCCTATGGTGCTTTGGTAGCTGTTGTTGTAGGTAAATTCAACTAGGTGAAGATAATCTTCCCAGTTGCCCCCAAAATCCAATATACATGCCCTCAACATGTCCTCCAAAACTTTGTTTACCACCTCAGTCTGCCCATCTGATTGAGGATGGTAGGCAGTACTTAAACATAGTTCACTTCCCATTGCTTCTTGAAAGCTTCTCCAGAATTTTGAAGTGAAGATGGTATCCCTATCACTCACAATGGTTTTGGGAATGCCATGTAACCTTACCACTTCTTTTATAAAAATTTGAGCTAGTTTTGGTGCTGTTCTTTCTGACTTGACTGGGATGAAGTGTGCTACCTTGGTTAGCCTATCCACTATCACCCATATGCTTGTATTACCTCTCTTAGATCTAGGCAGTCCATCTATGAAGTCCATAGATATGTCTTCCCACTTCCACTGTGGTACACTAAGAGGTTGCATCAACCCTGATGGTCTTTGAGTTTCAGCCTTGACTTGTTGGCAAGTCATACATTTGGCAATGTACTTGGCTATATCAGATTTCATCCCCTTCCACCAGAAGTCTCTTTTCAAATTTTGATACATTTTTGTGTTACCTGGGTGAATGGAGTATTTACTTCTGTGATATTCATTCAATATCTCCTTTTTCAATTCTATGTCCTCTGGTACACACACCCTATTCTGGTATCTCACATAACCATCTTTATCAATGTGGTGATTTATTACTTCCTCCCCTCTTGAGAGGAGCATTTTCTTCTCTAATAAGTGAGTATCTTGTTCTTGCATTTTTCCTACCTTTAGAATTAAATCTGGTTGAAGTGTCATTAAGCTCAACTTCCCTTTATTTTCTTGTGCACCATGCATCTGCTCATTAATGTGCACACAACCATTCTCCTCAATCTCTAACTCAGTTAGCAAAGATAAATTTTTAAATTCTTCTATCATCATCATAGCCAATTTAGCATGCTGTCTACTTAGAGCATCTGCAACTTTGTTTGCTTTCCCTGGTGTATAAAGTATGTCAAAGTCATAGGCAGCTAAGAACTCCACCCATCTGTGTTGCCTCATGTTCAAATCTTTTTGTGAAAACAAATATTTTAGAGACTTGTGGTCAGTGTAGAGTTCAAACTTAGTGCCTAACAAATAATGTCTCCAAAGTTTTAAAGCATATATCACAGCTGCTAATTCGAGATCATGTGTGGCATACCTTACTTCATGGGGTTTAAGTTGTCTGGATGCATATGCAATGACTTGGCCTTGTTGCATCAACACTGCACCCAAGCCAAATCCACTAGCATCAGTGTATACTACTAATTCTTCATTTCCATGTGGTACCTTTAGAATTGGAGCATTCACCAATGCCTCCTTCAATTGTTCAAAAGACTTTTCACATTTTTCTGACCAAACAAAAGCTTGGTTCTTCCTGGTTAGGTTAGTGAGTGGTGTAGAAATTTTTGAAAAATCTTTTATAAACCTTCTATAATATCCTGCCATCCCCATAAATGACCTCACTTCACTCACAGTGCTTGGCCTCTTCCATGCTTGGATAGCCACTACTTTATTGGGGTTCACAGAAATTCCTTTGGCAGATATAACATGGCCAAGAAAATGTACTTCCTCCTTCCAAAACACACATTTTGAAAATTTTGCCTTTAAATCTTTTTCCCTTAGTCTAGACAAAACCAGGTGCAAATGATGCTTATGTTCTTCCACTGTCTTAGAATAAATCAAAATGTCATCTATAAAAATAAGCACAAACTTGTCTAAACAATCTCTAAAGGTTCTGTTCATTAAATCTACAAAGTAAGATGGTGCATTGGTCAAGCCAAATGGCATAACCAAAAATTCATACAACCCATACCTAGTGTTAAAGGCAGTGTACTTGATGCTTGATTCTTCCACCTTCATTTGATGAAAACCAGATGCTAAGTCTAGTCTAGAAAATACTTTTGCCCCTGCTAATTGATCAAAAAGATCATCTATTCTTGGCAATGGGTATTTATTTTTAATAGTTACTTTGTTTAATTCTCTATAATCTATGCAGAGTCTTAAAGAACCATCTTGCTTCTTAACAAATACCACTGGTGCTCCCCAGCAAGAATTACTTGGTCTTATAAAACCCTTTTCTTCCAATTCTTCTAACTGTTTCTTTAGTTCCTTTAGTTCATTTGGCCCCATTCTAGTTGGCTTTTTAATCACTGGGCTTGCTCCTGGAACTAAATTGATCTGGAATTCTACTGGTCTATGGTGTGGAATACCCTTGACCTCACCAAACACATCCAAATATTCATTGACTATGGGAATTTCTTCAATGGTTAGTTCACTGAAATCTTTTTCTGAGTCAACTAAATGATATAGTTTTCCTTCCTTAGCTACCTCACATAAAACTGTGATTCTCTGGCCTCTAGAATTTTGCAATGATATGGTGGATGAGTCTAAATTAATTATGGCTTTAAATTGCCTTAACCAGTCTACCCCCAATATAACACCTATATTTGGGTAATTCAAAACATATAAATTGGAAATAAAAATATTTCCCCCTATGTTTAATCCCACATCCACACAAATCATATTTAAAACACTAGAACTCCCCAATGGACTGTGTATATGCAATGGGGTTTCAACCAATATGCAATTCAGTTTTAGCATTCTAACCAGTTCATAAGAAATTAAGGAGTGAGTTGCCCCAGTATCATATACTACTGTTATGGGTATGGTACAAATAAGTAATGTACCTTCCACTTGGCTATGGTTTACAGTGTTACTTTCCACTGTGGCTTTGCCTTTTCCTTCCAAATTTGCCAATTTGCCTTGCTGTTTATACTCAGGACAATTCCTCTTCATATGCCCCTCTTTCCCACATAGATAGCATTTGAAAGCTCCTCCTTTCAATTCTGGACATTTTGGTTTGATATGCCCTTCCTTTCCACACGATGGCACACAATTTTCTTCTTGTCTTCCTTAGCCTTGACATCTCCAGTGTTTTTGTTACTAGCCTC
Source organism: Allium fistulosum (assembly GCA_030737815.1). Taxonomy (NCBI): domain Eukaryota; kingdom Viridiplantae; phylum Streptophyta; class Magnoliopsida; order Asparagales; family Amaryllidaceae; genus Allium; species Allium fistulosum. The sequence goes on from CM060903.1 coordinate 426,566,385, forward strand.
TTCTTTCTTCTTATCATAAGGGTGATACCTCCCCTTACCTTTCTTGTTATTATTGCTCTTAAAATTTCTGAACTTCTCCCTTTCCTTGTCATGCTGCTCCAACCTCAAAGCTAAGTCTATCACATGGTCAAAAGTCTTGTCTGCATAGGGTAACATGGCTCTGCTAAGTCCTGGATTCAAACCCTTTATGTACCTATCATTTTTAGATGCCTCATCTGCCACAAGCATTGCTCCATATGTGGAAAGCCCCTCAAACCTTTGAGTGTATTCTGTGACAGTCATGGTTCCTTGTCTAAGTCTAATGAATTCTTCTAACAAGGTAGTCTTTGCTGATGCTGGTACAAACCTTGCTTCCAACATCTCTTTGAATTGATTCCAAGTGATTTCATTCTCATTCCTTCCTGCAATGATTACTTCCCACCAGCCTAAAGCTACTCCTTTCAGCTGTCTTGAAGCCACTTGCCTCTTTCTTTGATCATCAAGTTGCATGTCATTGAAAATTCTTTCCAATGTTCTCAACCATGTTTGAATTTCCATGATACTCTCTGTCCCTTCAAAGCTTTTGCCTCCTAAATGAGTATATGTCTTAAGCAATTTTGAGAGTTCTTCATAGGGATTTTCTTGCCTTTGTCCTGCCCCATCCCTAAATGCTCTCACCAAGTCTTGCAGATTGACCATTGGTGGTGCATGGGAAGATCCTGCTCCCTGATTTGGTGGTCTCCCTACCATAGTTTGCTAATAATAATTTACATAGCTGGTTAGTTAGATATTTTAGTTCCTTTTAATTTTATTTCTATCTAAGGACTTGATCCTTACTTCTACTATGTTGAATAACATAGCTCTGATACCAACTGAAATGACCCACCAGATTATACTCTAATTTCATAAGGAATTTTTTTTTAAAGAGGATACATATATATATATATATATATATAGATATATCATCCATTTCAATTATCATTCTCAGGGTCACTTTCTTTTTCCAATAAATCAAATATATCCAGGATCACAATAATCAACCAATATAAATATATCAGTACATTTACAAAAATAAGCACATACATGTGAGGATGTACATGCCTCTCTTGTTTGAATCAGAGTTTTGAAAAACAAGAGGATGTTGGATTGCTAATTTATTTCAGATATTTTTTTTTTTGATCAAACAATCCACTGGGAACAAACACATTAGTCTGTTTATACTAACTAAGAAGTGATCAAGAAATAATCAGTAGTAAACAAGCTTTTAATATAGATGTTTGTGTTAAGTTCTGAATAGTGTCAAAATCAGTATAAAATAAAGTGGATCCTAAGGAAACACAAGCAACATCTAGGCGTAATGGAAACGCGCCTAACTTATACATACAAGGTCACGAGTTCGAGTGCTATGCTGGTCGGTTCAAACACAATTTTTGTTTTTCATTTTTTTTTGCATTTTTCTTCTGTACAATTTGAAACTTGTTATCTACCTGTCTGCATATACATATTTTATTTTGCCTAAGATCCATCATACAAAACAAATATCCTTGCTTAATCATTTTTGAATTCCATTCCTACAACCTAGAAGGCTTCATGATTGAATGATAAGAGTGTTTATCATTTTCCAGGTTTGTATTTCTTCTTATAAGATTTGTCTGGCATTTAAAATGCATTTGGTTAGAATCTGAGTAAAATTCAGATTCTTATTTCAAATACAAAGGAAAAGGTGAGGTAAAATCTGCACTTAAACATGTTTATGTGCATATATATCTGCAACTATTTGAATCTGGCTTCCATCTATCTTACTACAGATCCTTTCTTTATTTAAAAATAGGACATGAAGCATTTGTATGGAACAAGTTAAATAAACCTTGCAGCCATATAAAAACATTCAACCTATGTCTATTTCTTTTGCATACATATGTTATATTAGAAAATAAAACCAGTTTGATTATCTGAGAATCAACTCTCCAGATTTTCCAAAAACTTAAATCCTTTTTAAAGTCTCAAGATTGACTAATACATTTATAAAATGTAATCATTCAATTTTTTTAACATAGTGTTCTTGCTAAATCTACTTACAAGATTTGATCAAAATCCTTTTTAAGCATAACAGAAATTTAACTAGGTTCATAGATTCCAGATACAAGTCAAATTCTTAACAAAATGCCTAACAAAATATCAATCCAATATTCAACACTTAATTCAAGTAGCAATTTAAATTGTCAATACATGCAGATTTCAACATTTAGGCTCTTATCTAACTAAGTTTTAGCATGCTATATCTTCTTCTCAAGGCCTTGCTCCTACTCCTATTTAGTTGCTGCAATCCCTGAAAAAGCATTGGAAACTGCCTCATTTTAAATGAGACACCCCAGATGCCAATAGCACACTAGGGTCAGACACATGTCTGGTATGAGAAAATTCACAAAAGCAATTTGTTAATTAGTTTAAAATCAAGTTAAGTACAAATACATAAGGTTCTGTCCTTTGGAATTAGGTAAATACTTGTGTGCATGCTCTGTGTCATTGTGCATGTGCACACTTAAATTTTCTCCCCAGAGACTACATATATATATATAGCACAAACATTCAAGCATACAATTCAATCATAGACAAACAATCATTCATACCAAACAGGAAAATAACTGATATGAGTTAAATCACTCATTCAATACTCATATTTCAAATCTGGGAAAAACTCTAGTTTTCTCATCTGCTCAAGTATTACTTCCTTGGTATATTTATCTATCCTTGGTCTCACCTGCAATACTTATGAATCAATGGACACACTGTAATGAACTAATTCACTCCATTACACAAAGATCTCAGGACTTAAACAAGCCATGTGTCAACTTATGTTACTCAAGCACACAAGTCATTCCTGCAGTGTTCTTGACCCCAATTTCCTAATCAGGTTTAAGTTAATAATAGCTCTTTTGATTGTTCATGGCAAAACCCTTCAGTGATTCATTTCATTAGCTAAAACATCCATAACATGGCATCTCATATTATTCATAATCATACAGAGACAAACAAGCAACAACCATTTGTGATTACAAAATAAGGTTCTGTATATACATATATTCATCTTGGTATTCTAGAAGGAGTTTAGGCAACTAACATTGGCTTATAGCTTCTGGGAGAGTTTTCTTTTGCAAACATTTGTGCTTGAGTTAAACTCAGAATAATCTGGTTTCACTGAATCACAAAATTTTGTTTGCTATGTATTCTATTGAATCAGGAGCATCAGCACATAGGCAACCCTATTGCACCCCTAATTCCTTTCTATTTCAAGCCTCAGCACTATATACATGAGTATATTGCAGCTCAACATTATTTGCATTTTTCTGGGTTAAGCCAAAACCAATACTACTTGCCTATTCTCAACATTTTATTTTCTGGGTATTTGTTTATATCCCTAAATATTAACATATCAGAGATCTGAGTGTATAAACAGATTCAACACATAAAACTTTGTTATAATAAAACAAATGATCAATCAAAGAAAATCAAAACATATTCAGATTTAAATTCACAGATAAACATATATATATGAAAATACTCTTTAATAAAAATACTTTTATCTGGCTGCCTATATTAGGACTTATTGCCTTAGATTTTTGAGTGAGTTTTCTCACCTAGCTCTCTCCTTTGTTTCCTTAATTAACTGATGAACTCCTGCTCTTATCCTCAAGCTCTCTTTCTTCCCTTGTCTTATGATTTCTGTGGTATTGTTTTTCTTCCTTTTTTTTTCAAAATTCTTTTCTGAGGAGGAGAGGAGGCTGCTGTATATACTTGTATATATATACAGGGTTTCTCTTAGGGTTTTGGGTATTGGCTAAAGCCATTTTTGCCCACCAGAAAATCATGTTATCTGCATTTTAACCCAAAGTTTTACCCCTTCCCGGCTTAATTTGGGTGAAGAGAGAAAAGTGGTTACATTTTTCTTTCAGAAATTGCTTTTCAGAAAATACTTTTCCCCCCTTGTCTACAATCATGCTAAAAATGTGACTTGGTTTTGTTATTTATTAAATACTCTTTTCTAATTCTGCCTATACCAAGAACTTCTCTGTTTTTATCTTATTTTCCTATTTTTAGCTTTCATGTAAATGGTATGTACCTCCTTCATTTATTTATAAGAGAATTAGTTCTTTTTATATCTTCTTGCCTTTTATTTTCTGCTTATATTAAAATATGTCTATATATATATATATATTTTATTTCACTAGTTTGAACTCTAGTATTTTATTAGCACATGTATATGTTTATATATATATATCACTCTGTATTGACACACACATGCACATGTATACTTAAGAAAAATATTCAGTAGCATACATATATTTATATTTACTTATGCATTCAGCTTTTAAAGATTTTAATATATATATATATATATATATATTTATTCCCATACATATCAATACGTATTTATTCTTAAAGTTCAGAGATTTTTAGCTCTAGTTCATGTGTATACCCTGTGCACACATGTACACACATACTGATACACTATCAAGCCATAACAATCTCCTTCCAAAATTAATTTAAAAATTATTTTAAATTTATTTATATTTTCCAGAATGAATTCCTAAAATCTTGGGTCATTACAAAAATCAATAATCAATAAATAATAATTAGTGCTTATAAACTAGCTGTGCACAATCCTAACAACCAAACAATCAATCAACAAAATAAACACAACAATAAATGATAAATCAACGCTTCATTCTATAAAATATTTATAACCCTTTTTATTTTATCTTGGGTTAAAATGGTTTGATATTTATTTTGGAGCATCCGGGCTTTCCCATCAACATGTTCCGTCCCTCGCCCAAGTCTTCTTAGATCTTATAGACAAAACACGTGTACTAATCATTTCCGCATACTCCATTTGTTATTACATTCAAGGAAATGATTTCTATTTTATTGTTTAAGTGTTCTAATATTTAAACTCTTTCTAGGAGAATTATAAAACTTCCAATTTATCTTTAAAACACTTAATTATTCATTTAAAAACATTTATAAATGATTCTAAAAAGAATCGTTAAGTTTAAATATTTATTTCAAAAGTTATAGAAACTACAGCAGAAAAGTGCTACGAAAAAGGGCTTAAAACAGCTTATTTGATTAAAACAACTTTTTTAATGTTTGAAAATTCCAATTAAAATTTCTTTCAAACCATTTTAATAGATTTATCAAATTTATTTCATATTTTTAATCATTTTAAAATATCATTTATAAAGAAATTACTTCTTGGATTCCAAACTGCAAAACTACGATGTTTTTAGAAAATTGTTTTGGACATATTTCAGAATCTACTGAATGAAATCATGATTTTCTTTCTTCGTTGGAAAACTATGGATATAATAGTCCGGAAAATTATTATCTTGAAGGATTTCGAGCTATATTCCACTTTGTACACTTATTTAACTTTTATGGCGCGAAATCGTGAACCACCATTACGCGACGCGCCTACTTTTGACTTGTTTTTCAATTTCTTTTCAAACTTCATGGAAACACTTTTAAATGTTTATAAAAAAATTATAAATCATTTTCAACTCATATTAAATAATATTTTTATATTTCAAACTAATTTTCCATTTCATTTCATACTATTATATTACATTATTATAATATCATTTTCAACCTTTTTAGATATTTTAAAATCATTAAGAAGCAAAATAAATTCCATACACATATTTATATGGATTTAAATTCTCATTTAATTAACTATGGTTAATTTCTAACCATTTCTCTTCTCAAATTATCAAACTAAGTAATCATCCATATTAACAATCATGTAAACAACCAACTTTGCATCCAAGTTATCAAACATATTAATCATCTAAGATATTTACTTTCATATTATTAAACTTGGAATTATTAGTTAATTCAAAAACGAGTACTCACCTTTAACTTAATTGATTCTTCCTACCAACATTCTTATCCAACCACACTTCACTAAACTAACATATACTTCACTAATACATCCATAAACAACTCCACCACCTTCCCCATGTTCACGACCATCCTTCCTCCTCCACTTTTCTGTCAGCCCAAACCTTCCTCCCACCTCCGTAGCTCATGGCCATAGCCTCCCCATCCCAATACTCATGGTCTAAGGCCATTTAAAGAAGAGAAGAAGAAGAAGTGAATTAAGAAGAGGTTAGAGAGTAATTAATGGATTGGTGCTTAAGCACTCCACCATTTTAACCCTCCTACCTCTCTTAAAGAAGAGAAGCCATTAATGAGCAAAAGAAAACTCAAAAATGAAGAAGAAGAAGAATGAGAAGTGTGGAGAAAATGAGAAGAATTTATGAGTATTTATAGGAATGTATGGAGTGGTGAATTACAAAATTAACCCTTTGCAAAATTACCAAAATATCCTTACTTTATCTTACTTTTTCAACACTTACCATCACTTTGTCATATAACTACTTTATGTATTAATCATTTAATGCATAAGGAAAATAAAGTAAAGATTTGATTTGACATGATTTTGTCCTTTTATGTTTACTTTTTCTTAATGATTTTCTAGAAATTTCTAACCTTGATTAGCAAAAGTAAACTTGATTAGTTAATTGTTAATACTTAAAATATTTAAAAATGTGTACATATATATATATATACATAAAGGTGCAACAACATTGTGGCAACTTTTATTCGACAAAACGTTGATTTTCGACAAAATATTTTACGGTCACATTTTGATGTTTTAGTTAAACTATTTATTTATGTAAAACAAATTTAAAAATAAATTTGTATAATCTTATTTAAAAATATAAACACTCATAAATTAATTAAAATAATTTATTTAACCATTGAAACTTAATTTTCTGAAATCGGGATTTTGTCACTTTTGTCGATATATGCAATTATTCCTATTTTTGTGTATATTTCTTTTTGCAAATCCTATCTAATATTATTTAAATCATAAAATTTTATATATTTATATTTAAAATCACTTTAAATAGTATATTTTAAAGCGGTCAAATTCTAGGTCGTTACAGCTCGTCTCCTCGGTTATATGAGGTTAGTATTAAGGTCAACTCAAAGTCAAAATTTCAAGCCAAAGTAGTTCGGTTAATAATAATTGTTATTACCGAACCAAGGACTTTGTGTTTGGACTATAGAGTTGAATGCAAATGACAATGGAATTTTGACCATTACCAAATTCCATAGGTCCAAAGTGATATAGTTTTGACGAAGAGAAAAGGTGTAAATAAAAATCACAACCGGATAACGCTTAACAAAGTAAAATTGGATTTTACCAAAACCAAGTAAGCGATAATTTGGTCAAAATGTCACACCGCCCGCTAAGTTACATGAGAATATTAATATTTGAATAGTTCAATATTAAACACTGATCAAATATACACCTAACGAGTCAAACAACTGAAATGATGAATATTCCTTTGACCAGTTAATTTAATTAATTTTTAATTGTTATAAATTAATTAATATTTATGAAGTATTAATTACAAAAATTTATTTTGATTGGATGAACAAATATTATTAAATATATTTATAATAATTATAAATATATTAATCGATGTACGATATCGGTAAGCGTTAAATTGGATTTAATTGCATAATATTTTGTTTGGGCTCTAAATGGTTTTAAAGCTTATGAATGAGGCTAGTAGGATCGGTTCAAATAGGAGGTAATAGGTGCAAACCAATGAGGGGTTAGAGAGCTTTGAATGATAACTAAGATGGAAGGAGAATGAGTAAAAGATTAGATCCAAACTTCTCTCCTTCTCTTCCTCTATATAAAGATCTCTACCATCATCTTTTGGAGAAAATTTTGAAGCCTCCATATCATCTCTATTTCTGGCCGGCCTCATACCCTCCATCCCCCTTTAATATCTAGTTCAAATCAGACGCAATGCTAATCGATAGTTGATGGTCAACAGTTTAGAGACTAGCAATCTACTGGATTGGAATCAGTTCGAGGATAAGATCTCATCATTTCAAGGTATACTTACAAGCTTTGGCTATAAGGTGATAGAGTTAAGGGTCTGCCTTAGGGGAAATTATGTAATTTGTAACATATATCTAATGCGATAAAACAAGTCTTGTTCGAAATAAAAAGTGTTTTCTTTTTATTATATACTTGATGTAATGTGTTATATATTAATTAATTTAGTTGAAAGTATATTTAATAGAAAATCCATTAATGGTATGTTTTGTGATAATAGTTACAAAGTATTATAACCATGGGTAATTTATCACAATGAAAATAAATATACCATATTAAACATTCCAAGTCAAGATGTATCGAGATTGGATATCGATATATCCGTTTAGACTATAGTACGTAACACTCTCCTAATATTGTTAGGCAGTGTATTACTCATAGCTGCTAAGCAAACCGAGCGGTTATGTACTGATGGTTATTGGATAACTATAGAATGACTCACTTGATAGTTTTTTGTTGGTTAATAAAACTAAGGTCAAACATAAAATATCAATGTGATTGATCTACACAATTCTTCCTACTTGAGAATACTATTGATCTTCAATGTGAAAGCTTCGCTTTAATTATAGTTAAGTTATGGCATGATGTTCATCAACTGACTATACTTTGGTTGGGTGGAAGCATTGGAAGTGAAACACTATTCAAGAGAGGATATGTCTCCTTAGTTATATAAGGTTAGTATTACAATTAGCTAAAGTCAATACAAAATCAAAATCTCCGACAAGGGCATTTCGGTTAATAATAATTGTTACTATTGAACCAAGGACTTTGAGGTTGGACTATAAAGTTGAATATGGATGATACTAGAATTTTGACCGTTAAGAAATTCCATAAGCTAAGGTGATATAGTTTTAACGAAGAGAATTGGTATAAATAATTGTCACTAAAATGTACCACTTAAGTGTTTATGAAATTTGATTTTATCAAAAAGACCAGTAAGTGAAGAACTCGGCCAAATATTCAGACTACTAGCTAAGGTGACGTGTGAACTTTGATGTTTGAATTGTTCAATACTAATCGCTGATTGAATTCACACCTTTGAGTCAAATAACTGCATTTGTGATTTCTTTGAAAACCACATGAGTTTATTAATTTGTAAAATGTTGTAAATTGATTAAATTAATTGGTAGTTATGATATATTAATTATTGTTAATTTATTTGATGTCTATGTTGTTAGTAATTATTTAAGTGCATATACAAAAGTTATATTTGCATATACCGATATGCGATATTGGTATAATTTTAAACATGGTTTAAATTATAAAATAATTACACAAAAGATTTTCTTTTATTTGGAAAATTTGCACATTAAGAATGTGCTGGACCATACATATAATGGTGAAAGAAGGTAATCAATTAACTGAACTGATTGAAATTTAAAAAGTAATTAAGGAAAGAAATTTTGATAAGAGAAGGGGAAATGTTCCTTTAGTTCTGTTAAAAATAAAATCTCCTCATTTTGATTTCTTTAACAGAACGTAACTTTTTCTTCCCCTTCTCTATCATTGATTCATGGTTGAAACTTCTTCCAAAAAAACATCAAAACAAATTCAAATCAACATTAAATTAAATTAAATAAAGGAGGTTCATCCTTCTCTTGCAAGGTGGGATGCTGATTTATTTGAAATCCAAGGAGAAATCACAAATTAAGGCATGATGAAGGGCAAGATTTATCGGGTAAGTTTATACTTCATTCATGATGTTTAAATTAATTTTTTTTACATATATGTAGCCACTTATTAAAATCAATTTAAAAATTATTCTATATACTGTGATTGATGAGGATTATATTTGTACATGGTTTTAACTGTTGATGATTTAATTAGATATGAAATAATTAATTATTCTGGAATTGATTTGTTAAATCCTTTTATGATTACTTAATAATTTGTCTAATGAAATAATTATTTTTTATTTTATTTGAGATCCGAAACAAATCCTATTTTTGTTATCCTATTATATGTTGTTGTATATCTACTTTGTTTTAATAAATTGCTCTTATTGTCACACTTGTTCCTTTTTAATCATGGATCAAATTCTAATAGATTGAATTATAAAATTATGTGTGTATATATCACAATGGTGTGTCTCTGTGTATGTATATATAAATTAATCAAGTCTTCTTCATACCTTGAAAAAACCTATTTTAAACTAAATTTCAATCGGTTGATTTGTTTCCAATTAATTCAGTTTCATGTTTCAAACCTAAATATTAGTTCATTACATATATGTTTATACCTAAATATAAACTTATGTTTCAAATCCTATTATATCATTATGGTCAGTAAATGAATTAGGTTTGAAATCTCTTATGGTGTTAAATTAATTGTTTATTGCAAAAGGAGTAAAGTAGAATTACACTTGATTATTTCCCTTTTTCACTTATATTTAATTAGATTTAATTGCAACATAAATTAATTTTCCATCTTCACTCTTCTAATTTACTCTTAAATTAGCTGTCTCTTTATATGAATTATTTCATACCTTTTATTTATGTAAATGTAAAATATAAGTGGCAACAAAGATTAAATGTGTGTGTATGTGTGTCTAAACTATATGAAAGTGTACGTGCAGTACTAAGGATCGTGTAATATGGTATATTAATGCGGAAACTGGTAATAACAGTAAAGTAAAAATTAAAGTAAGCACACCAGGAATTTTTATACTGGTTCGAACTTTCCGTTCTACGTCCAGTCCCAGAATACCCTCTGGATTTAAACTAAACCCCTCACTTAACCCGGAGGAATAGGTATACGACACCTGAGCAGCCGAACAGGAAATTTTTCCGCCTCAACAACCGAAGAGGACTTCAACTTAATACAAAATGTTTGTTGACGAATGTGTTCTAAATAACACTGATTGTCTTTTGATAGTACAACTTTCCTATAATCAAATCCTCAAGAGTATGTATGTGTGTGAAGATTTAGAAGGAAGATAATCACGTAGAATCGAAGTATATGAATAAATTCAAGGATTCTAGTGATATTGAATAAGAGTGAATGCTTTTATTTGCAGAAATGAAAAGAGATTAGATTTCAGAAATATAAACAAGAATCGGTGATTGTAGAAGTGAATTGAATATGTTTATATAGTTGTAGAAGAGTTGTAATCTTTCATGAATAGTTTTAGTCAACAGTAGTGTCCATACCTCTTGAAATAGAGGACATTCCTCTTCATGAAATGATCGCGTCTCTTCAGAAAACTAGCCGTTTTTCTCTGGTCGGTCGACCGGAAAACCTGGCCGGTCAGCTGAGTTGAAAAACGTATACAAAACAGAAAGTCACTGTGCATATGATACAGGGTCGGTCGACCGAGGATCCTGGTCGGTCGGCCGACCTGGTGTTATATGCACAGTGAACATAGTTTTTGCTATAAAATATTTTGTGTGCGTGTGTGATTATTTGAGGAATGATTTTAACATTGTTCTAAGACTCAAATAAAATAAAATATCCATACTAATCTCTGAATTGTAAGATTATCTTCTTTGTAGTGCACGGTATGCACTTATTCTCTTTTTGTCGCTTTCATATAGCATTCTCGTCGTATGATCTCTGAAGCTTGTGTCATGAATCAAAACTCATGAATCAACACTATATACATGTGGTACTGTCAATATGTGTATACAAACCATATACGCATATTATAGTATACTCAAACATATGTATATACTTAGGCATTTATATTCCCGATTTGTATGCAAGAATGCAACATGTATATGTAAGTACATATATACATAAATACATACATACATACATATTTTGATACACACATATGATAGATATAAATCTCAATATCTAGATTTACGTATATATATATTTGTACACATGTTTATATTAGTGCATTTACGTTGTCATATATTTGAATGTATGTTGATGCATGCCAAAATACATTTAATTGAAATGTTAACATGTTTATTCAACAATTTATCAATTTAGTCAGAGAGAGCGAGAGAAACAAAAAAAATTCCTCTCTCCAATTAATGTTGTTTATTCCCTTAATTAATTGCATAAGTATTAGAGAATGAAACAAAAGGTTTCCTTCTTAAAATTAATTTCAATAAGCAACTGCTACATACATAGGTGTATTTGACATACTCATTCATTTAACTTTATATCAAATTCAAACTCTTTCCAACTAATCAAATAAAATAAAGGATTTTATTTAAAACACCTTTTAGATTAGATCTAAAATCTCTTTATACTTCATAGGCCCAATAGATCCAAAAAGGATATTTTTTTTGAAATTTATCATTTAAGTCCATTGCGGACTGGCCCAGTTCTTACATAAGATATTCCTAACATGTTAAATATTAATCTATAATTATAGTGTTTATTTCATATATCATATTGCTTATTAGGTGACGATTCCAACATATAAATATATTATCACAATATTGGTCGGTTGTGTGTGTGTGTGAATAATAATAATAAAAAATTATGTAAACATACCTATGTGCAACACGGCTCGGCATAAAAAACAAAACAAAAACGTTTATTATTTTAAATTATTTAATATATAATATTCATATATATATATATATATATAGTTTATAAATTAAATATTAATTTATAATCATGTAAAATATGGAAATATAATTTTATACATATTGTTTAATAGATATAATATTTTGGCCGGAACAAAATAATTTTATATATTCTATATTATTTTTAAATAATTTTTAAACTAGTTAATCATATAAATAATTGTACAAATACATATATGTATTATGAACTATGTTTTTTATTTTATAAAATTAGTTTAATACATCAAATGCTTTCAGTAGAAAATAAAAATATTTTTTATATTTAAAAATATTTAAACATAAACCAAAAATAAAAAATTAGAATTTTAATTTTTTTTAAATTATAAAATTTTAAATTACAAAATTATCATTTGAAATTTACTGAAATTTTAAAATTCAAATTTTGTTTTGAATCTTTTTTATTAATTTTAATAGTTTTTTACGATTCATTATAATGTATATACATTTTAAATTTTAAAATAAAAAAATAATAGAGCCATGCACATGACCAGGTATAAATTTATTTTATTTAATTTTTTTTATTAATATATATTTATTATTATATATGTATAGTATTCAATACATACACAAATACATACATACATGTACATATATTTAAAAAAAATTATATTTATACAAGTACATTTTTTGGCCTTACAGCAAAAATAATTATTTAATATATACATTTTATAAATTATATAAACATATGTATATAATTATAAATATATATTATCAATATTTCATACTTATGTTATATATATGTATGTATATGTGTGTGTATTTATACAAAATTATTTAAATAAAATTTACAGTTTATTTATATATTTATATTTGTAAACATTTTCTGTATATAAGTAAAAGTATATAAACATACATTTGGACAATATATGTTATATTGGATGAGAAAACGTGTCTATTGCTATGTAAATCCCAACATCTATATACAGGTATGTTATACCTTGCACGAATTGATACGTTACACATGCACACACACATATATATGTGTATATGATACACATGTGTGTGTATATATATAATAGCATAAATTAAATAATACGATATTATTTTATAAATTTAAATAAAATAAAGATTTTATTTTAAAGAAATTTATAAATGTTCTAAATTAATTAGATTTCATAGGCCAAATAAAGATGCAATATGGTAAAAAAAATGAAATTCACACTTAACTTCCGTTGCGGGCTAGCCTAGTTCCAACAATAGTTTCATAGCCCAATAGCCTATGCGGTCCAATTAGTTATGTTAAGTTTAACTAACTAAGCTCACAACCCAAATAGTAGGGTATCTAGAAATGTAGTGTCTAGGATTGGGTTTGGGTAATCAAGTGCTCTACCCTACCTAGCTACCAGCCTGGCCCGAACTGATATGTGTGCCCAAAGGTTGCCCCAAATAGAAAATACCCAATTGAATCAGATCTTGGGCTAATTTTCAAAATTGTTTTAAAAACTAAAAATATAAGATTTTAAATTTTAAATTTAAATTTATAATAAGATATAAATATATTATAAAAGTTATAATACGATAAAAAATTTCAAAATGTTTGAAAATACACACACAACTCACACACACACACATATATATATATTAATTTTGAAATTTGAAATTTTTTATTAATAAGATTAATAAAATTAATTAATTTATTAATTAATAAATATATACATGCATTATAAATTATGATATATGTTATGTTGTTTTAAAATATTTAAAATAACATAAGTATACATGTACGTATATGATATGAATTTTGAAACTAATATAAACTAGAATTGTTTAATTAAATAAATTACTTAAAAGGTTAATTAATTAAATAATATACATATGTATATGATCTATGTGATATACTATAAAGGTTATAGTGCATTTAAATATAAATGTTATATTAAGATAATATAAAATTACTTAAATAAGATTTAATAAATGTAATATTATACATAAGACTATTATATAATTAATAAGAAATATAAAAGTTATATAATAATAAAACTTATATAATATAAATGAATAAATTAAAGGTGGAACGTTAAGAAACCCAAACTAAACTTAAGGAATAAATACATACGTAAATGTATGTATACCATGGTTTTCAATGTGTCCGACATTTGAATCACGAGGGTATTTCATAAAAATACATTATTTCATAAGTCGATATCTCTCAATATAATATATTGAAGATTATGAACTTTTATTGTCCTCCACCATTTATTTATTAATAGATTACATGCATAATCTTTAGTTATTGAGCTTTTCTCAAGCTATGGATGTTATGTATAGTACTATTAATTTATTGAATACACGAGATAAGAAAACTACATGTATTAGTTGAGCTTTCCTTAAGGAATATGCATTATACTTAGGCCGTCGGGAAATGGTTGGTTCGAGTGAATAATCCTACTTTATTCGTTGAGCTTTCTCAAGGTAAAGGTGAGATTAGGACAATGTACCATGGGTTATGAGTTGTTTATTATACAACCGATAAGGAGTTATCCATCGTGTGTGGTAGTATGATTTATTGAACTTTCTTCAAGGTCGAAATCTCAAGGCATACGAGTCCTAACACCTACTAGTGAAGTCAAAATACTTTTGTGTTTCGGCTTAGGGTTTGGGGAAATATAAAACTCTGGTGGCAGCTTGTTAGTAAAATGAAGCGTAAAGTTTAACCTTACTAATATTATACTAATATCTACTATGTTAATGTCCTAATAATTTACGCATTAAAACTTACGGATAATGTCAAATCCAAGACTCTTTAGTGAAAGTGATCGATTAACCAGACCAAATAACAATGTCAACTGGTTACGAGCTATGAAGATAGCTTTGACATACAAGCGAGTTTGGTCAGCTGTAACTTGCGCTCCGCTAACATGACCCACTAATAACGATCACGAAGATATGCACATTGCCTATAGTAAGTGGGTGGCTGACTTCGAAATTGCCCAAGTGTTCGTATTGTTTACTCTAGACAAACAATTGCAAAGGCAACACGAATGGATGTCTGCCCATGAGATATTTGATAGTCTCAAGGCACTTTTTTTGAGCAGTCTCGTTCCATAAAGTACGATGCTACTGGGAAACTGTTCAACACCAAAATGCAAAAGGGACAGAAAGTGGATTATTATGTGCTAGTAATGAAGAGTTATATTGATAAGCTTGCATCATTGGACGTGACTATAAGTAATGAGCTACAAGTCGATTAGATCCTAGGTTCATTGATCCCTCAGTATAAACAGTTCATATTGAACTATAATATGAACAACATGAATGTGAATCTCGTAGATCTCCTCAATATGTTGAGGTTGGCCAAGTCACAATCGAAAAATCAATCCCTAAAAGTAATAGGTTTCATTATAGAGTATGTCATATAGTGAGAAACGACTACACAAACTGAAAACCAAAGGTTTTCTACCATTGATTGATTCTTAATCATTTGTCATGTGTGAGTCTACCTTAAAATAAAAATGACCAAGCACCTCTTTAGTGGGAGCAATGAATGAGTTGATGAACTCTATAATGACCTGCCTTTTTGACCATCGAAAGTCGACACCGAACACTACCACTGTGTTCCAATGTCGCACATCCAATCAACAAAAGGGCAGATTGTTAGGGTAAATAAAGAAAAGAACAGAGAATTGAGGAAAACAGAATCTCACAGCGGAATCGACAACATATAATATATCAAGGACATCACAAACTATCACTCCAAAATACAAAGTATTATCAGATTTAAAAACAAACCTTATCAGCTGGACAGTTATAAAATCCCAACCATACAAATACTAATAGGGATACTATATATTACAATGGAAAATAAAATCATTAGGATCGATGGATATCCATCTCCCCTCTAAGATCTCCATATCACCAAAGCCAACCTAGGAAAATACTCAGTCTGACCCGAGCATTATAATAAAATAACACCTAGATCCGTCTGGAAATACCAGCGTGAGATAACTGAAATAATGGGAACATATAAAGTTCTGTGAGACCACGCTGCTAACCCAGAACGGGTTTTTACCTCACAAGAATAACATCCATATAGGCAAGAGTAGAAATAAATATCAGGAAACAAATCCAAATTTGAATGAGCATAATTAATATTAAAATCAGACTTGAAAGAATGGAAATAACCAGAGTAAAATCCAAATTGGACAGAATGGATAAAACGTGGAAATACTCCAAATTCGATTGAATGGACAAAATGAGATGACGGTCCAAACTTGATAGAATGGCTAAATAAGGTAAAAGTCCAACTTGATAGAATGGACTAAATCAATACTTAATTACCTTAAAGAGGAATTGGCTCTACTCGTGGCAATTTAAAGATAAGCAGATTCAAGGTTTTCGAATCAAATAAGGAAAGGAAATTTTCCAACAAATGACTAGGAAGGTGCACCCCCCTTGGAATATACCTCTAGAAATGTACTACTGAGAAGCTCATATACTCTGTGACACTTCTTGTCAATACCAAGCCGTACCCTGCCAGACCTTAACGAGTATCCGAATATTTCCATATCCAAGTGCACAACCGAATCCAAACTAGATGAGATGTTAAAATACTCTAATGGGAGCAACCCCACATAGCTTGGCTTCCTCTTACGCTTTTGGTTTAGCCATTTTCCGACAAAGGATAGAAACACTCAACGGAGCACTAAATCGTCTTAGAATGACAATAATAAAGTAGCTGAAGTAACCGATAACTGAGACACCAACTATCGAGGATATAAAACGATCTTATATGGAAATTAAATCTTGTATACTTATCACCACTCATTGAATTCAAACTTGTACTATTTCTTGGTTAACAATAATGACGGACAAGTCAAGGTAATGTTACCTCAAAGTCATATCAAACGATTATTCTTAACTTTCGAAATAGCGACAAGTCTACTTCTTCAATGTTTAGTGCTAATCATGCAAATAAATCGTTATTATCCCACCTTTTGGTAAGGCCATGATACCGTAGATTTGACTTAAAACAGGTGGTTACCAACCTTGAGAATCAATGATATACAAGACTATGGACAATGGTCGAGCAGATTCAGACTGGGTCCTGATCAAGGTGCAATAAATACGAAGTGACAAAGAAGGCCCCGTAAGGCTACCTTTAGATTTTAAAGTCAACCGGAGTTCGTACGCTCGAGTTATGGACAAATGAAGAATTTATATGGATCGATCTAAAATGGTCCATAAAATGGCGCAAATCAACGATGATTGATCGATATCTCAATATCTACAAAGCCAATTCACTTGAAACTTTCAGAGCCTTAGTATATTGAAGAGTGGAGCCCATAAAAACGATCGCACATAAATACCTTGAGAAATGAAGATAGCCGATCGTTGTTGACCGATCGTTATTTGTCGATCCTTCATAAAGGTCGTTGAGCATTCTAATTGTAGCAAAGGTTGATCCATATCTCACATCTATAGCTTAGATTGACTTCATATTTTATGGACAAGTTCAAGAGGCATGTGGGACCCTCCAAAAACGATCGCATGTAAATTGGAGGAGAAAATAACGATCGGCTAAAATTTGGTCGATTGTTCCAAAATATCGAGTTAGGGCCACTGATCGTTATGATGGGCCCCTACGGATCTAGAGACTTTTCTTGTAAAATTTCAGCCCAATCCATGCACGTCTTCTCCTATAAATACAGCGACCATTCTCTATAAAGGGGATTCTTCTTTCTACTTTCTAGGCACTGCCATTTTTATTCTTCACTCCTGTATTAATGGATCCTAACTGATTCAAACATTCTTGTAATCAAAGTGCAGTGCAAGATCAACAAAAATATGAAGTGGACGTTGATTGCGGAACCATTATAAAAATCTGTATTTTCATTTACTTTTTTTGCTATGTTTTTGATTTCATTCATCGGTTAATCTCTACGAGTTTCTATTGGGTATTGATGCCCATTAGGCATCAATATTTTGGTGCTTTTACTAAGAAGTGAATTCTCAGCTCGATCGGATCTCATCATCTACTTGTGGATTTTCATATTCGCAAGATAGATCTAGCTTTTGACTGACAAGTTTCCTATTCTACTCAGATTTAAAAGAGATCTACAAGGAAACTATTATCCATGGCCAGACGAGCCAAATCTACTTCCCTTGCAGAAGAAGGAAATCATGATGCTAGTGTTCGATCGGTCATGTGTTTGATCAATGAGCATACATTTTCAAGTTTTGAAACATCTATGACCGATTGTTTTTTCTGATCGATCATTCCATATGATCATTTTTTCCACAAACGTTCCAACATGATTTGACGATCGTTATTTTAACCGATCATTTTTTATGTACGATCGTTATTGAAAGGGACGCGGAAGATGATCTTAAGGCTATTTAACACTAGAGGGGGGGTGAATAGTGTTTTAAGAATTTCTTTAAAACTTCTTTAATTTAAATTGATTTAACTAACTTAATGCAAATACACAATCACAGATCAAATCACAGAATCACAAACAGATGCAAATATAAATAAAAAGCAAGTAAAGGAAAGAACACACCAGGAATTTTATACTGGTTCGGTGTTACCCTACATCCAGTCCCGCACAACTCGTACGGCTTTCTATTCAATAATAATCTAGATTACAATCCCTCGATTCCAAGGCGACGAGGTACACCCTCCAGATTCTCAGGTCTCTGGGTAGAACCACTTGATTCACAGGACACAAGTTCACCCGATCGATTTCCAAGGACACGATCACACCTTTATAACCCTAAACAAGTTTCTTTGAGTACAAATGTATCTATAACTCTGATAAGCACTGAGATTCTTTGAAGAGAGTGGCAGAGAATCAAACTAGAGATATTCTGGTTTGATTCACTTAAGATTTCGGCAGAATATGGATAGGATGATTAGAAAATAAGATAAGAGAGTAAAGAGGAGAGAAAATAAGGAAAGTAGTTACTGGAAAACGTCCATAACAGTCTCTATTTATAGAGAATGAATGGATGTGTCCATTCAAAGAGATTTAAACGAATAGACACTTCTTTTGAAAACAACCTTTGCTATAACGGGAAGTATGTCGACATGACAAGTAAAGAGGATGTCGACATGGTCTAGTAAAAATGATGATTTGCTTTTCTTTGAAAATGATGATTTAAAACATATGTAACTTTATTCAAATGGACTCTATGTATTTGTATAAGGTATTTAAAAGTAGAAATACTTATGAATATATATATATGTATATATACTAAAATATATTTAAAATCAAGGTAAATAAACTAAAGTAAATATAATATTAAAATAGATTTTGAGGCTAAAATATCAAGGACAATTTTGAAATCAAAATATAACAAAATGATAAATATGATTTTGAGGCTAAAACATTTTTGGAAATACGAACGAAGGTTTTTCTTTTGAAAAGGAATATTTGAAAATCATTTTATGAAACAAGAGATAATTTTGAAAATCATTTTGAATCAAAATTAGTGGATAACAAAATAGGGCTACTATCCGTTCCACTAGATATTTCGTGAGTTCCATCTCACTAGGGTTCCATCCCTTTAACAAGAACGAAGTGGATTCCATTCCACGAGTAAATTGGATAAAAAATAATGATAGTGCTTTCAAGGAGTTTTAACAAATATCTAACCTAACTATATTATTTGTCTTGAACTCTTGAATATCTTGAATCTCATGAGTCTTCAATCTTGAACTCTTGATCTTTGTCTTCTTTACTGTACAGTCTTCTTTTGTTGATACCTGCATATAGATTTCCTGCACATACATATTTTATAACACTTCTATAGTTGTTGTCATCAAAACCACCATCCTATGGGCTAACATTCTCCCCCTTTTTGATGATGACAACCTTTGTTTATAAAATATTTATATTCTCCTTATAACTCCCCCTAAATCTAATAACTCCCCTTTAATCTATGCCTAACTAACCTATTTTATACTTCTCCCCCTTTGTCATCAACAAAAAATGACATTAACTCCCCCTAAATCTATGATATTAATGATAGTGTTATCATTAATAATACTGAAACTAGATATAACAATGCTAAATATTGTATACTCAGAATGATATATATGAGTAATATAAGAATGAGAATAATACGTGTAACCACAGATTATTTTATTCATATTACTATATACATAACTGTTAAATGAAAAGAAAATGCATACAATAAATAGACAAATCAATCAACCATAAGCACACCTATTTATGTATTATTACATAATCAATATAGTAAGTTATCATAAATCAACCATGTTTAAAACCAAATCAAGTATTTCAAATCAAATCAATTTTTAAACCAAATCAAACAAGTTAAATGTTACGTGGAACTTCAACCCATCCCTCTTTTCCAAAGATGGGATCCGTTTTGATTACTTCCCAATCTTCATCGTCCTGGAGCAATGTCTTCGGTGGATTTACTTGGAGATCCTCTTTGTTGAGAGCGGAGATCATCCATCGTAGTGCATCGAAATGCCTTTCTTGTTCCTTTATCATCTGCATTTGACTCAGTTCTAAGTGCCTCTGATTTCGTAGAATAAAAGTAAGAATGTCTTTGAAGGATTTGAGAGTCTCTTCAAGATTATCACTTAGATTTGAAGAGGATGAAGCCATTTTGACGATAAGTAAGAAGGAAATAAGTAGATAAGAGTAGAGAGAAGTTATGAGAAGTTTTCTGGAAGAAAATAGGACTTAAATAGACAGGAAAGTCGTTTGAAATGAATAGACATAAGGAGTTATTTTGAATTTCAAATTGAAATGTCCATTCAGAATATGACCAGTATATGTCGACATGACCTCTATACAGTATGTCGACATACATAGCAGATTTTGCACATCTTATTTTTGAATTTTCAGTGTATATACATATGATTTATATATATATTACTTGATATAAATAAGAGTAGCAGTAAGATAAACAGAGAATAAGCTTCATTTCATACTAGAACAGAGAAGTACATGAATTTCATAGAGAAAACATAAAGATACAACTTTCAATATACCAAATTTCATTGATATACAAAAAGTAAACTCTAGAAACTAGTAGATGAGGATGAAGATGATGAGATATTGAGCTTCTTGTTGACTTTGGAGAAGAACTTGTTCATAGTATTGGACATTTTGTCCAATTTTTTGTTTACGGAGTGTTTGAGAGCTTTTTGATTTTTCACAATCACTCGTTGATTGTGAAGTAGAGTCTTGTTTGATGGTCGTGTGGGAAAATCAATACTCTCTAAGGAAGTTTCTTCACTTTCTTCCTCTTCTTCTTCTTCCTCACCTTCTTCTTCCTCCTCTTCCTCTTCTTCTTCTTCTTCCTCATCTTCTTGCATTTCCTCATACCCCAATCGTGCTTCTTTTTCCGTTAGTGTTTCGTATGGTTGAAACACGTGCGGAATTTTCATAAGTGAAATATTGGAATGATTAAAAACCTTTCTTGGAAAAAATTCTTCACCTCTCATATCCACTCCAAAGTAATTAAAAATTCTAGTGAGGTATATTCCATGATATAATGCATTCTCTCCCGAATCCAAGTTTTTGTGACGAAATTCATCCAAGATAACTTGTGCCCAATTAATATCATAATTTCCAAAAATTGCAAAAAGAGCCTTACACACTTTTTGAGTCGGGTTATTGTAATTTCCCGATCTCGGAGTAATAGTGCGTTGAAGGAGAAGATTAACAATACGAGCTTTTGGTCGAAAAATTTATTTTTGAAATCCATTTCTTCCTCAAAAATATTGTGAAAAGTTTCACGATCGGTTTCCTCGATTTCAAAAGAAGAAAGATTGGAACCGGTACTTTTACACTCAAGTATGGTTGCTAAAACATCGGTATCCAAAACAATTTGTGTCCCCTTGACACTACTCCACACTTCATCATCCCTTCCATTATAAAAACCACGATTTAAATTTGCATAAAACATTTTGACAAGGTTTGGATAGCAAACAAAATCATTTTGGTTATTGTCAACCAAGCTTAGAATACCATTGTTTTGAAAAAGAGCATCAATTTCATAAGAAGCGAAGTCATTAAAAATAGCAGAACTACCCGAATGAACTTTTCCATAAGTTGCGTAATTAATGTATGCAAGTATGGCATCTCTATTATTGTAGAGATGATCTTTGGTGGCTTTTGACAGCCTCATTCCGGCTACGTTGCTAGTGGATGCCATTTTTGAAGAGATAAGAGTGTTTGAAGATAAAAGTTGTTTTGAATTTGTATTGAAGATGGAGATAAGTGTTGATAGAAGATAGATATAAAGAGGTTGAATAGGTGGATTCTCTGGTCAAAGAGTCATAACTATTCAGAACATAGGAGTTAGTGAAAAGGTGGAGGGAAATTTGAATTTTGAATTCAAATTTAGAAATCTGATTTGCTACAGGTATGTCGACATTACCAATAAGTGCCATGTCGACATGCACATCAGATTTTGCAAAAATGATTTCAAACATGTACAAGATTTATATATATATATATATACTTATATATATTATGACTATTGTCTGAATATATTTTGAAAATATATTATACAGAAAATATATAAAAATAATATTTTATAAATTTTTAAAAGATATTTGAAAAATTTTAAGTTAATAAAATTAATTATATACTTAATTAATAAACTATTCTAAGCAACCAATTTTCAACCAATTAAAATAGTAAACGTGTACCTTGTTTGAGTTCCATATCATCCTGATTATCTGAATTCTGAGTTGTCATAAAACACATATTTGCCAATTCTGTTTTCTATTCATCATCACTTGAGGACGTATCTGAATCATCCAGTGTTGCTGCAAATGCTTTCTTTCTTTTCTTTGAATATTCTTTGTTTGATTGAGGAGTTTGCTTTTCTTGATGTGGACAGTCTCTTTGATAATGACCAAACTCATTGCAATTGAAGCATTTGATGTTGTTGAGTGATTCAGTGTTATTTCCAAGACTTTTTCTCTTGTGATTATTCATTTTTCTATACTTCAAGAATTTTCGAAAGTTTCTTGTCATGAAGGCTATTTCTTCATCATCATCACTAGAGTCTGATTCACCAGTTAGTGCATTAAAGGCAATGGACTTTTTTTCTGATGACTTATTCTCCCTTCTTTCCTGAATTTGAACTTCATATGACATCAGATTTCCAATTAATTCATCAATCTTTAAGGTACTGATGTTATTTGCTTCTTCAATCGCCAGTGTCTTAAGATCCCATTCTGGAGTGAGTGAATTCAGAATTTTCCTGACTTGATCTTCTTCGGAGATTGCTTTTCCCAGAGATACTAGTGAATGAACAATATCCTGAAAACGACTATACATATCTGGAATAGATTCACTAGGCAACATCTTAAATAATTGAAATTGATTAGTAAGAATAGAAATTTTGGTCTGTTTAACTTTGCTTGTTCCTTCATGAGTAACTTGCAGAGTTTTCCAGATTTCATATGCAGTTTTACAAACAGATACCCTATTAAATTCATTTCTATCTAGTGAACAAAATAAAATATTCATGGCTTTTGAATTGTTTTGAGCCACTTCTCTTTGAACGGTCGTCCATTGAGCAAAATCAGTTGTGGGCTCAGTGTATTCAGTTTGTGTCATATTCCATGTTTCTAAACTAATGGATTGTAAATATATCTTCATTCTACATGCCCAATATGCATAGTTACTGCCATTGAAAAGTGGTGGTCTGGCAGTGGACTGACCCTCTACAAATGAACTAGAAATACCAGTGTTGGTAGCCATTGTTACTTTTCAAAAATCAGGTTATGAATACTTTGAAAAACTTGCTCTGATACCAAATGAAAGGGACGCGGAAGATGATCTTAAGGCTATTTAACACTAGAAGGGGGGGTGAATAGTGTTTTAAGAATTTCTTTAAAACTTCTTTAATTTAAATTGATTTAACTAACTTAATGCAAATACACAATCACAGATCAAATCACAGAATCACAAACAGATGCAAATATAAATAAAAAGCAAGTAAAGGAAAGAACACACCAGGAATTTTATACTGGTTCGGTGTTACCCTACATCCAGTCCCGCACAACTCGTACGGCTTTCTATTCAATAATAATCTAGATTACAATCCCTCGATTCCAAGGCGACGAGGTACACCCTCCAGATTCTCAGGTCTCTGGGTAGAACCACTTGATTCACAGGACACAAGTTCACCCGATCGATTTCCAAGGACACGATCACACCTTTATAACCCTAAACAAGTTTCTTTGAGTACAAATGTATCTATAACTCTGATAAGCACTGAGATTCTTTGAAGAGAGTGGCAGAGAATCAAACTAGAGATATTCTGGTTTGATTCACTTAAGATTTCGGCAGAATATGGATAGGATGATTAGAAAATAAGATAAGAGAGTAAAGAGGAGAGAAAATAAAGAAAGTAGTTACTGGAAAACGTCCATAACAGTCTCTATTTATAGAGAATGAATGGATGTGTACATTCAAAGAGATTTAAACGAATAGACACTTCTTTTGAAAACAACCTTTGCTATAACGGGAAGTATGTCGACATGACAAGTAAAGAGGATGTCGACATGGTCTAGTAAAAATGATGATTTGCTTTTCTTTGAAAATGATGATTTAAAACATATGTAACTTTATTCAAATGGACTCTATGTATTTGTATAAGGTATTTAAAAGTAGAAATACTTATGAATATATATATGTATATATACTAAAATATATTTAAAATCAAGGTAAATAAACTAAAGTAAATATAATATTAAAATAGATTTTGAGGCTAAAATATCAAGGACAATTTTGAAATCAAAATATAACAAAATGATAAATATGATTTTGAGGCTAAAACATTTTTGGAAATACGAACGAAGGTTTTTCTTTTGAAAAGGAATATTTGAAAATCATTTTATGAAACAAGAGATAATTTTGAAAATCATTTTGAATCAAAATTAGTGGATAACAAAATAGGGCTACTATCCGTTCCACTAGATATTTCGTGAGTTCCATCTCACTAGGGTTCCATCCCTTTAACAAGAACGAAGTGGATTCCATTCCACGAGTAAATTGGATAAAAAAGAATGATAGTGCTTTCAAGGAGTTTTAACAAATATCTAACCTAACTATATTATTTGTCTTGAACTCTTGAATATCTTGAATCTCATGAGTCTTCAATCTTGAACTCTTGATCTTTGTTTTCTTTACTGTACAGTCTTCTTTTGTTGATACCTGCATATAGATTTCCTGCACATACATATTTTATAACACTTCTATAGTTGTTGTCATCAAAACCACCATCCTATGGACTAACAGTTATTTTGGCCGATCGTTTCCACACTCTACAGAGTTACGCCAATCGTTTCCACACTCTACAGAGTTACACTAATCATTTCCACACTCTGCAGATTTTCACCGATCATTTCCATACCAGCCTTTCCTATACAATCTCTTTATAATAACGATCGTTATTTTCACCGACCATTATTTTCAATAATCATTCCAATAGATGGTTATCACCGATCGTTTTTCTAGAAGCTCATTTTCTCCACCGTTCATTCCAACATCGCTTACACCGATCGTTCCAAGATCGCTAACACCGATCGTTCCTGTTAACATTTCCATCGATCATTCAATCTCTAACTGATCATTCCACCGCTTTGGCATTCCAACGTATCGTTTTCAACCAATTGTTGTTTTAACCGGTCGTTTTTCAAAAAAGAAATTTTTTCGGGTACAATCCAAATTTTAAGAAAAAGGCATGCCGCATCGCAATGCCCTCGCATTATGCATTCGAAACTCAACTTAAAGACGGTGCATTCTATCCACTTCCCTTACGTCCTGTGACTGACCGGGGCATAGAGGATTAAGCGGCAGTTTTTGAATTGCAACTAAGGAACGGACGAGCAACCACTACTCAAACGATACTCCCAAAGGTTAGGGAACATAGGTAAGTGACCCTAAGCAAACCCAAGAAACTTTGGCCAAAGCTAAACTCGGATAAAATAAAGATTTTCTTCAAGCAAATGCCAAGGTGACTCCAAGCACCGTTCTTCACTGACCCAGCACTTCGAATTCAGTGACTCCAAGCAAACCAATTGTTGACTTCAAGCAAATAGCAGATTTTCTCGAGTCCGACTTCAAGCAAATCCGGATTGACGATGACTGAAGCATCTCCCCCAGTCGAAGCCTATTCATTGAAGTCGTTCAATGTGCATAATATATGAGGAGATCAAAGTACCAGTCATATCAGTTTACCCAGGGAATACCGACCATGGACTACATCTCATGAAATTCGAGTGGCATATGAATTCTGCTAGAGCGATATGTGTCGTCGAATGTAGACGCTTTTCTATATTCCTCGAAGGTGTATCAATCATATGGTTTATGCGATTATCGCCCAAATCCATCTCCTCAATCAACCAACCGAATCAGAAGTTTGTTGAGCAATTCAGAATGCATGCGACTCACACCAAGGATGTGATGTCATTAACCAATTTATTCCAGATGCTAGGTGAGCCACTAAAAGACTTCCTGTAGAAATTCAATGTCATCATCATCTTCACTAAAGCAAGCAATCCCAGCGAGGATATCATACTGATGGCGTTGATGAGGGGAATTGACCCCCAGACAGATTTTGGCAACTAGTTAGCTGGAGAGCCTCCTACCACCTTGGATCGTTTCTGTTACAAAGTGAATCAGAACCTAAGCAAGGAGGAAGTATAGCAGACTAGGAGAAAGAACAATACAGGCCCGTTGGCTAAGGACTCAGATTCCAAGAGACGACCCAGAATCTCAAAATTCGACTTATATATTCCTTTGAATGATTCAATCGATAATATCTACTTGGAGACTCACGACTCGGGGTAGTACTGAAAGCCAGCCTCGAGAGAGTCACCCGAAGCCCATAGAAAATCCGGGGAATGTTGTATATTCCAAGATACACACGGTCCTAACACTGGAGATTACAAACACCTCCGACATGTGATTAGAAAGATGATTTGGAAAGGAAAGTTTTGAAAATATGCACAAGCCCTATGGAATAGCGGGCAGGGAACATCCAATCCCTATCAATAAAGAACCGTGATTATTAATTGGACCACCTACAGTCGACTTCCAACTGAGAAGGGCATGGACAAGGTGGAATAGCAAGCATACAACATTGCTTCACTTATCAATGAGATTTATTTCAATCTTCTTTGAATTATTTCTATTCCAATTTCAATTGTGTTTTGAACTACGACCAACTTGAACTAAACTACTTCCAAACGATGCAGGTGATCAAGTACTTAGAGTTGGGCGCCAACTAATATCCGCGAACCATGATCGGACCTTTAGAGTTTCATCAAGATAAGTGTGATTCAACCGCTCATCAGCTACCAGATACCCCTGACTTAGGGCCAAGGACTCGAAATGGAAAAGCCCGACAAGGTGATGATCCAGCAAAAAGTGGACATGACTGATCATCCACTCATTTACTTCCGCGCCTGACTTGGAGACCAAAGAAAGACTTGGAGTGGATGCAACCCAACCATTCACTCCCCAGCTCAGGCTTGAAGTTCGCCAAAATACTTATGCCTCTCCTGAAGCTCAGCATGACCGAGGTCCAACTAAAGTAGACGCGATTTGACCATCCACACTTTAACTCCTGCCATGAACACATGAGGCAGTTCGAAAGCTCGACTTAAACTAGGCGTGACTGGCTACCTACTCATCAACCACTGCCCTCGACATGTGGACACGACTGCAGCTTGAGGTAGATGTGACCTGACTGTCCAACCCAACCATGGATGTGATCCGACATCCATCGCCTACTCCCTTCCTTGACTTGATAAGAGGAGCTACAACCACCAAGCGGATACGAATCGATCATCTCACTTGCCAAGTTCTGTCCTTGATGCTGGGGGCAGAATTCCATTCCATGAATGAACGTGATTCGATCGTTCATTCGATAACTCTTACCTCGATTGGCAGATGGAGTATAAATCAAAAATGGGTGTGATTGACCACCCATCAAATAATTCTAGTTCCCAGAGTGCGAACTAGAGTATAAACATCAAATGGGTTCGAATGACAACCCATCGACCAACTTTGGTCCCCAAAGTGTAGACTGGAGTATAAACATAAATCGGGTGGAGACCGACCACCCGCGAAACAACTCTAAGTCCCTAGAGTGCGGACTGGAGTATAAACATAAATCGGGTGGAGAACGACCGCCCGTGAAACAACTCCAAGTCCCTAGAGTGCAGACTGGAGTATAAACATAAATTGGGTAAAGACCGACCGCCCGCAAAAAAAATCCAAGTCCCAGAGTGCGGACTGGAGTATAAACATAAATCGGGTGGAGACCGTCCACTCGCGAAACAACTCAAAGTCCCAAGAGTACGGACTAGAGCATAAACATAAATCAGGTGGAGACCAACAGCCCGCGAAGTAACTCTAAGTCCCCAGAGTGCGGATTGGAGTATAAAAATAAATTGGGTGGAGACCGACCGCCCCCGAAACAACTCTAAGTCCCAGAGTGCAGACTGGAGTATAAACATAAATTGGGTAGAGACTGACCGCAGGCGACATAACTCTAAGTGCCCAGAGTGTGGACTGGACTATAAACATAAATCGGGTGGAGACCGACCGCCCGTGAAGCAACTCTAAGTCCCCAGAGTGTGGACTGGATTATAAACATAAATCGGGTGGAGACCGACCGCCCGCGAAGCAACTCTAAGTCCCCAGAGTGCGGACTGGAGTATAAACATAAATTGGGTGCGGTTCGACCACCCGCCAACAAACTCTTATCCACAGAGTGCAGATATGAGTATAAACAAATAGATGAGTGCAATTCGACCACTCATATTCCATAAACTCCGACCAGAACTCGACATGAGGAGTATAAACTCACTATGGATGGAATTTGACCATCAATGAACAAACTTCACTAGCCCAAGACCGGGGGCAGGAGTACAAATTGCTAAAAGCTGAATACGACAGCTCACTATAGCTCAAGCTTGGTGTTCTTTACGACTCAAGGCAACGACTACGGGGAGGCCTTGACACAAAACCAATCGGAATGACATCCGAATTTATGGATGACCGACTATATCGTACCATCAGATCGAGGGTCAATAGCGATCTGCACCAACCACATATGGATGTAACATGAACGTCCATTGAATAACTTCGGTCACCAGAGCGTGGATAGGAGAATAAACCATGAATGAGTGTGACTTGACCATTCATTTTCCATCACCTTCCTTCGATCCGTCAAAAAGAGTAGAAACCGGGTGAGCATGACCCGACTGCACCTGAGCCAACTCTATCCCCAGATCTGACGGGAGAATATGAATCAAAATGGACATGATTGACCATCCAGCTCCGAATGAATGCGAAATTACTGTTGATTCGTTGACTCTTACCATGATCCGACTAGAACAGCAATGCAAATTGGACGTGACTCGACCGTCCACACACTGATCCTTGCCCTTTGTCCGACAGGGAAAGCATCAATCACTAGTTAGGTGTGACTTAACCATCTATTCTTTGGTCCTGCCTAGATTATGGTGACATCTACACCAAAAAATAGACGTGATTGACCGCCTAGTACCCAACTCAAGCTTGAAATTAGACGGAGCATCAAAGTCTTCCCCCGGGAAGAAAAAACCAGAATACGCACGACTCAGCTTTCCATGAACTAGCTTGATCCCACGATTCAACGGTAAAGAGTATAAAGCTAAAGTGAACATAACTTTCCTTCCTACTTATCGAGACTTGGGGGTACGAGCAAGAAACAAGACGAATGTGAACCGACCATTCATCGATCGACTCTAAGTCTTCGGAGCTTAGGTGGGAGTATAAACACGACTAGGACGAAACTCGACTGTCCATGTAGTACATTTATCAACCCAAGATCGGGAGTAGAAGAGTGATCATCCAAAGATTGACTATGATAGCTCAATATTGTGACTCGTACCTGGTGTTTACAACGACTCGAGGCTACGACCGAAAGGATGCCTAGAGATAGAACCGTCGAATCGATGCCCAAGCTTATTGGCAACTGACCATCACTCCAACCCGAACGACAAGTAACAGATTATGAGTTCATTGAGTGGAAAGCACGTTACTCGACTACATAAGCAGATTCAAACTCAAAGAAAGAGCCAGCTATGTAGTTGCACGCAACACGAGGCTGAACCTTACTTGACACTTGATTCAATGTGCTTCTATGCCTAATCTTTGGCCAGTTGCAGATAATCGCTCAAAGCATCTAGAGCCCTTCACTATCAGACTCAATAACTCATGACAAGACTTTGGGATTCGATCGGAGTAACCATCATCATTAACCATACCAATCGGATTTCACGTTGATTGTTGCATGAAATAGTTGCGTTTGAATTCGAGGAATCCAAGGCTACACCTGCAGAGCTAGGGATCAAAATTACGGTCAGCCACGGCGGCTCATTACGGGTACTGAAGATCGGATCATAGCTCAATGCAATGATGATAAAGGAATTAGATGGATTTTTTCAAACGAGTCTTGATATGTTCGCCTGGACCCATTCTGCCATGTGTGTGATCTCACCAATTATCGCGAGCCATGCATTGATTATCGACCCAAGGCATGTCTCGGTGAAACAAAAGCAACACGGCATGGATCCGGAAAGATTTGCTACACTTATAGAGGAGGTAGATAAACTAAAAAACAATGGATTTATTTGCAACGCCCTCTACCCGAAATGGGTATCCAATCCAGTTCATGTAAAAAAGCTAATGGAAACTGGTGGACATATGTCGACTATTCTGATATAAACAAGGCATGCCCGAAAGATAGCTTTCCACTTTTGAGGATCGACTAGCTGGTAATCTCAACTGCTAGATATTAACTGCTTTCATTTATGGATGTGTACTCCGAATGCAACCAGATTCTAATGCACATCCTCGACCCGGAGCACACCAACATCATTTCCAATCTAGGGTTATATCGTTATGTTATGATGCCATTTGAACTAAATAATGCTAAAGCTACTTACCGGAGACTATCAACCGGATGTTCAAAGATCAGATTGGGTGATCAACAGAAGTATATCTGAATGATATGCTCATGAAGTAACGACGATCAAACAACCACATCGATGAATTAGCGGAGATGTTAAGTTTCTCCAAAAATATGGAATGAAACAAAATCCATTGAAATGCTCTTTTGGTGTTGTGTCAGGGAAATTTTGGGGTTTCATCGTCAACTCTCGAAGAATCAAAGTCGATCCCGATAAGATTCAAGCAATTCGAAACATCTAGGTACTGAAGACGATTAAGCAGGTACAAAGCTTAAATGAGAAGGCTGCCACCTTAAGCCGCTTTATCTCCAGGGCCATCGACAAGTGTATTCCTTTCTTCGACTTGATCGGGAGAGGGAAAAGGTACTTTGAATGGATGCATGATTATATAGATGCATTTCAAACTCTAGTAGATCACTTAGAGAGACCTCCCATCCTATCCAAGCTACTAGGTCGTGAAGACTTATACATTTATTTAACGGTGTTGGTACACGCCATAAGTGCCACACTGTTAAGTGAAGAGAATCTGATCCAGAGGACTGTATATTATGTTAGCAAGCGATTGACAGGTGCTGTAGAAAGCACCCAAAGCTAGAAAAGACCGTGTACTACCTGTTCATTGCATCACAAAAGCTTCGCCTTTACTTCCAGTCTTACCCTATCAATGTTTACACCGACCAGCCATTACGATGGGTCCTACAGCGACCTAAGATGTCTAGAAGGTTGCTCAAATGGAATATCGAGCTAATCCAATTCGATATCACTTATCTCCCTTGGAGACATATCCAGGGACAGACATTGGCGAACTTCATAGCTGAATTCATTGCACCAGCCGACTCTCCAGAGAGCAGTGAAGAATCAACCAACTGATGGATAATGTACATGGATGGAGCATCCAACGATCAGTGTTCTGGTGCCAGAGTCATGTTAGTGACTCCTAAGGGAACAATCGATCTGTTACACCTTGAAACTCGACTTCCCTGCAATAAATAGCGAAGCTGAGTATGAAGCCTTGATTGCCGGGTACAAATTTGCTAGAGAAATGGAAGTGAAAACTTTATAGATCTTTTGTGATTCCCGGTTAGGAGTATGCCAATCGGGGAAGATTATCAGACTAAGGGGCAACAACTTGCTCCTTATCTCGGCCGAGTCCAAGAGCTACTGGCCGACTTCGAGTATTACACCATTACACACATCCGTAGAGATACAAAATGAGAAAGGCGGCTCACTGGCCAAGTTGGCCAATTCCAGGAATGCACCCAAATAGACTGTCTCGATTGAAGTACTAGATGCTCCAAGCATCGGCCAAATGGAGATTAATTGGATTCTGGAGATGGGAATTGGAAGGGTGTCGTGGGTGACTTCTATCTAAGGTTATTTGCAATGAGGGATCCTTCCCGGATGGAGGAATGAAAAGCGACAGATCTTCCACAAAGCTTCATGCTACATCATCCAAGAAGCAGTCATGTATAGAAATGGTTTCTACATTCCCCAGATTCGGTGTATCGCCCATGATGAAATAAAATGAGTCTCGAGAGAATTCCATGAAGGAGAATGTGACAATCACAATGGGTTGGCAAACCCCGACAAAGAAAATACTCCACTACGGGTATTACTAGCCAACTGTCAAACAAGATGCAGCTGATCATGCTAGACAATGTGATGAGTGCTAGATGTTTGCAAAGAATTCTGAGAGCTTTGCCGATGCAAGTTACACAAATGGGTATTGATATTATCGGTTCCTTACTGATCTCTAAAGACGGAGCGAAGTACGCCATCGTTGCAGTGGATTACTTCACCAAATGAGTTGAAGTTGAACCTTTAGCCACGATCACGATGAAGAAAGTAATCAACTTCGTTGTCCGGAGCATCGACTATCGTTTTGGCCTTCCATGAACCATTGTAACTGATAATGGAACCCAATTCGGCAGCACTAAATTCAAATACTTCTGCCATCGCATCATACTGAAAATAGATTTGTGGCAGTTGCTCACCCTCAAGCAAACAGACAAGTCGAAGTTGTTAACAAAATCATAAAGTCCATTCTAAAGAAATGTTTGGAAAAGGCTAGAGGCAAGTGGGTAGATGAAATCCCAACAGAATTATGGGCTTATAGAACCACCCACAAGTCTACGACTGACCATACTCCATTCGCACTTGCTTACGGCTCCAAGGCCATCATCCCTGTAGAACTTGAAGTCCCATATCATCGAGTGACTTATTACGACCCCTATTTCAGTAATATATATATATATATATATAAGGAATTACAATCCAACTGCAATTAAATTATAAGGACTTAGTGATGACTCGTGAGCGTACAAACGCATCCAGGAGGCAATGATAAGAATGTGTACATGAACATGCAAGTGTATATTCTAAAAATTCGATTTCTTGAAACCAACAGAAATTGAATTTCCACTTGGAGTTCTTAGAGAAAAGACTATATTAGATAGCCAAAGCTTACTAGCCTCGTAGAACCGGACATGGGTAGCAACTGATAGAATACGATCCTGAATTTATACTATGGGAAATCGACCAATAGTCATGA
This sequence comes from Allium fistulosum, assembly GCA_030737815.1. Lineage (NCBI taxonomy): Eukaryota > Viridiplantae > Streptophyta > Magnoliopsida > Asparagales > Amaryllidaceae > Allium > Allium fistulosum. The sequence continues at coordinate 426,600,410 of CM060903.1, forward strand.
CGAACAGAAAGAAATGCAGCTATCAGAAAAGATGACTAACAGATGGATAGCGACCATTCAATAAACTGAATGGAATCCTTTTTTATGATTGAAGCTTATGGTAATTCAAAGCACGTCATGTTCGAACAAGACGTACTTTGGGGGGCAAAATGTTATCCCGCCTTTTGGCAAGGCCGTAATACCGTAGATTTAACTAAAAACGGGTGGTTACCAACCTTGAGAATTAATGATATACAAGACTATGGATGATGGTTGAGCATATTTAGACTGGGTCCCGATCAAGTTGCAATCAATATGAAGTGACAAGGAAGGCCTCATGAGGCTACCTTTCAAATTTCAAGTCAATCGGAGTTCGTACGCTCGAGTTATGGACAAATGAAGAATTTATATGGATCAATCTAAAACGATCCATAAAATGGTGCAAATCAACGATGATCGATCGATTTCTCAAAATCTACAAAGCCAATTCACTTGAAACTTTCAGAGCCTTAGTATATTGAAGAGTGGAGCCCATATAAATGATCGCACATAAATACCTTGAGAAATGAAGATAGCCGATCATCGTTGGCCGATCGTTATTTGCCAATCCTTCATAACGATCGGTGAACATTCCAACTGTAGCAAAGGTTGATCCATATCGCGTAATCTACAGCTTAGATTGACTTCATATTTTAGGGACAAGTTCAATAGGCATGTGGGACCCTCCAAAACGATTGCATGTAAATTGGAGGCGAAAATAACGATCGGCTAAACTTTGGACGATCGTTCCAAAATATCGAGTTAGGACCACTGATCGTTATGGTGGGCCCCTATGGATCTTGAGACTCTTCTTGCAAAATTTCAGCCCAATCCATGCACGTCTTCTCCTATAAATATAGCGATCATTCTCCATAAAGGGGAACCTTTTTTCTACTGCCTAGGCTCTGCCATTTTTATTCTTCACTCTTGTATTAATGGATCCCAGCTGACTCAAACATTCTTATAATCATAGTCCAGTGCAAGATTAATAAAATATGAAGTGGACGTAGGCCAAGATTGCCCAACCACTATAAAAATCTGTGTTTTCATTTATTATTTCTACTATGTTTTTAATGTCGTTCATCGTTTAATCTCTGCGAGATTCTATTGGGTGTTGATGCCTATTTTTGGCGTCAACATTTGTTTCCATATAAGTGATTTGCTTTACAGAAATAATTCATTTCCATAAACGAATCAAACTTTGTCTTTAAAAAAACTGAACTTGTGCCTGATTTTCATACTATAGTATTGGTAAAACATTTTTAGAAATACTCTTTCAAAATGTTCTTTTATAAGACAACATTTATAATACTAAGCGTATTAAAAACAAGGGTCATAATCAATTATCGTTAAAACATTGTTTACTGTAAACCCAAAAGCAATTTACACTTAGCTTTATTTATAAATAATCCAATTTAGAGGATTTTCTCATTTATAAATCATTATTTATAAATTTTAAAACAATATTTAATATCTAAAATGTATACAGAATTTTTAAGCCTCATTCAATTAATTGCTTAGCCCCTTGCTTTCCCATTAGAATTAGTTCCTGATTGTAAAACGTTAAGATAATAATTTTTCGAAGTGCTCGACCCCGAAGGCCTAAACCAACATCAGACCAACACCCTGAAGATTATCCAACTTAACATCCCAATAATCGAGTTCCAATTCCTTTTCAATTTACCCAAAATTTTCCCTTATCTTGTCAAAAATTTATGTGATCATTGACAGGTATCCAGATTTTCTTTTAATAAACAAATCATTTATCTTTATATAAAATAGTTGATTATTTCCAAAACACTTTCATTAAAATAGTAATTTATCTTTAAAACAAATCAATTAATTTACTTTAAACTCATTTATTAAATCAATTAATTAACTTGAATATTATATGTTAAAAGATTTATTAAATTCGAATAATCATTAATTAAAATGAATTAATTAAATTCAAATATCATTAGTTAAAACAATTAGTTAAATTTAAAACAATCGTTAATTAAATGATTAATTAATTCAAATATCATTATTTAAAATGACTATTAATTTTCAATTATTATTAATCAAAAATAATTAATTATACTCCATTATCACTAATTAAAATAATTAATTAAGCTCAAATAATCATTGGTTAAAATGGTTAATTAAGTATAAAGCATCATTAGCAAAAATGATTAATTAAATCTAAAAATAAACCAATTTTAAAACATTATCTATTAAATTGGTTAATTAATTTCAAAATCATTAGTTAAAATGGTTAATTATTTTAAATTATCATTAATCGAAATGATTTATGAATTTTAACATTCTGTTTAGTGGAAACACAAGCTCAAGATCATACGATAGGTTTTGAGGATGAAAATTAATAAATGACGATATAGTGAAATAACTATAACGACACTTAATAAGTTAAATGGAATATCAGGATATATTTTAGTTAACCATCAGTATAACAGCATAATGATGTAAATAAATAATAATGGGCGAGAAACCCCTCGGGGTCTCTCTATAGATTTACCCTGCAAAACAATGGTTATGGATAATATATATATAATCATATAGGTTCATAACGATCAAATTAATATGTCATCCATTTCCCAAATGGAAATTCAACCAAACAAGCAACCAAACAATTTAACTAACATCCAAGCAACCAATAAACATTTAAAACATCATTAATATGATATAATAAAATTTAATGTGAGTTAAACTCACATTGATTTTCGTTTTCGCCAAAATGTTTCGATTTCAGACTAAAATCGAACGATCGTCCGATTTTAGCATAAATTCCAACAAGCTCTAAATCCAACCAAACTAACTCCATCGCGAAGATCTCGACGACGCAATTCCAACACAAAAACGACGTTCGAATCCAACCTCATATAAGTAACATTTTATATGTTATCGATAATTTTTAAATTAAAATCAAACAACTTATATTAATTTACAAGTTTACCCTTGTTCCTATCTTCATCTTCCTAACTCCCCTGTGCACGAAATGTCAGTGCATAACCCACCATGCCAATCTATACATCCACCCAAAGCTCCTCTATTTCTCAACGATTTTCAAATCTGATCGTTGCCTCGAACTCCGCGACCAAATCTCCATCATCTAGTCACCCTCTCATCACAACTGCAACCTCATAGCAAAACGCGATCTGTCGCTCCCTTCGATCGTGCACAGTGCATGCGCGTCCAACTTCGACGCGAATCTCCCCCAAACTTCGGCACTAGGTGCCGTTTTCAATGCCGAACCCAAAATCATACTCAAATTTGTAAATCGACGAGTAAATTTCCAAAACCCTAAGCCATGGCCCCATTACAATGCATGGCCTCAACTCGAGCTCCATCAATGGATGACGCACCCATCCAAAAGGATGTTGCAACGCTCTCACCACAACGAGATTTTTAAGGTTTGTTTCACAATTTTTCATTGAGTAAATATTTTTATCTTGAATTTTGAACATTGATTTAAAAGAGGGAAACACATTCTTGTTTACAGGTAGATGTTTAAATGGGGTGAAGAGGTATGGTTGAGTACGTGGGGTTATGGGGCAAGTATGCAGTGGGTATGGCCTGATTATGTGTATATATATATTATTTTTATTTTATTGAATAAAATATTCAATATAACATACCCAAAAATCTCGAACTCCAAAGGAGACATGCCGCTTGGCATTCTATATGTTATATCCCCATTCTGAATGCAATGGAACTAGTCTCGAACCCTTATTCGATCATATGCAGAAGATAGCTTTTCGAACAAAATTATTATATTAAGTTTTCGAAATTAATTTCTATGCGTTTCGATCTCGCATGTCAAATGATACATTTGATCGCCATGAAATTCGACTTCATTATACGGATCCAATGAAACTGGTTTCGTCAAAATCCGAGACTGTGCCCCAAAAGGCTAATTTCACAAATTTAAATATTGTTTTAAATTTAAATTTTCGATGGTAATTCGATCTATTCATGTTTGTAAATAAATTTACAAATCGAATCCACCACTATTATTTATTAATTAAAAGGATTTGAATAAAATTATCAAATCCAATTAATTAAGATTTAATTCACAATTCAAATATTTCAATATTCCCTATATTCGAATTATAAGTTATTAAATGCCAAAATACAATTATTTAAATATTTAAAATTAATTAAACATTTAAAACCAAATGAACAGAATTTTGGGTTGTTACAAACTCTTCGGACTAATGCATAATGATGTATGTGGTCAAATACCTATAGTAACCAAAGATAATAGTTCTTACTTTGTTACTTTTATGGATGAATTCTCAAGACAAGGATATGTATATCTTATGAAGGACAAATCCGATGTCCTTGAAAAATTTAAGGAGTATAAAATAAAGGGTAACATCAGACCAACCAAAAGATTAAAATTCTACAATCTGATCGACTAGACGAGTACGTTGGACATGAGCTTCAACAATACTTAAAAGATAATGGGATTTTCTCACAGGTACTCCACCCAATACTCCACGACACAATGGTGTGTCAGAGTGAAGGAACTGAACCTTATTAGATATGATTCATTCCATGATGAGTAAAGCTGAGTCGCCTCTACTTTATTGGGTATATGCACTTGAAACCGCAGTGTATATGTTGAACTTAGTACCTACTAAATTTGTGCCTAAGACGCCATATGAGATATGGCATGGGAAGAAACCTCACTTCAATTATTTGAAGGTGTGGGTTTGTCCAGCCTATGTTAAGAACATTGGCCCTAACATGATTGAGGTGAGATCTTATTTGTGTAAGTTTACAGGATATCCTAAGAATTCTAGGGGATATATTTTCTACAACATAAAGGAACAAAAAGTGATTGTTTCCATACATGTTGTCTTTCTAGAAAAGGAATTTCTATCAAAATAAATTAATAACAAAGTTGTAGACTTGGATAGGATCCGAGTGACTAACACTAAGACTAAAATAATGGGAGAACTGAGTTTGCCAGTATACAATAACGTGCAACCTATTAAAAGGTCTAGTAGGGAATCTCTTGCACTAGAGAGATACTGTGGTTTTCTCATGGATGGTGAGGACGACCCTATCTTAGACGATGACACTCCTATATCCTTCCAACAAGAACTGTAGAGCAAAGACTCTGCACTTTGGCTTGAAGCAATGAAATCCAATATGAATTACATGTATGAAAACAAAGTATGGACGTTGTCAGATATACCCAAAGAGATCAAACCCATTGGCTGCAAATGAATTTTTATGAAAAACCTAAATGTAGAAGGAGAAATGGAGACTTATAAGGTAGGACTACTTGCTAAAGGATTTCATTAAATTCAAGATGTTGATTATGACGAGACCTATTCGCCTATAGTCATGTGCTAGCCATCGCAACATGCTATGACCATGAAATATAGAAAATGGATGTACAAATAGCTTTTCTAAATGGTGATTTAGAAGAAACTGTTTATATGTCACAGGCCGAGGGTTTTGTGGTCAGTGGGAGTGAGGGCAAGACCTGCAAGTTGTTAAAGTCCATTTATGGACTAAAACAAGCTTCAAGGAGTTAGAACAAGTGTTTTGATCAAGTAATCAAACCGTTTAGTTTTTATAATAACAAAGAGGAAGCGTGCGTATATAGAAAGGAACAGGGCAATGTCATCGTACTGTTAGTGTTGTACGTCGACGATCTATTATGGATTGGTAATGACACTTCATTGTTACAATCAGTGAAAGCTTGGCTTTCCAAGAACTTCTCAATGAAGGATTTGGGAGAAGCAGCCTATATACTAGGTATAAAGATCTATAGAGATAGATCTAAGAGGCTGTTGGGATTGTCTCAATCCCTGGAAATATACTATACTGAAGAGGTTCGATATGGAGAATTCCAAGCGTGGAAATGTTCTAACGCAGTCTGGACTCCTCATTTCTAAGAAGGACGATCCTCATACCGATGAGGAGAAAGAAAGTATGAAGAAGATCCCTTATGCATCGGCCATAGGATCCATAATGTACACTATGATATGAAATAGACCCGATGTGGCATACACATTAGGATGCGTAAGTCGATACCAGCCTGATCCTGAGAAAAACATTAGACGCTCATAAAATGCATATTTAAGTATTTAACAAATACTAAGGACTTATTCCTCATATACGGGAAGGAGAGCTTCTTCTGAAGGGGTATACAGATTCAAGTTTTCAAAGAGATATAGATGATAGTAAATTAATGTATTGTTATATCTTTACGCTTAACGGTGGAGCTGTTAGTTGGAAAAATTCCAAGCAATAAATAGTTGCTGATTCCACAATGAAGGCTGAGTACATCGCTTTCAATGAAACAACAAAAGCGGCAGTCTGGATGTGTAAGTTTTTAAGTGAGGTCAAGGTGTTTCTCGATATCGAGAATCCTATAGCATTTTTCTGTGATAACAATGCAGTAATGCTGATCGTAAAGGAGCCCAGAGTATATAAGAAGTCACAACATATTCTAAGGATGCTCCACCTCATGAGAGAATTCGTAGAGAAGAAAGAGGTCGTGATACAAAGTGTAGATACCAAGGGAAACATAGCAGATCCATTCACTAAGGGTCTAGCTTGATCGACTCTTGAGAAGCTAATTGAAGGGATGGGATTGAGATTCCATAATTGGCCCCAAGTGCAAATGGGAGATTGATAGAGTTAGAGATATGCCCTAAGGGAGATTCTTTAATTTATTGTAAATTAATTGACTTTGTAATTAATTCGCGTTCGTAATAAAGGTGTTTTTCTTTCAATTATATATTTGTTATAATGTGCTATAAGTAATTAAAATATATTTAACAAAAAATCCATAAATAGTGTGTTTGTGATAGTAATTGCAAATAGTTGTAATCATGAGTATTATACCACGATATTATAAAACACATCATTTTAAATGTTCCTAATCAAGACGCATCGAGACTGGATATCATTGTATTTGTTGAGACTAAAGTACGTAACGCTCTCTAAATGTTGGGTAGTGTATTACTCATAATTTCTGGAGGCACCTAGGGGTTACATACTAATAGTTTTTGGATAACTATGGAATGACTCACTCGATTGTTTTCTATTGATTAATATAACCAAGGTCAAACAAAAAATATCGATGCACCTAATTTACACGGTTCTCTTAACTTGAGCATATTGTTGATCTTCAATATGAAAGCTCCACTTTGATTATGGTAAAATCACGGCACAACATCCATCGAGTGACTATAGTTGGGTCAAGTGGAAGTATTGGAAGTGAAACACTATTTAAGAGCGAATTCGTCTCCTCAGTTATATGAGGTTGGTATCATGGTCAACTCAAGTCTACTCAATGTCAAAATCTCAGGCCATAGTAGTTTGGTTAATAATAATTTTTATTATTGAACCAAGGACTTTGTGTTTGGACTATAGAGTTGAATGCGGACGATATTAGAATTTTGACCATTATCAAATTCCATTAAGTCCAAAGTGATAGTTTTGACGAAGAGAATGGGTGTAAATAAAAGTCACAACCGGGTAATACTTAACAAAGTAAAATTGGATTTTACTGAAACCAAGTAAGTGATATATTTATCCAATATGTCACATCGCCTGCTAAGTGACATGTGAATAATATTGAATAGTTTGATATTAATCGCTGACAAAATTTACACCTAACGAGTCACACAACCGAAATGATAAATATTCGTTTGACCAAACAATTTATTAATTTGTAACTATTATAAATTAATTTAATTAATTAATATTTTTATGAAATATTAATTATAAAAATTTATTTTGATTTAATGAACTAATATTTTTAAATATTTTTATAGTAATTATAAATATATTAATCGATATACGATATAGATAAGCGTTAAATTGGAATTAATTGCATGATATTTTGTTTGGGCTCTAAATGGTTTTAAAGCCCATGAAAGGGGCTGGTAGGATCGGCTCAAATAGTGGGTAATTGGTGCGGCCCAACGAGGGGTTAGAGAGCTTTGAAGTGAATGGCTAAGATGGAAGGAGAATGAGTGAAAGTTTAGATCCAAACTTCTCTCCTTCTCTTCCACTATATAAAGACCCTACCATCATCTTTCGAAGAATTTTTTGAAGCCTCCATATCATCTCCATTTTTGGTCGACCTCATACCCTCCAACCCTCCTTCATATGTAATTCAAATCAAATCAGATTTAGTGATAATCGAGTTGGTGGTCAACAGGTCTGAGACTAGCAATCTGCTAGATTGGAATCATTTCGAGGATCAGATCTCATCGTTTCAAGGTGTATTTATAGGTTTAGGCTATAAGGTATATTCCTAACATGTCTATAAATATCAATCTATAATTATAATGTTTATTTCATATATCATACTGTTAGTTAGGTGACGATTCCAACATATAATTGTCACAATATTGATTGGTTATGTGTGTGTGTGTGTGTTTAATATAAAAAAAATTATGCAAACATATGTGCAGCAGTGTTGAGCATAAAAAATAAACATTTTTTATTTTAAATAAATTAATATATGATATTCATATATATATATAGTTTATAAATTAAACATTACTTTATCTCATGTAAAATATGGAAATATAATTTATAAATAATGTCTAATCGGTATAGTATTTTCGTTAGGAACAAAATAATTCATTTATTTTATAAATGATTTATTTAAATAATTTTTAAATAAATTAATCATATAAATAATTGTATAAATACATACACGTATTATAAATTGTGTTTTATATTTTATAAAATTAGTTTAATACATAATATGCTTTCAGTAGAAAATAAAAAATATTTTAAAATATTTAAACATAAACCAAATATTAAAAATTATAATTTTAAATTGTTTTAAATTATAAAATTATATAATAAATATTTAAATTATAAAATTATAAAATTTTCACTTAAAATTTACTGGAAATTCAAATTCAAATTTGGTTTCAAAAAATATTTTTGTTTATTAATTTTCATAATGTTGTACGGTTTATTATAATATATGTATGTATATATATATATTAAAATAAAAAATCAAAGCTATGCGCATGACCAGGTATTAATATATTATATTTAAATTATTTTGAGTTTTATTTGTATTAATATATATTTACTATTATACATATATAAGTATTAAGACACACACATATGTATGTATTAAAAAAATTATATTTATACAAGTACTATTTTCGGCCTCACAACAAAAAAAGTTAATACATACTTTTTATAAATTATTTAAACATATGAATATACTTATAAATATAATTATTAAAATTTCATACTTATGTTATATATTTATACAAAATTATTTAAACAAACTTATAGTTTATATATATATATATATATTTCTAAACATTACATATATATAAGTAAAAGTATATAAACATACATTTGGACAATATACTTGTATATTGGATGAGATAACATGTCTGTTGCGATCTAAATATCAGCATCTATACACGGGCATGTTATACTTTGCACGGATTGATACGTTGCTCATGCACGCACATATATGTGTATATGATACACGTGGATGTGTGAGTATTGTTACATATATTAAATAATACGATATTATTTTCTAAATTTAAATAAAATAAAGATTTTATTTAAAAGAAATTTAGAAATGTTATAAAGTAATTAGACTTCATAGGTCCAATAAATATCCAATATGGTAAAAAAATTGAAATTCATCCATAATTTTCGTTGTAGGCTGGCCTAGTTCCAACTTCCAACAATAGTTTGGTCATTTAATAATTGATATTGGATTTGTAAATTATATCTTTTACAATAAGTATAAAGGATGCCGAGAATGACCCAAACGATATGCAAAAACACCATAGCAAAATGTTTAAAATGGAACATATAGGAATTATCATACATGGTGTATGTTTGCGCCAAAAATGGTCAAAAACACCCAATTGCAGATGAAAGCACCAAATCACAGTCAGAGATCACAGATAGATTGTATGTAATAGAATCAAATATGAAGAATACTCAAAAAATTAAAAGGAAAGCATTAGAAAGACAAGATTTATAGTGGTTCGACGTTGTAGCCTACATCCACTTTGAAGAGTTGTTGTTTTATTGATGATCCTCTACTGATTTACAAGAGTCCAATTGATAGTATCCGAGTTACAATGGAGTTCAGCAGAGTAACAGCGTAGAAGAGCCAAAAGATCCCTTTTTTGAAGCTCTTGGACTGCTATTTATAGGTGTAGGCTGGAAATATCTGTCTCAAACTTCGGAAGACTCCTTCCATCACGTGGGTGGACCCACGTGATCGATCCTTGGTCATTTCGACTCGACCCATGATCGATATGTATGAGATTCTCATCGATCCAAATCTTGCCCGATTGAGCCGAGATCGATCATGAACATTCCTGAGGTCGTATGCAAGCTTCTGTGAAAATTTGGTAGTATTTGGACTTGTAGATCTCGAGTTATGATCGATGTAAGTTTGAATTTGTTAAAGGCTGCTAAGTTCGCATCGCTTCTGTTCGCATCGCTTCTGTGCACGTGATGACTGATGACGTGGCGCTAACTTTTAGGATCGATCCACTTTCCATGCCGAATGACTATTTCTTCCATTTGAATCGTGCTTTGTTCGTATCGCTCCCAGGAAATGCTCTTCCTATCGATTCCTAAAGTCACTTCGTATTGATGGTTGGAAGGCCAGTTCGTATCGATGCTCTAAGCTCCGCTTCGTGTCGATGGTATAGAGATTGCTCCGTATCGATTACATGCAGCTGTGTCATGCCGATAGTCCTTGGCCTGTTTCGTATCGATAGAGGATGCCAACTTCGTATCGATCTGTAGCTGATCGATATGAAACATTCTAAGTAATGGATCGATACAAATTGGACTATCGTGTCATTGCTGATGGATACGAAGAGGGAGTGATATTTGATGGATACGAATTGAGGCTTGTGGAGCGATGGATACGAACTAGATTGATGCAAAATAGAGGGATACAAACAGAACGTGCTTTTTATAGAATTTGATCGATCCATAACTTGAGCATACGAACTCCGATCGACTTGAAATTTGAAATGTTGGCTTTCATAGCTTTGTTTGTCGTGTCATATAAATTATAGCTTGATCCGGACTCGAGCAAAGTTTATCAGTATCCATAGTAGACCTATGTAGTTAATCGGTCGTCGGGACTGATTATGTAACGACCCAGAATTTTCGATCCCGAAAATTCCAAATAGTTAGGGAAAAGAAGAAAGAGATAGAAAAAGAAGAAGAAGAAACGGAAACACCAAAACATAGATTCTCACATTCGCAGTGGATAAAATATAATATCAAATAATATTCTTTACACAAAGAAAGCTGTATTAGTCAATTACATTTTAATACATCAGAGTTACAGCATTCACAATCACTGGACAGTAAAACAACATGTCCCAGATAAATAACAATGTATCACAGCGGAATACACTCCATACATTCCTGCCATCCAGCTCGCCTCCTGAGCTCCCGAAAGTCCTTACCTAAAATGTGTAATACACGGTCTGACCCGAGCATTACATCAAAGTAACACCCGGGTCAGGCTGGAAACCAGCATGAGTAAACCCATCTAACATGAAATCCAATGTATAAAACTTATTTAAAACCCGAGGTAACTCGTACTTCTCTACGAGTCCACAACTTGTTATAGTCAACACTTATTTCACAAATCAATCCCTAAGTATCTTTACTTAGTTTCAAGGGTCCACATTTTTCCATTCCAGCCTATTGATTTCACATATCAAATCTATATAGAATTATTGTAGATTACAAATCAAAGTGGTTTCAGGTATTTACTGATACCCGACTCCGGTCTCTTCGAATCTCATGTCATCTTAACCCAAGTTATTCAATTAAATACAATTCAACTTAAAATACAGGATGTCACTTTTACACAGCAATTTATCATCGATAGATAACCACATTATCACTGTCCACCCAAACATCTCATATCACGAAACATTTCATATCAGAGATATCAACCAATGCAAGGCATTTAACATCATTCAATCATTCATAAATAAGATTGATCACTTCCTAATTAATTTAATTTATCTCTAATTAATATTAATTACTAAATTTAATCACTTAGATTACCTTTTCTTAACATTAATCAATTATAACCCAATTAATTAATCATCTTTTAATTATCCATCTTAATTAATCATCCTTGATTAATTATCCTTTAATTACATTAATTAATTATATAAATTAACACTACAACAAAACAACCATTTTACAACGGGCAATGCCCGTTGTAATATGGATTTCGCAACGGGCATGCGCCCGTTGTATTAGGCCTCGTTGTAATAGGTCGTCCATATTTTACAACGGGCAATGCCCGTTGTAATATGGATTTCACAACGGGCAATGCCCGTTGTAATACATGATATTGCAACGGTTTCTGACCGTTGCAAAATAAATGCTATTTTTAAAAAAATTACAGCAGTATCCATGCATTACATCCATACCAATAATGAATAATTTAACGAGTAATAAATATTATAATAAAACAACCAAAATCACATACGAAAAGACTAAAAGCTAGAGTAATAAAATTCCAACACATTCCAAAAAGTTAGATAAGTTTACATCGACATAGTTCTAATATACACATGACAACTAGTTTCCGATCTTGAACCTACCTACAATCGAAGCAATTTAATCCACGAATATCTCCTCACCGCATCGAGCAATAGCGACCGCTACCGCCCTAACTGCCATCCAAACTGTGCAAACTTCTCCCCTCATCGCCATCCAAACTATGCAAACCTCACTTCATCACAGTCTGTAAAACCATCTCTATATCCACAATTTTCCACCAACATAACTACTGACCACCATAAATCCACCATCACAGTCCATCCCCTTCATACATACACACTGGCATTACAACCTTCCACTTCATACGACAAGCATCAAAACCAAGACTGCTGTTACACGTACAAGCCTGCGAACATACAAACAACTTCCAACCATCATCTAATCCCCTGCCTGCTGACTGTTGTAAATAACAATCAAACAGCATCTGCACAACACTCCATTGTTGCTTACTTATTCCCCTGACATCTCCACGTTACACCTTTCAGGTTCAGAAGATGGAGGATCTGGTTTAGTTATTTCTCCTTCCTGATCAAAATTAAATTAAGTATCATATCAACACAACTCACAAACATTAAGTAGCAGCAACTAAAAGAAAACTTCATTTTTAAACTAATTTTAATTAAAAACTAGAGGCCAATTAATAAAGAAATAGAGCTCACATCTGGTACAGATTGCAAAGTGATTTGTGCAAAGACCTCATATGTTTCTGGTTCTGCCTAAATTACCAAAACAAACCATCAATTAGTAAAATTGCCTACAAGCATCAATTAATTCTAGAAAATAACACAAATCATAAATTTTGAGTTACCAGAAGCTGAATATTGAATACTTTGCAAAGAATTTTAGCTGGTAGATTAAACAAGGACAGTTGTTGATCAATCTCTTGATGCATTGATGCTTTAAGCTACAAACAATTTGCTCAACTAGTACTTACTGGATGAGCTAATCAACTACAGCCTACAACGTAACTAGTACTTAAATGGGTTAATCAATCCAAACAAACTATTTTAAAAGGCCACCAAATGAAATAGTTTTAAAACCAATGAAATAGTTGTGAATGACTGGGTAAATTTATGCATCTTTATACTAACATAAAATCTAACATTTATTAGTAAATGAAACCTAGATCGAAACAATAATTTATACATGTATACAACTAAAAAAGAAATGTAATAGTGAACATTTGAGCATAAATTTGTACAGAAGTACGTACACAAATATACATTGTCATCTTATAATCAGATAAAACAAATATAGTTTCTTCTTGCTTTGGACTGAAAGGAAGATCATAATTATTGAAAATACATTAAAACAATGCAGATAGCACAAACAACTATACAAATTGTACTGCTCAAAGCATTGCAGATAAAACATATTGAGAAAACACATTACCTGTTGATTTCGGTATAAACCTATTAGCTCTTGGACAAAAGAATAACGGAAATTCCAGTTTCTTGCATTGTAGATGTGAACTGTTATATCTTCCTCTGAATTCAGCTTCAAATGTAAAAACAACAAAATCTAATAACGTAAGCATACTAAAATTCAACAATTGAAATATATAGGGTTAGATTTTGCGTTCATTCTTGAGCCTCAATGCTGCTCCTAAGAAATAAATAAATCAAATGCTTTAGGGTAGCAAGGAAAGGCAATAACGAAGTATAAGTAATATAAAGGGCGAAAACACACTCAATTTAGATTACCTAAAAGGAATACTATACTATAGAAGGTATACTTGATGCATATATTATTGCCAAATTATAATTTGACAAATATAAGCGATGATATTATTGGCAGCAAATCAAGGCGCTAACACCATTGACTCAATGCTCTGTTAAGAGTAAAATTTGTTTTGTCACATTAAATTCTTCTGTTGACTTTGCAATTTTAAAAAATACACCATTATTAGTGCTTAAACAAAAGGAGAAACAAATCAAAAGATTAAAAGTAGAAACAAATTAATTTAAAATGAAAAGGCAGACTAAAATTAAATTACCATATACACAATAGAATGAAAGGATAGAAATGTACTGACACGTGTTATTTCATTTAAGCGCACTAAAGTTCAATTATTTTAATCAGTGACATTATTGGCAGAGGATTAAGATGCTAGCACCACTTAAAGTTTTTCACAATTTTGCCTCAGTGTTTAAGCCATAAATCATAATTTATGTTAGAGGTCAGTTGCACAAATTTACCCAGTCATTCACAACTATTTCATTGGTTTTCTGTCATTTCTAATTTTGCTAACTCTGAACCAGGACATTGTCGAACCCCGCCGTCAAATGTCATGAAGGTGTTTGACATATGAATGTTGGATATTGACTGCCAAAGACAGCAAAGTCAAGTAAAAGTACGATAACTATATTTTTTCCCCCTTCTTTTAAGGCTCAATTATTACTCAGTATGATCAGTTTGATTCTTTGATGTTAAAAATACAATTGAAATGTTTAAGCTAATAACACAATCGAAGTGAGAACTCACTTGCCATCTCCATGGATTGAAATGATCAGGATTGATATATAGTGATGGATCTAAATGCACAGATTTATGGTGTAGCATTACATCACAATCTCTTGGAATTAGATAACCTAAAACAGTTTGAAATAAATAAGATCAATTTTGTTAATATGGCTGAATAAATAAATATCCTTTAATATCTTGACCGTACCTTTAAATTCGACATTCGTAATTGCCACCTTTGGAACATCGACAGCAGTACTGGACAGTCGAAACGTTTCATTAATGACCTTCACGTTCATATCATATTAAGAAGTGGTATTATATAAATGGATTTTCTTTATGTCAGAATGTCGAAATATTTTTTAATATACTTGTATGAGCTTACAAATTTTGTGAATTCCAAACCCTTGTAGTCATCCCATGTTATTATTTTATCTGCTTCTTGCTTCTTTGAGCTTTTAATTTGCAAGTGCTCTTCCTGTGGGAAGGAGTTGTCTTTTCAAAATATATAATATCTTCATAATCAAAATAATCAAGTTTTTTCAGTCATAGAATATTCAAAATATCAGTACTTAGTATTTTCATTCAATTGACGGGAAAATGTCGTGTGATTGAATTATCTATAAATGAACTAAAGCTTTCTCTTTTTTACATTGAACTAAATAAGATATGATTTCCCCAATTAGTATTAATATTCGAAATTTCTCAGCCACCATATGCCAACATTGGCAAACTCAATTAAAGCCTGACATTGCACCGAATAAGCCAAAATCAAGTTCAAAATAACAAATTTGTTCAACGTTCGAATTACCTAACAATAACCAGCAGGTCCAAACAAGCTGCTGTGTACCATTATTTCCCCCACGACCTCCACCTGACACTGGCGCAACCACCACAGAGCTCCAATCCAAACTTAATTAACCTGATTAATAGCATACTAAAAATTAATAGCGTACTAAAAGAACTTCAATCCAAACTTAATTAACCTGATTCTATCAAATCAAATCATGCAATAACAAATACAAAGACATAGGAATGTACCATAATAAAACATCGAAACAATACATTAAAGCAAATTGTTCCATATCCAACTACAAAACGTTTCAAATCAACACTCTATTAAAATAAACTTGATAAAGATACCGAATAAATCAAGCTGTCAGCACAACTGCACCGCCATTGGCCTTGATCTTCTTCTCCGCATTTTTTCTCAGAAGCTTGGTCTTGATGACAACGCTCTTTCCTTCTGGCAACTGGCCTTTCCCCAAAACCTTGAAATACCCAAACTGCCCCACGTCGATCAGCGGAGCTAATCCAGGTTCTCCCGCTTTATCCTTAATTGATTCGGGTAAGAGAGACTAGAGCTTGTCAATGTTGACGGTCGAGCAGTAGAATTTGTTCTTGAGTTTGTGGAAGTACCTCATACCGACTTTCTCGAAGTAACCAGGATGGTACTTGTTAAAGAGGATACGGTGGTGGTGCAAGCCTCCGGCGTTTCCGCGACCTCCGGCATGCTTACGGTGCTTTCCCACATGTCCGTGACCAGCGCTGACATGGCCCCTCTTCTTGCGATTCTTCTTGAAGTGGGTGGTCGGCTGGGGAGTGGACCAGAGAATTTTAAGGTTAGGGTTTTGAGTGTGTGGAGGCTGCTGAGGATAGGGACGATGGAAAATTTATTTAAGATATGGATGGTGTTTAGAGGGAATTTTTTTGCGTTGGAGCCAAAATTTCCTGTATGAAGGGAAATTTTTTAGCCTATTACAACGGGCAGTTTATAGCCTATTACAACGGGCATTTATAGCCTATTACAACGGACATTTTATGACCGTTGTAAAATTGGCACCTATTACAACGAGCATTTTTAGCCCATTGTAAAATTGACACCTGTTACAACAGGCATGAATGGACTGTTGTAATAGCATTCTATTACAACGGGCAGTCATTGACCGTTGTGAAAAGGGCTTTGTACAGGGCATCTATTACAACGGTCCTAAATTGACCGTTGTAATAGACTTCTATTACAACGGGCAACTAGTGCCCGTTGTAAAATAAACGTTGTAATATGGTTTTTTTTTTGTAGTGTAATTAACCTCCCATTCATATTAATTACATTGATCCTTAATTAATTACTCAAATTAATTATTCTATAATCACTTATATTGATTAATTATCCTTTAATTAATCATACTCATTAATTAACTAACCCTTAATTAAATTACACTAAGTAATTAATCCTTAATTACTACCATTAAGTAATTTCCCTTTAATTACTTACATCAAGTAATTATCCTTTAATAAATCACATTTAGTAATTGTCCATTAATTACCCACCTTAATTAATGACATTAAGTAATTATTCTATAACTACTTCATTAAGTAATTATCATTAATTAATTTCATTAAGTGATTAACAATAAATAAATTAATCATCCTTTAATTAATAACTTAATTAATTTATCACATTTATAAATTAATCCTTTAACTTTGATTACACAAATTAATTACTAATTACCTTAATAATTTAATTAATTAATAATTTCTTAATTGATTTCATAAATTAACCATCCATTATTAAGTAATTATACTTTGATTATTAACATACAAAAGTTATTTCGAAATCTTTTGACTAACTAAAGTTAAATCACTTTCTAATTCATCATTATATCATATTTAAGAATTTTATTAAGTTAATTATCCAAACATAATTATTTTAAACAAACAAATTTAAAACATGTTTTATCTTTAAAATTTTAAATCTTAAAAACTTGTTTCAAAATTTGTATTAAAATTTCACTTAGAACTTGGAATCATTTCTATTGAAAACTAAAACATTTTAAAAATATGAAATCTGGTCTACACATTTTCCTTTTATAAAACTGTTCATGTTTTCAAATTTTAAAACCCTGGTTAAAACATTTACAAACACCCGAGTCCATGGCATAAACCCACGAACGCAATCCCGAGTCACTCACAAACCTCCTACCATTTCGAGTCATAACCAAAATAACACGAGAACAAAACCGAGCCAAAACCTTCTTCTTCACCTACACAACTCCAAACACACGCAACTCCACCGTACACGTGCACGATGATAACGCACGCCTCCGACCATCTCTCCGGCCCTCACCAACCCGCAATCAACCTCGACAAACATCTCGACTAAGCAGAACTACGAAAATCGATGGCTAACCAAAAATCGATAACTCGATCAAACTGGAATACGAACTCGATCAGAAAACCACCTCTCGTCGTTAACTCTGACCCCTAGGCCTCACGCCGTTCAACCCAAAACCACGCCACGACATCGAGCTTTGATCCCCCCTATGTGATCCGTCCCGGTGTACTGCCTACGCCGTACCAACCTCGTCAACTCCGACGATCAAAACCATAACAAAACCCTATTTCCCTCGCTCTTGGCCACGACAGCCTATGATAAAACATCCTGACAGTTTTCCAGAGATCCCCGACACTCCGGCCACCTCCAGGCCAAACCCCGCCGCACACCTCATCTTCAATCAACGACAAATGTCAAAAGTCCCAAAATCGATCATCTCGAGTTTCCCCAACAACCTCATGCCTAAAAATCCAGATATTTATACCAAAATTCAAGATTTCCTACCCTGAATCCATTCATGCAATCCAATCATGAAATTGTATTCATAAAATTTTGACCAAATTCTGATTATCATAGTATTTTCTTATTTCTGAAATAATTATTAAACTAAAATCCTTGAAACCATTTTTAGAGTTGATATCATGTTGTTATAATCATATTTCATTCAAAGATCCAAGTTTAAGATTGCTTGTATTTGGAGATATGGATTTTTAAAAGTAATTCAAGAAACTGTGAAACAACAGAGACCAAAATATATATATGCAGACATATCCACAATATAAATATCAATTCAAGTTTATATTCATGCTAAAACATCCCTGCAATCCAACATTACCTCACGCATTTCACATGTATCAAAGTTAAATCTCAGATTTAAACTGTTTTAAAAGAAAATAGGTTTACTCACAAATCTTGGAAGAACAGAGAAGCCTGAAAAACTTTTTCCTTTGAACTGAAAATTTGAATTGCTCCCTGATTTTTGATCTTCCTTGCTGATGATTATAGTTGATTTCTTGAAATGATTTTTGCTTTTAAAACAAAAATGGATTTGCTGTTTGAATTAACTTTCAGGTTTGAGAATTTTGATTTCAGGCTTTTGTTTTCTGATTTGAGTTTTTGTTATAGGCTCTATTTTTGATTTGTATATTTTGTGTTACAGACTTTAAATGAAGATAAAGGAAAAAATGAAAGAGAGGATGGAGAAATGTTATATAACTTAGCTTAATTTATTTGAAAAAAAGAGAAAATAAAGGACACTTGTTCAATTGTCTTACAAATGTCATTAGCATGTTATAATCAATTTACACTTGTATTTAGATAATATCTTAGGCTTACATTTGTAATTTCCATTTGTTAATATGTTTTTATATGTTTATTTATTACTTAAATCTATGTAATACATTTATACATGTATTTTTAAATCTTTATATATTTATAAACTAAATTTATTTCAAGTATAACCTTTTAAAGAAAATAATATAAAACCAATTATATTCTTAAACAAAATCATATATAATATATTTTATTTTATTTTTAAATCCAAAATATTTAATATATTTATTTACATATCTAAATATCTTTTATTATCAATATTATATCTGTTTAACATACAAATCAATATTTTAATAATTTTAATCCTGTTAATTACCAATTAACAGATGTCCAAAAAATCCGGGTTATCACAGATTATCTTCCGTTTTCAACCAATTCTTTGGTGTTACGGCCTTGCCAAAAGGAGGGATAACACTTGCCCCCCAAAATATGCCTTGTGATAGGAAGGTGTGTTTTGTAGTTAGATAAGCTCGATGTTTGTATCCTGATAATGTCCTGTAAAGAGGTTGATAATCTTACCTGACTGTGAATAGTGATCGTTCATGTTCGTATGCCATTCGGAGCGGTATGTGACCGTTCGAGGTCGGGTGCTGTTTGAGGCGAGTTGTGACCGTTCGCGGTCGGGGTACCTTTCGTGGCAATGGTGATCGTTCGCGGTCGGCTGCTGCTCGAGGCAAATTGTGACCATTCACGGTCGGGGTGCCGTTCGTGGCGAATGGTGACCGTTCGCGGTCGGGTGTCGTTCGAGGTGAATTGTGACCGTTTGCGGTCGGGGTGCCATTCGTGGCGAATGGTGACCGTTCGCGGTCGGGTGCCGTTTGTGGCGAATGGTGACCGTTCGCAGCCAGGTGCCGTTCGTGGCAAGTTGTGTGTGCCCGGGGGGGACTTAGTATCATTAATTTCGGATTTCACGTTCG
Organism: Allium fistulosum; assembly: GCA_030737815.1. Lineage (NCBI taxonomy): Eukaryota > Viridiplantae > Streptophyta > Magnoliopsida > Asparagales > Amaryllidaceae > Allium > Allium fistulosum. The sequence goes on from CM060903.1 coordinate 426,620,840, forward strand.
AGTGAGTTTTCGAATTGTTTTTTATGGCGGTTTATCGCCATCTCAGAGCATGCCTGAGGACCGTTCGTGATCCCGTACATGCGTAAGTGACTTAGCCGTTATGGAATTAGAATTACCAAATTTACATTCAAAATGAGTCTTACAACCAAAATGTTCAACCAAATCAAGTCCAGATGCAAAGAATAGAAAACAAAAGCAAAGCAGAGACGTCAAAGTGCAAACATCTACACTAATGCGGTTGATAGTCATCTCATAGCATGCCTAAGGATCGTTCGTGATCCTGTACATGTGTAAGCGACTTAACGTACTAGTGTGAAGTTTTCGACTTATTCGTCATTATTTCAATCAGTTGATGACTTATTTCAATCAGTTGATGACAAGCTGATGCCTCGATCCTGAGCCATCCTCAGTTGATGCAGATGGTGGTCGTTCTTGCTCCACCGTTGATGCTCGCCTTCTCACATACTGTGATAGTATGTCGTTCTGGATATGCCCTTCTATCTCATCCCTCAGGTGCCTGCAATCATTTGTACTATGGCCTCTTGGCTCGTGGAATAAGCAGTACTTGTCTGATTTCCTCTCATTGTTCGTCGGATCCCTCCTCATTGGCCTCCGGTAGGGAACCTGCCCCCTAGTGTCTTGGCAGATTTGCTTTAATGTCTCGCTCAGCTCTGAATAAGATGTGAATCTCGGCTCCTTTCGCAACCACTTTGGCTCATCACAATTGTCCTCTGCTTTCCGTTTCCCTTTCTCCTTGCCTGAATCCTTTCCGGGCGGATCTCCGCTTTTGACTGCATAAACATCAACCCCCTCTCATTCCTCTCTCTCAGCATTTGCATCCTCTTGTCACAGAAACCTTTCTAACTCATGGTAAAATTCTCCTAAGTCCATAGGTGGATCCCTCGTCAGTAAATTCTTGAATTCTAAGCCACCGGCTATGCCAGATACAGCTGCAATCAGAACCATGGATGGATCTGGCCAATCCACTGATGCCGCTACTACATTCAATCATGTTAAGAAGTTCCTCAAAGACTCTCCGGTCTTCTGATTCAGTGTCGTCATACTCATCACATTCTTGGGCCTCGAGATGTGAACCCTGAACTGCATCATAAACTTTTCAGTCAACTCGGTCCACGTTCCAATCAAACTGCTCTCTAATTGTCTAAACCATAATGATGCTATGTCCGTCAGATACAGTCGGAAACATCAGGCCATGATCTCCTCTGATGCCCCTAGTACTTCCATATGCTGCATATACCTCATCAGATGAACAACAGGGTCTGTCCTTCCATCATACATCTCCAATGTTGGTAGCTTGAATTATGGTAGATTCCTGGCCTGCCTAATTGCGGGAGCAAAGGGGCTTTTGTTAACATCTTCCAGATCTCTATTCACTAATCCACCTCTCATGGCTCGTTTGACCATCTCCGCCAATCTATCATTGTCGTCAAGTTGTGGTCCCTGTCTATTACCTCTGATCTGCCCCCCGAGTTTGCGAGGGAATCCTAGAATCTTCTCTCCTAGACGGGCATCCATTCCTCTATAAATGCCGTGTTGAACAGCTCCGCTTGGTATCCTGCCTGAGGTTGGATCAACATGCTCCTGGGGAGTGCCCCCCAGCTCATGGGCTGCTCCTGATGGTCCTGCTCTATTCTAAATCCTAGTTGTTCCATGCTCCCGATCTCTATCTCCAGCACCCCTTGTAGTGGTGTTCTCTTGATTCTGCACTCTAGCTTGTCCAATTTGCTGGAGTAGGTTCTGCATTATCTCTTCTTGCCTTTTTAGCATTCCCTCCTACATAGTTTCCATCAGCATCTCCATCTCGTCTGGGGTGATGAAGACTGAGGCCTGATTCGCTCCTAAGGAAGCCTCTTGACTTCCTTCATGCTGGCTCCTTTCTGCTCTTGGTCTCCTTGCTGATTGTTTCACCATTGCTTTCCAAATCTAAGTCCTTAAGCCTTCAGATCCAAAATCCAAGCTGTAGAATCCTTGAGTTCAATTCCCAGTGAAAGCACCAAAATGTTTGCACCAAAAATGGTCACAAACACCCAGTTGTAGATGAAAGCACCAAATCACAATCATAGATCATAGATCACAGATCATAGATAAATTATATGTAATAGAATCAAATATGAACACTCAAAAAATTAAAAGGAAATCAATAGAAAGACAAGATTTATAGTGGTTCGGCGTTGTAGCCTACATCCACTTTGAAGAGTTGCTATTCTATTGATGATTCTCTACTGATTTACAAGAGTCCAATTGATAGTATCCGAGTTACAATGGAGTTCAGTAGAGTAACAGCGTAGAAGAGCCAAAAGATCCCTTTTCTGAAGCTCTTGGACTACTATTTATAGGTGTAGGCTGGAAATATCTGTCTCAAACTTCGGAAGACTCCTTCCATCATGTGGGTGGACCCACGTGATCGATCCCTGGTCGTTTTGACTCGATCCATGATCGATACGAATGAGATTCGCATCGATCCAAATCTTGCCCAATCAAGCCGTGATCGATCATGAACATTCCTGAGGTAGTATGCAAGCTTTTGTGAAAATTTGGTAGCATTTGGACTTGTAGATCTCGAGTTATGATCGATGTAAGTTTGAATTTGTTGAAGGCTGCTAAGTTCGCATCGCTTCAGTTCGCATCGCTTCTATGCACGTGATGACCGATGACATGGCGCTAACTTTTAGGATCGATCCACTTTCCATGCCAAGTGACTATTTCTTCCATTTGAATCGTGCTTTGTTCGTATCGCTCCCAGGAAATGTTCTTCCTATCGATTCCTGAAGTCGCTTCGTATCGATGGTTGGAAGGCCAGTTCGTATCGATGCTCTGCGCTCCGCTTCGTATCGATGGTATAGAGATTGCTTTGTATCGATTACATGCAGCTGTGTCGTACCGATAGTCCTTGGCCTATTTCGTATCGATAGAGGATGCCAACTTCGTATCGATCTATAGCGGATCGATACGAAACATTCAAAGTAGTGGATCGATACGAATTGGACTAACGTGTCATTGTTGATGGACACAAAGAGGGAGTGATATTTGATGGATACGAATAGGGTCATTGCAAGGTGATGGATACGAATTGAGGCTTGTGGACCGATTGATACGAACTGGACCGATGCAAAATAGAGGGATACGAACAGAACGTGCTTTTCATATAATATGATCGATCCACAACTTGAACATACGAACTCCGATCGACTTGAAATTTGAAATGTTTGCTTTCATAGCATTGATTGTTGGGTCATATCAATTGTAACTTGATCCGGACTCGGGCAAAGTTTATCAGTATCCATAGAAGTAGACCTATGTAGGTAATCGGTCGTCGGGACTGATTATCTTCCATTTTCAATCAATTCTTTGGTGTCACGGCCTTGCCAAAAGGTGGCATAACAGTGTATTGTCTACAATATTGTATTTTGCTTATGTATTTGATGCATGAAGAAAATATCAAATCTAAACTAAGATCACTAAATGGTAGTTTAGAGTGTTCTCGAGTATTTATAATACTAGAGAATTGTTTGCAGAAACAATGAATTCTTTATGAAAGAGTGTTCGGACTTGGACTTCATAAGTGTTATCAAGTATAATATGTTAATATTAAATACATGTTCAAACCTTAATTAAGAAGCTTTAAGTTGGAAATATTCAAAAACGGAACACTGTGGCTGATTCAATTAAAAGGCTAAGTACATCGTCTTTAATAGCACCACAATAAAAGCAACGTATATATAAATGCATAAATTTATAACCGAGCTAGGGGTGATTCCAAGTATTAAGAATACTAATCATTGTTATATGATAACAATGTAATAATAAGAGCTCAATAGAGGTCCAGAAATGTACTTCGAACAGTTTCACATGATAAAAGTAGTTTGCCAGCATTGAAAAGAGTTGATTGATAGAGTAGATAATTAAACCAACATAGAAAATCTATTCACGAAGGGTCTAACCCTATCGATTCTCATCAAACTGATTAAACAAATAGGATAGAGATTCCATAATTGACCCCAAGTGCAAGTGGAAGATTGATAAAATTAGGGGTATGTTCTATGGGTAATTATGTAATTTGTTACATATATATAACTCGATAACCAATCTTATTCAAAATAAAAGGTGTTTTCTTCCTTTTATATACTTGATATAATGTGTTTTATTAATTAATTGATTTAATGAAAAGTTATTTAATAGAAAATTCACAATGTATGTTTTTTGATGGTAGTTACAAAGTGTTGTAACCATGAGTAATTTATTGCAATGAAATTAAACATACTATTTTGAATAATTCGACTCAAGATATATCGAGACTGGATATCGATGCATCTGTTAAGACTAGAATACATAACGCTCACCAAATGTTGGGCAGTGTATTAGTCATGATTGTTGGGTGCACCATGAGGTTACGTACTAATAGTTATTGGAAAACTATGGAATGACTTGCTCGATAGTTTTTCGTTGGTTAATATAACAAAGGTCAACGAAAAATATCGATGTGACAAAATTATACATTTCTTTTGACTTAAGAATACTATTGATCTTTAATGTGGAAGCTTCGCTTTGATTATAGTTAAATCATGGCATGGAGTCCATCGAACAACTATAGTTGGGTCGACTGAAAGCACATGAAGTGAAACACTTTTCTGGAGAGGATTCATCTCCCCATTTATATTAGGTTAGCATCACGATCAACAAAAGTCAACTCAAATTCAAAGTCTTTGGCCAGAGCATTTCGATTAATAATAATTGTTATTATTGAACCAAGGACTTTGTTTTTGGACTATAGAGTTGAATATGGATGATATTAGAATTTTGACCATTACCAAATTGCATAAGCCAAAGTGATATAGTTTTGACGAAGAGAATTGGTGTAAATAATTTTCACAACCAATTAACGCTTAAATAAATAAAAATTGAATTTTACCGAAGCCAAGTAAGCGGTAAATTTAGTCATGATGTCACACCACCTGCCAAGTGACGTCGTTAATATTCAAATTGTTTGATATTAATCGTTGGCCGAATTTACACCTAAGAGTCACACAACCTAAACGTTGAATACTTATGTTATCACTTGATTAAATTAATTTATAATTGCTATAAATTAATTAAATTAATTAATATTATAAAATATTAACTATAAAATTTTATTTGATGTGTATATAATAGTTATAAATGCACTAATCGCTATACGATATTAATACGCATTTAAATTGGATTTAAATGTGTTATTTATTAGTCGGGCTTAAAGTGACTCTAAAGCCCATGATGGGACCTATTGGGTGCGGCTATGATGGCATAGGGAGGCCAGCCATATGATGGCTAAGGAGAGATTGAATGTTGAATTCAAAGAGATGAATAGGTTCATCTCTAACTCCTCGTTTTAAAAATTTTACTCTCTTCCTCCATTTGCTATAGCCATGGCCGGCCATTCCCTTCCCTTCTCCTCAAAATTTTTGAGCTTAAAAAATTAAATCAAATAAGATTCAAACACCGATGGTAGCTGCATTTAGTCTAGTAGAATTTTCCGTATTCTGAAATTCATTTCAAGGAGTTTTGATTCTACGTTTCAAGGTGTACTATCTGGGCATTAGGTGAAAGGTAAAATTCTCTTTTTACAATGATATATTAATGTATATAATGTTCATTATATGATATATATGTGTTTAGAAAGCAGTTGAATATATCACGAATATGTATAACATTATGTTATCTTCATTAGACGGATTGCATATATGTGTATATTTATGAAAAAATTACATATGTATAATCGTACATATTTCCCACAGCCATAAAAAAATTGTTTTTTCGAAAATAATAATAATAAATGATTTAAAATAAACACTATTAAGTAAAACATGTTATATACTAATATATACAGTTATAGTTTAAAAAACAATTATATATATACACACAACATTTTATATTCGAATACTATAAAGTATTTTAAAATTATATGTTATATCCACATATTTATATATGTATATACATTATAAAATATGTTTACACAAATATTTAACATAGTACATACATACATTATTTTCGAAAAATAATAATTTATTTTTATGATTTCCATATGAAAATCAAATAAAAAAAGTTCAATTTTGATAAAATCAAAGTAAAGCAAAAAAAGAGATGTTTTTGCCCATAAAACACATATATTTATACATATATTAATTTACACAAAATTCATTTATAAGTATACTTTATACAGACATATATATATAGTATTTCTAAATATTAATATATAAATATATAGTACATATATATTTTTTAAATAATTTTTGAATTATATATATGTATATATATATGTATCTACATAAAATTAATATATTAGTTTTAATTTGAAAATATTAGATATTTCATTTTGTGGATATAAGTCTAAATTTTGTATTTTGAATCTAATAATTGAATTTGAAATTCATAAATTCTTTATATTAAATATATAATTACTTTATAAACTAATATAGTTTTAGCAAAGCTATCGGGGTTGACTGGTCCTCTATCCATTTTTATTGCAAAGCCAAGAGAATAGAAAGAAATATAGCAGAACAAGAGACTCATAACAGGCTATGAGCTCAAGAAAGAAAACTAAGAAGACAATAAGGCTACACAACAAAATAATAAAAACAATGAGCAAAAACATAGAACAAACAAGGCAACAATTAAGCAAATCATAGCCAAGGAAAGATAATAGAGAAATCAAAGGTATATTCTGATTCTCCCAGTCCAATGGCAATTTTATATTACAGAAGGTGAAATGGCACGTTTATTCCCATAGATTTATGACCGAAAACTCTGCTATTTCTTTCTTCCAATATCACTTTCACAAACTTCTTCAAGTCCCAGATTAAAGAATAGGATTGCATATTTCGCTATTTAATAGCTTTAAAAATCAAAGCTGATTTAATACTGCTCTGCCTGACCACATCCTTCCTACCAATCACTACTATAAATCTTTTCCATAAATGTATAATGGCATGAGAAGAATAAATGAAAAATATCCTCATGATCACTATTGCAGAAAACACTAAAGGAGCACAATTCCAAACCCTTACCGATTATATTCACCTTAGCGTGTAAAGAATTTCTGAAAATTTTTCATAGTAATAAGATTTCCTTAGGAGGAGAGTGATTCAACCATATCCTTTTGTTCCAGCAAAAAATAAAAAGAGTAGCAAGCCCTATTATCTCCTTATACACTAACTCAATGGAGTGATCATGCCCTTTAGAATCCCAAACAATATGCTCCTTACCTGCAGTTTTAAAGATTAAATCTTGTATCGTAGTCCAAAGACTTCTGATTAACCGGTTGCTGGTATAAGGCATGGAAAGAATCCCAGTATTAATATAATCAATGGCTTTTGAATCTCTACCAATCCTAATTTGCTGCATCTATCGATAAGTCAGACACTTAGAGAGGATCAGACCTTGCTTAGGCTAAGGATCATCCCAGAAGCTTGCATTACTATCGGTGGCCATAATGAGCTTGATGTGTGGAAGAAAAGTCTTGAGTCTAAAATCTTACTCCAAGACCAGCTACTGTTATGTGGTGGGTTCGCTGTCCAGAAATTATTTCTTCCTATATTGTGAGTAAATGTCCACTGCACCAATATTTTTTCACTGTGATTAAGCAAGGAATCAAAGTGTTTACTGAAGGCAGCTCTATTCCACAGTTAAATGTATTTCATACCAAGCCCACCATTAAACTTAGGCAACTTAATTTTCTTGTATGCACATGGTATAAGCTTTCTAGAGTGTAAGCTATCAGACCATAGAAAATGATACATAGCCCCTCTCACCATATTCAGAAGCTTGTTAGGAGAGATAAAGGTTCTAAACCAATACACTGTGAGAAATGCGGATTACGGATCTTAAGGCTAGAATTAACACTAGAGGGGGTGAATAGTGTTTGAAGGAATTACTAATTCTTTTTGAGTTTATATTAATTTAAACACAAATGTATGCAATATTAAGACACAGATATGATCACAAATTTAAACACAAATGTATGCAATATACTGGTTCGGAGTTATCCTACATCCAGTCCCGCAACACAAGTACGGATTTCCTTTCAAAATCAATTCTTACAATTACACCCTCGATTTCCAGGCCATGAGGTACACCGCTCCAGATTCACAATCCTCTGGGTAAAGATACTTGATTTTATGGGCAACAAGTTCACCCGATTGATTTTCCAGGCTATAGTCACACCTTTTCTCGCTCGATTGATTACAAAGAAGTCTATAACTCTGAATAGCACTGGGATCTTGTTGAGATAGTGATAGAGAATCAAACCAGAGATGATCTAGTTAGATTCAATGGTGATTTCGGCAGAGTAATGGTAAAAATGTATATAAAGAAATGTGGAAGAAGAAGAGGAGTGAAATCAGAGAAAATATGATTGTAAATTCGTTTAAAACAGCCCCTATTTATAGTAGAACAACAACCATGTCCATTCGTTAAAGGATATGACGAATAGACACTTCCTTTGAAATTCAAACTTTTGAAATAAACTGTCACCTTGTCGACAAGGGGTCCTTGGGGTTGTCGACAGGCCTAAGTTATTTTGGTAATTTGTTTTTCTTTGAAAATTATCTTGTATTAAAACTATTTTAAACTTTATAAATATACTTAACTATAGTTAAAATATATAAATAAGTATAGAGAATAATATTTTGGTATATATAAAATTTTACTATAATTTTATATTTAAATCTAAGTATAAATATTAAAAGTTAAATATATTGTAATTAAAAGATAGTTTAAAACCAAGGATAATTTGATATTGAAAATAAAGATTATTTTGAGGCTAAAAGTATTTTAAAACCAAGATAGATGTTTTTGATTTAAAAAGGAAGATTTTGAAATCATTTTGAAAACAAGATATAATTTTGTAAAACATTTGAATAAAAGTTAGTGGATACAAAACAATGTTCCACTGGATTTTTCGTAGGTTCCATCCTACTTAGGGTTCCATCCCTTTAACGGGCTCGAAGTGGATTCCATTCCACGAATAAAATTGATTTTAAGATGTCAGTGCTTTTCTAGGAGTTTTAAAAAAATTCCTAACTAAATAACTAATCTTGAAATCTTGAACTCTTGATAATCTTGATACTCGTGAGTCCTGAATCTTGATATCTTCGATCTTGAGTTCATCAGTTCTTGAATCTCTATACTGTAAAGTCTTCATTCTTTGGTACCTGTATATATATCCTGTATATACATATATATCTAAACAATAATGTTAGTATTTATATTTTATAATCTTATTCTAAGTTTGTTGTCATCAATAACAACTTCTCAGGGACTAACATACACCATCATGGAGAAGATCACTGACCTGACCAAGACAAGTCTACCGGCCTCGGATAAGAATCTGTTAGCCCAACGGTCCATGTTAGTAGTAATCTTTTCAAATAGGGAAAGAAATTGAGTAGAGTGATTCTAGAAGTTGCAAGACGGATGCCAAGGTAGTTGATGTAGTTGTCATAAGGCTAAAGGTTAGTTAACTGTTGAATGGTACTAGCAACAGAATGAGGAATACCAGCAGCAAGAAAGTGAGATTTCTAAAGATTAACATTCAAGTCAGTCATCCTATGGAAGGTGTCAATAACTTGTTAATTGTAGTGGATGGAACTAAGATCATGCGTTGTGAAGATTATTACATAATCAGCAAACATTAAAGAAGTTATAAGAGGAAGCTTACATTTAGGATGCAATTGGAACTCCCTAGGAAGCAATTTTTTATTAATTAATTGAGTAAAAACCTCAATGACCACAAGGAAGAGGTAAGAGGACATCAGGTCACCCTATCTAATCCCTTGCTTGCTATTAAAATATCCCACTGACTTGCAATTGAAACTAAGAGAAAAATTAGGAGTAGACATGCACATGTAGATCCAAGCAACAAAGTGTTTAAGAAAGTGCATCTTGGATGTAATCCTAACAATAAAGGACCAGTGAATGGTGTCAATTTTTTTTATATCAAGCTTAAGCATGGCTCTCGGGGAAACATGGGCCCTATTGTAACCATTAAGCAACTCATGTGCAAGTAACACGTTATCCAGAATACTTCTTTGAGGTAGGAAAGCAGATTAATTATTGGAGATTAGCTTAGGCAGCACACACTTAAGTCTGAAGGAAATTAATTTGGAGATGGACCTATAAATAACATTGCAGCACGCAATGGGCCTGAAGGAGCTAACAAACAGACATGTATACAGAGCGGCTAACTGATAGAGTTAGGGGTATGCCTTAAGGGCAATTTTGTAATTTTATATATATATATATATATCTAACTATATATTCCTAAATAGTTAATTAATGGCGGACGAAGAGGCGACTGAAGCGAATGGAGCAAAAACTGTAGTTGAACCCTCAATTAATGAACCTATCTCCGTGGTTAATGAAGCAGATGACACGGGTTGGATAGAGGTTAGTCACAAGAAGAAAAGTGGAAACCAAATTAGGGTTCGGCAGCAGTCAACTAGGGATTCATCTCATGTGGGTCCTAGATCTAGGGTTCCTGTTCATATGGGACCTTATCCCAAATCTAAATCTAGGGTACCACAGGTGGGATCCACTTACAAACCAGATTTCAAGGGAGGCATCAGAACGTGGGCTGAAGCTATATCTGGCAACACGTATATTGATGGTGGGGTCAAAAAATTTGACCTTTTGGAGGATGAGGAAGGTGAATATGCAGATCTGGATGAAGAAGTATTCAATAATGCGAAAAATCTATGGGGTACGTCTCTATACATATATGTTGCTGGTAAGAAACCTTATTATATTCATCTTAATGCATATATTAAAAGAGAATGGAAACCCTCTGGTAAATGGGATGTATTCCCTCGTGAAAATGGATTTTATCTTATAAAATTCAGTAATGAAGCTGACTGCAAGAAGGTCTTAGAAGGGGGCCCCTGGTTTATAGACAGTAAACTAATCTTCACAAAAAGATGGGAACCTAATCTTAGACTTGAAAGGGATATGCTAGAATCCCACCCTGTATGGGTAAAACTGAAGAATTTGGATTTATCTCTATGGAATGTACGGGGGATCAGTAAGATTGCAAGTTTAATTGGTAATCCTCTAGATATGGATGACTATACCAGACATGTTAAAAGATTAAAGTATGCAAGAGTTCTTGTTGAAATCAAAGCAAGTGACACAATCAAAAAACAAGTGAGAGCTAAAGACAGGAATGGTAACATATATATACAGGAGATAGAGTATGAGCATATTCCTCCCATATGTAATAGCTGCAAGTGTTTTGGTCATACCTTGGATCAATGTGAGACAGTGTCTCCCCCCATCAAACAAGTCTGGAGACAGAAGACAAATATTGAACAAAATATACAACAAAATACATCTCAGAAAGACCCAGGCACAGTTGATACTTATATACAATCGGAAACATCAGAAATTATAGAGCAGGTGGAAAATAAGGATGAATCTGTGGAGGCTGTCCATGATACAGGTGACCCATTGAATGTAGAGGAGGAGAATACTGCATTGCTCCATAGGTTGGAAGAGGAAGTAATAAAGAACTCATCTGTAACACCAGAGGAAGAAGACGATATTAATAATGTTAATCTTGACAAAATAGACTCAGGTAATGAATCTGAGGGAGAGAACAAACATGAGTATACTACTGTTAATTTAAACTATGAAAAGCAGTTTAAGAGTAGAGATTCTAAAGGAAAGGGCAAGGCGATTTCCAGTCGTGAAGTGTCTCCTATGAAGCTGAGGAGTCGTCCTCCAGCATCTAAATGTCTATAATCAGCTGGAATGTAAGAGGTCTAAACAATGATACAAGACGTTTGGACCTCTTAAACATAAGGAGAAATTATTCTCCTTCGATTTTAAGTATTTTAGAAAACAAACTTACAGATGAAAATCTTAAAATTTTTATGGAATCACTTGATTCTAACTGGGATCATCTTCACAATCATGATGTATGGGGCAAAGGGCGCATATTACTCCTATGGAATAAAAAAATATGGGATGTTCATATGCTGAATAGAGATGATCAACAATTGACTGTAAGTGCTCAAAATCTGGGAGGGTTTAAGTTGATTCTAAGCTGTGTCTATGCGAGTAATTTAGCTTCTCAACGAGCACACTTATGGATAGTCATTACAGAGAATAGCAAAAAAATCACTGAACCATGGATAGTCATGGAAGATTTCAATGCAATACTTAAAGCAGAGGAGAAAAAAGGTGGGCTCACCGTCAGAGTATCCCAATTGGAAGAATTTAACAACTGCATCATAGAAGCTGGATTATTAGAACCCATCCATGGAGGCCTGAAATATACATGGAGAAGTGGAGAGAATAAGAAAATATCCTGCAAGCTAGACAGAGCACTTATCAATGTTCCATGCATAAATAAACTGTCTAATATTAAAGTTAACATACTTCCTCCTTCTACCAGTGATCATTGTCCCATATTGATTAATTTAAAGGAGAGGAACTTGGCAGACAAAGGCAAACCTTTTAGATATTCCAATCATTGGAATGAAATAGAAGGCTACAATGAAGTCATTAACTTTAATAATATGTCCAGAGAGGAGGGAACCCAATGTTTTAAACTTATGCAGAAAATTAAGGCTGCTAAGGCACTCCTAAAAGAGTGGAACAGGAAAAGAATGAAAGATGGAGACCATATTAGCTATTTACAGAAACAGTGTGAAGAACTTCTTTTACTAATTGACAGTGGAGCAGCTACAGATGATACATGGAATTTGTACTATCAATCCCAAAGCAAGTTAAAGGAGGAACTCAGAATTAAATCCATAGAACTAAAACAAAAGGCTAAAGAAATGTGGTTGACTGAAGGTGATGAGTGTACCAAAATTTTTTATACCAAAATGGCTGTCAGAAATAATTCTAATAGCTCGATCCAACTAATGGATCAGGACGGTAATTTGACCAGCAATTTATATGATATAGAATTACAAGTTATTAAATACTACTCTGAAATGTTTAATGGCAATATTAACAATAATTTACCAGAAATTCAGTGCAGGAGGCTGATTAACTCCAAAGGGAGAAGGATGCTGGACAAGAGTATTGCTATGGTTGAAGTTTGGGATGCTCTGAAATCCATACATATTGATTCCAGCCCAGGGCCAGATGGAATGGGGGCCAAATTCTTCTTCGTACACTGGGAAGTCCTGAAAGAAGACATCTTATTAGCAATGCAAGATATATTCAGGAATGGAAAATTTGTGAGAGAAATCAATCACACATTTATTTGCTTAATTCCTAAAAAGGAAAATTCAGGAAAAATTGAAGGCTATCGGCCTATAGCATGCTGTAATGTGGTGTACAAAATTCTAAGTAAGATTCTTTGCAACAGAATGAAACTCATATTACCTGACCTAATTTCAGAATGTCAAAGTGCGTTCATCAAAAGCAGAGGCATTTCCGAAAACTCATTGATGGCACATGAATTGATAAGGAACTTCAACAAACCAGGTGCGGACAAATTCTGTCTAAAGGTGGATCTTCATAAAGCATACGATAAAATAAACAGGAATTTTATTATACATATGCTAAAAGCTATGGGATTTCCATTAAAATTTGTGAACATAGTTCAAGAATGCATTTCCACGCCGACTTTTTCGATTCTGATAAATGGCATACCAAAAGGTTTCATTGGGTCCAGTAGAGGTATCAGACAAGGGGATCCTCTATCTCCTTATTTGTTTACAATTGCTATGGAATTTTTCTCACTACAGATGGAGCTGGCAGCATTTAACAGACTAATCCGTCCCACATACAATTTTCAACCTATTGTGACACATCTACTCTTCGCAGATGATCTTCTCATTTGCATTAAATCTGACCAAACATCAGCTAGAGCTGTAAAGGAGATTTTTAGCAATCTAGAGAGATTTTCTAGACTCAGACTGAATGAACAAAAAACCAAATGTTACTTCAATAAAACTTGCATTAGAAGAAATGAAATTTTGGAGTACTTAAATGTGAAAGAAGGAAACCTCTCTGTCAAATACCAAGGGGTACCATTATCTTCCAACAAGATAACTGACAGAGAATGTGCAGCTTTAATCTCTTCCATCAGAGAGAGACTACAGGGATGGAGTTCAAGACTCCTATCGCTAGCTGGCAGAATAGAACTGGTACACACTGTTATACATTCTAAAGTTAATTTCTGGCTTCAAACATTCCAACTCCCTGATGCTTCTATACAAAAGATAGAAAAAGTCTGTGCGGATTTTATTTGGAAAGGGGGGCTACATAAGATTAAATATGAGAATTTATGTCGACCTAAGGAGGAAGGTGGAGTTGGTCTCAGGAAACTAACAGACATGAGATTGGCTTACACTTTGAAGCAAGCTTGGAGAATTATTAAAGGAAAAGGTCTATGGGGGAATTGGATGAGGAAAAGATATATCAGAGGCAATTTCTGGTGCATGCAATTGGACAACAATGCTTCATCGACATGGAAAGATATTATGAGAATAAGGGGAGTACTTGCTTCATGTTGTACAAGGGAAATTGCTTCAGGGAATGAAACTGACTTATGGAGGGATCCATGGGTCCAAGGAAATTCATTAATAGATATTTTGGGACTTAATACATTCTCAGACTATGGTTGCCTAGATAAAAAAGTAACATAAATTATTAATAATAATGAGTGGAATTGCTCAATGATACCAGTAAGTCAGGAAATAAAAGGGAAAATTCAATACATGTCGATATTTAGTGGACGAGAAAATGATATTTGGGTTTGGAAACATACGGGAAATGATTTTAGTACGAAAACAGCATGGAATGAAGTCAGACATTCAGAAAACAAGGTTGATTGGAGCAAGATTATCTGGAATCATGAGAATTGCCCCAAAATGGCTTTCACAGCCTATAAAGCGATACTCAAGAGACTTCCTACTAAGGATAGACTCTTAAAATGGGGAATTATAACAGAAAAGATGTGTGTACTATGTAATCAAGCTGAGGAAACGCAAGAACACCTATTTTTTTCCTGCAACTTCTCGGAAAAAGTGTGGAATTTATGTAAAAAAGCGATCAATTCAACAATACAGACTCACCTGCTAACTGATGCGATTAATTACCTAGCTCATAATAGGAGAGGCGAAAACATGGAAGCCAAATTGGGCGGAGTTGCTATCACTGTTACGATTTGGAGTTTGTGGAAGGAGAGGAATCGTAGAGTATTTCAAAACAAACAACGGAAACATGAAGAGGTCAGTAAACTCGCGATTACTGACATGCGACTGGTTCAAATAAGAAGTAAAATTTGGGGTCTTACCTCACAAGGAAGAGACGAAGAGCATACTGGAGCAGGGGATCTGAGCTATTCATCGGCAGAAATCCCAAGTACGAGTTACCTTGTTCATGATCGGCCGCCATGATTGAAGAGGAAGAAGTGTTTCGTCTTTAATTTCTGTCTTTTGGCTTTCTTTTTGGAAAGTGTGTGAGTTAAGTCGGATTTGTCGTTTAAACCTTGCTTTGTAGATATTTTCTGGGTCTGTTTTGGGCCTTGATATGGGCTTTCATGCCTTAATAAATTTCTTACCCATTTCCAAAAAAAAAATCTAACTAAATAACCAATCTTATTTGAAATCAAAGGTATTTTCTTTCTATTATATACTTGATATGATGTGGTTATATTAATTAATTAATTAATTAAAAGTATACTTAATAGAAAATCCATAAATGGTATGTTTTGTGATAGTAGTTACAAAGTGTTGTAACTGTGTTAACCCGCCTTTTGGCAAGGTCGCGGACAGACGGGTTTAACTTAATCAACTGCATGTTCGTCGAGGCTAGGGTACGATGGATACAGTCAATTGGATGGATGAATGATGCAATGTGCTTGGGAGATGGAAATATGATTGGATAAAGATGAATCAACTATAATTTGGGTCTAGGAAACATGGCTCGGCCTAGGCAGTTTGGCAGATGTCGCTCGGCATTGGGATGGTTCGGCGTTGGAGGTTGTTCGGCATAGAGAGATCGTCGTTCGACATAGAGGGATCGTTCGGCATTTCCAGGAGCACTCGGCATTCAAGTAGCGCTCGGCATCCAGGAGCGCTCGGCATTTAGAGGCGCTCGGCATTAAGTATCGTTCGGCATCTGGAGACGTTCGGCATTGGATGGATCGTTCGGCATGATGGAGGTTCGGCACTAAGGATCGCTCGGCATTGGATGGAGCGCTCGGCATCTGGAGACGTTCGGCATTGGATGGATCGTTCGGCATCTGGAGACGTTCGGCATGATGGAGGTTCGGCACTAAGGATCGCTCGGCATTGGATAGAGCGCTCGGCGTCAGGGAGCGTTCGGCATTGGATGGGTCGTTCGGCATACCTCACCTCGCTCGGCATTGTACCTCGCACCTCCATATCTTGGTACCTCGCACCTCCATACCTCGGTACCTCGCACCTCCCAACGTTCGGCATGAGGAGATCGTTCGGCATTCACACCTTGTTCGGCATTCAACGTTCGGCATCTATGGTTCGGCATATGGAGACCACTCCATTTGGGCTGAGGTACTCGGCTACCAGGCCCACCAGGGAAGTCCAACCCATCTTTGTCTATAAATAGAGAGGCAGGGGCACAGTCAAAGGGGATTTTCTTTCTGCTCTCTTACTTTCTCTTTTCTAAGGCTAAGGCAACTCTGCCATTTTGTAACTGTAATCGATTATTACAGCAATAAAAAGCAAACTTCTGGAGTGGACGTAGGCCGGAGTTAGCCGAACCACTATAAAATCTGTTGTTCTTTACTGCTTTCATTTCAGTTTTAACTGTTCTTCACATTATTACTCTCTACATACATTCTATCTCTGAGCTGTGATTGGTATTTGGTGCTTTCATCTGGATTTTGGGGTTAGTGACCAATTTTGGCGCTAACACTTTGGTGCTTTCATTGAGAAATTGAAACAATCAGGAATTTTGGAAGCTTACTAACTTGGATCCTTGAAAGCAATGGCTAGACCACCAACGAAGAGCCAAGCAGTGGAAAGGAGCAATCAGGAAGGAAGTCAAGCGGCATCTTCTGGAGCTGGAGAGGGTCATGCATCCATCTACATAACTCGGGACGAGATGCAAGTGATGATGAATTCTATGCAAGAGCAGATGATGAAACGGCAAGAGGAGATGATGCAGGCTCTTCTTAGGCAATTTGGACAACCAGGAACTGCATGTGCTCAAGATCATGGAGCTGGACCAGAGGAACTCAACCAACGGACAGATGGAGTGAATCAGCAGGGGGCAGCTCCCAATCAACAAACAGTTAACAATCTGGATGGACCTAGACTCGGGGGCACGCCACCAGGAGTACGTGATGAAGAATATGTGCCAGAATTTCCTCGGGGACTTGGGGGGCAGTCTGGATTAGTTGGAAACACTAGATTGGCTGACATTATCAGGCGGACTATTCGTGGAGGTCTGACAAATAGGGATTCAGAGGGAGTTAACAAAAGTCCGTTTACCCGGAACATCAGGACAGCTAGGAATCCGTCCAATTTCAAACTACCCACTCTAGAAGTATACAACGGGAAGACGGATCCCACCGACCACTTGATGAGATACACTAGGCATATGGAAGTGCTGGGGGCAATGGAGGAGGTTATGGCCCGATGTTTCCCTCTGTACTTGACTAAAATTGCTGCTATGTGGTTTAGACAGCTGGAGGATGGATCCATTGGAACATGGACAGAACTGGTGGACAAGTTCTTAAGTCAGTTTCGAGTTCACATAAAAAGGCCAAAGAACGTGATGACGCTAACGTCAGTCAAACAGGGGGCAGATGAATCGCTCAGGACATTCTTAACTCGATTTAATGCAGCAGTTGCTTCGGTGGATCGGCCAGATCCATCAATGGTTTTGATGGCTGCGGTATCAGGAGTCAGAGATAATTCGGAGTTCAAAGTATCGTTGGTACGGGACCCACCGTTGGATATTGGGGAATTCTTTCATGAAGCTAAAAGATTTCTTCGACAAGAGGATGCATGTTTGGACATGAGGTCACAGGAAGTAAACATGACTAAGGATGGAAGATTACTCGGCGAAAGCTCAGGTGGGGACAAGGATAAAGGGAAAAGGAAGCGCTGGGGAGAACCAAAGTTCTCCACTTACACAGGATTGAACGCAACGTTGGAGCGGATTTTCTTAGATACTCGAGATCGTCTTCCCTATCGAAGGCCATCAAGGAGGGAACCCACAGAACGTGAAAGGGCATCAGGAAGGCACTGTCTCTTTCATGACCTGGACGGGCATGATACTAACAGTTGCCGACATCTAAAGGATATAGGCGAGGAGCATATAAGGAATGGTCAGTTGCGACAGTATGTCGGAACTCGGAATGCGGCGGTGGAACATGAACAGCCTCCGCCTACCTTGAACGACGAGGGCGCGAGGCCCAGGAATGGTGACCGATTGGTCATCAACTAATCTTGATGGTTTGGAATAAGTAACAAACTCCGGGCAAACGGTTAAATCACTTACTCATGTACGGGGTCGGAGATAACCCTCAGGCATGCTCTGAGATGATGGCTTACCGAAACGCCCGGGTTTGTGAAATCTGTTTTTTCCTTTGACTTGGACATTTGCTTTTTCTGGTTTGGTTTGAACTCCCTGTTTTTCTCGTTTTTCTGGTTTGAATGTTTGTTTTTCGGATTGGATTTTGATTGGATTTTCTCTGGATTTTGG
This sequence comes from Allium fistulosum, assembly GCA_030737815.1. NCBI lineage: Eukaryota > Viridiplantae > Streptophyta > Magnoliopsida > Asparagales > Amaryllidaceae > Allium > Allium fistulosum. The sequence continues at coordinate 426,639,548 of CM060903.1, forward strand.
CTTAAAGGTCGTCGAGTATGGACTATACTCGACAAGGGTCCGGAGCGACCAGGATTCGGCTTAGGACTTAAGCCACGGCATTACTTGCGCCCAGGGACACTGGACCACGGTCATCAAGTGTGGATTGCGCTTGGCAAGAACCCGGAGAGGTTAGCTCAACGCCCAGGGACACTGGACCACGGTCGTCAAGTGTGGATTGCGCTTGGCAAGAACCCGGAGAGGTTATCTCAACGTCCAAGGACACTGGACCACGGACATCAGTTGTGGATTGCGCTTGGCAAGAGCCCGGAGAGGTTATGGATTTGGATATCGACCCGAAGAGGTCCTAAAGTCCCCTATTGGTTATTGGATATGGATGAAACATGGACTTTGGATACTGGACTTGAGGCTATTCAAAACACACCTTTCAAAGCAAGGCATGTTTTGGGGGGCAAGTGTTAACCCGCCTTTTGGCAAGGTCGCGGACAGACGGGTTTAACTTAATCAACTGCATGTTCATCGAGGCTAGGGTACGATGGATACAGTCAATTGGATGGATGAATGATGCAATGTGCTTGGGAGATGGAAATATGATTGGATAAAGATGAATCAACTATAATTTGGGTCTAGGAAACATGGCTCGGCCTAGGCAGTTTGGCAGATGTCGCTCGGCATTGGGATGGTTCGGCGTTGGAGGTTGTTCGGCATAGAGAGATCGTCGTTCGACATAGAGGGATCGTTCGGCATTTCCAGGAGCACTCGGCATTCAAGTAGCGCTCGGCATCCAGGAGCGCTTGGCATTTAGAGGCGCTCGGCATTAAGTATCGTTCGGCATCTGGAGACGTTGGCATTGGATGGATCGTTCGGCATGATGGAGGTTCGGCACTAAGGATCGCTCGGCATTGGATGGAGCGCTCGGCATCTGGAGACGTTCGGCATTGGATGGATCGTTCGGCATCTGGAGACGTTCGGCATGATGGAGGTTCGGCACTAAGGATCGCTCGGCATTGGATAGAGCGCTCGGCGTCAGGGAGCGTTCGGCATTGGATGGGTCGTTCGGCATACCTCACCTCGCTCGGCATTGTACCTCGCACCTCCATATCTTGGTACCTCGCACCTCCATACCTCGGTACCTCGCACCTCCCAACGTTCGGCATGAGGAGATCGTTCGACATTCACACCTTGTTCGGCATTCAACGTTCGGCATCTATGGTTCGGCATATGGAGACCACTCCATTTGGGTTGAGGTACTCGGCTACCAGGCCCACCAGGGAAGTCCAACCCATCTTTGTCTATAAATAGAGAGGCAGGGGCACAGTCAAAGGGGATTTTCTTTCTGCTCTCTTACTTTCTCTTTTCTAAGGCTAAGGCAACTCTGCCATTTGGTAACTGTAATCGATTATTACAGCAATAAAAAGCAAACTTCTGGAGTGGACGTAGGCCGGAGTTAGCCGAACCACTATAAAATCTGTTGTTCTTTACTGCTTTCATTTCAGTTTTAACTGTTCTTCACATTATTACTCTCTACATACATTCTATCTCTGAGCTGTGATTGGTATTTGGTGCTTTCATCTGGATTTTGGGGTTAGTGACCAATTTTGGCGCTAACACTTTGGTGTAACAAACTGTGAGTAATTTATCACAATAAAATTAAATATACCATTTTAAATGTTCATAGTCAAGATGCATCGAGATTGGATATCTATGTATCCGTTAAGACTAGAGTACGTAACGCTCTCCAAATATTGGACAATGTATTACTCATGACTACTAGTGGTACCTAGAGATTACGTATTGATAGTTATTGGATAACTATGGAATGACTCACTCGATAGTTTTATGTTGGTTAATATAACTAAGATCAAATAGAAAATATCGACATAACTATTTACACATTTCTCTCGACTTGAGAATATTATGCATCTTCAATATGAAAGGTCCGCTTTGATTATAGTCAAATCATGACATGGCATCCACCGAGTGATTATAGTTGGGGCGAGTGGAAGTATTGGAAGTGAAGCACTATTCAAGAGAGGATTCGTCTCCTCAGTTATATGGGGTTAATACCACGGTTAACTCAAAGTCAAAGTCTCTGGCCAGAAAATTTTGATTAATAATAATTGTTATTATTGAACCAAGGACTTTGTGTTTAGACTATAAAGTCAAATGTGGACGATATTGGAATTCTGACCATTACCAAATTCGAAAAGTTCTAATGTGATATAGTTTTAACAAAGAGAATTGGTGTAAATAATTATCGCTGTCGGATACCGCTTATAATAAGTAAAATTGGATTTTACCAAAAGAAGTGTAAATGATAAATTCAGCTAGTCACACCACTAGCTAAGGTGACGTGTGAATATTAATATTCAAATTGTTCGATGTTAATCGCTGACAGAATTTACACCTTTGAGTCGCACAACCGTAATTATGAATTCTCTAAAAAAACCACATGATTTAATTAATCTATAAAATGTTGTAAATTGATTAAATTAATTAATATTTGAGAAATATTAATTATTATTTAATTTATTTGATGTTCGGAAGTTGTTCATAATTATTTGAATGTATTTATAAAAGTTATATTTACGCGCATTAATATACGATATCGATGTAATTTAAATAAAAGATAATTGCATGAAATGATTTATGGAAATTTTATGTCATTTGTTGGCATGATTCGTGGAAATTTTATGTCATTTGATGGCATGTAATTTCAGCCATATTGTATGAAAAGAAAGGAGTAGAGGGAGAGAGCGACAATCAAGGGAATTAATTAGGGAAGTTTTTATTAAAGAATGTGGAAGGTTTCATTCTTTCAAATAAAACATCTTCTCTAATTCATTATGTATGTACAACTCATTTTTTCTCATTCATTCCTTTTCTTTCTCTCCTCTTAACTTTCAATGGAAGAAAACAAAAAATAAAATTTCCAAAATCGTTTAACTCCAAATAAAAATGTCAAATAAAATAAAACAAAAGTGGTTCATCCATCTCTTGCAAGGATAGGATAAGGATCTTAAAGATTTGAAAAGATATCATCATTCAAGGTGTGACTTCTAGGCAACATCCTAAGGGGAATTCATTTTTAAGGTCTGCTTCAAGGATTTTGGTAATAAGGTATGTTTTTCTTTTATAGATAATGACATATGATGTAATGTTTGATGAATGAGAAATCTGATTACCATAATTTGTATATGATTAAATACAATGTTGTTTAGAACTATGCTCTAAACATTCAATTTAAAGTCCAATTTTAAAGTCTAAAATTTTGTATGTTAAATTTGGCAATTGAGTTCTAATTTTGTTCATTTAAAATTAAAATTTGTAAATGTTTAAATACAATGTATTGTTATAGATCTATGTTGTAAACATTCAATTCGAAGTATAAACCCTTTAGATCTAAAACTTTGTATGTACATATTGTTTTGATTGGATTTTACTTTAATAAATTAAGCTAAAATTTATGAGTGAATAGTACAATGCTTTATTGAAGTTCATGTTTTAAATCATATAAAATAAAGTATAATTTTAGATTAGAAAGTTTACATGTATGTATTTTTTGTTTGTATTGTATTAAAAAAAATAAAAAAAGAGGAAAGATGTTTTGACAATAAATCTAAATTTTTATTCGATTACTATAAGTCTCCAATTTGTATTAATTAGGGAGATTTGATTGAATCTTACATACACACAATTAATGTTTTGACAACAAATTTATTTTTATATTGATTGCAATTTAAAATGAGGCAATTTTATATATATATATATATATAAAAAGTTATTGTTGACTGTTTATATTCTTTGACACCAATGAATTTTCATTTATATGCTGCATTAATTGAGTTTACCAAATGGGAAGTTGAATCAATCATCTTGTTACCTTTTATTTATTTACCATTTTCTTACGTGATTAGCTATTCTTTTATTTCTATTTATATGTCCATACCTTGTCATCAATTGATAGCACCTATCGTATGTTGCACTTACACAATTTACACCATAATATATATTTGGTTATACTTACATTTATGCCATGTACACGTTGCTAATTAATGACATTCAAATAATCAATCAATTTAATTAAAGAAAGAGAAATGAAAGTTTTCTATCTCCATGCAAATAAAGTATCCTCTCATTAATTGAATAAATTAAGTGAAGTAAATAAAAAGTTTCTTTCTCTAAATTGCATAACTTTTGGAGAAAGAAATGAAATGTTTCTTTCTCTAAATTTACTCTTATGAATAATTGTTGAGTGTATTTGATACACTATATATTTAAGTTTAAATTAATTAAAAAATTCTTTTGATCAATTTTTAAATAAACAATATTTTATATAAAAACTTTATTATATTGCATCTAATATACCTTTAGACTTCATAGACCCAAAAGATCCAAAATGTAAATTTTTTTAAATTCAACAATTTTTCCACTGCGGGCTGACCCAGTTCCAACAATGGTATTAGAGTCCAATGACTATATGGTCTAAATTAGTCATGTTTGGGCTAACTAATTAAGCTTGCCCACTTAGTACGGTGTTTAGAAAGGTAATGTCTAGTGTTGGAAGTGGGTAATCAAGTACTCTATCCTACCTGGTTACCAGCCTGGTCTGAAAGGTGAAGTGAGCCTAAAGGTTGCATAGAAAAGGCCCAACCTGAATTAGGCCTTGGTCTAATTTTCAAAATAGTTTTGAAAATTAAGACAAGATCTTAAATTTAAAATAAAGACATGTTTATTATAAAAGGTTATAATATAACATAAATTTTCAAAATGTTTATAAGGTAATGAAAATTTCGAAATGTTTGAAACTATATAAATATTAATTTCAAAATTTAAAATCTATTAACAAGGTTAATTAAATAAATAAATTAAATGAGTTAATTGATTAATACTTATACGCATGTATTATATATGTTGATATATGCTATGTTATTTTAAAACGTTTAAGATAACATAAGTATACATGTATGTATAAATAAGATAAAATATGAAATTAATATAATTTAATTAAAATTGTTTAAGTAAATAAATTATTTAAAGTTTAATTAATTAAGTAAATTAATTAAGGGCTGATTAATTAAAAAATTAATTAAAGGTTAATTAATGAAATATAAATACACATAGATGAGATATGTGTTATACTATAAAGGTTATAGTATACACTATAAAGGTTATAGTAGATATGTCCAATATAAAAGTCGTATTGGAATAGTAATATAAAATTAATTAAAGAGTTAATTAATTAAAATTAGTTAAATAAGACTTAATTAATATAATGTTATACATAATACTATTTTATAAATAAAATGAAATATAAAAGTTATTTAATAATAAACCTTACACAATATGAATGTATAATTAAAGGTGGAACATTAAATAAACCCTAAATAGACTTAAGGAATAAATACATATGTATTGTACGTATACAGTGATTTCAGATTTGTCTTATACTTGAATCACGAGGGTATTTCATAAGTAATACATTATTCCATAAGTTGATATCACTCAATATAATATATTGATGATTATGAGTCTTAACTATTATGTTGTCCTCTACCATATATGTATTAATAAATTACTTGCATACTCCTTAGTTGTTAAGCAAACTCAAGCTAGGGATGTTATGTGTAGTATTATTGATACATTGAATAGACGAGGTAAGATAACTATATGTATTTATTGAGAAAACTCAAGGTACACATACCATATTTAGGCCGTCGAGATATGGTAGGTACGAGCGAATAATTTCTTTCAGTTTATTGAGCAAACTCAATGTCGAAATGAGATTAGGACAAGGAACCATGCGTTAAGAGTTGTATGTGATACAACCGATAAGGAGTTATCCATCGTCCATGGAGCTATGACTTGTTAGGAAAACTCAAGATCAGAATTCCAAGATGGACGAGTCCTAACATCCACTAGTGAAGTCAAAAGGCTTCTATGTTTCGCTTAGGGTTTGGTGAAACATAAAACACTAATGGGAGCCTTATTAAGAAAATGAAATGGTAAAATTTAACATTTCTAATATTAAGAACATATGTTAAATAATGTTATAATTATCTACAATGATAAATTTTTGCATTTAATATGATTAATAAAATGTTTATTAATTAATATATATAAATGAACTGAATTGAAAATTGATAAATAGAAATATAACATATACTTACCAATAAAGCTTATTGCATGTTAACATTTCAACACCCATGCAAGTGCCTGGTTTTTTACTACTAAATATATTCGTAGTTTGGTCACTTACGCGTTTATTTGGTCGAGAGCGTGTATTGCATTCAATGGATTTCGAACTCTAAAAGCAATACAAGACTATGGATATTTGATCCATATACAATCGCATATAAATGTTATATGGTGAACGGTTAAAGTTTGTAATGTACAATATTTCAATGAAATTAGTTCATCCAAAAAACCAAATAAACCTTAATGTAGGATCAAATATTCAATTTGATTTATTACAAAGGATCGTATTGTGTTAAATGTAACACTTGACCAAATCTACAACATAGAATGTCAGTTTGATTAGTTTACGCAAAGCGCAACATATCTGATGTCCTTAAAGTTAAAGATAATCAAATGAACTTTTGTAAAGAGTTCGTTATGATATTGTAATAAGGGTTTTTGAATGGTTTGACCATTTAGAAAGAATAATGAATGTACAAGAGTAGAAGTGACTTATGATATAGTTGGGATGAAGAGACTGAATGGACGCTTCTACTTTATAAAGAAACATCGGAAATTGTAATAATATGATATGATACATAACATCGGAATAAGAAATACGATTTCTATTACAAAATGTAATTTTATATAGAAAATTGTTTTCTATGAGATTTGTTTTTTTGAGTTCAAGATATTTGATCAAAGAACTCTCCATGGTAAACTAGTTGTAGTATATGAAATAAAAAAATCTATATTAAGTGAATAATGGACCTCCAAATTCAGTACGCTGTTATAGTAATGGCGAAAATAGTGGGAGCATGCCATATATCACTTATTTTTGCATCAAATTACCAAAATTATTTTCGTAAAACGTACCGAACATTATTTATAAAATAATGACTATTTTTCGGTATCGACTAAAAAATAAATATGGATATATTTCAATATGAATGTTATGAATGTTCGTTATGGTATAAAACTATAATGTGGTATTCGTTTTCATAATAAAAGTGGTGCATTAGGAAATATAAAAGTATCTAAAATTATTTGCAATTATTTGAAATTTATAAACTAATTCGTAGTTTTGAGAAATAATTTTATTATATGATTATGAATCAAATGATACTGGTTAATTGTATCTCAAACAATTAAGGGCTATACACCCATTCAGTGGGAGCATCATAAGTGGTGATGAACTCTTCGGATTGATACATATAGATATATGCAATCGTAAGTCTATTAATACTAAAACAGTTCCACGTACTTTTCACATTCACCGATGAGTTATCATCGACATGGGCATGTGTATTTGATACACATGTAGTATGCTATGGTAAACTCATAGAGTATAAAACAAAAGTAAATAAAATAATATGCGATAGAAATGGTTCGATTTGATCGAATGAGTGAGTATATTGGAAAATTTTCCGAACGTACCGAAAAATGAATAAAGATTCAATCTCAAAAGTCACTCCTCCATGTGATACATCATGATGCATCGATATGGCGTAATCAAACTTTGTTGGACAATGTACGATTAATTATGAGTGGAGTTGAGTTAGTTTCCTTCTATAAGGTCATGTACTTAAGAGTGGTTCACAAAGTTAATATTATTTCATCTAAATAACAGTTTACAAAATCACGCAAGATAAGGGTTTATAAGAAACTCCAACACATTCTAGGCCAAGGAGTTGGCAGGTTGTGCGAGTCGAAAGATTGAACGTAATAATTGTTCGTGAGGGATCTTGCATGAATATCCCCAAAAGAATTTTGGGAAAGACTGTCATTGGATGACATATTTATGTTTTAAACATAAGTTTTGTAAACTAAAACGAAATCAGTTTTATAAATAAAGAAATTCATAAAACGTTTATGAATACCTATTCTGTTGCACTGAGAAACAATTGTTGTTCCAAGAAATACCAACTTCACTGTGAAGGAATTTCTTTACGGAATTATTCCTAGTAAAATGGAATTGGATATATGATACATAAATAGAACTGATTAGATGATATGAAATGAAATTGACTAACCTAAATCAACAAATCGCATTAGAGTGTCTAATAAGTATTCTCGCACATTGAAGAGAAACTACGAGTTTCTTATCAATGTCGAAAATATATAATCCTCGGTTGCTTAATTAAACCATTAAGAGTGTTGACTCTATAATATGTGATGCAAAGATCTGAAAATGAATTCCAAGTACGTTATCAAAATATGATTTTGGTAGTCTTAACCGAAGGGATGTGATCCATCGGCCGTGATTGTGTTTTTATGAGCAAGACTAATGCAATTGGAATAAAATGAGCAATGTTGATAAGAATAATCTCATAAATTTCAAATGTTGAGATTAGCGTAATAGATTCATCATTCAACACGATCAAGTTATTTCAGAACTACTTACAAGATTATCGGTTTATAAAACTTGGTGTTCTGTACATATGTGCTGAAATAGAAAATTCTAAATAATGATTTAAATAGACTATTTGTACATAACAACCAATTTGTCTCGAAGTCGGTGGGAGCGATATAAAGGTTGTGAGATTTTGGATATGATACAAGAAATGATGGAAAGTATCATTTTGTAAACATCGAAATTGAAAGATATTTTGATAGAAATATCAAATTGTTTGATTATCAATCAAATTGTAGAGGAAGCGTGTGTTCATAAGAAAGAACGTTAAAAGGTACATAGGTATTTCTAAACTCTAAGTAAACAACACAATGCTTATTTTTTTTCATGATGTACATGTGTTAAAATCAGTTTTAATTGTTTTAATACTCAATGTTGGATTTGTAAACAATGTCTTTTATATTAAGCATAAAAGATATTGGGAATGTCCCAAATCGATATGCAAAGACACCTTATTAAATAGTTTAATACGGAACATGTGAGATGATTTCTTTATGCATTGGCAATAAGAATTATCATACATGTTATGTTGTCTACTATATCGTAATTTGTTTATATATTTGATACATGAAGAAAATATCAAATCCAAATTGATATCACTAATGGTAGTTTGGAGTGTTCTTGTGTATTCGCGAAATACTAGAGAATTGTTTACAGAAACAACAAACTCCTTATGAAGGAGTATTCAAAGTCAAAATTCATAAGTGATATTGAGTATAATATGTCGATAATAAATTCATGATAAGAATCTTTAAGTTGAAAATGTTCCAAATAGAAAAGATTGTGGTTGATTCATTGACTTGAATAGCACCATAATAAAAACAATGTATATATATAATAAATGCATAAATTTATAACTAAGCCGAGAGCGATCTCAAATGTTGAGAATCTCGCGACATTGTTATATGATAATAATGTCACTGTATAGTTCATAACCGAACTAAAAGCTCATTGGAATTCGAGAGACATACTCCAACTTGTTCCACATGATAAAGGTCGTTTATTAGCATCGGAGAGAGTTAATCGATAGAGTAGATGATTAAACATAGTAGTATACCCATTCACTAAGGAAATGACCCAATTGGTTTTAAGGAAATTGATTAGAAAAGTTGGAATAATATTCCATAATTAACCCCAAGTGCAAGCGAGAGATTGATAGAGTTAGGGGTATGCCTTAGAGGCAATTATGTAATTTGTTACATATATCTAACTCAATAACCAATCTTGTTTGAAATCAAATGTATTTTCTTTCTATTATATGCTTGATATAATGTGGTTATATTAATTAATTAATTTAGTTAAAAGTATATTTAATAGAAAATCCATAAATGGTATGTTTTGCGATAGTAGTTACAAAGTGTTGTAACCGTGAGCAATATAAAATTAAATATACCATTTTAAATGTTCTTAGTCAAGATGCATCGAGACTAGATATCAGTGTATCCAGTTGAGACTAGAGTACGTAACACTCTCCAAATGTTGGACAGTGTATTACTCATGGCTGTTAGGGGCACCCAGAGGTTACGTATTGATAATTATTGGATAACTATAGAACAGCTCACTTGATAGTTTTATGTTGGTTAATATAACTAAGGTCAAATGGAAAGTATCGAATGTGACTGTTTTACACAGTTCTCTCAATTTGAGAATGCTATGGATCTTCAATATGAAAGCTCCGCTTTGATTATAGTCAAATCATGGCATGGCGTTCATCGAGTGATTATAGTTGGGTCGAGTGGAAGTATTGGAAGGGAAACACTATTCAATAGAAGATTCGTCCTTTCGGTTATATGGGGTTAGTATCATGGTCAACTCAAAGTCAAAGCCTCTGGCCACCGCATTTCGATTAATAAGGATTGTTATTATTGAACCAAAGGCTTTGTGTTTGGACTATAAAGTTGAATATGGACAATATTGGAATTTTGACCATTACCAAATTCTATAAGTCTTAATGTGATATAGTTTTGACGAAGAGAATTAGTGTAAATAATTGTCACTATCGGGTATCGCTTATAATAAGTAAAATTGGATTTTACCAAAAGATGTGTAAGCGATAAATTCAGGCAAAATGTCACACCACTAGCTAAGGTGACGTGTGACATTAACATTCGAATTGTTTGATGTTAATCACTAATTGAATTTACACCTTTGAGTCACACAACCGTAATTATGAATTCTTTGAAAAACCACATGATTTAATTAATTTATAAAATGTTGTAAATTGACTAAATTAATTAATATTTGAGAAATGTTAATTATTATTTAATTTATTTGATGTTTGGAAGTTGTTTGTAATTATTTGAGTGCATTTATAAAAGCTATATTTGTGCGCATTGATATATGATATCGATGTAATTTAAATAAAAAATAATTGTATGAAATGATTTATGGAAATTTTATATCATTGATGGCATGATTTGTGGAAATTTTGTGTCATTTGATGGCATGTAATTTTAGCCATATCATATCAAAAGAAAGGAGTGGAGATGGGGAGAAACAATCACGGGAACTAATTAGGGAAGTTTTTATTAAAGAATAGGAAGGTTTCACTCTGTCAAATAAAACATGTTCTCTAATTCATTCTGTACGTACAACTAATTTTTTTCCTCATTCATTACTTTCTCTCCTCCTAACTTTCAATGGAAGAAAACAAAAAATAAAATTTCCAAAATCGTTCAAATCCAAATAAAAACGTCAAATAAAAGAAAACAAAAGTGGTTCATCCATCTCTTGCAAGGATAGGAGGAGATCTTGAATATCTAAGGAGATTTCATCATTCAAGGTATGACTTCAAGACAACATCCTAAGGGGAATTCATTTTCAAGGTGTGCTTTAAGGATTTGGGTAATAAGGTATGTTTTTCTTTTATAGATAATGACATTTGACGTAATGTTTGATGAAAGAGAAACCTAATTATCATAATTTGTATATGTTTAAATACAATGTTTTTTAGAACTATGTTCTAAACATTCAATTCAAAGTATGATTTTAAAATCTAAAATTTTGTATGTTAAATTTGTCAATTAGATTCTTATTTTGTTAAATTAAAATTAAAATTTATATATGTTTAAATACAATGTTTTATCATAGATCTATGTTGTAAACATTCAATTCAAAGTATGATCCTTTAGATCTAAAACTTTGTATGTTCATATTGTTTTGATTGGATTTTACTTTAACAAATTAAGCTAAAATTTCTGAATGAATAGTACAATGTTTTACTGAAGGTTCATGTTTTAAATCATATAAAACAAAGTGTAATTTTAGATTTGAAAGTTTACATGTATATATCTTGTGTTTGGTTTGTATTAAAATAAAATAATTAAGGAAAGATGTTTTGATAATAAATCTAAATTTTAATTCAATTACAATAAATCTTTAATTTGTATTAATTAGGGAGATTTGATTGAATCTTACACACACAATTAATGTTTTGGCAATAAATTTATTTTTAAATTGATTGTTGTAAATCTCTAATTTGTATTAATTAGAAAATTTTGATTTAATCTTATATACACACTATTAATTTAATATATATGTTTGTATATATAAAATTTATTATATGTGTTACATATTGTCAAGGTATGAATTAGATTTCTTTCCAAAAGAACAACAATTTAAAGTGAGACAATTATATATATAATTATTGCTGACTGTTTATATTCTCTAGCACCTATTAATTGTCATTTATATGCTGCATTAATTAAGTTTACCAAATGGAAAGTTAAATCAATCATCTTGTTACCATTTATTTATTTCCCCTTTTTCTTACGTGATTAGCTATCCATTTATTTCTATTTATATGCCTACAACTTATCATCAGTTGATAACACCTATCATATCTTCCACTTACACAATTTACACTATAATATATATTTGGTTATACTTACATTTATGTCATGTACATGTTGCTAACTAATGACATTCAAATAATCAATCAATTTCATTAAAGAAAGAGAAATGAAAGTTTTCTTTCTCATGTAAATAAAGTGTCCCATTGATTGAATAAATTAAGAGAATAAAATGAAAAGTTTCCTTCTCTAAATTGCATAACTTTTGGAGATAGAAACGATAGGTTTCTTGCTCTAAATTTACTCTAATGATAAATTGTTGGGTGTATTTTATACACTATATATTTAAGTTTAAATTAATTAAAAACTTCTTTTGATCAATTTTTAAACAAAATAAGATTTTATTTAAAAACTTTATTAGATTGAATCTAATATACCTTTAGACTTCATAGGCTCAAAAGATTTAAAATGGTAAAAACTTTGAAATTCACTCATTTTTTCCACAACGGGCTAATCCAGTTCCAACACTAACATGTCCATTGTGGTGTAAATCCCAGCATCTATATATAGACATATCAAACCATATGTACCTTTCATGTTGCACGTGTGCATACACAGCTATGTGTAAACGATACACATATTATATTATATAATGTAAATTTAAAATAAATAAAACTTTATTTATAAATTAAATAAAATATTCATTTTATTTAAAACAAATTTAGATAAGATCAAAATAAATTTAGACTTCATAGGCCTAATAAGATTCAAAATGGAATAAATTTTTTGAAATTTACTCATTTACCCCATTGCATGCTCGCCCAGTTCCAACAATACAAACATTCAAAGCATGCACAAATTCATCTTCATTTTCACATAAAATTTCAACAAAATCAAGAAAATACCAGAAATATTCATCATATAAACCATCACAAAGAAATATATAAAGCTGCAAGAGCAAATAAAGAAGTTACACTTACTTATTTTTGCAATTGAAGCTAGAATCTTCTTTTCCCCTTACTTCAAAGCCAAAAACCCCTTATTACCTACTGACCTAAATTATAATGCACCTCATACTTCGAAATCTGACACACTTAAATGATATTAGTAATAGATTGAGGTTAGGAGCAATTTACATTTGAATTTAGAAACAAAACTAATCTGTAAACGCTTTGTTTCTCAAACCCAATACAATGGATGCCATAATTTAAAGCTTTAGAAGCTTTAGAACTTTGTTTTGAAAATGAGAATGAAGTTAGAGCATACTTTAAAGCAATAGAAATGGTTTTATGCCACTTAACAACCCATTATGCCCCTTTTAATTAAAGAAAATGCTTTTCCTTATTTGTATCATGTTACAACTTGTTCTTCATCATCTTAAAGCATTTTTATATGTATAAAAGTTTTACAAGCTATAGAACTCAAATTTATTCGTACTCAAAACAATTTTTCGATGGTAAAAAATGCATTTTTAATACTTGATAAACCATTTACTTATCCATCGAAATAATTTATAACTTAACCATTGCATTTTATTTTCCAAATATAAATTTTAAATAGATTTTAAATTCACAAGACATATTTTTAACTATAAATTTGAGATTTACATCAATACATCAATATCTCAAAAAAATACAATCTAACATTTTATAAATTCTTTCCAAAAAATTTCGAATTCATAGTCATTGAATTTATTTCAATTAATAACTCAAAGTAAGATTTTAATCTTATATACTAATTACATCATCCTTTTACTTATTTTTAAAATATTTCCAATATTCAAAACCATCTTTAACCAACAAAACCTTTTTCTAAAACAAAATTCCATTTTCTTTAAAAAAAAGTCCCAATTTAATCTTAAAAGTATATTTTATTATGTTTATTTCATTATGCTCCTGATCAGGATCTCACAATAAAATTGGGTAATATAATAAAGGTTTGGTTAATTTGGTTAAATCGATAACCCACAAAAATTATTTTACAAATCAAATTAGTTTCGAAACCAAACCGACCGAAATGAATCGGTTCAGTTGATTATTTCGGTTCTAACCGAATATTGCTCGTCCTTGCTTCTTAGTTGCTCCATTTAGGCCTCTACCATTAATGTGTTTCTCAAGCTTTTATTTTATTTTTGAGTAGAATTGAATGAAGAAATTAGGATAGAGTTGTGTTTACTATCCTACAATTATTTGGGTCGTGGTCCTCCTAACATTTTCCTCATGATTCATTGCCCTTTTCTTATTTTATTATCATATAGTTGGTCTCGTATGGTAAGCAAGTATACACCCAAATGTTTATCATATTTCTTATTTATTTGTATAGCTTTACCCATTTAAATTCTCATTTCACGAAATAATTCTCTAATTAATTAATTAATTAATAATTACAGGGTCACATAATGGGTCTTAGATGGATTGATGGCTCTCTTAACACATGTTTACTTTTTGGCAGTCTCATGCGAGGGAAAAATGCTACTGTACTTACTATCTGGAATCATTCCATGTTTCATTTATTGGCACATTTGTTGTGCAAGAAATAGATTTATCTACGATAACTCATTCATTACTTGTCGAGACATACTCTCAAGGATTCATAAAGAAATCATTCTTACTTTCACTGCACACCCATACCATGGTCCATAATGGTTATATCAGAACCTTAAAACATGACTTTGTTATTTCTAATTTTCGATACGAGAACTGTAAATTGATTTTCCATTTTATCTTTAACTCAAGTTTCTTGGGCAGAGGAGCATATTATAGCAAGTTCTTGCATGCTAAAGATTACCGGGGGGACATAAAAGATGACAAAGAATTCTCAAGATCAAAGAATTAATTAAGCCATCAACACAAAATCATAAATTTCAATGAATCGATATCTCTTATTCATTCAACTCCATAAAGAATGCTCATAAACTAATGTACATGTTTATTTTATTAGCAATAAAGCATGGATACCGCCCGAGTTTTTTTTTGCATATGATCGTTTATTGATGTCCCCTCTACGGGTCGTTCCAGTTTTATTAAAAAAATAATAAGAATAATAATAAATAAATAAGTCCCAATAACAATGTGTATGTATTTTTATGCATATAACATTATTTATAGACACCAATAATACACACATATATTTCCCTTAGACATTATTGTAATATAATAATAGACATATGATGTTCTTTATATACATTATATATAATTTAATTAATTAGAATAAAATTAATTTTAGCTCGAAATGAATCTCATTATATCAAATGGAACATTAGATATGATTTAATGTAATCTATATCATTCATTATAACACACTAAAAAGATCTTGTGCACAATGAATACAAGTAATATTTTTTTTGAAATTTGCTCCATTTACCCCCACTGTCTAATGCATCTATCCAACATAAACTACATTGGATGTTTAAAGACATGCAGCAATAGACTTTCTAGAATGTGCCCATTCATGTATCCGTAGAAGGGAGGGACAATTGTATCCTTACATGGAGTTAATTACTTCGTCTTATTATGGATGAGTTCTTATGGAAGGTCTATTTCATCAAAGATCAAATACCAATCATTTATCTAGTTTCGTAAGTAAGAAGACGTTGGCAAAGAAGTAGTCTGGTGAAGAGTTGAGAGTTCTCGAAATAGGAAATGGTAGTGAATTTGCATTATATGCATTCACTAGCTATTATGCATTTGAATGACTAGTCATGGATGTTACAATTCTGTTGAGCTAGTGGTAGGTGGTGAGGGAAGTCGAAGATTGAAGGATAAGACTAAGAGCTTAAGAGTAACAGTTGGTTTGGAGAAGGGGTTTCTGGAAGAATGTTATCTTTGGTGGTATTTTTCATCAACTGCACATCTTCCACATTCATAGATATGAAGAACTAAAAGATGATATGGAAAGGGGATCCTATGAGCAATCCATTCCATTGGGTGTTCGGTTGTTCAAAATGCATATGTTAGTACCAAAATGTGGCACCAACACCCGAAGATTAAGTAGAGAATAAAAGTGATGAAAAGTAAATGAAAATGAGCAAAAACAGAATCACACACGTTTATAGTGGTCCGGCCAATCGTTGCCTACATCCACTTGATAATTTTATTGATAATATAGTTTTTTACAAGTGTTGTTCTTATGGTTTGGTACCATTCCATAGGCAATTACAAGAGATTATATATAAATTGCAAGAGAGTTAAAAAGATCCCCAAAATGATGTCCCTCAATGTCTATTTATAGCTGTAGGTTGGCGAGAAATGCTCCACCACATTCTCCTCCACGATCTCCATGATCTAAAGGTAGTTTATCTCGAGAAAATGTGGCTTTGTCAGCAACAGGTATGGACTAATACCAATCCATAGGCATGGATCGGTACTGATCCCTAAGATCTTCTTATAGATCCTTCTAGCCACTTTGGGATGAAATTATATACCTTTAGCATTGTGATTCCAAACTTGTTTGTGTATCTATGAACTTGTTTCTAAATCTATCTGATGGATCGATGGGAGGAATAAACTTGGTGATTTCTGGTGCTTGAGTCGTTTGATAGCAAAAAATGGGCCATCGATCTATGTACCTCGGAATAAACTACTGGCATCAAGACTAAGTAGTAGAAGGAAAATGGAGTGGTTCTGAGGAGATCCTATGGATCGGTACCAATCCATTGCCATGGATTGGTATCGATCCATCAAATTGATGGATCGATCCTTGTAACTTTTAAAATAGTCTTATTTTCTCCTTGTGATCTTGGTTGTACTTAGTTTTTAGACTTTACGGCTATCTCTCTGGATCTTCTATCTTGATAGCTTTCAAGTTCTATTTGTCAAGTCAGTCTAGATACTACCTGGTCAAAAGGCTGGATAACACTTGCCACCCAAAGTGCATCTTGTTGCAAACATGATGTGCTTTGAATCGACACAAGTCGTAATTTCCATATCGGACCCTAAATCAGTGCTTCGAACGGTTGTTATCCTTTTTTGGACCATTCCAACAAAGTGTTGCATCTTTAGCTATTCGTTACGATGCTTCGCTAGCATTTGGGACTATAAAATTGGAGCATGCTCTCATGATCTGTCATTCCAAGCTAACTAATTTTGAACAAATTCCCTTTATAGATCTTTTAGGTTTGAATCTATTCTTTTTCGGTTCCAGTTATAGAACGTTGAGCATTGACACGAACAAGTGTTTTGATTTTCCACCGTGCCTTGGTTTCATGTACACCCATTCCTATTAAACATCAAATGCACATGCATACAGACATGTGTTATACACACACACTCGGTACCGATCCATGGCCTTAGAAAAAGGCGAACTTGTTGCCTATTATTTTGGTTCGTGGGCTATATACTTGAGTCGCTTCCTCTTATCCTTCACTTATTGTGAACATTAGCTTGGAGATTTCAAGTTTTATTCTGCTATTGAAATTCTTGCTAATAGAACTGTACATCGATGTTCCTCGTCCCTTGAGCTACCGCCACTCCTCACTTGAACTCTCCATTGGACGAACGAACCCATAGGATCGTGCCCAACCTATTTTGTATTCGACCTAGATTTTGGTCCAATCCCCGAATCGATTATTTACCTGGCCTTTGGCGTCTTTAGGTAGGTGGTGGTGGAGATGGATTAGGCTAGGAGATCATCATTTGGACGGCGGTGCTTTTGGATCGGGGAAAAGATGCAAAAAAGGACCGAAATTCCTCCAAGGGGTCGGATTGGTACCGATCCAACCCTTGGTGAATTTCGTGAACTCTATCTTGCTTGTTAACTTTGCCTTGGATCAATTGTTTGCATTGTGTTGAGCTTTATCTCCCTAGTTCCCAAAGCATTTCCAAAGCATGGTTAATAATGTGATGTCCATCGGGACGGTCAGCAATGATGGTTACTTCGGTTAAATTCCATATTTTAAACGAACTATTGCACAATATCGGAAATTAGTATTGCACGATATTGCACAACAATGCACTAGGTTTGCACTTTGGCATAGGGCATAATTTTTTATTAATCTGATATCAATTTTGTGTTAAGTTTTGATAGCTATGGCCTCATAGATGTTCTGAGCGTCTTTCCACTCAAGCTATAGGCCCATCAACTTCTAGATATGCTGAATCAGACATCGAATCAAGCTCGACTATAGTTCCATCCATACGACAAACTCCGGTGCAACCTACACTTCAACTCAAAAATCCATAAGTAGAGCATCATGTTCTGGAAGTTCCAGTCGAGCCGGTGGAAGGTCTGGAAGTCGAACCCGCTCTCGGTACTCTTGAAGACGCGGTTGTACTTAATGACCCAGTTGATTCCGTTACTTCAAAAATCGAGGAAATATCACTTAGGAGAATTTACGATAAGCACGGCATTCCGTTTGAAGATGTATTAGTTCCCATACGCCATCAGAGAGAACATCATCTACCTGATGGATATACAACATGCAACAAGTATATGTGCTTGGCAGGATGCATCCCACCATTTAACCAGTTCATTCGACGAGTTTTACATTTAATGCGACTAGCTTTAGCTCAGCTTCATTCGAACAGGTATGCGTTCCTTCATAGTCTGTTCATTATATTCGCTCGTCACTTCGATCGAGTCCCTAATAATCATGGTCCTATATCTATTCAACTTCAAGCATCACAAGGGAAATTCCTCTCTCATTTTCTAAGAACCATTTAGGTGTTGTCGAATCATGGTTTGCACCTGAAATAAACTGAGTTATTTCAAGGATGAATTCTTCTTCGTTTGCTGTCCTCCTTGATTTGCACAATGATTGTTGTCTCCCCGTAAGTTCTATCTCAGTTATTTTCGTACAAATTCGGGTTCATAGTTTTGCTATTACCGAACATCTTTTCATTCTTTGCAGATGTACCGCGTAGACCTATGAATGCGACTTTGGCAAGGACTCTCTGACAGCTTCATCAGATTCCAAAGGAATAAAGAGAGGCCTGGACGCTTCTAAGTGATGAAAACTTGCGAGCCTACAACCTATTAACCCCGGTTGTAGTGTTGGTTTTGCTCCAAAAGCTTCTGATAGTAATGAGGATGATTCCTCGTTCACAAATAACGAAGACCGCTCATCGGTACCCCCAATCCAAAGTCCAGTAATTGAGATTGGCGACGTGCAAGAGCACATCGAAGAAGGTGAAATCAGAGGTGGTGATGAACGAGAAAGAGTAGTCCATGCGAGTACTGACATAGGTCGTGATCCATATGATGATGAAAACGACGAAGACCAACAACCTCTCCAAAGAAGAAGCCTTAAGATTAAAATTGGTAAAAACAAGACTCCGACTCTACCTCCGTCGGCACAACCGCATTTGAGACTCCCATATAGGCTTTGGAGGATCCTTTTGCTAGTCTTGGGCCAATCCCGGATGTAATCGACTCCTTTAGCCTCGCCAATATGAGTATTGGGGATGTTGGATCCTCCATTCATTTCCAAGAGGACGTGCCTCCTACCAAAGCAAAGAAGATTACCCCTGCTAGCAAATTTCAAACCCATGGTCTGTCGGGATGACACTATGACACTTGCATGTGCACATGCATGCACTGCACTCTACACAACTTATGTCATGCTTTTGTCTCGTCAAAGATGATATGTCTTTGTTTTGTTTGCAGGTACCATGGAACGATGTGGATTGTATGAGGAGTTTCAGGATCAGATGGGATATCAGCCGAGGAGCAATCAATTGCACGACCCAACAAGCCTAGTCATGATTCCAATTCCAGCCAGTGTTTGAGCCGAGATCGTAGGAGCAAAAAGAAAGAATATAGGCCACATGAATCGTCATCTAGGTGTCGATCTAGATCTAGGTCACCCCCATCCAGGGGTTTGGAAAAACACTCCAATTATCATGACGGCGTTCATCGCGACGATCTGTCTCATCCTTCCCTCTCTGCCAAGCAGCCATCACCATCTCATACTTCTCAGCACTCTCATCGTTCATCGAAATCCACTGCTTTCGATGCCTCTTGACATATATTTGATAAAGCGCCTATTGAGAAGCCTATTGAACAGGCTGTCACCGAAAAATAACAACTGATCGCCTAAAACCCTTAGATAACTGAACTGCAACGCTGCTTTCTGAAGATTAATTTCAAAGGCATTAAGATTGTTCAAAATCTTAAAGATATTCCTTCATATGTTAAGGATCAAACAGTATCGTATATTGGTGATGTATATGATCAGTGCATCATCTGGAGAAGATTGGCTGAGCAGATCTCAGAATACACTGAGAATTTGGAAACTGAGATTGTCAGACTTCAACTGAAAGTAGATCAAAACAATGAGATTATCGCTTATCTTGATGCAGAAGTCGCCGAGCTTAATAAGGCAAGGGAGGAAGTTGATCAAAAAGTTAAAAATCTAACCGCGACGATTAGCGGGAATGAAAAAATCATTTGAACCAAGTTGAATCGGCTCATCGGAACTTCGAGCTAACTGAAGAAGTGAAAGTGTTAGAACCTCCAATTTATGTTTCAATGGTAACAACTACACAATCATATATATAGACCTTATTAAGATTGCAGGTGTATGCTACAAGAAGACATCATGCTCGAGGATATTAAGACTTAAAGAGATACGAAGATCTATCAACCATATTACTGTTAGTAAGTTTATCCTATTGTAAAAGAGTCTTAGATAAAATATTGTTAAGGTCTCCTTGAGTATATATGCATACACGATTGCACACAATTTTATATGCATAAAAATTAAGTTTAAAAACTGATTTTACACCTCATGGACGTTTATGACAATTCTCGGGTTAAAATTTTCTGAAGTCACAGAAGTCTGAGGTTTTACCATAGATGTCTGTCATGTGCAAAAACTGTCAATTTTGAAAAGACACTTATGTTTCATTTAAAAAGAAATCACCTTTCACCAAAAGGTTGCGGCCATTAAATTGAATAGACTTTCTCAAAAAGTAACAACTTTTCATCTGCACTTTTCTAAATCTACAAATACTACTTTGATTGAGAAATAGAAATTAACTAAGTTGAATTGATCTATTCTTTCCTCTCTTGATTACTACACACTTTCGTGCATATACATTATTCACATACTCTCAATCTATTATAACCAAAATATAATTTTGGTTAAATCACTTCCTACAACTGAAAGCATTCATATTCATATACTCAAAGGAGATCATAGGAAGATTTGTACTATAAGTCAAAAACTGTGTCATTTGGAACACAAGATTGTTAGAAATACTTTTGCATTAGCCTATTCCTTCGGACAAAGTGACGGTAATTTGGTTAAAGGAAATATCGAAGGGGAGCTTTGGGACTGGACGTAGGACGGAAGGTCCAAACCAGTATAAAAACTCTGGTTTGCACGCTTTTTATACTTTACTATTTATTGTCTACTATAGTATAAACTTGTACACTTGCATATTATACACAAGTTAGATAATAAACGATCCACAACATTTTCAATTGGTATCAGAGCAAGGTTATTTCAATCTACAGTAATACGTAATTGAAATCATTAAAGTTGCAATTACAATTCAAGAAGGTCAATCAACTGCTCGTCCCCCACTATTTACTGGTTCTAATTATGCTTATTGGTCAACACGCATGTGAATTTTTATGGAAGCGGATGGATTAGAAATATGGCTAGCAACTCAAAATAAATATGAAGCACTTGACACTGATATTGGCACATGGAATGATGCACAAAAAGCAGAGGCATCTAACAATGCCAAAGCTATGACTATTTTATTTTTCTCACTCGATAAAAATGAATTTTCATGAGTCATGCTTTGCACTACTGCTTATGATATATGGCGTACATTACAAATTACCCATGAAGGCACAAACAAAATTAAGCAAACAAAAATTTCTATTCTACAAAATCAATTTTCATCTTTTAAAATGAAATCAAATGAATCAATTATTGACATGTATGCTAGATTTCGAACTATACAACATGATTTTATGGCACTAGGAGTTAAATTCACTGATTTTGATTTAGTCACACGAATTTTGAACTCTTTTCCAAACGAATGGGAAGAAAATTTTTAGCCATCGAAGAAGTTAACGATCTTTCCCAACTCAAAGTTGAAGAGTTAATAGGAAATCTGATGTCATATGAAGCTAATTTACAGGCAAGAAAAGAACAAAATCAAGAAAGGAAAAACATCGTATTTCAGGCAAATAATGACAACTCTGACCTGGAAGTAGATGAGATTGTTTTCATAGCCAAAAATTACAACAATTTCAAGAAGTTCAAAAGGATGACGAAAATTCAAAACAACAGCAACACAAATTCCTCAAATCAAACATCAATAAAATGCTTCGGGTGTGATAAATTTGGCCATATGAAGAATGACTGTCCACTACTAAACAATTAAATAATGGAGTTTTTATAAATCAAGAAAAATACTGTACAGTATTACTAAAACGTTTTGGAATGGATAATACATCAAGTAAACCCACTCAATGAGTACTACTAATCATCTAGACAAAGATGAACATGGAAAAGAGTTCGATCAAAAACTATATCGAAGCATGATAGGATCCTTACTATACTTAACAGCTAGTAGATCAGATATTATGATGAGTGTTTGTTTATGTGCAAGATTTCAAGCACAACCTAAGGAATCACATCATCGGGCAGTTAAATGGATTATATGATATTTAACCAACACTAAAGATTATGGTCTATATTATCCAAAAGGCAGTACGTTTGAACTCATATCTTATAGTGAAGCGGATTTTGGTGGATGTAAATCGGATAGAAAAAGTACAAGTGGCACATGTCATTTTATTGGTCAATCGTTAGTTTCATCGTTTAGTAAAAAGCAAAATTGTATTTCTCTTTCGACATGTGAAACCGAATATATTTCTGCTGCCTTAGCTTGCGCTCAAGTAATATATATGCAAAAAACACTTAAAGACTATGGAAAAATAATAAACAAATCTCCAATATATTGCGATAATACTAGTGCTATAAATTTATCTAAAAATCCAATTAATCATTCACGAACAAACATATAGATATTCGTCACCATTTTCTGAGAGATAATGTTGAAAAAGAAATAACAACCCTTGAATTTGTTAATACGGAAAATCAAATAGCTGATATCTTTACAAAACCGTTAAGTGAACTAACTTTTATTAAGTTAAGACAGGATCTAGGAATTTGTTCGTACAATGAATTAGTTAACTAAATTTGTAGAAATAACATTTTTTCACTTAAATTTGTAATAGCTTATATGGATTTTCAACTAAACAATTGATTTCATACACTTAGAATTAACAACAACCACGTAAAAAAATTAATTAAATAACAACCATTTAAAAACTAACTAGTATCTGTTAAATTTTTATGGCTTAACTCATTTTCCTCAACTTATTTTCTAAATATAGCAAAACCTTATCTTATAAGCTTATATTCTACTTAAAAAAAATAAACACAAATAAATTATTAAAACAAATAGTACAATGTCTTCCGATCACGACTCCACCTATTCAACTACCGACTATAAACCTCCGTCGTCAGATAGCACTTACGTATCACCAACTAAATCCACACCTACATCAACTCGTTCAATTTCTCTAAACAATGTTGCATCACCAACATATCAGACTGCCTTTTCTCCTAAAGAAAAGAAAGCTAAACGTACGATTGATCTGAAATCAACATCTCTCACTGACAAAGTCGATGAGATATATCACTATCAACAAGAAATGATCGGCGTTCAACATGAAATGTATTACGAGCAATGACGTCAAGGATCTCATCTAAATTTTCTTGAAAAGTGTAGTCTAGCAATTTGTGGTCATTCATCAACAAAAAATTGCATACATCAAAAGTCTCCTCGATTACAAGAAACTCCTACAAAAGCGCATAACATTACTCCAAGAAATCTGTGCAAACCAGGACCATCAAACCAAGCTTGGATTAACACTCCAGCTCATCCAAGTTGGTCTCCACTAATTGATGATACAAAAGTTGAACCAAATTCATAGGATATACAACAAATCAATAATTCTGAATTCTTCAACAAAAACTAAAATTATGTTACACATCATGTAAATTATGTTTATTTATTAGTTTTTGGTATGTATACTATTTATTGTATTAAAATTTTAATAAAATTTTCATTGATGTTAAAAAAATTCTCTATATGTCAGAAAATACATATCACAGACGTCTGTGAATATCCCACAGACGTCTATCACAAGTTACGGGTAAATTTTTTTCTGTAGCCACAGACGTCTGTCAAAACTCTCTGTTTAATTTTTCTATAGCTACAGATGTCTGTCGAATCTCTCTGCTTTATTTTAGTAAAGCCACATACATTTGTGACTCCCTCACAGACGTCTGTCGTTGCTCTGGCCACAAATTTCCAGCAGCCATATATAAACAACTTTACCTCTCTCTTCACTTTTACCTCCATTTCAATTCCCAATTTCTGAAACCCTAGCTTTCAAAACTTTCAAATTCATCAATCAATGGCTCCTAAAAAGGTTACCGTCTCTAAAAGCAAAATCAAGGCCAATCTTCCTCCTACTCTCAAGCCCCGGTTACGGAAGCTCACATAAACCAATGGCTCTACAACAATCCCAACGCCATCAAACGATTTGAGGTGCTTTCCCAAAAGAAGATCCACTTTGGTTCTTTTTATCGCCTTGGTAATGTGATGGAATATGAAATTCTAGGAATAACTACGGATGTCGGTTGCTTCAACCTAATTAGCTATGATGCAAATAAGGTAATCATCGATCCTCTAGCTATTTACCTCTTCTACTTCAATCCATGTAGTATGGAGATTTGGAATCCAGAGAATGATGATGGTTGGTTGTGGTCAAGTGTTTACGGGAAAAGAAATTAAAATTGATGTATATACGGTTGGCCATATTTTAGGATGTTCTTATGAGGGAATTGACTTAACGGATATACCGGATCACAGTCTTTTACCCAGAGACGAAGTTACCCATCAAATATGGGAAGATAGGATGCCCCCAATGGAAATCCATTTACCTTCGACCACGTGCTAGACTACTAAATCGAATGATAATTAACATAATCATTCCCCGTCTAGGTAGTCATGAGCAAATTTATCCCAATGACCATCGAGCTTTGTATGCAATATTTGGTCGCCTACCGGTAAATTGGGCAAAATTTATTCATTACCAAATTAAGGATTTTTAGACTCAGCATCGTCGCTCAATTGTATATGCTTCATACATAATGCACATCTTGTAAGATCTTAGAGCTCCTTCGTACTTATCGCAATACGAAGAAATTCCAACAAAAGATAGTGGTCCACGATACCTATCACTAATGTATCTTCCCAAAAGCCACCTCGTATCATCCCCTTCGACCAATGGACTCGACAACAACATCAACAAGAACATCATGGTCCTCCTCCAACTAGCGCTCCTTAGTAGACTTACTTTCCTCATCCTACACAACAACCACCTTCCTCTAGTCATGTTACCGAATATTATTTGGACTCCAAGATACAAGAAGCTCGCGTTGAACCAAAGCAAAACGAATCTCCTCGTGATTTGGCAATTAAAAACCAAAAGATAATCACGGCTAATCAGTGAGCTTTAAACAGAAAGATGACTGGATTGGAACGTTCCTTCTCCACAAGGATGACAAAAATGGAGAAGACTTTGGACAAAGTGGTCTCCACTTTAGGCAAAGTGATGCGCAAAGTACGTGGTCGATCTTCTTCACACTCATCATCTTCGTCTTCCCCAACACCTCCACCTCGGGTTCAAACACCAGTTTATAGCTCTCAAGCCTTGCCCAAAGGTACGTCACACGATAGAGGTGACCGAGGGAAGACTCCTATTCACGCACAACCTGAGAAAGAAGAAAAAGACAATGATGACATGTATGTGTCTGATACTCCACATTTTCAACAACAATCGCACATGGAATTTCAAGTCCTTTCAATTCGCGAAGATGAGGAGTACAATGACCAAACGCAATGGCCGGGTACATACGAGCAAGATTCATCTTCTTACTGGGAATATTACGAGAACTATGGGGGCTTATCTTATTCACAAAATCAATACAATTAGAGTTTTCTTTTGCAATTCTTATGCTTGTTTGTTTCCTTATTTAAAACTGTTGCAACAATTGTCTCTAATTTTATTTTGAACTTCCATATTTGATTTTCCATGATAATAACAAAGGGGGAGAAATCTAGGCACATACAAAGGGGGAGACAAACATAATAATACTTCCAATTTTTTATTGTATAGTTGATTTTTTTTATTATATAGTTGTCATCATCAAAAAGTGGGAGATTGTTAGAACCTCCAGTTTATGTTTCAATGATAACAACTATACAATCATATATATATAGACTTTATCAAGATTGCAGGTATATGCTACAAGAAGACATCGTGATTAAAGATATTGAGACTTAAAGAGATACGAAGATCTATCAACCGTACTACTGTTAGTAAGGTCATCCTATTGTAAAAAAGTCTTAGACAAAATATTATTAAGGTCTCCTTGAGTATATATGCATACACGATCACACACAATTTTATATGCATCAAAATTAAGTTGAAAAAACTGATTTTACACCTCATAGATGTCTAAGATAAAGCCACAGACGCAAGTGACAATTCTCGGGTTAAAATTCTCTAAAGTCACAGACGTCTAAGGTTTTACCATAGACGTCTGTCATGTGCAAAAACTGTCAATTTTGAAAAGACGCCTATGTTTCATTCAAAAAGAAATCACCTTTCAGCAAAAGGTTGCGGCCATTAAATTGAATAGACTTTCTCAAATAGTAACAACTTTTCATCTGCACTTTTTTGAATCTATAAATACTACTTTGATGGAGAAATAGAAATTAATTAACTTGAATTAATCTATTCTTTCCTCTCTTGATTTCTAAACACTTTCGTGCATATACATTGTTCACATACTCTTAATCTATTATAACCAAAAAATAATTTTGGTAAAATCACTTCCTACAACTCAAAGCATTCATATCCATATACTCAAAGGAGATCATATGAAGATTTGTATTATAAGTCAAAAACCGTGTTATTTGGAACACAAGATTGTCAGAAATACTTTTGTATTAGCCTATCCTCCGGGCGAAGTGAGGATAATTTGGTTAAAGGAAATACCGAAGGGAAGCTTCAGTACTGGACGTAGGACGGGAGGTCCGAACCAGTATAAAAACTCTGGTTTGCATGCTTTTTATACTTTACTATTTATTGTCTACTATAGTATTAACTTGTACACTTGCATATTATACACAAGTTAGATAATATACAACCCACATGATTTTCAGAAAGAGCCGAAGACACAGCTTGAAAATGAAAAGAAAGAGAAAGATAAGGTCCTCCAAACAACTCAAGAATACTGTGAAGAAACCATCGAGGCTCGTAAGTAGAGAGACGGTGCATTGGAAAAGACTGAAAAGGTGGATGAGTCTGTGGTAGCTGTAGAGAGGCGAATTAAAGATAGTTTTGATCCACTCATCACCAACTACAATGCCAACGTTCTTAAGTTTCGAAACTTGGTGTGGCTTGAAAAAGCTTATCTCGTGCTCTAGCGATGGCGTGGGAGAAAATTGTGAGGGAAGAGTGAGAACATTCAGAAGGAAGCAAAGTGGACTTGGTTGAACTGGAGAAGAAATTCCGAGTCCAGAGGAAATCGAGGCGCTCAGAACAGGTGAACTCATTTTATATCTGAAGTTGGTTGCTACAATTCAAAACGATCAAGCCGAAGGTTCCGGCACTACTCCTCGGGATATTGATACCGGTCTCACCTCTGGGCCGCCTGTTTCCTTTATCACTCCTTCAGATTCCAAGTATAATCCTTTCATGCTGCAACTCCACAAAACAAGCACTCTATCTCCTATATAGGAGGGGAATTCGGGTGGTACACCTACCCATACTGAGCCTCAATCTGGCAGAGCTATATCGTTGACCTTACCCATATATGAGAAAGCCCACATGATGCCGGTCGATGTAGTTAATTTCTCATTTCATCTTTCTCAAATTTAAGTTCAGCCGGCGATCTCAAGTCTTTCGAAGGAGAGAATCCAACTGAGACCACATGTGATAAAGACCGATTCAATAGTCGTAATTATCTCTAAGGTGATCCCGAGCATCTCAGTTAGTGATGCTCCAGGTCCAGGTGCATAAATGGTTGGTGTGTTATAAGAAAAAGGGCATGGTGACTTCCAAGAGACACATGCGGATGATGATGTTGAGATCACTGGGTCTATTGATCCTACTCAAGGGCTTTCAATGAGCGAACTTGTAACAAATCGTACCTTAATGGGTTAAATTTTGAAAAAAATCAAAATCCAAGTCCATCAAAGCATAGATCGTTGGATTTGGTACATGCAAATCAGCATGAGCATTATCAGAGATTGATATAAATCTAAACTTACAGCGAAAACAATAATAGGGTAAGAATACTGACTTGACTACTACCTTGGAATTAATGGTATTCCTTAGATAACAGATTGTCACATCAGCATCGAGCATGGGAGAAAGAAGACCTCTCTAAAAACAAAGCACATCCAGCTCCAGTGACATGTTCCCCTAAATTCTATCATGTGGGTTGTAATGAGGAGGGAGGTTAGTACAACATTCTGATGACTGGAAAAATATAAACTGTCCATAACATAAACTTATACCAATTGGGTTTCATTTAATTGTTACGTCCATCAAGGTTAGCAATTCTAATCTAACGTTGCATTGCACACACGATTCCATACTTACCCCTTCCAAGGTACAAAATACTAATGAAGCCTTACAACCATCCAATACTTCCAAACCCATTTGCAACTTCATACTTTTAAATATGAAGCGGGCTACTATAATACTTTTAAAAGAGAAATAAACAGACTTTGTCATTTAAGACCTTAATCAAGGTAGATCCCGTCATTTAAGACCCATTCCCAAGGTGGTTTCCTAACAATGTTGTCAATGGTTGGTGGGTCCTGGCTACAAGACCTCTAACCACTATTTAAGGCTTCCGACATTTAATGTCCAACTATTACCGCATCTATCGCCAATAAAACCGTAGCTATGTAATAAACAATGCCCAAGCCACTTAATACCTTTTATTGGAAAATAGATAGACTCTGGTCATTTAAGACCTTAATTAAGGCACACCCCATTATTCAAGACCTATCCCCAAGGTGTGCTCCTAAATGGTATTATTGTTACTACGGCCTTAGCAATGTGATAGACTGTACCCAAGCCACATAATACTTCTAAGTGGAAAATAGGTAGACTCTAGTCATTTAAGACCTTAATTAAGACAGACCCCATCATTTCAGATCTATTTCCAGAAGCGTGCTCCTCAATGGTACCATTTAGCTTCATTGCTTGGAAATCTCATTGGGCAACTTAATACTTCATTTCTATGAAAGAGGAGGACCCTATAGTCACTTAAGACCCCAAACCTGAAGTGAACCCTTCCCGAGATATCCACTATCACTCTTTAATTATAAATATGACATCTCATTAGGTTACTTCTTTCGGTAGGGAGGCAGACACTTCAGCCACTTAAGATCTCAACACTAAAGTAAACCCTTTTTAGAGACATCCTTATTTATTTATTTAGAATCCCACTGGGTTATTTCATACTTCCATTTAGGACAGAGGCGGACCCTTAAGCCACTTAAGACCACAAACCAGAAGCGAACCCCTATGGAGATATCACTCACCGCTCCTAATTCCAAATTTGGACCATTTAATACTTTCCAATTAAGAAAGCAAGTCCAATCTCTCACGTCGTCATGAGTCCTAGGATTGTGATATCTCACATCAGCAGTAAGTTCACCTGACTGCTGATAGCCTCAAAGTGAAATGCAATCTTCCGTCAAGTGACCTACTGACCTCGCATCACTAATCTACTAAGTCTGATTAACCATCCTAAGTCTTTACTTATATTATCTTAGGTGGACATTGAACTTAGCTTTCTAATTCCCTTTTTATTTAAAGCATTAAGATTTACCTTAAATATTTATCTACCCATAAATCCCCGTTTAATACTCATAATGTCAATTTGTCCATGAAATTCTAACGGATGTTTCCTAAGACATTTATGTATGATTACTAATTTCAAATTAGTAACCTTTTATATCTATTTCATTT
This sequence comes from Allium fistulosum, assembly GCA_030737815.1. Lineage (NCBI taxonomy): Eukaryota > Viridiplantae > Streptophyta > Magnoliopsida > Asparagales > Amaryllidaceae > Allium > Allium fistulosum. Next base: position 426,670,001 of record CM060903.1, read on the forward strand.
TTATCGGTCCCATTAATCCATTTACCCTATCAGATTATTGCAACTCCCTTATTGACATTTGTTGGGGTTGCAACATTTTAAATTCTTTTCTCATTAGTTAATTATCCTAAATGTGAATATAACGTGCAAGCGTCGTTATTAGCTTTTTATTTAATTATTATAAGCATGGTAAATTATGTTATAATATTTACTTTTATCAAATATATTCTAGTAATATATCTTCACTAGAATATTATTTTCCATGTTAGATTGTTGGAATCATATCTAAAAAGATCGCCCGCTATAATTTCCATAAATTAGCCCAAAACAAAAGATTTAACTTTAAAATATAAAAGATTACATTGTTTGAAATTAAAGGAATAATCATTTCTTTTTATTACTAAAATAAACAGTATAAACTATAATGAATTCATACTTTACACATCTCTTTCTCTTCCTATTTGCAACTATTCCTAGTTAAATCAAACAATGTATTTTTTTAAAGAAAAATAAATCAAACTAGTTTACAAATATTATGCGGACCTAAATTCCAACAATTTCAAACATAGAAAAGTTTACATTCCAATATGGTTAGGGTAATGATCCAAATTTATAACATTATTATACAATCTATTTCAGATCTGTAATAAATTTCATTCAAATCAATATCTAAATTCATACTTTTGGGAAGATCGGGTTGTAAACAATGCTAAATCAATTCATAAACAAGAATATGTAGGCGATATTTACTATATTCAATTTATTGCCTACAACTCATATACAATTATCCAATTAGGCATAAAAATCAAATAAACACCAACGGGATAATTTCATATTATAACAATCTATAAAATTTCTCATTCACCTTTTAAAAGCGATCCAAATCTCTAGATTTGAAGTAGAACCTTTGATTCATCTCCAAATCCTTTTTAATCCAAGAGATATGTATAAAAGGGTATATACATACATTAGAATTATAGATCTGAGAAGAGATTTGGGATAAAGAGAGAAAATAGATACAAATATATATAAATTACCTCAAATACGCATATGGTTGATTCTCTTCTCTTCTCTAATTTGCATAAATATAGATACAAGTATCTTATCTCTATAATTTAGAAAGAAAGTGGAGAAGAAGAAATGGCAATGCTTCGGTACTGCCTCTATAAAAATATGAGAAGAGAAGTGAGGGCAGGGCCTAAATTTATAGGCACTAGAATCAACCAAAACCGTACGATTGAAATATATTAAATCTTGGTCATTGCGGCCTAGGTATATTGTAGCCGCCAGGTCGCCACCGGTCCAGCGCCTATGGATCACCGATCAACCACTGGGGGTCGACCATCCTCAATAACGGGTCGGCCTGTGGGCCTAGGAAATTAATATAAAAACGTTAATTTTTCTTATTTGATTATTTTTGTTCCGAATTCGTTTTTCGTCCATAATTTTTTCGTTTGGACTCCGATCGCAAAACTTCAAATATGAAAGTTGCTCTGAATTTTGCCATGAACGCCATGGTGCAAGTTTCATGGTCAAATTCCTTCATTTGCATAGATTCCATTTTTGGTGTCTAACTAACTAACTAATTAAATAGCTAACACCAAATTACGGGGTGTTACAGAACTTCTTGAATAACAGCTCAAGTTCACTGTAGAAATTAAGTAAGAGCCAACTGACTTTTTTCCTGATCTGTCAATAGTTTTGTCCAATGAGACCATTTTTGCTTCGGTCGCGCTACCATGACCGGGAGCACTCAAAACATGTTTGCTACGTGTTACTTAGCCCGCCTTCGAAGGGCAAAGGAAGTGGAGGAAGAATAAGGAAGAAACTGGAGGGATCCGATGAGCCATCTTCTACAGAGAAGAAAGAGAAAAGGAAGAGGACCAAGAAATGATCATCCATCTCCTTTGTGCTTTTGGGTCTATAGTATTAGGAACCAGCTTTTGTTCTCAAGCCGATTTTGTGCGATTTCGACCCTCGTTTTGATTTCAGTATAGTTGTCAATAACACTTGTACTTTTTCTTCCAAGTCTTATTTTGGTTGTGAATAATAGAGACCTTATTATTTTGTTCAAGTCTTGTGTGAATTTGTCCAAGTGTTTGAGAAATGCACTTTACATTCAATGTATTAGCAGTCCACTTCTCATCGTCATCATCAGACTAAGTTACTAGTATGTTCTATCATTTGCAAGTAAAGAATGATTACCAGAATGTTTGTTCGCACATGACCATATTCGACTCTGGAACTTGGTCAAACTCCACTTGGTTAAAAAGCTAACTTAAAATGTCCAGGACATTTTGAATGCGATCACACCTAAATCCTGGGCGTCAATCAAGGTAATTCATCTTTGGATGTCTCTCTGGAATACATGCCTTGACCATGCCAAACTCTGAGCGTCGGTTGGAGTTAACCACTTAATCATAGTGATTTAAACATCCTTTTCCAGGATGTTTTCTTTGATCGTGCCTAATTCTAGGCGTTGATCGATATAAGTAAGATCCCGCCTATCTCCAGGCGCAGATCTTGTGTCTTGCCTGCTCCGAACAAGCTGTGGATGCTTTGACAAACTCTTGGCATGAGCAGTAGAGGTGAACTGCCTCATTCAGCCTTTGAATGTTTATACTCCTACCCTCAATTCGTGGGTTGGAGGAGTTGTTTGGCATCTCTCCGGACGCCAAGTGTCGTTGAGCTTTGTGCGTCCGATCATGGACTACAGATTCTTGGTTAGCACCTATCTCCGGTTACCTGCACACCTATATTTTGCACATGCAAGTTCATCTAAGTAAATGTAATTGATCCTAGTGTAAGGTCAAGCACAGACAGATTCATAAGCTTTGGAAGTCATTTCTTTTATATACACTAAAAATGACAGATTTTGTCTGATTATATAACTTTGATTACACATGTACAAATTTACATTCAAGTGAAATAGCATCGTAAATGTTCGCAATTCCACGCCCGTGGGAGTGAGAACTCGTCCACCGTTGCCAGCTTAAACGTGTCATCTCCAAGCTTCTGTTGAATTGCATATGGACCTTCCCATGTCGGACCCAAGTTTCCAGGGCCAGGGAAGATTCGTTAGAGAACGAGATTGCCAATTTCGAAGATCCGACTCCTGACCTTGGTATTGTAGTATCGAGCGACTCGGTTTCGATGCGCGGTTGCTCTCAAGTCAACTTCATCACACTTTCCACCGATTATATCGAGAGACTCTAGTAGGAGTTCCACATTCGTCCGTGGCTGACTTGTGGGCCATTCGATAATCCTAAAGTGCCAATGGAAGTTCATCGACCCACTTGCCCTTAGTCTTCTCCAATCGTTTCTTAAGAATAGACTTAATGATTTTGTTAACTGTCTCGACCTGTCCATTCACCTGGAGGTATGCCATCGTAACAAACCTTTTCTTGATATGGTACCTGCAGCAGAAATCTTTGAACTTGGCTGTCGAATTGAGTCCGATTATCGAAGATAATCGTTTGTGGAACCCCAAAACGACAGATAATGTTTTTGACCACGAAGTTGATTACTTTCTTTGTGGTGATCATGGCTAACGACTCTGCCTCAACCCATTTGGTGAAGTAATCAACCGCAACGATGACATACTTCGCATCACCCTTAGATATTGGCAACGCACCAATGATATCGATTCCTCAGACCGCAAACGGCTAGGGACAGACCATTTGGGTAATCTCTATTGGCGAGGCTCTTGGTATCTTGGTGAATCTCAAGCATTTATCACACTTACTGGTGTAATCAGCCGCGTCTCGATTGATAGTTGGCCAGAAATACCCGTAACAAAGGATATTCTTCGCTAGGGTTTACCCCCCGGTGTGGTCGCACATGCCCCTTCATGAACTTCTCTCAAGACTCGCTTGAGCTTATCGTTGGAGACACACCAAAGCATAGGAACTAAGAATCCTTTTCTGTAAAGCATCCTTTCTTACATGATGAATCTTGCAGCTTTACGAAGGAGTTGAGGTCGTTCATTCCCCCTGTCAGAAAGGATTCCTTTATGTAGATAGTTCTTTATCGGAGTCATCCATGACTCCTTCTCAGATTCGGCATCCAAGCGACATCCATCTGGTCCACGCTCGGAGCCAACGGTACTTCCACCGAAACCAGGCCTATGAGTTGCGCATCTCCGAAAATGGCCAACTTAGCTAGCGAGTCGACCTTCGCATTTTCCTCTCTGGGAATATGCATTATCGTGTAATATTCAATATAACTTAGTAGTTCAAGGGCTCGATTTAAATAAGGAGCTAGTCTCACTCCTTTCACCTGAAACTCTTTTCGCACTTGACATACCACCAGATGGGAATCACAGAAGATATGCAAAGTCTTAACCCCTAGCTCCTTAGCAATCTTGTGTCCCTCAATGAAGGCCTCATATTCTGCTTCATTGTTTGTCATGGGAAAGTCGAGTTTTAGGGCATAACAAATTGAATGTTCCTCAGGAGTCACCAGCACGACTCCAGCACTATAACAACGTTCGTTAGATGCACCATCCGTGTACATCTTCCATCTGGCATTCTGCTCTCCACTGCTTTCTGGAATGTCATCTCCCGCAGTGTATTCAGCAATGAAATTCGCCAAAGCTTGACTCTGGATCGCTCTCCGGGATGATAAGTTATGTCGTACTGGCTCAATTCAATGTTCCATTTCAATAGCCTTTCAGAGGTCTCAGGTCATTGCAACACCTGTTTCAAAGGCTGGTCAGTCGGGACTTTGATCAGATGAGCCTGAAAGTAGGGGCGGAGTTTCCTTGAAGCGATTAACAGGCAGTACGCGAGCTTTTCCAGCTTCGAGTAATTTCTTTCTACTCGTGTCAACCGCTTACTGATGTACTACATTGGTCTCTGAATCTGGGACTCCTTACATACAAGTGTGATGCTCAAAGAGTGGACCGACACTGCCAAATAAATAAACAAGTCCTCATTATCCAGTGGCTTTAACATAATGGGGGGTCTCTCCAAGTGATCCACCAGAGCCTGGAATGCGTCTATACATTCATGCATCCAAGCGAAATTCCTCTTCCCCTTCTCGATCGCCTCAAAGAAAAGGATGCATTTGTCAGTGGCTCTAGAAGTGAATCGACCCTGGACAGCAACCTTCCCATTCAAGCTCTGAACGTCTTCAACTGTTTTCGGGGCTTTGACGTTCCTCGGTGCTTCGATCTTTTCCGAATTGGCTTCGATTTCATGGGAGTTCACAATGAAGCCTAAGAATTTCCCTGACGCAACGTCGAATGAGCATTTCAAAGGGTTAGGCTTCATCTCGTACTTTCGGAGAACGCTGAACATCTCTGTCAAATCATTGATGTGGTTCCTCGATCGTTGTGACTTCACAAGCATATCGTCCACATAGACCTCCATCAAGCGTCCGATCTGATCTTTAAACATCTTTTTCACCAATCTTTGGTAAGTCGCTTTAGTGTTCTTTAATCCAAAAGGCATGACAAGATAGAAGTACAGTCGCAGATCGGTTATAAAGCTGGTGTGTTATTGGTCCGGGACATACATCGAAATCTGATTGTATCTAGAATATGCATCCATGAACGATCACAATTCATGTTCGACTATCGAGTCCACCAGCTGATCAATCCTCGGAAATGGGAAGATGTCCTTCGGGCATGCCTTATTTAGGTCAGAATAGCCGACGCATGTCCTCCACTTCCCGTTTGACTTCTTCACCAAGACTAGATTTGATACCCACTCTGAATATAGGGCATCGTGGATGAAACCGTTATCTTTCAACTTCTCCACTTCTTCTTTGAGTGCAGCGGATCTATCCGAACCCAGGATGCGGCATTTTTGTTTCATAGGAACGCATTTAGGATTTATATTTAATGCTTGGTTCGCTATCTCCGGCGATATTCCATACATGTCTGATAGAGTCTAGGCAAACACATTCAAGTTCGTCTGGAGAAAAAAAAAACTAACTCTTTCATCATGTTCAGGCCAAGCTATGATCCGACCTTTAGGACCCATGTAGGGTCATCTTGGCTGATCAGGATGTTGATTGCCACTGAGCTAGAGCTGCCTTTCTATTCTTTAGCTCTTTCCACGAATCCATATCCTTATGGAACCGACTGTGTTGCCCAAGCAAGAGCTTAGAAGGTGGTTGATATACGTCCAGATCATTGATGCAAAGAGTCCTCTCTACACCCTTTCATATCTCTCTTCGCCTCACCTCTTTCAGTTCGGCGACATAACACTCGCGGCCAAGCCCTTATCTCCTTGAACAATTCCCACCATTCTCGATCGGGAACTTTATCGTTAAGAACCATGGAGCGATGGCCGCTCTAAATTCAGCAAGAGACGGTCGGCCGAAAAAAGCATTGTAGGTAGAATACATATCCAATACAACAAAAGGTACGGCCCGCATTCTCCTGCAATCGCCCTTCTCAAGTACCACTGGTAGATCCACACATCCCACGGGCTCAGTAGCAGTCCCATGAAATCCTTAGATCTGAGATTTACATGGTTTTAAGTCCTTGTCCTCCAGAAGCAACTGATGTCGGCTTTCTTGAACAGAATGTTGATGGAACTTCCACAGTCCACCAAGGCTTTCCTCATAACAACAGGGCCAATCATGGCCGATATCACAAGCGGATCAATTGTCGAGGCCTCTACCCCATCGGCATCTCTGTTTCGGAACACGATATCATCTGTCATAGTTTTGAGTTGCTTTGCTGAAACGTCGTCCTCGACGGCAAAGCAGCTCTCATTCGCTACGTGTTTTAACGCTCCCACATACGGTTCCATCTCGTTCCAACTTTTCTCAACTGGATGCGGTCCACTAATAATAGTATTTATCATAAGACGTTTCTCAAGCGACCTAAGCTCATCAACACCAAGCCCGGCTTCCCCCTGCTGAGGGTTTGAAGTTCCTTGCCCGCCATCCTGCGGGGCTTGCAAAAACTGTTGTAATTTCTTCTTACGAATCAATTCTTCAATCACATCACGCAAATGTCTACATTCATTGGTGTTGTGACCATGCGTTTCGTGAAATTTGCAAAATTTGCCAGACCTCTTCTCCTTTTCAGTCGACTCCTAAGGAGCCGGCTTTCTGTACTTCTCTTTACCCTAAGTAGCCAAGTACATGTTTTCAATCGAGTTGTTCAGTGGAGTGTAATTGTCAAACTTTGGGATTCTCAGACGTCTCCTTGAATCCGAATTCTTGTCTTGAGCTCCACTGTTGTTCTTGCCCTATCCACCACTTTGGTTTTCCACATTAACATCAACACTTCTGAAACTCCATTTAGATTGTTTCACAGCAATATTACTCTATATCGCTTCAACCGAACGACCGGCATCGGCCTTCTCGTGGTAGTACTTGCCTCCTCTAAGCGCAAGAACTGATTCACCTTTTTATAGAATATAACCATCGTTGGTGGGGGCTTCATCTTCAATCACTTCCTGAAATTAGTCTCGGGATGAATCCCCCTAATCAATGCCACCAACACGATATCCTCTTGAGCATTGCTTACTTCCATCATTGCAGTATGATCTATGTAAGAAATCTTTCAAAGACTCTCTCGCTCCCTGTAAGAGGTTGGAAAGTGACATAACGTCCTTTGGCCGGATCGTATGCATACGCAATTATTCAATGAACTTTCGCGTCAATTGCTCGAAAGACGATATGAATCTTGACGGCAGCCGGGTGAACCACATCATCACCGCTCCCTCCAAGAAAATCGGGAAACAACGACGTCGTACATCATCGGTAGCTCTAGTAGAATCCATGTGCCAGTCATACTTCATCAAGTGCTGCCTCGGAACTGTCTTCCCGTTATATGACTGCATCGTCGACATCACAAACCTCCTTGAGTATTCCTCGCATAAGATATCTTCCGTGAACGGATTCTGGCTCGGGGAGGAACCGCATTCATCATTAGTTCGATGTTGGCTCTCATTTATAAGTCTCTTGACCATTTCAGTCAAATCCGGCTCAGGTGGATCTACCGAATGGCGGTAATCATGACCCGCTCTAAGTGTTTGGCCTGGCAAACGCTCTTGGTTTGTTCCACGATATCTAGGCTCCCCTAACTCGGGGAGAACCATTTGTTCAGCAGTTTGATGACTTCTTCGAGACAGATCCACGGCACCTACCTAATCTTCGACATTCTGACCGTCTACAACACGTCCAAATGTCAAACTAGCACCATCACTTGGGAGTCGACCACTCGCGACCATGTTTGATGGTTCGATACCGATCCCTCTTGATGGATCAGTCCAAAGGGCCTTGATCGTGGCTCGATCCCGCCTTCTGTTTCGACTTCCGGTGTCCTTCCCGAGCATCTTCTGCTTTCTGTTCCTCTGCCTCTACTCCGACGATGAGGAACTTTCAGGTTCTGAACTAGAAGGTGTTCTGTCCCTCCTGCTTCTTCTACAGTCGTTTGTCAGTTGATTCAATAAATCCAAGCTCTCCTTCATTTGCTAATTAAGTTCATTGCGGCTTTCCTGGAGCTTATCTTCCATTTTTTTCATCATACAGTCCATCTCAACCCTAGTAATCACATTTGTTGGTTCTGACCTTCATTAACAGTTGGTTGGGCAACCTCCTCAACATGTTGGAAACCATCATTCTCAATATTCTCAATAGCACATAAAGCGATGGATCGATCCCTTCTAGGAACCCATGGTAGAAAGCACTTGTGTAGATTTCTGTAAATCTTAGTAGTTAAAAATTCCAAAAACGGAGAAAACTGGATCTATCTCTTAGACTTATGCAATCCAATAGTAGATGATAGAACCGAACATTCTGAGAATCGTTCTCGGTGAAAGCACCAAAATGTTACTACCAAAATATGGCAACAACACCCAAAGATTAAGTAGAGAATAAAAGTGATGAAAAGTAAATGAAAAATGAGCAAAACAAAACAACACGCATTTATAGTGGTTCGGCTAATCGTTGCCTATGTCCACTTGAAAATTTTATTGATGATATAGTTGTTTTACAAGTGATATTCTTATGGTTCGGTACCACTCCACAAAGAATTACAAGAGGTTATATATAAATTGCAAGAGAGCCAAAAAGATCCTCAAAATGATGCCCTTACAGGTCTATTTATAGATGTAGGTTGACGGAAAACGCCCCACCATGTTCTCCTCCATGATCTTCATGATCTATAGGTAGTTAATCTCGAGAAAACGTGACCTTGTCAGCAACAGCTATGGATCGGTACCGATCCATAAGCATAGATCGGTACTGATCCCTAGGAACTTCATATGGATCCTTCTAGCCACTTTGGGATGAAATATATATCGTTAGTTTTGTGATTCCAAACTTGTTTGTGTATCTATGAGCTTGTTTAAATCAATCTGATGGATCGGTGGAAGAATAAACTTGTTTTTTGGTGCTTGAGTCATTTGATAGCAAATAACGAACAATCGATCTATAGAGCTTTGAATAGACTTATAGCGTCAAGACTAAGTAATAGAAGAAATATGGAGTGGTTTTGAGGAGACTTAAAGGATTGGTATCCATTAAATTGATGGATCGAGTCTTGGAACTTTTAGAATGGTCTTGTTTTCGCTTTGTGACCTTCGTTGTACTTAGTTTCCAGACTTTACAGCTATTTCTCCAGATCTTCTATCTAAGGAGCTTTCAAATTTTATTTGTCAAGTCGGTCTAGATACTAGCCGATCAAAAGACTGAATAACAGTATATGTTGAGACGCATGCTAAATTTAAGCAAACAGAAAACAAACACATTTTATCAGGCCATAGAAGAATGAAGGGATATATTGTTATCATTGTTAGCAAGAAGGTAGAGTATATTGCTGCTGCTTATGTGTGTTTGTCCTCCCATACGGATCCCAAATAGAAATGTACCAATGATTCCATGCTGGACCAAAACGAAAAATGTACTTCATGCGAAAATACCAATAAAGAATTTGCTGACCAGGAAAACACAGTAAAAAATAAAAAATAAAAAAATAAAAATAAAAAGGCAGAACAAAGAGCTCAACAAATGTGCTGTTAGCTTGATTTCATAAAGGGAAAAGAGAACAAGTTTGTGTTCATGCATGTGTATATCAACATGCCAATATGTGACACTTTGTATATATTATCCCATTTAACAATGCATACAAAAAAATGTGGTGTATTGCTGGAGGTCACTCACGTAAACTCCCAATACCTAAGTTCCCAGTTATTCCACTAAAACACTTCATAATACCAGGGCCATCTCGTACGGGCAAAAGCTTGAACTCATTCTGCATTGTCTTGCTAAACGAACTTCTATACGTTCAGCTATGCATTGCAGAAATGATTTCATTCGGCAATGTTTTATGGAACGACTTTCAGATAATTTGGTATGACATTGCCGAATGTGGTTGGTCTTAGGAAGTGTAAATGTGTAATGACTTTTTTTTTCTTGAAATTTGATACAAGTGAGAAGCAAACATGGTACCCTTTAGCAGTACTCAAAATCTGATCTCTATAACCTGTCGTTAAGCTCACTTAAAGTGTTTGTCAGTTTACTGATCAAGTTATTGGTAACATTCTGGGCTTGCAGTTGAGCTTCCAAAATCGTTCTTATCTCAACTAGTCGAGTGTGAATGCTGCTATCTACATCTGTTTCCCGTGATTTTCTTTTGCGTTTAAAATCTTCTGGCTCCGGGGAAGATGGTCTTTTATCCAGTTTTACTTCCTCTGCTTGCTTCTTCTCTTTCTGAACACCTGACATTAATATTTTAGTTAAAATGACACTTTACGGAACTATGTAAACAAGAAATGCATGAATAAAAAGGTCTGTATCTTTTCAGACATAAGCACGTCACCATACTTTGTTACAATATGAGAAATAGGAGGGAAGAATTGACATGGAAACTCTATCTGTTGCCAAAATTTAAGAAACATATTAATATGAGAATTTACATGGAAACCATATCAACTGCATAAATTTAATAAGCATATTAATACGAGATCTAACACACGCTCCATGCGTACGGAACAAGATTATTAGTATATAGAGCTTGCGTTCCATGTATACGAAACAAAAGGATTAACACAAATGGTTGATGCTCGTGCATAAAATGAAAAATAAATAGTACAAATAACACGCACTTTGCGTGTGAAACGCAATAAATTTACAAAGGGCACACAATCCACGAGTGAAAGATGACGTTGCAATTTGGAAAAACATACATGACAACTGTTGCGATCATATCTTCGGTTCAATATGCATAAAATCTAATTGAAGTCTAATATATAAGCATGATATGATGGTTCAATACACAAAAATAAGTTATAATAATTGTTTCTCGCTTGCTTTCTTTTTCTGATCTTGATAAGGATGCCAATAGTAGAAAGATTATATATAATAGAGCTAAAAATGTTACCAAACAATATTTTGACATGATTCACAATATTAATATGACTATTAAAGTTAACAATTATTTGTCATGTTAGCTTCATAGATTGTTGTTATTCATTAATTTTTGAAGAAAAAAAATATTCATTTGGAAATTGTTTACCAATGAGACAGAAAATCATGTTGTTATTTTTTATTAGATTGTAGCATTTTAGCACGTGCAATGCACAACAACAACTACAACTACAACCACTAAGTCATTATTCCCAAACAAGTTGGGGCCGGCTACAGATGAAACCCAAAACTAAATGTCAGAGTTAATTTAAAAGTAATAACAACACTAATAGATTTAAAAATAATAACAACAATAATAATAAAAGAAGTAAAAAGTAAAATAATTAAACTAATAATAATAATAATAAATAAATAAAATAAAATAATAAATAAAAATAGATAAAGAAATTAAAAAACCATGATGATGTTAATAATAATACTAATAGTAATAACGGTACGGATAGTAATAGGGATCGAAGACCAAACACTACGTCTTAGGTTCCTATTCACTAATCATATAATCTAAAACTTATAACACTGTGCATAAACCAATCCTAAGTAAAAAAAGCCCTAGCTCATGATTTTGGTACGTGGATCGCTAACTTTCACGCGCTCCTGTTCAACACCAGCTCTTCGGATATATTACAATCACTCAAGTCCCTTTTTACTACTTCCACCAACATCAACCTTGATTGGTCTCTACCTCTCTTTGAGCATTCGATGCGTTCTATAATTCCAACGCATACAGGTGTCTCCGGAGGCCTCCGTTGAAGATGTCCAAATCATCTTAAGCGATGTTGGACTAACTCTTTCATTTGGTGCTACTCCAAGTTTGTCGCGTATATCATCATTTCTAATTCGGTCTCGTCTTGTATGACCATGGCTCCATGGCAGCATACGCATCTCTGCTACACTTATTTTCTGGACGTATTGTCTTTTAGTAGACCAACATTCTGCATCATACAATGTTGCAGACCTGATTGTCGTTCTGTATAACTTTCCTTTACGTTTTTATGGGACTTTCCTATTACAGAGAATGTCGGACGCTAGTCGTCATTTCATCCATCCCGCTCAAATTCTAAAACTAACATCTTCATCAATCTCACCATCATACTGCAACAGTGACATCTTCATCATCTGACATGACACCGCTTAACTCGCACTTCATATACTCTGTTTTCATTCTGCTAAGCCTAAGACCTTTTGATTCTAAAGTCTGCCTCCACAACTCCAGTTGTCTATCAACCTCTACCCTACTTCCGTCAATCAGCACCACATCATCATCAAAGAGCATACACCAAGGAATTTCACCTTGTGTATCCTTCGTAACCTCATCAATCACTAAAGCAAAATTGTAGGAGCTTAAAGCTGACCCTTGATGTAATTCTATGTTAATGGAAAAGTCACTGTTTTCACCGTTGCATGCTCTGACACTGGTCACAACATCATCGTACATATTGTTGATAAGGGTAATGTATTTTGTTGGGATTCTCTTCTTTTCCAGAGCCTACCACATAATTTTTCTCGGTAGTTTGTCATAAGTTTTCTCCAAATCGATAAATACCATGTGTAGATCTTTCTTTTGCTTCATAAATCTCTTCATAAATTGTCTTATCAAGAAAATCGCATTTGTGGTCGACCTTCCAAGCATGAAACCAAATTGGTTTTTTGAAACGTTTGTCTTCATTCTTAATCGATATTCAATGACTCTCTCACAAAACTTCATTGTATCTCATAAACTTAATTCCTCTGCGGTTTGTGCAACTTTGAATATCCCCTTTATTCTTGAAGATTGAAACTAGTATGTTTCGCATTCACTCATCTGGCATCTTGTTTGATTTGAAAATATTAATAAACGACTTAGTTAGCCAAGCTATCCTTACATCTCCAGGCATCTCCACACCTCCATATGGATGTCAGCAGACCTCAAGTTGTCTGCTTTCATCCGTTTTAGCGCCTCCTTTATCTTAGACTCTTGAATTCTTCGAACAAAATGTCTGCTGGTGTCATCGAAAGAGTCGTTCAACTCGATCGTAGTGCTATCACCTTCTTTATTGAATAACTTGAAGTATTCTCTCCATCTATTTTTTTACCTCATCATCCTTCACCAAAAGTTTATTATTCTTATATGCATTTAACATGATTGAAGTCTCTCGTCTTCCTCTCACATAGCTTGGTTATCCTATAGACGTTTTTTTAATTCTCTTTCGTACTTAGCTTTTGATATAGATCTTCATACGTCTGACCTCTTGCTTCACTCACCGCGCTCTCTTTGCGTTCTTTGCCGCTTTGTACTGTTGCATGTTATCCTTGCTTCTGCGATGATGCAAGTATTTGTAGCATTCCTTCTCATTGATAGTCTTTTGCACATCAATGTTCCACCACCACGAATCTTTAAGTTCGCGTTTATTTCCTTTTGTTATCCCAAACACCTCAGTAACCACTTTTCGAATACGCGTTGCAATCTCATCCCACATGTCATTTGTTTCTCCTTCTATATTACATGCCCATTCTCACATCACTCTATCCTTAAAACACTTGTGAGGTGTCTTCTTTGAGCTTCAACCATTCGTCCTACTAATCTTGGCTCCTTTGTCTTGTCGAACACGTATCCAAAGACAAAACTCGTCAAAAGCTGATGTTATGAGACGACACATTCTTCAGGTATGACTTTGCAATCTACACAAATTTGTTTTTCATCTCTTCTTGTAAGGACAAAGTCAACCTGGCTAGAGTGTTGGCCACTACTTAAATTAACTAAATGCGATCGTCTCTTTCTAAAGAAGGTATTAGCCATCATGAGATCATAAGTAATAGCGAAATTCAATATTTCTTTCCCTTCTTGGTTCCCATCGCCATATCCAAAACCAACACTCTCTCAAACCCTCCACTAGTTGTACCAACATGACCGTTAAAATCTCCTCCTATGAAAAGTTTCTCAGTACTAGGTACATCTCTAACCATAGCTCTTATTTTCAAATAAACCGTCTTTTATTTCAAATAATAAAAAAGATTTTTTCCAAATAAGAAAAAATTATAAAAAATAAAATAAAGAGTGCATTCAACATGAATATTAAATAAATGAAAAACGATATGATTTATTGATATTGAGAAAAGAAAAAACATTGAAACGGAAAAAGAAAGGAAAAAATATGTAAAAAACTGTCATGGATTGAATTCTAACTTGCGACCTTAATATGAAAAAATATGTAAAAAACTGTCATGGATTGAATTCTAACTTGCGACCTTAATATTATTCCAAACTCCCCAACTAAAAATAAGATTAATTCTTGCAATGAACGTAGTTTGAACTTGTCACATCATGGTTACATATAAGAGCATTATTAAGAATTCATGGTCAGATCAAAAAATAACAACCGACTCCAACTATCATTAAGATTATTGCAAGCATGCATAGTTTCTAAATTTAAGAAGCATTTAGTATTGTTGCAAATCTGCATGACTATGCAGTGTTTTCTACTTTCTACTTGACGAACCTTGCCAAGTAAAAGTTTGTATTACAGATATGAACCTAGGGTGCAGGGTATGCATGCCATATATTTCACATGGACCGAGAAACTAAGACTCAAGTGTCCAAATTTGATTGTCATCTAAGACATGCATCGAAGATCTCTTTTTGAAGATATTCTGACATGATGTCAAACATAAACTTTTATTCAGCATAAAATATAACTCTAAAGAGATGATGGCCTCATAATTATAAGAAAAAAACAGCATATTCATCATTGGCAAAGTATAAGTTTGAGGAATCGAAAAAATTGCCGGTTGAGTACATCAATACGGATTTAAATTATGAAGTCCTTATTTTCTACAAAGCAAATAACGCAAGCTAAGGTTTTGAATTAGGTTTGCGAAAAATTGTCAAAAAATCTATAAAATATGACTATGGAATAAAAAATAAAGATATTTGATTAAAAAATATATATACCTATAGAACAACCATACGTACGAAAAGAAGCATAAATCGATTTGTGTTTTAATAAAATGCAAAAATATAAGAAAATTGCAGACTAATTTGTGCTTTTTAAAATATATATTACACCAAATACTTTTTGGATATACTTTCTCGATCCGGTGAATTTCTGACTGTGTAAAACAAAGGTAATTGTGGTTATCTTTACAATGAAGTTCGTTTCAAGGTATGTTGATTACAACCCTTCCTTAAGACGATAACACTACCGTTTATGAAACGAGCAAGTGTTCTGAGTTATGGCAAGCCCGCCTTAAGATACAATGAAACCTAAGAATTTATTTTATTTTTTATTTTTTATCGATTGTGCGCACAAATGAAATCGACATCGTACTATCTTTTGATACAATGATAAAGGACCCAAGCTCGAGCCCAGTCATGCACACACTTCTCGTAAAAAATAGTACGCAGGGATTATAGGTGCCATGAGTTGAAGCGGATAGGCATAACTTAAATCCCCTCATGAGTTTTCCGATCCGTTGGGTTCTCCTGAGCATATTCAAAAAAAAACTGCAATGACAAAAGTATTGATTATAGCCTACGTTATTGTAAATACGACATTATTTCTATAAAATTTAAGGTATAAGAGAACCGAAGAGGAGAAGTGATTCTCTTATTATTATTTTCAAATGAAATAAAGCCTAGATATTTTGCCTATTTATAGACACAGAGGAAATCCATCAAAAATACACATCTCCTAAAAAAATTGGCAAATATAGGTTGTTTGGATGTGTCTACTTTCTAATGGACACTTCTGCTCGAAATTTGTTGCATATACTCAAAGGCATGTCAATAGAGTTTTATCTGTTGCCTTTTTTTTGTTTAAAACAATCAAAAAATTTAACCATTATATTGCAACATTTGTGACTAATTACATTTTTAGTCCATATCTATCCGAAAACATATTGGAACTTGCCCACTATTATTAGCCCCAATCAAGCCTGGTTATGGCTGTTATGGTTATGACAACCGTTACTGATCGATAAAACGGTTATCGTACTAACACTATTGGTAAATCAAAATTAACTACCGATAATCTACCGTCATTGTGGAAAAAATGGTCGTTGGTATACCGATAACTTGATAAACCATTAACAAATAATTGTAAATTTACATGCACATAAACATTAAAATTTATTGCATTAAAACTTTTGATAAGATTTAAAAAAGGTAGATATTTTGTTTTCAGATTCTAACTCCATTAATATTAATATCAATGTTTTGACTTATTATATTTGAGATTGAAAATTTTTCTGTATTCATAGCAAATTATTGACAAAAATATGTAATAATAATTTTGCTAATCTTGATACCGAACCCAATAAAACTAAAAAACAAATATCATAATCAATAATACTACAAACTTCTTCTAAATTGATGTACCGTCAAAAGTGTCTGTGACTGGATTAATTTAAATAGTGAAGAAAAAATTTAACATGATTGGTAAATTTACTGTTACCACTGAATTTGGCATTTCTTTACCGCTATAGTTATCATCAACAATGGTAAATTTACCGTTGTCATCGACAGTATTGATATATCAATGTAGATCAACATTTGTTACTGATTGCTTGATGTTGATATGGTAATTGTAAATTCATCATTGTCACAACACCGCTACGTAGTACAGCCGATTGGAAGACAACGGTGACATGCGCATATGTTAACATGCATGGCTTCATCTTAACACAAGAAAACATGTAAGTGTAGGATGGTTACAATCTCTCTTAAAATTCCCATACTCATATACGAGTATAATCTAAATTATCCAATGGTGTGGAACTTCTCTTTTCCCTTTCTTATTTTTCTTTCTTCTCTTCCTTTTTTTTAAAAAAAATAATATCAAAATTATGTCTAACAATCCTCCGCCATTTTTTTAATTTCTTTCATTGCATGCTGCAGGAAAACTCGTGCATAAATGTCTTGTGGATTTGAATTTATACACGGTGATAGCATGTCAAAGTATGTCAAAAACGAGGATGTTTATATAACATACCACATATATTTTACACGCTCGTTTTTAAATTCTTCATATAGTACAAAATATGACGTGTGGATTGGTCTTTGTGTTTGTATCTCAATTTCATGAAATACTCTTAGTCTTTGTTGAAGGCTTGCAAATGATAGCACCACCTTCACATACATTTCAACTGTTTGTATTGCAAACTTATTAAGTACTAAGCAATACATCACCCAAAACATCATAGCCACCGAGCAATTTTATCTTTGAATGGAACATAACAAACTAATGTTATAGTATAGTATTTTCAATCACATCTTACGATGTACTTTTGTTCGTTGAACTCAATAAAATGTGCACGTACATTACATTAAGCCAAGTTTTGGCGATTTTAATATTGGCTTTAAACTCATTTTCTTGATGCTTTCTGCATTAATTCTCTTGCAAGTTATTTAGAAAATAGATTTTTCATATTATGGCCATATGAAAGTCTATGGTAATTACTCATTCAGTGAGTACCGAACTATGCATTGGATCAATAAACCTAGATTTTCCGTTATGGCTATAAACTCATGCTAGTAGTGCTTAATTATCACTTTGCACTCTGCACACGGTGGCACAAACCTTGGTCATATAGCATTTGCTAAACAATAAAAATCCTTAATCGCTTTTCTTCTTTGCTACTACGAGTCGATGCTTTTAATTTAGCATTCATGGTAGAATCGGTTGCACATGTTTGTTTCCATTCAAAAATATCACTCTCCCGCTAAGAATGAATATTCATTCGCTAGTTGATACATGATTATTAGCTTCAAAAATCCAACTAGAATTCGTGTATCCTTTTGAAAATAATAGCATCTGTGTATTCTTGTATCATACTAAAACATCAGTTGTACAAAGTACCATAACACATGGTTTTATTTAGATTTCCTCGTACAACATTTAAATGGGTATGTCCTGGGTTATTAATATATTTATTATCATGCTAACTTAATAGGCAATAACGTATCTTATGTACGTAAAGGTATATATGAAACTTCAAATAATAACTTCATCGTGTTCTAATTGAACCTCTAATATACAAATATTAAAATATAACCATATGTTTGGGTTAATTTGGATAGAATACTTAGTTGCAATCAAACCGATTGAATTTTTCAAATCTGCTCAATATGCTGAGAGTGAGTTATAGTAACTCTTACTGATTTTCTAATCCTTATTCCTAAAATCATTTCGGCCAATTTTGTATCCATCTGCTCAAATCATAAAGATTGAAACTTCCTCGTTTCTTCATTTCTTGAAGTATCGGTCTCAAACATAAGTGTGTCATCTATTCAAAGGCATAAAATTACAATTTTACCAGCATGACACTTGTTATATTTTAATAATTACAGTAAGCACGGTTGTCAATTTGAGATTTAAATCGTAAATCGTAATGTTCATATTTTGAATCGAATCGGAATTTAAATCGTAAATTGTAGATTTAAAGATTTTTATATGTCAATAAATTTAATATAAACATGTTTACTAAATCATGTTAGTTCAAATTTCTTTGTATATAGTGGTAAAAATATTGTACAAACTCCACTAACAAATAACAAAGTTAAAATAATGCATGCGTTTACAACATAGAATGTTAGCTCCAATTTAAGTTTTCTTTGACTTTTAAGTGAATTTTGATTGGACAGGCAAAAGGTGGCATTAACCAAGTACTTATTGTAATTATTAAAACATGACTACATAGAAGTTGCTTTTCATTCTAAAGTAGAAAAAGAAAACAAACTAGCAAATAAGCGATGGCAGCTAGACATTGAAGAGACAAAGCAAAAGTAGCAAATAAAATTTAAAATAGCTTCTCCAACCTTGCAGCTATTTCCTTACAAACTTGGTAAGTCTTCAATTTTTTTCTATCTATCTTTGTTTTTTCTTTATCAATTTTGATTATGGATAGCTATGATTTGAATCATCTTTCCAAATTAACAAATTTTGCAAATTTTCATTTTTGAAATTATTCTTTGCTGCTTCGATTTGGATGCGACTTTTGGTATGGCTTCAGTTAGAAGTCTACTAAGTGAATCGTAAGCAATCGTTGATCCAAACCTTTCCAGATATTTTCAATTTAAAGCTTAATCATGCGATTTTTATGTATTGCGGTTTTATCTCGTTTCAAATCGAGAAAGGTGCACGTCAAATTTGAATCCTACGATTTAATGATTTTTAACAACAATGGTTATATATACATTTGTCTAATTCAAAAATCTTAAAACCATTTGACACAACGGATTTATCATACTTATCATATATCTTTTTTTTGCTTATTTAAGACCGTAAAGTGATTTAATAAATTTGCATGCTCCACGTTTGTCTAAGCATCACAAATCCTTTCTATCATAGATATTTTCTAATAAAATCACTCGGGAATGCAATCTTAACGTCCATTTGATGAATTATATGCTAAGCAATTATGTCTTAATAGTTGAAATTCTAATCATGGACTTTTTGTATCAAACTAATTAAATTATTCTTTTGAACAAATTCTTTAGCAACTGAGATGATCTTAAGTTTCTAAGTTACGTCGCCAACTCCAAACATTTTCATAAATATCCACTTAAGTCTCATTGATTCAGAACTAGGAAATACATCCGCTAGTTTCTTTGTTTTATTTTTCATAATATTATCCATTTCTTTGCTCATGCCTTCTTGCCAGACAATCATGAAACTTTATTGCCTCATCGTATGTCGAAGGATTGGACTTCTATGCCTATCGTAAGCATATCTTGACGTTGGGGAACATTTCATGATCCTTCAACCAACTAAATGAGAAAACCAAACCCGAGTGACTTTTCATTTACTTCTCCTAAGAGATTCAGTTATTTCACCAGTTCTATCATTTCATCTAATTCAATGTTCCACACTGATCCTCAAGTAGGTTCGTTGACCTTCACCATTTCACGAATGGATGTATAAGCCTACGATGTTTCATCAATAAATGAATCAGATGAAGTATATGTAAATCTTTATTCATCGAACACTATATTTTTAGATTCTATCAATGTATCTACTTTGATAGAATTAGTTATGATTAATAACTGGAAACCCATATCATTCGCCATGTTGAGTGTTTTCTATGTATACTCAACATTTTTTCTCTGATTTCGAGATTTTCGGCTTAAGCAATCAGACAATAATCTTACAACCTCAAACTTTATAATAATCCAGGTGATCTTTCTTTTCTTCAAAGTTCATATTAAATGACTTCTCTTTTCTTACTAGGTATTTCCATTAAGAAAGAACATGAAGAATCTTCATCTAGAAACTTTTATTAAAAGCATAATCATATGGCATTAAGTATTATTAAGTTTAAACTATCAAATCTGACAAAACATGTTTTTTTTACTTATTTAGGTAAGCAACAAATCATGTTAGTTTCAACTATATCATAATCACATTTAAAAGTTATGTCTAAAGTAATCATAACTTGCATACTTATAATATTATTTTGTCATATCCTATCATCATACTATAAAAAAGTTGAATCAACACAAGCTGAAGCATCTATTATTCATGCTTTTATTTTGCTCACGCATTTCACCACACATGTATCATTTACCCACGAATAATTTTCCTTTGGTCAAAAAATATATAAATCCAACTCGAATATCTATTTAATCCAAACATATTAGGAAGACTACTTGATTTAAGGTTCTTGATTTCCGGTACATAGTATATAGCTCTTCGTGTTAGAACTTTCTCAAACGTGAATTTCTCAATTACCATCCATTTTTACTTGACTGTAGTTTTCCTCGTATACAAAAGGTTACTCTTATTCGGTTTAAACATCTTGAAATTAAAATGTGCTAAGTAGCACCAGAGTCGATTCTTATCTTAGTGATATAAAGACCATGATCAAAAATTTGTTTTTGGTGATCATTTCCATTCAAAGAAACGACACACCCTTTTGGCATATTATGGTTTCTATAGCGGAAATAACCATTAAAGTTAATCCTTGTTCTTGTTATAAAAACTACTTGAGTTTGTTCTAACACTTTCCTCTTTCAATTTAAGAATAATACGAGGCAAAATGACCCGCTTTTATTCCGTATTTTAGATGTATATATTACGGTTTTATTCGACATGTCTTACTTTAAAAGACTATCATTTATGGAAAGATGCTTCACTAAAAAACACTTGGTGATAAATTAATATTTTGAATAAAATTTTATAACTCTTAAACTTGTAACTAACAAGTGTCTATTCAAGTTAAATCACCAATGCTAAAGGCTATGCCAAACATATATTACTTGGAATATCGGTGTCTATTTATATGTCAACTACGTATGATAGTATAAAAATTGAAAATAACTACTTTAGTCCTCTATGAATTACTTGATTTCCAATGCTTTTCAAACGTCCTCATTGTATGCTCATTTTGCAATCATCTTCCTAAATGTCGCCCTCTGGCTCCAATTCTACTATGGTTATCTGAACAATAGTTTAGCAAACTCCTTTGATATGTTCAATGTCATTATTTCAATTACCTTAATATTGTTGGGTAGTTTCAGGATTCGATGAGTTTTCCAGTTGTATGGAACAATAGTGGTTGTGATGATCTTTATAATGGGGTTTGCTTTTGGACATGTTGATTACAATGCTCTTTAAGATGGTAATTGCCACACCACCGTTTAATCAAACGAGTGGGTGTTCTAACCTATGGCACGTTCATCTCAACGATACAATGGCGCCTGAGAATTCAATCTGCCTGATTAACTGCGCTCACACTAATAAAATCGATCACGGACTATCTTTTAAAACTACAGTGACAAGAGTGTTAAATTTATAACATATGTAGCATTATTCGATATTATTTTTGCAAAGTTTAAGGTGATAGAGGAAGGAGAGAGGGAGGTGGTTCCCTTTTTTCCAATGAAGTAAAGCCTAAACGGTCTAGGCACAAAAAGATGTGTTGAAGAGAAGAAACTGGTTTTTATAAGTTATTTTGGATGCATCTTTTTTCGAGTATACACTTTTGTTCAAAGATTTATAGATATATACCCAAAGGTATGTTGGTAGACTTTGAACTGCTGTGTCTTGTCATCCAAATAGTCAAAAAAAATAGCACTTATATTTTAACAGTCGTGTTTATTCACATTTTTAAGTCTTATCGATCCAAAAACATATTGGACATATCCTAGCATTATTGGACCCGACTCGGTCGGGCAAAATCGGTGGTGGCGACAGACGCGCGTGTGTGAACATGCATGACTCTCCTCTTTAACACAAAAGAAAATATTTGGTCATCCAAAGAGCTCGACATTTCTCTTGAAATCCATGTACTTATACGAGTATATTCTAAAGTATCTCATAGTGTGGGACTTCTTTTTTCTCATCTTCTTTTCCTCTTCTCTTTTCCTTCTCAAAAACATTTTTATTATTCCAAAATTATATATATTACCATTTTAAATTTAATAAAATTTTCCCAACAATAGTTGCATATGAGTTTGTATTTTGGACAATTCGATGGATGATTGGCGACGTGGATGATGAAATCATGTAAAACTAGGTATGTGTGTGAGAATTTGTATTTTTGACAATTTGATGGATGACTGGCGACGTGGATGAGAAATCGTATAAAAACAGGTATGCGTGTGATGATGAAATCATATAAAAATGGGTGGGTGCGCACGCATGCGTACATGTGCATGAGACTCCTCAAAGCAATGTACAAAGATACGGAATTATGTTCAAAACCATTTTTTCCCCTTTAAGGTTGAATGTCCTTGGATCTACAAAGTGTTTCTATAGTTGGACATGATTAAAGTTTGAGTTTGCCACTTTACACTGTGTGCGTGAGAGACTCCTGAAAGGAATGTACAAAGATTGGGAACTATGTTCAAAATCAGTTTTTTTTCCAATGTTGAATGTCCTCGGATCTACGAAGTATTTCTATAGTTGGACATGATTAAAGTTTGAGTTTGCCACTTTACTCGAGTTTTATCTATTGGCAACAGAATTCATTATTCCAAAATAGTGAAATACAAGTTTCATGTCTGCTGATGCGTTTACTCAAGGCAAAGATATCGTTTCCTTTCGTCAAAACGCATGCCCAAGTTCACATGGAAAGACGATGAGAAGTCGCTCAAATTCAGGCGAATGAAAATCGGCTTGGATGTACCCATTTTTTTCCAGATCTGATAACAGAAACGCAGAAAGATGGCCAATGTCGTGGTGTCATGCACCCAGTTTTCGGATCCTTCAGCCGCTGCAAACACTAAAGATTAGGACGGCGGTTTCTCAATTGCGGTGGACATCGCGATTTGTGAAAGAGTGATGTCATGGTTTGGCATGGAAGGTGCAGGCCACGTGATAGGGATGGTTTCGTCTAGCGATAGATGGTTGTGGGTTATTTCTTCTTGGCGAACGTGGGGGAGTAGTTAAAGTAACTATTTGGAAACCTCTAGCAGAGAAGAAGGAAAGGCTGCTTCAAGTTCTAAACCTAATTCTGTTGGCTGAATAAAGTTACATGGGCTTCAAGAATTCAGAACCTATGCTGAATCTCATTTCCTACAGACAGGGCTTAAGTATGGTCTTAATGTTTAATGTTTAATTTATTATTTGTATTGTGAAGTCGTTATGTATTGGGTTTTCTGTGTGTATCGTCTTGTATCTGTGTGTTTTCCTTTATAGAAAATCAATAAAGAACCAATTATATAATGTGTGTGTCTGTGTGCGTAGGTATCAAAAAATCAAATTAATTAATATAATGAAAAAGAAAAAATAAGAATTTTAATAGACTTTTTTTATATAGCATTAAAAATAGAGACTTCAAGATTTTCCCTTGTCAGAAGAGTCCATAATGTTGGACATAAAAGTTCAAACTAACTTACCAGAATTAAAACCAGGTTCCGGTCTTTCCACGTTAGGAGAACTAGTGTTTCCCGGAACACTCTGAATAGGCATGACAAATAACGGAGCTTGGTAGCTTGAACCTGACGCATTTGGTGGTGGTGTCTGATCCTGTTGATTCTCCCTTTGAGTGAACACTGTAAATCACATAGAAGCACTCTTAGCAAGAGTATTGACATATCATGAAAGGAAATATAAGAACATGCTAGAAATAATATTTGTATCTACATGCAGCCTACTATTATATAGTAGCATAGCTTGCTTTCTAACTAACAGTATTAACTTTTCATGGTTTAATACTATAAGAAAGTTACAACTCAACCAAACCGGTTGGTGAACACTTCTTCTGAAGATAATATAAACTCACATATAAGGTTATAAGTTTCCCCACTTTTTCTCTCCAGTATTTCTCTTGCTCTATTTTTCTCTCTTGTATCTTTTCCTCGATTCTATTTGTTTTCTCAATAAATTCAGTTTTAGTTAACAATGTATTTTTGCTGGAAAACATTGATGAAGATTAATTTGCTTTGTACAAGAACCATGAACTAGCATATGCATATCTTTATTAATAGTTGGAATAGAGCAACAATATTTTGGTCTGACCGTGAACTTTCAAAAATACCCTTAGCACGTAGGGATAAGAACCATGGGGTTACAAGTTCGAATCTTGATCTTGACAAAAGTTAAGTCTTTATTGTTATTTGTAAAATTTATAATATTATTAAGGTCATAGGTTTGAGTTTCAATGATGACAATCTTTTCATATACATTTTTTTTCTTTTTCTTTTTTCAATTTTGTAATGTCTTCTCTCTTTTAAAATCAATAAATATATATACATTTTCCAATTATTCCATAGTTATATCAAATGCACTCTTTATTTCGTTATATGATATTACCTTACTTCGTTAATTTTTTTAATATTTGAAAATAGATGGTCAATTTTTTTTATGTTATATTTTGTGCAATGTTCAAATTTTTTTCTCATACTTCAAAAGTTTTTGAGAAAAATTATTATAACAGAAAATTAAAATTTTACATACATACGTATATTTGTATGATATATATGTGTGTAGTTTTACATTATTATTATTTTAATTTAGAATTAAATATTTTGAAACCATTTCTAACTATAAAATTGTTAGCAAATTAAAACAGCTAAAACTATAGGTAAAATTTCGATTATTTCAATTAAATATGTATTTTGTTCAAAGGTATCTTCTTGAAAAACACGTGCAATGCATTTGTCAATGTACGCATAAGCTAATAGAAAATAATAACTTTCTTTTCAATCTCATTCGTAATAAATTTCCAATCAAATTAGTTTTTGCTTTTATATTAGCAAACACTGACGAACTATGGATTAAATCTAATAAAAAACAATGATGGTTTAATCAAATAGTCTAATTAGCATTGTAAATCATATCAAAATACTTTTTAACAAGGTTTTTAACTTCTTCATACATAATCTTTTTACTACCGACATCTTTGTGCAATTGGAAAACAGAGAAAATACAGTTGATACAACGATATTTGATATATATTGAAGCATCATCTTTCTTATATTAAACTTCCAACAAATTTTACGCATACTGAATTGATCTTATGATGTCCAAAAGTAACATTTAAGCTTTTGAATTTCAAATTGTAGCATTTTATATTTCACATGTAGGACGTGAGGTCTTTGTACTATTTTTAATGTCTTTTATACATACACGTCATTTATATTATTTATTTTACACTTTATGTGTTGATCGTGTACCTTATGTGTTAACCATTTTATCTTGCATGCACGGAACACGTGGCATTAAATCGTATGTGTATTATATAAATATATATATAAGCTTACGCGTGTAGAATTTGAGAAAATTCGCACAAGACCCACAACACATACTCCAAGTAAATCACATGTTATCTTGTCCACCGCCATTAACGGTCGAGCTCATGCCCTTTCGTCACTCAAATTCACATATTTCCACTACATCTACATACACACAAGGACGGTTCCATGGTGCCTTTATTTCTAGCACTCCGTTAATATAGTGAGCTGCACTACTTCAAATTCTACAATACATGGAACATGTTGCATCCACATTATTATTATATCCACAAAAAATGAGACTAATTTTGAATTTCTAGCCCACCAAAATTAAAAATCAATATCAACCATTAAAACATATGTTTTAATCGTTGATTTAAACATGTCATTATGCTAAGAATACTTGAATGAGACAAATTTACATAGAGATGATTTTAAAGGCGCTTTAAACATATTTCGAAGTTTTGTAGCAAGTAGTATTGGTCAAAATATTTTGAAGATGCTTTAAACATATTTCGAAGTTTTGTAGCATGTTAAGTAGTATTGATCAAAATACAAAAGGAGCGCTACAAATAGGGAATAATTATGGCATGGAACCCTCTTCTCTCTATGTATGTGTTTGCATGCATACATACATGGGGGAATGTGTGTGACCAAAGCTCGCTTGTAAACTCTGATAATTTATCCATCAAACTCACGATGCATATTTTGGGTAAATCACAAGGTTTCACGTGTCCAGCATCTTCACCCAAGCTCAAACTTATGACATTTGGTCACCAACATATACTATATTAAACTACACACACGCATATATGTATGTATATGTGTGTGCACTCGCGCGGCTACACCCATTATGCCACACATATACGCTACATCTTGTGTTTTATAATGCTTTATAACTCGAAATAAAACCAAATTTTATACATATGACTATACCATTCAAGATCATCTTCACGAAATTTGAGATCATTCCAGAATTTGTTTGTTCAAATTGCTAAACGGATTTCAACCATCAAATTTAACCATCAATTTGGAATAAAATTTTTGAAAATGTCATAATGTATAAACAAACTAGATTTTCGTAAAGATGACTTTGAATGTTGTAAGAACTACCTGCAAAGTTTGTTTTATTTTGAATAATATCTCAAAAAATGTCAAGGTAGAATGTAATGGGTGTAGGACAAGGGTGTGGCAGATCACTACCATACACACACAGAGCCCCCCCCCCTCCCGCGGGTGCTCGAGCACGAAATTCAATTGTAAGAGGGATAAAATTTAAACCCCAACTACAATGCATAAACCCTTGATTTGCATGCATGTATTATGTATATTAGGGACGGATGAATCTTTTAGGGATTTATCCTTTAAGGACTAAAAATAAAAAATAAATCAACATGATGGTTATAAATATATCCATAGCAAATACATAGATCGAAAGATATTACATCTTTTATAATAGACAGATCAAATTTAACATTTCTTATGTTGTTAAATCATATACTTGATGGTTTTTTTCAAAACATGTACATGTCATTTTAAAAAATGATTAAAAATGAATTATGAAATAATTTAGTTTTTCGATTAAATAATTATTTTTAGCTTTTATACGATAGCAAATGATTTTCAACTATAAACAATGGTTATTTTGATCTAAGTAACATTAGAGACAATGAGAGTTTAATGAGATTAAGAGTGTGTATTAAAAAAAACACTATTGGTGCAGCTAGTTTTAAATCAATCTCCTTAGTGCAACTAAAACAGAGATAATTATTGGATACACAGACTGATCTAAGGGTTTGCTATTCCAAATAGTTCCTACCTAGACAAATAGCAGTCGGTACCTAAAATGAGGTAAGTGTGAGCAGCAGTCAAACACTTTTCTACCAAGCGAGAAATATAAGACCTGGCCAAATAGACACTCGGACAATCTCCTCGAAAGATGAGGCAGGATATGACTCGACAGACCCATGTTAAATCATATAACAGTAAGACACACAACCCCCATAGCTTTTACAGGCCTACACACCACCCAATAAAACAGTCGAAAACCTCTTAGGATCACCGGTATTTACCTAATATAAATTGGACTCTTAGCTCATTATTTCCCTAGATGACCCTAGATGGTTTTTCCACCAAAAGAAAATGCTAAGTGAAAATACTTCTTTCTTAAGTAATATCTAATTAGAGTATCTTCTTCCTCATGAAACGAAGAGAAATCCAATTTTATACTTTCATGACAGATCCTATAGCACTTGATTAGAAGCTAACAAAACCATATCTGTCTGAATCCATCTCTATACCTCTTCAAATTTCATCTATCTAAGTGTTACTCAATTTTTACCACTTTGATGACACGGATCTATCGTTCAATCATCAAACCAAAAGTGATAATCCTACATGGCAAGGCTTTATCAGAGTTGAGATCATTTATTTCAATTGTAAACGATCATGTCATCATGATAAAGTTCCATCATATTCTAACAAAATGTAGATAAGTTTTGGATTGGAATACTTAAAGACAAAAAGAATTATCCACATAGGAGAAAATTATTGTTGCTCACTTGGTTAGATTATTTCATTAACCGCATTTCGTATTTGAGTTGGCAATTTAAATATTTTTGAACATTAGTACGAACTTAATTTCAAAATACCATGGTAACCACATGATGCTACCAAACAAATACCCAGGACCTAACTTGTCTGACATGTTTTAATTAATAAGCTTTTTAGGATATTGCATGGTTGTGAAATATTTTTACTCATAGAAATAATGAGATTGACTTTTACATGGATCACAATATATGCATTTGTGCTTTTAGGTCCTCTCATGGATACTTTTGCATCTATGGTCACTATGTTAACCTTACCTTAGATGTTGGTGAGCATATATTCCATTCCGTATTGAATGTTGCTTGTCCTAGAGTTCATATCCGAAGTAATTTTACGTATGACATGACATGAGCTACGTCGAACATAAGCTTGTAATTAATATATTTTTGACCATTAGTATTTAAAAATTTAATTTACTATATCTAATTATATGCGATATTATCTATAAATTAAAACTCAAAAATATAAGAGAAAGATATTATCACTTCTCCAAAATTAGACTACGATGCAACCAACCAACTAGTAGGTTAACAACGACACGTGCATATGACTTTATTCATTCAAGCATTTTCCTTCCACAAAACCATTTGATGCCCAAAGGGCTCAAACCACAAAAGTATATTATTTTTGTTTTGGAAAGGTGGGATTTTAACTCTTGTTTAAATTTGCACTTTGGTGCTTTTGCACCAATATGTAAGTTTTGTCATTTCTATTCTCAAAACAAATATTTAATCAAATAATAATATTATTATATTAAATAATTATAATATTGAATAAAAAGCGATCATATCTAAATGGTCATAGTATTTAATTGAGTAATTACAGTATTTAATTATATAAGTTCAATAAATGCTTAAATATTTGGGTAAGTTTGTCAAACACCCTTATTAAGTTTCAAAACCCACCAAAAATTTCTCCCGATAAACCTACAAAAAGTCGCCCCTTATTTTCAATATACCGAACACTTACGACCAAATTACCCTCAAAACCTAAGTTACTGCATCGACGTGATTTCTACACAGTTTTTTGTTTGATCTTTAGCATAATTGATGACTAAATCCAATAACAAGAAAAATAAATCATCAAAGGAAGAAAATTATAGTTCAAATCCAAAAATAAGACCAAAAATATTCAACAGTAGAGGGTTTTCATTCATTTTGCTAATATTTGTGAAAAAATTGCATATTTTGAAAATATTTGCAAAATGAATATAAAATGAGCAAGAATACTTTGCAAATATATGCATGACGTTTCTAATCATATTAGAAGGTGACTTTGAAAGAAGAAGATGGTTTTGCAATTTTTGCACAAGCTGCATACATGTGGCAAATATTTGTAAAAATAATGCATATTTCAAAAATATATGCAAAATAAATGAAAACTGAACAGCAATAAATGTTTTTGCACATATTATCAGAGTATTTTTGAAATAATAAAGAGTTTCTGCCAGTAAAAACTGCAAGTTTTAAGCAAAAAATTGAAGTAAAAAGAATATCTTGCAAACGTTTGTAAAATGAGTATTAGCACAAATGTGCAAAAATAAATTGATATAATAAAACGTCAAAATAGAACTGAAAATAAATCACACCTAAGAGAAGAAAAAGGAGGGTGCATCCCTCAATTAGGTTCGCGCTTTGGAATAGCAAATCAAGTAAGAAGGGAAAATTCAGAATATCAAATTTCAAAAATAATTATAGGGGCAGCTTTGAAATGATTTTTTGAGGTGGGCTTTTGAAAGATGCGATGTGAAAATAAGGGTGCATCCCAAATTTCACCAAATATTTATAATATTTTATTGACTAATTATAATATTTAATTAAATAGCTATGATTGTTTAATTCAACATTTTACGTCTCATCCTTCCTCTCCATCTTTTGTCTGCAAACATGTTTACTCTTTTATACTTGTGATACTGTGAATGCAAAATCATGTCCATAAACAGACCCTTAATAAATTAGTCCCTGTGTTTCAAAGTGCAAAACCAAAGAGTTAAAAGCAAAAGAAAGGGGGGAGGGGGAACGGTGTTGGTCTCTGTTGTTTCCGTCCCTATAATTGTAGAACTAGTTTAGTGTGATAAGTTGTTAATTTTTTAGCCATATAACTAAGGTTATGCTAAATAAGGAATAATCAAATGATGTGAGTGTTCTGGTTTATGACATGTAAAACTTAGGCATCAGTTTCATGGTAGTTAAAAACTGAACTTTCAGTTCAGGAAGAAAGTACAGCTAACCTCAAAGCTCTTTTCTTAAACATCTTGTATGGTAGAAAACTGAAACTACAAGCATGACAAGTGCGCTGAGTATAATAATAACAATAATAGCAATAGCAATAGCAGTAGTAATAATACTAGTACTATTACTAGTATACCGACGACGATGATGCCGCCGCCGACGACAACAAACGCCTTTGTTTTACCAAAACGCTATGTTCATCAATCCCTTTAAATATAAAAAAGGTCCAAAATAGTTTACCAATTTCAAAAGAAGTTTCCGAAGGTCTTCCATCTTTAGAATTCTTCAACGCAGGTACACTGTTAAGTGGAGTAACATTGAATGGAGATTGGAAGCTCAAATGTGAAGTTTTTGCTGGTGTTGCTGTTTGCTCCTTCCAATTAACACCTTGAAATGCCACTGTAAATTGGTTGCATAATAACAAAATATAAAAAAAGGAGATAAAAATGATAACTGACATAGACACAAATGCAACATACCTATGGTTCCAATAAGTTTATGTGTATTCGATATCGATTCAATAATAGCTCATTCGAGTTCTTGTTAACAAATGAACCAATCTTAGGCATAGCTTTGAACTCACCAAATTAGCATGTTATATACGATGATGTATTGTACATTACAAATGAACATTCAAGCACATGGACCCCAACAAGTCGTAAAAGAAATATACCATTGTATCACATATTGATATTATACTTCTATATGTGAACCATCTCAAAACAGGCTGAACGTGACATTTTGTTTGTTAGCTTGAATCAGTTGGTAAACATTCATGAAAGAGCCCTTAATGATTCAAATATGAGCTGAAGTAAACATAACCAAGGAAATACTGAAGCATGAGATATCGATTCATGAATAAACTTGAGCAGGACTCGGGTTGATACAAGAAATAAACAAAAAGAACTCAAGGTAACAATAGTTTATCGAGTTTTTTCCTGTTAAGCCGCCAAAGTATATGACCCCATTGTAAATTTAACATGAATTGGCAACCACTAACAAACTTTTGATAAAACAGGTCAGTTGAAATTCAATATTTTATGATCAGCAACTAGCAAACTCCATCACACGCGAATTTGATATATTGGTAATAATGAAGCCGCTTAAGGAAAAAATGATTATTCAACTGTAGCTAGTATACATGATTTAATATTCAAATGATTTTGCTTACCTTTTCTAGCGCCATTAGGATTCACACAATCTATGCACTTACAATCATTAGAGCATCCAATACCAGCCTAACGTAATAAACATGAAGGACAACGCCAATAATTAGAATTAAGATCAACAACAACAACAAAAGGGAGGAAAAAAAAACACGATCTGAAAAAGGACAATTAACAGCTATACCTGGAAACATTCACAGTACTTTTTGGCACAAAATGACTTCTTGCAATTGCATCCTTTATAAGTAATTCCCTGCATAAGAAAAAATAAATTTTAAGAAATAAAATCAACCAAAGAATAGTTAGAAATGCGTCTGGTTGCACAACCTCTTCAACTGAGACAAAATTAGCAACTTTATTACCACAATTCTCACAAGAACAAGCTGAAGTACAAATTTCCTTTCTTGAGAAACAATTGCAGTAGCTACAATTGGTTAAAAAGATCTCAGGTTAAAACCAACATACATCAAAAAGAAATAAGCAGAATTCAAGGGAAATGCCCCTATCTTATGGCCTGATTGCATGAAACCATCATGCACGTCAAATTGTGGTATCTTCCTAATAAGAATATTAGTTTAATCATAATATTCAGAATTTGAATGATAAAATTGGATAAGTATTTCATTGAGGGGCAACGAGAATGTGACTGTTAAGTGCAAGACAGCATCTTGCCAATGTATCAAAAGTAATATAACTTTAAAAAGTAAAGAAATGTAAAAGAAATTACAGTTTCAAGCATTTACTCTCTATACAACTGCAATGTTTGGTGGCACTGGTAGGAGGTGCATCCCCTCTGTCATCATAAGGTTTTCAGTATTCAAAGAAAAAAATGAAGTATTAATAGAAAGAAATGTGTATATATCAAGACAAGATTGAATTCTTACCTCATTTCGTTAGTTTTGTGGTTTGACTCACTGGAGTTTGGAGTTTCCAGCTCAACAATCTTCATCTGGGTATCTGTTTCAACTAGAACCAGTCAACAACAGTAGCTAAAGGTCCGTATTGTTCCAAGTGTTTTTTTTCTGGATTGCATTCATAAACTGAAACCGTAGCATAACGATAACAAAACTAAAACTGGTAATATTCAGTCTTTTCCATCTTGACAACATAAGAAAACGTAATCTGAAATTTGAATTCCGTACCTTGATAGCAGAAACGGAAGATTGTTCGTCGGCGTGAAGCAATTTCCCGACGACGGTATAAAAACCCTAATTTCAGTTTGAATGATCCAATCGGTTTTGGCTTCAATTTTAGATGTAGCTAGGCGGGTTAGTGAATACTTTCCAAAGGCATTTTAATCGAGCCTAATTTTATTAGAGCCCCGCTAGTTTCTTTATACACCCCATTAAAAATAACAAAATTTGAGTTACTGTTTTACCCTTTTAGAAATTTATATCCAACTACATCTTTTCATTTTCAAACCTATTCATGTTTTGACTTTACTTTCTCAATGCGAATTAAATCTGCGGAATGTTAGACATTTTTAAAAATATAATCGTGAAAGCTTGAAAACGCATAAATATAATGCAATGCAAACAAGGCATTAATCAAAATCTAGCATGCATCAAATTTGGAATTGATTGAATCCTACTTTAGCACATACTAGGAATTAGAATTATCCAAGGATATATGCATTATGTTGACTGCGGATACCCTTCATATCATACATAGCTGATTTAATAAACCCAACCCTAAATCAAAATCAAACTTAAATGAAGCAAAACTTATGTATTTCAAATTCGTTTCTCATTTCATTTTGTTGATGAAAGTTGAATGTATGTTTGCAAGATGAATGAAATATTATATAATATTAAAATAGAAGAAATTAGAAGATGAACAAAGTAAAAAATATAAAAGGCACAAATGGAACAACTTGGGGTGCAAAAAAGAGAAAGTGGAAATTAGCCACAAGGGCCTCTTTAGCAAGTGGAATTAGTTTCTAGGACACACAACTGAAATAATTACTTTCAAGGACAAAACGTAAAATAATTAGTTTTTAGGGCCTAAAAACCTATGAAATTATGTCCTTGAAAGTAATTGGACTGCTGACTTTGTCCTTAAAAATAATTATTCTGCTGACTTTGGCCTTGAAAGTAATTTCTTTGAATGTGTGTCCTAAAAACTAATTGGACTGCAAAGTTTGTCCTTCTAGTGAAATGCCCCAAAAAGAAATGTATAGGGTGAAATATTTTTTAACAAAATGCAATGGTAAGAAAGGCTATTTGTGAGGTGGTAATAGTTATTAGCCTTTAATCAAAACATGTAAATAGTTATGAACATACCATTTTTAAACTGACTAGCACTTTTAGACTATCTAAGTTTTGTAAACGGCATACATTTGAATTGTTGATTTCATTAATTTAATTAAGGTCAGGATCTATTTTTGATATTTAAATTTGTGGACATTAGAATGCCACTTATTTTCAAACTTAATATACAAAAATCATTGTTAAAAACAAGCTGTAAATTACCTTCCTATGATTATTTTTGACAAACTTTTTCTTTGCTTTTTTTAGAAAATCAAATCTGCGATTAGTCGTTATTTATTTGGAAACGAGACCAATTAAAACAACATTATTGTTGTTTATTTGAGAAACATGTTATAGTTACATAATTAAATGCAACATTTCGTGGTGTAAAAAGAAAAAGAAAGATAAAGAGGATAAAAATAAGTCTATACATAAATTTCCAACTGTGACGACCCGGAATTTTCGAACCCGAAAATTCCAGATAGTTAGAAGAAAAAGAAAGAGATAGAAGAAAGAAACAGAAAGAAGAAAGAAGAACAGAGAACACAACATCTCACATTCGCAGCGGATTAAATATAATAACAAATAATAATATCAGTTATACAAAGAAAAACTGTATTTGTTAATTACATTTTAATACATCAGAGTTACAACATTCACAAATGTACTAGACGGTTAAAATTAACATGTCTCAGACAACTATAATATCACAGCGGAATATACTCCATACGTTCCTGCCATCCAGCTCGCCTTCTGAGCTCCAGAACGTCCTTACCTGAAATCTGTAATACTCGGTCTGACCCGAGCAATCTCTATGAATTTTTTATGCACCACTAATTTATATGTCATTAATTTATCATAAAATTCCTTGATATTGGACATAGTCCAAAAAGCAACTATAGAAAAAGGAGTATAGTTTTAAACATCCGCCTGCACACTTCCTGACGCGTAAAAAATGAAGAAAAGATAGAACCCTAATACATGGAGTGCTAATCATAGATGGGTTTAGGTTAAGAAAACCATTGGCAATAATGCAGAAAATGTGAGCAGAAAATAACAGAAAGATTTAGAGTGGTTCGATTCAGTTGAATTTGCATCCACTATAGGGAATTGGGTGCTTAATTACTTTGATCATTGATTACGGTGTTATTATAATGTGGAACTTTCTTTGAGTGCCAAGAATTTAAAATTCGATTTCATTTCCCGATGTAGAAAGGGACCATTTAAAAGAATGAGTTGGTAATGTGGTTGTTTTGACTTGTCATTGATGTGGATGTTTCAATTGGCCATGAGAGCTATTATAGTTTGTGCGTGGTTGACATTGTAATCAGTATAATATCCGTGTAACTAAATGAATTTTATTGGGCTTAAATGGGTGGGTGTGGTTAATTGTCTTTAATTAGAGTAATAACAGTCAGTTGGTGGTAAGTAATAGTGGTTAAACATGGGTAATGGATCGGCTACCAACAATGGATGAAGTAAGACACATGTGTAAGGTAAAGAGTAACCATT
The DNA here is from genome assembly GCA_030737815.1 of Allium fistulosum. Taxonomy (NCBI): domain Eukaryota; kingdom Viridiplantae; phylum Streptophyta; class Magnoliopsida; order Asparagales; family Amaryllidaceae; genus Allium; species Allium fistulosum. Next base: position 426,705,792 of record CM060903.1, read on the forward strand.
GGTGGCTAGAGCGATGCACGATCAACTAGGGCTTGCACGACCACTTTTTAAGTTAAGTGAAATTGTTGGCATATGGCTTGGGATGGAAACAACATAGTTGAGTGGTCTATGCGACTTAGTCGAAGTCAAGAGTACGCGTTGGGTCTAGTCTCAAACCACTAGCTTGCCTTTTTTTTCCCTTAGAGGTCATTTATGGGAAGCAAATCGGTTTGCTCCAAGTATGTGGTCAGAGGACATTGCAGCTCTACTTGGAATTATCCTAAGTATGGAGGCATTACGTGTAAGGAGCACATACCAGTTTGATCGGCTCATATGAATTGTTACATTCACTTGCTTGTAGTGCAACTTTAGATTTAACCTTATCAAGGAACTTGGTATTTTCTATAGCAAAAATGCATACAACATTTGCCCTCAGATCAAGTGGTAAATAGTATGACACTCTAAATTTTAGGCTATACAAATGATGGGTTCAAACCCTCGAGATATCAAAATAAATGTTCTATTCGAATAAAGTACCACTCTTATTGTCAAAAAGAAAAACAATTTCCCCCCTAGTTCGGTCTTTATGCGCATACATAGGGAGACTTGATTTCTTTTTCATACATACCATAGTGCATTTTCATTTAATGTTAAGACATATGTCCTAGTTTGATGCATAATCTCTTTGTACTTTAAGATGGCTATTTGCGTGATCCTTCGGTAAAGTGAAATTGCATGGTGTTGGTTTGCTCCTGCCTCTTCATATTGATGGTCAAGATCAATTGGGTCTCTTTGTATATTGTTCTGCTTCTCTTTTATCTCTCTTTTTCACAACTTATCTCCTAACTTGACTTTTACTCCCATAACAAAATTTTGTTTATTCGCTTTCTCGATATTGACAAAGATAAGTCCATAATTGCATGGTGCTTCAAACAACCTCACATATTCTACCATCATCACATTGCCTTATTAAATTCTCAAACCTTCGTCAACATGACTCTTTCTACTTTAGAAGTAAATTCGGTCTACAATCCCTCTTTAAACATTCACCATTTTATCTAGGTAGAGTTAATGGTGTGCACTAAGGGCGATTATGTAACTTAATTTTGTGAAAAATCTTATATGAAACAAAAGTACGTAATTATTTTGGTTTATATTCTTATTGTGTGCGTTTTAATGTGTGTGTAAGGAATATCAAAAGTACGTTATGACATACAACTAAAAAGTTGTAGAACAAAGTGCTTAGTCAATCGTAGTTACAACTTGTTCGCATGAGTATTAGATTGTACTTATAAACTTTTGCCCTTAAATATTTCTAGTCATTTGATATTTTGGGAAAGGGGTATATATATTGGCAAGACTAATGTATGTAGCATTATCCATACGATGAATAGACTTATGTCTATTAGGGACACAAATAGATTTTGTACATATAGTCATTTGTAATGACGGACAATGGTTTCAATTTCAATGCAACTCCCTATGTTTATACCGGGCCCTAACCTTAGGAGAGATCCGGGTGGTGACCATTACAGAATAACTTATGGAGAGATTATATAGGTTATTTTAAATAGAGTAAATAGATCTCAAGCGATGATCTGTGTTAGTATTTCAACCTAGTGTTGTGGGTCTTATGATTGGATATCTTTCTTTGGTTATGGTTGATCATGTTATATTGGTTTACGTTACAGTCATAATCGAGTATGCGCTGAAACTCATGTCTCGGGAGGGGATTCCTCTCTTTTGAAATAAAATTCGTATCATTGCAATTGGAATTTGACACAAAGTCATAAATCTTCGGCCATAATAATATAATCAACCGACAAATGTTATCATATCGAATCAAGTGACTTTGAAGGTTAAACTCTACAATTAATTACAGACAATATTAAAGTATTAATCACTAAACGAACTCTAAATGTTCAAGTGACATAGTATCGATGAAGAGAAATAATATGCATAAAATATCTTTGCTAAAGGGTGCAACTTAAACGATTAGGCGTAGGACTTCACTTAAATGATTTGTACAGAACTAATGTCCAGTACTTTGCTTCAACAAAGTATGTATACACTTTATTGCTTAAATTATTTTAATATCGACAAGGGTTAAGTTCACACCCAAGAGTCACACAATCATAACTCTTAAATTTTAAACAAAATTAATTTAATGAAACAATTTATAATAATTATAAATTATCATAGAGAAATGAATATTTATATCAATATATTTAATGATTCATTATTTACTGTAAAGCCTAAAAACTAATTAAAATAATAATAAGTGCTATGTATTTAATTAATTATTTATTGAACCAATATAATAATTTAAAATATAAATAACATGTCTTTTTTAGAGTCACACTCAAAATTCCTTTATCACTGTATAAAAAGGTTATTTACATATTTAAACTTAAAAATAAATTAACCTAGCCAATGATAATGCAGCCCGGCCAATATTAACCTGGCCTCCAAATAAATTTGGTATGGTACCCCAAACCCGAACCCTTTTTTTTAGAGAATTCTGATATAAACCCTCGCTAAACTTCTTTCTTTATAGGAATGAGATTAGTTAATAGTGGTGATTTATTTTTGCCAAAATTTCTATCTTCAAAGCTCTAGTGGTTGACAATGTCGCTATCAATGTCAACTCTAAGGCTTGATTTGAGCATTTCTTCATCATCGTTTCAATTTAGTTACCGCTTCATCGTAGATCATTCATACCTTGCATGCAGCCTTTAACTACTTCCTAGTCTTTTCGCTCTTTTTTCTTCCTCTATTTATTTTCGATTATGAAACTTTTACAATTTTCATATAGGAACGGACAAACTTTGTCTCCTTCTTTGTGAACATTCGAAAAGCTAGCAAGTAGTCGGTGTTTCTTCATCTTCGTTCTCCATGATCTCCAATTGTGCTCTTGATAATAGTTGTTTGTTATAACGTAATGTGTTCTTTTATGTTTTATAATTAATAAGTTGTAGTTTGTTTACTATAAAGTGTTCTAGTATGTATTTGTTGGCCGAATCTGAGATGGTCTCGATTTCTGGCAGCAAGACTTCGACTTCAAAATTCGTTGTTTTGGTTATGCAGTTGAGAATTCCATATAAGATGAGTACCTATCCCTTTTTACTATTATTCACACTTTGTTCACTTGTGATAGCCATGTTAGTTTTATTGTTAGTATTTTATGCAGTTTCCACCTTGTATATTGAATGGTAGTATAAAAAGGAAATATATATATATAAGATGTTAGAATACTTGCCAAGAGCAATGAGCGGTGAGCAACCCAAAGTCCTAACATCCTAACGCACATTCACAAGCCAAAAACCTTGCCTAAACGAGGCAAGAGGTAAGTTAACTTATATATCCCCTTCTTTACATATGTTTTCATCATGCCTGTTGATATAGTTGCTACGTTTTACTATGCATTCACATATACTATTAACCCATCTTTTGACAAGGCAGTGCATGGGCGGATTTAACCAACAGACTTCACGATCATCAAGGCAGAAAACCCGGAGAGATGGTTACTAGGATTAGAGATCGATTATATTTGGAACCATGGACGATCGCTGGATAGATTTGAATGAACAACACTCAAAAAATGACTAAGTATGGAACTATCACTCCTCCTAAGAGAGGAATCAGACTGGAATTTTCACTTTACAAAAAAGGATCTGAATAGAGGGATCAGAGTAAAGGGATTGGATTGAACAAGATGCACACAACACAACTCAATGATGATCACTCCATAACTCAACAACCACAAGCCAGATTGAAGTGAAACTTTGGAAAAGAAAATGGGACCATAGGGAGTCTACCCTAAGGATTGCATGACAAATAGAGCAACTTGGAAGGATCGGGTATGATCCCTCTATAAGGATCGACCCATATCCATATTCAGGGATCGGTTTAGTTGAAATTGCAGCAATTATTGGCCAATAACTCAAAATTTACAGATGCTATCAATATGAAACTTGGAGTACAAGCATATACAACACAAGGAACACACCATAAGGATCGTTACCCCAAAGGAGCAAATAAGAGGGATCGGCCCTTCACGACATAATGCGGCGTTGATCGATCGATATCTCAAGATCCGTAACTACGATCGACATGAAATTTGGAGAACGAGAAGATACCATCATAGGAGATCCATCATAGGGATCGCACCCCATGATTCCACCAAAATAGGGATCAGCCTTGATCCCTATTATGAGCTCCGATGGGACCCAAACTTTATAGGCAAGCTCGTCTTGGCTTCAGGGTTCCAGATCCGGGTTTTGAGCAAGATATTTTCACGTCTTCTCCTATAAATACAGTGGTCATGGCATCAACAAAGGGATCTTCTTCTTTCTGCTTCACTTCATCTTATACCTAGGCTATACTCTGCCATTTTGATTCTTGGATTTCACGGATTTGTAACTGTAATCAGCGGTATAAAGAAATAAAAGGAAAATCTTTGGAGTGAACTTAGGTCAGAGTTAGTCGAACCACTATAAATTTGTGTCTCTCTTTACTTGCTTTCTGATTTAATTTTATTATCCTTCAATTTACATTCTCTATATTATATTATCCAAGGTCTATGATTGGATATTGGTGCTTTCACATAACTGGGTGTTGGTGGTAATTTTTGACGCCAACATTTTTGGTGCTAGCCCCTACGGATTTGGAATTCAGATTTGGAATCAATTAGAGAGCTTATATTTGGAGCAATGGTTAGATAATCAACAAGGAGGGCGCTACTGGAAAGGAGCCATCATGGAGGGAGTCAAGAGGCTTCCTTAGGAGCTGGAGCTAATTAAGCATCTATCTACATCACCAGGGTTAAAATGGAAGTGATGATGGATGCTATGCAGGAAAGGATGCTGAAAAGCTAGGAGGAGACAATGTAGAATTTACTTTGACGGATTGGACAAGCTAGAGCATAGAACCAAGGGAAAAGAGTAGCAGGAGATAATGACAACTTAGATCAAGGAGTTAAAGTAGTAGAAATCGCTGGAAATTAGAACCGAGAATATGGAGACGGAGATATTGGACAAAGTAATGGAATAGAGCAACCGGGGGCAATCCCTAACCATCTTAGAGGGATCGGCCCCGATCCCCAAATGCTTGGGGGCATGCCCCGGGGTCTAGTCAATCACGATGCTGGAGGACCTGTGGTCGTTCCCATGGAGCTCGGTGTGAATCAAAATTTGGATGCACGTCCGAAGGAATATGTTCTAGAATTCCCTCGTGGACTCAGGGAGCAATTCGGAAATGATAGGAGACTGTCGTTGGATGACAATGACAGGTTTGCAAAGTGATCAAGCGAGCTATGAGTGGAGGATTGGTGAACAGAGATATGGAAGATGTAAATAGATGTCCATTCACTCCTAATATTAGGAATGCTAGGAATCCATCAAAGTTTAAACTACCAACGCTAGAGTATATGGTAGAAAGTCGGATCCAACTATGCATATGATGAGATATATACGGCACATGGAAGTATTGCGGGCATCATAGGAAGTCATGACATGATGCTTTCCTCGTATCTAACGGATATAGCTGCACTGTGGTTCAAGCAGCTGTAGAGTGGTTTTATTGGCACATAGACAGAATTGGTCGAAAGATTTATGAGGCAGTTTGGGGTTCACATTTGGAGACCTAAAAATTGTGATGAATCCGACAACACTAAAACATAAGACCAGAGAGTCTCTAAGGAGTTTTCTAACATAATTTAATACCGCGACGACATTGGTGGATCAGCCATATCCATCCATGGTTTTGATGGCAGCTGTTTCAGGAATTGCCGATGGCATGGATTTTAAGGATTCAATAGCACAGGATCCACCTATGAATCTCGAGGAGTTTTATTATGAAGCAAAAACATTCATGCTGTAGGAAGACGCACGAGCCAACAAACCAAAGGTGAGCGTTGTGCAAAGTGGAGGATCGTCGGGAGATGCAAACAAGAATGAAAAAGACAAACAAAACTGGATGATGGATATGATGGGATGAAAACGCGATGGAAAGAGCGGGAGCCAAATTTCTCCTCTTACTCAGATTTGATGGAAAGCCAAGAAAAGATTTATCTAGACACTAGAGGGCAACTACTCTATCGGAAACCGACAAGGAGGGATCCCACGGAGCAGTAGCGTATGTCTAGAAAGTAATGGCTATTCCACGAATTGAATGGGCACACTATGGATGAATGCAAGCATTTAAAGGATAAGATTGAGGAGCACGTCAGGAATGGCAGACTGTGGTAGTACGTGAGGAATCAAACAATGATGGTGGAACAGGAGCAGCCATCGTCTACATTGAATGGAAACGGGAATGGCCCTGGATCGGGATCATGGATCGTCGTCAACTGATCATGATGTTAAGGGTCGAGTTCAAGACTTGGACTCCAGTCATAATAATAATAATAAACTTTACAATAAGGTGCTAAGTTGCTTACACATGCACGGGATCGAGGACGGTCCTTAGGCATGCTCTGAGATGATGATGAACTGTCGTGCCCGGAGAGACACCCTTAGGCTTTTTTTTCTGATTTCTGGATGTACAAACTCATATTCATTAGGTTATTTATGATTGGTATTGCTGCAATAAATAAAATAGGACACGATTATTGTCCTGACTGGATGATGAGACTGTAATCGCAAGGTGCGAGTCTCTTCGTCAGAGAGCAACATAATGGAGTCATACATGGATTAAGTCCTCGATCAGAGAGTCGAGGCCGGAGAATAAAAACCAACATGATGTCGGGTACAAATTATGCCTGGCAAGGAGTAGGTCGCTTTGCCGAAGAGCAACAGGATCGACCTATCCAAGTCGTCGAGTATGGATTATGCTTGTCAAGGGTCCAGAGAGACCACTATCTACCCAAGACTTAGACCAAGGCATCACTTAATGTTTAGGGACGCTGAACCAGAGTACATGAAGTAACGCCGCATTGCCGGAGAGTGACAAGATCGACTTATTCGGACATCGAGTATGGATTGTGCTCGGCAAGGACCCAGAGAGGTCACGATTTGGATATCAGCTTCGAACAACTATGGATTTTGATATGGACCTGGAGCACTTACAAATTTGTCTATGGACCCGGAGTGGTCCCGGATTTGGCTAACAACCCAGTGAGGTCGAGGATTGGATAAAACGATCCAGAGAGATCGTGGATTTGCAATGGATATAGAATTGGATATCGACTCAGAATGGTTGTGGATTTCACTAACGATCTAGAGAGATCATGGATTTGGATTGACAATATATTAGATTCGAATTAGATAATATGGCCATCGATGGATTATGGACTTCGAATTTTGGATTTATGGTAATTCAAAATACACCTTCCCATCGCAAGGCATGTTTTGGGGGGCAAAGTGTTAACCTGCCTTTTGGTAAGGCAATGCATAGGTAGATTTAACCCAACAGACTTCACGGTCATCAAGGCAGAAAACTCGGAGAGATGGTTACTAGTATTTGAGATCGATTATATTTGGAACCATGGAGGATAGTTGGATGGATTCGGATGAACAACACACAAAAAATGGCTAAGTATGGAACTAGCACTCCCCCTAGGAGAAGGATCAGATTGGAATGTTCACTCTACAAAAAGGGATCGGAATAGAGGGATCGAAGTAAAGGGATCAGATTGAACAGAATGCATATAACACAACTCAATGATGATCGCTCCATAACTCAACAACCACAAGGCAGATTGAAGTGAAACTTTGGGACAAGAAGAAGGGACCCTAGGGAGTCTACCCTAGGGATCGCATGACAAATAGAGCAGCTTGGAGGGTCGGGTATGATCCCTATTCAGGGATCGGCCCCTATTCCTATTCAGGGATAGGTTTAGTTGAATTTGCAACAATGATCGGTCAATAACTCAAAATCTACAAATGCTATCACTATGAAACTTGGAATACAAGCATATTACAACACAAGGAACACACACAAGGATTATAGCCCTAAAGGATTAAGTATGAGGGATCGGCCATCATCCCTGTTCATAACATAATGCGGCAATGATCGATCAATATCTCAAGATCCGTAAGTGCGATCGATGTGAAATTTGGAGAGAAAAAAGATAACATCATGGGGGATCGACCATAGGAATTGCACCCCATGATTCCACCAAAATTAGGATCGACCCTGATCCCTATTATGGGCTCTAGAAGGCCCCAAACTTTCTAGGCAGGCTCGTCTTGGCTTTAGGGTTTTAGATCCAGGTTTTGAGCAAGATATTTTCATGTCTTCTCCTATAAATAGCGGGCATGACGTCTGCAAAGGGATATTCTTTCTTTCTGCTTTAGTTCATCTTCTACCTAGGATATACTCTGCCATTTTTATTCTTGGATTTCATGGATTTATAACTATATCAACAGTATAAAGGAGTAAAAGGAAAATCTTTGGAGCGGACATAAAATGGAGTTAGTCGAACCACTATAAATTGGTGTCTCACTTTACTTGCTTTCTGTTTTAATTTTATTATCCTTTAATTTATATTCTCTACTATATTATATGAGATCTGTGACTGGATATTGATGCTTTTACATAATTGGATGTTGGTGGCCATTTCCGACACCAATAGGTACCCTTCTCTAATTTATGTTTTCATGGATTGAAAATTTGGTTGTTGCGCTCTTTCCAAATTGCCCAACATAAGCTTAGAATGTAATTCAAACCATATCGCTGCTTCTGCAACTTTGCTTGACCTGTTACTTCAAATCGTGTATCTATACGTTGATTGATATTACCTCAGTGTGACATCTTGGCCATGATAATTTAATCTTACATCACTTCCATGTGTAAGCGTTAAATTTTTACTAGAAGAAAAGATGACCTTCACTCGCATTCGTTCTACTGTATAACTTTGGAAAACTGATATATACTTTTGAATCATTCTACTTCTGTTTAAGAGTAAATTAGGTATGGACTTGAATGTGCGCACTGTAATTTTGGGGTAAATGATTTTATCCTAACTCCACTTAAACCATGAAACTTTGTTACATTTGATCTCCTCCTAAGCCACCTTGTAATTGAACTTGCCTTTGCTGTTAGCAGTGTAAGTCCAATAGTCATCTTCTTTGTCCTCACTTAATAATATCGATTCTATTTTACTTCTTATTGACCTTAAAAATTCATTTATCTGTTCTCCATCTTCTATTCTCTATTCTATCATCGACTACCATTATCTCACCTCTTACTCTTACCGTTGTATCAACACCAATCTGTTGATTTTCCGCCTAAGAACCATGGATCGTATTAGAGAAGAATGGTTTTTCTATCAACCATTATCCTTCCAATGTACTTCATTGCATTTTCTTTTACATTTAGCACAAACTTCCATGCCTTAGATTCATCATTACAATTATCGCATTCCCACACTGATTGTACTCTCACATACTTTTGTTTTATCATTTGAGCCCAAATACCCTCCTCATAACATCTTCCAAACTAGTTTTATTCCCTAAGTAATATGCATTTCTTCCAACTATCTTAGCCCCATACCTCCTTCATCTTTGCTTCTGAAATGACCTCCCATGGAATTTTACCCACCCTTCCATTTCAAAGAAAATTAGAGCATATATGATTGATGCTACATATTGTGGGTTTTGGTAATTTGAAGCATTGCATCCAGTAGTGCAATTGGGTAACAATCGATAGAATTAATTCAATAAAGTCCACCATACTTAGCATTCTGCATTCATATTCATCCATTTTGTTCTTATTCTTCTCCATTATCCCTTGAAAATCCTTGCTTTCATATTTACGTTGGATAACGAAATCCTACGGTATTTGATCAGGAGTTCCCCTTCATACATATCTAAAATCGAACATATATCAGCTTTGTAGTTGCATCTCCCACCGAAAAACATTCAACTTCACATTATTTAGTTGTAGGCTAGTTGCTGTATATAATTCATTAAACACCTCCTTAATAGCTTTTGCTCATTCCAACTTTACCTTCATGCAAATCAATATATCATCGGCATAAATTATATGCATAATCTTTGCCTTAATTTTCGCAAGTTTTATCATCCCTTTCTTCAGCCTTTTCTCCATCAAAAGCATAAAGAATTCCTTAATGAAAACAAAGAGCAACTGCAAGAGTGTGTCCTCTTGTCGAAGTCCATTGGAGCGGGTGAAGTATTCGTGTGTATTCCTCCAATATGCAATTGAAAAACACATCGAGTTCATAATTTCTTGTGTTAACTTCGTGCAATCTTCCATGAATTTCGTTGCCTCTAACATATGGATAATAAAGTCTCTATTCACCATGTCATAAGCTTTTCTTATGTTAATTTTGATACATATATTGCTATTGCTTTTACTTTTAAATCCTCTTACAACTTGTTGCACAATAAAGATACCATCAGTGATGTTACTTCCATAAATAAAAGCACATTGGTTTTTTGAAATTAGTAAATTTGTCATTAGTCTCATTTTGTTGCGTAACACTTTAGCAATTAATTGTAATGGAATCTACAACAAGAGATTGATCTAATGTCACAAATATCCCTTAGGGTATTGCCTTCAGAATCAAGGTGATATAGTATGATTGCATTCTTTTATCAGTTTTCCTATGTTGGAAACATCCTCTATCATTCCGACCATTTCATCTTTAAATTCAAACCAAAGAATTTTGTAGAATTTTGCATTAAGTTCATCTAGTCCTGGAGTTATGCTGTCTTTTACACTAAAATTCGCCTCCCCCACTTCTTCGCAATCTATGTTATCATTGAGAAAATCTTGACTATATTCAGTGATGATATTTTATAGAATACCATAGAATATCTTGACCATATTCCCTAAGGGCCTTGCCTTTGATTGTACAGCTTATGAAAATGCTCAGTTGCTATATTTTTCCAAACTCATATGCATCAGTGCACGATGTATCGTTTATTTTTAGCTCACTATCCTAATTATTCTTGTTTCTTTTATTTGACATTTTAGCTTAAAAGTATGCAACATCTTGTAATTAATAATTAGTTAATTATTAAAGTAAGAAATTAAATGGGTAAAGTTATAGAAATAAATAAGAAATAAGATGAACATTTGAGTGTGCACTTGCTTATCATATGAGGACGGTCATATATGACAAATCAAAATAAGAAATATGGCAATGAACCAATGGGGAAAATGTTATAAAATTCATTGCCCAAATTATTATCGGACAGTAAATGTAACTTTTTCCTCATTTCTTCATTTTATTATACTGAAAAATAATATAAAATCTTAAAGAGCACAATAAAGGTGGCAGTCAAAAAAGAGCAAACAAGAAGAAGAAGGAAACACAACCTAAAAGGAATTAAAAAGATTAAAACAAGATTATTTAAAGATCGAGGTGATTAATACTAAATCCATATACTGTTTTCATTATGTTTGAATTCGGCTTTGATTTAATATGATGGAGTTTATGTCAGTTGGCGTTTAAATGAGATAAATGATGTTTTAATGAATGTTTGTGGGGAAAAATAGCTACATATGGGATTTTTACATATGTTTTCCCTACCCTTGTGATTTTGAAATGCTATGAAAATTTAGTATGATGTTTTAATCATAATTTCAGAAATGGGCCTTAAATTGAAGGGTTTTCCCATGTCAAAACAATTTGTTATGAATTTTTTATGAAAATACCTAGTGAAGAAGTAAGAGAAAATGGCTTAAAGAGTGGGAACATGAGTAAAACATGTTAAGATAATCATTCAACATTTTCTAGAGATTGATGAATATTTTTTGGCCAAAATTTATCATCACCAAGGATAAAACTGTGCATACCGAAGGCAATCATGTAAAGGACCGAAACCTGTTATGTAGGTAAACATGTTGAAATTAATATTAAATGATTAAGAGACGATCCTATTTAAATGCTGAAAAGGTTAAATATGATAGAGTTATGGGTATGCCCTAGGGGCAATTATGTAATTTTTAACATATATCTAACTTGATAACCAATCTTGTTCAAACTAAAAGGTGTTCTCTTTCTATTATATACTTGATATAATGTGTTATATTAATTAGTTAATTTAATTAAAAGTATATTTAATAGAAAATCCATAATTGGTATATTTTGTGATAGTAGTTGTAAAGTGTTATAACCATAAGTAATTTATCACAATGAAAACAAATATACCATTTTAAATATTCCTAGTCAAGATGCATCGAGACTAGATATCAATATATCCATTGAGACTAGAATACATAACGCTCTCTAAATGTTGGGTAGTGTATTACTCATGACTACTGGGGTCACCAAGGGATTACGTATTAATAGTTATTGGATAACAATGGAATGACTCACTCGATAGTTTTTTGTTGGTTAATATAACCAAAGTCAAACAGAGAATATTGATGTGACTAATTTACACAATTCTTTCGAATTGAGAATAATGTTGATCTTCGATGTGGAAACTTCACTTTGATTATAGTTAAATCATGGCACAACGTTCCTCGAACAACTATAGTTAGATCGAGTGGAAGCATTGGAAGTGAAACACTATTCAAGAGAGGATTTGTCTCTTTGGTTATGATGTTAGTGTCATGGTCAAATAATGTCAACTCAAAGCCAAAGTCTTTGGCCAGGATAGTTTGGTTAATAATAATTATTATTATTGAACCAAGGATTTTGTGTTCGGACTATAAAGTTGAATGAAGACGATATTGGAATTTTGACCATTAAAATTCCATAAGTCCTAATGTATATAGTTTTGGCGAAGAGAATTGGTGTAAATGATTGTCACTATTGGACACCACTTATAATAAATAAAGTTGGATTTTACCAAAAGATATGCAAGCGATAAATTCAACCAAAATATCACACCACCTGCTAAGTGACGTGGGAACGTTAATATGCGAATAGTTTGATATTAACCACTGACTGAATTTACACCTTTGAGTCGCACAACTGTAATGATAAATTCTCTCAAAACCATATAATTTAATTAATTTATAAAATGTTGTAAATTGATTAAATTAACTAATATTTGAGAAATATTAATTAATTTTTATTTGACGTTTGGAAGTTGTTTGTAATTATTTTAATGCATTTATAAAAGTTATATTTGCACGCATTGATATACGATATCGATGTAATTTAAAAATAATTACGTGAAATGATTTATGGAAATTTTATGTCATTTGATGAAATAATGTGGAAATTTTATATCGTTTGATGACATATCATGTGTAAATAAAGGATTGAAGAGAGAGAAATAATCAAAGGAATTAGTTTGGAAATTTTTAATTAAAGAATGGGAAATGTTTTATTCTTTCAAATAAAACATATTCTCGAATTCATTCTGTACATACAATTCATTCTTTCTCATTCATTTATTTTCTTTCTCTCCTCCTAACTTTTCATGGCAGAAAACCAAAAAAAAAATCCCAAATCCTTCAATTCCAAATAAGGATATCAAATAAAATAAATACAAAAGTGGTTCATCTATCTCTTGCAAGGATGTGATAAGGATCTTGAAGATCCAAGGAGATATCATCATTCAAGATGTGACTTCTAGGCAACATCCCAAGGGAAATTCATTTTCAAGGTGTGCTTCAAGGCTTTGGGTGATAAGATCGATTCACAAAATCTAAGAGCTTTTGATTCATTGTTCAAGGTGTGATTTATGGCAACTTCTCAAGGTAATTTCTAATTAATTCATTTACATATTCTCTATATTCATATGCTTAGATTTGTGTGATTTATTTATGTTTATATTGACTATGTTGTAACATGAAAATTGATAACCCCTTTCTCAATTAAAAGTATGTTTATTATGTTCATTTCATTCAGATCTACATTTGTTATCTTTAACATTACAATAATTATAAATTAATTTCTAGTGAATTATATTTTATAATATTTACATATACAATCTCAAATGAGTGGTAATTTAATTCTTATTTTAAAATTAATTTCTATTGTTGCATGATTAATGATTAGATACAATCACTTTGAATATTGTTTACGCAGGCATGCAAGGTTTTGATTTAAAATTTCGAATGAACTTTTATGCAATTTTAAATTACACACACATATTCTAAATTTTTAGTTTTGTAAAATTTCCAAACTATTGTTTCATTTCCAAACTAAAAGTTCAATTTAAGTTGTTAATTTGGAATGAAATGTAAGTTGTCAAAAGAAATTTTAATTAGAATGTTTTGGTTTAATATTACATACATATGCTTGTTCATTCCTGTCTATCTCAACAATTAATCTAATTTACTTTATGTTTAGCATTTTGGTCATACAAATTAAAGTATGAATATATTTAATATGTTCACGCTTTTCATATCTCACAGTTGATTAATTTAGATTTGATATAATAAAGATAAATTTTCACTTAATTAATATTATTTAATATATATTAATTAATTCAACTAAAGAAGGAGAGAAATGAAAGATTTCTCCCTCTTCATATTTTGACATATCTTCCCTTATTTATTGCATAGGGTAAGAGAAGAAAATAAAAGGTTTCCTTCTCTAAATTTATTTTACATGTTTATATTACATATGTTAGCACTATTTATATATCACATAAAAGGATGTATTTGATACACCCATTATAATACTATAAATTAAGTTACATATAAAATATTTATTTTATTTAAAAGAAATTTAGATAAGATCTAAATGTATTTAGACTTCGCAGGCCCATTAATGATCCAAAATGGTAAAAAAAATGAAATTCACCCATTTCTTCCGCTTTGGGCTGGTCCAGTTCCAACAATGGTATCAGAGTCTAGCCTATGCGGTCTAATTAGTCATGTTAGGGCTAACTAATTAAGCATGCACACTTAGTATGATATCTAGAAAGGTGATGTATAGGATTGCAATTAGATAATCAAGTACCATGTCCTACCTGGTTATCTACCTAGCCTAAAAGGTTAAGTAAGCCCAGAGGTTGCCCCTAATAGAAAGGCTCAATTTTGAATTGGGCCTTAGGATAATTTTCAATATATTTTTGAAAATTAAAATAATATTTTAAATTTAAAAGTTAAACTTAAAGTAAAAACGTGTTTACTATAAAAGATCATAATATGACATAAACTTTCAAAATGTTTGAAAAAGTAATGAAAATTTCAAAATGTTTGAAACTATTTAAATATTAATTTCAAAATTTTAAAATTTATTAATAAGATTAATAAAATAAATTAATTAATTGAGTTTGTTTATTAATACTTATATGCATGTATTATATATATTGATATATATTTTATGTTATTTTAAAGTTTTTAAGATAACATAAGTATACATGTATGTATATAAGAGAAATTTTCGATATAATTTAATTAAAATTGTTTTATTAAAAAATTAATTAAAGATTAATTAATTAAATAAAAATACACATATATAAGATATATGTGTTACACTATAAAGGTTATAACATACACTATAAAGGTTATAGTAGATATGTCTGATATAAAAGTTATATTGGAACATTAATATAAAATTAATTAAAGAGTTAATTAATTTAAATTAATTAAATAAGATTCAATTAAATAAAATATTACATAAGGCTATCATATAAGTAATGTGAAATATAAAAGTTATATAACAATAAAACTTATATGATATGAATGTATAAACTAAAGGTGGAACATTACAAAAACTCAAATAGACTTAAGGAATAAATACATACGTAAATGTACATATACCATGATTTCTGATGTGTTTGACAGTTGAATCACGAGGGTATTTCAAGAAGTACATTATTGCATAAGCCGATATCACTTAATATAATATCTTGAAGATTATGAATCTTCAATATAATGTTGTTCCCTACCATATATGTATTAATAAATTACTTGCATACTCCTCAGTTGTTGAGAAAACTTAAGCTAGGAATGTTATGTGTAATATTATTAATATATTGAATAGACGAGGTAAGATAACTTTATGTATTTATTGAGAAAACTCAATGTACATATACTATACTTAGGTCGTCATGGTATGGTAGGTACGAGTAAATAATCTATTTCGATCTGTTGAGAAAACTCAAGGTCAAAATAAGGTTAGGACAAGGAAACATGGGTTAGGAGTTGCATGTGATACAACCGATAAGAAGTTATCCACCATTTGTGGGGCTATGAATTATTAAGCAAACTCAAGGTCATAATACCAAGACAGACGAGTCGTAACACCCACTAGCAAAGTTGAAATACTTCTGTGTTTCATCTTAGGGTTTAGAAAAACATCAAAGACTAGTGGGAGCCTTATTAGAAAATGAAATGGTAACATTTAACCTTTCTAATATTGTAAGAACGTATGTTAATAGGTATCTACAATGATAAATTTGTGCATTTAATATGATTGATAAAACATTTATCAATTAATATATACAAATGAACTGAATTGAAAATTGACAAATGGAAATATAGTATATACTCACTATTAAATGCATTTTGCATGTCCATATTTTCTATACCCAAGAAAGTGCCTGATTTTACAACTACTTAATACGTTTGTAATATGGTTATTTACATGTTTATTTGGTCAAGACTTTTTATTGCATTGTATGAGTTTTGAACTCTAAAAGCAATATAAGACTATGGATATTTGATCCATATACTTCATATATGAGCATTATACAGGGAACAGTCACGGTTCGTAATGTACGATGCTTTAATGAAATTAGTTCATTCGAACTAAGCCAATAAACAGTACTATGAGATCGAGTATTCAGTTTGATTGATTACATAAAAGATCATATTGTGTTAATTATAACATAAGGCCAAAACTACAGTATAAATCTAAGACTTGATCGCTAAAATGTCGGTTTGATCTGTTTACGTAAAATGCAATACATTTGATATCCTTAAATGTTAAGGATAATCAAGTGCGCTTTTTAAAAAGTTCTTTATGATATTGTATGGATTTTCTTTTGAATGGTTTGACTATTTAGAAAGAAAAACAAATGCATAAGTGTAAATGCGATTTAAGGTACAGTTGGGATGAAAAGAGTGAATAGCCACTTCTGCTTCATAAAGAAATGTTGAAAACGAGAATTGTGATAATAATGATTGATACTTAACATTAGAATAAGGAATACGATTTCTATTTCGAAATGTATTTTCATATAGAAAATTATTTTCTATGTGATTTATTTATTTGAGTTCAAGATATTTGATCAAACAACTCTCCACTATAAATTTGTTGAAGTGTATGAAATAAATAGTCTATATTAAGTGAACGATGGATCTCCATATTTGGTACGTTGTTATAGTAATGGAAAAAATAGTGGGAGCATACCATATAATATTTATTAATTGCATCAAGTTACGAAAATTATTTTTGTAAAACATAATGAACATTATTTATGAAATAGTGATTATTTTTCGACGTTGACTGAAAAATAGATATAGTTATATTTGAATGTGAATGTGAATATGAATACTCATTATGGAATAAAACTATAACGTGGTATTTGTTATCATAACAAAATAATGCATTGGCAAAATAATGAAGTATCTAAAATTATTTACAGTTATTTTGGAATTATAGACCAAGCCATGGTTTTGAGAAATAATTTTTATTACATGATTATGAATCATATGATACTGGCTAATTTTATTTCAAACAAATTAAGGACTATGCACCCATTTAGTGGGAGCATCGTGAGAGTTGATGAACCCTTCGGATTGATACATATTGATGTATGCAATCACAAGTCTATTAATATCAAATCGTTTCCACGTACCTGGTTATGTTCATTGATAATCTATCACCGACCTGGACATGTGTATTTGATATATATGTGGTATGTCTATGATAAGATCATAAAGTATAAAATGAAAGTAAATAAAATAACGTGCAATAAAATGAAATGATTCTATTTGATTGAATAGGTGAGTATATTGGAAAGAGTTTCGAATGTACCTAAAAATGAATAAAAATTCAATCTCAAAAGTCACTCCTCCATGTGATACATAATAATGTATCGATAAGGAGCAATCGAACTTTATTGGACAAAGCACGATTAATGATGAGTAAAGTTGAATTGATTTCTTTTTACAAGGTCATGTACTTAAGAGCAATACATAAGATTAATATTATTTCATCTAAATAGTAACAAAATCAAACAAGATAAGGGGTTATAGGTGTAGTGAAAAATTGATGATTGATAACAATTCAACACCACGATGCGCTGCGGAAGCGATTTCAAATCAAGACCTAGTATTGCCTATTTAGATACCAATGGCAGTAAAAAGAATTATGCAGTCTCATAGAAAAATAACAGAAATAAGAGACAGAAGATTTAACGTGGTTCGGATATGAATATTCTACGTCCACGGAGACCCAACAACTTTTTATTCATTAAAGAAAAGAGTACAAGAGAGGAGAGAATTATGGTGGATACTACACTTGCTTGTCATATGAAGATGTAATTCCTTCATTTAAATAGACTCAATGAAGGAGTTACTTAGGGATTAAGAAAAATAATTTACAGATTATGTTTCAAATATCCATGATTTAATTTCTACGTAAATGGATAATGGTGATTGGTTTCCATAATTTTCCTTGATTGAATCTCCATCAGCAATTTCTTTCTTCATATAACAAATTGACTAATTAATTGATTTCCTTCAAAATATCCTTCCATATACCAACTAAATTAATTGATTTGATTGAATCAATTAATCAATTTCTTTCCTCTTTAACAGATATTTGAATCATCCAAATTCCACACTCCACCTTGATTCAAATATAACAATCTCTCTTCATCATCTTATCATCAAGCAATCGACATATAAGTTGTTGGGTCTAGCGCCCCATGGCGCTCAAGTAATAGGTATCAAACTGATCAAGTTTGAGCAATGCTCAAACTTGTCTTTAGGAAGTGACTTTGTCATCATATCTGAAGGATTATCCAAAGTACTCACTTTCAACAATTTGATCTTGCTTCGTTCTTCCTCAAGCACAAGAAAGAAACCTCTAACATCAATGTGCTTTGTCCATGAACTATAAGCTTGATTTTCTACAAGATGAATCGCACTCTAACTGTCTGAAAATAGCTCTACTGTCCGCTGCACCATTGAAAGATCATCCAACAACTGAAGTAAGTATAATCCTTCTTTTGTTGCTTCCACAATCGATATCAACTCTGCTTCGGTAGTCGATAAAGCTACGATAGACTGCAGCTTTGATCTCCATGAAATCGAGCCTATGCCAAGTGTAAAAACATAGCCCGACACTGACTTCCTAGCATCTCTATCCCCATCATAATCAGAATCACAGTATCCTCTAAGAAAGATGTCACCATCCACTCCACCATATAACAAGCCCATCAAAGAAGTGCCTCGAAGATATCTAAGAATCCACTTCACAGCTTGCCAATGCTCTTTGCCTGGGTTAGACATATATCGACTCACAACACCCACTGCATTGGCCAAATCTGGTCTTGTGCACACCATCGCATACATAAGACTACCAACAGCACTAGAATAAGGTATATCAGCCATATACCTCTTGTCTTCTTCCGATGAGGGAGATAAGTCTTTTGACAACTTAAAATGAGAGCCTAATGGAGTGCTAACCGGTTTGGCTTTCTCCATTCCAAATCGAGCGAGGACTTTCTCGATGTACTGCGTTTGAGTGAGCTTTAACTCTCTCCGCTTTCTATCTCTACAAATCTCCATTCCCAATATTCTTTGTGCTTTTCCCAAATCCTTCATATCAAACTCCTTGCTAAGTTCAGTTTTCAACTCCATAATTCTTACCATACTCCGAGATGCAATTAACATATCATCAACATATAACAACAGATATATTAAATCATTATCACATCTCTTGAAATAAACACACTGGTCTTTGAAGCTTCTAGAATATCCTTGTGAAAGCATAAACTTATCAAATCTCTTATACCATAGTCTAGGTGACTGTTTTAGTCCATATAGAGATTTGTTAAGTTTACAAACATAGTCAGGCCTGCTACTATCAATGAACCCCTCCGGTTGCCGTAAATAAATTTCTTCATCCAGATCACCATGCAAGAATGCGGTTTTGACATCTAGTTGCTCCAACTCCATATCATAATGAGCCACTAATGCCAATAGAATGCGAATGGAGGTATGCCTAACAACTGGAGCAAAAATGTCATGATACTCAACTCCCTTTTTCTGAACATACCCCTTTGCTACTAACCTTGCTTTATATCTGAAATTTCCATCGCCGCCGTCTTTTACTCTATAGATCCACTTACAACCAATAGCTCTCTTGTTGGTGGGAAGAGGCACCAAATCCCAAGTATGATTTTTCTGCAAAGATTCAATCTCCTCTTCCATAGCAACTAACCAACTGGAACTGTCAACTGAAGCAATAACGTCTCTATAATCTCTGGGTTCGTCATGGACAACATTCAAAGCATATGTTGCCATGTCATCGAAGTCAATGTCTTCGATGCTCAATCCAACAAAATCATTAAGCCAATTAGGCTTCTTCTTCTGTCTAACAGGTCTGATCTCTGAACTAGCTCCACCTTGAGTCTGATCCTCTGAACTAATCTCTGTACTTTCCTCATCAACCACGGTGTCATCGGAAACACCTTCAGAATTTCTATGAAAAGGAACAGTAGATGACTTACTTTGTGTTTGGTATTCTTCATTTGTCCTCTCATTGTCATCTGATGAGGAAGGCTCCACCTTCAACATAGCCTTCTCATTAAAAGTCACATGCCTGCTGGTAACAATCTTCCTGCTAATAGGACACCACAATCTATATCCCTTCACTCCTCTTCTATAACCTAGAAAGATACACTTGCGAGCTCTAGGTTCCAGCTTTCCTCTGCTCTCATGTACGTAAGCTGGACAACCAAACACTTTGAGGAATGAATAGCTAACAGGCTCTCCTTTCCATACTTCTTCTGGGATCTTCATGTCTATGGCGGTAGAAGGTGTGCGGTTGATGAGGAAAGCCGCCATAGATAAAGCTTCTGCCCAAAATCCCTTTTTCAACTTTACAGTCAATCTGAGGCAACGAGCTCTCTCCAATAATGTCCGATTCATTCTTTTAGCAACTCCATTAGACTGAGGGTCACCAGGTGTGGTGTAATGCCTCTTAATACCTTCAGACTCACAATAATCGATGAATTCCTGTGATACAAATTCACCGCCGTTATCTGAACGGAGAACTTTCAATTTCTTTCCTGACTGCTTCTCAACTGTAGATTTCCACTTTCGAAACCTGTCAAAAGTTTCACTCTTTGACTGTAGAAAATATACCCAAACTTTATGAGAGAAATCATCTATAAATGAAACGAAATACCTGGCTCCACCTAAGGAGGGGCAAGGGGAAGGTCCCCAAACATCTGTGTGAACATACTCTAAGACAGCCTTTTCCTTATGCTCTCCAATACCAAAAGAAATTTTCGTCTGCTTCCCAAGAACACACTCTTCACAAAAGCCAAGCTTTGAATGATGAACACCATCAATAAAACCTCGCTTTCTCAACTCATCCATGCTGCGCTCACCAATGTGACCCATCCGTAAATGCCATAATCTAAAAGAGTCTGAATCAACAGAAGTAACAGATGCTGATTCGCCAACTACAGTAGTACCCTTCAAAAGATAAAGATTTCCTGCCCTTACTCCTTTCATAACTATCATAGAACCCTTTGATATTTTCATCTTCTCTCCTTCAACTACAATCTTCAAACCAAGCCTACTCAGAGCCCCAATAAATATCAAACTTCTTCTCAAATCAGGTACATGTCTAACATCTGTAATAGTACGAATAACACCGTCAAACATTCTAACCTTCACACTACCAACACCAATCATACGAAAAGAAGCATCATTGCCCATCATAACTTCTCCTCCATCAATCTCACGGTAAGTGGAGAAACAATTCCTATCAGGTGTCATATGATAGGATGCGCCAGAATCAATCAGCCATAGGTTGCTCTTCCTAGAAGAGCCAGAAGCTGTAAACACATCGGTATCACTCTTTGTATTTGACTTCTCAACGGTAGATGCTGAAGCTTGCTTTGGGTCTCTTCTTCTACCTTCAAGCTTGGGACAAGTTGCTACAAAGTGCCCTGGCCTTTTACAATAATTGCAAGTCAATTTATTAGGCCCCCTAGACTGAGACCTTGATTTATTTCGACCTCCACCATATTTTGACTTGCTTTGGCTTCTTCCTTTCTGAACAGATAAGCCCTCCGTATCACTGTCTAAACTAGTGCTTTCTAATCTATCCCTCAACACTTCATTATGAAGTCCAGCTTTAACATCAGATAGGCTAATTTTACTACGACCATAAATCATAGAATTAACAAAAGCAGTGTACTCCTTAGGCAAGGAACATAAAAGGATTACTGCTTGAGCCTCATATGTAATTTCAACTTCTACTGCCTTCAAATTCATTACTAAGGTGGTTAGGGCATCCACATGCCCCATGAGATCAGCTCCAGGCTTCATTTTGTACGAATAGAGTTGTTGTTGCAGAATTATTCTGTTAGTGAGAGACTTGTCCTGATATGCATCAGATAATGCATCCCATAATTCCTTTGCTGTTTTCTTTTGAGAAAATTCTCTAAGAACCTCATCTGAAAGACTTAGCTGGATGGTAGTTAGGGCTTCATCTTCCATCTCTTCTAAAGTTTCACTATCTAACTCTTTCAGCTTCTCAGGCGCAGAAATTATCTTAAAAGTCTTCTCCTTCTTCAATACAGCCTCCATCTTTATCTTCCAAGTACCAAAATCTCCTTTTCCGTCAAAACGTGTTACTCCATAATTGACACCAGATCTACCAACAGACTTACTCAAAACCATTAATATCCAAACAGGAATAATAACACTAGCTCTGATACCAAACTGTAGTGAAAAATTGATGATTGATAACAATTCAACACCACGGTGAGCTGTGGAAGCAATTTCAAATCAAGACCTAGTATTGCCTATTTAGATACCAATGACAGTAAAAAGAATTATGCAGTCTCACAGAAAAATAACAGAAATAAGAGACAAAAGATTTAACGTGGTTCGGATATGAATATCCTACGTCCACGGAGACCCAACAACTTTTTATTTCATTAAAGAAAAGAGTACAAGAGAGGAGAGAATTATGGTGGATACTACACTTGCTTGTCATATGAAGATGTAATTCCTTCATTTAAATAGACTCAATGAAGGAGTTACTTAGGGATTAAGAAAAATAATTTACAGATTATGTTCCAAATATCCATGATTTAATTTCTACGTAAATGGATAATGGTGATTGGTTTCCATAATTTTCCTTGATTGAATCTCCATCAACAATTTCTTTCTTCATATAACAAATTGACTAATTAATTGATTTCCTTCAAAATATCCTTCCATATACCAACTAAATTAATTGATTTGATTGAATCAATTAATCAATTTCTTTCCTCTTTAACATATATTTGAATCATCCAAATTCAACAATAGGAAACCCCAACATATTCTAGGCAAAGGAGTTAGCATGTTGTGCGGATCGAAAGTCCGCACATAATAATTGTTCGAGGATCTTGTATGAATCTCCCCCAAAGGATTTTGAGAAAACTGTCATTAGATGACATATTTATATTTTGAACGTAAGTTTTGTAAACTAGAAACAAACTAGTTTTATAAATAAGGAAATTGATAAAAGTTTATGAATACCTATTACGTTGCACAAAGGAACAATTGTTGTTTCAAGAAATACTAACTTCACAATGAAGGAATTTCTTTGAGTAATTGTTGGTAGTAAAAAGGAATTGGATATGATCCAAATATAAAACTGATCATATAAGGTGAAATGAAATTAACTAACCCAAATGAACACGTCGCATTAGAGTGTCTAACAAGTATTCTCGCATATTAAAGAGAAACTATGAGTTTCTTATCAATGTCGAATATATATAACCCTCGGTTGTTTAATCCATTAAGAGCATTAACTCTATGATAGGTATGATGCGCAAATCCAAAAGGATTCCAAGTATGCTATCAAAATACGATTTTGGTAGTCATATTTGAAGGGATGTGACGCGATTGTGTCTTTAAGAGACTAATATAGTTGGAATTTAATGTGGAATGTTGATAAGAATAACCTCACAAATTTTGATTGTTGAAATTAGCGTAGCATATTCGTTTTTGAACTTACTTAAGTTAATTCAGATTTACCCATAAAATTATTACTAGTATGACTTTGGATTTTGGTATATATATCTTGAAACAGAAAGTTCTAAATATTTATTTATAGTAGATTGTTTGCACATAAACAACCAAAATGTCTCGAAGTCAGTGGGAGCGATATTAAGTTTGTGGTTTTTTAGAAATGATCCAAGAAATGATAGAAAGTATCATTTTATAAGCATAATAATTGAACAAATGTTTTGATAAAAATATCAAATAGTTTGATTGTCAATCAAAGTACATAGGAAGCTTGTGCTCATAAGAAAGAAAGTTAAAAGGTCATAGATATTTCTAAATCATAAGTAAACAACACACTACTGATTATTGACGATAATCAGTTTTAGTTGTTTTAATACTAAATGTTAGATTTGTAAATGATGTCTTTTATAGAAAGTATAAAAGATATTGGCAATGTCCCAAATAATATGCGAGAACACCTTATTAGAATGTTTAATAAGGAACATGCATGAAGGATTCCTTATGTATCGACAATAGGATTTATCATACATGTTATGTTATCTATGATATCGTGATTTATTTATGTATTTGATATATGAAGCAAATATCAAATCCAAATTGATATATGGTTGCTTGATGTTTTCTCGTGTATTTATGAAATACTAGATAATTGTTTACAGAAACAACAAACTCCTTATGAAGGAGTGTTCGGACCCAAACTTCATAAATGATATTGAGTATAATATTCAACACTAAATTCAAGCTAAGAATCTTTAATTTGGAAATGTTCCAAATGAAAGATTGTGGCTGACTCAATGAAAAAGGCTATGTACATCACCTTGAATAGCACCGCAATAAAATCAATGTATTTAAATGTATAAATGCATAAATTTAGAATTGAGCCGAGGGTGATTACAATTGTTGAGAATCTCATAACATTGTTATATGATAACATTGTCATGATTTAGTTCATAACAGAATTTAGAGCCCACTAGAAGTCGAGAGACATACTCTGAATTGTTCCATATGATAAAGGAAGTTTATCAGCATCGGAAAGAGTTGATTGCCAGAGTAGAAAATTAAAACATAATAGCATACCCGTTCACTAAGGGACTGAACCAATTGGTTTTGAGAAAATCGATTGAAGAAGTTGGAATGAGATTCCATAATTGACCCCAAGTGCAAGTGGGAGATTGGTAGAGTTAGGGGTATGCTTTAGGGGCAATTATGTAATTTGTTACATATATCTAACTTGATAACCAATCATGTTCAAACTAAAAGGTGTTTTCTTTCTATTATATACTTGATATAATGCGTTATATTAATTAATTAATTTAACTAAAAAGTATATTTAATAGAAAATCCGTAAATGGTATATTTTGTGATAATAGTTACAAACTGGTGTAACCATGAGTAATTATCACAATGAAAACAAATATACCATTATTAATATTCCTAGTCAGGATGTATCAAGACTGGATATCGAGATATCCATTAAGATTAGAGTATGTAATGCTCTCCAAATGTTAGGCGGTGTATTACTGATAACTGTTGGAGCTACCAAGGGGTTATGTATTGATAATTATTGGATAACTATGGAATGCTCACTCGATAGTTTTATGTTGGTTAATATAACTAAAGCCAAGCAAAGAATATCGATGAGACTAATTTCCAAAGTTCTCTCAACTTGAGAATACTATTGATCTTCAACGTGGAAGCTCCACTTTGATTTTAGTTAAATCGTGGCACGGGGTCCGTCGAACGACTATAGTTGGGTCGAGTAGAAGCATTGGAAGTGAAACACTATTCAAGAGAGAATTCATCTCCTCAGTTACATGAGGTTAGTATCACGGTCAACTGATGTCAACTCAAAGTCAAAGTCTCTGGCCAAAGCAGTTCGGTTAATGATAATTGTTATTATTAAACTAAGGATTTTGTGTTTGAACTATAAAGTTGAATGTGGATGATATTGGAACTTTGACCATTACCAAATTTCATAAGTCTTATTGTAATATAGTTTTGATGAAGAGAATTAATGTAAATAATTGTCGCTATCGGGTACCGCTTATAATAAGTAAAATTGAATTTTACCAAAAGATGCGTAAGCGATTAATTCAGCCAAAATTTCACACCACTTGCTAAGTGACGTGCGAAGGTTAATATTCGAATAGTTCGATATTAACCGCTGACTGAATTTACACTTTTGAGTCGCACAACCGTAATGATGAAATCTTTGAAAACCACATGATTTAATTAATTTATAAAATGTTATAAATTGATTAAATTAATTGATATTTGAGGAATATTTATTATTATTTATTTAATGTTTGGAAGTTGTTTGCGGTTATTTTAATGCATTTATGAAACTTATATTTGCACGCATCGATATACGATATCGATGTAATTTAAAGGTAATTGCATGAAATGAGTTATAGAAATTTTATGTCATTAGTGGCATGATTTGTGGAAATTTATGTCATTTGATGGCATATCATGTGTAAATATAGAATCGGAAAGAGAAATAATCAAGGGAATCAATTAGAGAAGTTTTATTAAATAATGAGAAATGTTTCATTCTTTCAAATAAAACATATTCTCTAATTCTTTCTTTCACATTCATTCCTTTTTTCTCCCCTCCTAACTTTTCATGGTAGAAAACAAAAACATAAAAAATCAAATTTCCTAAATCTTTCAACTCTAAATAAATATATCAAATAAAATAAAACAAAAGTGGTTCATCCATCTCTTGCAATGATAAGATGGATTTTGAAGATCTGATGAGATATCATCATTCAAGGTGTGACTTCTAGGCAACATTCTAAGGGGGATTCATTTTCAAGGTATGCTTCAAGGTTTAGGGTAATAAGATCGATTCACGGAATTTAAGAGCTTTTGATTCATCATTCAAGGTGTGATTTGATGGTAATTTCTCAAAGTAATTTCTAATTAATTCATTTACATATTTTTCATATTCTTATGCTTGGATTTGTGTGAATTAGTTATGTTTATATTGACTATGTTGTAACATGAAAATTGATAACCCCTTTCTCAATTATAAATATGTTTATTATGTTCATTTCATTTATGTTTATTATGTTCATTTCATTCAGATCTACGCTTGTTATCTTCTACATTACAATAATTATAAATTTATATCTAGTGAATTATATTTTGTAATATTTACGTACACAATCTCAAATGAGTCATAGTTTAATTCTTATTTTAAAATTAATTTCTATTTTTGCATGATCAATGATTAGATGCAATCACTTTGAATATTGTTTGTGCAATCATGAAAGGTTTTGATCTAAAATTTCGAGTGAAATTTTATGAAATTTAAATTATATATATTTCTTTTCTAAATTTATAGTTTTGTAAAATTTTCAAACTCTTGTTTCACAAACTAAAAGTTCAATGTAAGTTGTTAATTTGGAATGAAATGTAAGTTGTCAAATTGATATTTTAATTAGAAAGTTTTGGTTTAATATTACATACATATGCTTGTGTGAATATATGTAGTATACATAAACTTCAAATATTTCTATCTTTAATTGCTAAAGTCTGATTTAGCCCTTTTCAATTTAAAAGTAAGGCAATTACACACACACACACACACACACACACAGACATATATATATATATATATTAATTACTTGTAACGACCCATAATTTTATCACTTTGATTTTTGGAATATTTAATTAGTTTTAAATATTCAGTTTGGGGTTTTTAAAATATAATAAAATCTATATTTCGAATAATTGTTCGATTTTTTTTATTGATGACATATTTTTAATTAATTTATAGAGTTTTTTCATAATTTTTAATTAGAAAAATAATTGAATTTCCATTTGACGTATTTTATGGCAAACGTTGGTAATTTTGAAACTTTACAGAATTTGATAACAGGTGTGTTTTATTGTTTTGTAATCGTGTCACATTTCTGTACATGGTCGTATTTTATTTTCTATCATTCGCAGCTCGTACGCGGACGCGATATTGGTTTGGTGGGGTACCGTAACCTTTTCTATTCAAAACTCAAAATCATAGTGCAACCACCCTTGTCCCCCTTCCACCCTACCAGCTACCATTGTTTCCCATTGTCCCCCTTAACCATGGCAGCTCCTTTGCCACCTTGTCCTCTTATTATTGAGCTGATCAAACCTATAAGTACTTAGGAAATTAGAGGGCTGGCCTTCTTTATTTTTTGGGTTCACAGTAAGCATTCGAACCAAGAAAATAACTCCTATTCATCATTCAAAAATCCACATCTCCAAATCTACTCGTTTTTAGCTAAATCATCCAACACAAAAGTTGTTCGTATTGGTCCATAGTACTTTTAGAAATTGACTACACTCGATTTCATCGACCGTTGAGAAACAAATTATGATAAATCAGTAAGAGGGAAAGATTTTTTTGTTGATTTCAAATATTGAATGCTCTTAATCCATGGAGAATTGATCGACGTTGTATACATCGTTGGAGTTGTATGGAGGAGTAGTTTTTTGTGGAAATTTTGGAGGCGATTGGCAACAATTGCTGGTAACTAGGGTTTCAATTTTAAAGTTGAGGAGGCGGAGTTAGGAGAATCAGAGAGTGGAGTTGGCTTTAGCTTGGAGTTTTGCACCTTACGGCCAAAATTTGTGAGGTTCGATCACCTGATGAGGATCACGATGATTTTCCTATAGCGGTCGAGGGGATTGGTCGCGTTGATCTAAAGGGGTGCGCGGGGGGCTTTGATGGGTTTGGGAGGTTGGGTTTGAAAGAGTGACTTATTGGCCAAGTCTGTTTGGCGTTTAGAGGTTTGTAGCCTGGTGTTAGTAGAAATTATGCACATGGTGCTTAGAAATCATGTACAAGCATGTTTGGAGGATAGGGAAGAAGATCCATTTGATCGTGGGTTGTGGGTCTGTTTGGAGTGGGCTTGGTCTATTTGATTTTGGTGAGAAAATTGTTTAGCAATTAATTATGTGTGATATTTAAATTGCCATATATCGTTCATTTTAAATCTGTTTAACCCATAGTTTTTGCGTGGAGTTCGTATTGATGAGCACAACACTTTGACATAAATAATTGTTCATTTTAGTGTAGTATAAATTAATGATAAATTAATACCGCCTAATAATAATTACGTTAATTTGGATAATAACGTAGTTTAATTAATTATACTTCATAGGTGTTATATATTTAGCCGAATAAACACCGTTTTGTTAAAGTAAATTGAATATGGTAATTTGGACACCTGTTTAGTGGAATAAAACACTGTTCCGCTAATTAAATTAATTGGTCATTTAATTAGCAGAATAAATCCACATTCTGCTATATTACAGATTTGGACATCTAATTACATGTCTTTAATTGATATGCCAATTTGAATAAGAGATGTGTTAACTAGTAATGGTTAAGTGTTGGATTTATTTACAAAGGTTGATTATGTAAGTATCAGTTATTAACTTGGAAAGTTAAATTGAATGATATGGTAGCTTGTTAAGTACCATTGTGGTCGCTGAGCCTCTTTCTAAATTGAAAGTTAATTATTGAATCAAATTTATTTTAAAGATAATTATTATTTATTAATAAAAGGTTTTAAAAAGGTAGTTTTTAATTGTTAATAATGTTTTAAGGATAATTAATTATTGTTTTTAATAATGATTTAAAGTTAATCATTTTATTAGCATGATTCTTTAAAGTTATTTCTTAAAGTTATTAAAGAATATTTAATTATTATTTTAAAATGTTTTAATTATGATTTATTATTTATTTAAAGTTATTTAATTAGATTTTAATTATCATTAATTTATTTAATTATATTTAAAGGTGAATTAATTATCATATTAATAATATTTAAATGTTAATTAACTACTACATCTATATTGTTAAAGTTTAATTAATTATTATATTAATAATGTTTGATAATAATTAATTATTATATTAATAATGTTTTGAAGTTAATTTAATAGTATAATAATATTGTTTAAAGTTAATTGAATATATTATTATGATATTCTAAGGTTATTATTTTTAATATGATTTAAAGAAAATTAAGTAAAATAAAAAGGGTGTTTTAAATAATAACTTGTTATGTTTTAAATGATTGATTTGATTATCAAAGGAATTTTATTGATTAAGATTTATAAAGAGGTTGGTTTTAAACAAGGAAAATTTATGAAAAAAGTTTTATAAATTAAAAGGAGATCTTGAAATTTAAAAAGAAATTTTATAAATGATTTTGGAAATTTATACAAAAAAAAGTTTCATAAATAAACTTGAATATTTATAAAAAAAATTATAAATGGATTTGGAATTTAAGCAAAGTGGATTTCTTAAATGAAGGAGATTTATTAAAATGGTTTATTTAAGAAAATTTATAAAAAAAAATTGAGATTGGATTTCCCTTAACCGACCTTTTTATATATGGTGGTATGGACATTCGTTCCTCACTTAACTACGAAGGAATAATGTTTAGGGTTATCCTTATCTCTATTCTAAACAACATTTAGGTTTGATCATTTTAATATGATTTTGAGATAGAAAATCTTTCTAAGTGTTTTGGAGAATATACTTGTACCATTTTATAAGTATGTAGAAAAGTTTTCCCAGTTTGAAAAAGAAATGGTTTGTGAATATACTTAACTGATAGATGAGTAATGAATATTTTAATAAATATTTGAAAGGTGATTTTAAATTAATGAAAGATTAAACTAAAAGGCTTAATAGTTTCCATGGGAAATGTAATTTCTGTTTGAATATTTGTTAAATTGATATTTAAATAACCGAATATCAACAACTTGGCCTAAACTAAATAATCCTTTTTAGTTTGGTGGCATGGAAATATTATTTCCCTACTTAACACCAAAGGGTATAACTTGGGAAATATCTATGGGAAACAAGGGGAATATTTGGTAAAGTTACCATCGGTGGTGCAATACTGTACGTTTAAACTCGTTTTGTTCTTCTAGGACAAATAGGAAATACATCCACTTAAACGGTTTGGTGGTGATCTCCGCTCTTATATACTGTCTGATTATTTCTAAAGAACTGGAGTTGAGTTTACCAGAATTGACAATCTCGTTTTAGGGCGACCGATAAGTGGAAAGAGTGTACTTATATGAGCTAAATTTATACCGTAATCACTCCAAAACCATATACACGTTCTACGTTTTGGAAGATGTTCAAGATGATGGAATCAAGCTATTATAGTGCAAGGGCTACTTGCTAGTAATCCCGAGGGTGATTCCAAAATAGATGTAGTAGAAGTAGTGCCTTCAGTTTGTTCTTATCCTAAACAACTTGTATGGATGAATGCTAACATTGCATTAATGAATGAAGGACAGTGTTAGCATTTCGTGAGGGAATTGTTAATAGGAAAAGGTAAAGCATAACCTCACAAGCCTCACAATCCGGGAATAGCTAAATCAGGGAATGTTGCGGAGCTATATGGGTAGCTCCCACTAGGAGCATCATTCCTCTATATAGATCAGTTTCCTCAAGTTGGTATGCACGCAAGCACCGAGGAAAAATTAAAGGTAGCCTCGGTGTCGAGGGATGATGTAATCCGGCCTTTCATGTTAAAGGGGCCGTTAGCTCTGTGTAGCAGAGGTGCAACGAGTTGCGGCCTCAGGTACATTTTTCTAGAGTTGTTCTTTTGAAAGGCAGTCCCTTGCTTTGCCTTGCCATGTTGGAATCCATTTCCTTATATGAGCCTTACGACTTTGATTGTAGAACTTAGTTTTCTAGAATGTAATTAATGTAACCATTTCGACTATGATTCAATATTTATTTTAAAACCATAGACACTATTATAATATCACTGGATTTTATAACACAAATGGTTTGGTTATCGTAAGGTAAAAACCCGTCCGTGTTTGTATGGAGCATGGTCTTGTGAGATACATTTTATTTTGAAAGGTTTTAGATATAACAATCAATATAATTGATTCAAGTTTTCTCATGCTGGTTTTACTAGACTAACCCGTGCATTGTTTTCCTATAATGCTCGGGTCAGCCCGAGCATATTTTTCAGATTTAGCTAGATGTTTTATAGCTTTCAGAAAACGAGCATGGTTACATATCTTATATTTTCCCCTGCATTGGTTGGTGTATTTACCAACAAATTGTAAGAACAAACTGTTATAACTGCCTAGGCTAATGATAGGTTACTATTCTTTGATGTTGTGTATATATTATAATTTTTTCTTTTTGTAAAGATCATGTGTATATTATATGTTTCTTGTCACGATGAGAGATTCTATTATGTCTTTTCTTTCTTTCGCTCCCTAGTAATCTATCTTTTCGGCACTTGGATGATCTACACATGAATACCGTGGATGTATTAGTCCAACTTCTAAGGATCGAAAAGGCGGGTTATGACATTACTAGTTGATGCTTATGTCATTGTATCATAACACCTCTTGCATGTAAAACAATGTTGTATTAATTAAATTTGTTAAAGGAAAAGTGAGTAAATTAATGATTCCACTTTTTCATTTCCTACTTTATTAGATTCTTATGCCATTACATTCAATTTATTCTTATTCATTCCTGCCATGTCAGCAATTAATCTAAGTTACTTTATGTCTAGCATTTTGGCCATATAAATTAAAGTATGAATATATTTAATATGTTTACACTTTCCATATTTCACACGTAATTAATTTAAAATTTAAATTAATAAAGAAAACTTTCCCTAAATTAATGTTATTTAATATATTAATCAATTCAATTAAAGAAGGAAAGAAATAAAAGGTTTCTCCCTCTTTATATTTTGACATATCTTCCTTTGTTTATTACATAGGGTAAGAGAAGGAAATAAAAGGTTTCCTTCTCTTAATTCATTTTACATGTTTTTATTATATATGTTAGCACTATATATATATATATATATATATTCACACAAATGGATGTATTTGATACATCCATTGTAATACTATAAATTAAGTTACATTCAAATCTCTAATTTAACAATTAAATAAAATATTGATTTTATTTAAAAGAAAATTTAGATATGATTTAAATGTATTTAGACTTCATAGACCCATTAATGATCCAAAATGGTAAAAAAAATTGAAATTCATCTATTTCTTCCAATGCGAGTTGGCCCGGTTCCAACAAAATAAAGTATACCATTGCTAACTAAACCTAGAGTATGAACATATCAACTGATGATACATGTAAAGATTTATAATAGCCATGTCAGACTTGGTTTGATGTGGAACTGAGGTGGTGGCCAAACGTTAAAAAAAAAACTATGTACCTAGGGCCGAAAGCAGTGAATTGCCTATAGGAGCCCGTTAACTTTCGGAGGAGAGTCACCACTGTGTAGAGAAATATTTTACTAAAAGATGAAATATTGGTAAAAGCTAGAAGTCGAAAGGCATAGGATGGAACTACACCGAAAGCCGAATGTGCATGGGTTATACTGCTCTAAGGGATGCAATGGTGCATAAGACCTTAAGCCGAAAGGCACAGGTCAGTCTATATCGAAGAAATTTTGATGTTTTAGACAAAAGTCGAAAGCATAGCTAGGTAAACTATGCTAAGGCCAAAAACGGGCTGGGTTTTACTACGTTGAAATCGAAAGAGACATACCAAGCCATAGTATGGATGGAGAAGAGTTGTACTGTGTCGAAATTAATGTATAAAAGCACAGCTTAATAAATGAGTAATTAGGTCAAGCTCATGGAGCTAAAGATAAATAAAAGAAAGAAGCAAGAACCAACAAAAGAATGCATGTTGGGAAGGGTTATTGGCGCCGAGTAAGAACACTCAATCGAATGCACTAAATTGGGAAGGTCGGGAGAGGCATTTGCCTTTTGAGGGGATGTAGGACGTCCAGATGGTTTTCATTTTTAGGTCTTTAAGTGAGGATGTTACAAAGTATTATGTCGCTTCATCATTATTGTTCAACCAGTCACCTTTGGATTTGCATATCACATCTTTATATTTCGACTGAAATGGATTATCAAACCTATTCTTTGTTATTTGAACTTCTTTCGTTATTTTCATATCATGTATCACATAATATGTCATTTTTTCAAAATGTTTTAAAATACACACCATGTATATATGAACGACCTAAGAAAATAAGGGAGGAGTGGATGAAACATTCAAGAGCTGAATTGTTGTTAAAAGGCAAAAATTTCTACTAAAGGCCAGATTTTTAAGGAGTGAAATGCGTTCGACTTTATTCACCTCTCTTTTAAAAATAAACTCACAAACCTTATTATTTGTAGACCGATTTTCTTATCTTCTTTAATTAAATCATGCCTTCTTCTTGGACTTTGCAACTCCAAATAGATGTTAAATAAGATGTTCTTTCTGATAGAGTTAAGGGTGTGCTTAAGAGCAATTATGTAATTAATTACATGACGTAACCCTTATAAAAGAATCTTGTTCGAAATAATGTATGCATCCGGTTTAGTTTACTTTTATACATTTTGTTATATGCTGATATAAATAATGAACTAAATACATTAAACATATGTAAGTAGAAAATCTTTAAGAGAAGTATTTTATTGACTGCAGTTATGAATGTGTTTGTAACCATGATTATTGAATTGATAGATGTATGTAGATAGATAAACAATGTATCAAGAAAAAGACATTAATACATCTATTGAGACTAGTGTATACAATGATCTCCATATGATGGACGATGATTTACTCACGACTATTAGGAAAATTAAGGGGTTACATGCTTGTGGTTTTTTGGAACAGTCAGAGAATGTCCCAACGAGTGTCCCCTATGGGTTAATAACTAAGTCAAAATAGAAGATCTTGAGGTAATACATGTCTATCTTAAGTAGTTGGCTATACTTTGATTATGTTAAATACTTAGCATGGCGACCTTATTAGGACCATAGTTGGATATACATTAAACTACTTGAAGTGAAACACTACCTAGAGATAATTCATCTCCTTCGCTATAGAAAGTTAGCATCACCGTAGTTGATATACGATTTAAAAGCTAAAATCTTCTATCAAAGTAAACTGGTTAATAGATAAATATTATCAGATTGAAAAAAGGACATTAAAAATGGTTTGCACAATTAAATATGGATATTAATAGAGTTTTTAACCTTAGACAAAACTATAGATATATAAGTGATATAGTGATGACAAAAAGAATACGTGTACAAAAGGCCATTACTAGGTAATTGTACAGAAACTAGATTTCGCCTAAATGGACTGTAAGCATTGACTTAGCTCGATACCATTCTTCCATAAAGTCTGTACATGCTTTGATATTTAAATTATTTAAATATTGACCTAGGACCTAGTTCACAACCGAGAGCCAACACAACCGTATTGTTAATTATTTCCGAAATTGACCAATGGAAAATTAGATTATAAATTAGTAACAGATGAATATAAATGTTATATTGATATTCTATGGCATTTTTAATTATTTATTTAAAGCTTAAAATCGGACAGAATGGTATATAAAAGTTGTACCTCGGTTCAGTCGGTTAAGGACTCAAAAATCAAATAATTAAACAATAATTGAAATTAGTGTGTAACCCGTGCGTTGCACACGGTAATGTTGTTAAAAAATAATATTTATATTTTAGTTATTGCAAAAAAAATTATTATGGAATATATGATAAACTTACTGAGATATATTAATTATAAATTAAAATGATACGCAACGCTCGGATATAAGGTTGAGGGTTCAATCGTTGCTAACTACATATCTCGATAAAATTAATGTCCCAACTTAAAAAAATTATAAGTTAAAATTGCTAATATTATATAGGCAAATAATTTATGCCATGTGACGTATATTTTTTTATATATAAGTGAATAAATAACTTTACCATTTTTGTTAATATAATTGTTGTTTATATATTGAATGTCATTTTTTTCAAAGGATTTATAAATGGAATAATGAACATAAATATTTAAATTTATTTAACTAAATTGAATTAACGATCAACGTAACTAATCAAAGATAAGGAGTTGAAAGCAAAAAAGTTGGAGAAAATTGAGAAAAGTTTTTTACATATTTGTAATTGGGAAGAGCATATTATGGTTAGGTTATCCATGTGAACTTTTATCCATTATTTAGTTTTTGTTTTAATTATATCCTTGTAGTTAAGCATAGATTTCATGTTATTGTAAGAGGGCCATGCTTAAAACTTTGATAATTGCAAAATGTTATGTAGCATTTAGTTGAGTTGCGAGTTGAGTATGGTTTAATAACATGTTGAAAGTGAGAATGCTTATATAATCCAATTTTTATCGGTGTTGTAATGTTGTAAATTACAATTAAATTTATATTTTAAATGTTGTTAAAAATGAAATTTTGCTATGTAGTGTACGATAAATTTGTTGAGATAAATGAATCAGAAATTAAAAGTATTATTATTTATGTATATATTTTATGTTATATGATTTAAATATCTTGATATCTTAATAAAGAAATAATTTTATTATTTTTCTCATATATATGAATATTGTATGTATTGAAATTCCCGTATTTTCAAGATATATTAAATGGATTAATAAATATATATTAAATAAATAGTTTAAATTTAAGATTACATAATTAGTTAAATATATGGACTTAAATGTAAAATATTAGAAGATGATTGAGATGGGTTTATAATTAATTGTAAAAAATATATAATTTAGGTATTTGAAGTTAATAGAATTTTACAGTGCAATGTATGATAAATTCATTCAGTAAATAATTATAAAATAAATTTGTTATTGCCATTAACGCATATAGTTTATGTTATGTTATTTGTATTTGCATCCAAATGATTTTTATTTTATCAATTTGTTGATGCACATGTAGTAACGTATTGAAACTTTCATCTTTTAGGGTTCATTATTAAATATTACTGGACTAAGTTTATCGCTTAGTTTAAAATTTGGATTATGTAATTAATTTAATTATTTGAGCTTTAATGTAAAATTTTGAAAAAGAACCATTAAAGATTTGTATATAATTATAGATTTTTTAAATAGTAGATATTTAAATGTAAAATAGTGTAAGAAGTTTAGTAGAATAATTGTGAAGTGTTAAATTATAGGGTTTTGAAAATAAAATATACAAACTTAGAGAGAATTAAGGAGGATAGAGATAACTCTTAGAATTAATGAGAGAGCTTTAAATTCTTCTGTTTTACTATTATTTAATAGATATGAGTCAAGGGATTTTGACCTTGCTTAGTCAAACCCAAGGCTGGTTATGGATGTTTGAAATGGGAGACTGGGCTTAGTCTTCAAAGGCTTGATGAAAAGGGTAGAAAAATGTGCATATCACTAGCTATAAATAATATGGCAAATTCTATTCATGTACCATAAATTACTTCACATACACCATAATTTTTTTAGTAAATTTAAGATAAAAATGCCCCTTTTTAACGAATAATTAAAAATTAATACTAAAAATGATGGAAAAAAATCATTGTATACAAATCTTCTTTGTCCACGTTGTATATAGTCAATATAATCTTTTTCAAATAAATTTTTTGTACATCGTTTATTGAAGTAAATTTAAATTTCTTTCAAGTATCAAATTCTATTCACATAATTTTAGGTTGTTTTCGTGCTTAATCAATTTTAAAAAATTCACTTCAAATTAAACATAAAAACTATATTTTGAAATTTAGTATTAAAATTAGTATGGTTCTAGAGTACTAAATTATTCTCTATTTTTTACCTAATTAAATCAAGACTAAATTAAATATTAAAATCTAAATTGTTTAACATTTTAATTTTCAAAATTAAACTCAAATTTCTACATATAAATAACTAAATAAATTTACTTTCGTTTAAGGTATTTGAATTTGAAAGTGGATAAGGTAAATTTGGAAAATTTAGGAATTTGGATTTCTTCGTTTGATCAATGCAAGAGAGAAAGAGTTGTGGATGAGATAAGTATGTCATTTTATTTCAAAATGAAAGATTCATATTATGTATGGTGTATAAATAGAATTTGCTTCTATAAACTCCACACCGTTTTCTACATACCTTTTAACAACTCTGTAGCCTTCATTAATACCATTGGCGAAGCCTTGTATTCAGCATTACAAAATGAAGTCGAGGAGGAGAAAGTGTGCAACGACATAGAATTTTTGACAATTGATTTTGAAATCTTTAATTGATTATAAATATTGAAAAGTTAATTTTATAAGTTAAATAATTTGAATTTCAAACATAGCGATTTTTTTGATAACTAAATTATTGAATTTAATATTTGGAATTATTTAAATAATTAAATCCTGAATTTAATGGGAATAAAAATAATTTTGAAAGTTGATTTAAATTCTATTTAAATAAGAATGAAGATATTAAACTTTTAGTTTAGATTTAAAAGTGATTAATTTGGTTTTTATAATAATTTGTTTTAATTAAAATATAAAAATAGCCTTCCAGGGTACTGTCTCGGATTTTGACAAATCCAATTTCATTGGATCTGTAATAGTGAATTATTTGTAAGTTAACGAATTTTATGGCGATCAAATATATCATTTGGTCGTGCGAGGTCGAAGCACATAGAAATTAATTTTAGAAATTTATATAATAATTGGGTTTGAAAAGCTACCTTCTGCATATGATCGAATTAGATCTCGAGATTAGTTCCATTATATTATGGGGTTTTACATATTAGACGCCAGTCGGCATGCTTCGATTGGGGTTCAAATTTTTGAGTGTAGAGAATCAGATATTTTAAATTAATATAAAATGCACTCCATACCTGGCCCATACTTACTTCACTATTCAGCCATTCTCCCTACGTCTTCACTGTTCATTCCATAACCCGTCGCACCCCACCCTCCCTCTTCTTTCCTTTATATTATTCGCTTCCGGTAAACTTCCACACTTTCAAAAATCAAAACGAGAATTCAACTCAACGAAAAATCATAAAACCAACTTTAAAAATCTCGACTTGTCCATGGATTCGGTCCATGTAGATTTGGTGGGTTGCAATGTGACTTGGGGGCTGTTTATTTTGGTCAGCAAAGCTTAGGGTTTGGTTTCGTGAGTTATATACGCGATGGTTGGAGGAATCGTCGGTTGATTCGTGTTCGTGGCGACAAGGAGCTTTGACGGTGTGATTTGTGGGTGGTCCGACGCCGTCTAGGTGGTCGCGTCGTTAGTGGGTAGTGAGGAACTGTGCTTTGTCGCATTTTGTAGTGGGTGGAGTCGGGTGTACTTAATTACTGTGTTAGGAGGGTAGTGCTTAGGTGGAGATGATCAACGGCGAAGATAGAATTGAATATCATAGCGAGGCGGAGGAGCACTAGGTGGATGATTGGGTCGACAATGGTTTGGAGGAAGTTTGGAAGCAGGAGTTTTGTATTTTGAGGGGAAGGATTATTTTATTTAGGAGGTAATTAGTTAAACTAATTTTGTAATTAGTAAATTAAGTATAAAATTAAATCTTAACTTATAAATCGAATAATTTTTGCATATGAGGTCGGAATCGAGCGCGACGAGTTGCGTTGTAATCGTATTAGTGAATACTACGTCATGGAACTGGACTGGTAGGATTTTTTGCTTGTGGAAATTTCACGCTA
Source organism: Allium fistulosum (assembly GCA_030737815.1). Classification (NCBI taxonomy): domain Eukaryota; kingdom Viridiplantae; phylum Streptophyta; class Magnoliopsida; order Asparagales; family Amaryllidaceae; genus Allium; species Allium fistulosum. The sequence goes on from CM060903.1 coordinate 426,745,374, forward strand.
AATCAAACATCGTTCGATTTAGACGAAAACCAAAACGCGAAAGCGACAATTGAAACTCTGGTGAGTTAATCTCACATTTTTGGTTAACCAGAAATATTTTAAATCAATAAAAATTATTGATTGGATGTGTGAATATTTTATTGTTGATTGTTATTAACTGTTTGGATGATTTACTATTTTATTAGCTGGTTTGGATATATTCCTGCCCCTAGAGCAGATGAGACCCTGTTACGTTTCCGTGTAAGAGCGGATGACCTTTTGTATAGCCTCAAAGCGATTGATTTATATTTTATGATTATATGCTATATGTGATGCTGGGGAACAGGTTGGAGGGATGCAACAGGATTCCTCACACCGTTGATTTACTTTTCATATATATATATATATTGTGATATATGACTTATTGGACGCCATATTTGATGGTGGATATGATTTTGCTTATTTAGTGCTTTAGTTGTATTGGGCCTTATTTTGGTATCTTAAAATGCTATAAAATAATGATTGTGATTCAAAAAATGATTTTCAAAGTGATTTTGGAGATTATATATGTTTTAAATAATAATTATTTAAAGAAGCGCTTTTATTTTAAAATAAAAGGTATGATTTTTAAATATGATCAATTTATAGTTTTATAAAATATTTTAAATAGAGATTTTGAACTGTGATTAAAGATTTTTAAAATCTTAAAAATAAGTCCACGTTTTATAACAAAGGGATATGGTTTTAAAAAGAAAATATGAATATTTTGTTATAAATAGTTATTAATCATTTTATATAAAGTGATATATATATACATGTATTAAGATTTATTTATAAATGTGAAATTTATAAGTGTGATAATTTATAGAAGTGATATTTTACAAAGAAGTGAAGATTTGTAAAATTGTATTTTTGGATAATAAAAGTATGGATTTATAAACGACGTTTATAAATTAAAGGAAACTATTATCATTTACTAAATTGGAGAAATAAATCCAATGGTGGATTTATATTAAGATGTGGAATGTTGTTTAGAAAATAGTTGATTCTATTCTGGAAAAAATGGAAATGAGGATAGATTGGAGATGTTATACGATATTTTATAAATAGGAAGGAATTTATAAAAGAAATTCATATATATGTAAGAAACGTTCAAAACGGGTTGTAATTAATGTTTTAAATGAGATTTTATGGATAAGTGAGATTTATAAAGAGATAGAGTTATAAATGGGGCTTATAAATAAAGGGATTTTATAAAAAGAAAAGTTTATAAAATAGAAAGAGATTATTAAATATAGTTTTAAATATGGAAAAGATCATGTTGAGAGTTAAGTATGGATTTTTATCAAGGATATATATATATATATGTTTTAAAGGTTCTTTATTTATATTGTTTAAAGTTGTTTGTTTTTAATATTTTGAAAAACTAATTATTTAAATTATTAACATGGTTTGAAATTAATTATAATTATTTATCTATAAGGTTTTGGAAATTAATATTATTATTTATATTAATGTTGAAGATAAATTATTATTGTTTTATTAAGAATGTTATGAAATTTTTAACTATTATTTTTAAGATGTTTTGAAGTTAATTATTATTTATTATTATATAATAGTGTTTTAAAGTAAATGATTAGAATTTTATTTATAAATGTTTTTGAGGTTTATAAAGAGGATTTTATAAAAAAATATGGGTTTTATAAGAGGAATCTTATAACATGGTTTGGGAAACTTAAAGGAAAATTATCTACAAGGGAAAAAGAAAAAGTTTATAAATGGTTTTAGATATTTATAAAAGAATTTTAGAAATGGGTTTATAGATTTATAAAAGGAGTTATTTAAATGGTTTTGTGGATTTATAATGGAGTTATAAATGATTTTTAGAATTGTATAAAAGGAAAATCTTCCCCAAGTGTTTGGTGAATATACTTACACCGTTGAGATAAATATATGGATATTTTTTCAAGTATAGAAAAATCGAGATGTGTGGGTATATATATCTTTGTAAATGATTTTGATTCAAGTATTTACAAAGTGAGTTTAATTGATGAAAGATTAATTAAAAAGAGGCCAGTGATTGCTTGTGTGCTTAACCAATGTTGGTTTTTCCCTATGGGGTTAAATTCCTGATTGAATGTTTGTGATTTGATAGTTAAATAACCGATTATTGGATTAGGACCCAAAACGTAACTTTGTAAATATCTAGGAGAAACACGTGAGTTATATGGTGCCATCTCCGATGATGCTATACTGTGCGTATAAATCTCGTTTCGTTCTCCTAGGACAATGATAAGGAAATCCGTCCACTAACGGTTAGGAGGTGGTCTCCGCTCTTATTATTGACTGTTTATTTTCTAAAGAACTGGGGTTGAGTTTACTAGAAACTATCGAATGTTGTTTCGAAGAGACCAGGATCGGGTATGTTATCTGAAAACCACTTCGATCCAACTCAAGTGTCTTGAAGTGAAGATATCTAGAAGATGGAGCTCTCAAGTGTTTCGTTCAGTCCTAGAACAAACTTGTATAGATGAATGCTGGTATTGCATTGTTGCCCGGAGGGCAGCGTTAGCATTCCAACTGGGAAGCGCTATATAAAGTAAAACGTAGCCTCGAACCTCATCAACTGAGAAATGACAAAAATCAGGCATGCAGCAGGGCTAAGTGGGTCGCTTCCATTAGGATATGGTCATTCCATACCTAGATCGATTACTATGTACTCATGTATGCTTTAGGGCCCATTAACAAAAGGGTGATCATATTTGGTACTACTAGTCAAGTGGTAGGCCAGTTCTGCATGGAAATGGTACAAGATGTTCTTGTCGGACCTGGTGCATTTTATCTAGAGATGTATCTTCGGAAGGTAGTTCCTTATCTTGTCATAGTATGAAATCCATTCTCCAATATGAACCTTTACAGTTTTAGTTGTATGCATATTATGCTGGAATTTAATAATATAACAATTTCGGCTATGATTAATAAGTATTTGTATCTTAGACACTATTATAATATCAGAGAATTTCATATGAAAAGTTTTGGTTATCGTAAGGTAAAAACCCGTCTGTGTTTATGTGCGGCGTGGCCTTACAAGATACTTTTGATTTCAAAGGTTTTTTATAATTGTGTGTTTTCTCACGCTGGTTTTCCAGACTGACTCGGGTGTTATTTTATTATATTCCTCGGGTCGGACCAAGCGTATTTATATATTGCTTTGGATGCATTGGAGCTCAGGAGACGGGTTGGAGGTCTTTAAATTGTATTCACGTAAATGTTTATTTTCCACCGCTTTGTTGTTGAAATCATCGGCATTTGTGAGGACGGGTTGTTATAACTGTCCAAGCTGACGATTGTGATTTATTGTTGTACTTTGATTTGATGTATGTATATAACAGTTCCTCTTTTGTAAAGACCACTGACGTTATATTGTATATTGTTCTGCTACGATTTTGAGATTCTGTGTTGTTTTTAGTTTCCTTTCTCTTCTTCCTCTCATCTCTTCTTCTTCTTCTTCTTCTTCTTCTTTCTTTTCCCCTAACAATTGGGTTTTTCGGCATTCGATTGCTCCATACAAAATATAGAGGACGTATTAATATCGATTTTTGAAGGTTGAGAATCCTGAGTTGTTACACTTGGTATTAGGCCTCAAGGTTAAGCGAGAACCTTTGCCTTAGTGGGGTAACTCTTTAAGGGATAAGGTAATGGAAAGCCTTATTATAAGTTTTGAGTGTATTATATATATGGGCACACATTTGTTAGTGATATAAAATTGTTTTATATAATGTTAACTTATCTATTGAGTGGCTTATGAATTCTGGTCGGTACGTGGGATGCCACAATATCGATAGAGGTTTCTAAACGATTAAACAAGGCAAACCAACACAGTATTGTTTTGAGAATTGATAAATGAAATAATTTTACCTAAAATTATATTTTATATATAAAGGAATAATTTTTCAAAAATTATTTTAGTTATATATGATTTGTTTGGTTGTTAGTGAATGATAATATTTGGTTATTATCTTTTTTTGTTTGTTGCTTTGATAAAAGTTATGATTATTATAATTTAAACAAAGATAAACCTTTGTAAAATAAGTTATATAAGAAAGTGAATTTATAAGTATGAATATAAAGTATTGATTATAAAATAATCAACATTTCTGAAATGATATTACTTAAGAAGAGAGATTATATAAATATGATTTATAAATGTGATTTATAAATGGGATGGAAATGAAATTATATAAGTATATTTATAAATATGATTTGTAAATAAAAATGGATTTAAAACAAGAAATTTGAGAATTTAAATTCCATTTATTTGGAAATTGTTTTTCAAAGGTTTGGAATAATAATAACAGTATTATTTCGAAGATATTTTGGTTAGAAATATTTTAAAAGGACTTAAAAGAAATAGAAAGCACTGAATTCACTTTGGTTGCTGGAAAATAATTCTATGATGGCTGCAACATCATCAGTATTCATTTTCGAGTTTCTAAGTGATGGATTGCTACCAGTGAAGTTGTGTTTTGGTAAAACAAGTTTGATTTTAAAATCCAAAGTAAAATTTGATAAATATGAGAAAATAAGTTTTGATAACCTATAAAATTTTGAGAATTAGTAAGTTAAAACAAAGTTTTAAATTATTGAATATGAATGTTAAAAATAGAAAATTTGAAATGGGAATTAATTTGAGTTAAATAAAATGGATTTTGAAAAGGAAATTGACTCAAGAAACGGTGAATGAAGTGGAGTAATTAAATGAATTAAATGAAAGTGAATTAATGGGATGAATAATGGAATGAATATGAATTTGAGATATGAATTGAGTATGTCTAGTGTTGTTTGATAAAATTGAATAGGAGCCTGAGTATTGAAATGATAATAAACATTTATGGTGTAGCATTAGATGTTTGTAATAAATTTAAGTAATTGTTGTATGAAATGGTTCATAAACGAACTTAGTATGCAATGAAATGTTGTTAAACATAAATTGAATTTAAGCGAAATGTAAGTGTGGTGAATTAAAATAAAGTGAAAGTTAATAATCGAATGTAAATCAATTGAATGGGAATAAATTGAATGTAAATTAATTGAATGTAAATAAATTGAAAACGAATCAATTGAATGTTAATAAGAAATGAAAGTGTATAAATAGAATGTTGACATTTGGAAATGCAAATTGATATGATGATAAATAAATTGGATGGATAATATTAGGTTGATGGTTTCTCTTGTTACATTTGCTACATTGCATATAATAATTGTATTACTACATGCTATATATTGATATTACTTCCCTATACTTGTTCTCATTGGTTGTTAAGTGATTAGTAGGTGCGGATGGCATATGTTTCGGATTACATATTAATAAAAGGTACACATCTTGGATTACATATCGTATTTTTATATTTTTCCCTACGGGATGCCTCATCCTTAAAGATGAGATGTATATTTATGATTATATATATATTGTAAAATTTCCCGATCGAACTGCGCAAAGGACACGCTGGTGAAATTTTTCGTAAATTTAAGAATTAGAAATTTTTTGAGAATTTTAAAGGGAAAATTTTTGATAACTAAAAATTTGATTTTTGAGCTATAACTTGGAATGATTGAATGGATGGAAATTAGTTGGTATAGGTGGGTGAATCTAAAAGTACCTAGAAATTTTATAATCTATTTCAACTAATTGGTTTTGAAAAGTTAACGAGTTTGAGACATTTTTCTTACTAGCTAATTTCGAGGACGAAATTCTTTTAAGGGGGAAAAAATGAAATGACCCGGAATTTTTGACAATTGATTTTGAAATATTTAATTGATTTTAAATATTGAGAAGTTAATTTTATAAGTTAAATAACTTGAATTTCAAATATATCAATTTATTTGATAATTAAATTATTGAATTTAATATTTAAAATTGTTTAAATAATTAAATCCTGAATTTAATGGGAATAAAAAAATGATTTCAAAACTTGATTTAAATTCTATTTAAACAAGAATGAAGATAGTAAACTTTTAGTTTAGATTTAAAAGTGGTTGATTTGGTTTTTATAATAATATGTTTTAATTAACGTATAAAAATAGCATTCTGGGGCACTCTCTCGGATTTCGACTGAACCAATTTTATTGGATCCGTAATAGTGAATTATTGTAAGTTAACGAATTTTATGGCGATCGGACATATCGTTTGGTCGTGCGAGATCAGAACGCGTAGAAATTAATTTCAGAAATTTATATAATAATTAGGTTTGAATAGCTACCTTCTGCATATGATCGAATTAGGTCTCGAGATTAATTCCATTGTGTTCGAAATAGGGGTATTACATATAAGACGCCCGTCGGCATGCTTGGATTAGGGTCCAAAATTTTGAGTGTAGAGAATCAGATATTTTAAATTAATATAAAATGCACTCCATACCAGGCTTATACTTATTTCAATGTTCAGCCCATTCTCCCTATGTCTTCACTGTTCATCCCATAACCCATCACACCCCTCCCTCCTTCTTATTTCCATTATAATGTTCACTTCCATTAAACTTCCACAGTTTCAAAAATTCAAAACGAGAATTCAACTCAATGAAAAACCATAAAACCAACTTTAAAAATCTTGACTTGTCTAGAGCTTCGGTCCATGCAGATTTGGTGGGTTACGATGTGACTTGGGGGCTGTTCATTTTGGTCAGCAAAGCCTAGGGTTTGGATTCGTGAGTTATATGCACGATGGTTGGAGGAATCGTCTGTTGATTCGTGTTCGTGGTGGCAAGGAGCTTTAACGGTGTGATTTGTAGGTGGTTCGATGCCGTCTAGTGGTTGTGTCATTAGGGGGCAGCGAGGAACTGGGATTTGTCATGTTTGTAGTGGGTGGTGTCGGGTGTACTTAGTGTGTCAGAAGGGTAGTGCTTAGGTGGAGATGATCAACGGTGAAGACGAAATTGAATATCATGGCGAAGCGGAGGAGCACTGGGTGGATGATTGGGTCAGCAATGGTTTAGAGGAAGTTCCGAAGTGGGAGTTTTGTATTTCAAGAAGAAGGATTATTTTATTTAAGAGGGTAATTAGTTGAACTAATTTTATAATTAGTAAATTAAGTATAAAATTAAATCCTTACTTATAAATCGAATAATTTTTGCATACGTGGTCAGAATCGAGCATGATGAGTTGCGTTGCACTCGTATCAGTGAATACTACATCATAGAACTGAATTGGTAGTATTTGAAACTTATGGAAATTTCACACTTTGATTTAGACGAAAACCAGAATGCAAAAGCGATAACTGGAACTCTGGTGAATTAATCTCACCTTTTTGGTTAACCAAAAATATTTTAAATCGATAAAATTTGATTGGATGTGATGGATTTTTTATTGTTGATTGTTATTGACTACTTGGATGATTTACTATTTTATTAGTTGGTTTGGATATATTCCCACCGCTGGAGTGGATGACACCCTATTACATTCTTATGTAAGAGCGGATGGCCCTTTGTATACGATCCCGCATCGAAGAGGTTGATTTATATTTTATGATTATATGCTGTATGTGATGTAGGGGAACTGGTTGGAGGGATCCAACAGGATTCCTGACACCGTTGATTTACTTTTCATATATATATATATATATATATATATATAGTGATATATGACTTGTTGGATGCCATATTTGATGATATGGATATGATTTTGCTTATTTAGTGTCTTAGTACCACTGGGCCTTATTTTTGGTATCTTAAAATGCTATAAAATAACGATTTTGAATTAAAAAAAGATTTTCAAAGTGACTTTGGAGATTATATATGTTTTCAATAATTATTATTTAAAGAATAAGTTTATTTGAAATAAAAGGTATGATTTTTAAATATTATAAATTTATAGTTTTATAAAATATTTTAAATAGAGATTTTGAACTATGATTAAAGATTTTTAAAATCTTAAAAATAAGTCTGCGTTTTATAAAAGGGACATGGTTTTAAAAAGATAACATGAATATTTTGGTATAAATATTTATTAACCGTTTTATATAAAGTGATATGTGTGTGTATACATGTATTAAGATTTATTTATAAATGTGAAATTTATAAATGTGATAATTTATAAAAGTGATATTTTACGAATGAAGTGAAGATTTGTAAAATCATATTTTTGGTTGATAAAAGTATGGATTTATAAACGGTGTTTATAAATTAAAGAAAACTATTATCATTTAATAGATTAGAGAAATAAATCAAATGGTGGATTTATTATGTGGATTGTTGTTTAGAAAATAGTTGATTCTATTCTGAAAAAAATGGAAAACGAGGATAGATTGGAGATGTTAAATGATATTTTATAAATATAAAGGAATTTATAAAAGAAATTCATAAATATGGAAGCAACATTCAAAACAGATTGTAATTAATGTTTTAAATGGGATTTTATGGATAAGTGAGATTAATAAGAGGATAGAGTTATAAATGAGGCTTATAAATAAATGGATTAAAAAAAAGGAAAGTTTATAAAATAGAAAGAGATTCTTAAATATAGTTTTAAATATGGAAAGGATTATGTTGAGAGTTAAGTATGGATTTTTATCAAGGAAATATATATATATATATATATATATATATATATATATGTTTTAAAGGTTGTTTAATTATATTATTTAAAAGTTATTTATAAATATTTTAATATTTTGAAAAGCTAAATATTTAAATTATTAACATGGTTTGAAATTAATTATAATTATTTATCAACAAGGTTTTGGAAATTAATTATTATTATTTATATTAATGTTGAAGGTAAATTATTATTGTTTTATTAAGAATGTTATGAAATTTTTAACTATTATTTTTAAGATGTTTTGAAGGTAATTATTATTTATTATTATATAATAGTGTTTTAAACTAAATGATTAGAATTTTATTTATTAATGTTTCCGAGGTTTTTAAAGAGGATTTTATAAACAAATGTGGGTTTTATAAGAGGAATCTTATAACATGGTTTGGAAAACTTAAAGGAAGATTATCTACAAGATAATAAAAAAGTATATAAATGTTTATATATATTTATAAAAGAATTTTAGACATGGGTTTATAGATATTTAAAAGGAGTTTTATAAATGGTTTTGTGGATTTATAATGGAGTTATAAATGATTTTTAGAATTGTATAAAAAGAAAATCTTCCCTAAGTGTTTGGTGAATAAACTTACACCGTTGAGATAAGTATATAGATATTTTGCTAAGTATTGAAAAATAGGGATGAATGGATATATATATTGTGAGAAATGCGGATCAAGGATCTTAAGGCTAGAATTAACACTAGAGGGGGGGTGAATAGTGTTTTAAGAAATTTGTTAATCTTTTTGAGTTTATCTTAATTTGTTAACAATGTATGCACTAATCAGACACGGATATGAATATAGAATCAAACATAGATGCAAATATAAAGTAAAAGAAGTAAAGGAAAGAACACACCGGATTTTATACTGGTTCGGAGTTACCCTACATCCAGACCCGCACAACTAAGTACGGATTTTCTTTCAAACTCAATTCAACAATTACAACCCTCGGTTTCAAGGCTACGAGGTACACCCTCCAGAATCACAATCCTCTTGGTAGAGATACTTGATTTCCGGGGCAACAAGTTCACTCAATTGATTTCCAAGGCTACAATCACACCTTCTCTCGCTCGATTGATTACAAAAAGTCTATAACTCAGATTAGCACTTGGATCTTGTAGAGATAGTGGAGAGAATCACACTAGAAGTAATCGAGTATGAATCGATGTTGATTTCGGCAGAGTAATGATATGATTTTGTATTAAGAAATGTGGAAGAAGAAGTGGAGTGAAAACCAGAAAAAAGTGATTAAAAATTCATTGAAACTGACCCTTATTTATAGAAGAGCAACATCCATGACCATTCATGAAGAGTTATGGCGAATAGACACTTCTTTTGAAATTTGAAATTTGAAACCAACTGACACTATGTCGACATGGGGTGCTTGGGCATGTCGACATCCCAAAGGGATTTTTGGTGTTTTGATTTTCTTTGAAAATAACCTCTATCTTATATTAAAATTATTTTAAACTTTATAAATATACTTAACTATAGTTAAAATACATAAGTAAATATAAAGACCAATATATACATATTATTTAACTATAATTTAAGTCAAAATATAAATAATTTAAAAGTTAAATATATTATTTGAAAAGATAGTTTAAAATCAGGAGTAATTTTGACTCTGAAAATAAAGATGTTTTTGAGGCTAAAATTATTTAAAATCAGGATAGAGAGTTTTGAATCTTTTAAAAGGAAAGTTTTGAAATCATTTTGAAAGCAAGATAATTTTGTAAAATCATTTGAATTAAAATTAGTGGATACAAAACAATGTCCCACTAGATTTTCGTAGGTTCCATCCTACTTAGGGTTCCATCCCTTTAACGAGCACGAAGTGGATTCCATTCCACGAATAAAATAGATATTAAGATGTCAGTGCCTTTCTATGAGTTTTAACAATATTCCTAACTATATAACTTATCTTGGAAACTTGAACTCTTGAAATTCTTGATACTCACGAGTCTTCTATCTCTATATCTTGAATCTCTATACTGTACAGTCTTCATTCTTGATACCTGCATGGTTAGATCCTGCATATACATATATATCTAAACTTGTATTGTTAGTATTTATATTTTATAATATATTCTAAGGTTGTTGTCATCAAAACCATCATCTCATCATCTCATGGACTAACAATCTCCCACTTTTTGATGATGACAACCTTTGTTTATAAAATATTCCTTCTATCCTAATAACTCCCCTTAAAACTAACAACTCCCCCTTAATCTATGCCTAACTACCCTATTTTATATTTCTCCCCCTTTGTCATCAACAAAAAACTTACTCCCCCTTATTCTTGGACTTCAGTACCTGCATTGATAAACTATACAATGGAATATATAATATATTGATTAAGAAATAATGATACTTATGAGCATAATAACTTAATTAAAGACTATATTCATTTCAGTGTGTGTATATATATATATGTTTCACACACCAAACTTCAAACCAAATAAATTCAATCCACACAAAGTATCAAATCAAACCAAATTAAATCAAACAAATTAATTCAAACAAATCAAACAAAGAAATAAAATTAAACGTTTCGAGGAACATCTACCCATCCATCCTCTCCAAATATAGGGTCTGCTTTAATTACATCCCAATTCTCATTGCCATTGGTGAGAGAGACAGGAGGATGTGCTTCATTATCATCCTTGTGTAGAGAGGAGATCATCCATCGTATTGCATCGAAATGCCTTTCTTGCTCCTTGATCATCTGCATTTGACTCAACTCTAAGTGACGCTGGTTTCGTAGAATAAAAGAGAGAAGATTCTTGAATGAATTGAGTGTTTCTTCAAGATTTTCAGATAGATTGTGAATAGGATTGGCCATAATTGAATTAGAGAAAGAAATGAAGGATATAGATAATGAGAAATAAATTTCAGTGAAGATTTCAGGAAGAAAAAGGTATATATAGGTGTAGAAATTCGTTTGAAATGAATAGACATTTGGTAGTTATTCAATTTTCAAATTCAAAATCAATAATCACTTCTGACCAGTACATGTCGACATGGTCTTCTAGGGGATGTCGACATGGGTTAGTGAAAATTTATGACAACTTTGATTTTGTGAATAATTGTGTATATATATAAATTTATATAATATACTAACATTTATTCAGGAGATAAGATAAGCTAGATAACAGAAAGGAAATTCAATTTCATTACGATAATACAAAGATTAAGCATAATGAACTACATGAACATTCGAAAAAAAAACTAAGACTACTACAATAAGATACTAAAAGATAAAACTAGTTAGAAGATGAAGATGATGAAGATAGTCCAAGTTTCTTGCCGAATTTTGAAAAGAACTTGTTCATCTTTCGAAGAAATGTTATCCAACTTCTTACTAACGGATTGTTTTAAAATCCGTTGATTCTCCACAATTATCTTTTGGTTTTTAAGAAGGGTTTTGTTGGAAGGATTGGATGGATATTCAATACTTTCTAGAGATATTTCACCTTCTTCTATTTCCATTCCATCCCCTTCTTCTCTTTCTTCCTCTTCCTCTTCTTCCATTTCCTCATGAGCCAAATGCTCTTCCTTTTCGGTAAGGGTTTCATAAGGTTGAAAAACATATGGGATTTTCATGAGAGAAATGTTTGAGATATTAAAAACTTTTCTTGAAATAAATTCTTCTCCTTTGAAATTTACTCCAAAATAGTTGAAAATCCGAGTAAGGTAAATTCCATGATATAAAGTGTTTTCTCCCATTTCAAAATTTTTAGGACGAAGTTCATCCAAAATAACTTGCGCCCAATTGATATCATAATTTCTGAAAATAGCAAAAAGTGCTTTGCACACTTTTGAAGTAGGATTGTTAAAATTTCCCGATCTTGGGATCAAAGTATGTTGTAAAAGAAGATTGACAATTCTTGCTTTAGGACGAAAGTTTCGATTCTTAAATTCAAAGTTTTCATCTCCTTCAAAAATATGATGAAATGTCTCACGATCATGTTCATCGATTTGAAAACTAGAAAGATCCATTCCCGTGCTTTTGCAATTGAGAATGGTACCCCAAAGGTGACAATTCAAAACAATTTGAGTGCCTTTGACATTACTCCAAATTTCATTCTATTTCTAATATAAAAACCACGGTTTAAATTAGCATAGAAGATTTTGACAAGATTAGGATATCAAACAAAATCATTTTGAGAAGAGTCAATAAGACTTAAAACACCATTGTTTGCAAAAAGAGAATCAATTTCATAAGAAGAAAAATCTTGAAAAATAGCAAATTTTCCGGGATGGACTTTGGCATAATTAGCATAATTGATGTATGCTTTAATTGCCTCCGGATCATTGAATAATTGCTCTTTGATTTTTCTGGAAATTCTCATGGTTGTGGGGTTGCTTGAAGAAGCCAATAGAGTAGAGAGTAGAGAGCTTGAAGATATGAAGAGAGAGTTTGAATTTGAAAATGAAAGTGATAGGATATGATAAAAGATAGTGAATAAATAGACTTTCAAAGGACATATTCTGTGGTCAAAAGGTATCTTTTCAGAGAAATAAATGAAGTGAAAAGGTGGAGGGAAATTCAAACGTTTGAATTCAAAATTTGAAATTCAAATTCATGTAGGCATGTCGACATCATGGTAGGGGCCATGTCGACATGTGGCTTTGAATTTTCGTGACATGATTTTTCCTAAGTTATCTAATATACATATACATAAATATTATTATTAATGTCTATATTTCTGAAATATTATTGTACTTATAATATATTTCAGAATGTGTCAAAAATAATAAAATAATAAAATAATAGTAAAAAATAGAAAATAAATTTTAAAATTCAAACAACATATCAATTCAAAATCAATCAATCAATCAATTCAAATACAACCAATCAATCAATCAATTCAAGCATGCAATTTCAGACAATGTATTGTAAACGTGTACCTTTTTCAGAGTCCGTGTCTTTGTTATCGACTAAATCGAGAATTGCCGTGAAACACAGATTTGAATTATCTTTCTTCTGTTCATCGTCGCTGGAGGATGAGTCAGAGTCATCTAGAGTAGCAATGAATGCACGTTTCCGTTTCTTTGCAGAATCATTGTTTGTAGGAGAGTTTTGCTTATCTGGACGCGGACAGTCTCTTTTGATATGACCTGGTTCGTCACAATTGAAGCATTTGATAAAGTTTGATACTGTAGTCTGATTACCGGAATTCTTAAAGTTGTTTCTCTTGAGATTATTCATCTTTCTGTATTTCAGAAATTTCCGAAAATTCCTGGTCATAAATGCTATCTCTTCATCATTATCACTGTTTGAATCTGATCCGTCGGTTAATGCATTGAATGCCATTGATTTCTTTTCAGATGCTTTGCTTTCTCTTCTCCCGATCATTTGAACTTCAAACGACATTAGATTTCCAATCAATTCTTCTATCTTTAAAGTACTGATGTCATTTGCCTCTTCAATCGCAAGTGTCTTTTGATCCCATTCTGGAGTGAGAGAATTCAAAATTTTTCTGACTTGATCTTCTTCCAAAAATTCCTTTCCTAAAGATATTAAAGAATGCACAATATCTTGAAATCGACTATACATATCGGAAATAGACTCATTAGTATTCATTTTAAATAACTGAAACTGATTTGTGAGCATGGAAATTTTGGTCTGTTTAACTTTGCTTGTTCCTTCGTGAGTTACTTGCAAAGTTTTCCAGATTTCATATTCAGACTTGCAAATTGACACTCTATTAAATTCATTTCTTTCAAGTGAACAAAACAAAATATTCATTGCTTTAGAATTATTTTGTGCAATAGTCTTTTGCTCAGTGGTCCACTGTGCAAAATTAGTTGTGGGTTCAGAATATTCAGTTTGTGTGATATTCCAAGTTTCTAATCCTACAGATTGTAAATATATTTTCATCCTACATGCCCAATATGCATAGTTATTGCCATTAAAAAGTGGTGGTCTGGTAGTAGACTGACCTTCTAGAAATGAACTAGTGTTGGTGGTAATAGCAGTACTAGTGTTAGTAGCCATTTTGAAATTTTTCAAAATTCAGATAATGAAACTTTTGAAAACAAGGCTCTGATACCAAATGTGAGAAATGCAAATTAAGGATCTTAAGGCTAGAATTAACACTAGAGGGGGGGGGGGTGAATAGTGTTTTAAGAAATTTGTTAATCTTTTTGAGTTTATCTTAATTTGTTAACAAGGTATGCACTAATCAGACACGAATATGAACACAGAATCAAACACAGATGCAAATATAAAGTAAAAGCAGTAAAGGAAAGAACACACCGGATTTTATACTGGTTCGGAGTTACCCTACATCCAGCCCCGCACAACTAAGTACGGATTTTCTTTCAAACTCAATTCAACAATTACAACCCTTGGTTTCAAGGCTACGAGGTACACCCTCCAGAATCACAATCCTCCGGGTAGAGATACTTGATTTCCGGGGCAACAAGTTCACCCAATTAATTTCCAGGGCTACAATCACACCTTCTCTCGCTCGATTGATTACAAAAAGTCTATAACTCAGATTAGCACTTGGATCTTGTAGAGATAGTGGAGAGAATCACACTAGAGGTAATAGAGTATGATTCGATGTTGATTTCGGCAGAGTAATGGTATGATTTTGTATTAAGAAATATGGAAGAAGAAGAGGAGTGAAAACCAGAAAAAAATGATTAAAAATTCATTGAAACTGACCCCTATTTATAGAAGAGCAACAGCCATGACCATTCATGAAGAGTTATGGCGAATAGACACTTCTTTTGAAATTTGAATTTTGAAACCAACTGACACTATGTCGACATGGGGTGCTTGGGCATGTCGACATCCCAAAGGGATTTTTGGTGTTTTGATTTTCTTTGAAAATAACCTCTATCTTATATTAAAATTATTTTAAACTTTATAAATATACTTAACTATAGTTAAAATACATAAGTAAATATAAAGACCAATATATACATATTATTTAACTGTAATTTAAATCAAAGTATAAATAATTTAAAAGTTAAATATATTATTTGAAAAGATAGTTTAAAATCAGGAGTAATTTTGACTCTGAAAATAAAGATGTTTTTGAGGCTAAAATTATTTAAAATCAGGATAGAGAGTTTTGAATCTTTTAAAAGGAAAGTTTTGAAATCATTTTGAAAGCAAGATAATTTTGTAAAATCATTTGAATTAAAATTAGTGGATACAAAATAATGTCCCACTAGATTTTCGTAGGTTCCATCCTACTTAGGGTTCCATCCCTTTAACGAGCACGAAGTGGATTCCATTCCACGAATAAAATAGCTATTAAGATGTCAGTGCCTTTCTTTGAGCTTTAACAATATTCCTAACTATATAACTTATTTTGGAAACTTGAACTCTTGAAATTCTTGATACTCATGAGTCTTCTATCTCTATATCTTGAATCTCTATACTGTACAGTCTTCATTCTTGATACCTGCATGGTTAGATCCTGCATATACATATATATCTAAACTTGTAATGTTAGTATTTATATTTTATAATCTATTCTAAGGTTTTTGTCATCAAAACCATCATCTCATCATCTCATGGACTAACAATGTAACGACCCCGAATTTTTATAAATTTAAAATGATAATTAATTGGATTTTTGAATTAATATTTGTGGAATAAATCGATAAGAGATGCGAGTTTCCCCGATATCCAAGTATATTTGTATAAATCGTTTAAAAATTTAAAAATTTAAAAGTATTT
The DNA here is from genome assembly GCA_030737815.1 of Allium fistulosum. Classification (NCBI taxonomy): domain Eukaryota; kingdom Viridiplantae; phylum Streptophyta; class Magnoliopsida; order Asparagales; family Amaryllidaceae; genus Allium; species Allium fistulosum. The sequence continues at coordinate 426,761,649 of CM060903.1, forward strand.
ATTTGATTTGAATTTAAGTCGTAAATAAATGAGTTAGAAATAAAAATACAAAATTATATAAGATAAATAATAAAAATATCAAGTAAATACATTTGCTAAACTTTAACAACTAAATAAAAATAGAAATCATCAATATTACAAGATAATGAGAAATAAATAAATTCTATAGTTCATACAATATAAAGTAAATCTCAATATTAATAAATCAATACAAAATAAAATAAAATATAAGTATATGAATGAACAAGCAAAGGAAGCCACCAGGTTCTTCTCTTATGCAATGTACAAATAAACTAAGTACAACAAGACAACTCAACCAACATATTATCACCTCAGCCGAGTAAAACAACAAACAAAAATATGCTTTCATGAACACTAGCTAAAGAAGGAAACAAAATATATATCTATAGGCAAGAAAAAAAAATATAATGTATGTTACCTGTAGGATAGATATGCTAGGCAAAAGAAAGATGAAATATCTTTGTCCAAAGAGGTTAAGTATAGACATAAAGTACGCAAACATTAAATGCTTTCACAGCTCAAAGTATTTTTGGTCAATTCGAAAATATACAAATGTGCTTTCAGCCTCCAAAACTATGAACTATCTCTGAAATTGGTACAAACTTGTACACTGTCTTGAAAAAAATTATGATACCCTGTAACTTCTTGTATACATAAACCTGTAAGCTACTCTCCCCCACATCATCTTTTTATTTCTTTCGAACTAAACAAAAGTAAGATAAAACTCCATTTGAAACTTAAACAAAGATTCAACAATCATCAGCAAACTCAAAGTCTGGAACAAACTAATAAAAAAAAACCAGACATCAAGAGAAAGGTTTCAACTTTGCAAATTTTATCAAGCCTGATTTAAGAGGAAGCCCTGTTCTTTCTAAACTTCAGGTGAGCAACTTGACCCAGTATTTTCTTCTTTAGATCAGTGAGTAACATCACGTTTAAAATGTTTAAGTAGGTAAACCTGTTGCATGATTCATCTCTAAATAAGTATGGTAGTATATATGTATATATAACATCTTTGAGTAAACTTGAATACTGGAAGTAATTGTACAGGATGATGATCATGTGCTCTCTGTTCTATGATCTTTAACATAAGCTTTGATCTCAAAATCATTTCCATTTGATTTACTCAGTGTTTAGGCTTAGTCTTAAAAACAAATATTGGTTGTTATGGCTTATACTCAAGTTACAAATTTATTTAAGTTGAATTTATTTTGAAAAGTTCTCTGGAAAACCAAGAAATACAGTAGAATATTGATTATGCTAAATATTCGACTTTAATGATTTCTGGTTTCGAAAATATAATCAATTTTGTTTTCGAAATCTAGGATTTTTAAATACAAAGTCATGATTTTTAAGGAAGTAAATCAATAGAAATCTTGAGATGAACAAAAATTGGATTTCGAGCAGTTTTTAGTGAACGACGAAGAGTTAGGTCTCGTGATTGAATCTGGTGGTAGCTGGAAGGTTTGTGATCACCAGAAAAATGATCACTGAATTTCTCGAATTCTGTGATGGCTGGACGTGGACAAACTAGGGTTTTTATACCCATTTTTGGTTGACAAAGTTGCCATGTTCGTTAGTCGGCTAGGGTGGATCGGAGATGATCGCTAGGTGAGGAAATGGTGCAGGGGACTGCGGCGAAGTTCTGGTGTAGTTTGCATAGCCTCTGGTGATCTTGGTCGGCGTGACGAGATAATTTTAGATGTATAGTTGCGTTCCAGATGGAAGTGTGGGTAGCTCGATTTTGATCTGGGGCAAATCGATGAAGTTTGAGTAGTCGTGGTGATCGGAGAAGTTGTCGGTGACGTGCAGGAAGTCTTGGAGATGGTCGGCGACGATCTGATCAGGTGTACACGTGCACCGCATATCACCAGTATCTGGTGTTATTATCGTTCTGGGGAAGACGATGTTGTCTCGGGTTGTTCTCGCGTTTCCAGGCGGGTTTACTCGAAGATGAGATGTAACGCGAGTGGTGTTGGGAGGTTACTCGGGGAAGAATTGAAGTTAGCTCGGGTTTTTGTTTAATTTACTCGAGTATGTTTTCATTGATGGGTTTTACCCTAACAACTATGTTAACAGATTTTTAAAACAAAGCAGGAACAAGTTTTTAAAGTATGTTAAAAAAATAAATTAATTTTCAAGGTTATTTAATAAGATTTTAAAGATAAGCAGTTTATCTTAAATAATGATTTCGATTAGCAATTAACCTTAAGGGTTTAAGTTAAATCATATGACTTTGTTAATTTGTTTCAAAGGTTATTTAAAAATAAGATTTAAATGATGATTTTGAAATTAATTAAGATAAATGGGTTATCTTAAGATCCAAGGATTATAAATTTGTAAGTTAATAATAATTACTTAATTAAAGATTAATCAAGTAATGATTAAAGATTAATAAATTGAAATGGTTTACAATTAATTAATGATTAATTGACCAAGATTTGTAGTTTATTCATAAGTAATTAATCGGGTATAAATTAATTATAGTCAGATATTAATTGATTCCACTTATGGATGTTTGGATTTCGTTGAATGGTTGAATTGTTTGATATTCTCTGATATATGATGCTTTGTGATACACCCTGATTTATGCTGTGATCTGTAATTTACTTAGCTGTGATTTCTATTTCTGTGATATATTGCTATGTGAATATGAAAACCCTTGACCCGTAAACGACATTTGAATTTCGATGCGACAGGGAGTCGGATCCCAGTTGGTTATCCAAAACCCACATCTAATTGTAATAGTGAATCTTTGTGACTGATAAATTTATTTTATCTATGAATCTGTGAATGAAGATAAGCGTTATCGACTTTACCGCTTATCGATATATCTGTGATGATTGATGTTGCACTATTGTGTGTGAAACCCCTGGACTACACTTTTACACACACAAATATGGATTTCACGTGGAAATCGATTAAGTCACAGATAATTTAAATTTGATGATTTTGAAATTGAAATTTTAATTTCAATTGATTTTGAAATTGGAAATTTGGGTTTAAAGTGAAAAGCTTTTGAAATGGAATTTCAAAGATAAAAGTTATTTTGAATAACTTGATCGAGTTTTGGAAATTTAAATAATTTGATTTAAATTTGAATTCAAGTTTGAAATTGAATTCTATGATTTGAAACTAGGGATTAAAGATGCTGTACAAGTTATATATGGGTTAAACCATTTTAAAAGTATTAATTTGGGAATTTGAATTTAATTCAAGGGTTTTAACTCGTGTAAATATAACTGGATTTTTATGAAACGAAACTATTTGTTTTCAAATAGTAAAAGCTTTCACAAAAGTAATGAACTTCCAAATTGTGTTGAAAGAATTTCAAGTTTGAAATAGAATTGAAATGTTTTGAAAATTATGAAATGAGTCTTTGATTTCAAAGACCGGATGAGTTAATCTAACTTGAAATGGAATTGATTTTGAAAGACTATGAATGAATCTTTGGAAACGAGTTTTGAAAGCTAAGTTAAATCTTGATTTAAAGATTTAACGAGTTAATCCAATTGAAATGGAAATTGTTTTGAAATCCATAAATGAATCTTTGTGAACGGGGTAAACTTTGTGAATTGAATCTTTTTGTTTAAAAGATTAAAGGTGTGGAAATTGTTTAAACCATTGAAGGTTTTTGAAATGAATCTTTTTGATTGGAAATGGTAATTTGTTTTAACCATTCGAATGAAAAGTTTATGACTTTAAGCTGTGATTTAACTAAGACCCCAGTATCCATATGATTTTTAATTGCGCTCGTTATTCGGTTTAGCCGGGAGAGGACCTTTGTGTCATATATCCCATTCCGAATAGTGATACGACGATATGGATAGCATTTGAAGACCGGTGGTGAAGACCGGGTATTTGCGAGAGCGATAGGATGACCTATCGATTGTCTCTGCACTGAGTAGCTACGGTATAGAGATTTCCTAAGTGATGGGAAGTCCGATCAGGATTGTGAATACCCGGAATTGCAAGGGCTTCTTTGGAAGTGCCTTCGGTTCTGTTCGAACCCGGAACAGACTTGTATGGATGTATGTCTGACGTTACACTTTGAGATGTAAAGCTGGTTTCTATCAAATACATTTCTGTTGGTGGCGGAGAATTTATTCTCTTAGCTTAACACCCTTCTCTGAGACGTACGAGCTCAGAGGTTATGTAGTTGATGGTTACTAGTGATACATTCCCAATTTGGTAATGTGGCATACGAAGTGCTGCTGATCAATTGTTGATCAAAGCGTTGCTTTGTGAAAAAGCGTGGCTTTGTGAAAAAGTGTAGCTTTGTGGACGAGACTTCGTCGAGCCTCACAACCCGGTAATGGTCGAAACAGGAATGTTGCGGCAAAGGTTTGTAGGGGTAGCGCCCCTAGGGTATGTCATTTCCTTCTGGATAAAAGGTGATATCATGGTATGGAGCCCAGATATTTTACCTATGTGGATGCTGCACAGTTATTATACTTTGTGGTTGTTGCTTTATGATCGAGGGCCCTCGGATAAAGGTCGGTAACGACCGGGGGATGACATGACTCGTGTGTTAGTTACCTAGTTACAGCTGTACAGCGTGAGGTAGCGTCGGCCTTTTGTTTGCAGAGATCCGGTTAGGATCCGGGGCGTCTTTCCAGAGGCGTTTCTATTTCGGTAAGGAAGTTCCTTAGCCTGATCATTTGTTGGAAATCCAAAGAAACAATACGAACCCAGTACGATTTTAGTTGTATTACCTGCTATGGAATGTGGCGGTAACCTGCTATTGAACGTAGTAGCTATAGTAGGCATACAACAATAGTTGTATGTTGGCTAAGATTGATATTATATTTTCGAAATGTTTTCGACACTATGCACTAATGATAATAATATCGAATGATTTTTGCGTAGTAAGCATGTTTGACTATCATAAGGAGAAATCTCCTCCAATTCTGCGATTGCATTGTGTGTGTGGCGGGAGGCCTTATGGTAGTTTCATTTTTCGAAAAGCATTGCGGGTTTCAATGTTTAAAAGCCTTTGTTGCTTGTTTTAAAGATAAACTGTTTTTGTTGCTCACACCAGTCCCATGACTGATCCGGAGTTTATTGTTCCCTTCCTAAACTCTGGGTGCCCACTATTTTCCACACGGGCAGTCTAGAGTTGGGTTTTCTCAGATATTCAGGTTGGGTAGATTATCTAGAGCTAGTCAGTTCTTGGAGTTCATGGATTGACGTTGCTTATCTTGGAGCACTCTATTGGAGATATTCTATCCGCTGCTGGTGTTATCTATTTTCTTTTCCGCTGCTATTTCTTGTAAAATATCTCTGATATTGTTGTATCATATTGATATCATTGTTGTATATCATTTTGGATATTGTATTCACTGGATTGTATATGATATCATTTATTTCTTTCTTCCGCTGTGTTGTTATACTTAATGTTGTTATAAGCTCCGGCGAATCGGATTTGAACGGTCGAATCTGCGGCATTCTAGTACAATGTGAAGTACGGATGTTGATTTTCGAGCGCGAAAAATCCGAGTCGTTACATGTGGTATCAGAGCTAAGGTTGAACTTTAGCTCAGGAGTATAACACGTTAAGTAGCTCATTAGAGATAGGGTGAAGTATACCCTAGAATGAGTATTCCTCAAATATCCGTTCGAAAGCCTCAGTAAATTCTCTTGCTATCCACTGATAGTAAGTATGAGTGCAAGAAGAGGACGAGATAGGGGACAGGGAAATACGACTATAAATGGTCAATATCCTGTAACAATGGTGGAAACAAATTTTCTCTATCGATCTCTTTTGTTCAACATCTTTTCTCAATTCTTCGATAGTTTCTGGTAGATCCAGGAATAAATTCGATATATTAATATGGGACATAAACTCCGGGTGGACCGAAATTGTTTGTCTGGATGAATTGGTTGCTTTGTTTGTTATGGTTGATAGGTATAATTTGTTTTCTAAACTGAAAGCTTTGAAATTGTATTCATATATCTATCTATTCTTTGGGTCCTGATATGTTCTACGAAAGGTTAGTTATTTCTTCGAACTAACCGATGCCATTGCATATTTCGTAGATCTGGATAACCCGAGTATTTTGTTGATTGTTAAACAGATTCGTTCTTGTATCTGTTATTGATATTCTGATTTGGTAAGCCAAATGCAGAATAGATATTCAGTTGATTAGATGAAACATTCTTCATCTGTCTTTGTTTTCGTGCCTGTGAATTTCGAGGACGAAATTATTTTAAGGGGGGAAGTCTGTAACGACCCCGAATTTTTATAAATTTAAAATGATAATTAATTGGATTTTTGAATTAATATTTGTGGAATAAATCGATAAGAGATGCGAGTTTCCCCGATATCCAAGTATATTTGTATAAATCGTTTAAAAATTTAAAAATTTAAAAGTATTTATTTGATTTGAATTTAAGTCGTAAATAAATGAGTTAGAAATAAAAATACAAAATTATATAAGATAAATAATAAAAATATCAAGTAAATACATTTGCTAAACTTTAACAACTAAATAAAAATAGAAATCATCAATATTACAAGATAATGAGAAATAAATAAATTCTATAGTTCATACAATATAAAGTAAATCTCAATATTAATAAATCAATACAAAATAAAATAAAATATAAGTATATGAATGAACAAGTAAAGGAAGCCACCAGGTTCTTCTCTTATGCAATGTACAAATAAACTAAGTACAACAAGACAACTCAACCAACATATTATCACCTCAGCCGTGTAAAACAACAAACAAAAATATGCTTTCATGAACACTAGCTAAAGAAGGAAACAAAATATATATCTATAGGCAAGAAAAAAAAATATAATGTATGTTACCTGTAGGATAGATATGCTAGGCAAAAGAAAGATGAAATATCTTTGTCCAAAGAGGTTAAGTATAGACATAAAGTACGCAAACATTAAATGCTTTCACAGCTCAAAGTATTTTTGGTCAATTCGAAAATATACAAATGTGCTTTCAGCCTCCAAAACTATGAACTATCTCTGAAATTGGTACAAACTTGTACACTGTCTTGAAAAAAATTATGATACCCTGTAACTTCTTGTATACATAAACCTGTAAGCTACTCTCCCCCACATCATCTTTTTATTTCTTTCGAACTAAACAAAAGTAAGATAAAACTCCATTTGAAACTTAAACAAAGATTCAACAATCATCAGCAAACTCAAAGTCTGGAACAAACTAATAAAAAAAAACCAGACATCAAGAGAAAGGTTTCAACTTTGCAAATTTTATCAAGCCTGATTTAAGAGGAAGCCCTGTTCTTTCTAAACTTCAGGTGAGCAACTTGACCCAGTATTTTCTTCTTTAGATCAGTGAGTAACATCACGTTTAAAATGTTTAAGTAGGTAAACCTGTTGCATGATTCATCTCTAAATAAGTATGGTAGTATATATGTATATATAACATCTTTGAGTAAACTTGAATACTGGAAGTAATTGTACAGGATGATGATCATGTGCTCTCTGTTCTATGATCTTTAACATAAGCTTTGATCTCAAAATCATTTCCATTTGATTTACTCAGTGTTTAGGCTTAGTCTTAAAAACAAATATTGGTTGTTATGGCTTATACTCAAGTTACAAATTTATTTAAGTTGAATTTATTTTGAAAAGTTCTCTGGAAAACCAAGAAATACAGTAGAATATTGATTATGCTAAATATTCGACTTTAATGATTTCTGGTTTCGAAAATATAATCAATTTTGTTTTCGAAATCTAGGATTTTTAAATACAAAGTCATGATTTTTAAGGAAGTAAATCAATAGAAATCTTGAGATGAACAAAAATTGGATTTCGAGCAGTTTTTAGTGAACGACGAAGAGTTAGGTCTCGTGATTGAATCTGGTGGTAGCTGGAAGGTTTGTGATCACCAGAAAAATGATCACTGAATTTCTCGAATTCTGTGATGGCTGGACGTGGACAAACTAGGGTTTTTATACCCATTTTTGGTTGACAAAGTTGCCATGTTCGTTAGTCGGCTAGGGTGGATCGGAGATGATCGCTAGGTGAGGAAATGGTGCAGGGGACTGCGGCGAAGTTCTGGTGTAGTTTGCATAGCCTCTGGTGATCTTGGTCGGCGTGACGAGATAATTTTAGATGTATAGTTGCGTTCCAGATGGAAGTGTGGGTAGCTCGATTTTGATCTGGGGCAAATCGATGAAGTTTGAGTAGTCGTGGTGATCGGAGAAGTTGTCGGTGACGTGCAGGAAGTCTTGGAGATGGTCGGCGACGATCTGATCAGGTGTACACGTGCACCGCATATCACCAGTATCTGGTGTTATTATCGTTCTGGGGAAGACGATGTTGTCTCGGGTTGTTCTCGCGTTTCCAGGCGGGTTTACTCGAAGATGAGATGTAACGCGAGTGGTGTTGGGAGGTTACTCGGGGAAGAATTGAAGTTAGCTCGGGTTTTTGTTTAATTTACTCGAGTATGTTTTCATTGATGGGTTTTACCCTAACAACTATGTTAACAGATTTTTAAAACAAAGCAGGAACAAGTTTTTAAAGTATGTTAAAAAAATAAATTAATTTTCAAGGTTATTTAATAAGATTTTAAAGATAAGCAGTTTATCTTAAATAATGATTTCGATTAGCAATTAACCTTAAGGGTTTAAGTTAAATCATATGACTTTGTTAATTTGTTTCAAAGGTTATTTAAAAATAAGATTTAAATGATGATTTTGAAATTAATTAAGATAAATGGGTTATCTTAAGATCCAAGGATTATAAATTTGTAAGTTAATAATAATTACTTAATTAAAGATTAATCAAGTAATGATTAAAGATTAATAAATTGAAATGGTTTACAATTAATTAATGATTAATTGACCAAGATTTGTAGTTTATTCATAAGTAATTAATCGGGTATAAATTAATTATAGTCAGATATTAATTGATTCCACTTATGGATGTTTGGATTTCGTTGAATGGTTGAATTGTTTGATATTCTCTGATATATGATGCTTTGTGATACACCCTGATTTATGCTGTGATCTGTAATTTACTTAGCTGTGATTTCTATTTCTGTGATATATTGCTATGTGAATATGAAAACCCTTGACCCGTAAACGACATTTGAATTTCGATGCGACAGGGAGTCGGATCCCAGTTGGTTATCCAAAACCCACATCTAATTGTAATAGTGAATCTTTGTGACTGATAAATTTATTTTATCTATGAATCTGTGAATGAAGATAAGCGTTATCGACTTTACCGCTTATCGATATATCTGTGATGATTGATGTTGCACTATTGTGTGTGAAACCCCTGGACTACACTTTTACACACACAAATATGGATTTCACGTGGAAATCGGTTAAGTCACAGATAATTTAAATTTGATGATTTTGAAATTGAAATTTTAATTTCAATTGATTTTGAAATTGGAAATTTGGGTTTAAAGTAAAAAGCTTTTGAAATGGAATTTCAAAGATAAAAGTTATTTTGAATAACTTGATCGAGTTTTGGAAATTTAAATAATTTGATTTAAATTTGAATTCAAGTTTGAAATTGAATTCTATGATTTGAAACTAGGGATTAAAGATGCTGTACAAGTTATATATGGGTTAAACCATTTTAAAAGTATTAATTTGGGAATTTGAATTTAATTCAAGGGTTTTAACTCGTGTAAATATAACTGGATTTTTATGAAACGAAACTATTTGTTTTCAAATAGTAAAAGCTTTCACAAAAGTAATGAACTTCCAAATTGTGTTGAAAGAATTTCAAGTTTGAAATAGAATTGAAATGTTTTGAAAATTATGAAATGAGTCTTTGATTTCAAAGACCGGATGAGTTAATCTAACTTGAAATGGAACTGATTTTGAAAGACTATGAATGAATCTTTGGAAACGAGTTTTGAAAGCTATAAGTTAAATCTTGATTTAAAGATTTAACGAGTTAATCCAATTGAAATGGAAATTGTTTTGAAATCCATAAATGAATCTTTGTGAACGGGGTAAACTTTGTGAATTGAATCTTTTTGTTTAAAAGATTAAAGGTGTGGAAATTGTTTAAACCATTGAAGGTTTTTGAAATGAATCTTTTTGATTGGAAATGGTAATTTGTTTTAACCATTCGAATGAAAAGTTTATGACTTTAAGCTGTGATTTAACTAAGACCCCAGTATCCATATGATTTTTAATTGCGCTCGTTATTCGGTTTAGCCGGGAGAGGACCTTTGTGTCATATATCCCATTCCGAATAGTGATACGACGATATGGATAGCATTTGAAGACCGGTGGTGAAGACCGGGTATTTGCGAGAGCGATAGGATGACCTATCGATTGTCTCTGCACTGAGTAGCTACGGTATAGAGATTTCCTAAGTGATGGGAAGTCCGATCAGGATTGTGAATACCCGGAATTGCAAGGGCTTCTTTGGAAGTGCCTTCGGTTCTGTTCGAACCCGGAACAGACTTGTATGGATGTATGTCTGACGTTACACTTTGAGATGTAAAGCTGGTTTCTATCAAATACATTTCTGTTGGTGGCGGAGAATTTATTCTCTTAGCTTAACACCCTTCTCTGAGACGTACGAGCTCAGAGGTTATGTAGTTGATGGTTACTAGTGATACATTCCCAATTTGGTAATGTGGCATACGAAGTGCTGCTGATCAATTGTTGATCAAAGCGTTGCTTTGTGAAAAAGCGTGGCTTTGTGAAAAAGCGTAGCTTTGTGGACGAGACTTCGTCGAGCCTCACAACCCGGTAATGGTCGAAACAGGAATGTTGCGGCAAAGGTTTGTAGGGGTAGCGCCCCTAGGGTATGTCATTTCCTTCTGGATAAAAGGTGATATCATGGTATGGAGCCCAGATATTTTACCTATGTGGATGCTGCACAGTTATTATACTTTGTGGTTGTTGCTTTATGATCGAGGGCCCTCGGATAAAGGTCGGTAACGACCGGGGGATGACATGACTCGTGTGTTAGTTACCTAGTTACAACTGTACAGCGTGAGGTAGCGTCGGCCTTTTGTTTGCAGAGATCCGGTTAGGATCCGGGGCGTCTTTCCAGAGGCGTTTCTATTTCGGTAAGGAAGTTCCTTAGCCTGATCATTTGTTGGAAATCCAAAGAAACAATACGAACCCAGTACGATTTTAGTTGTATTACCTGCTATGGAATGTGGCGGTAACCTGCTATTGAACGTAGTAGCTATAGTAGGCATACAACAATAGTTGTATGTTGGCTAAGATTGATATTATATTTTCGAAATGTTTTCGACACTATGCACTAATGATAATAATATCGAATGATTTTTGCGTAGTAAGCATGTTTGACTATCATAAGGAGAAATCTCCTCCAATTCTGCGATTGCATTGTGTGTGTGGCGGGAGGCCTTATGGTAGTTTCATTTTTCGAAAAGCATTGCGGGTTTCAATGTTTAAAAGCCTTTGTTGCTTGTTTTAAAGATAAACTGTTTTTGTTGCTCACACCAGTCCCATGACTGATCCGGAGTTTATTGTTCCCTTCCTAAACTCTGGGTGCCCACTATTTTCCACACGGGCAGTCTAGAGTTGGGTTTTCTCAGATATTCAGGTTGGGTAGATTATCTGGAGCTAGTCAGTTCTTGGAGTTCATGGATTGACGTTGCTTATCTTGGAGCACTCTATTGGAGATATTCTATCCGCTGCTGGTGTTATCTATTTTCTTTTCCGCTGCTATTTCTTGTAAAATATCTCTGATATTGTTGTATCATATTGATATCATTGTTGTATATCATTTTGGATATTGTATTCACTGGATTGTATATGATATCATTTATTTCTTTCTTCCGCTGTGTTGTTATACTTAATGTTGTTATAAGCTCCGGCGAATCGGATTTGAACGGTCGAATCTGCGGCATTCTAGTACAATGTGAAGTACGGATGTTGATTTTCGAGCGCGAAAAATCCGAGTCGTTACAAACAATCTCCCCCTTTTTGATGATGACAAACTTTGTTTATAAAATATTCCTTCTATCCTAATAACTCCCCCTAAAACTAACAACTCCCCCTTAATCTATGCCTAACTACCCTATTTTATATTTCTCCCCCTTTGTCATCAACAAAAAACTTACTCCCCCTTATTCTTGGACTTCAGTACCTGCATTGATAAACTATACAATGGAATATATAATATATTGATTAAGAAATAATGATACTTATGAGCATAATAACTTAATTAAAGACTATATTCATTTCAGTGTATATATATATATGTTTCACACACCAAACTTCAAACCAAATAAAATCAATCCACACAAAGTATCAAATCAAACCAAATTAAACCAAACAAATTAATTCAAACAAATCAAACAAAGAAAGAAAATTAAACGTTTTGAGGAACATCTACCCATCCATCCTCTCCAAATATAGGGTCTGCTTTAATTGCATCCCAATTCTCATTGTCATTGGTGAGAGAGACAGGAGGATGTGCTTCATTATCATCCTTGTGTAGAGAGGAGATCATCCATCATATTGCATCAAAATGCCTTTCTTGCTCCTTGATCATCTGCATTTGACTCAACTCTAAGTGACGCTGGTTTCGTAGAATAAAAGAGAGAAGATTCTTGAATGAATTGAGTGTTTCTTCAAGATTTTCAGATAGATTGTGAATACGATTGGCCATAATTGAATTAGAGAAAGAAATGAAGGATATAGATAATGAGAAATAAATTTCAGTGAAGATTTCTGGAAGAAAAAGGTATATATAGGTGTAGAAATTCGTTTGAAATGAATAGACATTTGGTAGTTATTCAATTTTCAAATTCAAAATCAATAATCACTTCTGACCAGTACATGTCGACATGGTCTTCTAGGGGATGTCGACATGGGTTAGTGAAAATTTATGACAACTTTGATTTTGTGAATAATTGTGTATATATATAAATTTATATAATATACTAACATTTATTCAGGAGATAAGATAAGCTAGATAACAGAAAGGAAATTCAATTTCATTACGATAATACAAAGATTAAGCATAATGAACTACATGAACATTCGGAAAAAACACTAAGACTACTACAATAAGATACTAAAAGATAAAACTAGTTAGAAGATGAAGATGATGAAGATAGTCCAAGTTTCTTGCCGAATTTTGAAAAGAACTTGTTCATCTTTCGAAGAAATGTTATCCAACTTCTTACTAACGGATCGTTTTAAAATCCGTTGATTCTCCACAATTATCTTTTGGTTTTTGAGAAGGGTTTTGTTGGAAGGATTGGATGGATATTCAATACTTTCTAGAGATATTTCACCTTCTTCTTCTATTTCCATTCCATCCCCTTCTTCTCTTTCTTCCTCTTCCTCTTCTTCCATTTCCTCATGAGCCAAACGCTCTTCCTTTTCGGTAAGGGTTTCATAAGGTTGAAAAACATATGGGATTTTCATGAGAGAAATGTTTGAGATATTAAAAACATTTCTTGAAATAAATTCTTCTCCTTTGAAATTTACTCCAAAATAGTTGAAAATCCGAGTAAGGTAAATTCCATGATATAAAGTGTTTTCTCCCATTTCAAAATTTTTAGGACGAAGTTCATCCAAAATAACTTGCGCCCAATTGATATCATAATTTCTGAAAATAGCAAAAAGTGCTTTGCACACTTTTGAAGTAGGATTATTAAAATTTCCCGATCTTGGGGTCAAAGTATGTTGTAAAAGAAGATTGACAATTCTTGCTTTAGGACGAAAGTTTCGATTCTTAAATTCAAAGTTTTCATCTCCTTCAAAAATATGATGAAATGTCTCACGATCATGTTCATCGATTTGAAAACTAGAAAGATCCATTCCCGTGCTTTTGCAATTGAGAATGGTACCCAAAAGGTCACAATTCAAAACAATTTGAGTGCCTTTGACATTACTCCAAATTTCATTCTCATTTCCAATATAAAAACCACGGTTTAAATTAGCATAGAAGATTTTGACAAGATTAGGATAGCAAACAAAATCATTTTGAGAAGAGTCAATAAGACTTAAAACACCATTGTTTGTAAAAAGAGAACCAATTCATAAGAAGAAAAATCTTGAAAAATAGCAAATTTTCCGGGATGGACTTTGGCATAATTAGCATAATTGATGTATGCTTTAATTGCCTCCGGATCATTGAATAATTGCTCTTTGATTTTTCTGGAAATTCTCATGGTTGAGGGGTTGCTTGAAGAAGCCATTAGAGTAGAGAGTAGAGAGCTTGAAGATATGAAGGGAGAGTTTGAATTTGAAAATGAAAGTGAAAGGATATGATAAAAGATAGTGAATAAATAGACTTTCAAAGGACATATTCTGTGGTCAAAAGGTATCTTTTCAGAGAAATAAATGAAGTGAAAAGGTGGAGGGAAATTCAAACATTTGAATTCAAAATATGAAATTCAAATTCATGTAGGCATGTCGACATCATGGTAGGGGCCATGTCGACATGTGGCTTTGAATTTTCATGACATGATTTTTCCTAAGTTATCTAATATACATATACATAAATATTATTATTAATGTCTATATTTCTGAAATATTATTGTACTTATAATATATTTCAGAATGTGTCAAAAATAATAAAAATAATAATAAAATAATAGTAAAAACTAGAAAATAAATTTTAAAATTCAAACAACATATCAATTCAAAATCAATCAATCAATCAATTCAAAAACAACCAATCAATCAATCAATTCAAGCATGCAATTTTAGACAATGTATTGTAAACGTGTACCTTTTTTCAGAGTCTGTGTCTTTGGTATCGACTAAATCGAGAATTGCTGTGAAACACAGATTTGAATTATCTTTCTTTTGTTCATCGTCGCTGGAGGATGAGTCAGAGTCATCTAGAGTAGCAGTGAATGCACGTTTCCATTTCTTTGCAGAATCATTGTTTGTAGGAGAGTTTTGCTTATTTGGATGCGGACAGTCTCTTTTGATATGACTTGGTTCATCACAATTGAAGCATTTGATAAAGTTTGGTACTGTAGTCTGATTACCGGAATTCTTAAAGTTGTTTCTCTTGAGATTATTCATCTTTCTGTATTTCAGAAAATTCCTGGTCATAAATGCTATCTCTTCATCATTATCACTGTTTGAATCTGATCCGTCGGTTAATGCATTGAATGCCATTGATTTCTTTTCAGATGCTTTGCTTTCTCTTCTCCCGATCATTTGAACTTCAAACGACATTAGATTTCCAATCAATTCTTCTATCTTTAAAGTACTGATGTCATTTGCCTCTTTAATCGCAAGTGTCTTTTGATCCCATTCTGGAGTGAGAGAATTCAAAATTTTTCTGACTTGATCTTCTTCCAAAAATTCCTTTCCTAAAGATATTAAAGAATGCACAATATCTTGAAATCGACTATACATATCGGAAATAGACTCATTAGTATTCATTTTAAATAACTGAAACTGATTTGTGAGCATGGAAATTTTGGTCTGTTTAACTTTGCTTGTTCCTTCGTGAGTTACTTGCAAAGTTTTCCAGATTTCATATGCAGATTTGCAAATTGACACTCTATTAAATTCATTTCTTTCAAGTGAACAAAACAGAATATTCATTGCTTTAGAATTATTTTGTGCAACAGTCTTTTGCTCAGTGGTCCACTGTGCAAAATTAGTTGTGGGTTCAGAATATTCAGTTTGTGTGATATTCCAAGTTTCTAATCCTACAGATTGTAAATATATTTTCATCCTACATGCCCAATATGCATATTTATTGCCATTAAAAAGTGGTGGTCTGGCAGTAGACTGACCTTCTACAAATGAACTAGTGTTGGTGGTAATAGCAGTACTAGTGTTAGTAGCCATTTTGAAATTTTTCAAAATTCAGATAATGAAACTTTTGAAAACAAGGCTCTGATACCAAATGTGAGAAATGCAGATTAAGGATCTTAAGGCTAGAATTAACACTAGAGGGGGGGGGGTGAATAGTGTTTTAAGAAATTTGTTAATCTTTTTGAGTTTATCTTAATTTGTTAACAATGTATGCACTAATCAGACACAGATATGAACACAAAATCAAACATAGATGCAAATATAAAGTAAAAGCAGTAAAGGAAAGAACACACCGGATTTTATACTGGTTTAGAGTTACCCTACATCCAGTCCTGCACAACTAAGTACGGATTTTCTTTCAAACTCAATTCAATAATTACAACCCTCGGTTTCAAGGCTACGAGGTACACCCTCCAGAATCACAATCCTATGGGTAGAGATACTTGATTTCCGGGGCAACAAGTTCACCCAATTGATTTCCAGGGCTACAATCACACCTTCTCTCGCTCAATTGATTACAAAAAGTCTATAACTCAGATTAGCACTTGGATCTTGTAGAGATAGTGGAGAGAATCACACTAGAAGTAATCGAGTATGATTCGATGTTGATTTCGGCAGAGTAATGGTATGATTTTGTATTAAGAAATATGGAAGAAGAAGAGGAGTGAAAACCAGAACAAAGTGATTAAAAATTCGTTGAAACTGACCCCTATTTATAGAAGAGCAACAGCCATGACCATTCATGAAGAGTTATGGCGAATAGACACTTCTTTTGAAATTTGAATTTTGAAACCAACTGACACTATGTCGACATGGGGTGCTTGGGCATGTC
Organism: Allium fistulosum; assembly: GCA_030737815.1. Lineage (NCBI taxonomy): Eukaryota > Viridiplantae > Streptophyta > Magnoliopsida > Asparagales > Amaryllidaceae > Allium > Allium fistulosum. The sequence goes on from CM060903.1 coordinate 426,778,240, forward strand.
GACATCCCAAAGGGATTTTTGGTGTTTTGATTTTCTTTGAAAATAACCTCTATCTTATATTAAAATTATTTTAAACTTTATAAATATACTTAACTATAGTTAAAATACATAAGTAAATATAAAGACCAATATATGCATATTATTTAACTATAATTTAAATCAAAGTATAAATAATTTAAAAGTTAAATATATTATTTGAAAAGATAGTTTAAAATCAGGAGTAATTTTGACTTTGAAAATAAAGATGTTTTTGAGGCTAAAATTAATTAAAATCAGGATAGAGAGTTTTGAATCTTTTAAAAGGAAAGTTTTGAAATCATTTTGAAAACAAGATAATTTTGTAAAATCATTTGAATTAAAATTAGTGGATACAAAACAATGTCCCACTAGATTTTCGTAGGTTCCATCCTACTTAGGGTTCCATCCCTTTAACGAGCATGAAGTGGATTCCATTCCACAAATAAAATAGATATTAAGATGTCAGTGCCTTTCTATGAGTTTTAACAATATTCCTAACTATATAACTTATCTTGGAAACTTAAACTCTTGAATTCTTGATACTCATGAGTCTTCTATCTCTATATCTTGAATCTCTATACTGTACAGTCTTCATTCTTGATACATGCATGGTTAGATCCTGCATATATATATATATATCTAAACTTGTAATGTTAGTATTTATATTTTATAATCTATTCTAAGGTTGTTGTCATCAAAACCATCATCTCATCATCTCATGGACTAACATATATATCTTTGTGAAAGGATTTTGATTCAAGTATTTACAAAGTGAATTTGATTAATGAAAGATTAATTTAAAAGAGGCTAGTGATTGCTTGTGTGCTCAACCAATGTTGGTTTTTCCCTATGGAATTAAATCCCTGATTGAATGTTTGTTATTTGATAGTTAAATAGCCAACTATCGAATTTGGACCCAAAACATAACTTCGAAAATATCTAGGAGAAACACGTGAGTTATATGGTAAAGATATCTCTAATGATGTTGCACTATGCGTATAAATCTCATTTCGTTCTCCTAGGACAATGATAAGAAAATCTATCCACTAACAGTTAGGAGGTGATCTCCGCTCTTATCTTTGACTGTTTATTCCCTAAAGAACCGGGGTTGAGTTTACCGGAAACTATTGAATGTTGTTTCGAAGAGACTGGATTGGGTGTGTTATCCGAAAACCACTTCGATCCAACTCATGCATTTTGAAGTGAAGATATCTAGAAGATGATGGAATGGAAGACGAAGCTCTCAAGTGTTTCATTCAATCCCAGAATGAACTTGTATGGATGAATGTTGGTATTGCATTGTTGCCTAGAGAGCAGTATTAGAATTCCAAGTGGGAAGTGCTATATAAAGGTAAAACGTAGCCTCGAACCTCATCAACCGACAAATGACAAAAATCAGGTATGCAACAGGGCCAAGTGGGTCGCTCCCATTAGGGTATGGTCATTCCAAACCTAGATCGATCACTCTATGCTCATGTATGCTTTGGGGTGCATTAACGAAGAGGTGATCATATTCGGTTCTACTAGTCAAGTGGTAGGCTAGTCCTGTATGGCAGGGGTACAAGATGTTCTTGTCAGACCCCGGTGCATTTTATCTAGAGATGTACCTTCGGAAGGTGGTTCCTTACCTTGTCATAGTATGGAATCCATTCTCCAATACGAACCTTTATGGTTTTAGTTGTATACCTATTATGCTGAAATTTAATAATGTAACAATTTTGGCTATGATTAATAAGTATATGTATCTTAGACACTACTATAATATCAAAATATTTCATATGAAATGTTTTGGTTATTGTAAGGTATAAACCCATCTGTGTTTATGTGCGGCGTGGTCTTACGAGATACTTTTGATTTCAAAGGTTTTTTATAACTCAAAAATTCAGTTGGGTGTGTTTTCTCACGCTGGTTTTTCAGACTGACTCGGATGTTATTTTATTATAATACTCGGGTCAAACCGAGCGTATTTACAGATTGCTTTGGATGCATTGAGCTCAGGAGATAGGTTGTAGGTCTTCAAGTCATATTCACGTATGTTTTTATTTTCCCCTACTTTGTTGTTGAAATCATCGGCATTTCCGAGGACTGGTTGTTTCAACTGTCCAGGCTAATGATTGTGATTTGTTGTTGTACTCTGGTTTGTTGTATGTATATAACAGTTTCTCTTTTTAAAGATCATCGATGTTATATTATATATTGTTCAGCTGCGATTGTGAGATTTTGCGTTGTTTTTAGTTTCCTTTCTCTTCTTCCTCTCTTCCCTTCTTCTTCTTTATTTTCTCCTAACAATCAGGTTTTCCGGCGTTCGATTGCTCGGCATGAAATATAGTGGACGTATTAGTGTTGATTTTTGAAGGTCGAAAATCCCAAGTTGTTATAAAGTGAAGAAGAGAAAATTTTAGCAAACAACGTGGTAAGCTCTCGACAAGACATCGACAATGAACGATAATGATGTCTAATTTATCATTTTCATTTTCAAGCATATTAAGCATGTTCATCTACTTGTATCCTATGCATTTTGTTTTCGTACATAAACTAAAAAAATCGAGATTATTTTAAAATCAATAAAAAATTCATTAATATTAAAATATGCATTTCTGTATTTTAATTTTCGAAAAATCTTTTGTTTTTCAGATCTGATCATAACGATATATATATATATATATATATATATATATATATATATATATATATTTGAATTAAGCATTTCACATATTTCTGTATTATTAAATAACTTTTGGTTTCATTAATTTTTTTAAATGATTATATTCCACGCAATGGTTAAAAAATATATTGACATATATAATATATTTACATACACATATATATACACAATTTTTTTTATAAATGGTAATTTTAAAAAAGGGAAAGTTTGGCACAGGTCCCTAATAAATTTCAAAATACACAAAAACCCCAGTAAAAAAAAGTTTATAAATTAGGTCCCTATAATTAATTTACCGAATAATGGCATACACTTATGCAATTATTCACTGAATAATTGCAGACATTTATGCAATTATATCAAAAAATTGCAGACATTTCCATAATTATTCATTGAATAATTGCAGAAAATTCTGCAATTATTCACCAAAAAAATTGCGGAAATTTCCGTAATTTTTTCAAAAATTTGCGGAAAATTATGCAATTATTCACCAAAAAAATTGCGGAAATTTCCGCAATTATTCACCGAAAAAATTGCATAAATTTATGCAACTTTTGGATATAATTGCATAAATGTTTGCAATTATCCAGTGAATAATTGCATAATTATATGCAATTACTTAGTAGCTTAATTCTAGGGACCTAATTTACATACTTTTTTTTACTGGGGTTTTTGTGTATTTTGAAACTTATTAGGGACCTGAGCCTAATATTCACTTTAAGAAACTCCTTTGGGTTACAAAAAAGTTAATATTTTTTTAATAAGTCAAACAAATTTTAAATTTTAAATTTGAATTAAATATCTATATATGTATATATACATACACACATACACGAATATTTTAATTAGAAACCCTTTTTTTGGCGGTAGTAGTAAAAACAAAATAAATAAATTAAATTATATATATATATAAATAAATTAAATTATATATATATATATATATTCGAATTTATATATTTTGGAAAAGTCAAATGTACTTATTTTGAATTATAAATATATTAAATATAACTTTAAATAAATCCTGAAATGTATGTTCTAGATATTTAATAGAAAATAAATAATAAAATAATATTATCAATAAATTATTTTGATTAATATATTTTAAATGAATTACTAGATTTTTTACTTATACATATGCGTATACACACACGTATATTTATGTAATTATATATATTTATATATATAGTCAAAAAAAAACATTGGTAATATATGTATGTAGTATATTTAAGTTATGATAGCATGTAATAAACTTTTCATAAATAATCAAAAGAGAAAAAATGCCGTCATCTTCTTCAATACGGCGATTTCGTTTTGCTTTCCCCTTCTAAGTCTCTTCCTTTCCATCGTCGATCCGCCATCAATCTCTTCACTTCAACATCTTATTCTCCTTGCCCCATTCGTCTATGGCAAAGAATCACAAAGGCAAAACCAGATTCAATTCCTCTATCGCAAATTGCTCTATTACTAGATCTGGTCGAGTGTACGAAAGCTCCACTCTTGAGGTTGCTGCCGCATCTAGAACTGGAATTACATCTCCGCATCTATCTGCCTGTGATGGTCATCCTGACTCTGTTGATATGCCAAGTTCGATGGAAGCCCTAGCTACTGATTGTCATAATCTTTCTCCGACTACTGGTCCGATTTTTGGTATTACAAACCCTTCTTCAACCACTGCCAGAGCTTCTATCCTACATCATTCTGTCATGGCATGGAAAGGTGATGACTTGGGTAATGCTAGTTGCGATATCCTGTGTAATGATGAAAGTGAAAATAACATAGCTGCTTTGAATTTAAAAACTGCTGCAATTGAAGGTATTGAGGCCGTAGATGATTAGGTTGATGTGAATAAATCAATAAATGCATCTACTATGGTTATAGTTAATCAAGAAAATGCTCCAATTTCTGTTGGAGTGGAAACCAGTTCTATAGGTATAAGTAATAGATCTTTTGTTACTATTAGCTCAGGGATTGATAGCTCAAGGAAGGAAATAAATGATGTGGGCAACAATGAACCAGTTTTTGCCCGAATTGTTCAACTTTATCTCTTGCTCATCAACAACAACTTCCCCTTGAAGTTCCTGCAAATATGAATATTGTTGCTGCTCCATCTCAGGATTGTATTCCTCCTACAATAGCTCACCAGTCTAATGAGCTAAAAACAAGCTTAAAACGGTCCTCCTTATTCTCTACATTGCCAAAAAATGTGGGTGAATTTGTGCCCCGTTCATTTGAAATGGTTAACATAGAAAGGGGTTTTGATCCCCCCTCCGGAGCTAATTCAAGCAGGTATTGATTATTGGTCGGACTATCTTGTTGGGTTCTTTTTGGACTATAACCCTTCTTATCTAGTGTTTAAGGATCATTGCTTCAAAGCTTGGCAACCAAAGGGTAGCCTCCTAGTCCACATGGATAACTCTATGTTCTTCTTCAAGTTCTCAAGGCTTGAGGAGCGTCTACGAATTCTTAGTAAAGACCCCATATTTATCAGAGGTAAGCCTTTTATAGTCACTCCTTGGAGTCCGTCTGTTGACTGTGCCAACGAGTAGGTACTATCTATTCCTGTTTGGACCTACTTCTTTCATATACCCTCTATTTTGCAACCAATGTTAGGACTAAACTAGCTAGCTAGTGTGGTAGGTAAAGTAAAATGCTTTAATGCTAACACTGTAGCTAGGGACAAACTAGTCTATGCAAAAGCTTTGATTAAGTTATCCCCGGATAAGCCTTTACCAGATTCTATCAAAGTTAGAGTTACTGAGGATCAGGTAGCGGAGATTGTAATTCATTATGGTTGGAAGCCAGACATATGTACGTCCTATCAGTCTTTTGGTCATACATCATTTGCATGCTCTCATTCGTCATTTGTTGATCCTCTCTCGGTTTGGACCCCTCTTCCTAGGCCCCCAAAAATGAAATGGATCCCGAAAGTCCATGATGTTCCTCCTCCTGTGGCACCCTCCGTCCCTCCTGTTGAGCCTTCAGTGCATTATGTTGTTCCTCCCCTCTCTAACGTTGTTATAGATTCCTCTGTTTCTCCTGTTATATCAGATCTTGGTGATTCTGATATTGTGTGGCACTATGCTGAGATGGCTTGGATCCATGTACAGTCTGACATGAGATATGACCCGGCTAGACATGATTCCCATACTTTTGTTAGTGATGATGATGGCGAATCTAGGCGTTTGCATTACTCTATTGATGGTGGTGGTCTTATTCTCATGGTGAATGGAGCACGTAGTAAGCGGAATATATCTCTTCTCCTTGATCATAGTTGGGATAAGAGATATTTATACTGTAGGGAACACCTGGGTTTTGATTTGGATATTCTATCTCATTTTGCAGATTTTTTGCATGTGTTAGACCTGCTGGAAGTGATTCTTCCTCCTCTTGGGAGGAAGAACCGATGTTTCCTTAGGTCATTTTTATAGCTGCAGAAGCACCTTTGCTTCTCACCTGTTATGTACTCCAAGTGGAATGGCCACTATGAAACCATATAGTTGTTACTGTGCATGTGCAGAACACCTTTTCTTCATATATATACAGTGGCATGACCCACTATAAAGTCGGCTGGCTTTGCCAAAAAAAAAGTTATGATAGCATTATACAATTATTCATGTATGTCCCTTGAAGTTATATATCACACATTGACATTTATTGACCTTGGGACAAAGTAGATAATTCTCTCATTATACCCCTATGATTACTTATATATTTATATTGTTGTGATATTTTGTATTACGAATATAAATTGCACAACATTAAATATGAAATTAGAATTAATTAATAAATTAATTTTAAATTAAATCATTAATAAATATTATTTTTGACATTATCAAACAAATAATTTTAATAAAATAAAATATTATTTAGACACTCCTATCAAATGCTAAATTTGATTTAATATTAATAAATTTTATTCACAAACACAAAATAGGATCTTATGCAATTTGATAAAATGATATTTTTAAATTCACTAATTTCCACCACATTGCCAATGCACCCGATCCAACAAGTGTATCAGTGTCCACGTTGTCTATATGAATAATTAACCAACATATAGGGCACTACTTTTAGAAAAGTCAAAATAGACGAGTGTTTAAGAAAAAAAATGCTTAAACTAAGGAGAATGTTACTTTAATGAAGGACTACTCTTGTATGGATAACTTCTTAATTTCCAAGCCTTTACATAGCCCGTCAAAATGATGTGATTCTAAGGTATGCCTGGTGGAAGACTCGAAAGTGTTTTTGAATCTTAGGTTAATTCAAATTAGGTTTTTTAATATTATAACTAATTTATTTATTTTTTAAATTAAATAATAATTACATGATTTTATAAACGTTTTTTTTGAGAAAAATGAGTGACCCACTATTCAAGGAGAAAAGTATTTCTAAATTTTATTCTACGCTAAAAAATAAAGCTGTCAACATGCTTGTTAGGTAACAAATACACCCCCCATATAATAAAATAAAATAAAAATTCCTCTATCCTAGTATACAAATGTACATAGAGTCCAATAATAACCATAAATAACTTATACTATAAAAAATATTAAATGAGCCAACTCCTCAAAAACGCCAATAAGAGTTCAAAAAGAGAAGTATATCATCCTTAGCAAAACAAGCCAATATACTCATTCATTGGTAACCAAATGATGCATAATCACTATGGATCTTTACAAGCTGAGCAAAAACAGTAATCTAACAATCACAACCCATCTAAAATGGAAACACCGCAATACCCGTCTAAACAATAATAACTGCTAATGTTGAAAAGCTCAATAATAATTTTATACCAATATGTACATACATTCATAATATATATATGCAATAATAAAATATACTAATAATAATTTGATTAAATTAGGTGAGGTACAATGCAAACTAAATAATACAAAAGAAAAGGAATAAGATGAAATGAAGAATGGCTTCAAGGTATAGTACGAGCTAAACAAAAGAAATGAACTATAATAAATATCATGCCTAAACCTAACAAACCGATCGATACTTAGTAAGAGTCAAATTGAAGGTAAACTAGAATAAACTAAATGCAACATGTACAAAAAGTAAAGAGCTAAGAGACACATCAAGAGTAATATCACTCAAATAGCTAGGTTAGTAACATAGAACAGTGGAGAATAAGATGAGTCATTAGTAAAACCATTTAATAAAATGGAATTTCGGGCTTTATTATTGTTATTCCTGTTATTAGAAACGATTTTATTTTCTTTTATAAAATAAATACGAGATTTTATTTTTTAAGAAACTTATTACAATGAACGTTGTTATTCAATTTATAACTAGAGTTCAATATCTAATTTAAACAAAACAATGCAATTATGTATACCAAATTTTTCGAAGAAATACTGATATTGCTATAAAAAAATTAATTTCAATCAAACCATATATGCCACATGTGATAGTGAAAATAGTGTCAAGTAAAAACCTATGATCTCTAGCGTAGTAAAATCTAAAGCTACACCAATAAAATTCACAATAAAATCATTATTAGATACATAAAATCAAATAAAAAATACTAAGGACATTTAAGAGAGTGAAGTCAATAACATGGCAGTCATAATATAAATGCATAATACTTTCCAAGTCCATATGTAAAAAAAATCTATCAATAAAAACATTCTTCTTCTTTAAAAGTCATATAATATTTAATTTCTTATATAAAATTAACCACTTATGAGCTTAGCTTCAAGCAATGCATTTGCTTTCCAAATCAATTTTAAAAAGTTGATTTAGTTCCTGAAGATTTTTAAATTTTTACATAACGACTTAAAAGTAAAAAAAATCTTATCCCAACACCAAATATTTATATCATTTTCATTATTTGTATTACATAAATCGAATTTAGAACAAAGTAAAGTAAAGTGGATGAAAGTGGTAGCTTCTATTATACAGTTAAAACTAAATTCCCAAGGAAAGTTCACATTTGGTCTAAAAGACTTCTGAAACTAAAACATTTTTAAAATTGAAAATGTCATAAATTTCTCTAAACTCCACTTTAAGTGGAATAACACATAGCCAACAATCATGCCAGAATAATATGTTATTCTCTGAATGTAAATTGCAAAATTTACACTTGAATTTAAATAAATTTATAAAATGCAAAATTTAAAATTGTTTTAAATTTAATTAAATATCAATGTTATATTTATAAATCAATTAAACTATTTTATTAAGAAAAAGAATACACATGAATATGTATGCAAATATAACTTAATAAATTATGTATGGTATAATAATTAAATGTATTATATATGTTTTGTATAAAGAAAGCGGGGGTCAAAAATAAGGAGGAGCATACATTGAATGTATTTAAAAGATATATGGTATCATGAGTTATACTCATCTCCCTTAAATAGTCGAGAACACTTTGTAAATTTGTTTAGAATTATGAATTTAACATAAAAAATGATATCTATCATTTATAATATAAATAGAGTACCTTACATGCAACAACCCGCATATTTTACGATTGAATATTTAAATGTTTTATTTAAATATAGCGTCGTTAATCGGATTAAAAATCCAAAAAGCTACTTTTTGTAAACAGTCGAATTAGGACTCGAGACCACTTCCATTGAGTCCAAAATGGCGTTTACAACTTTTTTGAGTATAAACATCGATATGTTTGGAGTTGAGTAGAATTTGCTATTTTTCTACTAGGGCTTTGGGTTTGGGTTTTAGCCCACTAACCCATCTTAACACCCTAACTCAGTCCACCACTCCTCTTCACTTCATTCTTATTTTCCTAACATTTAAGCTTCAGTAAAAATGGGGAGAGGAATGAGAAATTAAAATTCAAAACCCTAGTTTCCTTTGCAAATACAAATTCTTGCTCCAAATTCAAAAAGAAGCTTAGGTAAGCATCCTCTTCATCTTCTCCATCTCTATCTCTCTCCAATTCCAGAAATTTCCTATGACCTAACTTAGGAAATATTTTCTTATTAGCTTAGATTAAAGCTTCTTGGGTTAAAATTGAAGAGTGATTGTTCTTGCCTTGTTTTAAAAGCTTCTCATTCATTGTTTTTGGGTTTAAAGGTGAGTTTTTTAACTCACATCTATGTATATAGCTATCATTGTTGTTAGGTATTAATTCCTAACATTTGTGCATATCATTTGCTTTTGATTTGAATTGATTTGGTGAATTTTCCAAATTTTGGTGTTTTGGTCCAATCTTATGAAAATGATGTTTGGACATTGATGTTCGGGGTGCATCGAAGAGCCTATAAGGCCGGGTTGTCGGTTGGCGTAAATCCTCAGTCGTCGTTGCTCATCCGATCGCTCCCGATACGTTTTGGCCACTTTAGCCTAGGCAAAATGTTGCCCAGACCAGGTGACCAGACGTCTGGTGACCAAGTCCAGACGTCTGGTTTGGACCTGGAGAGAAAAATGTATGCACGCAGATTATAAAAAATGCCAAAGACTAATTCCAAACGTCTGAAATTCATATCAGACGTCTGGATGAGTCTCAGATGTCTGACCTGAAGTTTTCAGACGTCTGGGTGTTCTCTAGATAATTTCCAGAGAATGAAACCAGACGTCTGGATTCTAAACCAAACGTATGGTCATGGCTCAGATGTCTGTTTTGGCTATTCCAGATGTCTGGAAGCTTTCTGAACTATTTTTTCAAAAAACAAATCCAGACGTCTGGATTCCAAACCAGACGTCTGGAAATGTTTATTTTTGCCTTTAAGGGCTGTTTTGTGTGGATTTCCATTGTTTATCGATTTTAGTTGCTCCGATTAGTTGTTATCACTTTTATCGACCTTGATGACTTCTTCTTCGGGATTTTTGGGAATATCCATTTGATGGATTTGATATCGATTTCTATGGTTTGGATTCACGTTTTCGAATGTGAATCTTTGGTGATTGATTGTTTTTACAATCATTTTTGTGATTTGTCACTTTCAAATACAAAGGTTTCTATACTAGTAGTAACTATTCAAACTCTTTCACAAAGATGATTTCAACTCTATTTTAATACAAAGCTCGTTTATAAAACCGTTTTCCAATCTATTAGTATATACAAACCTTTACCTCATTCGTATGAGAAATCTAATTAAACGGCTTAGTAAAACAAGTGGTATGAAACGCTTGCGTTTACTTCGTCGGTTAATTCTTGGACTTGTTCGATTGAACTTTTGTGACAATTTTCGAGTGGAAATCTACAATCTGTTCGTAAATATTTAAGTTAAGCTAGTGGTTATGGGACATGAAGCTAAACTCATTTATTTACTAGCTTAGTGTAATTCACACTTTTATTGGTCGATGATGATCATTTTGTGGTTTAGACTAGCAATGTGCGATGTCTCTTTTTCCACGTGGGGGACTGTACCTCGTTTTATTGAGCTTCGTCTCATTTCTTTTATGGGCTAGCGACCCATGTTCTTTTATGGTGTTCGGTTCATCGGATGTACCGTTATTGTACTACATCGATGTCCTGGCTTTTTGGTTCATCAGACGTACCGTTATTGTATTGCGTCGTTGCTCCTAAGTTATGGAATAGCGTTCCATTTGTGATACACGTGTTGGTGAGTTTTCATGCTCCCGTTTGTGATAGGCCTCCCCCTTTGTGATTTCTGGATTTCTGGCTGATGATTTCTAGAATTTATGTTTCACTTCTTTTTATGATTGGCAATGGTATGTTTGTCAATAATTGGGGTTTGGTGAATAAAATAAAGAATATGACATTCTTTTTGGTGCTTTGAGATTCTTGAGATATTGTATGACATTGTTGTTATTAAATGTATACTTGTCTCAGTATGGCATTATGGTTATCATACGTATTTGTTATATCTCTTACCCTATCTCATTTTATCTGATATTTATAGTTAGACTGATCTGTTTATTATTTTCTTATTAAATAATACTCGGGTCAGACCGAGATGTTATAGGTGCTTCTGCTTGACTTCTTATCTGGGACTATTATCTCACTTTTGGCTAACTACTTAGCTTAATAGTTTTTTGCTTTTATACATTCGAGATAGAGACTCCTTGATGTATACATATTCTTTTGTCTAGCACTTGTATCTATTCTTTTATGACATAATGGATCTTATATGACCATTACTTTGATGTACACTTTTATGTGTTATATTCATATCTGTATCCGCCTTTGTGATATGAATATCTGTGAATGATTTGTGTTATGTTTATTTCTATATTTGTTTCCGAGGTCCACATAGCCACTGTGTGGTAGCTTTGAGTATGAATCAGTATGTCAGATTTCCTCTTGAATTGAAATGTAAGTTATATTATCTGATATATCGGTCCTGGCACAAAGCAATTACACATATGGTCGCTCCTCAACAGCCTTATTCTTCGTGCTAGTTGAGGGCATTACTCCGTAGTGTCCTTGGCTAGCGTGAGTATAGAGGTGGGGCATCACAGCTTGGTATCAGAGCCAAACTTCGGAACAATGTAGAATAATCTAGCAAGGATCTTTGTCCTAAGTCTTTCTTAGGAATCGTGCCATATGATTTAATTCGAGTCTTCGTACCGTTCTATCCTATTTCTTTTTATGATGCCTTGTTTTATCAATCAAATTTGTTTGATATTCATTTTGTGAATAACCTTTTTCCTCTTCTTTCTTTCTTAAAGAAGAGAAATGGTTAGACCAGGCCGTCCCAGCACCGGTCAATCTAGTGCTACTCCTCAGGATGGAGTATTTATGTCTGCTCAGCAACTTCTAGATCTTGTGAGAAATGCTCAAGCTATCGGACCCACTCCAGAGCCTACTCATCCTAAATCTGGGTTTGCATGCTTGTGCAGTGATTACACCAACTTGGGGGGAAAGCCTTTCAAGGGTTCCGAGAGCATTATAGAAGTCCAAGCTTGGCTTAGAACATGCGATCACATCTTTTCCCGCATGAATCTTATTGACCTACATCGAGTCCAAGTGGCTTCTAGCATGCTCCAAGAAAGAGCATTAGACTGGTATGAGCTTCTGATCTCCGAAATTATTGAAACGAATCTTACTTGGGAGCAATTCCGGGAAAGATTCGAGTTAAGATTTGTGCAAGAAGCTGAAAAAGTATCTCTAGCTCGACGCTTCATTGACCTTGTTCAAGGTGAATCTTCTATGACGGACTACATCGCTTCTTTCCAATCTCTATCTAAATATGGGGTCGAGTATATTAATACCCCATTGAAGAAAAACCAGAGATTTGTCTATGGCTTGAATAAGAGCCTCAAAAATCCATTACTTCTGAAATTAGAAGTTTCTTTTGATCAGCTTGTTGATATCGCTCTTAGACTTGAAGAGGCCGATAAAGAAAGTGATGTTGAGGTCAAACAAAACATCAATAAGAAGAGGCCTTTTAAGTTCAAGCCTAATCCCATCAAGAAAGGGAAGCAAGGAACTTCGGTAGCAAAGAATTCTACCTTTAGTCGTGGGTAATGCTACAATTGTGGTTCTAAGGACCATTATGCGAATAAGTGCCCATAACCTCTTTTTTTGTCGTTATTGCTAAAGTTCGGGTCATCTTTTATCTTCATGCCCTAAACTTCCTAACAAGAAAGAGGGAAAGCTAAATGTTGTTCAAGCCCCTTCTAACACTTCACGGGGTCAAGGTATTTCTCATTCTATCCTTGATGGCATTATTTTATTTCGTGATCTCCCTATTCGAGTTCTTTTCGATACGGGTGCATCTCACTCTTTTATATCAAAAGAACTTGTTGATGCTTTGTCTTTGAATGTTATTGGCTTGATGACCTCATTGAGGATTGCGAATCCGGTTGGTGGATCCACAACACTCAGTTTATTTTGTAAAGATGTCGAGATTATTTTATGTGATTTCTCTTTCCGTGCCGATTTGCATGTTATGCGTTACCTAGGTTTCGAAATGATTTTGGGAATGGATTGGCTTAACCGTTATGAAGCCCATATCCTATGTCCTGAGCGGACTATATATCTTCGACATCCTTAATCTGTTAAGCAAATTTCTCTTGTTTTGAAAGATTCAGATTTTGATTCGAAAGCATTCTTGTATTCACTAAATCCTCAAGATGATTATAACGATGATGAGGAAGATGTCATTTCTCTCATTCATATTGTTTGTGAATTTCCCGACATATTTGAGCCCGTTTTAGGATTACCACCTAAGCGAGCAATCGAGTTCAGAATTAATCTAATCCCTGGAGCTCTACCTATTACTCGTCCTCCTTATCATATGTCCAATAGGGAAAATGAGGAGATGCGTAAACAATTATCCGAATTGGAAGCCAAAGAGTTTATTCGTTCTAGTTCCTCTCCATGGGGAGCTTCGGCTATTTTTGTGAAGAAATCTGATGGTACACTTAGGCTTTGCGTTGACTACCGCAAACTTAATGATCTCACCATCAAGAATAAATATCCCTTACCGCGGATTGATGATTTATTCGATCAACTTAGTGGTGCTAAGGTCTTTTCACAGTTAGACTTAGCAACCGGTTTTCATCAGCTCCGTATTGCAGAGGATATCATTCCTTTGACATCGTTCCATACTCGTTATGGATCTTTTGAATGGCTTGTTATGCCATTTGGATTGATGAATGCTCCAACTTATTTCATCGACCTTATGAATCGAGTTTTCTAAGACTTCCTCGATCGATTTGTTCTCATCTTTATCGATGATATTCTTGTTTATTCTAAAACCGAGGAAGAGCATGAAAATCATCTTCGGATTGTGTTGGAAACTCTTAGGAGCAACCAATTGAAAGCAAAATTTTCTAAATGCCACTTTTGGCAATCTCGTGTGAAATTTTTGGGGCATATTATTTCTGAATCCGGAATTTCCGTGGATCCTTCAAAGATTGAAGCGATTCAAAATTGGAAGAGACCAGAGAGTGTAACAGAAATTCGTAGCTTCCTTTGATTGGCGGGCTATTACCGTCGGTTCGGAAAAGACTTTTCTAAAATTTCCGTACCTCTTACTAATTTAACAAAGAAGGGAGTTAAATACATTTGGTCTAACAATGTGAAGCTGCTTTTCAGAAACTAAAAGAACTCCTTTCCGATGCTCCTATTCTTATGATTCTCGATGGGAACCAAGATTTTATTGTTTATACCGATGCTAGTCGTGTTGGTTTGGGAGCCATTCTCATGCAAAGGGAATGCGTTATCGCTTATGCTTCTAGGCAATTAAAGCCTGCCGAGACTAGATATGCCACTCATGATTTAGAGCTCGCGGCTATTATTTTCGCCCTTAGAATTTGGCGTCATTATCTTTTGGGAGAGAAATTTGTTTTCTACACCGATCATAAATCTTTGAAGTATTTATTTTCTCAAAAGGAACTTAATTTGCGTCAACAACGTTGGCTCGAGTTCCTTGCATCTTATGATCTTGATATTCTTTATACTCCCGGAAAGGGAAATCTTGTTGCCGATGCCCTTAGTCGTAAGCAACAAGCAGTTGTTTCTATGATGATATCCGAGTGGAATGATCTCGAGACTTTGTCTACTTGTGAGATTCGAGATCGTGAATCCAATTCATGTTCATCTCTTGTTTTGTGTAGCCTTGAGGCTCATCCTTCTCTTTTAGACCGCATTCTTGAAGCTCAAAAGCATGATCCCAAATTGGTTCTTCTTAGCCAAAGTTGTAGGGATAAAATTGATATTGAAGGTTTGAAAGACTTTGATATTGATGCTCGTGGCGGTATTCGGAAATTTGGTAGACTTATCGTGCCAAATATTTGTGATCTTCGTAAAGATATTTTAGGAGATTCTCATTGTTCTAAATTTACCATTCATCCTGGTAGTAGTAAAATGTACGCGGATATAAAGCGACTTTATTATTGGGAGGGAATGAAATCTGATATTGCTAACTTAATTAAGCATTGCATGACTTGCCAACTCGTAAAGGCCGAGCATCAAAGGCCCGGTGGGTTATTGCAACCTTTGGACATTCCAATATGGAAGTGGGATCAAATTTCCATGGACTTTATTGACGGTCTTCCCCGTTATCGTTCGGGTCATGATAGCCTATGGGTGATAGTAGATAGACTTACAAAATCCGCCCATTTTATTCCCGTTCGGTCCAATCGGACCGTACCTATTTTGGCCAAACTCTTTGTCAAGGAAATCGTTAGATTGCATGGAGTTCCTACTTCTATTGTTAGCGATCGTGATCCATTGTTTACTAGTGGATTTTGGAAAGGTCTTCTAAAAGCTTTGGGAACAAAGCTTAATTTTAGCACCGCTTGTCATCCTCAGTCCGATGGACAAACCGAGCGTGTGAATCAAACTCTTGAAGATCTCCTTCGTGCTTGTGTTCTTGATTTTGGTGGAAGCTGGGAAGATCATATTTCTCTTGTTGAGTTTTCCTAGAATAATAGCTTCCAATCTAGTATTGGTATAACACCTTTCGAGGAACTATACGGAAGGTCATGCCGATCTCCTTCGTGTTGGCTTGAAGCCGGTGAGAAGCTGGTTTTAGGTCCAGATTTTATTCGTGATGCCACAGAGAAGATTGACCTTATTCGTCATAGGATGAAAGAATCTCAAAGTAGACAAAAATCCTATGCCGATATCCGAAGAAGGAAATTAGAATTTTCTGTGGGAGATTTGGTGTTCATTCGTGTTTCACCTATGAAGGGTGTTGTGCGTTTCAGTCGATTGGGAAAATTAGCACCTCGATATATTGGTCCATTTCCCATCACCGAACGCATTGGTTCTATGGCTTATCGCCTTTTATTACCAGCTCAGTTTTCTGCTATTCATGATGTATTCCACGTCTCTCAACTACGGATATGCCTTCGAGATTTTGATTCTATTCTTGAGCCCGGTGTTATTGAAGAAATTGAAGTTTCGCCTAATTTGACTTATGAGCAACATCCTATTCGAATCGTTGCTTCGGAGGTTAAACGCCTTCGAAATAAAGATGTTCCTCTTGTGAAAGTTCAATGGTCCTCAAATCCTAAGGATTGCTCTTCGGAATCCAGAGAATTCATCGAGCGAACACATCCGGACTTACTCTCTCGTGCTCATTAAGGTGAACTTCTCATTTCAAAATTTCTTCTTTTATGTGGTTATGACTTTGTATGGTTGTTACTTTTTAGTTCTTTTTCTTAAGTATTGCGAGGACGCAATTTCTTAAGGAGGGGAGTCTGTAACAACCCGCATATTTTACGATTGAATATTTAAATGTTTTATTTAAATATAGCGTCGTTAATCGGATTAAAAATCCGAAAAGCTACTTTTTGTAAACAGTCAAATTAGGACTCAAGACCACTTCCATTGAGTCCAAAATGGCGTTTACAACTTTTTTGAGTATAAACATCGATATGTTTGGAGTTGAGTAGAAAATGCTATTTTTCTACTAGGGCTTTGGGTTTGGGTTTCAGCCCATTAACCCATCTTAACACCCTAACTCAATCCACCTCTCCTCTTCACTTCATTCTTATTTTCCTAACATTCAAGCTTCAGTAAAAATGGGGAGAGGAATGAGAAATTAAAATTGAAAACCCTAGTTTCCTTTGCAAATTCAAATTCTTGCTCCAAATTCAAAAAGAAGCTTAGGTAAGCATCCTCTTCATCTTCTCCATCTCTATCTCTCTCCAATTCCAGAAATTTCCTATGACCTAACTTAGGAAATATTTTCTTATTAGCTTAGATTGAAGCTTCTTGGGTTAAAATTGAAGAGTGATTGTTCTTGCCTTGTTTTAAAAGCTTCTCATTCATTGTTTTTGGGTTTAAATGTGAGTTCTTTAACTCACATCTATGTCTATAGCTATCATTGTTGTTAGGTATTAATTCCTAACATTTGTGTATATTCATTTGCTTTTGATTTGAATTGATTTGGTGAATTTTCCAAATTTTGGTGTTTTGGTCCAATCTTATGAAAATGATGTTTGGACATTGATGTTCGGGGTGCGTCGAAGAGCCTATAAGACCGGGTTGTCGCTTGGCGTAAATCCTTAGTCGTCGTTGCTCGTCCGATCGCTCCCGATACGTTTTGGCCACTTTAGCCTAAGCAAAATGTTGCCCAGACCAGGTGACCAGACGTCTGGTTTGGACCTGGAGAGAAAAATGTATGCACGTAGATTATAAAAAAAATGCCAGAGACTAATTCGAGACGTTTGAAATTCAGATCAGACGTTTGGATGAGTCTCAGACGTCTGACTTGAAGTTTTCAAAAGTCCGGGGGTTCTCTGGATAATTTCCAAAGAACGAAACCAGACGTTTGGATTCTAAACCAGACGTTTGGTCATGGCTCAGACGTCTGTTTTGGCTATTCCAAACGTCTGGGAAGCTTTCTGAACTATTTTTCAGAAAACAAATCCAAACGTCTGGATTCCAAACCAGACGTCTGGAAATGTTTATTTTTGCCTTTTAAGGTTGTTTTGTGTGGATTTCCATTGTTTATCGATTTTAATTACTCCGATTAGTTGTTATCACTTTTATCGACCTTGATGACTTCTTCTTCGGGATTTTTGGGAATATCCATTTGATGGATTTGGTATCGATTTCTATGGTTTGGATTCACGTCTTCGAATGTGAATCTTTGGTGATTGATTGTTTTTACAATCATTTTTGTGATTTGTCACTTTCAAAAACAAAGGTTTCTATACTAGTAGTAACTATTCAAACTCTTTCACAAAGATGATTTCAACTCTATTTTAATACAAAGCTCGTTTATAAAACTGTTTTCCAATCTATTAGTATATACAAACCTTTACCTCATTCGTACGAGAAATCTAATTAAACGGCTTAGTAAAACAAGTGGTATGAAATGCTTGCGTTTACTTCATCGGTTAATTCTTGGACTTGTTCGATTGAACTCTTGTGACAATTTTCGAGTGGAAATCTACAATCTATTCGTAAATATTTAAGTTAAGCTAGTGGTTATGGGACATGAAGCTACTCATTTATTTACCAGCTTAGTGTAATTCACACTTTTATTGGTCTATGATGATCATTTTGTGGTTTAGACTAGCAATGTGCGATGTCTCTTTGTCCACGTGGGGGACTATACCTCGTTTTATTGAGCTTCGTCTCATTTCTTTTATGGGCTAGCGACCCATGTTCTTTTATGGTGTTCGGTTCATCGGATGTACCATTATTGTACTACATCGATGTCCTGGCTTTTTGGTTCATCGAACGTACCGTTATTGTACTGCGTTGTTGCTCCTAAGTTATGGAATAGCGTTCCATTTGTGATACACGTGTTGGTGAGTTTTCATGATCCCGTTTGTGATAGGCCTCCCCCTTTGTGATTTCTGGATTTCTGGCTGATGATTTCTAGAATTTATGTTTCACCTCTTTTTGTGATTGGCAATGGTATGTTTGTCAATAATTGGGGTTTGGTGAATAAAATAAAGAATATGACATTCTTTTTGGTGGTTTGAGATTCTTGAGATACTATATGACATTGTTGTTATTAAATGTATACTTGTCATAGTATGGCATTATGGTTATCATACGTACTTGTTACATCTCTTACCCTATCTCATTTTATATGATATTTATAGTTAGACTGATCCGTTTATTATTTTCTTATTAAATAATACTTGGGTCAGACCGAGATGTTACAGGTGCTTCTGCTTGACTCCTCATCTGGGACTATTATCTGACTTTTGGCTAACTACTTAGCTTAGTAGTTTTTGCTTTTATACATTCGAGATAGAGACTCCTTGATGTATACATATTCTTTTGTCTAGAACTTGTATCTATTCTTTTGTGACGTAATGGATCTTATATGACCATTACTTTGATGTACATTTTTATGTGTTATATTCATATCTATTTCCGCCTTTGTGATATGAATATCTGTGACTGATTTGTGTTATGTTTATTTCTATATTTGTTTCCGAGGTCCACATAGCCACTGTGTGGTAGCTTTGAGTATGAATCGGTATGTCAGATTTCCTCTTGAATTGAAATGTAAGTTATATTATCTGACATATCGGTCCTCGCACAAAGCAATTACACAGATGGTCGCTCCTCAACAGCCTTATTCTTCGTGCTAGTTGACGGCATTACTCCGTAGTGTCCTTGGCCAGCGTGAGTATAGAGGTGGGGTGTCACATTACATAACTATGATTGTTGAGCATGCTTGAGCTATAGAATGTCTAAATTGGTGTTTATATTATTTATAGACTAGATAAGTAAGAATGTTTATGTAACCTCCCTGAGCACCCTCAAGGGTGACATAACTCCCCTTAAGATATCATGAAATGATGGGTTTAGAGTACCTAATGTACTTCATGATTTATTGAGCACCCTCAAGGGAACGAAGATGATTAAAAGCATAGTTAAAATATGTTAAGTGTAATATATGAGATATAATTAGTGTGGACTATGATTTGTTGAGCACCCTTAAGGTCTTAGTAATATGATAAATGGATCCTAACACCTACTAAAAGAATTTACGAAATTCCCAAATCTCTTTTAGGTTTTTGAGAGAAGCAAAATTCATCGGGAGCCTTGTTAGATAAATATTAAATTGTTTATCGATTAAAGTATATTAAATGAACTAAATTAAATGTTGATAGAGAAATGTAAAATATACTTTCCAATAAATCTTTTAGCATGTTCTCGCTCCAAGACCCATGCAAGAGCCAAATCATGTATACAACCATTAAAAACATTCATACCTTGATAACTTAAGTGTTTATTAACCCAAGGCTATGTATTGTCTTCTTTGAGTTTTGAACTATACAGCAATACAAAAGTATGGATATTTGATCCATATCCGATCACTTACAAAAGTTATATGGTGAACAGTCATTTTCGCAATATATGAAACTCAATGAAAATGTTTCAATTGAAATGGAAAATTAAACCATGGTGTAGTATCATATGTTCAATACGATTGATATAATTATGATATTGTTTTATTAGAATCAATGCTAGACCAAGCACTACAGATAGACCTAGAAATTCAATCATTGAAATATAAGTTTGATCAATTTACTTAAGTGTAACTTATTCAATGTCCTTAAATTTAAGGATGACCAAAAGCATTTATATAAAAAGTTTTACGTGGTTTTGTAATTAACAGTTTGTTTTTTTAAGGTTTGACTGTTTGCGCCAAAAATGGTCACAAACCCCAAATATCATGAAAGCACCAGTGTGTGAACACAAATCAGCAGTATATAATCACAGATCACAGTTCTAAGTAATGTAGAGGATAAAAATGAAGAATAATAAACTTAAAACAGAAAGAATTAGACAGAGACGCAGGATTTATAGTGGTTCGGCGATCTTGCCTACGTCCACTCTGAAGTTGATGATTTTATTGATGTTTACTTGATGATTTCAATTGATTACATCAGATTTCAGTTGATAATGATGATTAACAGCAGTGAAATTCGTTAGAAGCAGCAGCAATGGAGTTTAGAACTAGATCTAGTAGAGTCTGGGCGTTGCAGAATTCAAAGAAGAAGAAGCCCCTTTTCTGCATGCCCTAGGTCTCTATTTATAGGTGTAGGAGGCTGATATTTCGCTCAGATCTTGGGAGACTCCCTCTGGCACGTGACTAGGCCCGCGCGCCCAAGCCCGCGAAGTTTCGGTCCGATCCGCGATCGATACGAACGAATTTCGTATCGATCAAGATTGCGTCCGATGGAGTCAAAATTTGGCGTGGACATTCCTTAGCATGCACGTAGGCTTTCGTGAAAATTTCATATCATTTGGACTTGTAGATTAGGAGATATGATCGATATGAATTATGATCTTCGGTTGGCTGTTTCGTTCGACTCCCTTATTTCGACTCGGTCCTGTTTGACTCGATCTTGTTCGAATCCCTGTTCGACTCGGTCTTGTTCAAATCCCTGTTCGACTTGGTCTTGTTCGAATCCCTGTTCGACTCGGTCTTGTTCGAATCCCTGTTCGACTTGGTCTTGTTTGAATAGATGGCTGCGTGTGCTGGCAGGTTGACGTGGCGTGCGTCCCTTGCATTGATCTGCATCATACCTAGTTTGAATTGATGAAAACAGTTTAGTTCGAATCGATGAACGTCGGCTTGTTCGCATCGATGAAGGTTGCATAGTTCGTATCGATGGAAGCTGCCTGGTTCATATCGACTGTTGTGCTTTTCTTCGCATCGATGGGAGGCGTGTATTTCGTATCGATTTGTGATCGATCGATACGAAGCGAGCCTTTAAGACTAAGCGATGCGAAATAGATGAAAGTGTTTGTTGCCGATGGATACGAAGTAGGCATTGGACGATCGAGTCGAACTGTTGCTTCCCGATGGATGCCGATCGATACGAAGTGGTCATTGACTGATCGAGTCGAACAGAGCTTGTCGATGGATGCGAAGTCGATCGATTCGAACAGCGGCCACCTGATGGATTCGAACTCGAGACTATTTCTCGTCTAATCTTGCATCGGTCATAACTTAAGCATATGAACTCAGATTGACTTGAAATTTGGAACGTTGGTTCTCATTGCTTCGCTCGTCGTGCCTTGTCGATTGCAGCTTAATCCGGGCTCGGAAAAAATTCATCGATATCCATGGTGAACCTGTGCATACTCGATATTCGGAATGAGCGATCCTTGGTTTCCAGTTAATCTTTTGGTATCACGGCCTTGCTAAAAGGCGGGATAACACTTGCCCCCCTAAAACATGCCTTGCGGTAGGAAGGTGTGTTTTGTAATGCCATAAGCTGGATGTTCATATCTTGTCGATGACCTGCAAAGAGATTGGTAGTTTTATCTAACCGCGAATGACGATCGTTCGAGATCGTATGTCATTCGAGGTAGTACGTGACCGTTCGAGGTCGGATGCCGTTCGCGGAAAATGGTGACCGTTCGCGGTCGGGGTGCCATTCGAGGCGATTTGTGATCGTTCGCGATCGGGTGCCATTCGCGGCGAATTGTGACCATTCGCGGCCGGGTGCCGTTCGAGGCGAATTGTGACCGTTCGCGGTCGGGTGCCGTTCGAGGCGAATTGTGACCGTTCGCAGTCGGGTGCTGTTCAAGGCGAATTGTGTGTGCCCGGGGAGGGACTTGGTATCATTGGTGCCAGAATTCACGTTCGAGTGAGTTTCTGAACTGTTCATTATGACTGTTTATCGCCATCTCAGAGCATGCCTGAGGATCGTTCGTGGTCCCATACATGTGTAAGTAGCTTAGCCGTTGTGGAATCATAGGTAGTGGATTTTTATTCAGAATAAGTCTTCCAACAGAAATCCCAAACAAAATCAAGTCTAAATACGAGAAACATAAAACAAAAGCAAAACAGGGACGTCAAAGTGCAAACACCTACATTGTTACGGTTCTGTAGAGTGACTTGTCTGTCAACTTTTCCACTATCACACCCAAAAAACCAAACTCTGCCTTACGTAAAGTTGCCAGAGTACGATTAACCTCTGGTTTTGAAATCACTGCTTATATACCTGGTATTGGCCACAATTTACAAGAACATTCTGTAGTATTAGTAAGAGGAGGAAGGGTTAAGGATTTACCCGGTGTAAGATATCACATTGTTCGAGGAACCCTAGATGCTGTCGGAGTAAAGGATCGTAAAGGTCGTAATGCCAGAGGAATCATTACCGTAAGACATAGAGGGGGAGGTCATAAGCGTCTATATCAGAGCATGCCTGAGGATCGTTCGCGGTCCTATACATGTGTAAAAAGACTTAATCGTGTTGGTGTGGTGTTTGCTACTTATTCGTCATTATCCCAATCAATTGATGACAAGTTGACGCCTCGATCCTGAGCCGTCCCCAGCAGGTGTAGGTGGTGGCCGCTCCCGTTCCACCGTTGTTGTTCCCCTTCTTACATACTGCGATAGCAAACCATTCCAGATATGTCCCTCAACCTCATCTTTCAAGTGTCTGCAATCATTCGTGCTATGACCATTCAGCTCGTGGAATAAGCAGTACTTGTCTAACCTTCTTTCATTGTTGGTCGGATCCCTTCTCATTGGCTTTCGATAAGGAATTTGCCCCCCGGTGTCCTGGTAGATTCGCTCCAAAGTCTCATTCAACTCCGTATAGGAGGTGAATCTTGGTTCCTACCATGGTCATGTTGGTCCACCATCATTATCCTGGGCCTTTCGTTTCCCTCTGTCGGTTCCTGAATCTGTTTTAGGAGGATTTTCACCCTTGACTGCATAAACATCAACTCCTTCACTCGCATCCTCTAATCGCAAAAATCCTTCAGCCTCATGATAAAATTCTCCTAGATCCATAGGGGGATCCCTTGTTAACGAATCCTTGAACTCTGTGCCATCTGCTACGCCAGATACGGCTGCCATCAAAACCATGGACGGATCATGTCAATCCACCGATGTTGCTGCTGCATTGAATCGCGTCAGAAAGTTCCTCAAAGACTCCCTGGTTCTTTGCTTTAGTGTTGCCAAACTCATCACATTTTTGGGTCTTGAAATGTGAACCCTGAACTGCCTCATGAACCTTTCAGTCAAATCGGTCCATGTTCGAATGGAACCACTCTCAAGTTGTCTGAACCATAATGCTGCTATGTCTACCAGATACAGTGGGAAGCACCGGGCCATGACCTCCTCCGATGCCCCCAGGACTTCCATGTGCCTCATATACTTCGTTAGATGAATCACAGGATCCGTCCTCCCATTATACATGTCCAGTTTTGGTAACTTGAATTCTGGTGGATTCCTGGCTTGCCTGATCGTAGGAGCAAAGGGACTCCTATTCACATCCTCCAGATCTCTATTCACTAGTCCTCCCCTCATGGCTCGTCTGACCATCTCCGCTAATTTGTCACTACCTCCAAGTTGTAGTCCTTGTCCGTTGTTTCCGATTTGCCCCCCGAGTTCACGAGGGATTCCTGGAATCTGCTCTCCTGGCTGAGCATTCATTTCTCTGTCAATGTCGCATTACGCAGTTCCATCTGGTACTCCGTCCGGGTTCGGGCCAACATGCTCTGGGTTATCGCCCCCTAGTTCTGGGTCTGTGCCAGATGGTCCTACTCCGTTCTGAACTCTGGTTGCTCCTTGATTTTGCGCTCCAAGCTGCCCAATCTGAAGAAGCAAGTTCTGGATCATTTCCTCTTGTCTTTTCATCATTGTCTCTATCTCATCCCTGGTGAAGAAGATTGATGTCTGATTTGCACCTGAAGAAGCCTCTTGACTCCCTTCATGCTGACTTCTCTCTGGCCTTTGTTTTCTACTTGATTGTCTTGTCATAGCTTTTCAGATCTGAATTCTTTAAGCCTTCAAATTCAATTTCCAAATGATAGAATCACTGAATTAGCCTTCTCAGTGAAAGCACCAAAGTGTTTGCGCAAAAAATGGTCACAAACCCCAAATATCATGAAAGCGCCAGTGTGTGAACACAAATCAGCAGTATATAATCACAGATCACAGATCTAAGTAATGTAGAGGATAAAAATAAAGAATAATAAACTTAAAACGGAAAGAAGTAGACAGAGATGCAGGATTATAGTGGTTCGGCGATCTTGCCTATGTCCACTCTGAAGTTGATGATTTTATTGATGTTTACCTGATGATTTCAATTGATCACAACATATTTCAGTTGATAATGATGATTAACATCAGTGAAATTCGTTAGTAGTAGCAGCAATGGGGTTTAGAACTGGATCCGGCAGAGTCTGGGCGTTGTAGAATTCAAAGAAGAAGAAGCCCCTTTTCTGCATGCCCTGGGTCTCTATTTATAGGTGTAGGAGGCTGATATTTCGCTCAGATCTTGGGAGACTCCCTCTGGCACGTAACTAGGCCTGCGCACCCAAGCCCGCAAAGTTTCGGTCTGATCCGCGATCGATACGAATGGATTTCGTATCGATCAAGATTGCGTCCGATGAAGTCAAAATTTGGCGTGGACATTCCTTAGCATGCACGTAGGCTTCCGTGAAAATTTCATATCATTTGGACGTGTGGATTAGGAGATATGATTGATACGAATTAGGATCTTCGGTTGGCTGTTTCGTTCGACTCCCTTATTTCGACTCGGTCCTGTTCGACTCGGTCTTGTTCGAATCCCTGTTCGACTCGGTCTTGTTCGAATCCCTGTTCGACTTGGTCTTGTTCGAATCCCTGTTCGACTCGGTCTTGTTCGAATCCCTGTTTGACTCGGTCTTGTTTGATTTGATGGATGCGTGTGATGGCAGGTTGACGTGGCGTGCATCCCTTGCATTGATCTGCAGCATACCTAGTTTGAATTGATGAAGACAGTTTAGTTCGAATCGATGAACGTTGGCTTGTTCGCATCGATGAAGGTTGCATAGTTCGTATCGATGGAAGCTCCCTGGTTCATATCGACTGTTGTGCTTTTCTTCACATCGATGGGAGGCGTGTATTTCGTATTGATTTGTGATCGATCGATACAAAGAGAGCCTTTAAGACTAAGCGATGCAAAACAGATGAAAGTGTTTGTTGTCGATGGATATGAAGCAGACATTGGACGATCGAGTCGAACTGTTGCTTCCCGATGGATGCCGATCGATACGAAGTGGTCATTGACTGATCGAGTCGAACAGAGCTTGTCGATGGATGCGAAGTCGATCGATTCGAACAGCGACCACCTGATGGATTCAAACTCGAGAATGTTTCTCGTCTAATCTTGCATCGGTCATAACTTGAGCATATGAACTCGGATTGACTTGAAATTTGGAACGTTGGTTCTCATTGCTTCGCTCGTTGTGCCTTGTCGATTGCAGCTTGATCCGGGCTCAGACAAAATTCATCGATATCCATGGTGAACCTGTGCGTACTCGATATTCGGAATGAGAGATCCTTGGTTTCCAGTTAATCTTTTGGTATCACGGCCTTGCTAAAAGGCGGGATGCCAAAATTGGTCACTAACACCCAAGTCCAGATGAAAGCACCAAATACCAGTCACAGCTCAGAGATAGTGTGTATGTAGAGAATAATAATGTGAAGAACAATCAAAATTAAAATGAAAGCAGTAAAGAACAACAGATTTTATAGTGGTTCGGCTATCTCCAGCCTACGTCCACTCCAGAAGTTTCCTTTTTATTGCTGTAATGATTGATTACAGTTGCAAGATGGCAGGGTAATCTTAGCCTTAGAAAATATAAATCAAGAGAGAAGAAAAGAAGGCCCTTTTTTTGAACCTCCACATGCTGTATTTATAGACAACTCCTGAGTTGTTGGGCTTTCTGAGTGATCCGAGCCCACCAAGGTCATAGCCAAGCCAACATCCCTCATCGTAAACGACCCACATTGCCGTGCCGACCGGACTATGCCGAACCACTCCACCAACGACCGAGCTACATATGGACTTCCAACCTTCACCGAACGACATCCACCGTCCCTCCAATGCCGATCCACATCTCCCGGGCACGACTCGAAGCAGTTCTATCCAAGGCTCGGAGTAAACTTGCCTGCAACTCGAAGCAACAAAGTGTCGAACCTCCTTCCCTAAAACGCCAACCTCCTGCTATGCCGACCTACACACTGGTGAAACTCTGCCACTTTCAAGACTTATTATTTTCAGTTCAAACTTGTATTCAAGTCATTAATATACGGATTGTATCTGTATTCAATTACTTGTGAAAGCAATAAAGATCAAAACTCGAAGTGGACGTATGTAGTTACGGCGAACCACTATAAATCTGGTGTTCTCGTTTTTGTTGTTCTTTTGGCATTGAATTACACTATTTTTCAGTTCTAATTTATCTTCTTCATTAATCTCTCTACATAATCGTTCTCAACGAGGTTAGTGACCAATTTTGGTGCTAACACAAGGTTTGACCTTTCGAAAGAGAAAGCGAAAGTTTGAGAATGATAATAATATTGACATGATTGAGATGAAGAGAGTGATCAATCACTTATGCTTCATGAAAAGACATAAGAAATGTAATAGGTTAAAATTTTTGAGATGTTTAATATTGAACAAGAAACATGATTTCTATTCCAAATGTATTTTTCTTATAAAAAAGTTATTCTCTATAAGATCTATTTCTTGAGTCCAAGATATTTAATCTAAAATTCTCAACTATAAATTAGTTACAACAAAGGAAATAAAACAATTTGATTTGATTGATATGCGAATATATTAGATAATAATTTCAATAGTACCTAAAAGCGAATAAGATTTAATTCAAAAGTCAATTCTCCTTATGATACATAATGATGTGTTGATAAGCAGCAATCGAACTTTATTGGGCACACTATGATCTATAATGACTAAAGTCAATGTGCTTCTTTCTATAAGGGTATGTACTTAAGTAAGTACAAATATTATATTTTAATTTCATCCAAAAAAATAGCTTTCTATTTTATATAAGATATAAATAGGAAGGAACCCTAGTCTTAAATAATTTTAGATATGCGGTTTCTGATTTATGTTATGAACATAAGGTTCATAAACTCAAAATTAGATCTATTTTATGTAGGTTTACGGGCAAGTCATAAAATGTTTTGAATGACTATTCCACTTCATTAGGTAGTGCAACAAACTTGTATGATATGAGATTCTAACATAGTAATTCATTGCATAGATGAAGTAAGTTTAACCAAGCCTAAAACAAACATAATTGCATTAGAATGTCTAATAAAAATTCTCGCACTTTGGGGAAAAACTATGAGTTTCTCATCAATGTGGAGAAAATGAATTGTTGGTGATAACAACCACCTTAGTTGTCAACAAGCTATGAAGATTATAGACTCTGCCACATTGCACAGACTTTAAACCCAAAACGGTTCCAAGTACATTAACAATATATGATTTTGATAATTGTACACAAAAGGATATGTCCCTCGGCAACAATTAAGTCTTCGAAAAGTAGATCAATGCAGTTGGAGTTATATAAAGCAGCATTGGAAGAAAACGACTTCATCAATTTCAGATGTTGAAATTGGTGGAGTAATTTTTCCAATCAACATGCTTAAGTCCATTGAGATTTTACTTGCAAGTTATTGCATGATAAAGCTTTGTTTTGGGATATTGATATTGAAATAGTACTTCTAAATCACGATTTAAAAGAGACTGTTTGCAAATAATAATTAAAATGTCTCGAAGTCAGCGGGAGCAATAACGTAGTTTGTAGTTTTTTGGATATGATCTAAGAGCCGATACAACCATGCATCCAACAAGCATCGGAGTTGATCAAGTATTTTGACAGAGAAATCAAATAGCTTGATTTCAATCAAAATGCAGAGGAAGCGTGTTTCTATAAAAAATAAAATCAAAGGTACCAAATCATTTCAAATATTATAAGTAAATGATATACTATTGATTGTTAAGATGTAATCGTGTTAAAATAATATAGAGTATGGTTGTTTAATTCTTAGTGAAGGATTTGGTAAAGAGATCTTTTATATTTGGTATATGTAGATGTTGGGATTATCCTAATCTATATACATAAACGCCATATTTGTAATGACCTGCAATTTTATATAAAATATTATTTTCATAACTAAATCGAGTCCAATTAGGCTATAACTTTAGGTAATGTTGAGGTTTGACCATTTTGACCCTTAGAATAAATTGTCGATAGTTTTAACTCTGAAAAATTGTAAGAACTATAACTTTTTATGAAAGTCAAATTAGGGTCTAAAGCTACTTCCAAATGAAAATTTTGATGGTTTGTCATTCCATAGAGTGGTCATAACATATTTCTGGCGTTACGGTTTGGGAGATATCCTAATTTTAAGTTTGAAAATTTTAGGCAAATTAGTAGGTAATTAGGCTAAACTCATAGTTAGGCCAGCTAATATACTTCGGGACAAGGGTTAACTGTAAAATAGAGAGCATGCACTAATCTGTTTTCATCTTCCTACTAACCTCCATTAATCTATCTCCTAACAAAACTCCATCAAATCCTTACTAAATTAGTCCTAATCAAGCAATTAAGGGTAGATCGGCAAGGGATCTAATTAGAATTCTGGTGCACTGGGATTCATGTATTGGCTCTCCATTTTAGATTTGTCCAGTTTTTTGTGATTTTTATTGATTACACATCGATAGGTGAGTACTATATCATCTTAGGACCTCTTAATATCTTTATATGTGTTAAAAGCATATTTTGGATCTATTTTTGGAAGTAAAATTATGGCTTTGGACTAATTTTAATTAATAAATGAACTTGAATGATTTTAATTGGATTT
The DNA here is from genome assembly GCA_030737815.1 of Allium fistulosum. Lineage (NCBI taxonomy): Eukaryota > Viridiplantae > Streptophyta > Magnoliopsida > Asparagales > Amaryllidaceae > Allium > Allium fistulosum. Next base: position 426,807,931 of record CM060903.1, read on the forward strand.
TAATAAGAATATCCATGCTTTGAATAACATAAATGTTAGATTAGGATTGTATGTTATTTGATTTTATTATATGGATATGGTGCTTGCTTGCTTTTTTGAATGTATATTAGCCTTTTTGGGTTGGTTGAAAACATTCATCAATAGAAATTTTGGGATGGGATGTTCTATTAGTGTGGATCTTGTATAGAAATGTGCCTAGATGATGAGCCATCCAAAGACGATTATACAAGCAATAATATTTTGGATCGATGGAACAAACTTAAATGGATTTAGTCTAGAGCGATTAAAGTCTTATCGATGGAAACAAGATTGCATGCCCAATGGAACAACAAGTCAGATGGCGATCTACATATGAAGTTAGAAAAATGACTTAGCTAAATTTGGTTAAGTCATGACTAATTGGTATATACAGACTTAGATGGGTAGGTACCTATCGAGTTAGTTGAAGTGGGATTGATGAAGGTGGGTTGGATGATGACTTTAAGGCGTGCATGATGGCTACTTCTGGCCTTGGAGTTAGCACAAAGTAAAAGTGGATACTAATTGATCCAAGTTGAAGAAATGTAGCTATCTGGAAAAATGAAGGTGATTTTTGGGTTTGAGCAAGGAAGGTGCTGACTTTGGGCCAAATCGAGATCGATTGAGATGCGAAGTACTTAGCCCAATTTGGCTAAGTACAAGCCAAAATCAATCAGGGTCGATTAAAATCAATCGAAGTCGATTAATATCAATCGACATCGATCAATTAGGCTATTGGAAGGAGTTGTAGCATGCCTAAGGGAGACTCCATGATTAGTCGCATGCATCGTTGTTCTGTGGTTTGTGAGTTTTGACCAAATACAACTGTAACGATCCACTATTTTGGACCATTCAAATCGACAATAATCCACACATGTTTGACTTGAATAATTCAAAATAACAGATTGTAATAAAATTTGGAGCAAATAAAATCAAATACAGAATCACAGAGACAGAAATATCAGAATAACTCGCAGCGGAAATTAAAATACCATAGTAGTTCATGAAACTACTATAACAAACTCTCAAAACAAAATACATAATATCAGTTTGAAAACATATACAATAGAAATCTCAAATACATAGAAGTTTATAATACCAGAGCTGAAATAGAACAACTAAAACTGAAATGGATAGATAACTAGATAAGCAGAATCTCCAACGATTCCTAGCTCCAGAAAGAGATCCAAAGCTAAGCTATAAATACTCAGGCTGACCCGAGCGTAAAGAAAAATACAAAACACTCGAGTCAGGACAATATATACTTATATAATGTAAACCAACTCAAGTGAACTGTAATAGTAATGCATAATAACTTAAGGATGCTTTGGATCGCCCATCCTCTAAGGATCAGTTAAACCATAAATTAAATACATCCCGTGGTTAAAATTTCAAAATTGATATTTTACACTTATAAATCAAATATCATTTCAAAATTCAATATCATTTCAAATCCATTTCAAAATATCCAAATATTTTCAAATCAAAATATTCCAATTAAACCATTTCAAAAATGAAATTAATATATTTAATATTCAAATATTCAATTCTCAAAATTTTAGTCTTTTCACAATTCATTTATTCACTTAAATTTATTAGAACATCGAAATTTCAACTTTCGCAGCACTTAGAAAAATGCTACGGAAAGTTATGTTTAAAAACAATTCAGTTAGCAAAAGACAGCATTTAAAATGCTGTAATAGGTTTAGATTTCAAATAAAACTTTAGTTAAATTCAACAACTACAACACTTACAAAGTGCAGTAACAGCCCTAAGTTCATTTTAGCCATTTAGTTCATTTATCAATTACAACATTTACAAAATGCTGTAATATCCTTTATATTAGAAATGATAGCATTTCAAAAAGGCTGCCAATTAAAATTCAAGAATTTAAATACAATTTAATAACCAATTAAATTTTAATTTAAATCATTTTAACTTATAAAATCATATAATTTCACACTTTAAAACAATCATTGAAATACCGTTATATTTATGATTTTATAAAGTTAAATTTGCATTCAAAGTCAAATTTAATAATAATTTTACTTATTAAGTTCTAGCATTAATTTTTTTTCTTTATATTTAAATATTTTAACTTAGCATTTAAGTTTATATTTCAAAATATAACCTATTTTCATTTTGTTTACTTAATTAAAAATTCACATTTTTACAAAATTCACAAATTCCCAATTTAAGTTATATTTCAAAATTCAACTTAAATATCCATTTATGTCATATTTTATTTATACAAAAATCATTAACACTTTATAAAAATTATTTAATTTCATTTTAAATCAAAATTGTCATATTTTCTTACTTTACATAAATTCTATTTATAAACAAAATCATAAATTCCAAAATTAACTTATATTTCAAATTCCACTTCACCATTTACTTAATTCACTTATTTAATTTATAGAAAATCACTAATATTTTATAAAAATAATTTTAATTAAATTTAAATCAAAATATCATAATATTAACATTTTTTTATACTTTAAAATTTAGAAAAAAGTTTTAACCACAGTTTGTATAAAAAAAATTCTAACTTAAATAAAATGATACGGATAATATATCATTTCAATCCGTAATTTTCAAAGGAAAAATCCGGGTTTTATCATTTCAAACCCGCAATCCCAAGTTAAATGAAATAAATAAAAATCATTCAGGCCTATCATTTCAGCCCATAACGATTTTTCCCTATTCTAAAGTCCGTTCGGGTATGTATCATTTCAACCCATAGTGATTCTATTCTACAGGGAACTTGTAGTGTGATAAACTGATATAAATAAACAGAATAACATCATATCATAGTAACTGATAATATAACATGTGTAATAATAGGGGTGAGCATTTTATGATCATAACATAAGCAGTTATAACATGATGATATAGTTTTACAGATTCAAATGGTGTCAGTTTACTAGTTATATAAGTACAACTTGTCTGGTGAGAATTTCTCACTTGTTTAAGCTGGAGATGACAACGACAAACACACACCACAGAATCCACAAAGGCACGAGAGCACGACCATGATTTGAGTATGAAAGAGACAAGGTTAATTGCCTTGAACAAATTCAAACAAAACAAGTATAAACAACATAAGTTTCAAATAAAATAACTTAACAATGCTAGAAATGATTAACTAAATCAAAACCAAAGACTTTTCACTTGCTCTCAACATCATATGCTTCAGCTATAGATCAGGTTTGCATGGCCAAAGCAGGTATTTGGATCTGGTTTGGGTTGAACATGGGTCGGCCTAGCATGTATTGGATGGTGGAGCAAAGGTATGAGCATGAACTGTGACTACAAGGCAATACAACATGATTTCTAAGCAACATAAGGCTCGGCCAAGGCATCGTGAGCACGGCCAGGTCTGTAGAGGGCGGGAGGATGATGTGGTAAGGTGTGTCAGGTCAGAATTTGCTGGTGGTGGTGGTGTTTGGCTGGCCCAAGTGGAGATTTGGGTGGTGGAACAACATGAGCTTGGCTATGGTACATATGGGTGAAGTTTTGTGCATTTTTGTGTGGATTTTCTTCAAGGGAGGCCACGGCTATGGCATGGGGATGGGCTGGAGATGGTGTTGACTAGATGTGGTGGTGGTGGAGGCGGCCAAGGGGTTGGAGGAGAGAGGCCTAGCCAAATAGAGATGAAGAAAGCAAGTGCAAAACTATGAAAACAAGAAAGAACATGGAAAAAAATGTTGGAACCATTACCAAACTTTTGCAAGATGGAGGCCGCACTCTTTAGAGATGAGAAATATTATTATTTTTTCATGAAAAATGAATGGTATACGTCTGAAAGAAAGATGGAGTCGGCCTCAATCTTGAATGCAAGAGTTAGGAAATGAAAAGGTGGGAAAACAAAGAGACTTAAGCAACTAAAGAGTCACAAAACCTTTCAAATTTCCATTATTTCTTTTGAAATTTTAAAATACATAAAAAAACTGATAAATAAAGATAAAACTCAGAAATGAAAATAAATTATTAAATTTAATTAAATATAATTAAATTAAGAAAATAGCTTAAAAATGCAAACTAGGCTTTAAAAATTTGAAATAAATTCTATAAGCTTTGGAAAAAATTTATAACCACTTTAAAAATATTTAAAAGGAAAAATAAATATGATATAACATAAATATATAGATTAGAATAAGATATATCAAATAAAATATCATTTATATAAATTAAAATAAATAATATTGTTAAATAACTCAATATACACACAATATTGAAAACAGTATAACTTTCACAATTTAAATCCAATTTCAACGAAACGAAAAGCAGTATTCATGATATTAAGTCTATTTTCATAATAAAAGATAAAATACAAGAATTCAAATATTTAAATTTAAAATTTAAAAGTCAAAGTTTGACCGAATTGACCAAAATCCACTTTTATGGAAATATTCAATTTTTCCAGGTTTGAAATTATAATTCTCATAAAAATCAACATTTATATTTAAAATAACATAATTTATTCATTTTAATAAATAAAATAAAGTTTTTAAATCCAATTTCAAATAAAATAATCAAAATAAACAATTAAAATAAATCACAAAAATTCAGGGTTGTTAACTCTCCCCCACTCAAATCTTTTCATCCTCGAAAAGGAATGAGGTATGGAAAACACAGAAAAATAGAATGGAATAGGATTAAGATAAGATGACAAGAAGATTAAAATTATACCTGATAACTGTTGTTACAGGTAAGTTTAACAAGGTGGAGAATATGAATAGCTAGAAGGGAAAATAGGACGAAAGACAAGGATGAGCCATTAATTAAAATTGTTGGTTAAAGAGGTAAAAATATTTGAAACACTTTAAAATCCTTTAGAAAGGAAATAACTGATCAAAGTATCCTTTATAATATTTTACCAAAATACTTTTATAACTCGATGTCTTAACAAGTTTATCCTCGTTCCTATAGACTCTGGCAGTGCGTTGATCAGGCGCAAAGCTAGAATTCTCCAGGTACTTAGTAGACTTGTTTCAACACCCAATGAAAATACTGGAAAAACTTTTAAAAATAGATATGGAAAGTACAATCCAAACAAAAAAACAAACAAAACCTTTGTCTAACCATGGTTCGCAGATACACAATGGTTACGCCTGGATCCCCCAGGAAACAATCCATATCCGTAAGCTTTCTCAGCCCTACGAGTTACGCCATGATGACTAGTAGAATGCAGGATACACAATGGTTACGCCTGGATCCCCCAGGAAACAATCCATACCCCTAGGCTATCTCAGCCAGGCGGTTTCGCTACTAATGCGACCTACATAGATGCAGGATACACAATGGTTACGCCTGGATCCCCCAAGAAACAATCTGTACCCCTAGGCCATCTCAGCCAGGCAGTTGCGCTATGCAGTCGCGCTTGTAAGACCATGGGTAACGTCATGGAATTCGATGGACACTCGAGTATCATATTCGGAAAACCAAAAATCAGAGAAATATCGATAGAATGAATCCACAATGTGGCCACAAAGCGGATATCAAGCAGAAGGCACTTTCCATATCTTTACTTCAAAAATATGTATCATATAGTACCTTTTCAAATCACTTTCAAATATCATACTTATATAATGTACATTATATATAAGATTTCATTTTCAAATCAAATACTTTCCAAAATCAATAGTATACCAATTTACACTTATATAGACTTCAATTATATAAGATTTCACTTTTCAACTTGAGTACCTTTTCAAATCCATAGTTTTCAAATCAACATCATACTTATACAAACCAAATTTTTATATAAGTTCGATAACTTCCAAATCAAGTATTTAGTAACACAAGGTTCTCAAATTTCAATTTGTTTCAATATCAGTTCAGTTTCAAAATCATATACAATTTCACTAAATTATTTCTTCTCAATTTAAATACCTTCAGTTTCAAAGTTTCCAAAATAATAGGTTTGGAGAATAATCCAAGTTTCTAAATCAATATAGTTTAAGTCAACCAATTCATTTCCAAAATCAATGGTTTTCAAAATCATCTTATAATTACATAAAGTTCATCTTATATAAGGATCAAAATTTTTCAAAAATAATAAATTTCGCTGCATGAAGAGCCATATGGGATTGAACATCTTTGCTTTATAAAAGATTTTTAATTTATAATAGTTTTGTATATAAAGTAGTTTGTAAAGTAGTTTGTATGTAAAATAGAATAAAAATAGTTTGTTTAAGAAGAACAAAAGAAAAATAGTTTTGAAAAATGGTTTTAAATTGATAGTAGTTTTTCATAAAAGAAAATTTCCAATTAAATTACAAAGATATCCAACCACACAACTTCCAATTTCAGCGACAAGTATATCAATGATATTAGAATATAAGATATACATATGTCATCATTTCGCAAAGTCACATTCGATCGCTCGCTCGATCACACAAGTTCGCTTTCGAACTAGTATTTTCCATTCGACTTCCCTAATGCGGATTTCGATATGGTTTCTCGACTAGAAACCATCAGTCTCCTTGCATAGCCATATACTATGATAGAGAATTCTAGAATCAAGCCCAAAATCCATATCAAATATTCGCCGTCAAGAATCGAATGAAAAATCCTAACACGAAATGGTGTAGTTCACCTCGAACTTGCGTACTCAAACTTGGATCCAATTAATTATGCGAATAGAATAGCATACGTACAACTTATGTATATATTCCAACTTGTTAAATATATAATTTTATAAAGATGTTACTGAGTTAAAAAAATTAAACTAAGTTTTATTCAAAATATTTTGAAGACCAAATTCTTCTCAAAACATTTCAAATCTAAATTTCATATTAGAAAAATTCAAAATAGCCTTATTCATTTACTTAACAAAACAGTTTCAACTTATTTAAATCATATTACTACATACTTTAAACATACATACCAAACTTATATACTTTATACTTTTCAAAATTACTTAGCTTTGAAAAGTTAACCTTGATTTGGAAGTGCTCGAACCTTCAAAATAGTCGAAGAAATCATATTTCAATCCAAGAGTTGGAAATCACCAACAAATCAGTAAATCAATTCCAAAAGTAGGGTTATATCAAATCAACTCCAAAACTCAAGAACTAAACACCGGCTCATTTCAAATTGTTCAAATATATATACATATATCTTTCAAATATCATATCACACTTCAGAATTTGAAATCAAAATTAGTTTCACAAGTCACCCACATAACAAAGCTACCGAAGTGGCCTCTCCCCCACTCTGAAACTCAAAAATCAATGTCGATGATGTATGCATTCATCATCGAAATTATTTTCCAGCGACATAAGTGGGTTCTGGACTTCTATTTTCTCAACTTCTTTTGAAATTTCTTCGAAATCATTTGAAGCTCATTAAAAACATTTGAAACATTTCATATTCGGAAAATACTTTCCAATCATATTAGTAATTATTTCAAAATCTTAAAACCAGTTCCAAAATGCCGGAGTTCAATCACTCAAATTTAGATTCAAAACCTTTAGTTATAAATCATTCTATATGAAACCATTTCTTATATAAATTTCAAAATTTCAAATCCATTCAAAACTTTAAATTCTCAATTTTAAAATGGTATATAATCCTTATCGAAAACATTTCACTTTTATATATAAATATGGTCATCCTTATCAAAACAACAACTTCGATGAATACACAGTTTTCAAAAGACAATCAACCACCAATTTTCCAAGGAATGATTCAAGGATGGATTTCAAAACAAAACAGAGATTCAAATTTAGGGGAGCTCTAATTAAATAGAATTCTGATTCAAAGATAAGCTCAAACGAAGATAAGATAATTAAATTACCAAATAGAAGATGGATAAGCTCATATAAATCGCGGGCGACCTTAACCGGTCAACCATGACTTCAGGAACAATCGATGTGAAAATCTAAGGCAAATCGACCTTCGATCGCCGGAGATAGAATCTAGGTATAACAGAAGATAGAAAACATCGTAAACCGAGGATACAGAAATCTCTGGTGAATCAATGCCAATTATAAGGGAGTTTCACCCTTTTATAAATCATTCAAAGATTGGTGGAATCGCCACCTTATAAAGGTCATTCAAAGTGGGGTTACAGAATGCTCCAAAATTCAAAAGAGTACAATTACGGGAGACAAGAATGGATTTCAGAACAAGTGGGAGCGTTCCAAAATTCAAAGGAATCTTATTCGATAAGAATCCAAACCAAGATTAGAGATATATAACCTATATCGATACAAAAGAATTCCCATTCAAAATTTGGAAAGACCCAAATTCATAACATATGAAAACAGAAGCATAAATATCTTTAGTTGGACAACTTCAGCTAAGCAAAAGATACAACAGAGTTTACTCAAAGCAACCTAACAAACTACTGATTTTTCCATACCCAATAGATTCCTATCAACAATGGATCTAGATCAATCAAGAGATAAGTTCAAAATTTTAAGAGGATCCTAATCAAAGAAATTACTAACAAGGTGGATACGGAAGGAATGAAGCTTAAGAAATATTTTACTTTCAAAGCAAGAAAATTTATATCAAATAATCTTTGAAAATTCTTTAAAATCATTTGAAAATCATTTTATACTTCGAAAATACGTTCTCTCACAAAGGAATGATTTCTAAGGTTGATTTCACTCATTCTAGGGTATTTCTACCCTATCTCTAATGAGTTTTTGCTCCGTAGGCTAAGGTATGCCTAAAACCAAAGCTCTGATACCAAATGTAACGACCCACTATTTTGGACCATTCAAATCGACAATAATCCACACATGTATGACTTGAATAATTCAAAATAACATATTGTAATAAAATTTGGAGCAAATAAAATCAAATACAGAATCATAGAGACAGAAATATCAGAATAACTCGCAGCGGAAATTAAAATACCACAGTAGTTCATGAAGCTACTATAACAAACTCTCAAAACAAAATACATAATATCAGTTTGAAAACATATACAATAGAAATCTCAAATACATAGAAGTTTATAATACTAGAGCTGAAATAGAACAACTGAAACTGAAATGGATAGATAACTAGATAAGCAGAATCTCCAACGATTCCTAGCTCCAGAAAGAGATCCAAAGCTAAGCTATAAATACTCAGGCTGACCCGAGCGTAAAGCAAAATACAAAACACTCGAGTCAGGACAATATATACTTATATAATGTAAACCAACTCAAGTGAACTGTAATAGTAATGCATAATAACTTAAAGGATGCTTGGGATCGCCCATCCTCTAAGGATCAGTTAAACCATAAATTAAATACATCCCATGATTAAATTTCAAAATTGGTATTTTACACTTATAAATCAAATATCATTTCAAAATTCAATATCATTTCATATCCGTTTCAAAATATCCAAATATTTTCAAATCAAAATATTCCAATTAAACCATTTCAAAAATGAAATTATTATATTTAATATTCAAATATTCAATTCTCAAAATTTTAGTCTTTTCACAATTCATTTATTCACTTTAATTTATTAGAACAGTGAAATTTCAACTTTCGCAGCACTTAGAAAAATGCTACGGAAAGTTATGTTTAAAAACAATTCAGTTAGCAAAAGTCAGCATTTAAAATGCTGTAATAGGTTTAGATTTCAAATAAAACTTTAGTTAAATTCAACAACTACAGCACTTACAAAGTGCAGTAACGGCCCTAAGTTCATTTTAGCCATTTAGTTCATTTATCAATTACAGCATTTACAAAATGCTGTAATATCCTTTATATTAGAAATGAAAGCATTTCAAAAAGGCTGCCAATTAAAATTCAAGAATTTAAATACAATTTAATAACCAATTAAATTTTAATTTAAATCATTTTAACTTATAAAATCATATAATTTCACACTTTAAAACAATCATTGAAATACCGTTATATTTATGATTTTATAAAGTTAAATTTGCATTCAAAGTCAAATTTAATAATAATTTTACTTATTAAATTCTAGCATTAATTTCTTTTCTTTATAATTAAATATTTTAACTTAACATTTAAGTTTATATTTCAAAATATAACCTATTTTCATTTTATTTACTTAATTAAAAATTCACATTTTTACAAAATTCACAAATTTCCAATTTAAGTTATATTTCAAAATTCAACTTAAATATCCATTTATGTCATATTTTATTTATACAAAAATCATTAACACTTTATAAAAATTATTTAATTTCATTTTAAATCAAAATTGTCATATTTTCTTACTTTACATAAATTCTATTTATAAACAAAATCATAAATTCCAAAATTAACTTATATTTCAATTCCACTTCACCATTTACTTAATTCACTTATTTAATTTATAGAAAATCACTAATATTTTATAAAAATAATTTTTAATTAAATTTAAATCAAAATATCATAATATTAACATTTTTTATACTTTAAAATTTAGAAAAAAGTTTTAAGCACAGTCTGTATAAAAAAATTTCTAACTTAAATAAAATGATACAGATAATATATCATTTCAATCTGTAATTTTCAAAGGAAAAATCCGGGTTTTATCATTTCAAACCCGAAATCCCAAGTTAAATGAAACAAATAAAAATCATTCAGGCCTATCATTTCAGCCCATAACGATTTTTCCCTATTCTAAAGTCCGTTCGGGTATGTATCATTTCAACCCATAGTGATTCTATTCTACAGGGAACTTGTAGTGTGATAAACTGATATAAATAAACAGAATAGCATCGTATCACAATAACCGATAATATAACATGTGTAATAACAGGGGTGAGCATTTTATGATCATAACATAAGCAGTTATAACATGATGATATAGTTTTACAGATTCAAATGATGTCAGTTTACTAGTTATATAAGTACAAATTGTCTAGTGAGAATTTCTCACTTGTTTAAGCTGGAGATGACAACCACAAACACACAACACAAAATCCACAAAGGTACGAGAGCATGACCATGATTTGAGTATGAGAGAGACAAGGTTAATTGCCTTGAACAAATTCAAACAAAACAAGTATAAACAACATAAGTTTCAAATAAAATAACTTAACAATGCTAGAAATGATTGACTAAATCAAAACCAAAGACTTTGCACTTTCTCTCAACATCATATGCTTCAGCTATAGATCAGGTTTGCATGGCCAAAGCAGGTATTTGGATCTGGTTTGGGTTGAACATGGGTCGGCCTAGCATGTATTGGATGGTGGAGCAAAGGTATGAGCATGAACTGTGACTACAAGGCAATACAACATGATTTCTAAGCAACATAAGGCTCGGCCAAGGCATCGTGAGCACGGCCAGGTCTGTAGAGGGTGGGAGGATGATGTGGTAAGGTGTGTCAGGTCGGAATTTGCTGGTGGTGGTGGTGTTTGGCTGGCCCAAGTGGAGGTTTGGGTGGTGGAACAACATGAGCTTGGCTATGGTACATATGGGTGATGTTTTGTGCATTTTTGTGTGGATTTTCTTCAAGGGAGGCCACGGCTATGGCATGGGGATGGGCTGGAGATGGTGTTGACCAGATGTGGTGGTGGTGGAGGCGGCTAAGGGGTTGGAGGAGAGAGGCCTAGCCAAATAGAGATGAAGAAAGCAAGTGCAAAACTATGAAAAAAAGAAAGAACATGGAAAAAATGTTGGAACCATTACCAAACTTTTGCAAGATGGAGGCCGCACTTTTTAGAGATGAGAAATATTATTTTTTTCGTGAAAAATGAATGGTATATGTCTGAAAGAAAGATGGAGTCGGCCTCAATCTTGAATGCAAGAGTTAGGAAATGAAAAGGTGGGAAAACAAAGAGACTTAAGCAACTAAAGAGTCACAAAACCTTTCAAATTTCCATTATTTCTTTTTAAATTTTAAAATAAATAAAAAACTGATAAATAAAGATAAAACTCAGAAATGAAAATAAATATATAAAATAAATTATTAAATTTTAATTAAATAGAATTAAATTAAGAAAATAGCTTAAAAATGCAAACTAGGCTTTAAAAATTTGAAATAAATTCTATAAGCTTTGGAAAATTTTTATAATCACTTTAAAAATATTTAAAAGGCAAAATAAATATGATATAACATAAATATGCAGATTAGAATAAGATATATCAAATAAAATATCATTTATATAAATTAAAATAAATAATATTGTTAAATAACTCAATATACACACAATATTGAAAACATTATAACTTTCACAATTTAAATCCAATTTCAGCGAAATGAAAAGCAGTATTCATGATATTAAGTCTATTTTCATAATAAAAGATAAAATTCAAGAATTCAAATATTTAAATTTAAAATTTAAAAGTCAAAGTTTGACCAAATTGACCAAAATCCACTTTTCTGGAAATATTCAATTTATCCAGGTTTGAAATTATAATTCTCATAAAAATCAACAAATATATTTAAAATAACATAATTTATTCATTTTAATAAATAAAATAAAGTTTTTAAATCCAAATTCAAATAAAATAATCAAAATAAACAATTAAAATAAATCACAAAAATTCAGGGTTGTTACAACAACTAATGTAAAGGCTGAAGCACGTGATTGATGGGGAAGATGATAAGGGCACACGAGGGTTGCTTCTGGTTAGACATAAGGAATTTATGAGTTTCTTTGAACTCGACATAGGGAAAACTCAGGAATTTTATGAGTGGCCGGAAATGTTATGAACTTTGACGAGTTGACAACGTGACTTATTTTGATCGAATATGAAGTATTTATAGCATCTGGTGATGGTCTAAGGAGGCAAGTTCGATGAAGTCAATACGTGAAGTGGAATGTTCGATGTAACAACCTGCATATTTTACGATTGTATATTTAAATATTTTATCTAAATATAGCATCGTTAGTCAGATTAAAGTCCGAAAAGCTACTTTTTGCAAACAATCGAATTGGGACTCGCGACCACTTCCATTGAGTCCAAAATGGTGTTTGCGACTTTTTTGAGTATAAGCATCGATATGTTTGGAGTGAGTTGAATTTTTCTATTTTTCACTTAGGGCTTTGGGCTTGGGTTTTGGGTTTCACCTAACTCATCCTATACTCTAACTCAGCCCCCCTCTCCTCTTCATTCATTCTTTCATTTCCTAACACTTCAAGCTTTAGAAAAATGAGGGAAGAGATTGGAAATAGAAATTCCTAAGCTCTAGATTCTTTTGCAAACTCAAATTCTTGCTCCAAAATCAAAGAGAAGCTTAGGTAAGCCTTCTCTTCATCTTCTCCATTTCATTTCCTCTCAATTTCAGAAATGTTCTAAACCATAACTTAGGAAATGTTTTCCTTTGTGCTTAGATTGAAGCTTCTTGGGTTATAATCGAAGATAGATTGTTCTTTCCTTGCTCTATAGCTTCTCTCTTGTGTTTTTGGGTTTAAAGGTGAGTTTTTGAACTCACATCTTTGTCTATTCTATCATTGATGTTAGGTATGAATTCCTAACACTTATTCATGTTCATTTGCTTTTGGTTTGAATTGATTTGGTGAACATTTCAATTTTTGGTGTTTTGAAGTCTAAAACTCTAAAAATCTTAGCTTTGATGTTTGATCATGTTTTTGGAGGTGTATTGAAGAGCCTATAGGGTTGGGTTGTCGATTGGCATAAACCCCTAGCACCCATTGCTCGTTCGATCGCAAATTGGAAGGGTTTGCACTTCATTTGGATAGGCTGAAAAACAGTCCCAGTGGCAGTCAGTTGACTGACCTTTGAAGTCAGTCGACTGGCTGTAGCAACCGAGAGTATCTGGGACTGTCTGCAGAAAATGGAAGTCTCTGTTTTCTGCAGTCAGTCGACTGGCCTCTGCAGTCAGTCGACTGACTGCAGGAAATGAAACTTTCTGGTTTCTGGCTCAGTCGACTGGCCTCTGCAGTCAGTCGACTGACCTGCTTGTTTTTGCCTATTTAGCTTGAGGTTCCAATTTTTATCGATTCGTGATTGTCCGATTTATTGTTATCATTTATTATTGACTTTGATGACTTCTTTTTTGGGACTTTTGAGAATATCCATTTTGATGGATACAGTATCGATTTCTTTGGATTTGATTCACGTCTTCGTATGTGGATTTTGGTGATTGATTGTTTCTACAATCATTTCTATGCTTTGTCACTTTAAAATACAAAGGTTTCTATACTAGTAGAAAATATTCAAACTCTTTTACAAAGATGGTTTCAACTCTTTTTTTAATACAAAGCTCGTTTATAAAACCGTTTTCTAATCTATTAGTATATACAAACCTTTACCTCATTCGTATGAGAAATCTAATTAAACGGCTTAGTAAAACAAGTGGTATGAAACGCTTGCGTTTACTTCGTCGGTTAATTTTTTGACTTGTTCGATTGAAACTCTTGTGACAATTTTCGAGTGGAAATCTACAATCTGTTTGTAAATATTTGAGTTAAGCAAGTGATTATGGGACATGAAGCAAAACTCTTATATTTACTAGCTTAGTGTAATCGACACTTCTTGATGATCGATGATGATCATTTTGTGATTTAGACTAGCATTGTGCGATGTCTCTTTGTCCACGTGGGGGACTATACCCCGTTCTGTTGAGCTTCGTCTCATTTTTATGGGCAACCGACCCATGGTCTTTGGACCGTTCGTGGAGCAATCGGCTCATTAAGTCGATGCATGGGGTGTATCTTTTTAGGTGCATCGATGTTCGACTAGGCATGGGGTGTATCTTTTTAGGTGCATCGATGTTAGTTTATACATGGGGCGTATCTTTTCAGGTGCGTCGATGTTCGACTGTGCATGGGGCATATCTTTCTAGGTGCGTCGATGTTCGGTTTATGGTTGCGACCATGGAATAGCGTTCCGTTTGTGATACATGTGTTGGTGAGTTTTCATGCTCCCGTTTTTGATAGGCCTTCCCCCTTTTGAGATTTCTGGATTTCTGGTTGTGATTTCTAGAATTTGTGTTTCACCAATTTTCCTAGATTGGCATTAATATGTTTTATCAATATTTGTGTTTTGATGAATGATTTAAAGAATGTGATTCTTTTTGGTGCTTCGAGTTGATTTGAGATATTGTATGATTTTTGTTGTCATTTGATGTATACTTGACATAGTATGACATTTATGTTATCATACGTTTTTGGTCATATCTCTTATCCTATATCATTCTATCTGATATTTATAGGTAGACTGATCCGTTTATTATTTTCTTCTTAAATAATACTCGGGTCAGACCGAGGTATTTCAGGTGCTCCTGCTTGACTTTTTATCAGGGATTATCATCTGATTCTTTTGGCTAACTACTTTAGATTAGTAGTTTTTGTTATTATATATTTTTGATATAGACTCCTTGATGTATAATTATTCTTTTGTCTAGCACTTGTATCTATTCTTTTGTGTTGTAGTGGATCTTCTACGACCACTACTTTGATGTACACTTCCATGTGTTAAATTCATATTTGTTTCCGCCTTTGTGATATGAATATCTGTGACTGATTTGTGTTATGTTTATTTCTATATCTTCTACGACCACTACTTTGATGTACACTTCCATGTCGGATTTCCTTCAGAAATGAAATGTAAGTTATATTGTTAGCACCAAAATTGGTCACTAACCTCGTAGAAGAAAATTGTGAAGAGATATAAGTGATGAAATCAAATTAAACAGAGAAGACAGTGCTAATCTAAATACAGAAAGTAAGAACACCAAATTTATAGTGGTTCGGCGTAATTGCCTACGTCCACTTTGAGGTTAAACTTTATTGATCTTCTTTATCGTTGATTACAAATACAATTCGTGAATCAAATGCTTGAAGGAAGCTGTTAAGTAGAGAAGATGAGTCTTGAAAATGGCAGAGTCTCCCTGGTGTTTTCTCTCCAAAAAAGGCCCCCTTTCACTGTGACCCTGCCCCTCTATTTATAGGCAAAAGTGGGCTGGACTACCCAAGCGGGCTTGTTAGCCGAACGTTCGAGCCCAGGCGCTGCATGCCGAACCAGGTACGCCGAACGCTTCCATGCCGAACGGTCCTTCCCATGCCGAACGGTCCTTCCCATGCCGAACGGTGCTCCTGATGTATGGGAAGTGTAGGGTGGTTGCAGTGAAGCCGAGCGTATCTCTATTTGAAGCTCTTGACCGACCAATGTATGTAGTTCGAACGCTCTCGTTGCCGAGTTATCCTATCGCCGAGTTCCACTGACGCCGAGTGCCTCTGGATGTCGAGTACTCCGGATGCCGAGAACCGTGGGATGCCGAACACTAGTTGACGCTGAGCATAGGTTGTTGCCGAGTGCTCTCCTTGACGCCGAATGCCCTTACGCCGAGTACTCCTGTACGCCGAACAATCTCATATGCCGAGCAGTCTTGACGCCGAGCACACTTGTCGCCGAGCACTCGTTGGATGTTGGGTGCCTCGCCGAACACTCCTGGCTGTCAAGTGCCTCGCCGAACACCAGGGGATGCCGAGTACTCCTGTATGCCGAGCAGCCTTGACGCCGAGTACTCTGGTACGCCGAACAGTCTCGATGCCGGACACTAACGGATGCCGAGTACTATGCCGAGCACACTTGTCGCCGAGCACTCATGGATGTCAGTTGCTTCGCCGAACACTCCTGGATGGCCAGTGCTTCGCCGAACACTCCTTGATGCCAATCGCTCTCTGATGCCGAGCACTTATTGCCGAGTACTAGTTGCCTGGTCAAATCCCCAGGAAACACTTGCCCCCCAAAGTGTATTGCGTGGCCGAACGTGATGCGCTTTGAATCTGGTACAATCTACCACGGAGGTACCTTCTCGAGAATCAAATGCTAGCGAAGGAGGTGCAAGACGAACGAGATTTAGATGCCGAACGATACGCTCGAAGCCGAACGTACCTCGTGTGCCGAACGTGACACTGTACGATGCCGAATGCTTCGGTGTTGACCGGTTCTACCGGGTATAGCCTCTTCAACTTCTACCTCCCTCTATATAACCAGGTCCTCGCCGTCTCTCTTCCCTTTACGCCTTCTCTTCAGCCATTCCTTAGAGACTTTCAACTCTTCCCATCCTACCAGACATAAAGCCTTTATAATCCATTCTCAACTTCGATCGTCGAATTAGGTATCCTTCCTCTAACAATTGCACTACTTCCATTTTAGGTTCATCGTGGTTTGCTCGTTTTGAGTTGTCTAATTGGGGATAGCTCCTCTGTGCCGAACGATAGAAGGGTGGATAGGGTGTTGAACGGCGTAGTCTTTGCCGGGCGATCCGTCTCTGTCGTTCGGTGTGGATGGAGAAGGTGTAGGGTAGAGTTGAAATCGTGGCGGAGCACCACTTTTAGCTGAACGATGACATTAGCCGATCAATACGATTGATACGCCGAACACTGACTTTAGCCGAACAACATATTTGACATGCCGAACAATGACTTTAGCCGAACAACATATTTGACATGCCGAACGATGACTCTAGCCGAACAACATATTTGACATGCCGAACAATGACTTTAGCCGAACAACATATTTGACATGCCGAACAATGACTTTAGCCGAACAACATAACTGACATGCCGAACGATGACTCTAGCCGAACAACATATTTGACATGCCGAACAATGACTTTAGCCGAACAACATAACTGACATGCCGAACGATGACTCTAGCCGAACAACCCTTAGGTCGAACCAATACCTTAGTCAAACAAAGCAATTGCCGGACAATTCTTGGGCCGGATAATGTCTTTAGCCGGTCAATACAAATGCCGAACAACATTAAAAATGCCGAACAGGATAGGTGTCTAACTACATTTTAAGCCGGTCACTCTAGAAATCATATGTCTTCTGAATCTGGGACTATAATCTCCTCAAGGCGAGCTTTCTGAGACGGTCAGCGATGACGGTCTTCGAAGGCGATGATTCGAAGCTAAATATTACATCTTTAGAACCTTTAGATTCTTATTGCCTGCACACAATTGCTTGCACTAGTTCACACACCACACGGGGGGGGGAATCGTGTTGCTAATTCTAACGTTCAACGTTTTTTAAGTATAGCTCTCTCAAGCATTTAGCCAGGTTCATTATTTATTCGGGATGTCGGGAAAATCTAGTTCTGCCACCATATCTGACAGGCCTGGGCCGTCAGCAAGGCAAGGAGCCGCAGATGCTTCCAACCCGTCAATCTCTCCCGCTCATAACTTGGCGCCCGATGCTCTGGAGTCAACCATCTTACTGGACAATCCGGTCGATTCTCAAGCCTCGAAGATCAACGAGGCCGCTCTGCGACGGATATGTTCCATTCACGGGATTCCCTTTGCTGACGTGTTAGTTCCTTCGAGACACGACCGCCCTCATCTGCCCCCAGTCGGGTACACAGTCTGCAACAAGTTCATGTGTTGGATGGGCAGCGTGCCTCCATTTAACTTATTTCTCCGGGATGTGCTGCAGTATATAGACATTGCTCCGTCGCAGCTGCACCCGAATGGCCATGCGTTCCTATATGGGACTTATTTACTCTTCATGGCCGTCTTCTCCAGACCTCCAACCCCCGGTGATATCCGATACATTTATATGTTCAAGAGACGGAAAGATAGCCCTTCCTTCATGTTCCTCGAGCCATATCACAAGTGCCAGATCTTGACAGGGGCCTGTAGCAAATTCGCCCTGTACAAACAGGAATGGTTCTATGTGCGATGCCCGTCTGGTTTTGCTAGGAGATGGGTTGAAGGCAGTAAGTCTCTCTGCTGAACCGTTATTCATATTTAATGGGAGTCATGTTTTTCCTAACTCTTCATTTCATCTTTTCAGGTATTAACCCGCGTCCGGAAGGCCGAGGATATTCTGATGCTGTCGACGCGATTAGAGCTCTTCCGGCCGAGGATCGAGATATTCGAGCTATCATTTCAAATGAATCGCTGTCGGGGTTCGGCTTGCTAGCTCCTGATCGTCGGATCAGCCTTCCAGAAGGTGTTACAATTCCCAAACCTCCATCTGGTAAAGGGAAAAAACTTGCCGGCCCGTCGTCGCGTCGTGCTCCCGACACGCACGAAGAAGGCGAGCGC
The DNA here is from genome assembly GCA_030737815.1 of Allium fistulosum. NCBI lineage: Eukaryota > Viridiplantae > Streptophyta > Magnoliopsida > Asparagales > Amaryllidaceae > Allium > Allium fistulosum. The sequence goes on from CM060903.1 coordinate 426,826,894, forward strand.
AAAGAGGATGATGCACCCGAAACTCAGGGCGAGAACGTGGGTCCCGCTTGGAATCCGGCAATCGAAGTTCAGGATATTGAGACGTCATCCTCCCATTCGAAGGGAAAGAAAAAGCTGAAATATACGGTTCAGAAGGAGAAAGTTGGTGGCACCTCAAAATCTACGCCTATCCCTCCTGAGAAAGAGGCTTCTTCGCAGCATCTGGAAAGTTCTCTGAGGGGTCTCTCGAACCTCTCTATTCCCGAAGACATACTTAATTACGGGTTCGATGATCCTGAAGCTCTCAAATTCTCCTCGCCCGCTAGAGGCAATGCAGGAGTTCAACTCCCGGCTCAAAGAGACAATACTCCGATTAGCAAAGATAAACGAACGGGTCCGTCGGGGGGAACACTTAGGACACACACGCACATGCGCATTCCATAATATACTTCAAGTCTTTTTAATTCGTGAATTCGCCTTAACTCGTTGTTATCTTCCTTCTTTGCAGGTGATATGGGCCGCTCCCACGGACTTGATCGCCTTCAGGGGTCTTCTATATTCCATCACTCCGGACGGGATTCCGGTTCAGGCAGACGCCGGGACCGAGGTGATTATGAAGATAGGGACAATCGTCCGCGCGAGTCGTCTCACCGCAAGAAAGCACACTATCAATCTTCCCAGTCCCGCGATCTTCCTCCTACAACTGAGCCGGATAAAGAGAAGTCTTTGCAGAAGGGTTATCAGTCTGATGCTGCTCGAGAACAACATTCCAGTTCATCGAGTACGAGGCAAGTTCGAGAGCCGCGTAAAAGAACAGAATTCTCTAAGCCTCCTCCTCCTGCTCCTGCCGTGGACCCAACTGTTGCGGAAAAGATGGTCGACCTTAAGGCCAAGTTTCCGAAAATTTGTTTTGACGGTTTGAAATTCCTCCCGGCCATCCATCACATTCCTGGGCACGTGAAGCAAAGTGCCATTGCCTGCAACAATGACGTCTATGTTCAACATGACGCATTCGTGCACTTGGTGGAGAAGATCTCAGAAGTATCTGTCGAGCGTCAACACGAGATTGACCGTCTGAATCTGGAGGCTGACAGCGATAAGAAAATCATCAAACTCCAAGACGAAGAACTCGCCTCTTATAAGTCAAAGCTAGAAGCCGCTGAACAAGGTGCAAAAGATACTGCCGAGGCAGTTACTCGCTTAGAGGTGGCTCACAAAAAGGAGCTTGACGAAGCAGTTCAGCGCAGCGGCGCCCTTGCCCTAGAAAAAGACTCTGTCCAAAAAGAAAGGGACGCGCTCGCTACTCAAGTCAAAGAGCTGAAAGAACAACTCTCCAAGGAGAAAGAAGACAAAATAGCCGCTCAGGAAGAATCACAGCGGTATTGTGATGAGATTGTTGCTACCCGACTCCTGAAGGCAAAGCTCGACGGTGAACTTGCCGGGGTCGAGAAAATGAAGGATGAGGCCCATGAGGAGGGCAAAAGAATGGCTGTGGAGGAGCTTTATTCTCGCCTTGAGGCGGCCGCAGAGGCCGGCAGGGAAGAGGTCAAAAGTATGTTTGACCCGTTGATCGCCGAGTACGGAGCCCGCGTCCTTATGCACCGCGACCTAACATTCTTGGATGACGGCTACCATGAATCCCTGGCTGAGGCATGGGAAACTCTGATAAAGATCAAGAAAGTCGAGTCAGGCTCCGAAGAAATCGACGAGGATGCACTGGTGAAGGAGTTCCTGAGGGGGAATGAGCCATCGGATTTATCCGCAGCATTGGCTCTTTATGGCAAAGGCTCTTCCCCTTCGAAAGAGAAGAATGACGAGGCTGGCCCGTCAGAGGCCGACGCTACTACTCCTCACATCGCCGCTCCTTATGCTGCTCAATCGGCTGGTCGGTCGACGCTTGATCCATTCGAGCAGCATGCCAGTTACGATCCCGAAGATCCCGGGCTCGGCGTTCATGTGCTGTCACCTATCCTGGAGGGTGAAACCCCGCGCGCCACCGATAGTCAACCTGATCCTGGTAGGAGATTCTTCTTTCTCTAGAAGTCGAAGAGATCCCGTCATTTTTCAGCTGTGGTTATTCGTTCTAATGCCCACTTCTTATATTTTCGCGCAGGTTGTTCTGACACCGAGCTAACTCCGAGGAGCGATGACGCCAAGGAGGAAGCGGGGAAAACAAGCGACGTTGCTCACGCAGGGGTAACTCCCGGCCCAGACGCTCAAGTGATCGGGGTGCTTGATGATGACAAACTTGATACTTCGTCTCCTGCCGAAGGAAGCGACGAAGTTAAAATCACTAGCGCCTCTGAACATACTTCAGAGATGAGCATGAAGGATCGTCTCGCCGACGAGGAGAAGAGAAAGGTCAAAGTCAAAGTTGAATCTGAAGTCCTGGAACTCACTGACCCGCGGAACAGACCTCTGAAAATCATTCTCCCGGGCAGGTCCAAACCACTAGATGTTCCGTCTCCTACTCCTGACTCCGTCTCTCTAGCAAGCAAAAAGTCCAAGAAAAAACGTGAGGGAGAGGAGTCGTCGGAAACACCAAAGGCAGACAAGAAGAAGAAGTCGAAGAAATGATCGATGCACTTGTTCAACAAGTTTTTGCTTAAGTTTGTAATTGTTTCTATCTTCCATAACTTGTAGTTTGTATAGGCCCGAATTTTGTAGGAGTGATCTTGTATCCCCATTTTGGACTTATCGAATAAAATTTTAGTTTCTTCTTGTTTGAATGATTCTCTTGTCTTTATTTGGTTTGCTGACACTGTGCTCCGAGGACTCGGAGACTTGAGACTGTTCATACTCTAGTCCGCGCTCTGGGGACTTAGAGTACTCGACTCCGCACTCTGGGGATTCGGAGATTGGAAATCGTTCATACTCTAGTCCGCGCTATGGGGACTTAGAGTACTCCGCTCCGCACTCTGGGGATTCGGAGATTGGAAATCGTTCATACTCTAGTCCGCGCTCTGGGGACTTAGAGTACTCCGCTCCGCACTCTGGGGATTCGGAGACTGGAAATCGTTCATACTCTAGTCCGCGCTCTGGGGACTTAGAGTACTCCGCTCCGCACTCTGGGGATTCGGAGATTGGAAATCGTTCATACTCTAGTCCGCGCTCTGGGGACTTAGAGTACTCCGCTCCGCACTCTGGGGATTCGGAGATTGGAAGTCGTTTATACTCTAGTCCGCGCTCTGGGGACTTAGAGTACTCCGCTCCGCACTCTGGGGATTCGGAGATTGGAAGTCGTTTATACTCTAGTCCGCGCTCTGGGGACTTAGAGTACTCCGCTCCGCACTCTGGGGATTCGGAGATTGGAAGTCGTTTATACTCTAGTCCGCGCTCTGGGGACTTAGAGTACTCCGCTCCGCACTCTGGGGATTCGGAGATTGGAAGTCGTTTATACTCTAGTCCGCGCTCTGGGGACTTAGAGTACTCCGCTCCGCACTCTGGGGTTTCGGAGATTGGAAGTCGTTCATACGAGCCTGTATGTCGCGCAGAATAGTGTAATTTATCATCCAATTAAGAGATATAGAAACTTCATAGAAAATGTGGCTTCAAGCCTTTATTAATGAAAATCAACTAAATTGCTCGATTACAACTTTAAAAGAAAACTAAATCATTATTGAATGGAAACATGCAGGAAACAATAGTGCCTATAGCAAGAAAGGGAAACATGCTAAATGTAATAGTGCCGCAAATGTTCACTGTTCCATGCTCGGGGGAGTGTCGCGCCATCAACGGTCGCTAGCTTGAATGTTCCTTCTCCAAGCTTCCGTTCAATGGCGTATGGACCTTCCCAGCTGGGATTCATGCGTGATGGTACCGGGAAGACTCGTTTCAGAACGAGATCTCCCACATCAAAGATCCTTGGACGGACTCTGCCGTCATAGTAACGCTTGACTCGATGTCTGTGCGCCTCCGCCCTTAATTCAGCTTCTTCCCGTTTTTCATCGATGCAGTCCAGTGACTCCAGCAAGAGGTTTTGGTTCGTCTTGGGATCGTAGTACGTCACTCGGTGCGATGGAACTTCAAGTTCCACGGGTATAACGGCTTCAGAGCCGTATGCCAAGGCGAACGGAGTGTGGCCGGTCGCGGACTTGTGGGTAGTTCTATACGCCCATAATGCTGTCGGGAGTTCATCTACCCATTTGCCTCCAACCTTCTCCAGACGCTTCTTTAGTATGGACTTGATTATCTTGTTAACGGCCTCGACTTGTCCGTTAGCTTTTGGGTGTGCAACGGCGGCGAACTTTTTCTCGATGCCGTACTTTAAACAGAACTCTTTGAACTCTCTACTTTCGAATTGCGTTCCGTTGTCTGTAATGATGGTGCATGGAAGGCCAAAGCGGCATATAATGTTTCGTACAACGAAGTTAATGACCTTCTTAGAGGTGATAGTGGCCAAAGGTTCTGCCTCAGCCCATTTCGTGAAATAGTCGACTGCAACTATTGCGTATTTCGCACCACCTTTGGATAGAGGCAAAGAGCCGATTATGTCGATTCCCCAGATCGCAAATGGCCAAGGACTGATCATTTGTGTGAGTTCCGTTGACGGAGCCCTCGGGATTTTTGCATATCTTTGACACTTGTCGCATTTTCTTGCGTAGTCCGCGGCATCCCGGTTTACGGTGGGCCAGTAATACCCATAGCGGAGGATCTTCTTTGCTAGCGTTTGCCCCCCAGTATGGTCGCCGCATTCCCCTTCGTGGACTTCCCTCAAGACTCGCTTTGTTTCATCATGAGCGATGCACCGTAACAATGGGACTGAGAATCCTTTCCGGTACATGGATCCATCCTGCATTACGTACCGCGCAGCCTTTCGAAGGACCTGTCGTCTTTCGCTTCTTTTTTCTGGTAAAGCCCCGGTTGTCAGGTACAGTTTGAATGGGGTTATCCACGAGTCCTTCTCGATCTCTGTTTCCAACACGCGATCGATTTTCATCACGTCCACACTCGGGGCATGCAAGACTTCAACGGGATACAATCCCATTTGTTGAACATCGTCGGTACTTGCGAACTTAGCCAACAAGTCGGCTTCTTTGTTTTGTTCTCGCGGGATATGTGAAATGTCATAACGCTCAAGATTTGATAGTAGTTCCTGGACTTGAACGAGGTACGGAGCAAGCTTTTGTCCTTTTGCTTGGTAGTCTCCTCGTACTTGGTAAACCACTAACTGCGAGTCACAAAAGATTTCAACTGATTCAATCCCGAGTTCTTTGATGAGCTTCAAGCCAGCGATCAGTGCTTCATATTCAGCTTCGTTGTTCGTAGCTGGGAAATCGAGCTTCAGGGCATAACAGATTGATCGGTTTTCCGGAGTTATAAGACTACGCCCGCGCCGGAGCAACGGTCGTTTGATGCACCGTCAGTGTATAATTTCCATCGAATGGGGGGAATGATGTCGTGATCGTCCGGTTTGATGGGTATGGTAAATTCAGCGATGAAGTCTGCTAACGCTTGCCCTCGGATGGCTCTCCGTGGTAAGTACGCGATATCGAATTGGCTCAACTCGATGTTCCATTTTAGCAATCTTCCAGAAGTTTCCGGTCGTTGAAGTACCTGCCTCAGGGGTTGATCGGTATAAACGCCGATTGAATGCGCTTGAAAGTATGGGCGCAGCTTGCGTGATGCAATCACCAAGCAATAAGCCAATTTCTCGATTTTAGGGTAATTCTTCTCTGCCCCCGTTAAACGCTTGCTAACATAATATACCGGCTTCTGGACTCGATCCTCCTCACGAACCAAAGCTGCGCTTATCGCATGAGGGGATATAGCCAAGTAAACGTACAACATCTCATGGTCAACTGGTTTAGATAGCATTGGTGGGCTCTCCAGATGCCTTACCAGGTTCTGGAAAGCTTCCTCGCAGCTAGATGTCCATTCAAAATTCCTCTTTCCTTTCTTTATCATGTCAAAGAACGGGATGCACTTGTCAGTTGCCTTGGATATAAATCGACTCAGCGCAGCTACTTTTCCGTTCAAGCTCTGTACCTGCTTTATAGTCCTGGGCGCTTGTACATCTCGAATGGCTTGGATCTTTTCTGGGTTGGCTTCGATTCCCCTAGCGTTGACGATGAATCCTAAAAACTTCCCTGATGCAACGCCGAAAGAACACTTCAGCGGGTTGATCTTCATTCCATAGAACCTGAGTATGTTAAACATTTCGGCTAAGTCTTGAATGTGGTCGTTTGACCGCCGTGACTTCACGAGCATGTCATCCACATAGACTTCCATTGTTTTGCCCAGCTAGTCCTTGAACATTCGATTCACCAGACGTTGGTAAGTTGCTCCAGCATTCTTTAATCCAAAGGGCATCACTACATAGCAATACAGCCCGACATTTGTAACGAAGCTGGTGTGTTCTTGGTCCGGAATATGCATTGGGATTTGGTTGTATCCCGAGTACGCATCCATGAATGACAATAATTCGTGTCCTGTTGTAGAATCGACCAACTGATCGATCCTAGGCAACGGGAAACTGTCCTTAGGGCATGCTTTGTTCAAGTCGGAATAATCTATGCAAGTCCTCCATTTCCCATTCGCCTTCTTTACTAGCACGGGGTTGGAGACCCACTCCGGGTAGAGGGCGTCGCGGACGAACCCATATGCTTTGAGTTTGTCCACCTCCTCTCCAAGAGCGGCGGATCTCTCTGGATCCATTCCTCTCCTTTTTTGCTTGACTGGGACGTATTTCGGGTCTATGTTCAACATATGACTTGTGATGGCGGGAGAAATCCCACACATATCAGAATGCGTCCAGGCAAAAACATCAAGGTTTGCCCGGAGGAAGTCGCTAAGGTCTTCAGTCATTGCGGGGCCTAACTGTGATCCGATCTTCAGTATTCGCGAAGGGTCGTCACGGCTAACTGAAATGTCAATTGTTAATTCAGCCGGTGCCGCCTTCTCTTCCCTGGGTTTCTCATCGTCGTCTCTCGGATCTATATCTCCGTAGATCCGAGAACTATGCCCGAGCCAGGGCTCGGGCACTACTTGTCAATTATTCGTATTGAGGATGCGGACGGGATTGTCCGCAACCTTTCCTTTCTCCCTCCGGTGGGCCTCTCGGAGCTCGGCCACATAACAAGAACGACCAGCTGCTTGGTCACCGTGAACAATGCCTACTCCTTTGTCAGTCGGAAACTTCAAAGTCAAGCACCACGGGGCTAGTGCCGCCCTAAATTCAGCCAGGGCCGGCCGACCCAAGAAAACATTATATGGAGAGTCCACATCCAAAACTACAAAGGGTAGAATTCGTACCCTCCGACGCTCGCCTTGTCCCAGTTCAACTGGTAACTCGACATATCCTACTGCATCAGTCGCAGCGCCGTTAAAGCCGTGGATACGAGCTTTGGATGGTTTCAAGTCTTTTGTCTCTAGCTTCATCTGATCATAGGCCTTCTTGAAGATGATGTTGACTGAACTTCCACAATCAATCAAAATTCTTTTTACATATGCTGGTCCGATTGTTGCAGATATGACCATGGGATCGATGGTCGGAGCCTCTACCTGATCAGCGTCTCTGTTCCTGAACACAATATCGTCTGTCATCACGCGCTGCTGCTTAGCAGGGGCCCCGTCCTCTACGTTCGAACAGCACTCAAAATCTGCATGCTTCAAGGAGCTTGCATATCGTTCCATCTCTTGCCAGTTCTTATCTGCGGGATGAGGTCCGCCGATAATTGTATTTATAACCAGTCTTCCAACAGTCCGGGCAGGTTCCTCAGGATGACGTGGAGCTGGCGCACGACCTGGGTTGGACGTTCCCTGTCCTCCTTCCTGTGGATCCTTTACAAATTCTTGCAACTTCTTTTGTCTGATCAATTTCTCGATAGCGTCATGCAGGTGTCTGCATTCTTCCGTGTTGTGTCCATAAGTTTCATGGAAGCGGCAATATTTCCCAGTCCGTTTCTGTTCTTCAGTTGATTCTTTTGGACGTGGTTTTCTGTATTGAAAAGTATTGCATGTGGATAGGTAAATGTTCTCAAGTGGGGCGTTTAGCGGAGTGTACTTGCTGTAGCTTGGAATTCTCGACTTCCACTTTCCCTCCTCTTTCCTTGACTTCTTCCTCCGGACTCTTTGGGCTGCACAGGCTTACTCTGGACATTGACTTGGACCTTTCCCGAATTGTCTCCAGATTGCTTCACAGCAATGTTGCTCTTAATTGACTCTTGGGCAGGTCCCGGTGCCTTGTCTCGTCGTACCCACCTAGCTTCTTCTCTTCTTATGAACTGGTGTGCCTTGGAGTAGAAACGCTCTAGCGTAGCCGGAGGTTTTCCTGCCAGCCAATCTCCGAATTCAGAATCCGGATCTACACCTCTCATTACAGCCATTAGAATTGCATGGTCGTTGGGATTACTGACTTCAGTTGCCGCAACGTGGAATCTTTGTAAGTACTCCTTCAGCGACTCTCCGGGATTTTGGATTACACTTGACAGAGACATCACGTCCTTCGGGCGTGTAGTGTGTATCCTGAATTGCTCAATAAACTTCTTTGCCAACTCCTCGAAATTTGATACGGATCGCGGAGGAAGTCGGGTGAACCACATAGTAGCGATCCCAGATAGAGTAATCGGAAAGCACCTACACTTGGTGGCATCATTTGCTCTGGCTGAATCCATCATCCATTCATACCTCATTACATGTTGTCTGGGGTCGGTCTTTCCTTCGTATGCAGGAATGGTTGGCATGCTAAACTTCTTGGGGTAGGCCGCTTGCAGCACAACATCCGTGAACGGAGTATGACTTCTTGACACTCCCCAGTCGTCATTTGATAAGCCCTGATTTTCTTTCATCAGTTGCCTGATCATGGCTGTCAGATCGGGTGTCTGTATGGAAGCTGGGAGGTTGGAGTCAGTTCTACGTGCCTGTCCATGCTGATGCCTCCTTTCCTGGCGATCTGCCAATCGTGCGTCGTGAGGTTCAACATTGTTAACATTTTGATGATCTGGAGCTCCCTCCTCCATCTGTACTCCGGTTCGGAAGCTTCCAGTTCTGGCTTGGTCGCGGTCTCCTGCTGTTCGAACAGCAGCATCTGCCCTTGCAGCTTCAGTCTTACGGCGTCTGCGCCTGGGTGGTTCATCAGAAGAAGTTGAGCTGTCAGAAGAGGAATAAGCAGCTGGATTGCCCCCAGCATTCTGTTGCTGCTGTTGAGTGAGTTGTGCCATCAGGTTGGCATTAGCTTGCATCTGTTCTCCCAGTTGTCTCCTGCTTTCCCTAAGTTCTCTCATCAAGTCGTTGAACTCCACTCTGGTGACAACTGGAGTCTGTTCTTGAGCGGCAATCCCTGCACTCGGGATCGCTGGTTGATTGCTAGGTCCTGCTTGTTGCACGCTAGCAGTCTCTCGGGCATCCGCATTAAGAGAAGCTGACCTGGTACGTGGTCTTGCCATTCTAGAGTTATTGGTATGAACTCTGAGTAGAATCAACGGATGTCCTATCAGTAAGTCGGATCTTCTTTGGGGGATTTGTTCAATCCAGTAGCTTCAAAGCAGATCCTTGAGGTCTGAGAATTCGATTCTCGGTGAAAGCACCAAAGTGTTAGCACCAAAATTGGTCACTAACCTCGTAGAAGAAAATTGTAAAGAGATATAAGTGATGAAATCAAATTAAACAGAGAAGACAATGCTAATCTAAATACAGAAAGTAAGAACACCAAATTTATAGTGGTTCGGCGTAATTGCCTACGTCCACTTTGAGGTTAAACTTTATTGATCTTCTTTATCGTTGATTACAAATACAATTCGTGAATCAAATGCTTGAAGGAAGCTGTTAAGTAGAGAAGATGAGTCTTGAAAATGGCAGAGTCTCCCTGGTGTTTTCTCTCCAAAAAAGGCCCCCTTTCACTGTGACCCTGCCCCTCTATTTATAGGCAAAAGTGGGTTGGACTACCCAAGCGGGCTTGTTAGCCGAACGTTCGAGCCCAGGCGCTGCATGCCGAACCAGGTACGCCGAACGCTTCCATGCCGAACGGTCCTTCCCATGCCGAACGGTCCTTCCCATGCCGAACGGTGCTCCTGATGTATGGGAAGTGTAGGGTGGTTGCAGTGAAGCCGAGCGTATCTCTATTTGAAGCTCTTGACCGACCAATGTATGTAGTTCGAACGCTCTCGTTGCCGAGTTATCCTATCGCCGAGTTCCACTGACGCCGAGTGCCTCTGGATGCCGAGTACTCCGGATGCCGAGAACCGTGGGATGCCGAACACTAGTTGACGCTGAGCATAGGTTGTTGCCGAGTGCTCTCCTTGACGCCGAATGCCCTTACGCCGAGTACTCCTGTACGCCGAACAATCTCGTATGCCGAGCAGTCTTGACGCCGAGCACACTTGTCGCCGAGCACTCGTTGGATGTTGGGTGCCTCGTCGAACACTCCTGGCTGTCAAGTGCCTCGCCGAACACCAGGGGATGCCGAGTACTCCTGTATGCCGAGCAGCCTTGACGCCGAGTACTCTGGTACGCCGAACAGTCTCGATGCCGAACACTAACGGATGCCGAGTACTATGCCGAGCACACTTGTCGCCGAGCACTCATGGATGTCAGTTGCTTCGCCGAACACTCCTGGATGGCCAGTGCTTCGCCGAACACTCCTTGATGCCAATCGCTCTCTGATGCCGAGCACTTATTGCCGAGTACTAGTTGCCTGGTCAAATCCCCAGGAAACATATATCATTTGACATATCGGTACTCGCACAAAGCAATTACACATATGGTCGCTCCTCAACAGCCTTATTCTTCGTGCTAGTCGACGACATTACTTAGTAGTGTCCTTGACTAGCGTGAGTATAGAGGTGGGGCGTCACAACATGGTATTAGATCCAAACTTCGGAACAATGTAGAATAATCTAGCAAGGATCATTGTCCTAAGTCTTTCTTAGGAATCATGCCATAGGATTTAATTTGAGTCTTCGTACCATTCTATCCTATTTTCTTTTGTGATCCTTGCTTTATCAATCAAGGTTTTTTGATATTCATTTTGAGAATAACCTTTTTCCTCTTCTTTCTTTCTTTCTTAGAGAAGAGAAATGGTTAGACCTGGCCGTTGCAGCGCCGGTCAATCTAGTGCTACTCCTCAGGATGGAGTATTTATGTCAGCTCAACAACTTTTAGATCTTGTGAACAATGCCCGAGCTGCCGGACCCATTCCAGCGCTAACTCACCCTAAATCCGAGTTTGCACGCTTATGCAGAGATTATACCGCTTTGGGTGGAAGGCCATTCAAGGGATCCGAAAGTGTTATAGAAATCCAAGCTTGGCTTAGATCATGCGATCGCATCTTTTCCTGCATGGATCTTATTGATTCACTTCGAGTCCAAGTGGCTTCTAGCACGCTCCAAGAAAGAGCATTAGATTGGTATGAGCTTTTGATTTCTGAAATTATCGAAGCGGATCTTACTTGGGAGAAATTCCGGGAAAGGTTCGAATTGAAATTTGTGCCGGAGGCTGAAAAAGTAACTTTAGCCCGCGCTTTATTGACATTGTTCAAGGTAAATCTTCTGTGGCAGATTATGTCGCATCTTTTGAATCTCTCTCTAAATATGGGGTCGAGTATATTAATACCCCATTGAAGAAAAATCAGAGGTTTGTTTATGGGTTGAATAAGAACCTTAAAATGCCTTTGCTTCTGAAACTAGAAGTTTCTTTTGATCAGCTTATTGATATCGATCTTCGACTTGAAGAGGCCGATAATGAAAGTAATGTTGAATTTATGGGTGCCAAATAGAACTTCAACAATAACATGAAGAGGCCTATTAAGTTCAAAGGCCCCAATCCCGACAAGAAAGGGAAGCAAGAAACTTCTGTAGCAAAGACTCCTACCACTAGTCGTGGATGATGCTACAATTGTGATTCTATAGACCACTATGCAAATGAGTGTCCGCAACCCCTCTATTGTCGCTATTGCAAAAGTCTGAGTCATCATATATCTGCGTGTCCCATACTTCAAGCAAGAAGGAGGGAAAGCTAAAGGTTGTGCAAGCCTCTACTAGCACTTCTCTTGGTCAAGGTATTTTCTATCCTTGACGATATTTGTTTTGTGATTATCTTATTCGAGTTCCTTTTGATTTGGGTTCATCTCATTATTTTATATCAAAAGAACTTGATGATTCTTTCTCCTTTTAATTTTATGGGCTTGATGATTTCACTGAGAATTGCGTATCCGGTTGGTGGATCTGCAACACTCAGTTTACTTTATGAAAATGTCGAGATTGTTTTATGTGATTATTCTTTTCGAGCCGATTTGCATGTTATGCGTTACTTAGGCCTCGAAATTGATTTTTTTTTGGAAAGTATTGGCTTTATTATTATGAAGCCCACATCCTATGTCCTGAGCGGACTTTATATCTTCGACATTCTCAATCTGTTAAGCAGATTTCTATTGTTTTTAAAGATTTTGATTTCCAAATTTGGTGGCAACATTTTAGTTTTTTAAAACCCACTTGATGAAGAAGATGTTATTTTTCCCATTCAAGTAATTTGTGAATTTTTCGGAATATATTTGAGCTTGTCTTAGGATTATCACCTAAGCAATCTATTGTGTGGTGCTAAGGTCTTTTCACCTCGACCTTGCCACTGGTTTTTCATCAGCTATGAGTTGCGGAGGATAACATTCCACTTACCGCATTCGGCACTCATTGTGACTTTTGTGTTTGGTTTGTTATGTCATTCGGTATGACGAGCCTTTTACCTTATTTCATCCATTTTGTGAATCGAGTATTCTACGAATATCTCGATTAGTTTATCCTTGTATTTATTGATTATGGATGAAACAACAATTTAAAATATGCAAATCTTTTCAATAAGATATTTATAAGTATGATTGGATTTTGTTCTTAAACGAGCAAAGAATGTTCGTAAAATTTTTAAGAGACTTGTTTATTATAGAAGATGATTTTGTGTTGTTTTGCCCATTGAGTGCTTTAAGGATTCTGGTTGGCGCGCTTGATCAACGTTATCGATAGGAATCTCCTAAACACTATGATGAGACAATCAAACACGGTAAATTGACTTGTAATAAGTAAATTTTTCTAAAAAGAGGATTACATAAAGTTAATGAAACTTTTGAATGTCTTAGCTTTTTGGGAAAGAGGATGAGAACTCTTTTCCGATGTTTTTATTCTTGTGATTTCCGAAGGGAACCAAGACTTTATTGTTTGTACCGATACTAGTCGTATTGGTTTTGGTGTCATTCTCTTGCAAAGGGAATGTGTTATCGCATTTGCTTCTTGACAATTAAAGCTTGTCGAGACTAGATATGCCACTCATGATCTATAGCTCACAGCTATTGTTTTCGCTTTTAGAACTTGGCTCATTATCTTTTGGGAGAGAAATTTGTTCTCTACTCCGATCATAAATTTTTGAAGTATTTATTTTCTCAAAAGGAACTTAATTGGCGTCAACAATGTTGGCTCGAGTTCCTTGCATTTTATGATCTTGATATTTTTTATACTCCGGAAAAGGGTAATCGTGTTGCCGACGCCCTTAGCCAAAAGTAACAAGCAGTTGTTTCAAGGATGATATCCGAGTGGAGTGATCTCGAGACTTTATCCACTTGTGAGATTCGAGATCGTGAATCCAATTCATGATTCACCTCTTGTTTTGTGTAGCCTTGAGGCTCGTCCTTCTCTTGCTGACTGTACCTCTTTTGGTAGAACTCTATGTCATGTTATATTGCATGGAGTTCCTACTTCTATTGTTAGCAATCGTGATCCATTATTTTGCTAGTGGGTTTTTGCAAGGTCTTCAAAAGCTTTGGGAACAAAGCCTAATTTTAGCACCGCCTATTGTCCTCAATCCGATGGATAAATAGTGCATGTGAATCAAACTCTTGAAGATCTCTTTCGTGCATGTGTTCTTGATTTTGGTGGAAGTTGGGGAGATCATATTTCTCTTGTTGAGTTTTCTTCCTATAATAGCTTCCAATCTTGTGTTGGTATGGTACCTTTCAAGGCACTCTATGGGAGGCTATGCCAATTTCCTTCGTGTTGGCTTGAAGCCAGTGAGAAGCTGGTTTTAAGTCCAGACTTTATTGGTGTTCATTCGTGTTTCACCTATGATGGGTGTTGTGCGTTTCAGTCGATCAGGAAAGTTAGCACCTCGATATGTTGGTCCCTTTCCCATCACCGAACGTATTTTTTCCGTGGCTTATTGCCTTTTTATTACCGACTCAATCTTTTGCTATTTATGACGTTTTCCACGTCGTTTTACTGCGGAAATACCTAGGGATTCCGATTTTCATTCTTGAGTCCAGTGTAATTGAAGAAATTGAAGTTTCACCAAATTTGACTTATGAGCAATATTCTATTCGTATCATTGCTTCAGAGGTTAAATGTCTTCGAAATAAAGATGTTCTTCTTGTGAAAGTTTAAGGGTCCTCAAATCCTAAGGATTGCTCTTGGGAATCTTGAGAATTCATCGAGCAAACACATTCGGACTTACTTTTTCATGCTCTTTATGGTGAACTTTTTATTCAAATTTTCTTTTGTGTTGATATGCTTTTATGGTTGTTACTCTTTATTCTCTTCTTAAGTATTGCGAGGACGTAATTTCTTTAAGGAGGGGAGTCTATAACAACCCGCATATTTTAAGATTGTACATTTAAATATAGCATCGTTAGTCAGATTAAAGTCTGAAAAGCTACTTTTTGCAAACAGTCGAATTGGGACTCGAGACCACTTCCATTGAGTCCAAAATGGTGTTTGCGACTTTTTTGAGTATAAGCATCGATATGTTTGGAGTGAGTTGAATTTTTCTATTTTTCACTTAGGGCTTTGGGCTTGGGTTTGGGTTTCACCCAACTCATCCTATACTCTAACTCAGTCCCCTTCTCCTCTTCATTCATTCTTTTATTTCCTAACACTTCAAGCTTTAGAAAAATGGGGGAAGAGATTGGAAATAGAAATTCCTAAGCTCTAGATTCTTTTGCAAACTCAAATTCTTGCTCCAAAATCAAAGAGAAGCTTAGGTAAGCCTTCTCTTCATCTTCTCCATTTCATTTCCTCTCAATTTCAGAAATGTTCTAAACCCTAACTTAGGAAATGTTTTCCTTTGTGCTTAGATTGAAGCTTCTTGGGTTATAATCGAAGATATATTGTTCTTGCCTTGCTCTATAGCTTCTCTCTTGTGTTTTTGGGTTTAAAGGTGAGTTTTTGAACTCACATCTTTGTCTATTCTATCATTGATGTTAGGTATGAATTCCTAACACTTATTCATGTTCATTTGCTTTTGGTTTGAATTGATTTGGTGAACATTTCAATTTTTGGTGTTTTGAAGTCTAAAACTCTAAAAATCTTAGCTTTGATGTTTGATCATGTTTTTGGAGGTGTAATGAAGAGCCTATAGGGCTGGGTTGTCGATTGGCATAAACCCCTAGCGCCCATTGCTCGTCCGATCGCAAATTGGAAGAGTTTGCACTTCATTTGGATAGGCTGAAAAACAGTCCCAGTGGCAGTCAGTCGACTGACCTCTGAAGTCAGTCGACTGGCTGTAGCAACCAAGAGTATCTGGGACTGTCTACAGAAAATGGAAGTCTCTGTTTTTTGCAGTCAGTCGACTGGCCTCTGTAGTCAGTCGACTGACTGCAGGAAATGAAACTTTCTGGTTTCTGGCTCAGTCAACTGGCCTCTACAGTCAGTCGACTGACCTGCTTGTTATTGCCTATTTTGCCTATTTAGCTTGAGGTTCCAATTTTTATCGATTCGTGATTGTCCGATTTATTGTTATCATTTATTATTGACTTTGATGACTTCTTTTTCGGGACTTTTGAGAATATCCATTTTGATGGATACGGTATCGATTTCTTTGGATTTGATTCACGTCTTCGTATGTGGATTATGGTGATTGATTGTTTCTACAATCATTTCTATGCTTTGTCACTTTAAAATACAAAGGTTTCTGTACTAGTAGAAAATATTCAAACTCTTTTAAAAAGATGATTTCAACTCTATTTTTAATACAAAGCTCGTTTATAAAACCGTTTTCTAATCTATTAGTATATACAAACCTTTACCTCATTCGTATGAGAAATCTAATTAAACGGCTTAGTAAAACAAGTGGTATGAAACGCTTGCGTTTACTTCGTCGGTTAATTTTTTGACTTGTTCGATTGAAACTCTTGTGACAATTTTCGAGTGGAAATCTACAATTTGTTCGTAAATATTTGAGTTAAGCAAGTGGTTATGGGACATGAAGCTAAACTCTTATATTTACTAGCTTAGCGTAATCGACACTTCTTGATGATGGATGATGTTCATTTTGTGATTTATACTAGCATTGTGCGATGTCTCTTTGTCTACGTGGGGGACTATACCCCGTTCTGTTAAGCTTCATCTCATTTTTATGGGCTATCGACTCATGGTCTTTGGACCGTTCGTGGAGCAATCGGCTGATAAAGTCGGTGCATGGGGTGTATCTTTTTAGGTGCATCGATGTTCGACTAGGCATGGGGTGTATCTTTTTAGGTGCATCGATGTTGGTTTATACATGGGGCGTATCTTTTCAGGTGCGTCGATGTTCGACTATGCATGGGGCGTATCTTTCTGGGTGCGTCGATGTTTGGTTTATGGTTAGCGACCATGGAATAGCGTTCCGTTTGTGATACACGTGTTGGTGAGTTTTCATGCTCCCGTTTGTGATAGGCCTTCCCCCTTTTGAGATTTCTGGATTTCTGGTTGTGATTTCTAGAATTTGTGTTTCACCAATTTTTGTAGATTGGCATTGATATGTTTTGTCAATATTTGTGTTTTGGTGAATGATTTAAAGAATGTGATTCTTTTTGGTGCTTCGAGTTGGTTTGAGATATTGTATGATTTTTGTTGTCATTTGATGTATACTTGAAACAGTATGACATTTATGTTATCATACGTTTTTGGTCATATCTCTTATCCTTTATCATTCTATCTGATATTTATAGCTAGACTGATCCGTTTATTATTTTCTTCTTAAATAATACTCGGGTCAGATCGAGGTATTTCAGGTGCTCCTGCTTGACTTTTTAATCAGGGATTATCATCTGATTCTTTTGGCTAACTACTTTAGATTAGTAGTTTTTGTTACTATACATTTGAGATATAGACTCCTTGATGTATAATTATTCTTTTGTCTAGCACTTGTATTTATTCTTTTGTGTTGTAGTGGATCTTCTATGACCACTACTTTGATGTACACTTCCATGTGTTAAATTCATATCTGTTTCCGCCTTTGTGATATGAATATCTGTGACTGATTTGTGTTATGTTTATTTCTATATTTGTTTTCGAAGACTATTTAGCCACTGTGTGGTAGCTTTGAGTTTGTATTAGATATGTCAGATTTCCTTCAGAAATGAAATGTAAGTTATATCATTTGACATATCGGTACTCGCACAAAGCAATTACACAGATGGTCGCTCCTCAACAGCCTTATTCTTTGTGCTAGTCGATGGCATTACTTAGTATGTCCTTGGCTAGCGTGAGTATAGATGTGGGGCGTCACATTCGATGTGTGCAACTACTGGGATGTGTGCTAAGGGGTCATTGATAATTCAGAGGTTTTGAAGTGTGCTCGTAAAGAGGAAGTATGTGAGGATGCTTACTTGGATTTGTCGATGTATGATCCATTACCGTGGACCTTATCAGTATGACGGTCTAGTTCCTAGCCGTCGAAGTCTAACATTTGAACCAAGCAACATCTCGATGGGTATAGACTTCAAAATGATGAAGAAATGAATCAAGAAACTTAGAAGATGTAAAGATTGAAGAATGATGGAAACTCAAGAATCTGACTAAGTATAGGAGAAGTCAAACCGATCAGTGCCGAATAGTTCTGAGGGATCGGTACCGATCGTCTAGAATCAAAATAGGACATGCTCTAGCCTATGAATTGTTCACAAGCAAGTTTTGAGAAAAAGACAAGTTTTAGGGAAGTTAAACCATTTAGTAACAAATGGTCCTTGATAGGCAATTTTGTCACAAAGACACAAAGCTTGAAGACTTAAGCAAATATAAAGAGCAAGCTAATGAGTGGGTAAGCAAAACCATTCGACGCCAATCAAAATCCATTGGTACAACTATTGAGATGTCATGAATTTGACTACTTCTTTGCGGTTACGAACTTAGATCTGAATGATTACTTGTTCAAACTCATTTTGCCGACTATGGTGAAGGATTCTCCTACAATAGACACTTTCTGTCACATGGAAAGGGGACTTTTGGATCTTTACTCGAATTTTGCATTGAATTGCTACCATTTTCGAAAACAGCTTATCTATAGATCTGAAATTGTTGTAAATTTGGTTATAATCTCAAAAGAAATTCGAAAAATTCATAGAAGATGTAAGCTTAAGATTCTAGCCAAACCACTTTAAAAACCTCATGTTTTTTCGTCTTGATTTCATTTCTTAATTGTTTTATTTTCATTTTTTGTTCGATTAGGAGTATTTTCCCATATTTTGAGCAAACTTTAATTTTATGCTTCCATTGAAAATGAATTTCTCAGGCATATATCTGCTTCTATTTTGGATTTGGAAGAATCTACAAGTCAGATCTAGGAAGATATGGTCCTGCGGAAGGAAAATGGTTCTGGATATAGATATATTATTAGAGGGGATAATGAAGGATACCAACATAATGAAGAAGAAACTAATTAGTCGATGATCCACTTGAAATCTTCATCTCAATAAGAGATTGTGATAATGGCTGAGATGGAGAAGATGATGATGGAAATAAACTTGAAGATGCAGCAGCGACAACAAGTTCAAATGGATACAATGAAAATGTTGCAAGAAATGGCTAGCACCATAACTCAACCCCTACTACAATTTGGATCTCGCAGGCGAAAGAAGAGTAGGAGAGATTCAACGTCTTCTGATTTCAATGAAGAAAGCCCATCTTCATCGAAGCAGAAATGAAGACCAGGCAAAAGACCAGTGTAGAAAAGGGTTGGGGCAATGTAGAAAAAGCTGGTAAACGATGAAGCCACTCATCCAACGTCGAAACCATTTGGTGCCAAATAGTCGAAACTGGTCGGTATCGATCGGTCGGTTAAGAGGTTAAATTTATATGATGGTGAAAAGGAGTTGCAACTATTTGATGCTGGTGGAGGGCAAACTTTGGTCCTTATGATAGTGGTGCTGGAGCAAAAGCTAGTGAGCTGGCTAGAAGGAGATGAAGTCCGACAAAGTGTCAGCATGGGCCGAGACGAATGGTTCATGTAGAGATAGTGGAACCTAAACATCATATAACTAACTGAGATTATTTGATGGGCTAAACACTAAGGGACGTTCAGGATGATCGTCGTCCGATAGGCTAAGGCGATGAAGAGTATATTGTCGACATGACAAAAATTTTGATGAATAAAAATCAACAGCGATGAGATGATGAGTGGGGTTCATTAGCAAGTCGAACCCTATTCATTGAAGATATTCTTGAAGAGGCATTTGAAGAAATTTGCGTTGCTGATCATTCCAAGCTATAGTGACATGACTGATCATAGACAACATTTGGTGAAGTGTGGATGGTAAATGGATAGTGCTCGTGCAACGGATGCTATGAGATGAAGATGTTTTCTCAATCTTCTTGAATGAATGGTAATGATGTGGTTCGGTTGGCTTGAGCTTAGATACATATCATTGTTTAATCAATTAGCAAAGCGATTTATGGAGCAATTTCAAGTTTATAATGTTTAGCTAAAGGATGCTATGTCATCATCGAACGTTCATCAGAGGTCTAGAGAGCCCTAACTTTTTTTTGAAATTTAATGCTGCTATGGTGGTAGTGAGTAACCTTAAAGAGGAGATAGTGTTGATGGCACTTATGAATGGGGTTTGCACATAGACTAACTTTAGTAGATGTCTCAAGAGGAAGGAGCTAGCTTCTTTGAAAGAGTGTTATAGAAAAGCATCTCAATATCTATGCTCAAAAGAGATAGATCTAGAGCCAGGATTGACAACTAGAGTCAGGATGGACCGAGCAGTGTGCTTCAGAAAAACATAGCTGTCAAGAAAGACATTAATAGCACTAGAAATGTTATAGTAAATGTTGGGAAAACCAATAACAAGTAGAAGAGCTATAGTGATGACAAAAAAATGCAAGATAAGCAGAAGCGTTCGAGATTTGTTTGTGATGGGGATTATATAGAGTTGATGGACTTTGTTGAAAATATTTACCTTGCTATGCAAAATATAGAGCATTACTTGAAGCCTCTCCCGAGGGAAGCCACTAAAGAGGAGAGATGCCTAGGAAAGTATTGTTGCTTTCATGATACTCATTGGCACAATATAAATGATTGTAGGCATTTGAAGGATGTTAGAGAATATTTGATTCGTAAGAAATGGTTGCAGCAATATGTGAGCAACTTGCAAGGGAGGCCGGCTAATAATCAACCCTAGCAATGGTCAGATCAAGGGAATCAGGCTGGGTCCAATCGAGAAGGACCGAGACAGCCAGCTAGGTATAGTTATTAAAGCGATATCTAGACATTCGCATCATGTGGAACAAAGATAGAATGAAATGGAGCGCTATGGTAGCTCCATGAGGCATGCACCTTGTAACAACCCTGTTTTCGAAACCATAATATTAAACTAATTTGATTAAAATAGAAGTGTTGAATTCGATTTTCATAAGTATTATTTTGGAAATAAATTATCACTTGATTAAAGTTACTTTAATAAAAGAATTGAATTAGTTAAAATTAAAATAAAAAATGTTTTAATAAGATTCATTTGTGTTAAGTTGTTAAATAATTAAAGAGAGCGAAATAATATTGGATTGAATGAAATCGTGCAATTATCAAATTATATTTGGTAGATAGAAGTGTAAATCGATAAATTGACGAAGATGAATAAATTTATGTATATCGGTTCGATGTAGAATTAAATAATAATGATGACTGAATCAAATAAAATGGTTTAGTTATTGAAGTATAATTTGCAGAATAAAGTGTAAATAAGTTTCAACGATTTTAATTAGACTAGAATAGATTCACAAATTAATGAAAATAGTTGCTAAAGAGAAAAGAAAAACCAATTATTTAAAACAAGGGCCTACCCCACTCAAGCCCATTTCCATTCTCTCCCAGAACCAAAACCCAGCCCTTTTTCTATTGCAAAATCAAAAATAATAAAAACACGTTTTCTATATCTTCATATTGCAAAATCCCTAAATCAAATAACCCTAATTCAAAAATTGCGACTAATTCTTTTCGTGAAAAAAAATGAAATAATGGGTGATCGTCGCTTGGCCAAGTGCGATCACCGGAGGGCACAACATCGACGCACGCATGAAGGAGAAGGTGGACTCGAGTCTGGGTCGTGTGCGATGGAGAAGCGACGAGGCTTGGGAATTTTGATTGGAGGAAGGGCGAGGATGAGGCGAGCAAGTGGAAAGGACATGATTTTATCGTTCGCGACGGAAGACTTGGTGGCCGATGGTTTGAGGCGTGCATTCATTTTTTGTGTGGTGGCTTGTGTACGCTGGTGACAGTCGAGGCATGGTTGACAATTGATGGAGGTGCGGTTGCAAGCAAGGGGAGCAGCTGCAATCTGGAGAGAGGAAAGTGGCTGAAGTTGAAGCAGGCCAGCAACGCTTATGGCGGATTACTTCACATCGTTAAGGTGAGTTAATTTATTTCACTCACACTTTATATCTAAATCTTTATATCCATTTGCATGCTTTTTTAGGTTATGAATTTCATTAATTATCGGTAATGATTGAATGAATTTGGTGAAATACAATTGCATGCCATGGAATATCTTGGTTTGATGGTCGAATGAGTACATTGTGTGATTGAAACATTGAATTGGAATTAATGTTCGATTAGGTAGTTGCATGCATGTTGGAAACCATGGAAAAAGTATTTGGTTTTCGTAGTTTAATTATAAGATGATCGTACATTATTTGTATAATCAGAGTTTGCCAAATAGCAATTCGAATCGTTAAATTAGCTCTATTTGACGAATAATATTTTGTGGAGAATTTATTTTAGAATTTCAATTTTCGACTAATTTGTTGTTTTGATTCATTTTGAATTTTGATGAATGGTTTTGATTGATGGTTTCAAATATTTTTAAATTCTCAAGTGTGAACTTCTTTATTAAAAAAATCATTTTGGAAATTTTATTAAACCATTTTAAATTCTTAATTGAATTATTAATTCAAAATTTTATTTCAAGCTTTGAAACTAGTTTATTATTCACAAAATCCTTTAGAAATTATTAATTCAATTATAATTTTAATTATAAGGTTACTTTAAAGGAAAACAAAATATGTTGCTCCTTTGGAAAAGATATTACAATGGAAATTATCTTATTAAAGGAAATCATGGTTTTAGAAGTTATTTAAATAAGTTTTAAAAGAATTTAAAAGCTTTTGTAAATAAGTAACTCTTCTTTAAAATGAGTTTAGGAATTTAAAAGTGAATTTGTAAGTTGCAATTTAAATGGATTTATTATATTGAATTGTTTAAACATGTTAAAGCGTTTTCAAAATAAGATATTATCTATTTTGATTCTTATTGGAAATTTAATTTATAAAATATAATTGAATTATACTATTTCAGATTTCAGATTTTTAGTAGTAATCGACTATTTTGAGTTAAAATTCTTTTAAATGTTATTTAAAGAAATATATCTAAATATAGGAATAAAGCTTTGTTTTAAAATGAATTTAACTAAGATTTTCAAGTTTACAAATAATTTATGGTTTTAAAGTGTTTATAAAGAAATATTATATATATATATATATCTATATAGATTTGAGATAAAGTGAATTATCAATTACTAAAATAGTGTTTTGATTCAAAAAACTAATAAAGGAATTTTATTTTAAGAATTAAAACTTTGTAAGTCTTTTACATACAGACATACATACATACATGCATACATACATACATACATGCATACATACATGCATGCATACATACATACATACATACATACATACATACATACATACATACATACATACATACATACATACATATATATATATATTTGAGTTATTAGATTTTAAAAGTAACAAATTTAAAAGTAAGCTATAGATAAAGCAAAGTTGGAACCATTCCTATATAATAAAATTTTATTAATTACTTTCAACCTATAAACTATTGTTGGCCTTTATTGTATTTAACTTTTGGCTATTTTTATGCAAGCCTGAATTGGATTTTTGTTTAATTTCGTGATTTTCTATGAAACAAAGAATTTTAATAAACGATTGAATTGTCGAGTGGTATGGGACATGTAACGCCCCACCTCTATGCCCATAATAACAAAGAGTATTAAAAGAAATACTGTCTATTATTACGAAGAATAAGGCTGGATAGGAGCGGCCATCCGTAGTTGGCCTTATGCTAATATTGGTTACCTCGATAGGAGTGGTATATACTTTTCATTTTTCATCTTATTTATTTACTCCCATCGACATACCCAATTATCAGTATAAAACAAACTACGATGGTTCATAATAGTTTAGGACATTAGATATAATAATAACACAGATAATATAAATGCGGAACACAGATAAAACAAAAGTCTCATATATATATAACTGATGTTAGTTACAATATAGTTGACACGATACATATGATACAACTACAACTGTCGACTCTGGAAGTTATATATACAAGTACATTATCGACTAATATACATGAATACATATCAACCTATACAAGGACACGACTACTACAAAATGACGCAGACCACTTCAAAAGATATAAAAAGTCTTCATATCCTGAACAGCAACTCAAAGCAGGTAATCTACAACCTGAAATAACTCGGGTCTGACCCGAGTATTAAATTCAAAAGAAAATAATACACGGGTCAGTCTAATTCAAACTCAGTTATTAATGCACAGAAGCAATAATAATCCATATCAAATAGACGACAGTCACAGAAATCTCGTATATCCGACCTCTCGATACGAGGATCGGATAACGGTAGATATAACACTAAACAGTGTTAAATGACAAATCAACAATCCAAATCAGAATACAACTCCAAAACATTGAAATTAACCAACGAAACAATTCAACAAATCGAAACATCAATTTAAAACTGTCAAATCTGATAGGGCTGCAGTACACGCACGCGTGTACTGCCTCGCCTCTATCGTAGGAGATACACAAAAGCTCAGTGAAAGTCACAAATGATCACAAGGTCAAACCCCAAAATCGGGTTCAACTCAAGTGAATTTGAAAACAGATCCAAATGCATTAATGCAATGCAAAACAACAAGGACCAAAACTGCATATAAAACGAAACTGTAGTCACCAACGAATACAAGGGCAACTGCAAATAAAAATCAGTGCATCAACGCAATGAAACCCAACAAGGGAAAAATCTCAACAATAAAGCACTACAGCCACCACAATTATTTAAGGGAAAGACTGCAACAGTGAAATGAAACAGTGCATCCAGTAAAAGAGGCAACAAGTGGTGTACAAATGAATACATTATTAAACAAGATAGACTATAAGTCAAGTGCCAGCGTATAAGGCAGCAAGCACATGAATGTGCAACAGTGAAACATACACCTATATACATACATGAACGTATGTATACAAATGGTCAAGTGAACAAAAGGTAAGTGAACAACTACAAGTACAGGTAGCAGCAATAATGCAAACCACAATGTCACAGCAACTAGGTGCACCAGACCAGGCTACAAGATATCATAGTACAGACAACAAAAAGAATGGAACCACGACTAACTCAAATGAATACAGAACAGTAAACATATATGCACAGGCACAAAGACAGTGAGCTACCTGATGAACTTATGTGCAGTGACCAGTGAACCACTATAAGAAACTGGACCAAGTTTGACTCAAACACAAACTTTATCATACATGATACATTGACAACATGGATGCAAGCAAATACATCTGATTCAATTAAATGACCAGACTAAAGTCAAGACCAATGCCAATGTCATGGAATTACATAAACTAGTTCAAGTGTGCTACAGGGAAAAATACAACATGAATCTGTACAATGCGAATATTAGGCTCGACTGGACAGCCTCATCATTGAAATGGACATGTTCATAATTTGATACAAGGAACCATATGCTGAACTAGTATGCAAGTGAATGCAACGTGAACCAATAGTGCACTGGTAAGGTTAGCAAGGCTTAGCAAGTACATGAAGACGATGAAACAAGTGCAACATAATGTGACAATGTGCAAAGTCGAAGCTACAACTCAAGACCATATGCAATTTGAAACTGCAATACAGTAGACAACAACAACATCGTCAAAGAATTTAACATCAAGCAAAGTCAGAGTCAGAACAGTGGTAATCAAAGTAGCAAAAGAACGCAATAAGTCAAAAATGATCAAAGCCGAAGCTATGAATTGAAACAAGTCATAAAAATCTCAAACATCCAAACGAATATCAACGGCCAACGCAAATGCCAAGAACGAACAGTTCAAAACCAAGTAAATGCCTACGTCACAATAAAACAATTCAATGTCGAGACCCATGCCAACAGAGAAGCGCACGGAGCAAGTTAGAACTCAACAAAACAGTGGTGGTCAAAACTGAAAATAAACAATCGCAGTGGCAAAGAAACCGAACAAGTTAGAATCGCCACCATTTTATGCGAGTAATTCGAATAAGCCAGAGGTCAATCACAAGCATAAAAATGGCCAAGATAAATCAAGTGACAAATTCAATAAACCAAAAATCGAAGATCTTGAATCATATTTGAATTAGAAACGTGAGTGAAAATTCACTCACCTAATTCCTAGAACCTAGATCCAAAAGCTGAAATCCCTCTTCGCATGGCGCCTGTCAAGCTCGAAGCAAGGCGGATCGAACAGCTTGGAGTCGAGCGAAGCAAACCCTAGCAACCATTTTTGTTTCTTCGTTTATTTGGTTTAGGGCTTGAAAAATAAAAGAAGGAACGGGATTGCTCTAGATAAATGTCACCCCACCAAGAAAAGAAACATGGGCCACTACAAAGTTTTAAAGCCCGTCTAACAACTAACATATTTATCCAAGAATTTCAATTCGATTAAAATCCCAACAGAAATTTACAGCCAATTTAATCGTCGTTTGACGAAATTTAATTGTTCTAACCTTCGGGTTGTTACAGGACACTTTGTACAATTCTTTCGATTATTATTATAATTTGTTAAATAGAGTTTGAGTGGAAATTACTAGCTTTTGGTAAATATTTGAATTTACTATCTGGTATGGGACGATTAGTTAAACTCTTGTAATTATTGGAGTGACAGTAATTAACATTTAGAGTTGTATTATCTTAGGTGTTCGAATTTCAGACCGATAGATCCCCGAGAGAAGATAACTCATTTTTCATCGATTTGAGAATCGATACATTTTTAGATTTGGGTATGTAGATCTCTTTCGGAAAATCTGTTATGATGTAAATACGGCTGTCTCTTTCGGAAGGCATATTTTTACATGCATCGTAGTCTATAGATACTACAACCTATCAGTTTATTTTTGTTTTATACAGTTCGACTATGTTTACCTCTTTTGGAAGGTAAATTTGCATAGGACAAATTAGGTACACAGCTGCTCTTTTCTTTGAGTGGTGTTCCTAATCTACAATCTCTTTCGAAAGGCTTCCTTTCTATGTAGTGGGTCTCTTTCTATAGATTTCGTGTCACTATATTAAACTAATAGATGACTACCATTATTATTTCATTATTGATGATTACTTATTCAGATATTTTTAGTATGGATATTTTTTATTCTTTATGGCTCTGAGGAATTTTGAATTGGTTATCACCATATTTTGAGATGATAGTTTATTGAGACTTGATATGTATTTATGAAATCGTTATTTGTTAAATATGCCTTATTTGAGTATTTGTTTTTGGGCATATTTTATTGATGACTTATTTGGTTATTATTAAGTCAAAATTTTGAAACTTGTATTTATTGGTTTGATATGCCTTTTTGAATTTTTGGGTTTTAGGCATATTTTGAGATGACTTATTTTAGAGTTAAGTCATTTATGGAATTATAAAGTAACGAATTTAATTAATATGCCTTATTATGACCGTTTGTTTGGCATATTTTATATGACTTATTATTTTAAGTCATATAGTTATCATATTAATATCTCACCTTACATAGTCTGACCCGTAGTCTGACCCGTTTATTATTTTAATACGCGGGTCAGGCCGAGACTTTACATGTACAGGGACCCATTGGCCTTTGGATTTTGGGCTAGCATTGAAGTAGACTATTTTGATAGTTTTAGTTTATTTCATACTTGTATATATTGACAATTACGAGTTTATGTCATTTATATTATATAGTAGTGACTTTGTACTTGATACAAGATTTTGGATATGATGTATATATTTATGTGCGTCTAGTACTCATATTTTGTAGACTCACATTTTATTATGTATATGATGAGGTATATTATTCCGTGGTGATCTGTGACTCATATTCTGATTAATCTATATTATATATTGTTCTGAATATTTTTAATCGGTGTGTTTTTTTACTTTGTATTAATATTGTACATGTCTAAATTTCAGTTTAGATCCTCAAAAAGTTAAATAAGACGTGTCAGTGTTAGTATAAAGATATATTCACATTCGATTGTCCTTAACCATCCGTATTCTCCGGATTAGCATACGATATTACTTGTAATGTTCTTGCTAAACTGGGCATAGCGGTGGGGTCGTCATAGCTTGGTATCAAAGCTGGATTTAAAACATTATAAAATATAAATTGCACAGAGTAGAGATCTAGACCTAGATGACCTTGAGTTCTGTCCCTTGGGTGTGTAGTTGTTAGTAATTTAATTAATTATTTACGAATAGGAATATAAATGATTATTGGGAATAATCATTGGGACGTATTTGAAAAAAATATATTTTGATAATACTATATAACTTATTGTTATGTAAATATTGGAACTTACTTTCATTAAAAGTGAGATTTGATAAATAAATATTGATTAGACCTTAGATGGCTTATAATCAAATTGTTGTGTCCTGATTTGTTAGTGATCAGAGTGCGCAACGGAAACTGGAAATTAGCTTTCCTCCGACGGCGATTGTTTGATTAAAATGTGTGTTGTTTGTATCAATGTTTATTTTTGTTTATGCTTGGTTTAAAATGTGCAATTGAATAAGACATTATCACTCTAAGAATTTATAATCCTATTTGAATCTGGACGAATCTAATCATTAATAAAAGCCAGCAGTTTCTACCAAATAGAATTGCTGGGAAATAATAAAAATATCTAAGCAATTAATCGTTATAAAATACAGAATGATAAATAATATATATCTGATTAAATTTGGAATTTGAAAATATACTTAATAAATCAAATAAGATATGATAAAAATTGATCGGTTGATGGATGCTTGGTTGTTTTAAAATTGTAAGTGATTGTACAAAATTAATACTGAGTAGGAGTCACTATTGAGAGTTGAAACCTACTTAATAATAACAATAAGAACTTGCAGTATCTTCAATAGTGTAGTTACCGTCAGAATATTGAAAATTTAAATTTACGTAAAATAAAATGTTAATTCATATATGTTGTAACGACCCGGCATTTTCAACCATTCGCATCCGCACATGTCGGACCTGAATTGCTCAAAATATCAGATTGTTAATTTAAAATTTGGTAAAGCTCAGCATATACAATAAATCAATCAATCACAGAATCACGGACACAGAGTAATACAATAATACGCAGCGGAATAGATAAAATAGTAGTTCATGAAGCTACTATATAAACATCAGAGTTAAAAATAAAATACAACAGAATATCTCAAATATAGTGAAGTCTTCAGTACGAATAGATGACCTCTCTAAACAAATCAACTGGAAAAGCTAAAAGCTGAATCGATGGTTGGATCTCCAATTGAATCTCCAAACTCCAAGGGTGAGTCTCAAATGCTGTATCACTCAGTCTGACCCGAGCGTAAAGCAAAACACAAAACAATCGAGTCAGGATTAACATTCTTATATCAATAAATCCAACTCAAGTGAAATATCAACTGAAATACAAGTAACTTAAAGGATGTTTGGAATAACCATCCTCTAAGGATCCATGGAACTATCTACAATGTAGAAATATACACTATAACAACGTGGTCATTTCAAATTTATTTATACTTCAAAACCAAAATATCATTTTCATTTCAAATATATCTATTTTCCAAAATAGTATATATAGATTAAATAATTTATAAAGTAAAGTATTTATAATTTCCTCAAGTCTCACAAATTGATTCAAATCAACTCAAATTCCAAATCCAAATTTATTCAAAGTTCAATTCATCAATTCAATTCAGTTCTCAATAAACCATTTAAATTTTCAATATATTTCAAAGCTTTAATATTCAATATTTTCAAAGTTAAATTTAACAGTTTCATATAGCTCTTGATTTAACTTCATTATTATTTAACCAGGGAATATTCACTTAATAAATTCAATATCATTTAACTAGCCTTAAATTACATTTTTACTAAATATTTCCTTAAATTTATTTAAACAAGAAATATTCATTAAATTACTTAAATCAAACCCAAGTTATAAATCATATCTTAAATCTCAGTTTCAATAAGTTTCAAATCGGTTTAATTAAATAAAATTCTTTATTGAATACAATTTCCACTAAATTCAAATTATCTTCCCAACCTTAACTTATTCAAATTATTACCAAAATCTATTTTGAAATATAAATTTGAATACTTAACCATATTATATGTATTAAATCAATCTTAATTAAATTAAATATTATTATTAAATCTATATATATCATTACCGTTTATATATATAATAATTTAAGAATCAACATTTATTAAAACCATATATTTCTTTCCAAATCCATAGAATTTATTTTCAAAATATTTATATATGGACCAACGGTGTCTGTATATAATTTCCTATCCTATGGTCAATTGATACAGATATTTATCATTTCAATCCGTAATTTAAGTATATACGGGTATATATCATTTCGACCCGTAATCCCAAATTCAATTCAAATGAAAATCGCTTGGGTTTATCATTTCAACCTATAATGATTTTCTCCTATTCTAAAGTCCGTTCGGATATGTATCATTTCAACCCATAGTGAATTCTATACTAACAGGGAACTTGCAGAGTGATAACAGATAATATAAAATACAACAACAGACATATATCATCAATAACAATATAATATAAACAATAGGATACGGTGTCATATCCCACAGGCGCACAGTTACAGATAATAGCATATATAACAATTTAAATAACTACAGCAGCATATTTCAATTGTCGTTTCAATTGAAATCAAATTTAATAAATATAAGAACGTTAATCGTGAGTGATTGCTCACCTTTCGAGGCTAGAGAAGTTTGACACTGAAGTTGAGTTACGAAATCCAGGCACGAATCCAAAATGACAAGATCAGCACGAATTCAACAGACAACTGATAAATAGAAATTGATGGGAACATATCAAATCAGAACTGGATTGATGCAGATATTTGGTATAAGCGAACTTACATATATAACTAAATATAACTATATATATATAAAATCATATTTTAAATCCAAACATATTTATTTGAATGTATATGTATTTCAAATTCTATTATTCAAATTAAAACACATATATTAATATCAACATATATATATATATATATTATATATTCAAAATCAAAATTTATAAAACCCACATTACAACAAGTTATATTTTAAAACTATATACAGTAAATAGATAAGTATATATACCGTAAATGTATATATAAATCATACCCTTATGACCGTTGAAATTTTATTATATATATATAAGACTTCGTTATAATATATATATATATATATAACAGAAAACAAAGCAGCTTGTATGTAAGTATAAATATAACGTAACGTTTTATATTAGAAAACTAACCCATATCAACATTGTAACTAACAAAAATTTTCTTATAGGAACACTATAAAGGTCGAATATATAACTAACCATATAGATCAATATATAACAAAATCTGTAACATACTTTTTTATAATTTTGTAAACCAAAGTCTGACTATAAAACTCATGGGCTCAAACACATGTAGCAAAACATTGTATACCTCTTATATAACTAATCTTTATATATTTAAAATCATATACAGACCCGCACTTTATTATACTTCTAAACAGACTAATATATACAACATATTAAACTGTAACTTTATATATATAAAAGTTAATATATATACAATAACATAAACTCATCCCAAAATGATGCAAATATATAGCACATATATATAACACACGTATATAACCATTATCTATAAAATTTGTATAATACTAACAACCAAATACTTGTAATATAATAAAATGAAATATGGTATAATATAATACATTAAAATATGATTTAACATAATATAGTACAATAAAATACAATATATAGTAAACGCACAAAACTGTGACTCAGAATATGCGTAGTTTATATAAGCTAACCCAGTAAAATATAAACTAATATAATAATATATATATATATATTAGTAACCAAAATAACTTGCTGTGAGTAAACTGTATACTTTAACAAACTTCATAAGCTTTATAAACTTTATAAACTTTACAAACTTATAAACTTTACAAACTTATAATTTAAATCTATATACAATTCAAAACAAAACAAAGTGGATGTACATGATCAACTAAATGCACTCAGACTTTACATATATTATGCAAATTGATGTATGGAAACTCATATATCATAATATTTCATATGGCAGACTACATATATAAACCATATATAATTTTAAATATCAAAACTAATATATTGTAAACCACAGGTTATATATTAACTAAATATATAATATAACCCTCTATATAAAATATATATACAGTAGAAGTTAAAACTTATAAAATATACTATACTGACGTATAATAAAATATAATATATATAAAACATACACGTACAAACTACTTTGAATTATAAACTACGAGCAACAACAGACATGTGTATATATCAATAAATGTATACCCAGGTCATATAGTTTTTTTTACTATATAAATATAACAACATAAATCTTATATTTTCTCCTCTGTTGTACTAAAACACATACTTCCCAAACAAAACGAGCAAGCAATCGTTTCAAAACTGTTTATATTATAATCTCCATAGCTAAAATATGAAAAATATATATAACTAACATATATATATATATATATATCACAACATAATGTAAGATATATATATTACCTAATTAAGTGGAGGTAGGGTTGTGGGATCAACTGTGGAGGGGAAAAACTGAACGAGTCGGCTGTTCACGCGGAGGAGGGGACAAGGTCGAGAAAGAGAGAGAGAAAAACGCGGAGAGGGTTTGGTTGCGTGAGTTGATGGAGGAGCGGAGGTCGGTGGCAGGCCAGAGTGTGAGAGGAGAGGGAACGCTGTTCGTTTTTTTTCTATTTTTCTTTCAGATTTGAAGGTACCAGAGAAAAGGTAGAAGATGAGTAGCTTTTGTTTCTCAATGCAAAGCTGTATAAATAATTATTATTCTAAAACGTTCGAGTGACCAGAGAATGAACAGTAAAAGCTAAGTTGATGACATAGCAACGGTCAAAAGTTTTGATTTTGGGCAAGTTAATAAAACAATAAATTTTGTTTGGGCGACAAGTTTCAAATTTGAAACCGAATGAAAAAATGTAAAGTCACCATTTATGATACCGATACAACGCACCGCTTCTATCATTCTGTCGCGTATCGGTTCTCAGAATACAGAAGTAAATATACTACTGAGGTCAGCACGACGAGACGATCAAAACGGTATACAAATATCTATGGCACGATCGAATTATAAAATTTCGAATTTCTACTACTGGAAATGCTGAAAAATTGCAGAGAATAAGACAAACAGAGCTAGAGAAGTCCAAATTTGGAGAAACGAAATATGACGTCTCACTCAGAAGATGATTTACGAATTTTCTATATAAAAATATTCCGGTTTGGAAAACATTTTATTACCATCAGTATTAACAGATTTAAATTGAAATAGAATTACACAATAAAAATAAACTTCAATATTATTAATTGAAAATTTATCCTTTGCTATGTTTAAATAGACGTATTCCAAATATTAAATTTATATTTCCAAATTCAAATATTTAAAATTTCACAAAATTCAGTTAAATATGTTATTAAACCAATCAAAATTTATGGGTCGTTACACTCTCCCCCACTCAAAACTTTTCGTCCCCGAAAAGGAAGGAAGTAGGAGAATAGAAACAACCAGACAGAAAAGATAGATAAAAAGACAAGGATAAACAATTAATTTAAACTATATAAGTTTTACTTGAAATATTCATTTGAAAACTTCATTTGCTATTCAATTATTTTTAATACTTTAATACTTTTCAAAACCCATTTGTAAAATTTCTTACTTCCTTTATAAATACCATTTATATGTTTAAATAACACCTTTATAAATATATGAAAAATATTTATAACACTAAATTTTTTTCTATTAAACCATATAGTATATAAATAAATAATATTTAATAGGATATAGTCAATAAGGAAAAGAAGGAGGACTTGGAAAAACAGAATATAGGTGAATAAATAAAGCTGAGCATATAAGGTAGATTCAAAAGAATAGTATCAGGCATGAATAATTAATTCAAACCATAAGGATTTCAATTTCAAATATTAATACAAAATTTCTTTGTTGGAAATACTTTTATAATAAAATACCTTTATAATAAAATACTTTTATAACTCGATGTTTCAACAAGTTTATCCTCGTTCCTGTAGACTCTGGTAGTGCGTTGATCAGGCGCAAAACTAGAATTCTCCAGGTACTTAGTAGACTTGTTTCAACACCCAGTGAAAATACTGGAAAACCTTTAAAAACAGATATGGAAAGTACAATCCAAACAAAAAAACAAACAAAACCTTTGTCTAACCATGGATCGCAGATACACAAAGGTTACGCCTGGGTCCCCCAGGAAACATCTGTATCCGTAAGCTTTCTCAGCCCTGCGAATTGCGCCATGATGACTAGTAGACCGCAGATACACAATGGTTACGCCTGAATCCCCTGGAAACATCCGTATCCGTAAGCTTTCTCAGCCCTACAGATTTCGCTACTAATACGACCTACATAGATCACCGGATACACAATGGTTACGCCTGAATCCCCCAGGAAACATCCATACCCCTGGGCCATCCAACCAGGTGAATTACGCTATGCAGTCACGCTCGTAAGACCATGGTTAACACTATGGAATTCGATGGAAACTCGAGTATCATATCCGGAATACCAAAAATCAGAGAAATATCGATAGAATGAATCCAAGATGTGGCCACAATTCGGATATCAAGTAGAAGGCACTTTCCATATCTTTACTTCGAAAATATGTATCATATAGTACCTTTTCAAATCACTTTCAAATATCATACTTATATAAAGTCCATTATATATAAGGTTTTATTTTCAAATCAAATACCTTTCCAAAATCAAAAGTATATCTAATCACACTTATATAGACTTCAATTATATAAGATTTCACTTTTCAAATTGAGTACCTTTTCAAATCAATAGTTTTCGAATCAACATCATACTTATACAAATCAATTTTTATATAAGTTCGATAACTCCCAAATCAAGTATTTAGTAACACAAGGTTCTCAAATTTCAATTTGTTTCAATATCAGTTCAGTTTCAAAATCATATACAATCCCACCAAATTATTTCTTCTCAAATTAAATATCTTCAGTTTCAAAGTTTCCAAAATAATGGGTTTGGAGAATAGTCCAAGTTTCCAAATCAATATAATTTTAGTCAAATAATTTATTTCCAACATCAATGGTTTTCAACATCATCTTATATTTACATAAAGTCCATCTTATATAAGGATCAAAATTTTCAAAAAAATAAATTTCGTTGCATGAAGAGCCATATGGGATTGAATATCTTTGCTTACTAAAAGGTTTTGAATTTAGAATAGTTTTGTATACAAAATAGTTTTGTATATAAATAGAATAAAATAGTTTGTTTAAGAAAAGTAAAAGAAAATAGTTTTTTTAAAAAATGGTTTTAAATTGATAGTGGTTTTGAATAAAAGAAAATTTTCCAATTAAACTACAAAGATATCCAACCCAACAACTTCCAATTTCAGCGTCAAAATATATCAATGATATTAGAACATAAGATGTACATATGTCATCATTTCGCAAAATCACATTCGATCGCTCGCTCGATCACACAAGTTCGCTTTCGAACTAGTATTGTCCATTCGACTTCCCTAATGCGGACTTCGATATGGTTTCTCGACTAGAAGCCATCGGTCTCCTTGCATAGCCATATACTATGATAGAGAATTCTAGAATCGAGTCCAAAATCCATATCAAATGTTCGCCATCAAGAATCAAATGAAAAGTCCCAACACGAAATGGTGTAATTCACCTCGAACTTGTGTACTCAAACCTGGATCAAATTAATTATGCGAATAAAACAACATACGTACAACTTATGTATTTATTCCAACTTGTTAAATATATAGTTTCATAAAGATGTTACTAAGTTAAAACATTCAAACTAAATTTTATTCAAAATATTTTGAAGACCAAATTCTTTTCTAAACATTTCAAATCTAAATTTCATATTAGAAAAATAGCCTTATTCATTTACTTAACAAAACAGTTTCAACTAATTTAAATCATATTACTACATACTTTAAACATACATACCAAACTTATATACTTTATACTTTTCAAAATTACTTAGCTTTGAAAAGTTAACCTTGATTTGGAAGTGCTCGAACCTTCAAAATAGTCGAAGAAATCATATTTCAATCCAAGAGTTGGAAATCACCAAAAAATCCGTAAATTAATTCCAAAAGATAGGGTTATATCAAATCAGATCCAAAACTCAAGGACTGAACACCGGGCTCACTTCAAATCATTTCAAATATGTATATACATATATCTTTCGAATATCAAATCTTACTTCGGCATTTGAAATCAAAATGGTTTCACAAAATCACTCGCATTGCAAAGCTACTGAAGTGGCATATCCCCCACTCTGAAACTCGAAAATCAATGTCGATGATGCGTGCACTCATCACCGAAGTTATTTTCCAGCGACATAAGTGAGTTCTGGACTTCTATTTTCTCAAACTTCTTTTGAAATTTCTTCGAAATCATTCAAAACTCATTAAAATCATTTGAAACATTTCTTATTCGGAAAATACTTTTAAATCATATTATTATTATTATATATTTCAAAATCTTAAAACCAATTTCAAAATACCGGATTTCAATTCTCAAATTTCAAATTTAAAATCCTTCAGTTATAAATCATTTTTAGATAAATCAAATTTCTTATATAAATTTTTCCAAAATTTCAAATCCTTTCTAAACCTCAAATTCTCATTTTAAAAAGGGTATATAATCTTTATCGAAAACATTTCACTTTTATATATATATAGAATCATAGTTATCAAAATAATTATTTCGGTATATAAAATAGTTTCTGAAATACAAACAAAACCCGATTTTCAAAGGATGATTTAAGAATGGATTTCAAAACAAGGATAGAGTTTCAAATTAGAGAACTCTAATCAAACAAAATTTCTGATTCGAAGATAGGCTCGGACGAAGATGAGATAATTAAATTTCAAAATAGAAGATGGATATACTTATATAAATCGCGGGCGACCTTAACCGGGTCAACCGTGACTTCAGGAATATGATCGATGCGGAATTCTAAGGCAAATCGACATTCGATCGCCAGAGATAGAATCCGGCATAACAAGAGATAGCAACATCAAACCGAGGGATATATAAATCTCTGGTGAATCAATGCCAATTGTAAAGGAGTTTCACCCCCTTTACAAATCAGTCAAAGATTTGCGGGATCGCCGATTTTTTTATAGAGATCATTCGAAGTGGAGTTATGGGATACTCCAGAATCAAAAGAATACAAATAGGGAGAGACAAGAATGAATTTTGGAACCGCAAGGAACGTTCCAAAGTTCAAAGGAAATCGAGTCAAAAGGAAGAGATTCAAACTCGAATGAAAGTGATTCTGTAAATAAATTTACTATATATGCTAAGTTTTGCCTAGAGCCAAAGCTCTGATACCAACTGTAACGACCCGGTATTTTCAACCATTCGCATCCGCACATGTCGGACTTGAATTGCTCAAAATATCAGATTGTTAATTTAAAATTTGGCAAAGCTCAACATATACAGTAAATAAATCAATCACAGAATCACAGACATAGAGTAATACAATAATACGCAGCGGAATAGATAAAATAGTAGTTCATGAAGCTACTATATAAACATCAGAGTTAAAAATAAAATACAACATAATATCTCAAATACAGTGAAGTCTTCAATACGAATAGATGACCTCTCTAAACAAATCAACTGGAAAAGCTAAAAGCTGAATCGATGGTTGGATCTCCAATTGAAGCTCCAAACTCCAAGGGTGAGTCTCAAATGCTGTATCACTCAGTCTGACCCGAGCGTAAAGCAAAACACAAAACACTCGAGTCAGGATTAACATTCTTATATCAATAAATCCAACTCAAGTGAAATATCAACTGAAATACAAGTAACTTAAAGGATGTTTGGGATAACCATCCTCTAAGGATCTGTGGAACTATCTACAATGTAGAAATATACACTATAACACCATAGTCATTTCAAATTTATTTCTACTTCAAAACCAAAATATCATTTTCATTTCAAATATATCTATTTTCCAAAATAGTATATATAGATTAAATAATTTATAAAGTAAAGTATTTATAATTTCCTCAAGTCTCACAAATCGATTCAAATCAACTCAAATTCCAAATCCAAATTTATTCAAAGTTCAATTCATCAATTCAATTTAGTTCTCAATAGACCATTTAAATTTTCAATATATTTCAAAGCTTTAATATTCAATATTTTCAAAGTTAAATTTAACAGTTTCATATAGCTCTTGATTTAAATTCATTATTATTTAATCAGGGAATATTCACTTAATAAATTCAATATCATTTAACTAGCCTTAAATTACATTTTTACTAAATATTTCCTTAAATTTATTTAAACAAGAAATATTCATTAAATTACTTAAATCAAACCCAAGTTATAAATCATATCTTAAATCTCAGTTTCAATAAGTTTCAAATCGGTTTAATTAAATAAAATTCTTTATTGAATACAATTTCCACTAAATTCAAATTATCTTCCCAACCTTAACTTATTCAAATTATTACCAAAATCTATTTTGAAATATAAATTTTAATACTTAACCATATTATATGTATTAAATGAATCTTAATTAAGTTAAATATTATTATTAAATCTATATATATCATTACCATTTATATATATAATAATTTAAGAATCAACATTTATTAAAACCATATATTTCTTTCCAAATCCATAGAATTTATTTTCAAAATATTTATATATGGACCAACGGTGTCTGTATATAATTTCCTATCCTATGGTCAATTGATACGGATATTTATCATTTCAATCCATAATTTAAGTATATAAGGGTATATATCATTTCGACTCGTAATCCCAAATTCAATTCAAATGAAAATCGCTTGGGTTTATCATTTCAACCCATAACGATTTTCTCCTATTCTAAAGTCCATTCGGGTATGTATCATTTCAACCCATAGTGAATTCTATACTAACAGGGAACTTGCAGAGTGATAACAGATAATATAAAATACAACAACAGACATATATCATCAATAACAATATAATATAAACAATAGGATATGGTGTCATATCCCACAGGTGAATAGTTACAGATAATAGCATATATAACAATTTAAATAACTACAGCAGCATATTTCAATTTTCGTTTCAATTGAAATCAAATTTAATAAATATAAGAACGTTAATCGTGAGTGATTGCTCACCTTTCGAGGCTAGAGAAGTTTGACACTGAAGTTGAGTTACGAAATCCAGGCACGAATCCAAAACGACAAGATCGGCACGAATTCAACGGACAACTGATAAATAGAAATTGATGGGAACATATCAAATCAGAACTGGATTGATGCAGATATTTGGTATAAGTGAACTTACATATATAACTAAATATAACTATATATATATATAAATCATATTTTAAACCCAAACATATTTATTTGAATGTATATGTATTTCAAATTCTATTATTCAAATTAAAACACATATCTTAATATCAACATATATATATATATATATATATATTATATATTCAAAATCAAAATTTATAAAACCCACATTACAACAAGTTATATTTTAAAACTATATACAGTAAATAGATAAGTATATATACCATAATAGTATATATAAATCATACCCCTGTGACCGTTGAAATTTTATTATATATATATAAGACTTCGTTATATAATATATATATATATATATATATAACAGAAAACAAAGCAGCTTGTATGTAAGTATAAATATAACGTAACGTTTTATATTAGAAAACTAACCCATATCAACACTGTAACTAACAAAAATTTTCTTATAGGAACACTATAAAGGTCGAATATATCACTAACCATATAGATCAATATATAACAAAATCTGTAACATACTTTTCTATAATTTTGTAAACCAAAGTCTGACTATAAAACTCATGGGCTCAAACACATGTAGCAAAACATTGTATACCTCTTATATAACTAATCTTTATATATTTAAAATCATATACAGACCTGCACTTTATTATACTTCTAAACAGACTAATATATACAACATATTAAACTGTAACTTTATATATATAAAAGTTAATATATATACAATAACAGAAACTCATCCCAAAATGACGCAAATATATAGCACATATATATAACTCACGTATATAACCATTAGCTGTAAAAATATGTATAATACTAACAACCAAATACTTGTAATATAATAAAATGAAATATGGTATAATATTATACATTAAAATATGATTTAACATAATATAGTACAATAAAATACAATATACAGTAAACGCACAATACCGTGACTCAGAATATGCGTAGTTTATATAAGCTAACCCAGTAAAATATAAACTAATATAATAATATAAAAATATATATATTAGTAACCAAAATAGCTTGCTGTGAGTAAACTGTATACTTTAACAAACTTCATAAGCTTTATAAACTTTACAAACTTATAATTTAAATCTATATACAATTCAAAACAAGACAAAGTGGATGTACATGATTAACTAAATGCACTCAGACTTTACATATATTATGCGAACTGATGTATGGAAACTCATATATCATAATATTTCATATGGCAGACTACATATATAAACCATATATAATTTTAAATATCAAAACTAATATATTGTAAACCAACAGGTTATATATTAACTAAATATATAATATAACCTTCTATATAAAATATATATACAGTAGAAGTTAAAACTTATAAAATATACTATACTGACGTATAATAAAATATAATATATATAAAACATACACGTACAAACTACTTTGAATTATAAACTGCGAGCAACAACAGACATGTGTATATATCAATAAATGTAGACCCAGGTCATATAGTTTTTTTCCCTATATAAATATAACAACATAAATCTTATATTTTCTCCTCTGTTGTACTAAAACACATACTTCCCAAACAAAACGAGCAAGCAATCGTTTCAAAACTGTTTATATTATAATCTCCATAGCTAAAATATGAAAAATCTATATAACTAACATATATATATATATATCACAACATAATGTAAGATATACATTACCTAATTAAGTGGAGGTAAGGTTGTGGATCAGCTGTGGAGGGGAAAAACTGAACGAGTTGGCTGTTCACGCGGAGGAAGGGACAAGGTCGGGAAAGAGAGAGAGAAAAACGTGGAGAGGGTTTGGTTGCGTGAGTTGATGGAGGAGCGAAGGTCGGTGGCAGGCCAGAGTGCGAGAGGAGAGGGAACGCTGTTCAGTTTTTTTCTATTTTTCTTTCAGATTTGAAGGTGCCAGAGAAAAGGTAGAAGATGAGTAGCTTTTTTTTCTCAATTCAAAGCTGTATAAATAATTATTATTCTAAAACGTTCGAGTGACCAGAGAATGAACAATAAAAGCTAAGTTAATGACATAGCAATGGTCAGAAGTTTTGATTTTGGGCAAGTTAATAAAAAAATAAATTTTGTTTGGGCGACAAGTTTCAAATTTGAAACCGAATGAAAAAATGTAAAGTCACCATTTATGATACCGATACAATGCACCGCTTCTATCGTTCTGTCGTGTATCGGTTCTCAGAATACAGAAGTAAATATAATACTGAGGTCAGCAAGATGAGACAATCAAAACAGTATACAAATATCTATGGCATGATCGAATTATAAAATTTCGAATTTTCGCTACCGGAAATGCTAAAAAATTGCAGAGAATAAGACAAACAGAGCTAGAGAAGTCCAAATTTGGAGAAACGAAATATGGCGTCTCACTCAGAAGATGATTTACGAATTTTCTATATAAAAATATTCCGGTTTGGAAAACATTTTATTACCATCAATATTAACTGATTTAAATTGAAATAGAATTACACAATAAAAATGAACTTCAATATTATTAATTGAAAATTTATCCTTTGCTGTGTATAAATAGACGTATTCCAAATATTTAATTTATATTTCCAAATTCAAATATTTAAAATTTCACAAAATTCAGTTAAATATGTTATTAAACCAATCAAAATTTATGGGTCGTTACATATGTGATTAATAAAATGTTAGGATAAATTAATTTTTTTTGATGTTTACTTGAGGTATATATTATTGAATGTGCATGTTATGGAATTGTTATCAGTAAATTATTATTTCAATGATAACATAAACAATGATTGAAAGAATTTTAATAAAAGCAAGCATCTAATTCAATTAAAATATTTCGAGATTAGATATACATATATATGGAATTTGATTACATTTATTATAAATAAGCAAATATTTTGGAAAAGCCTAGAGTATTGAAAGATATATGTATATTGTATGGAAATAAATTTTGTGTTAAATTTCCCGTTGAGTGCTTTAAGAATTCTAGTCAATGCGCCTGATCAACGTTATCGATAGGAATTCCTAAACACTAGGACGAGACATTCAAACACAGTGTTTTAGACAATAAAATATTTTCAGAAATAAAATTTAGTAAGTATATATTGTTTTGAAAGGAAGGTAGAATTTTGAAACATGTTAACTGTTGTAAAGGATAAAGAGGATAATTTGGGAAAATGTTTTTAAGATAAATATTATTTTATGGAAGTATAAAAGCTATACTCAAAAAGGAGGCATCCTAAGATATTTTGAATTTTTTTTAAAGCGTGCATTATTGGAAGGAACTTGTATATAAAATATAAATTAAAAAGTGAATATAAACATCCTCTTTTTGATTCAGTACACATGTATATATACATATATGAACAACTTTGCTTGAAAATTGTTTTTGATTATATAACTTATATATACACATATATGACTTGAAGTTTACTCAAGTTTAATTGTTTATTTAAATTTAATTCCCAAAAAATAGAAAGAATATAGGATTTAAATTGAATTTAAATCTAAA
Organism: Allium fistulosum; assembly: GCA_030737815.1. Classification (NCBI taxonomy): domain Eukaryota; kingdom Viridiplantae; phylum Streptophyta; class Magnoliopsida; order Asparagales; family Amaryllidaceae; genus Allium; species Allium fistulosum. Next base: position 426,869,351 of record CM060903.1, read on the forward strand.
ATCCAATGTGATGGATATTGACGATAATATATATGAAATGAATATTTTATTTTGACATTTTGGAGATAGAAAAGCTTTTATGGAATAAAGCAATTTATTTTAGACATTCTAGTCCAGATTGATTTTGATTAAATTTCTAATTTTCTATTTTGGGTTACTAATAAAGAAATTGATTTCCTATATTTTCAGATTGAAACGTTCAAACTTAACTTTGAATTTGTGCACTTTAGCTGTTGATTTCTAATTGAACAGTTTTGATGATTTCTGACTATTTCTTTGAGATATATATATATATATATATATATTCAATATATTCGAATATACTTTGACTAATCTTGACACTTGATTTTGATATTTTCTGTTGAACTGCTAAGCTCTTTCTGTACTTTTTTATTAGCTTTATTATAATTACCAGAAGCTTAGATATGCAGTGTGTGTTTTGTATAAAATTGCACCGTTTAAGAAAAAAAATCAATTATGGCATTAATAAACTTAATGAAATATAACTATGATTGTTTGAAAGTTATGTTGCATTATCTAATTAAAAGTTGTCAATTAGACAAAAATGCATTGAATGAACTTGATTGCTTGCAGTAGTTGTTTTAATACCCGTTATTAGGTTGCATTAGTAAGCAATGATGGTGGACCTGAAACATAATTTCTTCGCTGTGTTGTTTTGAAATTTCAACTACTTTCTTTGTAACTTGTTTGGAATGCTGTATAAAGAAAAAAGTATTGGCTACAAATGATTTTGTGAAATGCAAAAGAAATATAAGTGACAGTTAAATGGTAGTTGCTGAATTATAAATATGAAAACCTGAAGGAAAATTGTAAACACAGTAATGTCAATGCTTGTTCACTTTATATATATGTAAGTACCTGTTTTTTTTTGTATATATAAGATGTGTACAATAACATGTTTCTTGCTTAAATTCGTATAGCAACGTGTTTTCTAGTTTTAAATTATACAATAGCATGTTTTCTGGCTTTGCATTATTAAAGCAGTGGCATTATTATATAGCAGATTAAATTCATTATTTTAAATGGATTGTAAGATATGAATTGGGGATGCGATAGACATGCCAATAATTTGTTGAAGCATGTTGTGTGCATACATACTTAACAAATAAGGCCATCAGGTGTATACATTTTTGTTTTGGTTAACTTAATTACTAAGGCAGTAGCATTTATGAACCATTTTAGAAGAATTAAAACTATGCATATATATGGACGGAGAGAAGAAAAATGTTTTAAATATACATATGTGATAAAAAAATAAAAAATAAATCTCTGAGTTGCAAACTAAGAATGCAATGTTGTGTTTTTAAAATTCATTTATATGAGATATATACTTTGAATTGACTGAAGCATAGGTACAAGAAGGCTACATGGATTGGTATGTAGCGCAAACTCGCTCTCGCTCACATAAGAATTTAAAAAATTGCTTTAAAATGCTAATTAAAAGGTATATTTTCGGATTAAATACAACAATTATAGAAATATTGTTATATATTGTGTTTTCGACCGTGTGGTCGATGTATATCATATATATTATAATTGTGAAATTGCAAACTGCTCTCCGTACAAAAGAGACTCTGCCGAAATTTTCCAAAAAATTTAACACTTCGAAAATTTTCAATAAATTTTCGTATGCGAAGAAATGGAAATTAATAAATGAATCTATTTAAATTTATAACGTACGATAAGTTTGATTCTAATGTTAACTGCTTAAGTTTTGATCGAGTTTCAACTAAATAGTAAAATTCAAAGAGATTTAATATTTGCATATGTTTTTGACGTCTTCCTGCGAGAAATTACGGGGATGCAATTTTCATAAGGGGTGAGGTCTATAACAACCCTGTTTTCGAAACCTTAATATTAAAGTAATTTGATTAAAATAGAAGTGTTGAATTCGATTTTTCATAAGTATTATTTTGGAAAAAAATATTACTTGACTAAACTTAATTTAATAAAAGAAATTGAATTAGTTAAAATTCAAATAAAAAATGTTTTAATAAGGTTCATCTGTGTTAAGATGTTAAATAATTGAAGAGAGCGAAATAATATTGGATTGAATGAAATCGTGCAATTATCAAATTATATTTAGTAAATAGAAGTGTAAATCGATAAATTGATGAAGGTGAATAAATTTATTTATATCGATTTGATGGGTAATTAAATAAGAATAATGACTGAATCAAATAAAATGATTCAGTTATTGAAATATAATTTGCAGAATAAAGTGTATATAAGTTTCAATTATTTTAATTAGACTATAATAGATTCACAAATTAATGAAAATAGTTGCTAAAGAGAAAAGAAAAACCAATTAATTAAAACAAGGGCCTAAAGCTGAACCAATCCACTCAAGCCCATTTCCACTCTCCCAAAACCAAAACCCAGCCTTTTTTCTATTGCAAAATAAAAAAATAAAAACACGTTTGCGATATCTTCATATTGTAAAATCCCTAAATCAAATAACCCTAATTCAAAAATCACGACTAATTCTTTTCGTGAAAAAAAAACGAAATGGGAGATCGTCGCTTGGTCAAGTGCGATCACCGGAGGGCACAACGTCGACGCATGCATAAAGGAGAAGGCAGACTCGAGTCTGGGTCGTGCACGATGGAGAAGCGATGAGGCTTGGGAATTTTGATCGGAGGAAGGGTGAGGCTGAGGCGAGCAAGTAGAAGGGACGCTTTTATCATTCGCGGCGGTAGACTTCGTGGCCGATGGTTTTAGGCGTGCGTTCATTTTTGTATGGTGGCTCATGTACGCTGGTGACAGTCGAGGCATGGTTGACAATTGATGGAGGTGCGGTTGCAAGCAAGGGGAGCACTTGCAATTTGGAGAGAGGAAAGTGGCTAAAGTTGAAGCAGGCCAGCACGACTATGGCAGATTATTTCACATCGTTAAGGTGAGTTAATTTATTTAACTCACACTCTATATCTAAATCTTTATCTCCATTTGCGTGCTTTGTTAGGTTATGAATTTCATTAATTATCGGTAGACTTTGAATGAATTTGGTGAAATACAATTGCATGCTATGGAATACCTTGGTTTGATGGTCAAATGAGTACATTGTGTGATTGAAACATTGAATTGGAATTAATGTTCGATTAGGTAGTTGCATGCATGTTGGAAACCATGAAAATGTATTTGGTTTTTGTATTTTAATTATAAGATGATTGTACAATATTAGTATAATCAGAGTTTTCCAAATAGCAATTCAGATCGTTAAATTAGCTATATTTGACGAATGGTATTTTATGGAGAATTTATTTTAGAATTTCAATTTTCGACTAATTTGTTGTTTTGATTCATTTTGAATTTTGATGAATGGTTTTGATTGATGGTTTTAAATAATTTTAAATTCACAATTGTGATGTTCTTTATTAAAAAACCATTTTGTAAATTTTATTAAACCATTTTAAATTCTTAATTGAATTATTAATTCAAAATTTTGTTTCAAGCTTTTAAACTAGTTTTATTATTCACAAAATCCTTTAGAAATTATTAATTCAATTATAATTTTAATTATAAGGTTACTTTAATGGCAAACAAAATATGTTGGTCTTTTATAAAAGATATTATAAAGGAAATTATCATATTGGAGGAAATCATGGTTTTAGAAGTTATTTTAATAAGTTTTAAAAGAATTTAAAAGCTTTTGTAAATAAGCAACACTTCTTTAAAATGAGTTTAGGGATTTAAAAGTGAATTTGGAAGTTGCAATTTAAATGGATTTATTATATTGAATTGTTTAAACATGTTTAAAGCATTTTCAAAATAAGATATTATCTATTTTGATCCTTATTGGAAATTTAATTTATAAAATATAGTTGAATTATACTATTTCAGATTTCAGATTTTCAGTAAATCGACTATTTTGAGTTAAAATTCTTTTAAATGTTATTTAAAGAAATATATCTAATTATAGGAATAAAGCTTTGTTTTAAAATGAATTAACTAAGATTTTCAAGTTTACAAATAGTTTATGGTTTTAAAGTGTTTATGAAGTAATATTATATATATATCTATATAGATTTGAAATAAAGTGAATTATCAATTACTAAAATATTGTTTTGATTCAAAGACCTAATAAAGGAATTTTATTTTAAGAATTAAAACTTTATAACTCTTTTATATACATATACATATACATATACATACATACATACATACATACATATATATATATATGAGTTATTTGATTTTAAAAGTAATAAATTTAAAAGTAAGTGTAACGACCCATAAATTTTAACTGTTTTAATAACGTTATTAGTTAAAAAAAATTTGAAATTTTAAAACGATAAAATTTTGAAATAAAAATTTAATATTTGAAATGCGTCGAGTTAAACATAGCAATTGGTAAATTTTCGTCCGAAATACGAAAGTTTATTTCGCGCGTAAATTTACTTCAATTTAATCAGTTAAAAGCGTTGAAAATAAAATGTTTTCGGAACCTAAATATTTTTACATGGAAAAATTCTAATCCATCTTCTGAGCAAGACGTCATTTTTCGTTTTTCCAAATTCGGACTTCTTTAGCTCCGTCGATCTTATTTTCCTACATTTTTGCTGCACTTTCCGTAGTAGAAAATTCGAATTTTTTATAATTCAATCGTATCACTGATATCCATATACCATTTTGATCGCCTCGTCGCGCTGATCAAAATGGTATATTTATTCGTGCAAATCGGAGTTCGAAGGAAATCGTCGCGTGAATTTAATCGTTCCGGACGAACCGGTTAAACAATTTCAGTCCAAAATTCTTTAGCCCGTATCCACTAGAAATTTGAAATTATAATCTCAGCTGGTAATAAATTGGGTAGTTGGCAGATAGTAGTTGTAAATTGGGAAATGGGCAGCACAGTTCATATTTCGAAACAACATTTACTGTTATCTGACTTGAAGAAAATATAGTGGCTATCCCTATTCCCCGTATCCAATATTGTATGCTGGTCACTTTCTGTTCCAGTTGGAAATAAAATAATTTAAGCCTTAAAAGAAAAAAAACTGTTCACTTCCTCTGCAAATCTTCTATTCGTTCAAATCAGTACCCAAACAACTATCCGCACCTAGACAATTACATCTTCCTCTTCCTTTTTATTTCTTTACTTCTCACCAGAACCCACAAACGAACGGCAAACCCGAACCAAAGCCTACCGCCTGCAGCCGAGCAAACTCTTCCCCTGCCCGCTCTCCATCGGCTGCCACCGCCTCCGAGCCACCTCGTTTTTCTCCTCCCTTCAGCTCATCACTTCGGCACCTTCGCTCTTCTAAAATCTCGAGCGCCTGTACCTAGCCGAGCCACAAAGCTCCTCACGTTCTCGACCAAGACCAAACTCCAGCCTCCAATTTTTCTCGATGTTTCCCACCTTCTCCACGTACGAGAACCTCTGCGTCATGTCGAGTCCCCTCCAAAGCATGTGCAGTTTCATCGGGTAATTATAAGTGTATATATACTGTTTATATATATATAAAAAGATTTATATAGGGTATATATAAAGTTATATAGAAGTCGGTTGTTATATATAAAGTTTGAAAGTTATATAAAAGAGCTGTTTATACAGCTATGTATAATGTTTGTTAAATATATATAATAGATTTTGAAGGATGCTTTACAGCTAGTCCATGTACAGAGTATATATATGTATAACGTATTAAATCATTCGCATGTTCTATATATGGCTCTATTTATATATATATATATATATATTATGTATTAAACTGTTATATGTTTACATTAATATATTGTAATATGTATAGTCTGCATATAATTGAGTAGAGCATATATTTGTTATATATATTGGATGATCTGCATATTGTTTGTTGTATGTCAACCCTGCATATTATTTTGAAACATATCAGCCTATCAGAAAGGAAAAAGGGACATTGGTTTTAAAACATATATTGTTGAGGTTTTTGATTTATTATATGTGTTTCAACTCTTTCCAGATATTATATAAAGGTTTTATTTTGATCTTTATAAGTGTTTAATATAGGTTGGAAAAGTTTTTTTAAAAAAAAAAAATTGTGCAAGTTGCGTATAATCTGTTGTTTAAAAAAAAAGTTATGGTATGGTATATCACACTTAGTTGTCTATATGTTGTAGCCTGCATAGTTAATATAGGTTATATAATATATTCAGGGCTATATGTAGTTTATATCTATACTAGAATATATGAAGTTACGGTATATGTTTTATATTTGTTATATATATTCTACGCGAGTTATATATATGGTACAATAGTTTATATATGTAAGTGTTTGTAAGTTATGTGTAATCAGTGTTCTATACCCAAGCATATATTATATACATTCTAAAGACAGTACTATATGTGTTGTTTAATGATTTTATATATCAGTTTAAGTATTGTTTTGTTCTCAAATGTTTACTTCATTCTTACTTATATATTATTATTTGTAACTTTCGCACATGTATATTGAATAAGCACAGTCGAGTCATACTTCTTGGCCAGATTTGATGTATACTTTACAGTCGTAGATACAATGCTTATATAATTGATATGTTGATATTTGCAATAAATATTATATAAAAATTTAGTATCTGGCATTATAAATGAGTATATATATATTGATTTAAAATATAATGTGTATATACATTTTAAATTTAAGATTTATTTTAATGTATAAGTATTTTAAACTTAATATTGAGTTAAGTGAAATAGTAATATAACATACACCTCGTCTAAATTTTATATCAAGCTAATTTGATTCGTTCTCATCGTTTCCTGTTATCAAATTATGTTCGTCAAATTCATGCCCATCTTATTTCTCTTTGGAAATTCAAATTTGGATTCGGGACTCATTTCATTGTCAAACCTCCCTCTAGCCTTGGAAGGTGAGCAATCACTCACGATTAATGTTCTTTTATTTATTAAATTGGATTTCAATTGAAATGACAAATTGAAATATGCTGCTGTTAGTTAATCAAATTGTTATATATGCTATTACCTGTATCTATTCACCTATGACATCTAACACCATTATCTGTTAATTATTTATGCGATGATAATACAGTTTGGCTGATAATTGATTGATTATTGATGTTTAATTAGACGTTAATTGTAAATGTTAAAGTGATAAATAGTATGCAATTGATTTTGATATAAGATAGTTAACAATTTAAAATGAATTTATATGTTGAATTTGACTTAGTTAAATATGACCCCTTTAAATGTTAAATTAATTGACACGTAGAAATTTGGCAAAAACACTTTGAACCGTTGAATGTATGTTGAAAAATTAATGTAGTATGAAATTGGATAATAGATATCCAATGAAAAACCGTATTAATATTGGTGTAATAATCTTTAATCTACATGAAATGATAGTGTAGATTCTAGAAATAATTATATTAATTTACACAAACAACAATGCGAATTAATACGATTATTTCGGGATTATTTGAATTGATTTTTGGATTGATATTGATTGATGTTATTGCTTGTTTATTTACTTTGACACCATCCCAGTTATCACACTGCAAGTTCCCTTTGTTATGCTTTGATTTTTGAATTGAAATGGAATCGGGTTGAAATGATAAATACCCAAATAAACTTTGACCCAGGATAGAGAATTAATAAAAACCGATTGGTCAATAATTTGATTTAAAAATAAAATGAAGATTTTATTTGAATAAATAATATGGCTTTGAAATGAAGTTGAAATTTGAATTTTTTAATGAAAGGAAAATGTTAATATTTAAAAATCTGAAACAAAATATTAACAATGTAATTGATGAAAGAACGTTGTTTAATTTGAGAAATGATTGAATTAAGTTTTGAAATTATTTAAAAATTATGTTTTGAAATTTTATAATAGTTAAGTTTTGAAATTATTTAATAATTAAATAAGATTGAATTATTAAATAATTAAATAAAATCGAATTCTTTGATAAGTGAAATTTAACTTCTTGAATAAGTAAAATAAGTTTCTTATTTAATTGATTTTTGAAATTGTAACTAAGTAAATTAATAAGTGAAATTGAATTTCTTTAATAAGAAATAAAATGTGTTTTATTGAAATAAATGTAAGACTTGAAATGTAAAGAATTTGATTTGATAAATTTAATTGCAATTTGTAAGTTGAAATAAGGGGGTTGAACTTAAGTAATTGATTTAATGAATTGGAAATTTAATATAAATTGTTTTGAATGACAAAGTAACGATATTGAATGAAATCGATAAATGAATTTAAATTGATTTGAATGTTAAGTTAAATTGATTTAAATGATTTCGGAATGAAACATTTGTACGAACTTGAATCAATATTTGAATTTTGTAAATGAAAGTTGAAATTGAATTATAAGATTTTGAAACGGTAAATTGGAAGTTTTGAAACGTAAATTTTGGAAATTGGTTTAGAAAGACAAATGAAATGTTGATTTACAAATTCTAATTGAAATTGAATTTGATTTGGTTTTGAAATATTTAAACGACCAATCGGTGTAATAATTACGAAAGTTATTAAAGAGACCGGAATTGGTTAGGGACATACTCACTGTCTAAACCAAAAACCACTTTAATAACTACACGCGGAGTGTGATCCAGAATGAAGTGGTTGGAATGATGTACGTGATGACTGAAGAAAGAGAACGATAATGGATAGCCTTGACACTTGTGTCAAATTGGAAATGACTAAAACAGGAGCCGTGCCGGGCCAAATGGGGGTTAGCTACCTCGAGCGAACACACTTCTTCGAAACTACTCATTACTTGTTGTCGATTGGTGCACCCTTGATTTTGGGAGTGTTGTTTCGCGGTGTTGCGGTCGCTGCGGTGATGCGTTTTCACCAGTCCGGATCAGGCAAACGGTAGTTTCACTACCTTGGGTATTGCCTCATGTGCCTTGTCATACTTGTATCCCTATATACGCGACCACTACGATTTTGTTTTGTGTTATACCTATGGAGTACTCCCTGATAGCCCACTAGTTTACGGTGGAGTTTATAGTGCTGTATAGACTATAACGCTTATAAAATGTGTTAAGGGGGATAATGGTAACGCCTTAACACTATTTTGATATCTTATATTACTAATAGACATTATCTACTTATCGTACACTACTACATAGTAGATAGTTTAACGGATCCTTAAAGGATGGTTATTCCAAACATCCTTTGAGTTACTTTTATTTCAATTGCTATTTCACTTGAGTTGGATTTATTGATATAAGAATGTTAATCCTGACTCGAGTGTTTTGTGTTTTTCTTTACGTTCGGGTCAGACTGAGTGTACCAGTATTCGAGACTCACCTTTGGAGTTGGAGCTTCGCTTGGAGATCCAGCTATCTATCCAGCTTTCAGATATCCAGTTGTTTCCAGTGATGTATTCTGATTTGTATCTGATGCATCGTATTACTCTTTCGTTGTATCGGGTTTAACTCTGATGTAACTTATATATTTATATAGTAGCTTCATGAACTACTATCTCTTTTATTTCAGCTGCATTTATTACTCTGTGTCTGTGATCTGTGATTATTTATTTACTGTATATGTTCAGTTTTGCCAAATTTAAATTAACAATGCGGTATTTTGAGCAATTCAATTTCGGCATGAGTGTCCACCTATACACTTATAATGGATGCGAATGGTCCAAAAATAGCGGGTTGTTACAGTTGGTATCAGAGCTTTGGTAGCTCTAGGCAAAACTCAACATATAGGGTAAATGTATTTACAGAATCACTCTCATTCGAGTTTCAATTTCTTCCTTTCGACTTGATTTCTTTGAATTTTGGAACGTTCCCTACGGTTCCAAATTTCATTCGTGTCCCTCACTATTCGTCTCCTTTCAATTCTGGAGCATCACATAACTCCATTTCGAATGACCCTTATAGTGAATCGGCGGTCTCGCCAAACTTCGAATGATTTGTAAAGGGGTGAAACTCCTTTATAATAGGCATCGATTTACCGGAGATTTCTGTATCCTCGGTTTACGATGCTATCTATTCCCTGCTATACCTGAATTCCATCTCTTGAGATCGAGTGTTGATTTACCTCGGAATTTAGCATCGATCCTATTCTTGAAGTTACGGACGACCGGTTAAGGTTGCCCGTGAATTAAATAAACTTACCCATCTCCCGATTCTGTTATTGAATCATCTTATCTTTTCTTTCGAATTTGTCTTCGAATCAGAATTCTCTTTGATTTGAGTCCATCAAATTTGAATCTCTATCCTTGCTTTGAATCCATTCTTGCATCGTCGAGCGAGGAAGTGTATTTGTAAATTTATATAAAAATGTTTTATGTATTGTGTTGTTTGAGTTGTTGATGTTGATTTGGGTTTCCGATCGATTCGTCTGATCAACGCTATCGATAGGATTTCCAAAACACTTGAGCAGAGCAAACTGACACAATTTCGTTTTCAACTTTGGTAAATAAAATAAAGTTTGTATGATTATATTATGAAATTAAATTGTTAATGAATCTGTTGTCAAAAATGATAATATTTGATTTTCATTTATTGTTTGGAAAACCATTGATTATTCTAATATGATAAATAAATGAAATTATAGAACATGGTTTAAAATTTTAATTTGGAATTCAAATGGATTTAAATCAGAATTTGAGAATTTAATTTCTGGTGATTTCAAACTTTGATTTGAAGTTTTAAAGTGTATAGTATTTAAAATATTTTCGAATATAAATCGTTTTCAAAGAATTTTAAAATGTTGAAATCAGTACTCTTCTCTTTGTCGCTGGAAAATAATTTCGGTGATGGCGGCCGCATCATCGACATTCATTTTCGAGTTTCTAAGTGGAGAAACCATTATGTAGCTTTGCTACGGTTTTGTTTTGGAAAAAATATTTTGATTTGAATTTTTTTAAAGTATGACTTGATTTAAAAATATTTATATACATGTATATATTAGTATAGATTTGACTTGGATATATTGTATGTATATATTTATCTCTAAATTGTTTAAATGTAATCAGAAATTAAATTCTAAATTTTCTTAAAGGATGATTTTCAATTATAAATGAAACCAAATTCTTTTAAATACTTAACTCGAAATAACTGAATTGTAAAATTTACTTGTATAATACTCAATTGCATTCAATATAACTTACCTAAATTTTCTAAAGTTAACTATGTAATTGAATATGATACAACAGAAAATGATATCAAAAGAAATTTTAAATAAATTTGAGTAGTTAAAATAAATGTAAATATACTTAATATATATGTGATAGGGTATATTTAGTAGAATAAATTTAATAATAACAAGGAATAATGAAGAATAAGATTTGTTGAATAAAGTATAATTTTAATAAATGACTATTCAAGTTTATGATTTTGAAACTATTAATTAAAGATGATTGTATAATAAGGTAATAAATCTAGAAATAATTAAAAGCTTGATTTAACTTTAGAAAATCTAATCGATTAAATCAATTATTGAATATCAATTAATTTAAATTTGAATCTATATGGTTTAAGTTAATTGTTATTTGGTATTTCAAATCTGTTTTCTTTCTGGTTGTTTTCTATTCTCCTACCTCATTCCTTTTCGAGGACGAAAAGTTTTGAGTGGGGGAGAGTGTAACGACCCGTAAATTTTAACTGTTTTAATAACGTTATTAGTTAAAAAAATTTGAAATTTTAAAACGATAAAATTTTGAAATAAAAATTTAATATTTGAAATGCGTCGAGTTAAACATAGCAACTGGTAAATTTTCGTCCGAAAATACGAAAGTTTATTTCGTGCGTAAATTTACTTCAATTTAATCAGTTAAAAGCGTTGAAAATAAAATGTTTTCGGAACCTAAATATTTTTACATGGAAAAATTCTAATCCATCTTCTGAGCAAGACGTCATTTTTCGTTTTTCCAAATTCGGACTTCTTTAGCTCCGTCGATCTTATTTTCCTACGTTTTTGCTGCACTTTCCGTAGTAGAACATTCGAATTTTTTATAATTCAATCGTATCACTGATATCCATATACCATTTTGATCGCCTCGTCGCGCTGATCAAAACGGTATATTTATTCGTGCAAATCGGAGTTCGAAGGAAATCGTCGCGTGAATTTAATCGTTCCGGACGAACCGGTTAAACAATTTCAGTCCAAAATTCTTTAGCCCATATCCACTAGAAATTTGAAATTATAATCTCAGCTGGTAATAAATTGGGTAGTTGGCAAATAGTAGTTGTAAATTGGGAAATGGGCAGCACAGTTCATATTTTGAAACAACATTTACTGTTATCTGACTTGAAGAAAATATAGTGGCTATCCCTATTCCCCGTATCCAATATTGTATGCTGGTCACTTTCTGTTCCAGTTGGAAATAAAATAATTTAAGCCTTAAAAGAAAAAAAACTGTTCACTTCCTCTGCAAATCTTCTATTCGTTCAAATCAGTACCCAAACAACTATCTGCACCTAGACAATTACATCTTCCTCTTCCTTTTTATTTCTTCACATCTCACCAGAACCCACAAACGAACGGCAAACCCGAACCAAAGCCTACCGCCTACAGCCGAGCAAACTCTTCCTCTGCCCGCTCTCCATCGGCCGCCACCGCCTCCGAGCCACCTCGTTTTTCTCCTCCCTTCAGCTCATCACTTCGGCACCTTCGCTCTTCTAAAATCTCGAGCGCCTGTACCTAGCCGAGCCACAAAGCTCCTCACGTTCTCGACCAAGACCAAACTCCAGCCTCCAATTTTTCTCGATGTTTCCCACCTTCTCCACGTACGAGAACCTCTGCGTCATGTCGAGTCCCCTCCAAAGCATGTGTAGTTTCATCGGGTAATTATAAGTGTATATATACTGTTTATATATATATATAAAAAGATTTATATAGGGTATATATAAAGTTATATAGAAGTCGGTTGTTATATATAAAGTTTGAAAGTTATATAAAAGAGCTGTTTATACAGCTATGTATAATGTTTGTTAAGTATATATAATAGATTTTGAAGGATGCTTTACAGCTAGTCCATGTACAGAGTATATATATGTATAACGTATTAAATCATTCGCATGTTCTATATATGGCTCTATTTATATATATATATATATATATATATTATGTATTAAACTGTTATATGTTTACATTAATATATTGTAATATGTATAGTCTGCATATAATTGAGTAGAGCGTATATTTGTTATATATATTGGATGATCTGCATATTGTTTGTTGTATGTCAACCCTGCATATTATTTTGAAACATATCAGCCTATCCGAAAGGAAAAAGGGACATTGGTTTTAAAACATATATTGTTGAGATTTTTGATTTATTATATGTGTTTCAACTCTTTCCAGATATTATATAAAGGTTTTATTTTGATCTTTTTAAGTGTTTAATATAGGTTGAAAAAGTTTTTTTTTTAAAAAAAAAAATTTGTGCAAGTTGCGTATAATCTGTTGTTTAAAAAAAATTATGGTATGGTATATCACACTTAGTTGTCTATATGTTGTAGCCTGCATAGTTAATATAGGTTATATAATATATTCAGGGCTATATGTAGTTTATATATATACTAGAATATATGAAGTTACGGTATATGTTTTATATTTGTTATATATATTCTACGCGAGTTATATATATGGTACAATAGTTTATATATGTAAGTGTTTGTAAGTTATGTGTAATCAGTGTTCTATACCCAAGCATATATTATATACATTCTAAAGACAGTACTATATGTGTTGTTTAATGATTTTATATATCAGTATAAGTATTGTTTTGTTCTCAAATGTTTACTTCATTCTTACTTATATATTATTATTTGTAACTTTCGCACATGTATATTGAATAAGCACAGTCGAGTCATACTTCTTGGCCAGATTTGATGTATACTTTTCAGTCGTAGATACAATGCTTATATAATTGATATGTTGATATTTGCAATAAATATTATATAAAAATTTAGTATCTGGCATTATAAATGAGTATATATATATATATTGATTTAAAATATAATGTGTATATACATTTTAAATTTAAGATTTATTTTAATGTATAAGTATTTTAAACTTAATATTGAGTTAAGTGAAATAGTAATATAACATACACCTCGTCTAAATTTTATATCAAGCTAATTTGATTCGTTCTCATCGTTTCCTGTTATCAGATTATGTTCGTCAAATTCATGCCCATCTTATTTCTCTTTGGAAATTCAAATTTGGATTCGGGACTCATTTCATTGTCAAACCTCCCTCTAGCCTCGGAAGGTGAGCAATCACTCATGATTAATGTTCTTTTATTTATTAAATTGGATTTCAATTGAAATGACAAATAGAAATATGCTGCTGTTAGTTAATCACATTGTTATATATGCTATTACCTGTATCCGTTCACCTATGACATCTAACACCATTATTTGTTAATTATTTATGCGATGATAATACAGTTTGGCTGATAATTGATTGATTGTTGATGTTTAATTAGACGTTAATTGTAAATGTTAAAGTGATAAATAGTATGCAATTGATTTTGATATAAGATAGTTAACAATTTAAAATGGATTTATATTTTGAATTTGACTTAGTTAAATATGACCCCTTTAAATGTTAAATTAATTGACACGTAGAAATTTGGCAAAAACACGTTGAACCGTTGAATGTATGTTGAAAAATTGATGTAGTATGAAATTGGATAATAGATATCCAATGAAAAACCGTATTAATATTGGTGTAATAATCTTTAATCTACATGAAATGATAGTGTAGATTCTAGAAATAATTATATTAATTTACACAAACAACAATGTGAATTAATACGATTATTTCGGGATTATTTGAATTGATTTTTGGATTGATATTGATTGATGTTATTGCTTGTTTATTTACTTTGACACCATCCCAGTTATCACACTGCAAGTTCCCTTTGTTATGCTTTGATTTTTGAATTGAAATGGAATCGGGTTGAAATGATAAATACCCAAATAAACTTTGACCTAGGATAGAGAATTAAATAAAAACCGATTGGTCAATAATTTGAATTAAAAATAAAATGAAGATTTTATTTGAATAAATAATATGGCTTTGAAATGAAGTTGAAATTTGAATTTTTTAATGAAAGGAAAATGTTAATATTTAAAAATCTGAAACAAAATATTAACAATGTAATTGATGAAAGAACGTTGTTTAATTTGAGAAATGATTGAATTAAGTTTTGAAATTATTTAAAAATTAAGTTTTGAAATTTTATAATAGTTAAGTTTTGAAATTATTTAATAATTAAATAAGATTGAATTATTTAATAATTAAATAAAATCGAATTCTTTGATAAGTGAAATTTAACTTCTTGAATAAGTAAAATAAGTTTCTTATTTAATTGATTTTTGAAATTGTAACTAAGTAAATTAATAAGTGAAATTGAATTTCTTTAATAAGAAATAAAATGTGTTTTATTGAAATAAATGTAAGACTTGAAATGTAAAGAATTTGATTTGATAAATTTAATTTAATGCAATTTGTAAGTTGAAATAAGGGGGTTGAACTTAAGTAATTGATTTAATGAATTGGAAATTTAATATAAATTGTTTTGAATGACAAAGTACCGATATTGAATGAAATCGATAAATGAATTTAAATTGATTTGAATGTTAAGTTAAATTGATTTAAATGATTTCGGAATGAAACTTTTGTACGAACTTGAATCAATATTTGAATTTTGTAAATGAAAGTTGAAATTGAATTATAAGATTTTGAAACGGTAAATTGGAAGTTTTGAAACGTAAATTTTGGAAATTGGTTTAGAAAGACAAATGAAATGTTGATTTACAAATTCTAATTGAAATTGAAATTGATTTGGTTTTGAAATATTTAAACGACCAATCGGTGTAATAATTACGAAAGTTATTAAAGAGACCAGAATTGGTTAGGGACATACTCACTGTCTAAACCGAAAACCACTTTAATAACTACACGCGGAGTGTGATCCAGAATGAAGTGGTTGGAATGATGTACGTGATGACTGAAGAAAGAGAACGATAATGGATAGCCTTGACACTTGTGTCAAATTGGAAATGACTAAAACAGGAGCCGTGCCGGGCCAAATGGGAGTTAGCTACCTCGAGCGAACACACTTCTTCGAAACTACTCATTACTTGTTGTCGATTGGTGCACCCTTGATTTTGGGAGTGCTGTTTCGCGGTGTTGCGGTCGCTGTGGCGATGCGTTTTCACCAGTCCGGATCAGGCAAACGGTAGTTTCACTACCTTGGGTATTGCCTCATGTGCCTTGTCATACTTGTATCCCTATATACACGACCACTACGATTTTGTTTTGTGTTATACCTATGGAGTACTCCCTGATAGCCCACTAGTTTACGGTGGAGTTTACAGTGCTGTATAGACTATAACGCTTATAAAATGTGTTAAGGGGGATAATGGTAACGCCTTAACACTATTTTGATATCTTATATTACTAATAGACATTATCTACTTATCGTACACTACTACATAGTAGATAGTTTAACGGATCCTTAAAGGATGGTTATTCCAAACATCCTTTGAGTTACTTGTATTTCAATTGCTATTTCACTTGAGTTGGATTTATTGATATAAGAATGTTAATCCTGACTCGAGTGTTTTGTGTTTTGCTTTACGCTCGGGTCAGACTGAGTGTACCAGTATTCGAGACTCACCTTTGGAGTTGGAGCTTCGCTTGGAGATCCAGCTATCTATCCAGCTTTCAGATATCCAGTTGTTTCCAGTGATGTATTCTGATTTGTATCTGATGTATCGTATTACTCTTCCGTTGTATCGGGTTTAACTCTGATGTAACTTATATATTTATATAGTAGCTTCATGAACTACTATCTCTTTTATTTCCGCTGCATTTATTACTCTGTGTCTGTGATCTGTGATTATTTATTTACTGTATATGTTCAGTTTTGCCATATTTAAATTAACAACGCGGTATTTTGAGCAATTCAATTTCGGCATGAGTGTCTACCTATACACTTATAATGGATGCGAATGGTCCAAAAATAGTGGGTTGTTACAGTAAGCTATAGATAAAGCAAATTAGGAATCATTCCTATATGATAAAATTTTATTAATTACTTCCAACCTATAAACTATTGTTGGCCTTTATTGTATTTAGCTTTTGGCTATTTTTATGCAAGCTTGAATTGGATTTTTGTTGAATTTCGTGATTTTATATGAAACAAAGAATTTTAATAAACGATTGAATTGTCGGGTGGTATGGGACACTTTGTACAATTCTTTCGATTATTATTATAATTTGTTAAATTGAGTTTGAAAGGAAATTACTAGCTTTTGGTAAATACTTGAATTTACTATTTGGTATGGGACAGTTTAATAAATTCTTGTAATAACTGGAGTGATAGTAATTAACACTTAGAGTTGTATAATCTTAGGGTGTTCGGATTTCAGACCAATAGATCCCCGAGAGAAGATAACTCATTTTTCATCGATCTTAGAATCATTACATTTTTAGATTTGGGTAGGCAGATCTCTTTCGAACGATCTATTATGATGTAAATACGGCTGTCTCTTTCCGAAGACAGATTTTTACATGCATCTTAGTCTATAGATACTACAACCTATCGGTTTATTTTTGTTTTATACAGTTAGACTATGTTTACCTCTTTCGAAAGGTAAATTTGCATAGGACAGATTAGGTACACGACTGCTCTTTTCTTTGAGCGGTGTTCCAAATTTACAGTCTCTTTCGAAAGGCTTCCTTCCTATGTAGCGGGTCTCTTTCGGTAGATTTCATGTCACTGTATTAAACTGATAGATGGCTACCATTATTATTTCATTATTGATGATTATTTCTTTAATGATTTTTAGTATGGATATTCAGTATCCATTATGGCTCTGAGGATTTTGAATTGGTTATCACCATATTTTGAGATGATAGTCTGTTGAGACTTGATATGTATTTATGAAATGGTGATTTGATAGATATGCCTTATTTGAGTGTTTGTTTTTGGGCATATTTTATTGATGACTTATTTGGTTATTGTTGTCAAAATTTTGAAACCTGTATTTTTTGGTTTGATATGCCTTTTTGAATTTTTAGGTTTTAGACATATTTTGAGATGACTTATTATAAAGTTAAGTCATTTATGAATTATAAAGTAACGAATTTAATTAATATGCCTTATTATGATTGTTTGTTTGGCATATTTTATATGAATTATTATTTTAAGTCATATAGTTATGATATTAATATCTCACCTTTTTATTTAGATATAGTATGAACCGTTTATAATTTTAATACTCGGGTCAGGTCGAGACTTTACAGGTACAGGGACCCATTGACCTTTGGATTTTGGGCTAGCATTGAAGTAGACTATTTTGATAGTTTTAGTTTATTTCATACTTATATATTGACAATTAGGAGGTTATGTCATTTATATTATATAGTAGTGACTTTGTACCTGATATAAGATTTTGGATATGATATATATATATATTTATGTGGGTCTAGTACTCATATTTTGTAGACTTACATTTTATTATGTATGTGATAAGGTATATTATTCCCTTGTGGTCTATGACTTTGATTTTGATTAATCTATATTATATACTGTTTTGAATATTTTTAATCGATGTGTTTATTACTTTGTATTAATACTGTACACGTCTAAATTTCTGTTTAGATCCTCAAAAAGGTAAATAAGACGTATCAGTGTTAGTATAAAGATATATTCACATTCGATCGCCCTTAACCACCCATATTCTCCAAATTAGCAGACGATATTACTTGTAATGTTCCTTGCTAAACTGGGCATAGTGGTGGGGTCATCACACGCCTTGAAAAATGTGTTACACCATTAAAGAAAGTGCTCCAGTAAAACAATAGAAAACATATTATTTTCAGAAATAGAGACGCTGATGGGGTCGAAGCACCAACACTTGACCCAATGATGTTTATGGTTATGATGGGGCCAGCTATAATGCACTGAATCCTTATTGATTGTAAGAGCTCGATGAATGTTCTTAAATGGACTTTCGATAAAATGCGCCTTGACAAAAGGATCACAGCCATGTAAATCTCACATCTAAAGAATTATCGAGGAGGCCAAAGATCCATTAGATGCATCAAATTATCTATAGAGCTAGGAAAGGGAGATGGAAACGTGGTGCAGTTATAGAATTTTATGGTGGTAAATGGATTCTCCGCCTATAATGTTTTCTTAGGCCGACCGACCCTAGATAATTTTTGAGTTGCGCTCGCTTCGTAATGCTTGATGATGAAGTTTCTATTAGTACCTTAGATATTGATTTTGATGATAACAACCTTGGTAACAAATATACATTCAAATAAAATACGCATACTAATGATTTTGCCAAGTTATATAGCATATAGTGCAGGATATTTTATAGGTTTTGAATTGAAGACTGTACATTATAAAGACTCAAGTACTAGACATGAAGACTCATAAGTATAAAGATCAAGATGTGAAGACTTCAAGACTATGGTGTAGTGTATGGAGTCATAAAATATCGTTAAAGTCCCCGGTAGCAATCTTTGATCTCAATTTATCATTTTCTTATCATTTATTTTTAAATCAAAATATATTTAAAAATATTTTATAAAAGATTTCTAAGTTTAAAATATTTATAAACTAAAACTATTTTAAAAATTACTAAAATATTTTACAAAGCATTAGATTTTAAAAATGTTTTAAAATAAACAAGTTTTCAAAATATACTAGGATATATCAACATATAGGCAGATATATGTCGACTTACATGCCGCTGTTTTCAAAATAAAAATTTGAAATGAAGTGTTTATTCATCGTAACTCTTCATGAGTGGACAAGTCTGTTTGTTCTCTATATATAGGGGGTTTCCAAACGAATTTTAACAACCACTTTCTTATTATCTTCTCTCCTCTTACTCTACCCAAATTTCTACTAAAAATATACTCAAATTTTCTCAAATTCAGACCAAAATCAATTCAATCTTCATTGTATTGATTCTCTACTTTTTACTTTGATTTCAGTCTTCTCTCTCACTTAATCAAAGATCAAAGTATTGTCCAAGAGGCTATAGGATAAATTGTATCTAAAGATCAAACATTGTCTTTGGAAAAACCATTAAATCTCTAGTTATAGTTGATTGGGTGTGATTGTGTCCCAATTCAAATCAATTAGGTGTACTTGGTTTCCTATAAATCCAAGTGGATGTGCTTGTGTCCCGAGTCAAATCAAATGAGTGTACCCAGAGCTTGGAAAATCTGGAGGATGTGTCTTGTAGCCTTAAAATCGGGATTGTATTGGGTTTGCCTTTTGCCGTTGAAATATTGGCATCTTAAAAGAAATATGTACAAGCAATTGTTCGGGAATGAATGTAGGTAACTGCTAATCAGTATAAAATCCTTCATGTGATCGCTCTGATTCTCTACTTTTACTTTACTTCATTTATATTTATCTATGTTTGAATATGTGATTGTTTATTTTGTGTTAACAAAGTATAATTAAAAGAATTAAAAAGAAATTCATTAAAGTTAGAAAAACACCATTCACCCCACTTTAGTATTTAGTTAAGTATTTAGATCCATAATTACGTCACTAACATTTGGTAACGAAGCATTTTGTTTTCAAAAAATTTGTAATTTGATTTTTGAGAAGTTTAAATGGGTAACAACAGTGTTAGTAATTCTGTTAGTAACATTGTCAGTTTATTTGTTAACACTTTTGTCGAAGGACAATCTACTGCTAGACCCTACTTTTTAATGGTAGTAATTACATTTATTGGTTATATAGAATGAAAATTTATTTAAAATCAAGTGGTCTAGACATTTGGAATATTACACAAAATGAGTACCCTGAACCCTAGAATGATTTTTCATCTTGGGCTGCTGACCAAAAGGGACTTGCACAAAATAATTCAAAAGGCATGAATATTTTATTTTGCTTACTATATAATAATGAATTCTATAGAGTGTATTTGTAAGTCTGCATATGAAATTTGAAGAACGTTAAAAGTTACTCATGAGGGCACTAGTAAAGTAAAACGTACTAAATTTCCATGTTGACTATCAGTTTCAATTATTTAAACGAGTCCATATGAGTCCATTTCTAACATGTACTGTAGATTTCAAGATATAGTGCATTCATAAGTTGCATTAGGGAAAACATTTTTGAAGAGGATCAAGTAAGAAAAATCCTAAATTCACTCTTTTCTGAGTGGGATTAAAAGACACTTGCAATTAAAGAGGCTAATATATTAGTACTCTGAAAATTGAAGATTTAATAGGCAATTTAATGTCCTATGAATCACAAATGCAAGGTAGAAGAGAAAGCAAGATAATAGAGAAGAAATCCATCGCTTTCAATGTATTAACTAAAGATCAGGATTCATACGATGACAATGATGAGGAAATCGCCTTTATGACCAGAAATTTCTGAAAATTCTTAGAGTATAGAAAGACGAACAACTTTCGGAAACCTAAAAACAAAACCAATGAAATTGGAACTACGATTAGATGCTTCAACTCTGATGAACTTGGTCATTTTCAGAGAGACTGCATGCATCCAAATAAATCAAATGTCTCACCGACAAATGACTCATCTAGAAAAAGATAAAGGGGCTTATAAAGCAACTTTGGATGATTCAGATACCTCTTCCAGCGACAATGAAACAAATACTGAAATGCGAATATGTGTTTCACTATAACAACAGACTAGTCAATAATTGTAACGACCTGGAATTTTAGCCACCTGTTATTGGGGTAATTAACTGATTTTAATTATTGGAATATTAATTTTTATTAGTTGAATAAATAAATTTTTTGATTTTTAAAATATCTGAATATATAAACTGATAAAACTATATAAAATTTTAAAATATAAATTTCTGGGTATGATAAATTATATGAATATATATATATATAACCCCACCATTAAAATTTAAGATGGAGTATCCATATAGGTATATATATATAAGCGTTATGATGTTTGAAAATATATACAAGTATATAGGTATACATATATGTATATATATGTCCATATGAAATAATGTATATGTAAATAGGGAATAATGTGAATATATATATATATATATATATGATAAAATATGCATAAGTACATGTATATATATATGTTATATGGAATAGTGAAGGTGTTAAATGTAAATATATATATGATGACAAATATATGTAAGTGAATGTATATGTATATATGTTATGTAAAATAGTGAATAAGTAGAAATATATATATATATATATTGTATATGTAAATAAGTATATATATACACACAAGGTAACATTGTGATAAATGCACATCAATTCCAAGCCACAAAACATAAAATCAAACACATATATTAAATCAAATCAACATAAGAAATCAAATCAGCATACAAAAGATCACATCAGCTCATATATAATCAAATCAAAAAAATATGTATAAAATAAAGTAAAAGGGAAAACCTGTACAATACCAGCCATCTCATTGCTTGCTTTGTACACTTTTTTTCTCTATTTATATGTGGCCGTGCCTTATCACCTTGTTCATTTGTTTACATACAAAAGAAAAGAAAATTTCCAATATCATCTGCCATTAAATAAACAAGTGAAGTATCGAAAGCTGGATGGAGTGATAAAGCAGCAGTGTGTTCATCTTTTAAAATAGTGAGTAAACATATCAATTTTATTTAACTGGTTTATATAGGTGGTCTTGAATGAATACCTGTTTATATCAGGTATACATGTACTGTTATGCATTCATTCCTTTGTACATGTGAATTAGATCTGATGGTTCACTCTATAACTAAGCATTTTGTTCTTCTATCTCCCTGTATTTGGTTCTTATAAAACAGTCAAATCTCCAACCCAGGAAATTAAAATTAAATATCTCATCACTGAAGTAGCTTTAGATCTTGATTACAAAACCAAAGTTTCTTGTATTTGAATGTAGAATATTTTGATATTTATTTTATTCAAATTCATCAAGTGGTGAGGAAGGAAAACCCAATTATCAGTAAGTGATTTACTTATAGTCAAAATTCGAATTTCATTAATTAGTAAATGGATTGCACCGTTGTGTTTGTTGTTGGAAAACATGAATTTTAACGGTGGTTTGAAGATTTTTAGTTGTGTGAGGGTGGTGGAATCGGAGGATGAATAGAATTGGGGTTAATGCCAAATTACGGCGTCGTGGTCGATTTTGTGGCAAGGGGCTGGTCGTGGAGGAAGGTTAGGAAGTGGCGCATTCGAGAAAGACAGAACCATGATTTTTAGTGGTGCGTGTGTGGTGGACGAGGCGGCTTTAGGGTTTAGGTATGTGATTGTGGGTGATTCGGTCTCGAGCAAATGGCGACGTCATGGGGCAACTGGGAAGGTATGGTATAGGGGGAAAAGGTAGAGGAGGTTGTGGCGGAGCTAGGAGTGAATTCTGGTAGGGTACGGTGGTCTGAGGTGATGTGGCGAGGTGTTTGGGTGTCATGGTTTTCGTTCTACTTATGGGCGAGCAGCTCGAATTTTCGAACTAGGTGTTCGATCGTGATTTCAGGTGGTCGATTGTGTAGAGATGGTTGTAGGTGGTTTGTGGGGATAGTTGGCTGTGAGTCAAGGCCGACCGGAGTTGAGTGCATGTGGACATTTGCGTGCATGATTACTTGGGGATGTTCAAATGAGGAGAGGGAAGAACTAGAGAGAAGGGAGTAAGGAGATGGGTTGGGCCGGTGGATACGGGCCGAAGAAAGGAAAGGAAAAAAAATATAGGAAAGAATAATAATAAACAAAGGAAATTTGAGAGGGTTGGTTTGTTGAAAGCAAGTGTAATTAAATTGTTAATTTGATAACCTATAATCTTTGAAACCATATTTGACTTTTTTTTCAAAAAAAAAAGAAAGAAAGAAGAAGGAAAAAATGTTAGATTGGGTTAGTTGGGTTGGGCCTTCTTTTGTTTTGGGTTGGTATGTTAAAGAGGCAAATGGAACTTATTTTTAAAATTAATAACCTAAATGAACGAATACAAATCTTTTAATTGATCAATTATCTGTTAATTAATCAATAAATTTTTAAATGGATTGATTAATTTTAAATATATCGTTTTATTTAATTTCTCTTGTTAACAAGTAATCTGTAATAAAAATGTAACTCGTCTAAGTTAATTGGAACCAACTAAATCCCGAACTGTAAATTGATTTGATATGAATCGTTGATTGAAGTTAACGATCTAGGTGTCGATGGATATTTCCCCGAATATCGGTTTCAAATTTTGATTGTCTGTACCATTAAGTTGCTAAACAAATTAAAGTAGTCATAATAAACGTTGACGTGTTTTATCGAAGTAAATTGACTTGTACGGGATATGTGATGATCACTGTGATGCCCCACCTCTATGCTCATAATAACAAAGAGTATTAAAAGAAATATTGTCTATTATTACGAAGAATAAGGCTGGATAGGAGCGACCATCCGTAGTTGGCCTTACACGAATATTGGTTATCTCGATAGGAGTGGTATATACTTTTTATTTTTCATCTATTATTTATTTACTCCCATCGACACACCCAATTATCAGTATAAAACAAACTACGATAGTTCATAATAGTTTAGGACATTAGATATAACAATAACACAGATAATATAAATGCGGAACACAGATTAACAAAAATCTCATATATATATAACCGATGTCAGTTACAATATAGTTGACACGATACATATGATACAACTACAACTGCCGACTCTAGAAGTTATATATACAAGTACATTATCGACTAATAGACATGAATACATATCGTTCTATACAATGACACGTGTAACGACCCGTAAAATTTAATGGTTTTAAAAGTATATTTAATTGGAAATTTGTGAAATTTTAAACAATAAAATTTGAAATTAAAAAATTTATTATTTGGAATACGTATATTTTAATATAGCAACTGGAAAATTTTCATCTAATAATATTGAAGTTTATTTTCGTGTAAAATTTCATTTCAAATCAAACCGGTAATAACAGTGAATTTAAAAGTTTTCCGAAACCAAAATATGTCAACAGGAGAAAATTTATTTAGAGCATTCTGAATCAGACTGCGAAATTCGTTTCGCGAAATTTGGACTTCTATTGCTCCGTTTATCTTAATTTTGGCAAAATAGCTGTATTTTCGGTACCGATATCGATTTTGGTCGGATGATCGTACCACTAATATCTGTATACCGTTCTGATCGTCTCGTCGTGCTGATCTCTATGATATATTCATTCATGAGTTTCGGAGTTCGGAACACGACGGAATCGGTGAACCGATTAGTCGTACCGGTTCCATATTCAAAACTTTTGGTTTATTTTGCCTTTTCAGTTATCCACATGAACTCAAACGGTCATCTACTATTATTATTCAGCCTTGACCTTTTCTATTCCAACGTTTCATCAATTTTACTGGCTCGTTTATTTTGTACACGTCCATTTTTTTTGCCCGTTCATTTCTATGCGTTGAAGACTTTTGAGCTGCTCAATTCAAGTTCAAACATTGCCTGACTTCACTCTTCACTCCTCCTCTTCTCAACCCGTGCAACTCTCCCTCCCCATGAACCAAAACCCGACCACACCTCACAACAAACCATTAACAGCCTTCCCTCTCCTCTCGCACTCTGGCTTACCCACGACCTGCCGCCGGCTCCACCAAGCTCCTCCGCTCCACAGTAAACCGAGCCTAAGCCCACCTCCTTCAGCCCATTGCTCCTCTATCTCTTCGGCCTCTCCCTCCCCTCCGCTTCCTACCATCGCCTCACGTGAGTACTCATCCCGTCTCCACGCTTCAAACCTCTCACAGCCGAGCTCCAACCGCATCTACCCCGCCACCCTCTCGTGCCACTCCCTCGCGAGATCTCAGCCACCATCCCTTCGTGCTCAACTTCCTCCTCTTCCTTTTGCCGAGATGCTTCTCCGCTTTTGATTAGGTAACATATATATATATATATACTTCTGTTGTTATATATTGGTTTTATAAAGATAGTTTATATATCTACGTATGTATTTATATCTAAACATGTTAGCTTATTTATACTTTCGTTAATATTGTTTAAGTGTTCTATATCTTAGTTTGCATGGGTATATGCATAGTCTTGCATTCTCTATTTGCTTAAAGTATATTTAGTATACATAGTATTTAGATGTCTGTTATATGTAAAACTATTCGTTCTAATGTTTTATTGATCTGTTATTTATAGTGACGTGTAGGTATTGATAGTCATATATCATATTTCTAAAGTTATAAAATAAATTCTGCATAGTTGTATATTTATATATAGGATATTTTGGGAAGATAATATTGTTGTTTTATTAAAGATTGATTTAAATTGTTATATGGGCGTGAGTGTACATATATATACACGTCAGTTTACATGTATAAATCTCTGTAGATGTACAGTAGGTTAGCTATGCTGTTTGCATATAGGTATGTCAGTACTTGCTTATGATGTTGTCTCTGTTATATATAAAAAAAAAATTATTTTAGAAACACCTTTTATATATGTTAGTTTATATAAAGCGGCTACTTTAACATGTTAATATAGTATATTGGTTTATACAGAGATATATGACTGCGTACATATGTATATGTTTGTTTTGTGGGAAAGATTTGTTCGTTATTTATGTTATTTTGTATTGTATCTATATGCAAATTTTTATGAGGTTTATAAAGATCTATTCGAATCCGTAAAAAGGTGTAAAGTAATAATTATATATATATATATTATATAACCATTGATTTTAAAGATATAATATATAGGTAAGGGTATGTAGAGATATAAATGGGGTTGCATTGTTGCATAGTAGCCTGTTTACTTTATATTATTATCTGATTAACCTGATAGATTACTAAGTGTAATACATGTATTATAATACTCTGTGCATATGAATTTCTGGTTTATTTTATGTGTTCTGTATATATGAAGTCAGTTTATAATAGGATATATATGCATATATTCATTAGTCATATATAGAGTTGTTTGTAATATATAATATATACATGTTGGTTTATATGTATTAAATAAAACAAGTTTATATAAATTTCATTTTTAACTATTAATTTTAAAAAGGTATAGCAGGTATGCGAGTATTTTGCACTTCAATAAGTATATATATATATATATATGTATTTATTTTATATATAAGTAGTTATATATAGTATATATATTTTGATTATACCAATTATCATCATCAATCCAGTGTAATATCCCGGAAATTTGGGGCAATATCAATTTAATAATCTGTTTAAATAATTAAATTGATTGATAATTTTTGATAATAAATATTTGAATTGATTTAATAATCTAATTAAATAAATATTTAATTAGTGAATTTTATCTTTTATAAGTTAATAAAATGATTAAAATAGATAAGTAAATTTATAAATTAAGTAAAGACTTTTATTTACATTTAAAATAAATAAAACTAATTAAAGAGACATGTGTAAATTCCTAAGGCTTTAATATTACATGTGTTATAAGATTAAGATATGAGAAAGACAAGTGTCATTTTTGTTTTAATTTTTCTATTTATTTTAAAAATAAATCATTTACACTTATAAAACATGTTTCCACCCTCTTTCTTTCTTTCTTTCTAATCTTCATTTTCAAAAATATGGAATTCGTTTTCCACTTCTAAGAGCAAACCAGAAAATCAAATTTAACATTTTTCTCAACAAACAAATCTATAACAAATTCCTCAATCTCAAAACAAAGATCTGTAATACATTCTTCAATTTGTAAACCAAATCTGAACTCATTTCTCTCCTCATAAACAATGTAGAAATCAACTCCTCTAACCAGAGAAAAACCATTAACCTGCAAATTATCTTCCAAAATCAAAGTCTGTTTGTAAACATCTTCTTCAAAGTTCTGTAACCACTTTCAAATCTGAAGCTTGCATCATTTTCCAAAAATCAAACAAAGTCTGCATTTCTTTAAACCTGGAATTAAAGCCTGCATATTTTTATTCAAGTCTGGAAGCAAGAAAACCTGTTTTAAAGCAACATCTCAACAAACAAGTTAGCATGCAGTTTCAAATCAAAACAAAGAGGCAATTCAAGTTATAAATCAAAGCATGCATGCAAGTTTCTTCAGAAAGTATTAAAGTTTAAAATCAAGTAGCATTCCAGATTTCAAGTATCTGTTTCAAACTCTGTTCTTCATTTGAAATCTGGTGAGTAACTTACATTTTTAAAAACTTAAGTATATCTGTTTGCATGCTATAAATCCTTGAATCTATGATGTAATATGCCTGCATGTTGTTTAATATGTTTGATATGTATGTATATCTTTATATATGGATGTAAATTGGTGTGCATGTCTGTTATGTATATGTATCTCTGTTCCCAGTTTCAAGTTCAAAGTTTAATTTAAATCTTGTATCTTTTGACTTTGTCACTATTATGGTTTAAGTTAAAAACAATAATTGTTTGTTTAATCATGGATTTGTGTTTAAAATTTTATTTAAGTTTAAATAAAAAGGAAATTGCTCTGGAAAACATAGTGGAACAGGAAACTTTAGTTTTTGTTAAAATTTAAATATCTTAATTCAAAGGTACAGGCATATAATCTGAAATCATATCCTAAACCATGAATTATAAAAGTAAAATCACAATTTTTAGAGGGGTGTGGTACGAGCAGTTTGGGTTTGACCAGAATTTGAATTCTGGTTGATCTCTGATGATCTAGCTGGTTGTCGAAGGCGTGATTCTCCCTGGAGATAGCTAATTGATGGGTGAGGTTGGGAAAAATGCCAGGAAGGTATTCAAATCACCGGAGTGGTGGCTGGTGATTGATTTAGGCTGTAGCCCTAGATTTTGGCATGGTCGAGAAATTGGTGGTCAAGGAAGCTCTGGTGGATCGAGTTCCACCAGACCCTGGGAAATTGAAGTGGGGACGTAGTCGAAGTCGCGGCCAAACGTTCAGACGCTCAGGCGATCAGAGAGATGAATTCGAGTGATTTCCAGGCTTTGGTTTCCTGTTCTTCATGGTGATGAGATACTCGTTTTCGAATACGAGTTGATGTTGAAGTTTTGGTGATCGAATTTGGATACGAAGGTGAATGTTGACTTGAGGAGATCATCGGCGGTGATCGAAGGCGAGCGTTTCGCCTGTGCACGTGCACATGAATGTTTCGAACATCTGGAAGAGTTGAGTTAGAGGAAGAAGATGCAGTTGTACTCGAGCAAATTGATGAGTGACTCGAAGTCATGATCGAGGAAATAAGGTTCTGGCTCGGGGTCGTTCAAGGGAACTCGCGTGGGTAAACTGTTTTTAAATTTCTAAACATAACAAAGTTTTTAAATAAAAAGGGGAAGGGAAACTCAAAGTCAGGCTCGGGGGTTTTCAACTTTTTCTCGGGTAATTTGATGATTGGCACGGGTCATTTGTGAGGTTGCAGTTTTAAACCCAGACAGAGTTTTTAAATTTTAAATTGAGTTTAAAATGTTAAGTAGGATTTAAAACAAAGTTTTAAATCAGATTTTAAAGGTATGGATTCAGTTTATTAATATCCTAGTTAATTAAATAAGTTATAACTATTTATAATGTTTTAACAAATATAAAAGGTTGAAAGTATAATTTAAAAAGATTTGAATAAAAGAATTGGTTTAAAAATCTTATAAAATTTCTTTTATAAATGTTAAGTGTTCTTAACATTTGATTTAAAAAGATTTTGTATATTTGATTTAAATATTGGTTAAAGTTAAATTGTAATCTATTTTAAATCTTTTAATTTAAAATGAATAAAAAGAAAAGATTTTAAAGTAAAATATTTAAAGACTTTTGTTAATAATAACTAAAGTAGTTAAAGGTTAATACTTTAGTTCAGAAGTAATTAAGATTTAATTATATAGGAGTAATTAAATTAATAAGGTAATTAAAGAATGATTGATAATTTAATTAATTAATTGGTAAGTAAGAGTTTATCAAGTTGTTTTAATAAATAATTGATTTAAAGATTAATTACCTAAAGAAATAATTAAAGAATTGATAAAAATTAATGAGGGATCATTAATTAAGGATTATTAAATAATTAATGAATGGGATTAATTTTGATAATCAAATAGATTAATTAATTAATAATAATCATTTTATGAAATTGGTTAAGTATAATTGCTTAATGGAAGTAATTTAAGAAATTAATTACTTAAGGTAATTAATTAAATAAATTTGATAAGTTTAAATTAATTTGTTTAATTAATTTAAGATAATCACTTGGTGATTTGATAATTACTTAAATGTAATTAGTGAAAGTATAAATTACTTAGGAAAGTAATTAAAGTTAATTAGTAGATGTAATTAACTAAAGATGGTTTAATAAAAGTAATTTGAGTTAATTACTTTAAATAAATTAATCAAGGGATTAATTAAAAGATAATTAATTAAGGGGTAATTAATTTATGAAGTGTAGTAATTAAGAGTAGTTAATTACTAAATGAGATTAATCAAAGGTGATTAATAAATATGATTAATTAATTTTTAATTTAAATAAGATAATTAATTAAGAATAATTAAGGATCATTAATAAATATAATTAATGATGTAATTAAGAATTGATTAATTAAGATTAATTAATAAATAATAAGTGATTAAAGTAATTAATTAATTGTAATTAATTAAGGATTAATGTAATTAAATATAGTTAATTAATTAATGAAGTAATTAAAGATTAATTACTAAATGGTTTAAGATAATTAATTTGTGAAATTAATTAAGTATTAATTACTTAAAGTAATTAAAGGGTAATTAATCAGGAATGATTAATTAAGATGGATACTTAAAGTAATGATTAATTAATTGGTTTAATTAATAATTAAGTAAGTAGGATTTATAGGATGAAGTAATTAATTTAATTCACTTTAAATTGATTAGAGATGATAAATCATTACTTAAGAATGGATGAATGATATTGAATGCTTTGCATTGTTGATATCTCTGATAAGAGATGTGCTGATCTATGATATAGATGTTTGGTTGGATTGAAATGATAATAGGAATTATCTGTTTGGATGATAATATGGATTATCTATTGTAAATTATCTATCTGTGTGTAGTATAGATAAGAATTGAATTGTTTTAACCTTAAAACAACTTGGCCTTAAAAGATACGTTTTGGATTTCGATGAGACCGGGATCGGGTTTCCGTATACCGGAATTCCAGGTCTGGAGACCCGAATACCACATCGATCCAAATTTACGATAGGTCGTGAATCTCAAGTGAAGATGAAGATTCAGAGTGCAAGGGTTATTGTCGTTAACTCTGAGGGTGATTCCAAAACGAGTGTAACGAGATAATGCCTTCGGTTTCGTTCGAACCCGGAACGAACTTGTATGGATTGAATGCTTTCAACACATCGTCAGGAGGGCGATGAGCATTCTAAGTGATGTGTTCTGATTTAAAGGTAAATCGTAACCTCAAGCCTCATCAACCGGGAATGGCTAAAATAGGGGAGGTGCAGCAAGGCTTCGTGGGTAGCACCCACTGAGAGTAAGGTCATCCCTGTCTAGAGAGTTCCTTCTTTTATTTCGGCTTAGTGGTGCAGTTGGCGACGACCATCTGTGGGGTGATTTTATTCGGAATTATCCAGTAAGGGATGGTTCCGGCTTTGTGTTGCAAGGGATTGGGAGTGATCCTCGGTACGGTGATCTAGGCCCCGTACTGTGACGGGCGGTACCCCGGTAGCCCTGCCATTGTATGGAATCCAAACTCCAATAAGTGACAACGGATTTGATTGTATAACCCACTTTGTTGGCTAGTATGCTGGAATTTAATAATGTAACAATTTCAGCTATTTCATATTTATTTGAAAACCCTAGACCTATTATAATACAATCAGATTTCCTATCAATTGTTTTGGTTAGCGTAAGGTAAAAACTTACCCATGTTTATTTGTGGGGAGTCTTACGTGATACCTTTTCTTTCAAAAGGTTTTGAAGTTAAACAAGTTTAACCTGTTACTCACACCAGACCCATGCCTGACCCAAGTTGTTTATTTCTGTTTTATAAACTCTTGGGTACTCAAATTTTTACGAGTAGCCAAGGGATTCAGGTTTAGCTTTGACGAATTGTGGAAGAGCAATGGAGCAGGAGGCTTCGGCGTTCGTAGATATAGTATTTCGCTGTGTTGATATCTATGTTAGAGTCTTGTATTGTATTGAGTTGTAATATCTAGACAGATGTTTATAACTGTCTAGTATGTGTTGTATAGTTGTGTAAACTCTGATAAGTGTTGTATACTATGTAATAGTTTCTTTATGTTATTAATATAATTTATTCGTTCCGCTGTGAGATCGTTGTTGTTGTTTCTTTCTTTCTTCTCTTCTTTTCTATTTTCTACCCCTTTCTTTCTTATTAATGATACGTCATTCTGTAGAATGAGTGGCGGGTCGTTACATCCAGTTTGAATTGATTTCGTAAATTCCTATTTATCAGCTTCGTTCGTCGATTCGAGTCCAATCTTGCCTTGTGTTGAGACTTCGTGCCTGGATTTCGTAACCACTTCATTGTCTATCTCTCTAACCTCGAAAGGTGAGCAATCACTCACGATTAACGTTCTTATATTTATTAAATTTGATTTCAATTGAAACGACAATTGAAATATGCTGCTGTAGTTATTTAAATTGTTATATATGCTATTATCTGTAACTGTTCACCTATGGGATATGACACCATATCCTGTTGTTTATATTATATTGTTATTTATGAGATATGCATGTTGTTATATTTTTAGTATCTGTTATCACTCTACAAGTTCCCTGTTAGTATAGAATTCACTATGGGTTGAAATGATACATACCCGAACGGACTTTAGAATAGGAGAATTTCGTTATGGGTTGAAATGATAAACCCAAGCGATTTTCATTTGAATTGAAATTGGGATTACGGGTCGAAATGATATCTACCCGTATATATTTCGGATTAAAATGATAAATATCCGTATCACTTAACCATATGATAAATATATATACAGACACCGTTGGCCCATATATATAAATATTTTAAAAAAATGAATTCTATGGTTTTGGAAAGAAATATATGGTTTTAATAAATGTTGGGCCTTAAATTATTATATATAAATGGGAATGATTGATTTAAATTCATATAATATGTTGAGTATTTAAATATATTTCAAAATAGATTTTGGTAATAATTTGAATAAGTTAAGGTTAGAAAGATAATTTGAATTTAGTTGAAAATTGAGATGTAAGATATGATTTATAACTTGAGTTTGATTTATAAGTAATCTAATGAATATTTCTTGTTTAAATAAAGTTTAAGGAAAATATTTAGTTAATGTAATTTAAGGCTAGTTAAATGATATTGAATTTATTAAGTGAATATTCCCTGATTAAATAATAATAAAGTTAAATCAAGAGCTATATGAAACTGTTAAATTTAACTTTGAAAATGTTGAATATTTAAGCTTTGAAACATATTGAAAGTTTAAATGGTATATTTAGAACTGAATTGAATTGATGAATTGAGCTTTGAATAAATTTGAATTTGGAATTTGAGTTAATTTGAATCGATTTGTCAGACTTAAGGAAATTATAAATACTTTACTTCATAAATTAATTATATATATACTATCTTGGAAAATAGTTATATTTGAAATAAAATGATATTTGGGTTTTGAAGTATAAATTTAATTGAAATGACCACGGTGTTAAAATGTATATTTCCACCTTGTAGATAGTTTTGAAGATCCTTAGAGGATGGTTATCCCAAACATCCTTTAAGTTACTCGTATTTCAGTTGATATTTCACTTGAGTTGGATTTATTTATATAAGAATGTTAATCCTGACTCGAGTGTTTTGTGTTTTGCTTTACGCTCGGGTCAGACCGAGTGATACAGCATCTGAGACTCACCTTTGGAGTTTGGAGCTTCCTTTGGAGATCCAACTATCGCCTCAGCTTTCAGCTCTTCTAGTTGATTTGTTCAGAGAAGTCATCTGTTGCATTGAAGACTTCACTGCATTTGAGATACTCTGTTGTATTTTATTTCTAACTCTGATGTTTATATAGTAGCTTCATGAACTACTATTTTATCTATTCCGCTGCGCATTATTGTATTA
Organism: Allium fistulosum; assembly: GCA_030737815.1. Classification (NCBI taxonomy): domain Eukaryota; kingdom Viridiplantae; phylum Streptophyta; class Magnoliopsida; order Asparagales; family Amaryllidaceae; genus Allium; species Allium fistulosum. Next base: position 426,903,365 of record CM060903.1, read on the forward strand.
CTCTGTGTCTGTGATTCTGTGATTGATTTATTTACTGCATATGCTGAATTTTGCCAAATTTAAATTAACAATTCGGTATTTTGAATTATTCAAGTTCGACATGTGTGGATTTATTGTCGATTTGAATGGTCCAAAATAGCGGGTCGCTACAGTTGGTATCAGAGCTTTGGCTCTAGGCGAAACTTAGCATATATTGTAAATTTATTTACACAATCACTTTCGTTCGAGTTTAATCTCTTTCTTTTGACTCTATTTCCTTTGGACTTTGGAACGTTCCCTACGGTTCCAAAATTCATTCTTGTCTCTCTCTATTGGTATTCTTTTGATTCTGGAGTATCCCATAACTCCACTTCGAATGATCTCTATAAGAATAAACGATCCCGCCGATCTTTGAATGATTTGTAAAGGGGTGAAACTCCTTTACAATTGGCATTGATTCACCGGAGATTATATATATCCCTCGGTTTAGATGCTGCTATCTCTTGTTGTGCCGAATTCTATTTTTGACGATCGAATGACGATTTGCCTTAGATTTTCGCATCGATTATATTCTTGAAGTCACGGTTGACCCGGTTAAGGTCGCCCGCGATTTATATAAGTGTATCCGACTACTGTTTGATAATTAATTATCTCATTATCATTCGAACTTATCGTCGAATCAGAATCCTATTTGATTAGAGTCCCTCTAATTTGAATTTCTATCTTTGTTTTGAAATCCATTCTTGAACCATCCTTTGAAAAATCAGGCTTGTTTATATTTTAGAAATTGTTTTATATATCGAAATTATTATATTCTATATATAAAAGTGTAATGTTTTCGATAAAGATTATAAACCTTTAAAATAAGAATTTGAGGTTTCGAAAGGATTTGTAATTTTGAAAAAAAAAACTATATAAGAAATTTGATTTATCTAAAAATGATTTATAACTGAAGGATTTTAAAATTTGAAATTCGAGAATTGAACTCCGGTATTTTGAAATTGGTTTTAAGATTTTGAAATATATTATAATAATAATATGATTTAAAAGTATTTTCCCGAACAAGAAACGTTTCAAATGATTTTAATGAGTTTCGAAGAAATTTCAAAAGAATTTTGAGAAAATAGAAGTCCAGAACTCACTTATGTCGCTGGAAAATAATTTCGGTGATGAGTGCACGCATCATCGACATTGATTTTCGAGTTTCAGAGTGGGGGATAGGCCACTTTAGTAGCATTGCTACGCGAGTGATTTCTTTTGCGAAACCGATTTTGATTTCAAATTCCAAAGTATGATTTGATATTCGAAAGATATATGTATATATATACTTGAAATGATTTGAAGTAAGCCGGTGTTCAGTCCTCGAGTTTCGGATTTGATATAACCCTATCTATTAAAATTGATTTACTGATTTGTTGTTGATTTCCAACTCTGGAATTTGAAAATGATTTCTTCAACTATTTTTGAAGGTTCGAGCACTTCCAAATCAAGGTTAACTTTTCAAAGCTAAGAAATTTTGAAAAGTATGATTTATTTGATAAAGTATATAAATTTGTTTCGAATGTTTAAGTATGAAGTAATATGATTTAAATAAGTTGAAACTGTTTTGTTAAGTATATGAATAAGGCTATTTTGAAATTTTTCTAATATGAAATTTAGATTTGAAATGTTTTGAAAAGAATTTGGTCTTCAAAATATTTTGAATAAAGTTTAGTTAAATGTTTTAACTTAGTAACATCTTTATGAAACTATATATTTAACAAGTTGGAATAAATATATAAGTTGTACGTATACTGTTTTATTCGCATAATTAAATTGATCCAAGTTTGAGTACACAAGTTCGAGGTGAATTACACCATTTCGTGTTAGGATTCTTCATTGGATTCTTGATGGCAAATATTTGATATGGATTTTAGGCTCGATTATAGAATTCTCTATCATAGTATATGGCTATGCAAGGAGACTGATGGCTTCTAGTCGAGAAACCATGTCGAAATCCGCATTAGGGAAGTCGAATGGACAATACTAGTTCGAAAGCGAACTTGTGTGGTCGAGCGAGCGATCAAAGGTGATTCTGCGAAATGATGACGTATGTACATCTTATATTCTAATATCAGTGATATATTTTGACGCTGAAATTGAAAGCTATCGGGTTAGAATATCTTTGCTTACTAAAAGAAAATTTCCAATTTAAATTACAAAGATATATAACCCATAAAAGCAAAGATATTCAATCCCATATGGCTCTTCATACAACGAAATTTATTTTGAAAATTTGATCCTTATACAAGATGGACCTTACGTAAGTACAAGATGATTTTGAAAACATTTGATTTTGGAAATGAATTGGTTGACTTAAATTATATTGATTTGGAAATTTGGATTTATTTTCTAAATCTATTATTTTGGAAACTTTGAAACTAAAGATATTTAATTTGAGAAGAAATAATTTGGTGAAATTGTATATGATTTTGAAATTGAACTGATATTGAAACAAATTTAAATTTGAGAACCTTATGTTACTAAACACTTGATTTGGGAGTTGTCGAACTTATATAAAATTGATTTGTATGAGTATGAAATTGATTCGAAAACTATAGATTTGAAAAGGTACTCAATTTGAAAGTGAAATCTTATATAATTGAAGTCTATATAAGTATGATTTGATATACTATTGATTTTGGAAAGTATTTGATTTGAAAATTAAATCTTATATATAATGGATTTTATATAAGTACGATATTTGAAAGTGATTTGAAAAGGTACTATATGATACATATTTTCGAAGTAAAGATATGGAAAGTGCCTTCTGCTTGATATCCGATTTGTGGCCACATCTTGGATTCATTCTATCGATATTATTCTCTCTGATTTTTGGTTTTCCGGATATGATACTCGAGTGTCCTTCGAATTCCATGGCGTTACCCATGGTCTTATTTTTTCTCTCGTGACTGCATAGCGCAACTGCCTGGCTGAGTCTTGCCTAGGGGTACGGATTGTTTCCTGGGGGATCCAGGCGTAACCATTGTGTATCCTGCAATCTGTGTAGGTCACGAATAGTAGCGCAAATGCTTGGCTGAGTCTTGCCTGGGGGTACGGATTGTTTCCTGGGGGATCCAGGCGTAACCATTGTGTATCCTGCATTCTACTAGTCATCATGGCGTAACTCGCAGGGCTGAGAAAGCTTACGGATATGGATTGTTTCCTGGGGGATCCAGGCGTAACCATTGTGTATCTGCAAACCATGGTTAGACAAAGGTTTTGTTCGTTGTTTTTTGTTTGGATTGTACTTTCCATATCTGTTTTTAAAAGTTTTTCCAGTATTTTCACTGGGTGTTGAAACAGGTCTACTAAGTACCTGGAGAATTCTAGCTTTGCGCCTGATCAACGCACTACCAGAGTCTACAGGAACTAGGATAAACTTGTTGAAACATCGAGTTATAAAAGTATTTTCGAAATGAAATTTGTTTCGTTATATAAAAAAATATTTTATTATAAAAGTATTTCTAACAAAGAAATTTTGTATTAATATTCGAAATTGAAATTCTAATGGTTTGAATTAATTATTCATGCCCGATTCTATTCTTTTGAATCTACCTTATCTGCTCAGCTTTATTTATTCACCTATATTCTGTTTTTCCAAGTCCTCCTTCTTTTCCTTGTTGACTATATCCTTTTAAACATGGTTTAATAGAATTTTACTGTTATAAATATTTTAGAAGTTATTAATTAAATAAAACATATTTAAAGAAATGATTATTGATTTATTAATAATATTTGAAAAGTATTTTAGATAGAATTAATAAATTTATGAATTATGGATTTAATAGCTTCTTTGTAAATATAAGTAATAATGTAAATAATTGTTTTCAAATGGTTTTCATACATTTATAAAGGTGTCATTTAAACATATAAATGGTAGTATAAAGGAAGCAAGAAATTTTACAAATGGATTTTTGAAAGGTTTTAAAGTATATAAGATAATTGAATTGCAAAATGAAGTTTTAAAATTTTAAGTAAAATTTATATAGTTCAAATTTATTGTTTAATCTTGACTTTCAATCTATCTTTTCTGTCTGGTTGTTTCTATTCTTCTACCTCCTTCCTTTTCGGGGACGAAAAGTTTTGAGTGGGGGAGAGTGTAACGACCCATAAAATTTAATGGTTTTAAAAGTATATTTAACTGGAAATTTGTGAAATTTTAAACAATAAAATTTGAAATTAAAAAATTTATTATTTGGAATACGTATATTTTAATATAGCAACTGGAAAATTTTCATCTGATAATATTGAAGTTTATTTTCGTGTAAAATTTCATTTCAAATCAAACCGGTAATAACAGTGAATTTAAAAGTTTTCCAAAACCGAAATATGTCAACAGGAGAAAATTTATTTAGAGCATTCTGAATCAGACTGCAAAATTCGTTTCGCGAAATTTGGACTTCTATTGCTCCGTTTATCTTAATTTTGGCAAAATAGCTGTATTTTCGGTACCGTTATCGATTTTGATCGGATGATCGTACCACTAATATCTGTATACCGTTCTGATCGTCTCGTCGTGCTGATCTCTATGATATATTCATTCATGAGTTTCGGAGTTCGGAACACGACGGAATCGGTGAACCGATCAGTCGTACCGGTTCCATATTCGAAACTTTTGGTTTATTTTGCCTTTTCAGTTATCCACGTGAACTCAAACGGTCATCTACTATTATTATTCAGCCTTGACCTTTTCTATTCCAACGTTTCATCAATTTTACTGGCTCGTTTATTTTGTACACGTCCATTTTTTTTGCCCGTTCATTTCTATGCGTTGAAGACTTTTGAGCTGCTCAATTCAAGTTCAAACATTGCCTAACTTCACTCTTCACTCCTCCTCTTCTCAACCCGTGCAACTCTCCCTCCCCATGAACCAAAACCCGACCACACCTCACAGCAAACCATTAACAGCCTTCCCTCTCCTCACGCACTCTGGCTTACCCACGACCTGCCGCCGGCTCCACCAAGCTCCTCCGCTCCACAGTAAACCGAGCCTAAGCCCACCTCCTTCAGCCCATTGCTCCTCTATCTCTTCGGCCTCTCCCTCCCCTCCGCTTCCTACCATCGCCTCACGTGAGTACTCATCCCGTCTCCACGCTTCAAACCTCTCACAGCCGAGCTCCAACCGCATCTACCCCGCCACCCTCTCGTGCCACTCCCTCGCGAGATCTCAGCCACCATCCCTTCGTGCTCAACTTCCTCCTCTTCCTTTTGCCGAGATGCTTCTCCGCTTTTGATTAGGTAACATATATATATATACTTCTGTTGTTATATATTGGTTTTATAAAGATAGTTTATATATCTACGTATGTATTTATATCTAAACATGTTAGCTTATTTATACTTTCGTTAATATTGTTTAAGTGTTCTATATCTTAGTTTGCATGGGTATATGCATAGTCTTGCATTCTCTATTTGCTTAAAGTATATTTAGTATACATAGTATTTAGATGTCTGTTATATGTAAAACTATTCGTTCTAATGTTTTATTGATCTGTTATTTATAGTGACGTGTAGGTATTGATAGTCATATATCATATTTCTAAAGTTATAAAATAAATTCTGCATAGTTGTATATTTATATATAGGATATTTTGGGAAGATAATATTGTTGTTTTATTAAAGATTGATTTAAATTGTTATATGGGCGTGAGTGTACATATATATACACGTCAGTTTACATGTATAAATCTCTGTAGATGTACAGTAGGTTAGCTATGCTGTTTGCATATAGGTATGTCAGTACTTGCTTGTGATGTTGTCTCTGTTATATAAAAAAAAATTATTTTAGAAACACCTTTTATATATGTTAGTTTATATAAAGCGGCTACTTTAACATGTTAATATAGTATATTGGTTTATACAGAGATATATGACTGCGTACATATGTATATGTTTGTTTTGTGGGAAAGATTTGTTCGTTATTTCTGTTATTTTGTATTGTATCTATATGCAAATTTTTATGAGGTTTATAAAGATCTATTCGAATCCGTAAAAAGGTGTAAAGTAATAATTATATATATATATATATTATATAACCATTGATTTTAAAGATATAATATATAGGTAAGGGTATGTAGAGATATAAATGGGGTTGCATTGTTGCATAGTAGCCTGTTTACTTTATATTATTATCTGATTAACCTGATAGATTACTAAGTGTAATACATGTATTATAATACTCTGTGCATATGAATTTCTGGTTTATTTTATGTGTTCTGTATATATGAAGTCAGTTTATAATAGGATATATATGCATATATTCATTAGTCATATATAGAGTTGTTTGTAATATATAATATATACATGTTGGTTTATATGTATTAAATAAAACAAGTTTATATAAATTTCATTTTTAACTATTAATTTTAAAAAGGTATAACAGGTATGCGAGTATTTTGCACTTCAATAAGTATATATATATATGTATTTATTTTATATATAAGTAGTTATATATAGTATATATATTTTGATTATACCAATTATCATCATCAATCCAGTTTGAATTGATTTCGTAAATTCCTATTTATCAGCTTCGTTCGTCGATTCGAGTCCAATCTTGCCTTGTGTTGAGACTTCGTGCCTGGATTTCGTAACCACTTCATTGTCTATCTCTCTAACCTCGAAAGGTGAGCAATCACTCACGATTAACGTTCTTATATTTATTAAATTTGATTTCAATTGAAACGACAATTGAAATATGCTGCTGTAGTTATTTAAATTGTTATATATGCTATTATCTGTAACTGTTCACCTATGGGATATGACACCATATCCTGTTGTTTATATTATATTGTTATTTATGAGATATGCATGTTGTTATATTTTTAGTATCTGTTATCACTCTGCAAGTTCCCTGTTAGTATAAAATTCACTATGGGTTGAAATGATACATACCCGAACGGACTTTAGAATAGGAGAATTTCGTTATGGGTTGAAATGATAAACCCAAGCGATTTTCATTTGAATTGAAATTGGGATTACGGGTCGAAATGATATCTACCCGTATATATTTCGGATTGAAATGATAAATATCCGTATCACTTAACCATATGATAAATATATATACAGACACCGTTGGCCCATATATATAAATATTTAAAAAAAAATGAATTCTATGGTTTTGGAAAGAAATATATGGTTTTAATAAATGTTGGGCCTTAAATTATTATATATAAATGGGAATGATTGATTTAAATTCATATAATATGTTGAGTATTTAAATATATTTCAAAATAGATTTTGGTAATAATTTGAATAAGTTAAGGTTAGAAAGATAATTTGAATTTAGTTGAAAATTGAGATGTAAGATATGATTTATAACTTGAGTTTGATTTATAAGTAATCTAATGAATATTTCTTGTTTAAATAAAGTTTAAGGAAAATATTTAGTTAATGTAATTTAAGGCTAGTTAAATGATATTGAATTTATTAAGTGAATATTCCCTGGTTAAATAATAATAAAGTTAAATCAAGAGCTATATGAAACTGTTAAATTTAACTTTGAAAATGTTGAATATTTAAGCTTTGAAACATATTGAAAGTTTAAATGGTATATTTAGAACTGAATTGAATTGATGAATTGAGCTTTGAATAAATTTGAATTTGGAATTTGAGTTAATTTGAATCGATTTGTGAGACTTAAGGAAATTATAAATACTTTACTTCATAAATTAATTATATATATACTATCTTGGAAAATAGTTATATTTGAAATAAAATGATATTTGGGTTTTGAAGTATAAATTTAATTGAAATGACCACGGTGTTAAAATGTATATTTCCACCTTGTAGATAGTTTTGAAGATCCTTAGAGGATGGTTATCCCAAACATCCTTTAAGTTACTCGTATTTCAGTTGATATTTCACTTGAGTTGGATTTATTTATATAAGAATGTTAATCCTGACTCGAGTGTTTTGTGTTTTGCTTTACGCTCGGGTCAGACCGAGTGATACAGCATCTGAGACTCACCTTTGGAGTTTGGAGCTTCCTTTGGAGATCCAACTATCGCCTCAGCTTTCAGCTCTTCTAGTTGATTTGTTCAGAGAAGTCATCTGTTGCATTGAAGACTTCACTGCATTTGAGATACTCTGTTGTATTTTATTTCTAACTCTGATGTTTATATAGTAGCTTCATGAACTACTATTTTATCTATTCCGCTGCGCATTATTGTATTACTCTGTGTCTGTGATTCTGTGATTGATTTATTTACTGCATATGCTGAATTTTGCCAAATTTAAATTAACAATTCGGTATTTTGAATTATTCAAGTTCGACATGTGTGGATTTATTGTCGATTTGAATGGTCCAAAATAGCGGGTTGCTACAACACGACTACTACAAAATGGCACTGACAACTACAGAAGATGTGAAAAGTCTTCATATCCTGAACAGCAACTCAAAGAAGAAAATCTACAACCTGAAATAACTCGGGTCTGACCCGAGTATTACATTCGAAAGAAAATAATACACGGGTCAGTCTAATTCAAACTCAGTTATTAGTGCATAGAAGCAATAATAATCTCAAATAGATGACAGTCACAGAAATCACGTATATTCAACTCTCGATACGAGAATTGGATAACGGCAGGTATAACACTAAACAGTGTTAAACAATAAATCAGCAATCCAGATCAATTTAAACAATTGAAATGTCAATTTAAAATAACAGTGCTGGTTGGCTGCAGTACACGCTAAAGTGTACTGCCTCGCCAATATAGTCTATCAAATACTCAGAAGATCTATGAATCCAACAAGGGCAAAACTGCAACCAAAAACTGCAGCCACCACTAGATATAAAGATAGTGAAATCAAGGTAACACGCAGTGCTACCAAACCACAGAATCAAATAAATGGTGATAGTGATGCATCAATGAACTAACTCAATGGAATTGGACAAAATTCAACTCAAATACAAACCATATCATAACTGATATAGTGACAGTACGGATGCAAGCAAATACATTTGATTCCAGTAGATGAAAAGGTTAAAGTCTAGACTGATGTCAATAGTTAATGGCTAAAGTCATGGATTTTCATAAACAAGTACAAGTGTACTACAGGGAAAAATGCAACATGATTCTGGGAAGTGCAATATGAGACTCGACTGGACAGCCTCACAATAAAATAACCATGTTCAAAACTTGACACAGGGAACTGCATGATTAACAAGTGTAGGAAAATGGTCAGGACATCTAAAACAATGTCCAACTCAGATGAACACAGCTAAATGCATAAGGCATAGTAACTGCATCACCAACCATACTATATACAAGCAAGATGGTGATCAATATGCAGTACAGTGAAGTATACATCAAGATCAAATGCAAATGAATAATGCAATGTATCAGTTTCTAACAAGTGACCACGTGTAAATGCTATATGAACCTGACTGTACGCAAGTAAAACTATGAAGGAACAGCAGTGCAATTCTATTACAACCAACGATAGGGGCCAAAGACTTGATGAACAAATGCAAGAACCACAGTGGATACAAATGCATTACTGAAACACGAGCATAAGATACTTGATCTACTTCGAATCAGTATATAAGTGTGCAGAAATCACAGGACAATGGACTGCAAATTTTACGAGAACCCAATAACGAAACCCAGAGTAATAACTTCACAAAAACAAGTAAGGGGTTTCAAAGTGCCAAAGCCATGCAACAGCAGTACCACTTCACAAATGACCAAGACGAAACAACAAGTGACCGAAGTCCAGAATTTCGCAAAACCAAATCACAATAGTTCAAATGTCGAAACCAACCAAAATAAGTTCAAACACTGATAAGAACCCAAAGTCACCATGAACAGAGCAAGGTTACAACTGACTCGACATCATCAAAAATCAAAGCCGAAGGCAGGAGTAAACTCGAGAATTCAAGGGTTACGAACCCCATATGCATCATCGACAAATTAATCCAAAACCAAAGATTACAAGAAATAAAATCAATTCCAGATGAACGAGGGCAACTGGCTGAGACAAAGCAACAATGAAGCAAAGAAAAATTGAAACTGCAAAAGCATCAAACGAGTATGAAATAGATGTGAGTAAACTCACCTTAACAATCGGTCGAAAGCATCTCAGAGGCGATCCATCGAAAGAGCAAGAAAAATCGAATTCGAGCGAACGTCTGATATCGGCAACCATGAATTTCGTGAAACCCCCAAATTTTCCGATCGAACAAGCGCGGCCATTAACGTTGCTTTTTGGGTTTTAGGGTTAGCTTTCGTTTTGGTTTCGAGCGAGAGAATGAATGAAAAGGAGAACGATTCTCTCTGATATCATCTCAGCAACAAACTAAAGAAAGTGGACCATCATCTTCTTAAAGCCCACACACTTTAATCAAGTTTTTAAAGAATTTAAACCCAAGTCTTTACAAGAATTCAACCGATTTAAAATACCTAACAGCAATTAATAATCGCTTAATTATCGTTTTAAAAGAAAATATGGACTACCACATTAAATTTTTAAAGCCCATATCCCCTTCACCAAATCATACAAGAATTTCAACTCGAATAAATTTCCAACTGCAATGGCTAAACAATTTAAATCGCCATTTAGAGGATGATTCAAAATTTCAAACTCCCGGATTGTTACAGACTCCCCTCCTTATAAAAATTGCGTCCACGCAATCATAGGGAATAAATGGAAAAAAGGTAACAACCAAAAGGGCATGGCAATGTCGAATGTATAAGCAAAGCAAGTGTCAGCGGGGAAGCATTAGATAAGAAATCAAAAGGTTCGACTGCTTCGAATCAAAAGAATCAGCATCGTGGGAATCAGGGATCAAAATCAGACGACTAACTAAAGCAAGAACAATCGGGTTCCAGCAACTAAAAGAGAAGGAAAAACAGAGCAGAAATCCCATACAGAGCACGAATTGAATGTGAGTAAATCAAATTACTCACCTGAATCGTCAGAGAAAAAGACGAAGCTTAAATATCAAAAGTCGCAAATATTCAATCATCAAAAACGATAATTGAATTTTCAAATCGCAAATATTTACTTGTCTCAAACGATAATCAGAAGACAAAACAAATATCTGATTATCTCAAACGATAGTCAGAAGATAACTCAAATATCTGATTATCTCAAACGATAGTCAGAAAACAAATCAAATATCTGATTATCTCAAACGATAGTCAGAAAACAAATATTCAATTACCAAAAACGATAATCAAATTTCTCAAATCAACAAATATTCGATTATCACAACGATAATCAAATTTCAAATTCAACAAATATTTAATTATCAAAAGTGATAATTAAATCTCAAATAAGCAAATATTTAATTATCAAAAGCGATACTTAGATCTCAAATCAGCAAATATTTAATTATCAAAAGCGATAATTAAATCTCAAATCAGCAATTATTTAATTATCAAAAGCGATAATTAAATCTCAAATCAACAAATATTTAATTATCAAAAGCGATAATTAAATCTCAAATCAACAAATATTTAATTATCTAACAGCGATAATTAAATCTCAAATCAACAAGTATTTAATTATCAAACAGCGATAATTAAATCTCAAATCAACAAATATTTAATTATCTAAAGTGATAATTAAAAGCAACAAATATCCGATTATCAAAAACGATAATCAGAACTCATATCAACAAATATCTAATTATCACAAGCGATAATTAGAAACAACAAATATCTGATTATCAAAAACGATAATCAGAACTCATATCAACAAATATCTAATTATCACAAGCGATAATTAGAAACAACAAATATCTGATTATCAAAAACGATAATCAGAACTCATATCAACAAATATCTAATTATCACAAGCGATAATTAGAAACAACAAATATCTGATTATCAAAAACGATAATCAGAACTCATATCAACAAATATCTAATTATCACAAGCGATAATTAGAAACAACAAATATCTGATTATCAAAAACGATAATCAGAACTCATATCAACAAATATCTAATTATCACAAGCGATAATTAGAAACAACAAATATCTGATTATCAAAAACGATAATCAGAACTCATATCAACAAATATCTAATTATCACAAGCGATAATTAGAAACAACAAATATCTGATTATCAAAAACGATAATCAGAACTCATATCAACAAATATCTAATTATCACAAGCGATAATTAGAAACAACAAATATCTGATTATCAAAAACGATAATCAAAACTCATATCAACAAATATCTAATTATCACAAGCGATAATTAAAAACAACACATATCTGATTATCAAAAACGATAATCAGAACTCATATCAACAAATATCTAATTATCACAAGCGATAATTAGAAACAACAAATATCTGATTATCAAAAATGATAATCAGAACTCATATCAACAAATATCTAATTATCACAAGCGATAATTAGAAACAACAAATATCTGATTATCAAAAACGATAATCAGAACTCATATCAACAAATATCTAATTATCACAAGCGATAATTAGAAACAACAAATATCTGATTATCAAAAACGATAATCAGAACTCATATCAACAAATATCTAATTATCACAAGCGATAATTAGAAACAACAAATATCTGATTATCAAAAACGATAATCAGAACTCATATCAACAAATATCTAATTATCACAAACGATAATTAGAAACAAAAAATATCTGATTATCAAAAACGATAATCAGAACTCATATCAACAAATATCTAATTATCACAGGCGATAATTAAAAACAACAAATATCTGATTATCAAAAACGATAATCAGAACTCATATCAACAAATATCTAATTATCACAAGCGATAATTAGAAACAACAAATATCTGATTATCAAAAACGATAATCAGAACTCATATCAACAAATATCTAATTATCACAAGCGATAATTAGAAACAACAAATATCTTATTATCAAAAACGATAATCAGAACTCATATCAACAAATATCTAATTATCACAAGCGATAATTAGAAACAACAAATATATGATTATCAAAAACGATAATCAGAACTCATATCAACAAATATCTAATTATCACAAGCGATAATTAGAAACAACAAATATCTGATTATCAAAAATGATAATCAGAACTCATATCAACAAATATCTAATAATCACAAGCGATAATTAGAAACAACAAATATCTTATTATCAAAAACGATAATCAGAACTCATATCAACAAATATCTAATTATCACAAGCGATAATTAGAAACAACAAATATCTGATTATCAAAAACGATAATCAGAACTCATATCAACAAATATCTAATTATCACAAGCGATAATTAGAAACAACAAATATCTGATTATCAAAAATGATAATCAGAACTCATATCAACAAATATCCAATTACCTGCAGATAATTGGAAACAACAAATATCTAGAAATCAATTAAGAAGACTAGAAAATCAACATAAAAGCTTGGATCGATCCCATCAGATGGCGAGTTTTTAATTCGCCGCACGTGCATCTCAGAGTGGCCGAAGCCTACCAAGTACTCAACATAATTTTGGCGCCCATCAGATTGACCCGAAGGCCCGCAGAGTGACCCGAAGGTCTAGTACTGGTATTTGACCCGAAGGTCCGCAGAGTGGCCCGAAAGCCCAACAAATGACCCGAAGGTCCAACAAATGACCCGAAGGTCCTCATAGTGGCTCGAAAGCACACGAAAGCATCAAAATGTTTCAATTAACGAGTCCGGAATTAACCAAAATAGCAAACGCACATGTCCCATAACCACGAGTTTTACTAAATTGTTTAATTCTCTTCATCGTTTCCTTGAAAGTGTAAAATCATCAAAATCATCAAAACGACAGATATTTCAATTAACGAGTCCGGAATTAACCGAAATAGTAAAAGTGTGGTTCCATACTCCGCACTTTTGCTAAATCGTTTAAATCACTTCATCGTTTCCTTGAAAGTGCAAAATTGTGTATTTTGTAAAAATACACTTTACATTCTCAAACGGACAAGTCCGGAATTAAGCGAATCAGTAAAAGAAAGGGGTCATAGTCCTCGATTTTGCTGAAACGTTTAAATCGCTTCCTCATTCTTTTGAAAGCGCAAACTGTAAAATTTTTGAAAACGATTTTTTTATTTATTTTGTAAAAATAACAATTCACATTCTCAACTGAACAAGTCCGGAGTTAAGCGAAACAGTAAAAGAAAGGGGTCATAATCCTCGATTTTGCTGAATCGCTTAAGTCGCTTTCTCATTCTTTTGAAAACGCAAACTGCTAAAATTTTATTGTAACGACCAGAATTTCCTTACCCGGAAAATCGAACCATTTTAGTTAAGAAGAAGAGGTAGAAGAAGAAAAATAGAAAACAAAATCAGAATGTAACAACCCTGTATTTTACAATTATTTTTGAATTGATTTTTCCAGATTTAAAAGCTTTATTTATGAAAAAGAATAAATTTTGTTATTTTAAGTATAAACTTTGACTTTGATGTGGATTAGAATTCCAAATATGACTAAATTTAATATTTCCTGAAAATGTGAATTTTGGTCAATAGTCAAACTTTGACTTTTAAGTTTAAATTTTTAATAGTTTGAAATTATAAATTTTATCTTTTATTATGAAAATAGATTTAATAACTTGAACACTACTTTTCGTTTCGTTGAAAACGGAGTTAAAATGTAAAAGTTATGTACATTTCAATTTTGAGTATAAATTGTTTATTTTGCAATTTTGTCATTTTAAATTGTATAAATTATATTTTTCTTTGTCATATTTTATTTTAATATGTGTTAATATGTTATTTTATTTATATTTTGTCTTTTAAATATTTATAAAGTGATGTTTGAATTTTTCCAAAGCTCATTGAATTTATTTTCTATTTTTAAAGGTAGTTTCCATTTTTCTGCTATTTTCTTCATTTAAATTGTATTTAATTAAAATTTATTTATTCATTTTTATGTATGCATTTTTTTTTATGTTTTTATCTTTATTTATAAATATTTTTCATGTACATACAATTTTCCCAAAGTTCATTTCATTTATTTTCAAATTTTCAAGCCTAATTTACATTTTCTTTGTTATTTTCTTAATTTAATTATATTTAATTAATATTTATTTATTTATTTTTGTTTATTTACTATATTTTCGTGTTTTATCTGTATTTATACATATTTTACATGTATTTAAAATTTAAAAAGAAATGGTGGAAATTTGAAAGGTTTTATAACTCTTGTAACTCCAATGTCCTTTTATCTACCGACCTTTCATTTCTCAACCTCCTCTTTATTGATTTTTGGCCATACCTTTACTCCATCTTTCAGCCACATTCCTCACTCTTTCTCACGAAAATTTTATCATCTTTCTTGAGAAAAAAACTCACGGCCATTTGTTTTACAAAAATTTGGTAAATTCTATCATCTTTCTTCTTGTTTTTATGATTTTTCTATTGATTGTTGCATTGATCCTTCTTGTGTTTTGCTAGGCCTAGCCTCTACCACCACCACCACCATCCTCTCCACCATCATTTGCAGCAGCTCCTCCTCCTAATCCTCTGCCATGATCATGCCATACCATTCCCTTGACCAAAATCCCACAAAAACTTGCACAAAACTCCTTAAAACATTGCCTAGACCACACATATCATCACCTACCCTCCATATCTTGCTTTGGCCGCCACCTACTCCACCTCCACCACCAATAGACGACCTGAAACCCACTACCACACCTGTACCTAACCCCCTACAGATCTGGCCGTGCCTAAGGTTGCCTTGGTCGTGGCCTTTGGTTGCATGAAATCATGTTTGTTTGCCCTATAGTTGTAGTTCCATGCACACATACCTTTGCATCATCTTTTCCTATGTATGGACGACTTGTTGAACCCAAAACCTGATCCAAACCTGATCCAAAACCCTTCCATTACAGTGCTTTTACAGCCCATTGCTGAAGCATATGAGGTAGAAAGCAAGTGCAAGCATTTCTATTTGATTCTGTGCAGTCTATTCTAGTGTAGTTTTGATCGTAGCTGATTTGAAACTCATCGTTGTTATATTGTTTTGTTTGACTTGTATTCAAGGGATTTGATACTTTGGCTCCTCCACTCTTATTTGAATCGTGTTATCGTGCTTGTTTGGATCTCATTCGTGCATTCGTCGTTGTGTCTCCAGCACAAAACGGTGAGTTATTCTCACCAGACAATATGTACCTATATAACTAGTAAATGGACACCCTGCGAACCTGTAGAAATATATTATCATGTTATATATGCTTATATTATTATCATATGATGTTCACTCCTGTTATTACATCTGTTATATCATATGTTACTGTTATTTAATGTCATTCTGTTATTTATATCTGTTATCACACTGCAAGTTCCCTGTAGATTAGAATCACTATGGGTTGAAATGATACATACCCGAACGGACTTTAGAATAGGGAAAAATCGTTATGGGCTGAAATGATAGGCCTGAACGATTTTTATTTAAATTATTTTAACTTGGGATTGCGGGTTTGAAATGATAGAACCCGGATTTTTCTTTTTTTAACTGCGGATTGAAATGATACATATCTGTATCACTTGACCTAAGTTAGAAAATTATATACAGGCCCGTGGTTATTTTATAAAGTGTTTTGGATATTTTTAAGTATTTTAAAAATTATAAATTTATGAAATTTGATTTAAATAGATTTTTAAATGTTTTAAAATAAAGAAATTATGATTTTTATATGTGTTAAAAATGTAATTAATGAATGGTTTAACTGGATTTTTGAAATATAACTTAAGTTGGAAATTTGGAATTTGGTTAAAAATGATATTTAAGTTATATAAATAAAGTGGATATTAAATTTTATTTGGAAATGGTAAATACGATAATTTGATTAAATTTTAATTTAAGTGATTTATTAAAGTATTATTGATTTTTCTATGAATTTAAGTGGTTAAATAAATGAATGTTTAAAAGTGATCTTTTAAAATATAACTTGACTTGGAAATGTGAAATTTGGTTTTAATTAAAGGTTTAAGTTAATTAAATAAAATTGGAAATTTAGTTAAATTTGTGAAATGGTAATTTAAAATTTGAAGTGTTAAGTTATTTGTTGAAATGTGAAGAATTGGAAACTTTTACACTTAAATTTATTAAGTAAATTGTTGAAAATTGGATTTAATTATAAGAAATTTATTGTGAAAAAGATACATGTTAAATGATATGTAAATGAACATTTTAAATGTTAAAGTATGATTTTTAAAATGTTTAAAGAGTTTAAAATGAAGTTATTTAATTGCTGGAAATACACTAAAAAGCTGGAAATCACTTTTAATAGCATTCAGAAATGCTATGGTTCTGAATTACACTAAAAATTGAATAAAAGGGCTACTACAGCATTTCTGAAATGCTGTAGTTGCTGTAATTGAACTTATAGGCTAATATTGAACTCAGGCATATTATAGCATTCCCTGGAAATGCTATAATGGTCTGCAGTCTTTGCTGAAACCAAATTTAACCCTTGTTTTGAAATATGAACTACCACAGCACTTCTGAAATGCTGTCTTTTCTGTTTTGAACTATAATTCAACTAAAATTGAGTTTTAACAGCAGTTTTAAGTGCTGTCTTTGCTGAATTAAAAATGTTTTCAAATATCACTTATAGCAGTTATTTTTAAATGCTATGAAATGCTGAAATTTTAATAATTAGGGTTTTTGACTGAGTAAACGAACTCAGAATGGTTTGAAACTTTGGAAATTGAATACTTGATTTGAAAATATATTAATTACACTTTTAAAAGGTTTAAATGAATTATTTTGATTGGAATATAAACTATTTAAAGGTGATTTGAAATTAAAAGGTATTTAAAGTTGAATATTTGGATTTGAACTGATAGGATATTTTATTATATTAAAATGATTTGAAATGAAGTTTTGTAAGGATATGATATTTTAATATATTAAAATGATTTGAAATGAAGTTTTGAAATGATATGAAAATTTAAATATATGGAAATGGTTTGGAATTGATTTAATCTTTATTTTGATAAAGATATGGTTTGAAATGATATTTTATTTTGAAGTAAAGTATTGTTTTTAAAAGTTATAACCACGGGTTATAATAACGTTTGGTTGGCAAAGAGACCGGGATCGGATATGGACATACTCTCTGTCGATACCGAAAACCACTTTGACAACCGTGTACGCGGTGGAGATTCCAGAATGAAGTAGGATGGTGGCGACGTTCTTAAGGTATGTTACGTGGACCCAACTCCCGTGAGTTGGCATAAGGTGGCTAAAACAGGAGCGATCTCGGACCAGTGAGGTAACACCTCTTCTCGGACACATTTCTTCGATATTATACTCTTACTTGTGATTTGACTAGATGGCCATCCTCCGATTTGGGAATGTTGTTCGAGGTGGAACGGTAGTGGCTGCTATGCGTATCCATCAGTCCGTGTGCGTAATTGGTATATCTACCCTGGCATTGCCTAGTTGTGCCGTGTCACCTACCATATCGAGCTTTACTACGATTATGATTTTAAGATCCGACCGCGTTAAGGTTCTCCATCCCCTTAACGCTATTTTCCGATATGATTATACTTTACTTATTTAGACACTATTATAATAGCGAATATTACTACATAGTAGATATTTTAACGGATCCTTAGAGGATGGGCGGTCCCAAGCATCTTCTAAGTTACTTGTACCTTTATTACAGTTCACTTGAGTTGGTTTACATTATATAAGTATATATTGTCCTGACTCGAGTGTTTTGTGTTTTGCTTTACGCTCGGGTCAGCCTGAGTTATTCACAGATTTGGATTTCCACCTTCTGGAGATTTGAATCGCTGGAGATTATCTGCTAGTCTTGTTCTATCTACTTCAGTTATGTTGCTCTGTTCAGCTTGTACTTGGTTATCTTATTGATACTTCGGTTGTACTCTATTTCTTCTGTTGTATCTTATGTAACTCTGATATATTTACATAGTAGCTTCATGAACTACTATTTCTTTTACTTCCGCTGCATTATTTTACTCTGTGTCTGTGATCTGTGATTATATTTATTTACTGTATATTCTGAGATTTGCCAAATTTTAATTACAACGCGGTATTTTGAGCAATTCAATTCCGGCATGAGTGTCTACCTATACACTTATAATGGATGCGAATGGTTGAAAATATCGGGTCGTTACAGTTGGTATCAGAGCTTTGGCTTTGAGGCAAAACTCAGCATATGGAGTAGATTTATTTACAGAATCACTTTCGTTCGAGTTTGAATCTTTTCCTCTTGATTCGAATTTCCTTTGAATTTTGGAACGTTCCCTGCGGTTCCAAAATTCATTCTTGTCCCTCACTATTCATCTTCTTTTGATTTTGGAGTGTCACATAACTCCACTTCGAATGATCTTTATAGTGAATTGGCGGTCTCGCCAATATTCTAATTTTCTTGTAAAAGGGTGAAAATCCTTTACAGTCAGCATCGATTCACCAGAGATTTTTATTTATCCTTGGTTTAGATGCTAATATCTTTTATTATTCCAAACTCTATCTCTTGAGATCGAAGGTAGATTTACCCCAGAAAATCCACATTTGATCTTATCCATTAAGTCACGGTTGACCCGGTTAAGGTTGTCCGCGATTTATCTAAGCTTACCCATCTCTCTACTCTGTTTAATCATCTTGTCTTTTGTTCCAATCTATCTTCCAAACATTTTGAACTGTACTTGTAAATTAATGTTTTGTTTTATATTGTGTTGTTTGAGTTGTTGATGTTGATTTGGGTTTCCGATCGATTCGTCTGATCAACGCTATCGATAGGATTTCTAAAACACTTTGACAGAACAAACTGACACAATATTATTTTAAAATTTGGTTTATGAAATAAATTTGGATATATAATTTTATGGAACTTAATAAATTGATTTAAATTGATAATTTGAAATGATAATACTTGATTTATCATTTATTGTTCTACAAATGAATTTATAAATAGTTGTTTATAAATTTATTTGGGAACTGAAATGAATTTAAAACAAGAAAGTTAAAGAATTTAATTTCCGATGGTTTCAAACCTTGTGTTTAAAATTTTTAAAAGGATATTATTTAAAGTATTTTGAATAAAAATTTGTCTCTAAAGGATTTTAAAGTTTAAAAATTTAGTGCTCTTCTCTTTGTCGCTGGAAAATAATTTCGGTGATGACTGCAGCATCATCGACGTTCATTTTCGAGTTTCGAAGTGAAGAAACCATTCTGTAGTCTTGCTACAGCTTTGTTTTGGAAAATCTGATTGATTTGAATTTCTAAAATATGACTGGATTATAATATATATATATAGATATATGATTTAAATTTGATTTAACATATTATGTATATATAATTACTTATCTCCAAATGGTTTGAAGATGTTCGAAGATTCAAATTCTTAAATTTTATCTTGAAGAATAATTTCAATTATAAGAAGAAAAAATAAAAAATTTGGATAAATGATTCAAACTTGAGATAATTGAATTGGAAAGTTTTATTTGTATAATACAATTGCATTCAAATATAACTTACCTTAAATTTTTTTTGAAGTTAACAATGTAATTGGATAATATGCAGTACAGAAATGATTTTATAAATAAAATTTGAGTGGTTATAATAAATGTTATACACTTAAATTTTAGTTATAAAAGATTAGCAGAGGTAAATAGTGAAAAAGGAATTTAAAGAGATTTTATTTAAATAACTTAATAATCAAATTTGATTTAATATGGAACCTTAAGTCTAACCTAGGAATTTTAATAATGGTTATTTCCTGAAACGAATATGTTGTATAATAAATAATGTATCTTTGAATAGATAAAATAAAATACATTGGAATTGGACATTTTGTAATAAAGTTTATTTAACTTGAATTCATAGTTTAATTGATGTCTAAATGAATAAATGTGTAAAGAAATTTGATTGTTATATTTGCTATATAAATATTTTATTTATGAAATAGATATGTATTGAAAAATGAATAATTATGATTTAAATAGTTAAAATGTATTTTAACATCACTAAAATTTGATAATTGAGAATTTGGTTTTCAAATGAAATTTTAAGTGTAACTTATTAAAGGAATATCTATTTATGAAATGGGTATTTTAAATAAAGTGTTAGGTTATGTGTTAAATTAAGAGCTAACTAAAATAGTGAACTTTTAACTTAATAAATGAAGTATAGTTTGATTTGAATATTCCATTCATAAAGTTTATTTAATAAGTCATAAGTTAAATGATATCCAAATAAATATTTCTGAAATTGAACTGATTTGAAATATTAATATATCTACTGTAGCATTTTATAAGTACTCCTATTTTGAAAATACAATGTTTTGGAAATTTTTATAATTAAATGAACTTAGAAATGTTACAACTTTAAAATGAATATTATTTGACCTTGAATTAAAATGGTTTAAATGAAGATTACTTTTTTAGGGTGTTATGATTTTCTAAGTATTATGTTTTTTTTTTAAAAAAAAAAGAATAACTTGTCCAAAGTGTTATGATTTTAGCAGTGTGATTTCCAAATGATAAACATCCCTAAATTGTTATGATTTCAAAGCATTATGGTTTTAAATTTATTATCTGGTTTTTTTTTTTCCAAACTATCTTTTGGTTGTCCTTATTTCCCTTATCTTGTTACAGAATGGGAAGGCTATTGCTTATACCAGTCTATTTAGAAATCTTTCTGTAATCTATGATAATCTTTGTTACTCATCTGGATCTGAACACTGTTTTTCCATTCATAGACTGTCGGTCAAGTGAAAGGGAGATTCAAACTCTAGAGGATCTTTTTCGTGCTTATATTCTTGATTTGATCACCTCCATCTTGTTAAACTTACCTATAACAATAATTATCAGGTGTAATTCCAATCGTCTTATCATCTTGTCTTAATTCTATTTCATTCTATCTTTTTCTGTGCTTTCCCGTACCTCGTTCCTTTTCGGGGACGAAAAGTTTTGAGTGGGGGAGAGTGTAACAACCCTGTATTTTACAATTATTTTTGAATTGATTTTTCCAGATTTAAAAGCTTTATTTATGAAAAAGAATAAATTTTGTTATTTTAAGTATAAACTTTGACTTTGATGTGGATTAGAATTCCAAATATGACTAAATTTAATATTTCCTGAAAATGTGAATTTTGGTCAATAGTCAAACTTTGACTTTTAAGTTTAAATTTTTAATAGTTTGAAATTATAAATTTTATCTTTTATTATGAAAATAGATTTAATAACTTGAACACTACTTTTCGTTTCGTTGAAAACGGAGTTAAAATGTAAAAGTTATGTACATTTCAATTTTGAGTATAAATTGTTTATTTTGCAATTTTGTCATTTTAAATTGTATAAATTATATTTTTCTTTGTCATATTTTATTTTAATATGTGTTAATATGTTATTTTATTTATATTTTGTCTTTTAAATATTTATAAAGTGATGTTTGAATTTTTCCAAAGCTCATTGAATTTATTTTCTATTTTTAAAGGTAGTTTCCATTTTTCTGCTATTTTCTTCATTTAAATTGTATTTAATTAAAATTTATTTATTCATTTTTATGTATGCATTTTTTTTTATGTTTTTATCTTTATTTATAAATATTTTTCATGTACATACAATTTTCCCAAAGTTCATTTCATTTATTTTCAAATTTTCAAGCCTAATTTACATTTTCTTTGTTATTTTCTTAATTTAATTATATTTAATTAATATTTATTTATTTATTTTTGTTTATTTACTATATTTTCGTGTTTTATCTGTATTTATACATATTTTACATGTATTTAAAATTTAAAAAGAAATGGTGGAAATTTGAAAGGTTTTATAACTCTTGTAACTCCAATGTCCTTTTATCTACCGACCTTTCATTTCTCAACCTCCTCTTTATTGATTTTTGGCCATACCTTTACTCCATCTTTCAGCCACATTCCTCACTCTTTCTCACGAAAATTTTATCATCTTTCTTGAGAAAAAAACTCACGGCCATTTGTTTTACAAAAATTTGGTAAATTCTATCATCTTTCTTCTTGTTTTTATGATTTTTCTATTGATTGTTGCATTGATCCTTCTTGTGTTTTGCTAGGCCTAGCCTCTACCACCACCACCACCATCCTCTCCACCATCATTTGCAGCAGCTCCTCCTCCTAATCCTCTGCCATGATCATGCCATACCATTCCCTTGACCAAAATCCCACAAAAACTTGCACAAAACTCCTTAAAACATTGCCTAGACCACACATATCATCACCTACCCTCCATATCTTGCTTTGGCCGCCACCTACTCCACCTCCACCACCAATAGACGACCTGAAACCCACTACCACACCTGTACCTAACCCCCTACAGATCTGGCCGTGCCTAAGGTTGCCTTGGTCGTGGCCTTTGGTTGCATGAAATCATGTTTGTTTGCCCTATAGTTGTAGTTCCATGCACACATACCTTTGCATCATCTTTTCCTATGTATGGACGACTTGTTGAACCCAAAACCTGATCCAAACCTGATCCAAAACCCTTCCATTACAGTGCTTTTACAGCCCATTGCTGAAGCATATGAGGTAGAAAGCAAGTGCAAGCATTTCTATTTGATTCTGTGCAGTCTATTCTAGTGTAGTTTTGATCGTAGCTGATTTGAAACTCATCGTTGTTATATTGTTTTGTTTGACTTGTATTCAAGGGATTTGATACTTTGGCTCCTCCACTCTTATTTGAATCGTGTTATCGTGCTTGTTTGGATCTCATTCGTGCATTCGTCGTTGTGTCTCCAGCACAAAACGGTGAGTTATTCTCACCAGACAATATGTACCTATATAACTAGTAAATGGACACCCTGCGAACCTGTAGAAATATATTATCATGTTATATATGCTTATATTATTATCATATGATGTTCACTCCTGTTATTACATCTGTTATATCATATGTTACTGTTATTTAATGTCATTCTGTTATTTATATCTGTTATCACACTGCAAGTTCCCTGTAGATTAGAATCACTATGGGTTGAAATGATACATACCCGAACGGACTTTAGAATAGGGAAAAATCGTTATGGGCTGAAATGATAGGCCTGAACGATTTTTATTTAAATTATTTTAACTTGGGATTGCGGGGTTTGAAATGATAGAACCCGGATTTTTCTTTTTTTAACTGCGGATTGAAATGATACATATCTGTATCACTTGACCTAAGTTAGAAAATTATATACAGGCCCGTGGTTATTTTATAAAGTGTTTTGGATATTTTTAAGTATTTTAAAAATTATAAATTTATGAAATTTGATTTAAATAGATTTTTAAATGTTTTAAAATAAAGAAATTATGATTTTTATATGTGTTAAAAATGTAATTAATGAATGGTTTAACTGGATTTTTGAAATATAACTTAAGTTGGAAATTTGGAATTTGGTTAAAAATGATATTTAAGTTATATAAATAAAGTGGATATTAAATTTTATTTGGAAATGGTAAATATGATAATTTGATTAAATTTTAATTTAAGTGATTTATTAAAGTATTATTGATTTTTCTATGAATTTAAGTGGTTAAATAAATGAATGTTTAAAAGTGATCTTTTAAAATATAACTTGACTTGGAAATGTGAAATTTGGTTTTAATTAAAGGTTTAAGTTAATTAAATAAAATTGGAAATTTAGTTAAATTTGTGAAATGGTAATTTAAAATTTGAAGTGTTAAGTTATTTGTTGAAATGTGAAGAATTGGAAACTTTTACACTTAAATTTATTAAGTAAATTGTTGAAAATTGGATTTAATTATAAGAAATTTATTGTGAAAAAGATACATGTTAAATGATATGTAAATGAACATTTTAAATGTTAAAGTATGATTTTTAAAATGTTTAAAGAGTTTAAAATGAAGTTATTTAATTGCTGGAAATACACTAAAAAGCTGGAAATCACTTTTAATAGCATTCAGAAATGCTATGGTTCTGAATTACACTAAAAATTGAATCAAAGGGCTACTACAGCATTTCTGAAATGCTGTAGTTGCTGTAATTGAACTTATAGGCTAATATTGAACTCAGGCATATTATAGCATTCCCTGGAAATGCTATAATGGTCTGCAGTCTTTGCTGAAACCAAATTTAACCCTTGTTTTGAAATATGAACTACCACAACACTTCTGAAATGCTGTCTTTTCTGTTTTTGAACTATAATTCAACTAAAATTGAGTTTTAACAGCAGTTTTAAGTGCTGTCTTTGCTGAATTAAAAATGTTTTCAAATATCACTTATAGCAGTTATTTTTAAATGCTATGAAATGCTGAAATTTTAATAATTAGGGTTTTTGACTGAGTAAACGAACTCAGAATGGTTTGAAACTTTGGAAATTGAATACTTGATTTGAAAATATATTAATTACACTTTTAAAAGGTTTAAATGAATTATTTTGATTGGAATATAAACTATTTAAAGGTGATTTGAAATTAAAAGGTATTTAAAGTTGAATATTTGGATTTGAACTGATAGGATATTTTATTATATTAAAATGATTTGAAATGAAGTTTTGTAAGGATATGATATTTTAATATATTAAAATGATTTGAAATGAAGTTTTGAAATGATATGAAAATTTAAATATATGGAAATGGTTTGGAATTGATTTAATCTTTATTTTGATAAAGATATGGTTTGAAATGATATTTTATTTTGAAGTAAAGTATTGATTTTAAAAGTTATAAGCACGGGTTATAATAACGTTTGGTTGGCAAAGAGACCGGGATCGGATATGGACATACTCTCTGTCGATACCGAAAACCACTTTGACAACCGTGTACGCGGTGGAGATTCCAGAATGAAGTAGGATGGTGGCGACGTTCTTAAGGTATGTTACGTGGACCCAACTCCCGTGAGTTGGCATAAGGTGGCTAAAACAGGAGCGATCTCGGACCAGTGAGGTAGCACCTCTTCTCGGACACATTTCTTCGATATTATACTCTTACTTGTGATTTGACTAGATGGCCATCCTCCGATTTGGGAATGTTGTTCGAGGTGGAACGGTAGTGGCTGCTATGCGTATCCATCAGTCCGTGTGCGTAATTGGTATATCTACCCTGGCATTGCCTAGTTGTGCCGTGTCACCTACCATATCGAGCTTTACTACGATTATGATTTTAAGATCCGACCGCGTTAAGGTTCTCCATCCCCTTAACGCTATTTTCCGATATGATTATACTTTACTTATTTAGACACTATTATAATAGCGAATATTACTACATAGTAGATATTTTAACGGATCCTTAGAGGATGGGCGGTCCCAAGCATCTTCTAAGTTACTTGTACCTTTATTACAGTTCACTTGAGTTGGTTTACATTATATAAGTATATATTGTCCTGACTCGAGTGTTTTTTGTTTTGCTTTACGCTCGGGTCAGCCTGAGTTATTCACAGATTTGGATTTCCACCTTCTGGAGATTTGAATCGCTGGAGATTATCTGCTAGTCTTGTTCTATCTACTTCAGTTATGTTGCTCTGTTCAGCTTGTACTTGGTTATCTTATTGATACTTCGGTTGTACTCTATTTCTTCTGTTGTATCTTATGTAACTCTGATATATTTACATAGTAGCTTCATGAACTACTATTTCTTTTACTTCCGCTGCATTATTTTACTCTGTGTCTGTGATCTGTGATTATATTTATTTACTGTATATTCTGAGATTTGCCAAATTTTAATTACAACGCGGTATTTTGAGCAATTCAATTCCGGCATGAGTGTCTACCTATACACTTATAATGGATGCGAATGGTTGAAAATATCGGGTCGTTACACAGAATCTAACCATCGCAGCGGAATAAAATATAATATATATTAACAGATCTTTACACAAATCAAAACTATATCAGTTTTATATAATATAGCATCAGAGTATGCACCAGAGAACACATAACATACAACTGGACAATAACCATATCATGTCCTCAATACAACAGAGTACAACAATCAACACAGCGGAATATATATATAAACAAGTACGGGAGATACGTCTCGCCATCCAGCTCATCTCCTGAGATCCACAGCATCATATCCTGTAACCTATAATACTCGGTCTGACCCGAGCATCATATAAAACAATACCCGAGTCAGTCTGGAAAACCAGCGTGAGAAAATCACACTCAATTGATTATTAAAGTTTCAAAATCCTTTGAAAACAAAAGCATCTCGTAAGACCACGCCACAAATAAACATGTCGGGTTTTTACCTTACGATAGCTAAAACACTTTCTTATCAAATCCTCTGATATTATAATAGTGTCTATATACAAATACTTATTCAAATAGCTGAAATTGTTACATGATTAAATTCCAGCATACTAGGTATACAAATAAAACTCGTACAAGGCACGTAGGGAGAATGGATTTCCAACGAATGACTAGGCACTGGGGTACCACCTGTCACAGTACGTGGCCTAGATCATAGTACCGAGGAGTACGCCCGCTCCCCTGCAACACTTGGCCGGAATCATCCCTTACTGGATAATTCCAAATAAAATCACCCCACGGTTGGGATCAGCAACCGCACCACTAAGCCGAAATAAAGGGACATCTAGACAGGGATGACCTTACTCTCAAGTGGGGGCTACCCACGAAGCCTTGCTGCATAACCCCTGATTTTCAGTCATTCCCGGTTGATGAGGTTCGAGGCTAAACGATACCTTTATAGCACATATCCCTTAGAATGCCCATCGTCCACCTGACGATGTCACGAAAGCATCCGTCCATATAAGTCCGTTCCGGGTTCGAATGGAACCGAAGGCACTATTCCTACTACATCCATTTTGGAAATATCCTCAGGATTAGTAGCGACTAGCCCTTGCACTTCACAGCTCCATCTTCGACTCTGAAATCGTTTTCACGAAACGTACAAACCGAATCGAAGTGGTATTCGAGTCTCCAGACCTAGAATCCCGGTATACGGAAACTCGATCCCGGTCTCTTCGAAACGATCAGCGCATTTGGCCAATATTGATAGTCGGTTATTTAACTATCAATTAACATCCACAAGCAACCATCACACAATAAATAATTTCCCACATTATTTATTTGCCCAAATATCTTTCCAAGATATATTTCCAAATTTTCAAAGCTCATTTGAAAACAAATTTCAAACAGTTTCCGCTTACGGAATACATTTCCCAAATAATTATTTCCACTGAATCACCAAGTACAAAATACTTTTAATTTTAAAATAATTTAAAAACACTTTATTTTAAATATATTTTATAACATTGAAATTTTAAATCTACTTTAATACTTTATCAAAATATATATTTAAGGAATATTTAAAATGAAACCACTTTTCAAATGTAAACTAAATTTCTCTTTTTAAAACATAATACCAAATCACTTTTATATAATTACTACAATAATAGATTTTTGAAAATACTACTTTGGAAATTAACCTTTAGAAAAAAATCAATTTCCTAAAACATGCCTTTTTACACAAATTAGAACTTTTAACTTATATTTAAAAATTGCTTTGAAAACGTACTTGGCTATCCAGAGAAATACACTTCTCATTCCCATCCTTTAAAAATAAATCAACATTTATTTTTAAACCAATTCATATTCTTTTATAAATTCCCACCTTGAATTTATATTCTCAAATATCCACTGATATTCCATTTCACTTTATAAACCCAGTTTATATCTTCAAAATCTCATTTCTCTTTAAATTTCAAATCCCAAAGTATTTAAATCAATTAACAATGGATTCTCCAATTTAATTTACTTTGAAATAAATTTCCTTACTTAATCCATTTATTTCCAAATTCATTAACTTCCAGATTTTATTTCTCATTATGATCTAAAATCTTTAAACTGAAACACAAGTTTCAGATTTTACCAAATTCCTTCTTTCTTTTTAATTACATTTAAACATTGAATTAAAATAAATTATTTATTCCTTTAAATAATATTACATAAGTTTTTAAATTCAATATTTCTCGGTTTATTCAAAATTCCTATTTTCCATATTTATTAGAATTTCGGGAATCACTTTTATTCTAAATCAGATTCATTCTCAAATTTATTCTAAACTCTTATAATTATTTTACTTAAAAATTTACTCTTTTATTTCTTTTCAAAAATTCCATTCTAGAGATTTTGATAATTCAACACATCCAAATCGGTCCAACCAAACCATAACATCCAGTTATCCATATAATTCATCACAGGATATCAAAAATCATATCACAGAATATTTAACAAAATTAAATATTTTGAGGAATCCAGTTGGATCCCTCCAACCTGTTTCCCTGCATCCACAGACGTTAGCACAATACCAATTTCACTTAAAAGTGGAATATCGCGGTATATGGGTTTATAAAATATCATCCGCTATTATGCGGCGCATAGGGTCTCATCCGCTATATAAATGCGGGAATATCAACAACTCAAATATATACATATGCCAATATGTATATATTTCTATATACTACTATATACCATATCAATCAAATCAATCAATTCAATCATTCATCCCTATTTAAATTTAACCAATTAAATTTAAAATTAAACTGAGTGAGATTAACTCACCTTTAATTTCCGTTTTGCAATCCTCTTCAGACCAGCTTGTTTCTTTTTGATTTCAAATCCTTGAATAAACAGTATACGATTCTATTAATATTTGAAGTAATAGAATGATTAATTATCATTTAAATAGCTTTAATTAACTAATGGTTTAAATTTTTAAACTAATAATTTTCTTTAACACATTATCTTTAGTAACCCGAAAATTAAATAAGTTCATTAAGCAAATCTATCTCCATAACATATTATTTTTAAATAATCCTATATTTTTTTCAAATCTTATATAAACTTACCTGTTTTACTTTAAACCCATATATATCTACCTATATGTACATTATCATTAAATTTTGGATACATAAACCGTATATATTTTTATATACTTGCTGCAGTTCATTCATCATTAATTTCAAAATCGGTATAGATATATAAATCTATACATATAACATTAAAACTGAATATAAATTGTAAACCTTACTGTAACAACTTCTTCCTTTTTTTTCTCTTGCTTTTATACTTTGTTTTATGTATTTGATTAAATTCACAATTCCTATGCTAAAACCAAAGACAGTACCTTCCCTAAAACATCTTGACTGACAATGCTATGCGGACCCATGAGCTGCTATTCAAGCAATCGAACATCCACTTGCCTGGAAGGACGCACATCATCCCTGTCGAAACTCTACTGCTCCACGCGATTCGATGAACCCAGCCTCGCATCTCCCATTGCTTGAGCACGCACGCGCGCTTACTTTCAACTTGAACACGCCATGCCTTGTCAGCTTGGAAAGCAACGAACCCCACGAAGCTCGCCCCCCTACAGTCGCGCGCGGAGCTCTCCCCGTGATGGCTACCACCATTCGAAAATCGAGACCCCTCCGATGTCGATTGAATTGCCCCAGCTCACGCGATTCATTTATCCCCAATTTCTAACTTG
This sequence comes from Allium fistulosum, assembly GCA_030737815.1. NCBI lineage: Eukaryota > Viridiplantae > Streptophyta > Magnoliopsida > Asparagales > Amaryllidaceae > Allium > Allium fistulosum. The sequence continues at coordinate 426,933,807 of CM060903.1, forward strand.
CGAATGGTGAAGAGGAAGCGGATTTGTTTGAACTGAAAGGCTTCCTTCGATTTTGTTTTGAATAAGGATAAAGGGGTGAAAATTTGATTTTTTTTTTGAATCGGCTGCCATTTTGTTTCTCTTTTATTTTTTCTCTCGAGTGTTTGCTTTTGTTGAATGAAGAGAGTAGGTCGGCTATCCCAAAGAGACGTTCGCGTGTTTCAGAAGCTAAAGAACGTACGATTGAAAAGGGACTCAACTGTACCTGACTTAGCCAATATATATATTTTATTATAGAGAATTCTCGATCTGTAAGTCAACGTTTATATACCGTACGATCACAAAACAACTCCACTCACCACGAAATTTGAAACCCGATAATAATACAATATTACGGACCCAATGGAACTAGTTTCGTCAAATTCCGAGACTGTACCTCGGACTGCTATTTTTAAATTCAATTTAAACAATATACTTTTAAAACTGAACAAAACGCTTTTAAATTCAATTTTAGAATTTTTGTTATCTTCAATATTATCAATATAAATTTCTGAACCTTTAAACTATTTTTAACAGACTCGAAACTCAGGATTCTCTATTTTACCCTATTTTCGATTATTTAATTCAATAATCTATCATCCAATAAATACTGTATATTTGAAAATAAAGTTAAAATTTAACCTTCGAATATTTAAAATAAATTAAATATTCCCATTTCAAATATACAAAAATTCCGGGTCGTCACATTCCTCCCCCCTTAAAAGAATTTCGTCCCCGAAATTACCAGTTAGGAAGAATGATTCAATCCCCGTTAACTATTTCCCAAATTCAAACAGTTTTAACAATACCCAAACAATCTTTTATTAATGATACACTAATCATCTTTTAACTTCCCAAACTTATTCATAAGTTCAACCCATACCACCTACTTATCCATTCAAATTTAAATTTGAATTCAATTTTGAATTATCAAAATTTTCTCAAAATTTTTCTAACTCCCTAAATTTCCGAAAAATTTTGCCAGCGTCTCCTTTGCGCGGCTAGCTCGGTACTACTACAAAATGGCTCTATAGCCTCCCTATCTCAAAAACAAAACAAAAAGCCAAGTGGCTGGATCCAAAACCCAATCAAATTTCATACAGAAATTCAAATACATACCTTTTGTCGGGCCATTAAATTTTATCTTCTAAAATCAAAAATCACAATTTATCCATTGCTTTTATACACCTGTATATCCTACTAAGCAATAATATTCAATCACAATCCCAAAGTCATTTTATACTTTCCTTTACAAATTTACAATATTTGTTTTACTTAAGCCCGTACGATGCACATATATCATCCGTACGCAATATCACATTCGATCGCTCACTCGATCACATAATTTCACTTCCGAACTAGTATCGTCCACCCGACTTCCTAGTGCGGACTCAGATCTGGTTTCTCGATCAGAAACCGTTATTCTCCTTGCATAGCCACAAACTATGATAGAGAATTTCCAGAATCAATCAACAATCCATATCCAGGCTCGCCGTTGAAAATCGAGTGAAAAATCCTGATTCGGATCGACAAAACTATCTCGAAATTCTGTGTTCGACATCTGGACCAAATAGCTATGCGAATAAAATAATATACGTACACCTTACGTATAAATTCCAATTGATTATCAGTTATATCAATTCTCTTTTATTCACATTCCTTTTTTATTGTTATCCCTTTATTCACAACTATCCCATTTCACAACTTCAGTTTTAGTCTTCATTCAACTATTCACTTGGTATATTTTTTTCCAAAATTACTAAGTATATTTCCAATATAAATTTTCTTAAGAATTTCATTCTTCAATTCTTAAGTTCAATATAAATCTTTCTTATATTTATTTACTACTTCACCACTGAAGTGTATATATTGAAATTGAACTCCCATTTCATATGAATTCCAACTTACTTAAATTTACTACTTCATTTCCAATTTAAATACTTATTCCACATTTCATTCAGATTTTCATTTCTAATAATTTTCTTAAATTCAATTCATCTCCAACTTCTGAATATTGAATTTTATTTAGCTCGAAAACAATCCAAGTTAATTCATTCAATAACTATTTCTCAACTTATTTAAACCACTCCTCTGTTGAGTTCAGTTTCCATTCAACATTTACTTAAGTCAATAACTTAAGTTTATTTTCCATTTAACCAACCTTTTAAAGTTTTATTTCCATCTTTCATTTGATTCTTTTTTAATCAAATTCCATCCATTTATTTATTTAATATAAGTGGTTCATTCACTCAATCATTATGAATTTTATTTTCCATACTCAATTCATATGGAATTATTTTATTAATAACCAGGTCATTTCCAATTTGTTTTCACTTATTTGGATTTCATTCGCAATTCAAACCATCACTATGTTAATCCAATTTCATTAACTCACAATTCAATTTCATTAACTAATTTATTATCTAATTAGTTCCTCCGCTGGTTAAAATTAAATACTTGCTTTTTAATTCCAAATATCACTTCACTTAATCGTCTTAAGTTCAATTTATTTTATAATTCAAGTTTGGATTTATTTAAAAATTAAGATTGCTCATCTTAGTCGTTTCCATTTGATAATTACAATTTCAAATTATAACTCTTAATGGTTCAAAGTAATGGATTCCCATTTATGACTTACAATTTCATTTCTATTCATAAGTTTTAACTTACTTATTTAAGATCTAGGACTATTCATTTAAGTCCATTTTCATCTTTACAATCAAATCTCAAATCATTACACTTAAGAACTTAAGAATATGAATTTCTTTACACAATTATAAGCATTTTACATTACCTTTATATCCAATTCAATTCGACTTCAACTTATTTACATTTAATTCAATTCCAATTCTCAATTTTATTTAACTTATCTTAAGTTAAATTCAAATATATTTTATTCACCTTCATATACTCGAATTAAATTTTAATCCCAGGATACAAATTTTATACGAGTTTTACAATTCATTCACCTTCAAGTTCTCTAACTCTTTTATCTACCAACTTATATTACTCATTTAGTTATTTTCATCTCATAATTATAATCCCAAAATTAAACTTTCATTCCCTTCTTATTTAAATCAACTTCATTCTATACTTTATATTGTTGATTCATTTAAATTTCCACATTTATATTTTAAATAGAATTCCCAGACTCCAATTGCTCGGTTTTATTTCAAAACCCTTTTGAATCCATAAATAACTCATACACATCTGGTATATCACATCAAATCCCAATTTCCAAAATAATCTGCTTTTACCAAACAATTTTCCCTTTGAATTTCAAAACCAACCCAGTTCACAATCACTTCCAATTTAAAACAGTTTGGTAGCAATTTCTCTTTGGAAACTCGAAAATAGACATCGATGATGCTGCAGTCATCACCGAAATTATTTCCCAGCGACCAAAAGAGAATTTAATGCTTTTATCACTCTAAACATTTCAAAAATTTTTTTAATTCCCAAATCCCACCAGATTTCAATTCAATTTCAAAAATATATTCATGAAATAATATCACCATTATTTCCCCAAAACCTTTAAAAACTATTTTTAAATCCAAAGGAATTTAAACCTTTCCCAAAACTTCAAATTCAAAATCCATTCAATTTTATATCCAAACATTACTCTGGAATTCTATCACATTTTATTTCAAGTTATAAGTCACATTTACAATTTACCTTTACAAATTTCATTTGTTTATGAATTTATCTCGTTTGATTATAAATCACATTTGTAATTCACATTTGTATATAAAGTTTATTTCAATTTATAAATTTCATTTATAGTCTATATTTCAAATTCCATTTTGTTATATAAATTTATTCTTCAACTTAGGTTATAAGTTTTCAGTTTCTACTTAATAATGAGACTAACTCATTATGGTCATTTTCTAACAACCAAGCATCCAAATATATAACTATAATAAATTTCAAATAATTATTTCTTTTATATACAAAATAATTTGGGCAAAATTATTTCATTCACCCTATTTAAAACAATATTGTGTCGAACTGTTCTATTCAAGTGTTTAGAAACCCCTTCGATACAGTTGTACAGACTGTGCCGACGAAGGTTCATATGCCACTCAATAAATCAACCAACACAATATAAAACCATTTTATATTCACTAACAAATACGCGCTCATATCTATTAGTACTCTCAAAATTCCCACCAGAGCCAAGGTTATCGCCAGCCTAAGCTCTGATACCACCTGTAACGACCAGAATTTCCTTACCCGGAAAATCGAACCATTTTAGTTAAGAAGAAGAGGTAGAAGAAGAAAAATAGAAAACAAAATCAGAATCTAACCATCGCAGCGGAATAAAATATAATATATATTAACAGATCTTTACACAAATCAAAACTATATCAGTTTTATATAATATAGCATCAGAGTATACACCAGAGAACACATAACATACAACTGGACAATAACCATATCATGTCCTCAATACAATAGAGTACAACAATCAACACAGCGGAATATATATATAAACAAGTACGGGAGATACGTCTCGCCATCCAGCTCATCTCCTGAGATCCACAGCATCATATCCTGTAACCTATAATACTCGGTCTGACCCGAGCATCATATAAAACAATACCCGAGTCAGTCTGGAAAACCAGCGTGAGAAAATCACACTCAATTGATTATTAAAGTTTCAAAATCCTTTGAAAACAAAAGCATCTCGTAAGACCACGCCACAAATAAACATGTCGGGTTTTTACCTTACGATAGCTAAAACACTTTCTTATCAAATCCTCTGATATTATAATAGTGTCTATATACAAATACTTATTCAAATAGCTGAAATTGTTACATGATTAAATTCCAGCATACTAGGTATACAAACAAAACTCGTACAAGGCACGTAGGGAGAATGGATTTCCAACGAATGACTAGGCACTGGGGTACCACCTGTCACAGTACGTGGCCTAGATCACAGTACCGAGGAGTACGCCCGCTCCCCTGCAACACAAGGCCGGAATCATCCCTTACTGGATAATTCCAAATAAAATCACCCCACGGTTGGGATCAGCAACCGCACCACTAAGCCAAAATAAAGGGACATCTAGACAGGGATGACCTTACTCTCAAGTGGGGGCTACCCACGAAGCCTTGCTGCATAACCCCTGATTTTCAGTCATTCCCGGTTGATGAGGTTCGAGGCTAAACGATACCTTTATAGCACATATCCCTTAGAATGCCCATCGTCCACCTGACGATGTCACGAAAGCATCCGTCCATACAAGTCCGTTCCGGGTTCGAACGGAACCGAAGGCACTATTCCTACTACATCCATTTTGGAAATATCCTCAGGATTAGTAGCGACTAGCCCTTGCACTTCACAGCTCCATCTTCGACTCTGAAATCGTTTTCACGAAACATACAAACCGAATCGAAGTGGTATTCGAGTCTCCAGACCTAGAATCCCGGTATACGGAAACTCGATCCCGGTCTCTTCGAAACGATCAGCGCATTTGGCCAATATTGATAGTCGGTTATTTAACTATCAATTAACATCCACAAGCAACCATCACACAATAAATAATTTCCCACATTATTTATTTGCCCAAATATCTTTCTAAGATATATTTCCAAATTTTCAAAGCTCATTTGAAAACAAATTTCAAACAGTTTCCGCTTACGGAATACATTTCCCAAATAATTATTTCCACTGAATCACCAAGTACAAAATACTTTTAATTTTAAAATAATTTAAAAACACTTTATTTTAAATATATTTTATAACATTGAAATTTTAAATCTACTTTAATACTTTATCAAAATATATATTTAAGGAATATTTAAAATGAAACCACTTTTCAAATGTAAACTAAATTTCTCTTTTTAAAACATAATACCAAATCACTTTTATATAATTACTACAATAATAGTTTTTGAAAATACTACTTTGGAAATTAACCTTTAGAAAAAAAATCAATTTCCTAAAACATGCCTTTTTACACAAATTAGAACTTTTAACTTATATTTAAAAATTGCTTTGAAAACGTACTTGGCTATCCAGAGAAATACACTTCTCATTCCCATCCTTTAAAAATAAATCAACATTTATTTTTAAACCAATTCATATTCTTTTATAAATTCCCACCTTGAATTTATATTCTCAAATATCCACTAATATTCCATTTCACTTTATAAACCCAGTTTATATCTTCAAAATCTCATTTCTCTTTAAATTTCAAATCCCAAAGTATTTAAATCAATTAACAATGGATTCTCCAATTTAATTTACTTTGAAATAAATTTCCTTACTTAATCCATTTATTTCCAAATTCATTAACTTCCAGATTTTATTTCTCATTATGATCTAAAATCTTTAAACTGAAACACAAGTTTCAGATTTTACCAAATTCCTTCTTTCTTTTTAATTACATTTAAACATTGAATTAAAATAAATTATTTATTCCTTTAAATAATATTACATAAGTTTTTAAATTCAATATTTCTCGGTTTATTCAAAATTCCTATTTTCCATATTTATTAGAATTTCGGGAATCACTTTTATTCTAAATCAGATTCATTCTCAAATTTATTCTAAACTCTTATAATTATTTTACTTAAAAATTTACTCTTTTATTTCTTTTCAAAAATTCCATTCTAGAGATTTTGATAATTCAGCACATCCAAATCGGTCCAACCAAACCATAACATCTAATTATCCATATAATTCATCACAGGATATCAAAAATCATATCACAGAATATTTAACAAAATTAAATATTTTGAGGAATCCAGTTGGATCCCTCCAACCTGTTTCCCTGCATCCACAGACGTTAGCACAATACCAATTTCACTTCAAAGTGGAATATCGCGGTATATGGGTTTATAAAATATCATCCGCTATTATGCGGCGCATAGGGTCTCATCCGCTATATAAATGCGGGAATATCAACAACTCAAATATATACATATGCCAATATGTATATATTTCTATATACTACTATATACCATATCAATCAAATCAATCAATTCAATCATTCATCCCTATTTAAATTTAACCAATTAAATTTAAAATTAAACTGAGTGAGATTAACTCACCTTTAATTTTCGTTTTGCAATCCTCTTCAGACCAGCTTGTTTCTTTTTGATTTCAAATCCTTGAATAAACAGTATACGATTCTATTAATATTTGAAGTAATAGAATGATTAATTATCATTTAAATAGCTTTAATTAACTAATGGTTTAAATTTTTAAACTAATAATTTTCTTTAACACATTATCTTTAGTAACCCGAAAATTAAATAAGTTCATTAAGCAAATCTATCTCCATAACATATTATTTTTAAATAATCCTATATTTTTTTCAAATCTTATATAAACTTACCTGTTTTACTTTAAACCCATATATATCTACCTATATGTACATTATCATTAAATTTTGGATACATAAACCGTATATATTTTTATATACTTGCTGCAGTTCATTCATCATTAATTTCAAAATCGGTATAGATATATAAATCTATACATATAACATTAAAACTGAATATAAATTGTAAACCTTACTGTAACAACTTCTTCCTTTTTTTTCTCTTGCTTTTATACTTCGTTTTATGTATTTGATTAAATTCACAATTCCTATGCTAAAACCAAAGACAGTACCTTCCCTAAAACATCTTGACTGACAATGCTATGCGGACCCATGAGCTGCTATTCAAGCAATCGAACATCCACTTGCCTGGAAGGACGCACGTCATCCCTGTCGAAACTCTACTGCTCCACGCGATTCGATGAACCCAGTCTCGCATCTCCCATTGCTTGAGCACGCGTGCGCGCTTACTTTCAACTTGAACACGCCATGCCTTGTCAGCTTGGAAAGCAACGAACCCCACGAAGCTCGCCCCCCCTACAGTCGCGCGCGGAGCTCTCCCCGTGATGGCTACCACCATTCGAAAATCGAGACCCCTCCGATGTCGATTGAATTGCCCCAGCTCACGCGATTCATTTATCCCCAATTTCTAACTTGCGAATGGTGAAGAGGAAGCGGATTTGTTTGAACTGAAAGGCTTCCTTCGATTTTGTTTTGAATAAGGATAAAGGGGTGAAAATTTGATATATTTTTTTTGAATCGGCTGCCATTTTGTTTCTCTTTTAATTTTTCTCTCGAGTGTTTGCTTTTGTTGAATGAAGAGAGTAGGTCGGCTATCCCAAAGAGACGTTCGCGTGTTTCAGAAGCTAAAGAACGTACGATTGAAAAGGGACTCAACTGTACCTGACTTAGCCAATATATATATTTTATTATAGAGAATTCTCGATCTGTAAGTCAACGTTTATATACCGTACGATCACAAAACAACTCCACTCACCACGAAATTTGAAACCCGATAATAATACAATATTACGGACCCAATGGAACTAGTTTCGTCAAATTCTGAGACTGTACCTCGGACTGCTATTTTTAAATTCAATTTAAACGATATACTTTTAAAACTGAACAAAACGCTTTTAAATTCAATTTTAGAATTTTTGTTATCTTCAATATTATCAATATAAATTTCTGAACCTTTAAACTATTTTTAACAGACTCGAAACTCAGGATTCTCTATTTTACCCTATTTTCGATTGTTTAATTCAATAATCTATCATCCAATAAATACTGTATATTTGAAAATAAAGTTAAAATTTAACCTTCGAATATTTAAAATAAATTAAATATTCCCTTTTCAAATATACAAAAATTCCGGGTCGTCACATTTATAAAACAATTTTCATTTTAAAACGATTTTCCAATCACGTGATTAAAATAGCAAATCAGTAACAATTTCGGTAAGGAAATCGTACTTCTCAAAATACCGTAAAAACGGTTACAAATCAATATTGCGGAATAACCGCTTGAAAATCCACTTTTAAAATTTGACGGTTACGGAAGCCAAAGCGACAGTAGTTTTAAAACGTCAAAATCACATCAAAACAATCTACATCAAAATGTAATATCAGTGAATTCTCATTCATCAAAATGCCACAAAACACCGTACTTCAAAATATAGCATTGGTGTAAAATTCCGTTATAAAAATAACGGCAACAAAATACGTTTCATAACCAAGCATCGGTTCAACGTAAAATAAATGCAATAACGTGCAATTCAAATTTTTTTTTTTGCACGTACTACAGAATAAACAAAGAAATCATTCAAATGTATCTTCAATGAAGATAATTCAAAACAGCAAAAAAAAATCTAATCAATAGATGATTAGTACAAAAGAAAGCCAACGGAAATTTCAACAAAAATCACATAACTGTAATTTCTTCGAATCCTCAATTCGGATTCAAAATTCTCAAAGAAACAAAATAATTACAGCTATGTAAACAACAAATGAAATTCATATCAATTTCGTATTTTGATTTTTAAATCAAAAAGATTGTCAGTTGTACTCAGCGAAGACAGTTTCACTGTTTCCGCTGCGCACTCTGATAAACAGAACACAATTCAATCAAATCAACAAAACACAATTTCACTTTTTATTTTTAAATAATGATATTTAAAAACTTGCATCAAAATTTCAAAACTTTAGTTTTGACTCAAATCACAGATAAAACATCGAGATATAGTTGTAACATATGTTCCATCCAAGTTATGTTTTATATTATGTCCATAAACCCCAAGCTCTGATACCAACTGTGACGCCCCACCTCTATGCTCATAATAACAAAGAGTATTAAAAGAAATACTGTCTATTATTACGAAGAATAAGGCTGGATAGGAGCGACCATCCGTAGTTGGCCTTACACTAATATTGGTTATCTCGATAGGAGTGGTATATACTTTCTATTTTTCATCTATTATTTATTTACTCCCATCGACACACCCAATTATCAGTATAAAACAAACTACGATAGTTCATAATAGTTTAGGACATTAGATATAACAATAACACAGATAATATAAATGCGGAACACAGATTAACAAAAATCTCATATATATATAACCGATGTCAGTTACAATATAGTTGACACGATACATATGATACAACTACAACTGCCGACTCTAGAAGTTATATATACAAGTACATTATCGACTAATATACATGAATACATATCGTTCTATACAATGACACGACTACTACAAAATGACACTGACAACTACAGAAGATGTGAAAAGTCTTCATATCCTGAACAGCAACTCAAAGAAGAAAATCTACAACCTGAAATAACTCGGGTCTGACCCGAGTATTACATTCAAAAGAAAATAATACACGGGTCAGTCTAATTCAAACTCAGTTATTAGTGCATAGAAGCAATAATAATCTCAAATAGATGACAGTCACAGAAATCACGTATATCCAACTCTCGATACGAGAATTGGATAACGGCAGGTATAACACTAAACAGTGTTAAACAATAAATCAGCAATCCAGATCAATTTAAACAATTGAAATGTCAATTTAAAATAACAGTGCTGGTTGGCTGCAGTACACGCTAACGTGTACTGCCTCGCCAATATAGTCTATCAAATACTCAGAAGATCTATGAATCCAACAAGGGCAAAACTGCAACCAAAAACTGCAGCCACCACTAGATATAAAGATAGTGAAATCAAGGTAACACGCAGTGCTACCAAACCACAGAATCAAATAAATGGTGACAGTGATGCATCAATGAACTAACTCAATGGAATTGGACCAAATTCAACTCAAATACAAACCATATCATAACTGATATAGTGACAGTACGGATGCAAGCAAATACATTTGATTCCAGTAGATGAAAAGGTTAAAGTCCAGACTGATGTCAATAGTTAATGGCTAAAGTCATGGATTTTCATAAACAAGTACAAGTGTACTACAGGGAAAAATGCAACATGATTCTGGGCAGTGCAATATGAGACTCGACTGGACAGCCTCACAATAAAATAACCATGTTCAAAACTTGACACAGGGAACTGCATGATTAACAAGTGTAGGAAAATGGTCAGGACATCTAAAACAATGTCCAACTCAGATGAACATAGCTAAATGCATAAGGCATAGTAACTGCATCACCAACCATACTATATACAAGCAAGATGGTGATCAATATGCAGTACAGTGAAGTATACATCAAGATCAAATGCAAATGAATAATGCAATGTATCAGTTTCTAACAAGTGACCACGTGTAAATGCTATATGAACCTGACTGTACGCAAGTAAAACTGTGAAGGAACAGCAGTGCAATTCTATTACAACCAACGACAGGGGCCAAAGACTTGATGAACAAATGCAAGAACCACAGTGGATACAAATGCATTACTGAAACACGAGCATAAGATACTTGATCTACTTCGAATCAGTATATAAGTGTGCAGAAATCACAGGACAATGGACTGCAAATTTTACGAGAACCCAATAACGAAACCCAGAGTAATAACTTCACAAAAACAAGTAAGGGGTTTCAAAGTGCCAAAGCCATGCAACAGCAGTACCACTTCACAAACGACCAAGACGAAACAACAAGTGACCGAAGTCCAGAATTTCGCAAAACCAAATCACAATAGTTCAAATGTCGAAACCAACCAAAATAAGTTCAAACACTGATAAGAACCCAAAGTCACCATGAACAGAGCAAGGTTACAACTGACTCGACATCATCAAAAATCAAAGCCGAAGGCAGGAGTAAACTCGAGAATTCAAGGGTTACGAACCCCATATGCATCATCGACAAATTAATCCAAAACCAAAGATTACAAGAAATAAAATCAATTCCAGATGAACGAGGGCAACTGGCTGAGACGAAGCAACAATGAAGCAAAGAAAAATCGAAACTGCAAAAGCATCAAACGAGTATGAAATAGATGTGAGTAAACTCACCTTAACAATCGGTCGAAAGCATCTCAGAGGCGATCCATCGAAAGAGCAAGAAAAATCGAATTCGAGCGAACGTTTGATATCGGCAACCACGAATTTCGTGAAACCCCCAAATTTTCCGATCGAACAAGCGCGGCCATTAACGTTGCTTTTTGGGTTTTAGGGTTAGCTTTCGTTTTGGTTTCGAGCGAGAGAATGAATGAAAAGGAGAACGATTCTCTCTGATATCATCTCAGCAACAAGCTAAAGAAAGTGGACCATCATCTTCTTAAAGCCCACACACTTTAATCAAGTTTTTAAAGAATTTAAACCCAAGTCTTTAAAAGAATTCAACCGATTTAAAATACCTAACAGCAATTAATAATCACTTAATTATCGTTTTAAAAGAAAATATGGACTACCACATTAAATTTTTAAAGCCCATATCCCCTTCACCAAATCATACAAGAATTTCAACTCGAATAAATTTCCAACTGCAATGGCTAAACAATTTAAATCGCCATTTAGAGGATGATTCAAAATTTCAAACTCCCGGGTTGTTACAATCACAAGCAAATAAATTTCGATGGACTTGTCATGATAGAATAAACAGATGGAATAAGTTCCCCTATGTGAGTTTTGACACCCCGATTATGAAATTTAATATTTTTGACAATCTGGCCTTTAAAAATTTATTATTTGGATTCGAAGAGACCGGGATCGGATATCGGAATTATCCGGAACCACTTCAATCAAATAGCCACCACGACCCTTTACGGTTTTGATTATAGAGTCTAATATGCTAGAATTTAATTAATTTAACAAATTCGACTATTTCAAATAAGTATTTATTCCTAGACACTATTATAATATCGATGGATTTATCTATAAAAGTGTTTTTGTTATCGTATGGTAAAAAAACCGTCGTGTTTATATATATGACGGGGTCTTACGAGTTGCCTTAGTTTTTCGAAGGATTTTGATGACTTTAGTATTTCAAATTAAGTATGTTTACTCACGCTGGTTTCCAACCTGACTCGGGTGTTACTTTATTGTAATGCTCGGGTCAGACCGAGTATTACAAAATTTTAGGTTAGGACGCTTTTGGAGCTCAGGAGACGAGCTGGATGGCAGAGACGTATTACACGTATTTGATTATATTTCGCTGTGTATTGTAGGCTGTATATTTAGCATTTAGGGACAAGTTATTATAACTATCCAGATTTATTTGTTGATGATTGTACTCTGATAATTTGTATGGATGATAACTGATACGGCTTCTTTTGTATAAAAGCTGTTATCGTATATTATATTTTGTTCCGTTGCGAATGTGAGATCCTGTGTTGTTATTTCTGTTTCTTCTTCTATATTTTTCTTCTTAAACCCTAACAACCTGGTATTTCCGGCACTCGATTGCTCGGCACTCTATGTAGTGAACACATTAGTGGCAATTTTCGGTGGTCGAAAAAACTACCCGGTCGTTACAATACTGATCAACAAAAATAGCAAATTGGTACGCTCTTGCATTTTTAATTCCATTTTTTTGCTTTTGACTATTAGTAATAACCTATAGATTAATAATAATAATATTGGATGAATATAATGTAAATATTAAGTGTATCTTTAAAATTTATTTTGGTTATAGTAATATAATATTAATTAAAGACAATAATATATATATATATATGTATATAATTTTCAAAAATTAACTTCCCTTGCTTTTTTTGGCCGAGTATATTGATTAGTAATAATTATGGGATAATTTGAAATATATATAAGCGAATAGGAATAATTTGTTCAACTTTGTATTTTGGAAATGACTGGCTATATGTTAACAACCCATTCTCTATATGTCGACATATGGTCCAGAATTCTGAAATTTGAATTTTCATTTAAATTCAAAATTTGAATTTCCCTCTACCTTTTCACCAACCCCTATGCTCTTAAAAGGTGTCTCTTGACCAGAGAACATGACTATTGATTCTCTATTTAATTACGTTGTCTTCATCCATTCATTTCACTCTCATTTTTCAAAATTCAAAAATCTATTAAACTCTCTTACCTCCTTAAACAATTCATCTTTGGTTTCCTCTAGTTCAAATAAAAAATCCATTAGGCTCTCTAAGAAAACTAAAGGCTTTATCTTCAATGAGAAAGATGCAATCGAGTCCTATATGGAATATTTAAAATTTGAAAAAGTCTCTCCTGGAAGGTTTGCCATATTTAATGATTGTGCTTCTTATTGTTTACATGAACTTTGTTTTGAAAACAATATTCTTAGTTTGGTTAAACCTTCCCAAAATGATTTTGTCAGCTATCCCGATATGGTAAAAATGTTTTATACAAATTTAAATGAAAAGTTTTATTTAGGGGAAAAATGTCAAATTTGGAGTAGCGTTAATGGCACTCAAATAGTTTTAAATTATAGACTTTTGGGTCATATTCTTGGTTGTAAATCTAGTGGAATTAATCTCTCCACTTTTCAATTTGATATTCAAAATCATGAAGTTCTTCATGACATTTTCGAAAGTGATGAAGTTTTGAATTTAAACATACTAAACTTCGACCTAAATCGAGACTTATGAGTCTTATTCTTCAACAAAGTATTACATTAAGAACGAGACATTATAGTTACCTGACTCAAAAACTTTTCAAAGCGCTGTTTGCTATTTATGGTTGCTACGACATAAAATGGGCACCGATCATTTTGGACGACTTTATCCAAAAGAATATTTGTAGACATGAGAACACACTTTTCCATAGTGCGTATCTTACTAGAATTTTCTTATATTTTTGTGTAGATTTAAGAGGAGAAAAATCCATTCGTCGAAAAGTTTTCAACAAAACAAATATTTTCTTTATGCATATTCCACCATTCTTTGAACCGTATGAAACTCTTCCCAAAAAGGAGCAAAGGTTGGCATGGGAAAAAGAACAAGAAATTCAGCAAGAAGAGGAGGAAGAAGGAGATGAAATGGAAGTGGAAGAAGAGGAGGAGGAGGAAGAAGAAGATTCTTCTTTTGAAAGTTTTTAACCTACAAATAAAGAGATACTAAGGAATCAAGAGAAGCTTCTTAAAAACCAAAAGAAGCTTAAGCATTCCTTTAGTAAAAAGTTAACTTCTATTTCAAACAAAATGGACAGATTCTTTGGAAAGATCATTTGCAAGCTTGGTGGCTCTTCATCATCTTCGTCCACATTCTTCTAAAGTTTATCTAGTAGTTTGCTTGTGTTATCTAGCCTTGTACTTTGCATTTTCTAGTTTAAGTTTATGCTTTTCTTATGTATTTTTCTCTTATTTCCAATGAAAACCATGAACCCTTCTAGTTCTAATCAATGAAATATGTTTCTTACTGTGTTATATTGTTCATTTAGTATTTGGGAGTCATAAAAGTATAATAGTATAGGATAAAAACAAAAACTATAATAATATGATAATTCTGAAAATTATAGTATGTATGTCGACAAACATATATTATATATGTCGACATATAACGGCCATAAATGAAATTTTTTAAATTTCAAAATAAAAATAATTACCAACCACCTATTCATTTTAAATGACTTTCTACTCTTATATAAGTCTATTTCTTCTAGAAAACTCATTTAACATTTCATCCATACTCTATTTTCATTCTCAAACATTTTTTCACAAATATGTCTTCTCCACATCAAAAACTATTTGAAAATCTCGAAAAAAAATTTCAATCTTTCAAAGATATTCTCTCTTTTGTCCTACGAAATCAAAGACACTTAGAATTGAGTCAAATGCAGATGACAAAAGGACACGAGAAGCATATTGATTATACTCGATGGATGATTTCTTCCCTCGGCACACACACTCTTAGGATTTGATTGGTGTTGTTTTTGATTAGTTTGGATTGCTTAATATTGAATGCTTGATTGGATTGGATTGTACAAATTTGTATGTTTTAGTTTGGTTTGATTTGAAATTGGATTGGTGTATACTGGATTCACACATATATAGTTCAAAATTACATTAGTAAAATTTGCTTTATCATATATCATCGTGTTTACCAGTATATCATATATCATACATTGCTTATGTATAGTTCTATTTTATCATTTTTACGTAGATTATTGATTTTGAAGTAAATATATTATCATATATCATTATGTCTTTTATTTAGGAGGAGTAATTGTTTGTTTTCACCCATTTTTGTTAATGGCAAAGGGGGAGAAAAATATAAAATATACATATGCACATATTAAGGGAGAGTTATCTAACTCAGGGAGAGTTATATCTTATATTATAATAATGGTTGTCATCATCAAAAAAGGGAGATTGTTAGTACTTCATATATTGATTTTGATGACAACAAACTTGGTAACAAATATACATTCATATAAAATATGGATACTAATGATTTTGCTAAGTTATATAGTATATAGTGCAGGATATGTAATGACCTACTATTTTGGACCATTCAAATCGACAATAATCCACACATGTCCGACTTGAATAATTCAAAATAATAGATTGTAATAAAATTTGGAGCAAATAAAATCAAATATAGAATCACAGACATAGAATATCAGAATAACTCACAGCGGAAATAAAATACCATAGTAGTTCATGAAGCTACTATATACAAACTCTCAAAACATATACAAAATCTCATAGTCAAAATAGATACAATAGAAGTTAGGATACATAAATCAATAATACAGAGACAATACCGAATAGTATATAACTAGATTAGAAGATAAGAAATAACATATGGACAGATAAGCTCCAACAAATCTCTAGCTCCAGAAGATAAATTCCAAAGCTGTGATTCTCAGGCTGACCCGAGCGTAAAGCAAAACACAAAACACTCGAGTTAGGACATATATACTTATACAATGTAAACCAACTCAAGTGAACTGTAATAGCAATGCATAATAACTTAGAGGATGCTTGGGATCGCCCATCCTTTAAGGATCCATAAAACCATTAATTAAACAGTAATATCAATATCACAGAAATGTCCATATCGAAATAAACCATGCAACTAACAGTGTTAATGTGCATCACAGCCATCATCAGGAAATCAAATGACATACACAGAAGTATACCCGTGGTTATAGTATTTCAAAATAATATTTTATATTTCAAAATTTTAATATCATTTCAAATCCAAATCTTTATCAAAATAAAGATTAAATCATTTACAAACCATCTCAATATATTACAATATCATATCCATTCAAAAGTTCCTTTCAAATCATTATTTGAATTCAAATTCAATTATCAAATTTAATACCCTTTAAAATTCCAAAATATCATTCATTTATTATCTTATCAAAATCACCCTTTAAAATAGTTTTCCATTTAAATTAATTCATTTAACCATTTAAAAGTGAAGTTATTATTCTTTCAAGTCAATTATTCAATTTCCAAAGTTTCAAATCATTCTGAGTTCATTTACTAGGTCAAAATCCATAAACATTAAAAATTTCAGCCTTTCACAGCATTTAGAAAAAGCTGTTATAAGTTATATTTGAAAACATTTTATTTCAGCAAAGACAGCACTTTAAAACAGCAAAGACAGCATTTCCAGAAATGCTGTAATAGCTCAGGTTCAAAAACAAAGGTTTTACTTAATTTTAGCAAAGACAGCAGGAAGCTACAGCAGTTTACAGAACTGCCGTAATAGCCCTTTATTAAGTTCTTTAGCCTTTACATTTACTACAGCAACTACAGCATTTCAGAAATGCTGTAATAGCCTCTTTTTACTAAGTTTAGTTCAAATCAGAAATCATAGCATTTCTGAATGCTATTAAAGTAATTTCCAGATTTTAGTGTATTTCCAGCAAATAATAAACTTCATTTTTAAAACCCTTTTAACATTATAAAAATCATATTTTTAACACTCAAAAAAGTTCATTTAAAATACCTTTCTTACTTATGATTTTTATAAAGTAAACTTTACAATAAAATCCAATTTTCAAATATTTTTACTTAACAAATTCAAATGTACAATTTCCCATTTTTACCTTTTACAATTTATTAACACTTACATTTTCAAATTACCATTTCAGAAATTAAACTATATTTCCAATTTATTTAATTAATTTAAACATTTAATTAAAACTAAATTTCCCATTTCCAAGTCAAGTTATATTTTAAAATTACACATTTAAGCATTCATTCATTTAACCATTTTAGTTCATAGAAAAATCAATAATACCTTATTAAATCATTTAAATTCAAATTTAAAACAAATTATCATATTTTCCATTTTCCAAATATAATTAAATTCCATTTTATTCATAACTTAAATATCATTTTAAACAAAAATCTAAACTTCCAAACTTAAGTTATATTTCAAAATTCAATTTAACCATTCATTTATTCAACATTTTTAACTTATAGAAATATCATAAATTCTTTATTCAAACCATTTAAAATCTATTTAAATCAAATTTTCATAAATTTACATTTTAAAATACTTAAAAGTATCCAAAAACACTTTATAAAATAACCACGGGCCTGTATATAGTTTTCTAATCTAGGTCAAGTGATACAGATATGTATCATTTCAATCCGCAGTTTATAAAGAAAAAAACCGGGTTCTATCATTTCAAACCCGCAATCCCAAGTTGAATAAAATAAATAAAAACCGTTCAGGCCTATCATTTCAGCCCATACGATTTTTCCCTATTCTAAAGTCCGTTCGGGTATGTATCATTTCAACCCATAGTGATCTAATCTACAGGGAACTTGCAGTGTGATAAACAGATATAAATGAACAGTTTAACAATAATTAACAGTAACATATGAGATGACATATAAATTTACAGGTTTAACATCATATATAAATAATCACAAACATTTATAACATTATATATAATTCTACACATTCAAATGGTGTCGCTTCACAATTGCATAAGTATATAATGTCGTGTGAGATTTACTCACCTTTTTACGCTGGAGTTAGCGATCAAAACACACAGAATAGATTCTAGAAAGCACGACAAGCATGATACAGCACGACTTTGATTCAAGTGAGAAGAGAGAGCCAAGATATGATCTTGTAAACAACACCCAAACAAGACAAAACAATATAACACATGAATATATTTAACACAAAACAATGTTGAACAAATTGAAATACAAAGCAACAAGGAACAAGACCTTGCCTTTACCATTCCAATGCTTGGCCTAGGGGTTCATGTGCTCGGCTATGATGGTTTACATGCATGTTAAGCTCGGCCATAGAGGAAGATGGCAAGGCAAAACAAGTGGAAGGTGAAGGCAAGCAAGTGGAAGGGTTTGGGTCAAGGAATGGAAGGTTTTGGTGCTCCTATGCTCGGCCTATGGTGCTAACATGGCTCGGCCATGTTCATTTCAGGTCAGGTCAGAGGTGGAGCTGATGGTTATAGGTCATGGCAGCAAGTGGTGGTGGTGTTAGAGGTGGTGGCCAAGGCTAAACATGAAGGTGATGGTGGAAATGGCTTGGCTAGGCATTGTTTTGGAGTTTTGCATAGTTTTTATGGAGATTTGATCATTGGATGGTCAAAGCACTCTCAGGTCAGAGGAGGGGGATGGTTTGGCCGTGGATTATGTGGGGAAGAAGTGGTGGTGATTGGTGGTGGTGAGGCTATGGCCGAGCAAACACATGGAAGAATCAAGGCAAATTCAAGTGAGAAACAATGAGAAAAGAGGAAGAAAAGTGAGCAAAGAGGAAGCCATTGCATATACTTTTTGTTTTTAGATCTGAAGTGCCATAAAAATGAAATGAGATGAGGAGTTCTCACGTGAAAACCAAGCAAAATACACGGCCAAACAAAATAAATGAAGAGTTATGAAATTGAAAAGTCTAGAAATTGAAAAGCCATAGGAAAAGGAAGAGTCTTTGTCTCTTCAATTTTCCATTTCTTTTAAAACAAATAAAACAAAATAATTTCAGCAAATACTTTTTAAAAACCGAAACAAAGTGAAATAAAATGAAAATAAATAAATAAATTTAAAGAAAATAGAAAAAGAATTAAAGAAATTGCTTAAAATTGGAAACAGGGTTCAAAATTACAATTAAATCACCATTGGCTTTGGAAAAATATCCACTTCATTTTAAAAAATGTTCTAAAGCAAAACTTTGAAATAAATAATTCATTTATCATTTCTAAAGTGAAATAAATAATTTAAATTTAGAGAAAATAGAAAAAGAATAAAGAAATAGTTTATTTAATTTAAACAAGGCTTAAAATTACAAATAAAACATTACTTGCTTTATAAAATTTCTATTTCACAATAAAACAAATAAAAAGTAAAATAAGTAAAATAAATGATGAACAAAATAAAGTGGAGATTAAATAAAATAAGGTCTTAAGGAAATAGAGGAATAAATAAAGAATTTCTTTAATAAATTGAAACTGGAGATTAAAAATTGTGAACCAAATATAACTAACACTGGAAAATGTCAATTACACTTTTTAAAATGTTTAAAAACCAAAATATATACATAACATGTTATTTTACCCATATAAATATAAATTATAACATTACATGACCAAATAAAATATTATTTATATAATTTAAAATAAACAATTTTGTTAAATACAGCAAATTACACACAATATTTAAAAGGGCATAACTTTCACATTATAAATCAGATTTCAACGAAACGAAAAGCAATATTCTTGAAATTTTATTTACTTTCATAATAAAAGATAAAATTCAAAATTCCATCATTTTATATTTTTAAATTAAAAGTCAAAGTTTGACCATATTAACCAAAATTCACATTTCTGGAAAATATCTTATTTATTCATGTTTGAAATTATAATTCACATTCAAAACACAAAATAACAAAATTATCTAATTTAAATAAAATAAAGTTTTCAAATCTAGAAATTAAATTAAAGTAATTAAAATATATAATTAAAATAATCACAAAATACAGGGTTGTTACAGGATATTATATAGGTTTTGAATTGAAGACTATACAGTATAAAGACTCAAGAACTAGACATGAAGACTCATGAGTATAAAGGTCAAAATATGAAGATCTCAAGACTATGGTACAATGTATAGTCATAAAATATTGTTAGTCCCTAGTAGTAATCTTTGATCTCAATTTCTCGTTTTCTTATCATTTACTTTTAAATCAAAATATATTTTTAAATTATATTTAAAAATATTTTATAAAAGTTTTCTAAAGTTTAAAACGTTTTTAAACTATGTTTAAACTATTTTACAAAGTATCAAAATATTTTACAATGCATTAGATTTTCAAAACATTTTAAAATAAACTAGTTTTCAAAATATACTAGGATATGTCAACATATAGGCAGATTGTGTGTCGACATACATGCCACAGTTTTCAAAATTCAAATATGAAATGAAGTGTCTATTCATCATAACTCTTTGCGAGTGGACATGTTTGTTTATTCTCTATATATAGGGAGTTTCCAAACGAATTTTTAACAATTTCTTTCTTATTATCTTCTCTCCCTTACTCTACCAAAATTTCAATTGAAAATATATTTAAATTTTCCCAAATTCAAACCAAAATCAATTTAATCTTCATTGTATTGCTATTTACTCTCTAATTTCAATCATCTCTCTCACTCAATCAAAGATCAAAGTGCTATCCAAGAGGCTATAGGATCAACTGTATCCAACGATCAAACATTGTCTTTGGAAAACCATTAAAACTCTAGTTATAGATGTTTGGGTGTGATTGTGTCCCGATTCAAATCAATTGGGTGTGCTTGGTGTCTCGAAATTCCAAGTAGGTGTGCTTATGTCCTGCGTCAAATCAAGTGAGTGTACCCAGGGCTTGGAAAATCTAGAGGGTCTATCTCGTAGCCTTAAAATCGAGATTATATTGGGTTTGTCTTCTACACGTTGAAAGATTGGCATTTGAAAAGAAATATGTACAAGCATTATACGGGACCGAATGTAGAGTAAGTACAAACTATATAAAATCCTTGGTGTGATCTCTTTGATTCTCTACTCTTACTTACCGCATTTATATTTATCTGCGTTTAAATCTACGATTGTTTATTCTGTGTTAATTAAGTATACTCTTAAAAGAATCAAAAAGAAATCCATTAAAGTTAGAAAACACTATTCACCCTCTTTAGAGTTTAGTTAGGCCTTAAGATTCATAATTCCGCCACTAATAGTTTCCAATGGAAAACATAGCGCATGAAATTTAAAGGGACCAGAGAACTGGCTGCAAATGCTATTTCGTTGAGCTTAGAGAGGCGAAGCGACGAGAGAAAGGAAATGGTGCAGAAAGTCTCTCTGTATTAAATCAATTGGCCATAGTGCTAACACTCAAGCCTTAGCTCGGGTCCTATAGTAAACACTATAAATCTATGGATCCACATAAGTAGCTAGAAGAGGCAAGGGCAGCACTGGTGGAGCTAGTGATTGAGATCCCGATAGACGATGATGATCCTTCAAAGGTTCTCAAAGTTAGATCTCAACTTAGCTTTAAAATGAAAAAGGAATTGGTAAGGTTTCTCCAGGAAAACACAAATGTGTTTGCTTGGACACATTCTGATATGTGTGGGATATTAACTAAAGTTACGTCTTATGCATTAAATGTGAACCCAAGCCGCCCTCCAGTGAAACAAAAATGCGCATTATGAAACTAGAGTGATCTGATGCATTGAAAGAAGAAGTGGATAAGCTAATGGTAAAGGACTTCATACATGATGCACTATAACCGGAGTGGGTATCAATCAAGTGCTAGTCAAGAAGGCGAACAAGAAATAATGGACATGCGTTGATTATTCTGATTTAAATAAGGTGCGCCTAAAGGACTGCTTCCCATTTCTATGAATAGATCAGCTAGTGGACAAAATAGTCTGACTCAAGCTACTATCCTTCATGGATGCATACTCTGGCTATAACCAGATTACAATGCATGTCCTGGATAAGAGCATAGGTAATGACCCGGAATTTTATCGCTTTGATTTAAATGAATATTTAATTTATTTTAAATATTTAATCAAGAGTTTTAATAAATTAATAACCCTCTTTTTTTTATAAATAATGATAGAAAATGCATTTTTGAATTATGTTTACAAAAATAGAGAGTTCGATGGAAAAATGAAAATGTGATCGAAACCCGCTTTTCAGATTTTCAAATTTTTATCGAATGACAAGTTGTAATACCGTCGGTTATTCTTTCAAAAAACAACACTTAAAATGTTACAGAAAACATCTTATTTTGAAAAGTATAAATAAGTACAATATAATAATAATAATTAATTATATTTTAATTTAAATTGGGAAATGATGACTTTGGAATCCTAAGTGTAAAAGTTAATCAAGTACAAGGATCATTTTAAGAACCAATATATTTTCATAAGAGTTGTACTTGGGTGGCTAGAGGTACGATGGAAGAGTGAAAATTTGGTTGAAGAATATTTTTTGTTTTTAACATTTTTCATTCATTTATAAAAGAAAAAAGGGGTTTTATTTCACTTTTCCTTAACTCTCCTCCTTTCCTCTTCTTACTTCTTCTTTTATTTCCTGTAATATGAAAAACTCTCATTCTCTTTACTTCAAAAATTCGTATATCATAATCCGATCAAATTAGCAAAATCTTCCAACATAAAAGTTTTTTTTTCACTAATAGTACTTTTTTAAAATAATAGCACGATATTTCGTGGAGTGTTGTGGTGGAAAATGTCTGAAAATAATGGAGGTTGTGATAAGGCAGTTTATCATCGAGCATGGAATGTCGAATGGAAGGTACGGATGTGTTCGTATGGTCAAGTTGAGACTTTTAGAGGTGATCGCGTGATTTTTAGTGAAGGTAACTGTCGTGGATTAGGAGTTGATAAATCAAATTCCAGTAAGGTGGTGGTCATGTAGGTGAATGGCGATGACCGTGGAAGCTAGATTTGAGACGGAGGCATAGGGACTGTTCGGAGAATCTCTAGTAGTCGGCGGTGGCCAAGCGAGGTCAAGTAAGGGTTTATGGGGGGTTTTAGATTTATTTATGTCTTTAGGTTGTTAGGCAGGGAATGGAGGTGTCGAGTGGGCTATGGCCGCTGCTGGAGGTGTTGGAGTGGCTGGCAGGGCTAATGTAGTTGGCGACGTGGGCCCTAGGTGGATGTAATGGCAGTGGTAGGCGATTGAACGAGGGAGTGTTCAATTCCTGGATGCAATGTTTATATCGGGTTGAGTGGATGGAATCTGATCGAAGCAGATGGAGTGAGTGTCGACGGGTGTAGTGGGTCAAGCTCATGGTGTAGAGTTTTTTGTTGGTGGTGATTCGATGGTCTACTAGCGTTGGTGGCAATGCATGTACATGTGTGTGCATGTTGAAATGGGTCTGGAGATCGATTAGGGAAGAAGGGGTGACCTACAGTAGCGGATCGGGTGATTTGATGTTGGGCTTTTCTGTGTGGATGCAGGCAGGATTGAGTTTTAGGCTTCGGCCGATTATTTGCGTGAACAACAAATAACATTATTTGTTTTAATTTATTTAAACAAAGTTAGTTAAATTTAACATGCCATATCTTGTTCATATGAAATCTGTTTGACCCGTGGTTTTTTGTCTTAGGCTCGTATTGACGAGTAGAATGCTTTGGTATAAATAGTTGATAGTTGTAATAAAGTACAAGTTTAAGGTAAAATCATAGTGGTTGAATATAATTACGTTATTTTAAACAATAACGTAGTTAAATTAATTTTACTTCAGTAACACCGTTCGGTTAAGTTTAGTTGAATAGATTATTTGGACATCTGTTTAGTAGAATAAAACACTGTTCTGCTATAATTAAATGGAACACAATATTAATGACAGTATTTAGCAGAATAAAATCCCATTATGTTATTATATCAATTTGGACATTTATTCAATGCCAATTAATTAAAACATGGATTAATTAATATTGGGAAAAGTGATGTGTTAACTATAGATGG
Organism: Allium fistulosum; assembly: GCA_030737815.1. NCBI lineage: Eukaryota > Viridiplantae > Streptophyta > Magnoliopsida > Asparagales > Amaryllidaceae > Allium > Allium fistulosum. Next base: position 426,958,510 of record CM060903.1, read on the forward strand.
TTAGCTATGTATTTTATTTACATATATATATTTCTTATAAATACCAGGGACTTGAAAAGTCAAATTGAAATAAATGTTCACTTGATTTAGTACCATTATGATCGCTAAGCCTCTTTTCGAATGTGAAAGGTTACAGAATTAAAATAACTTCAATTTTATAAAAATTTGAGGTTAAGTGTTTATTTAATTATAAATGATTTTAATTATTTTATGAATGATGTTTAAATAATTAATTATTCTATTAGTACTGTTCTAAAGTTAATTTTTTATTAATGATATTTTAAAGTTAATTATTTTAATTAACGGTATTTAAGGTTAATTAATTAATTATTTTTTAATGATATTTTAAAGTTAATTAATTAATTTACTAATGATATTTTAAGCTAATTCTTTATTTAATTAATGGTATTTAAAGTTAATTAATTGATGAAATTAATGGTGTTTAAAGGATTAATTGATTTAATTAATTGTATTTAAGTTAATAAAATGATTTGTTAAAGATGTTTATAAATAATAAATAGAGTTATAGAAGGAGATTTTATAAATGATATTTTTTAATGGATATTGTAAATAATCTTTTGTAATGAAGTTTTATAAGTGATATTTTGCAAAAAATATTTATAAGTGATATTTTAAAGATAGCATAGATCTTGTTAAACATATACGACTTATAAAAATGGATTTTAGATTTATAGAAGGATTTTATTAAGGATTGTATAAAAGATTTGTATAAAGGAATTTATAAACAGATTTTTATTAATAGAAAAGAGTTTTATAAATAGAAAGGAATTTAATAAATCATTTTAGAAATTTATAAAAGAAGTTTTATAAATCATTTGAGAAATTTATAAAAGAAGTTTTATAAATTAGTTTGGAGATTTATAAAAGATTTGTAAATATGAAATGGGCTTATTAAAAGAGAATTTCATAAAAGAAATGAGATTTGATTTGATAAATAATCTTTCTTAATTATGGTGGTATGGAAACATTCTTTTTATACTTAACACCGAAGGATAATGGTTATGTTTATAGTAAGCAACGTTTTAAATGATATTTGTTTTGGCCCATTTTAGATATGAATTTGGAAAAGGGAAAATCTTTATACCATTGAGGTAAGAATATGGATATTTTCTAAGTATTGAAAACATAATGATTTGTAATATATTTATACCGATGAGATAAGTATATGAATGTTTTTCCAGGTATTGAAAGGAAATATAAGGGGTTTGTAAACATATCTTTAGTGATTATTTTGAATTAAATAATCGAAAAGAGATTTAATTAATGAAAGATTAATTAATAGAGGCTTAGTGGATCCCACATGGAATTTAATCTGTATTTGATTGTTTGTTTATTTGATAGTTAAATAATTGATTATCAAATTCTGACCAAAATATAACTATGGAAATATCTAGGAGAAACATGGAAGTTATACGGCATATTATCTTTGATAATATTGTACTGTGCGTATAAATCTCGTTTTGTTCTCTTAGGACAAATGATAAGGAGATCCATTCATTTAAATAGTTAGGATGTGATCTTTACTCTTATATATCGTCTGATTATTTCCAAAAGAACCGGGGCTGAGTTTACTAGAACTAGCGATTTGGTTTTGGAGCGACTGGTAAGTGGGTGAGTGTACTTATATGAGATGTCTCGAAACCGTAACCACTCCAAAACCATATGAACATCTGACACTTTGGAAGAGGTTCAAGACTGGTTCGAGATGATCGAAGATAGTGCTCTTTGAAGTGCAATAGCTACTTGCTACTAATCTTGAGGGTGATTCCAAAATGGGTGTAGTAGAAGTAGTGCCTTCGATTTGTTCATATCCTGAACAACTTGTATGGATGAATGTTGGCGTTGAATTGTTACATGGAAGGTAGTGTTAGCATTCCAAGTAGGAACTGTTAAGAGAGGAAACAGGTAATCATGACCTTACAAGCCTCACACAACCAGGTAATGACTAAAACATGGGATATGCGGTAGAGCTATGTGTTTCGCTACTATTAGGAGCAGTCATTCCTCGATCTAGAATCAGTATTTATGAATTTGGTATGCGTGCGCATGGAAAAAGTGGGGCCATGGCTGGTGCACAATGTTTAGTAGCCTTGGTGCTGAGGGAATGATGTAATCTAGTATGCCATGTTAAAGGGGCAGCCGGCTCTGTGTTCGTAGGGGGTCCATGTGAGGCCCTCGGTACATTTGTCTAGATGTGTACTATGGCAGGCGGTACCCAGTAGCCTTGTCATTGATGGAAATCCAATCTCCGATACGTGCCTTTACGGAATTAGTTGTGCCAACTATGTTGAAATGTGAGATTCAAGCATTTCAGCTATTTTATATATTTAATTTTTCCCTCTAGACATTATTATAATATCATTGGTTTTCTTATAAAAATGTTTGTGGTTATTGTAAGGTAAAAACCCATCCGTGTTTATGAGCGACATGGTCTTACGAGATACATTTATTTCTGAAAGGTTTTATAAAATTAAGTAATCCATTTGATTGTGTTTCTCATGCTGGTTTTTATCAGACTGATCCGGGCGTTATTTTTCTTATAATGGTCGGGTCACCCGAGCATATTTTTCAGATTTAATTGGACACTTTGAGCCATAGGGGATGAGCCGTGTCCTCCAAGACGTATTACTGTATTTTATCTTTCGTTGTTTGATCTTGTCTGTTTTTATCAGCAATGTAGGATAGGTTATTATAACTGTCCAAGCTGATGATATGTTAGTTCTTCTCTGATGATATTATGTATATTAAAGTTCTTTCTTTATTGTAATGACATTTTGTATATTATATATTACTCGTAACGTCGTGAGATTTTTTTTGTCTTTTTTTATTTCACCCCAACAATCTGTCTTTTTGGAATACGTTCGGCACATGAACACCGTAGATGTATTAGTGTCAATTTCTAAGGATCGAAAAGGTGGGCTGTTAAAGTTGGTATCAGAGCTGAAGGTCAAGCAAGAACCTTGGCACTGGTAGGGTAAACTCATTAGAGATAGGGTTAGTAACGCCTTAGAATGAGTTTGAGTGTGTGTGTGTGTGTATAAGGTGCGTATTTATTGGTGCTATAAAAGTTTTATATTGTGATAATTGGTTTGTTGACTGGTATATGGATTCCGGTCAATACGAGTAGCTAACGTTATTGATAGGGATCTTTAAACACTTGAACAAGGCTAGCCAACATAGTACTGTTTTAAAATTGGTAAATGAAATAATTTTACCTAGTGGTATATTTTATATACAAGAGGATGGTTTCAAAATTTAAGATAGTTATTTTTGATGTACTTGTTTGGTAGGAGAAGATAATATCCAACTATTATCATTTATTATTTGATTAGTCATGATCGTTCAGTTCTAGGGGCCTAGACTATTGTTTATTGATTTATCAGTTGTTTTCCTTTTTAAGGAATGGGCTGGGTAGATAGAAATTGCAGGGATTGTGAATTAAGTTTCACAATTTGACTATAAGACGTTCGATGTTAATGTTAAGTTAAAATTGGATTTTAATAAAGTTGTCTATTAAAAGAAAGCTAGAATACTTTAGAATAAATATTTGAGAAATGATTTTATAAAAGAAGTCGATTTATGAAATTGATAAAAAAAGTGGTTTATAAATAAAAAGGATTTAAGTAGAGAATTTGAGGACTTAAATCCCGGTGCTTTTGAAAAATGGTTTTCGAGGTTTAAAATAATTATAATTATAAATAGTATTATTACATAGCATTTACGAACAGAAATATTTCTACGGGTTTTGAAAGGAGATAGAAAGCACTAAACTCACTTCTGTCATTGGAAAACAATTTCGATGATGATGCAGCATCATCGGTGTTCATTTACGAGTTTCTAAGTGGGAGAAATGCTACCATAGCAATTTTCTATAGAATTATTTTGATAAAATAGATTTTGATTTGATCCCAACAGCATGATTTGATTTACAAAGGGAAATATATATATTATTATTTCAAATGATTTTTAGAAATAGCAGTAATAGTTCAGTTGAGAATGTTTTTATAAGTGTAAATATTTTGGGAAAGAAATTCTAAGGTAAGGTATATTTTCTTTGGATTGGTCTAGGGAATGAGTCTCGATTAGTTTTCTAGTGATCTGGGTAGTCTTCTAAGTGATGATCAGGTGTTTTCCTAGACAAACATTGTAGTGCACTTAGTAAATTATTCTCTTTATCCTTGTACAATCAAAATGAGTTCAAATCCGAACGAACCCAAAGCAAGTTGGTAATTAATATTTGGTTAAAACTATTTGTTGGAAATATATACAGTATTGTTTCAAAAAGGGAATATCAAAATAGAATAAATATTTTTATGATAACTAGTTGAAGTGACTCGAAAATAACTAAAAATAGAAATGAATGTGTTTGGATGGTAAACACTTCTCTTAAGTATTACCCTTCCGGGAAGGGGATATGGAATACTATTTGGTTGTACCTGATTCCTTAGTATCATTTTGGGGTTACTCATGCTATATATATATATTCGATGGTTAAAATATATAATATCATTTCAAAAAGGGTTTTGAAATAAAACTGGGTATTTGGATTTTGAATTTACTTAAGGGAAATGAATTCAAGGTAAAAGAGTTTGAATCAGATAGTTGTATATACCCTCAGGATGTAGTGGGGTACTATACAAGTTTGTGAACTTAAGTTAAGTTTTATGAAAATGTTTCAATAAATAGTCATGGAAGTAAAATGGTTTAGTTTCTATGTACTAGGTTTCCTTCATTGTTTTAGTTGAGAAGAAATTTTGGGATTGAAACTCTTTTAAGGAGGGGAGAATGAAATGACTTAGAATTTTATCGCTTTGATTTGTGAATTATTAATTTAATTTAAATATTCAATTAAGAGTTTTAATAATTAAATAACCCTCTTTTATTTTATGACAATGTTAGGAAATTCATTTTTGAAAAAAAGAGAGTTTGATGGGAAACTGAAAATATGACCAAAACCTGTTTTTTGGATTTTCAGCTTTTATCGAACAACAAGCTGTAAAAGGTTGTAATACCTTTGACTATTCTTTAAAAAAATAATATTTAAATTTTTTAAAGGAAACATCTTATTTGGAAAGTATAAATAAGTAAAATATAATAATAAGAATTAATTATATTTAAATTAAAATGAGGAAATGATGGATTTGAAATCTTAAGTGTAAAAGTTAACCAAAGTACAAAGACCATTTTAAGATCCATTAGTAGAATAAAACACCATTCTTCTATAATTAAATGGAATAGATTATTAGGGACACCTATTTAGCAGAATAAAACCCTGTTATGCTATTAAATCAATTTGGACATTTATTCATATGCCAGGTAATTAATACACGGATTAATTAATATTGGGAAAAGTGATGTGTTAACTATTGATGCTTAATTATGGATTTGATTTACATATATGTTGCTTATGTAAATACCAGTTATATGATTTGAAAAGTCAAATTGAAATAAATGGTAACTTGATTTAGTACCATTTTGGTCGCTAAGCCTCTTTCCGAATGCGAAAGGTTATGGGTTTAAATTTACTTCAATTTTATAACAATTTGAGGTTAAGTATTTATTTAATTGTTTGCACCAAAAATTAGCACAAACACCCAATAGAAGTTTTGAAGAGAAATAAATGAAGAATATAAAATGAAAACAGAGGATAATAGCAAAGAAATAGCAGTAAATTGAAAGAATAACATGCACACAATGATTTATAGTGGTTCAGCATTGTCTGCCTACGCCCACTATGGATAGATTTCTTTATTAATCACTTTATAAACTGAGTACAATTGGGATCTGATGAAAATACTTAGTTACAAAAGAGTATAAAGCAACTAGCAGTGTAAAAGTCCCAAAAATGAACAACCAAGCCTATATTTATAGACGAAGATGGACAAATATCTCCCTGAAAATTCGGTAGAAGGATCTTCAGAACCATATGGACCCACAAGAGGGATCACATGGTCCAATTCCCAAAAAAGAAGGATTCGTACTGATCCCTACTTTGGTCGAATTTTAGGGTGCGATCCCTATGGTAGCTTCCCCATGCTAAAATATGCTTAGCCTCCAAATTTCATGCCAATTGGATCAATAGAACTTGAGTTATTGCTTGATCTTTGCTTCAATATAGATTGCTTATTGATTCCTGCTGATCCCTACCAAGGTAAGAGTGCCGATCCCTCTAACTTCATCTTCTTGAGGTGCGATCCCCAGGGTATGCTCCTTAGGGTCCCCGTATCTTACTCACAAAATTTCATATGCATTGGACATGTGGATCTTGAGATATTGCTTGTTTTCTATTGAATTGCCCTTACTCCCTGAAACATGTCGATCCCTATGATGGAAGTCAATTTATGCCGATCCCTCTTATGTGTTGAACCATATTTCATACTTCGAACATTCTGCCTTGCATATATATCAATTCCATTCAATCTCGGCTTCGTGTTATCATCTATACTTGACTTTTGGACCCCACAATCATCACACTAGACTTACTGACCTTAACGTCAGTCGAAATTAACTTGTCCAATCAGTTCAAATATGGCTGGGTCAAAATGCCGAATAACACTTGCCCCCAAAGTACATCTTGTGCTGAACATGACGTGCTTTGAATCAAAGCAGGTTAGAGCCGTAAGAAAGAAATCCATCCAGTTTTCTGAATAGTCGCTATCCTTCTGTCAAATTATTTCACCAAAGCGTTGTATCTCTCTTTGATAGTCATGACGTTTGGTCAATTTCCAATAGCATAAATCCAGGATTATATTCTGTCAACTGATAGCTTGGCCTAGTTCTACGAGACTGTAAGCTTTGGTTATCTGGTCCAACTTCGAACTTGAAAGCTTCAGGTTTGATTTTAATTTCTGTCGATTTCAAAACTTGAATTTTTAGAATATACACGTGCACGTTCAAGTACACGTTCTGGTCGTTGGCTCTCGGACGCGCTCGCATGCTCACGGATCTTCGCCAATTTCCATTAAGTTAAATGCGATTTCATTGCACTTGAGTATATGTTCTTTGCATAATTTTCATGCCCATGTTTATATGTATAAAAGCCCATAGCTGATCCCTTCCTTTCTTCCCTTTTTTTACACATATATGGATCGACATTCTCCTAGCTGATCCCTCCTTCTTCTTTTTTTATTCATTTATAGAGATCGACATTCTCTTAGTCGGTCCCTCCCATCTTCGTTTTGACTTCGTGAAGAAAACGAGGCAGGCCGATCCCTCTAGCTCTGTATATAAGCCAACACTTCCCTTCTTATCCTTCACTTATCATCTTTTCCTTCGCTTACTTTTTCCTACTCCATGACCGAACCCTCATTTCAACTCCTCAAACCCTCCTTCCTTTTATCAACATGAACCTATACCCTAAAACCAAACATCGCCTCGTTCCTTTAATTCGCTATCTTCTCTCATTCTAAACTGCTGTTCCATCCTCGACTTGAATCGAAGTCAAAAACCTTCTATCGAGCAACTTGCACTCTTTAAACTTAGGTTGGTTTTTTTTCTTTTAGCCATTAACTTGTGATGAGATGGTGGGTTCGATTATGTTAATTCGTGGGTTAAGTAAGAAACGAGATGGATGATGATGATGTAGAGTTCGACGAAGTAGTAAAGGAGGAGTAAGAAAAGAGCGTAGGATGTAGGAAACATAGGGATCGGTCGTAGTATAATATGAAGGGGTTGATCAGAATGTTTTGAGGGATGCACAAAAATGTTAAAGGAAAAGGGTCGGCGGTTGTGGCTTGCATGGAGGGATCGGTAGGATGGTTTAGTTGAGCGATCGGTGGTTTTGCTAAGTTGAGGAGGGATTAGTAGTATGGTGAATTGAAGGGATCAGTAGTGGAAGTTAGCGTAGAGGGATCGGTAGTTTTGGCCAAGCAAAGGGATCGACAAGAAACACGTGAGGAAAGGGATCTTTTGTTTTTTCCTCTGGGATAGGAATCAACATATATGTATTTGGCTAATTCTAGGCTTTGAATTGAACTCGGAAACCAATCCATAATCACTTGTTTGAGCAATTATAACCAATCTCATCTTAATGAACTTGGACATATGACGATGATGAACAACAGGACTTGCATATTCACTATTGAACTCGAAATTGAACGATCAAATCCCTTGGACTTCGAACATGAATTAAAAATTTAACGTATGGACTTTAATAATAGATTTCACACTCCAATGTGCTGATGATCGATTCCAAAGCTCACACAACCGATCAATCTAAATGCCAGTTGAGATGGTCAGCGAAGACGGTCACTCTGGTTGAAATCCAAAGGCTCGTCATTTACTTTTGCTTTTAATTCTAAACTGTTGGTCTCTGCACTACACGGCACTGCACCACACTAGCTTACACTAAGCATAGGGGGATAGGTAAACTTTTCTAATCTCGATTATCCACTGAGTTTAGATGATATGGACTTTAGGCGTTCAGAGCATTTGGCTACAATGCCTTCTAAACCAACTCCACATCATAGTAATCCCAAAGCTGAGTCAAGTTCTGCAACTATATCTAGCAGGCTTTCCACTGGTCGTCAAATAGAACAACCGGAAGTTTTCAGCCCGTCAATCGACTTTTTCCCTGGCGTTCCCATCCTTCTGGCGGAAGATATATGTCCAACCCTCGACGCTGTAGAATGTGCAATAATTTTAGATAACCCGATAGATTCTCAAGCCTCCAGAATTGGGAAGGCCGCTCTTCGTAGATTATGTTCTAGACACAAGATTCTCTTCGAAGACATTCTAGTTTCTTCGGTGAATGATAGGGCTCATTAGCCCTCGGAGGGGTATACATCATGCAATAAGTTTATGTGCTGGGCCGGATGCATGCCGCCCTTCAATTCTTTTATCTAGGAGATGCTAAAATATCTTGGAATAGCTCCTACTCAACTACACCAGAACAACTATGCCTTTCTCCACGACACTTTCTTACTATTTATGAACGTCATGTTCTGCCCGCCAACTCCTGAGGATATCATGTTTATTTACAACTTCAAACGATGGACATGGAGCTTTTCCTATATTTTCCTTGAGCCTTCGCTTGATTGTCAAGTCTTAACGGGTGCTTGGAACAAGCTTAGTCTCTTCAAACACGAATGGTTTTATGTCCGATGTCCGCCTGGCTTTGCAAAGCGATGGTTGCAAGGACGTAAGTGATGACTTCGCCTTATTATCAAATTCTTTAACCCAAATCATATCCTGAATCAACTAATATTCTAAAAATCGACAAGTGTCTGTCCACGTCCAGAGGGCGATAGTTTTTCATGGGCAATCTCTACAATTTGTACCACTCCGGTCGAAGACAGGGACATTAGACTTTTTATAACCGACGAATGGTTATCTCTGTTCGGGTTGCTTGAGGAAGGTAGAAACATTGGGCTTCCAGGAAGCACTACACTACTAGAATATGTTGCAGAACAAGAAGGTGATATCAATGACCATGTCGTACCCCTAGTCAAGGGGACTTAGGATGACGCCGAAGAGGGCAAAATTAGGGGTGCTGAGACCAACGAGCTTGGCGATGCTGATGCAGGTCCAAGCAATGCGCCTATGGTCGAACCGTCACAAGGCGCACAACCTCACACGCTAGCTAGGAGAAGAAAGAAGCTTTCATATAAGTAGAATAAAAACTGCCAAGGAGCTTGAGTTTGTTATCACTTCCGTGGATGAAGAGTCGTCTTCCTAACATTTAGAAAGCTCGATGAAGGGATTTTCAAATCTCCAAATACATGATGACATCATGACTTATGACTTTCCCAACATCAATATTGAGGGGCTCAATTCTCCCACCAGAAGTGGTGATGGCATTCTTTCCACCGGCAAAGGAGAGAAAACTCCTATTAGCAAGGCTGCAGCTATTGGTCCGTCGATGGGACATTAGGACACTCACAATCACGTGCACTTCACCACACGATCTCCATCTACTTTTTGTATAATGGTCACACATGCATCTTTGTTCGGTTTTTGCAGACACGATGTCTTAATCCCGGGCTTTTGATCGCTTAAGGGGCTCCTTGATGCAATTCAGATCCAAATGTGTTTCAGAATCGGGTAGGCATAGTGAAAGGGATGACGATCAAGAAAGAAGTCATCATTCGAGGGAATCTTCAACTTCCAAGCATAAGTCCCAATCTTGGTCGTTATCAGGAAGTTCAACCTAATCTTCCTGTGCACAGTGGCGCTCAGACCCCTTTCCATGGTCCCGAATTTGCCATACCACCTAAGCAGTATTCTGGTTCCTCGATCTCCAAGCAGTCCCATGACCGTAGGTCGAGCAAACATCTAGTCGTCGCTTCTGATCCATCTTTGCCAACTATGACTCCTGAAGCTTCCATGATAGAAAAATTGGTCGAACTTAAGGTCAATTTTCCAAAGATTTGTTTCGATAGGCTTAAGTTCCTCCCCTCCATTCATATAATCCCAGAGAATGTTAAGGCAAGTTCTCTCGCATGCATCAATGACGTTTTTGTTCAACATGAATCATTCCTACACTTAGCAGAGAAGAACTCCAAGGTGTCTATCGAGAGACAACATAAAATCGACTGTCTCATGCTAGAGGCGATCTATGATAAAGATATAATTAAACACTAAGACATTGATATCTCAAATTTGACGGCAAAGCTGGCCGAGGTAGAAAAAAGTGCTAAGGGAACATCTGAGGAAGTGAGTCGTCTAGAAGTTGCCCATAAAAAGGAACTTGATGCTGCCCTAAACCGCAGCTGTGCCCTTGCCTTGGAAAAAGATACCTTACAAAAGGAGAAAAATATTTTAGCCCGTCGCGTTGAGGAGCTTGAAGAACTTCTTAAGGAAGAGAGGGAAGAGAAAATTGAAGCTCAAGAGGAATCGTAAAGATATTGCAAAGAGGCTGTTGAAGCCCGAACTTTGAAGATTAAGCTTGATTTGCAACTTGCTCAAATTGAAGTCCTTAAAGAAGAGGCGAGAGAAGCAGGCTATAATGGGATGAGAGAACGGATCGAGGCTTAGATAGAGGATGCCAAAGAAGCCGATCGAAATGAAATTAAGGACATATTTAATCCCCTGATCATTGAATACAATATCCACCTTGATTTGAGCTTTCTTGGTGATCTTTACCTTGAATCGTTTGCCGAGGCCCCCATTTTTAAATAAACTTGTATCACAATTTTCGAATTTTATTATGTAAATAAAAGTTCTTTGTTTTTTGTGGAACTCCTATGTGAATTTTTTATTGAAGTAGCCGAGTTATTACTTTCCATTCAATGTACTTGTAATTCATCGCTAGTTGCTTTGGATGATAATCTGTTAATTCTATCCTATGGCCTCCATGCGGTCGTGGCCCTGAGTCGTACCGAACACGAGGCTTGAGCCCTAATGTTGCACTATCGGATTCAACGGTTTGAATGATTATAATCTTGCCCCCCGTCTTAGGTTAGTGGAGTTAGACGGTGGATGATTGAACTCCATCCTTTGCGAGTTTATACTCCTCCTGTCAAATTCTAGTCGGAGTTCACAGAATAATGAGTGGTCGAACTGCACTTGTCTATTCGTTAATACTCATATCCACACTCTAGGGATAAGCGATAGTTAGCGGGTGGTTGAATCTAACCCGGCTTGTGTTTATACTCTTGTACGCACTCTGAGGACTTAGAGTTATTTCGAAAAATAGTTGGATCGTACTTTTCTTAATTGATTGACTTGTCTTCAAGTCCGGGGGTTAATTTAGCGAGCGATCGGTCGTGTGATGATTGCTTTTGATTCATATTTGTCCCATTGTTTGATAGCATTAAGTTGGTCATTAGATGGTCGAATCACATCCATCCCTCATCAGGCATTCCGTCGATCGGGCGGTGAGTGTGAATCGTTAAATGAACGGTCAGACCATTTTCATTTTGTTTAGTTCAGATGTGAACTTATGTAATTGGCTAGCTCCAAACTCTGGGAACCTACTCATACATGTCAGTACTAGTTAGTCCAACATCATAACTAATATGTACTGCTACAGCAAACACAGACATGATGGAAATGCAAAACTTTATTTGCCAAATAGAAAGAAATGACAGAATTTGTTATATTACATACCTTTGAAAATAAAATACTAAAGCAAGTCCTGAAATTAAATGCAACTGAATGAAAAAGAAGTAAAGTAAGTGAAATAGCATTGTAAATGCTCGTTATTCCATGCCCTTGGGGGTGTAATGCCATCAACAATTGCTAGCTTGAAAGTTCCCTCTCTACGCCTCTGTTCAATGACATATGGTCCTTCCCAAGTAGGATTCATATGCGACGGGAAATGAAAAACCCATTTGAAGATGAGATCGTCGTTTTAAAGGCTATAGATCGGACTTTAGTGTTGTAATACCGGGCGACTCGGTGCCGGTGCACAGCTGCCCTCAAATCAGCTTCTTCGTGCTTCTCATCTATAAAGTCTAGAGATTCCAAGAGGAGATCTTTATTATTTCTGGGATCGTAGTAGGTCAATTATTGAGAAGGAACTTCGAGCTCAACAGAATAACGGCTTCAGAACATAATCAAGGGCGAATGGAGTATGGCCAATCGTGGACATATGGGCGGTCCTATAAGCCTATAGTTCTGTTAGGAGTTCATCCACCCACTTGCCTCTAGCCTTTTCCAAACGCTTCTTCAGGATGGATTTTATGATTTTGTTGACAGCTTCAACTTGTCCATTGGCTTGAGGGTAAGCGATTACCGGAAATCTCTTTCAATGTAATGCCAATGGTAGAAGTCTTTGAATTCAGCACTGTCGAATTGAGTCCCATTATCTGTTACAATAGTTTGTAGAAGACCAAAACGACAGATGATGTTCCAAATGATGAAGTTGATCACTTTCTTTGTGGAGATCATGGCTAAAGGTTCCGTTTCGACACATTTAGTGAAGTAATCAACTACAACGATGGTGTACTTCGCACCACCCTTAGAGATCAGTAAGGAACCAATAATATCTGTACCCCACATGGCAAACGACTATGGCTGACCATTTGTGTAATTTTCATAGGGGAGCTCTTGAAACTTTTGCATATATCTAGCACTTGTCGCATCTCCTTACATAATCAACAGCATCTCGATTGACAGTCGGCTAATAATACCCGCAACGGAGTATTTTCTTTGCTAGAGTTTGCCCCCCAGTGTGATCGCCACATTATCCTTCATGAACTTCCTTCAGGACTCGTTTTATTTCATTATGAGCAATACACTGGAGCAGGTAAATGGAAAAACCCTTTCTGTATATAACTCCTTCCTGTATGATATATCGTGAAGCTTTATGAAGGACTCGTCATTTTTCATTCCTTCGTTTGGGAACAACCCCTTATAGAAAATAGTCTTTAGTTGGAGTCATCCATGACTTCTTCTCAGGCTCCGTCTCTAGTACCCGGTCGATTTCCATTGGGCTTATGCTTGGAGCATTTAATACTTCGACTGGAACCACGCCCATCTATTGTGCATCCTCGGTGAATGAATTAGCCTCTTTGTTTTGATCCCGAGGAATGTGTGTAATATCATAGTACTCAAAGTCAGTCAACAGCCCTTAGACTTGGGTAAGGTACGGAGCAATTCGTTGTCCTTTAGCTTGGTAATCTCCCCTGACTTGGTATACTACCAATTGTGAGTCCCAAAAGATTTCAAGAGCCTTTATCCCTAATTCTTTAGCGAGTTTATGTCCAGCAATCCGTGCCTCATACTCAGCTTCGTTGTTTGTTGCAGGGAAATCGAGCTTTAAAGCATAGCAAATTAACCGATTTTTGGGAGTTACAAGCACAATTCCAGCTCCTGAAACGATCATTGGATGCTCCATCTATATATAACTTCCACCGTATGGTAGAGGTTTCACTGCTCTCTAGGAAATTATCCAATGCAGTAAATTCTGCTATAAAGTCTGACATTGCCTGACCCTGGATAGCCCTCCGAGGAAGATAAGTGATGTCGAATTAGTTAAGTTCAACATTCCACTTGAGTAACCTTCCAGACGTGTCAGGTCGCTGCAGGACCTGTCATAACGGTTGGTCGGTGTAAACATTGATAGGATGTTCCAGGGCAGAGCTTTCGTAAAGTAATCAACAAACATTATGCCAGTTTTTCTATCCTTGGATAGTTCCTTTCAGCTTCTGTCAATCGTTTGCTAACATAATAGGCCAGTCTCTGGATTCTATTCTCTTAGCGAAGCAGCATGGCACTTATAGCATGTACCGACACGGCCAAGTAGATATATAATCTTTATAATCCACCGGCTTTGACAAGATGGGAGGTCTCTCTAAGTGGCTCACCAAAGCTTGGAATGCGTCTTTACAATCCCATGTCCATTCAAAAATTCTTTTTTCCTTTCCTAATTAAGTCAAAGAAAGGAATGAATTTATCAGTAGCTCTAAAAATAAATCGGCTTAAGGCAGCAACCTTCCCATTCGAGATCTGTAGTTGTTTGATAGTCTTTTGCACTTGGATGTTGCGGATAACTTGGATCTTCTCAAGATTAGCTTTAATTCCGTGGGCATTAACGATGAAACCTAAGAACTTTCCTGATGCTACGCTAAAAGAACACTTCAAAGGGTTAATCTTCATTTCATGTATCAAAGAATATCGAACATTTCTGCGAGGTCTCTAATGTGGTCGCTAGACCATCATGACTTCACGAGCATACCATCCACATATACCTCTATCGTTTTTCCTATCTGATCTTTAAACATTCTGTTGACTAGGCGTTGGTAGGTTGCTCCTGCATTCTTTAGTCCAAACGGCATTACTACATAGCAATATAATCCAACATCGGTTATGAAACTGGTGTGCTCTTGATTGGGAATGTGCATCGGGATTTGGTTATATCCTGAGTACGCATCTATAAAAGATAGCAATTCGTGTCCCGCTGTTGAGTCTACCAGCTGGTCGATCCTTGGAAGAGGAAAGCTATCTTTTGGGCATGCCTTGTTCAAGTCCGAGTAATCAACGCATGTCCGCCATTTTCCATTCGCCTTTCTCATAAGTATAGGATTAAATACCCACATAGGGTAGAGGGTGTCGTGAATAAACACATTATCTTTGACCCTATCCAGCTCCTCTTTAAGAGTGGCAGATCTCTCCAGATTCATGCCATGCCTCGGGTCGATATTCATTGCATGGCTCGCGATGGCAGACAAGATCCCACACATGTCAGAGTGAGTCCAAACGAACATGTCGAGATTCGCTCGTATAAATCTAGCAAGTTCTTTCATCATTAGGCGGTTGAGTTGTGATCCAATCTTTAGGACTCGTGACGGGTCATCGTGGCTGACTGTGATGTAAATCGTCAGCTCAGCCGGTGCAGCCTTGGCCTCCTTGGTCTTTTCCTCGTCCTTTCTCGGATTTTATAGACCCGACTGTGGCACCCGAGCCAAGGCTTAGGTGCTAGTTGTCAATCTTCAGTGGCTTGGATGCAGATAGACTTGTCCACACCTTTACCCTTTTCCTTTTGTTGAGCATCCCTCAATTCAGCTACGTAACAGGCACGTTCAGTTGCTTGATCACCATGAATAACTCCAACGCTATTATCTGCTAGGAACTTCAAAGTCAAACACCATGAGGCAAGAGCTGCCTAGAACTCAGCTAGGTCCGGTCGGTCCAAAAAAGCGTGAGTCAACATCCAAAATGACAAAAAGGCAAAATCCACACTCTTTTGCGGTCACCTTCTCCCAACTCCACGGCCAATTCAACATAACCAATAGCTTCAATGGCAGCACCGTTAAAGCCATAAATGCGGGCTTTGGATGGTTTCAAGTCTTTAGCTGCCATCCTCATCTGATCATAAGCTTTTTGAAAATTATATTTACAGAATTTCCACAATTAACCAATATCCGTCTCACTAATGCGAGGCTGATCATGGCCGAAATGGCCATTGGTTCAATCGTTGGAGCCTCCACCTTGTCTGCATCTCTATTTCTAAACACAATATCATCTTCCGTTATATGTTGCTTTTTTTCCAGAGCTCCATCTTCCATACTCGAAAAACATTCAAAATTCACATGCTTAATCGCACTAGCGTAGCGCTCCATCTCATACCAACTCTTATCAACCGGATGTGGTCCTCCGACTATTGTACTGATTACCAATCTTCTGCTAGTCCATGCAGGCTCCTCAGCCATGTGCGGTGTTTGTCCTCAGTTGGGGTCAGATTTCCCCTTACTGGATTCCGGACTTCAATTGGATCAACATTCACATCCATCGGTTGACTGCTCGGGCCTCCTTACTGGATGTTAGCATTCTCGTTTCCTTCCGCGTTCTAAGAAGTAGATCTAGTGTTCCTAAGCATTGTTTATAGCTTTTCTTATATTTTTGCAAATCTGAATAGAACAAGGAGGCTTCTCGAAGATAACCGTAGATCTCCTTTGGGGGATTTATGCAATCCAATAGCAATAAAGGGATGCTAATAAGATGAGAATCAAGGTTCTCAGTGAAAGCATCAAAATGTTTGCACCAAAAATTGGCACAAACACCCAATAGAAGTTTTAAAGAGAAATAAATGAAGAATATAAAATGAAAACAGAGGATAATAGCTAAAAAATAGCAGTAAATTGAAAGAATAACACATACAATGATTTATAGTGGTTTGGCGTAGTTTGCCTACGACCACTTTGAATAGATTGCTTTATTAATCACTTTATAAACTTAGTGCAATAGGGATCAGATGAAAATCCTTAGTTACAAAAGAGTATAAAGCAACTAGAAGCGTAAAAGTCTCGAAAATGAACAATCAAGCCTGTATTTATAGACGAAGAAAGCTAAATATCTCCCTGAAAATTCGGTAGAAGGACCTTCGGAACCATATAGACCCACAAGAGGGATCAAATGGCCTAATTCCCAAACAAGATGGATTGGTACCGATCCCTGTTTTGATCAAATTTTGGAGAACGATCCCTATGGTAGCTTCCCCATGCTAAAATATGCTTATCCTCCAAATTTCATCTCGATTGGATCAGTATAACTTGAGTTATTGCTTGATCTTTGCTTCAATATAGATTGCTACCTGATTCCTGTCGATCCCTACCAAGGTAAGAGTGTCGATCCCTCTAACTTCATCTTCTTAAGGTGTGATCCCTTGGGTAGGCTCTCTTGGGTCCCCATATCTTGTTCACAAAATTTCCATATACATTGGACATGTGGATCTTGAGATATTGCTTGTTTTCTATTGAAATGCCCTTACTCCCTGAAACATGTCGATCCCTATGATGGAAGTCAATTTATGCTAATCCCTTTTATGTGCATATTTCATACTTCGAACATTCCGCCTTGCATATATATCAATTCCATTCAATCTCGGCTTCGTGTTATCATCTGTACTTGACTTCTGGACCCTATAATCATCACTCTGGACTTACTGGCCTTGACGTCAATCGAATCTAACTTGTCCAATCATGTCGAGTATAGCCAAGTCAAAATGCCGGATAACATTAATTATAAATGATTTTAATTATTTTATAAATGATGTTTAAATAATTAATTATTCTATTAGTAATGTTTTAAAGTTAATTATTTTATTAATGATGTTTTAAAGTTAATTATTTTAATTAACCGTGTTTAAAGTTAATTAATTAATTATTTTATTAATGATATTTTAAAGTTAATTAATTAATTTGCTAATAATAATTTGAGTTAATAAATTATTAATTAATGGTATTTGAAATTAATTAATCAATGAAGTAATGATGTTTAAAGATTAATTGATTTAATTAATTGTGCTTAAGTTAATAAAGTGGTTTGTTAAAGGCGTTTATAAATAATAAACACAGTTATAAAAGGAGATTTTATAAATGATATTTTGTAAAGGAGATTATAAATGATATTTTGGAAAGAAGTTTTATAAGAGATATTTTGCAAAAGAGATTTAAGTGATATTTTAAGATAACGTAGATTTTTTTAAGTATATACTACTTATAAAAATGGATTTTGGATTTATAAAAAGATTTTTATTAAGGATTGTATAAAAGATTTGTATAAAGAAGCTTATAAAAGGAATTTTATTAATAGAAAAGAGTTTTATAAATGAAAAGGAATTTTATAAACCATTTTAGAAATTTATAAAAGAAGTTATATAAATTAATTTGGGATTTATAATAGGATTTGTAAATATGAAATAGGCTTATTAAAAGAGAATTTTATAAAAGGAATGAAATTTGATTTGATAAATAATCCTTCTTAATTATGGTGGTATGGAAATATTCTTTCCATACTTAACACCGAAGGTTAGTGGTTTGGTTTATAATAAGCAATGTTTTAAAAAATATTTGTTTTGGCCAATTTTAAATATAAATTTGGAAAAGGGAAAATCTTCCTTAAGTTTTTTGAAGTATACAGATATTTTCTAAGTATTGAAAATATAATGGCTTATACCGATGAGATAACTATATGAATGTTATACTTATACCAATGAGATAATTATATGAATGTTTTTCTAAGTATTGAAAGGAAATATAAGGGGTTTGTGAACATATCTTTGGTGATTATTTTGAATTAAATAATCGAAAAGAGATTTAATTAATGAAAGATTAATTAATAGAGGCTTAGTGGATCCCACATGGAATTTAATCTGTATTTGATTGTTTGTTTACTTGATAGTTAAATAACCGACTATCAAATTCTGGCCAAAATATAACTCTAGAAACATCTAGGAGAAACACAGGAGTTATGTGGCATGGTCATCTTCAATGGTGTTGTAATGTGCATATAAATCTCATTTTGTTCTCCTAGGACAAATCATAAGTAAATCCGTTCATTTAAACGGTTAGGCGGTGATCTCCGCTCTTATGGTTGTCTGGTTATTTCCAAAAGAACTGGGGCTGAGTTTATCAATATTAACGATTTGGTTTTGGAGCGACCGATAAGCGGGGGAGATTACTTATATGAGATAACTTGGAACCGTAACCACACCAAAACCATATGCGCTACTATGCTTTGGAAGAGGTTCAAGACTGGTTCGAGATGATCGAAGACGGAGCTCTTTGAAGTGTAAGGGCTACTTGCTACTAATCGTGAGGGTGATTCCAAAATGGATGTAGTAGAAGTAGCGCCCTTGGTTGGTTCATATCCTGAACAATTTGTATGGATGAATGCTGGTATTGCATTGTTGCCTAAAAGGCAATGTTAGCATTCCAAGTGGGAACTGCTAAGAGAGGAAAAAGGTAATCGTGCCTCACTAGCCTAACAATTCGGTAATGACTAAAACATGGTTTTGCAATAGAGCTATGTGGTTCGCTACCATTAGGAGCAGTCATTCCTCGATGTAGAATCGGTAATTATGGATTTGGTACCTATGCACACAGAAAAAGTGGGGCCATGGTTGGTGCATATTATTTAGTAGCCTTGGTGCCCGGGGAATGATGTAATCCGTATGCCATGTTAAAGGGGCAACCGGCTCTGTGTTGGCAAGGGGTTCAAATGATGCCTTTGGTACATTTGTCAGAGGTGTATTGTGGCAGTCGATGCCCCAGTAGCCTTATCATTGATGAAAATCCAATCTCCAATTCATGCCTTTATGGACTTAGTTATGCCCAACTATGTTGAAATGTAAGATGCAAGCATTTCAACTATTTTATTTATTTATTTATTTATTTATTTAATTTTCCCTCTATACATTATTATAATATCACTGGATTTTCCTATGGAAATGTTTTTAGTTATCGTAGCGTAAAAACCCTTCTGTATTTATGTGCGGTGTGGTCTTACGAGATACCTTTATTTCTGAAAGGGTTTTATAACATTAAATAATCCAATTGATTGTGTTTCTCATGCTGGTTTTACCAGACTGATCCAGGCGTTATTTTTCGTATAATTATCGGGTCACTTGGAGCATATTTTTCTGCTTTAGCTGACACTTGGAGCTGCAGGAGATGAGCTGGATCCTCCAATACGTATTACCGTATTTTATCTTTTGCTATTTGATCATGTCTGTTTTTATTAGCAGTTGCAAGGACATTTTATTATAACTGTCAAGGATGATGATAGGCTAGTTTTGCTCTGTTGATAGTACGTATATTAATGTTCTTTCTTTTTTAAGACTTGTTGTATATTATATATTACTCTTCACGTCATGAGATTCTGTTATGTATTTTTTCTTTAATGCTAATAATCTGCCTTTCCAGCACCTGGGTGTTCGGCACAAATACCGTGAATGTTTAAGTGTGGACTTCTAAGGATCGAAAAGGCAAGTTGTTACAACATATGAGTTTTATTACCTATTTAGGACTCTATTACTACAAAGTCAACTCGTTCAGTCTGAAGAATGCTCGAGCTACTTGCTAATTCTTGGTCAACAAAATGTCTAAAAGAATGGATCAGATGAAAGATAGAGGTCTATGTGGATGATATGCTTGTGAAGTTATGGCGACCGGCAGATCACATGTGCAACCTTTTAGAAATATTCAACATGGTCCAAAATTGTGGAATGAAATTGAATCCATCGAAGTGTTCTTTTGGAGTTGCGTCGGGTTAGTTTTTGGGTACATTGTAAATCTAAGGGGCATTGAAGCAAATCCATAATAGATCAAAGCATTGAAACTGGTTACTGCTCCAAAGACAAGGAGCGAAATGTAGAGCTTGAATGGTAAAGTCACTGCTTTTAGTTGGTTCATCTCAAAGGTAACCGATAAGTGTATACCGTTCTTTGATGCCCTCAAGAAAGAAAAAAGAAAGTTCTAATGAATGAACGAATATGAAACTACTTTCCAAAATTGATTGGAACATCTCGAGAAACGACCCATATTGTTAAAGTCTTTGAAAGGAGAGATCTCTATATCTACCTAGCAGTATAAACTCATGCACCGAGTGCATCCTTAGTACGTGAGGAGTGCATGATCCAAGGGTCGGTTTACTTCATCAGCAAATAGTTCATTGGAGCTGAAAACAATTATCCAAAGCTATAGAAGTTGGCATACTGTTTGTTGATTGCATTGATGGAGTTAAGACCATACTTTAATGGTCATTTGATAAAGGTGTTAACTGACCAACCACTTAGACAAGTTTAACACCATCCCAAGACTTCAAGGAGGTTGATAAAGTGAAATATCAAGATGAGTCAGCAAAACATTATCTATCGTCTTAGGAAAGCAATATAAGGACAAGTATTGATAGATTTCACTGTTTAATTCACCATCTAGTATAATGAAGTGGAAGAAAGGTTGGTCGAGCTTTCTCAGTGGAAGTTATACATGGACAGAGCATCCAATAACCATGATTTTGGGTTAGAGTAATCTTCATAACCCCAAAGGGTCGGAGACCTATTATGCTTTGAAGCTAGAGTTCTAAGCGACAAAAAATGAAGCTGAGTATGAAGCACTGAATGCAAGATCAAGATAACGGAAGAGTTGGGAGGCAAGACACTGCATATCTTAAGTTGCTCTCAATTGGTAGTTTGCTAAGTGAAGAAGGAATTTCAAGCTAAGGGTAGAAGACTCATCCCTTATTTGTCAAAACTGTTGGAACTATTGGATGATACTGAGCATTGCACAATAATGCACATCCCTAGGGAAGAGAATACGAATGTTGATTCATTAGCCAAATTGGCAAGTTCTAGGGATATGCAACGGGTTGGGAATCGTGCCAGTGGAGTTTTGACGAATCCAAGCATTGACAAGATGGATGTTGATTGGATCTTGGAGGTTAAGGAAAAGGAGGACTCGTGGATGACTCTGATTAAAGATTATTTGCTAAAAGGACTCTCCCAAAGGGAGGAAAGAACAATAAAAGATCCCGCATAAAGTACCTCGACTTAATATGCAAGGAGTGTTATACAGAAGAGCATTCTTAACCTCTGCTAAGAGGTGTGTCACCAAAGACAAAGCTAAGATGATCTTTACGGATGTGCATGAAGGAATTTGTGGTGATCATACCCGAGGAAATTTTTTATCAAAGACTTCGCTACGAATACTTATGGCCCACTATCAACTGAGATTCAACCCACTATTCTAGGAGATGTGACAAGTTTCAGAGCTTTGCAAAGATTTTGAGAGCCCCATCCAATGAGCTAACCCAAATGGTTAACCATAGCTATTTGCGGTATGGAGAATATACAACATTTGAGTGGTGCAATGGCAAGAGGTGGAGCAAAGTACACAATCGTGGCTACGGATTACTTCACAAAATGGGCTAAAGTAGAACCACTTACAACGATCACTTTGGTGAAACCGATCAATTTTATAGTAAAACATTTTGTGCTGATTTGGCATTCCACTGAAGATAATGTAACGACCCGTAAATTTAACTGGTTTTAATAACGTTATTAATTGAAATTTTGTGGAATTTAAAAAATAAAATTTTGAAATAAAAAATTAATATTAGAAATGCGTTTAGTTAAACATAGCAACTGGTAAATTTTCAGCCGAAAATATGAAAGTTTATTTCGTGTGTAATTTTATTTAAATTTAATCAGTTAGGAATTGATGAAAATAAAATGTTTTCGAAACCTGAATATTTTTATATGGAAAAATTCCAAATCATCTTCTGAGCAAGACGTCATTTTTCGTTTTTCCAAATTCGGACTTCTTTAGCTCCGTCGATCTTATTTTTCTGCGTTTTTGCTGCATTTTCCACTGTTGAAATTTCGAATTTTTATAATTCAATCATATCACTGATATCTGTATACCGTTTTGAGCGTCTCGTCATGCTGATCTCTACGGTATATTCGATTGTCCGTTTTGGAGTCTGGTACGCCGCGAATTCAGTAAAACGATACTGTATCGGTACCACCTTCAATGTCTATTCAAATTTTAAACGGCTTGAAGCATTTATTATCGATGGCTACCTTTCCATCTTTTCAATACATGCATTACTGTCTTTATTTTCATTGGTTTCCAAGAGAAAAAAAGAAAAAAGAAAAGTAGAATGTGTTTCGGCTCCTCCCTCTGTCACTTTGCATTCTAAATTTTCAATGACCAAAGTTATCATCAACCTCCTCCAGACCGTGTCTCTCCCCTCAACGTGAAACTCTACCCTAGCCGATCCACCACCGAGCTGCGTCTCCACCGCACCTCTTCCACTCGCACAACCCACGTCGGCATCACCACCTTCCCGGCTGCCTCGTCAATGTCTCTCCTCCATTTTTTTTACGTCCACTTCCTCCCACCGCAAAGCCCATCACCGCAGCATGCTCATCCACTTGCCGACAATCCTCCGACCTCGAGCCAACTCATGGCCTCAGCATCCCGCCTTCCCCTCCTCTCGCCCGCGTCTACGCCTCTCTTCCTCTCCGCTCTCCTTCTCCGCCCAAGCGACAGCCGCTCCAACCACTCCATCCCTCTCTCTCACGGCCTGTCACCACTCCTTCCTCCCCGGCCTGCCTCCTATCTCCACCTAGCAGCCTCGTGTGATAGCTCACACAGTCTCTATTCCCTGTAGTTCATTTTTTTCATTGGCAAGAACGTGCTTGATCTTGCTTTGAGGTAATGATTCATAAAGCCTATATATTATACTGTCTTTTCGTAGTGTATGCCTAGCTTCTCCTTTATTAAAGATAAGATATATTATATATTTATGGTATATAGTATGTTACAGAGGAAGTATTATAAATAAGATTGCAATAGTATATATATAGATATATCAGATCTGTTGAATTGAAATTTATTTCTCTCACAAGACTTTATGCAATTGTTTATATAGACATACATATGTCAGTTTTCTATATATATATATATATATAAGTGATTTTGTATTAAGTTATATATACATTTATACACAGATTGGGTTGTATATATATGTGTACTTTTACAGAGAATCATTTTCATTTTGTATATATATGATATATTATTGTATATAAGTCTACTACTATCTATATACGTACGTTGGTATATATGTCATCTTATATATGTGTTTTGATTTCAAGTTATACAAAGATGGTTGACTGGGTAAGCTATGTATGTATATACTTTATATTTATAGATGTTAATACATTTTGGTATAAACTTGTATAGTTGTATTCATGAGTTTTGGATAAGCTGTTGTGAATATATAAGTTTATAAGTTTATGACCTATTTGCTACATATATATAAATTTTACTAGTTATAGTCTGAAATAGGTATTAAAAGTATATATATAGTTCATATAAAATTGTGGTTGAATTTAGAATATTATTTTATGTATATGAATAGTTATATAATCATATATAAGTTTCTTCGTACTATTTATCATCATCGATCCAATTCTGATTTGATTTCGTCAATTCCTATTTATCAGCTTCGTGCGTCGAATCTTGTCCATCTTGCATTGCTTTGGAATTCGTGTCTGGATTGTAGCTCATTTCTGTATCTAATCTCTAACCTCGAAAGGTGAGCAATCACTCACGATTAATGTTCTTTATTTATTAAATTTGATTTCAATTGAAACGACAATTGAAATATGCTGTTGTTGGTTATCTACACTTTATATATATGATTTTACCTGTATCAGTTCACCTGTGACATCTGACACCATTGTCTGTTATTTATACAATGATGATCCAGTTTGGTTGATTAAATGATTGATTGTTTGATGTTGACATTGGACGTTAAATTGTTAATGTTTAAAGTGATAAATAACATGCAATTGAATTTGATTTAGGATAGTTAATAATTTAAATTTGATATATGTGTTGAATTTTATTTGTTAAATCTGTATAATATGACCCATTTAAATGTTAGATTAATTGACTCGTAGAAATAGTGTTAACCACACCTTGAACCATTTAAATGTTTGTTTATAAATTGATGTAGTTTGAAATTGGATAATAGATATCAAATGAAGAACCGTATAAATATTAGTGTAATAATCTTTAATCTACATGAAATGATAAGTGTAGATTCTAGAAATAATTATATTAATTTGCACAAACAACAATGTAAATTAATATGATTATTTTGGGATTTTTTGAATTAATTATTGGATTGTTATTGATGTTTGTTATTGCTTGTTTATTTACTTTGACACCATCCCAGTTATCACACTACAAGTTCCCTTTGCTATGCTTTGATTTTTGAATTGAAATGGAATCGGGTTGAAATGATAAATACCCAAATAAACTTTGACTTAGGATAGAGAATTTAATAAAACCCGATTGGTCAATAATTTGATTCAAAATGGAATAAAGATTTTATTGAATAATAATAAGGTTTTGAGATAAAATTGGAATTTAAATTTTAACGAAAAGAAAATGTTCATAATTTAAAAATCTAAAACAAAATATTAACAATGTAATTGATGAAAGAACGTTGTTTAAATTAAGAAATGATTGAATTAAGTTTTGAAATTATTTAATAATTAAGTTTTGAAATTGTTTAATAATTAAATAAAATTGAATTCTTTGATAAGTGAAATTGAACTTCTTGAATAAGTGAAATTAAGTTTCTTTATTAATTGAGTTTTGAAATGTGTAACTAAGTAAATGAATAAGTGAAATTGAATTTCTTTAACAAGAAATGAAAAGGTGATTTATTGAAATTAATGTAAGAGTTGTAATTTAAAGAATTTGATTTGACGAAATTAACTTAATTAAAATTATAAGTTTTGATATAATGGAGTTGAACTTAAGTAATTGATTTAATGAATTGGAAATTAAATGGAAATTGTTTTGAATGATAAATTAACTTAACGAATATTGAATGAAATTGATTAATGAATTTAAATTGATTTGAATGTTAAATTAAATTAATTTAAATAATTTCGGAATGAAACTCATATACGAACTTGAATCAATATTTGAATTGTTTAAAAAAAATTGAAATTGAATTATAAGATTTTGAAATGGTACTTTGGAAATTTTGAAACGTAAATTATGAAAATTGATGTAGAAAGACAAATGAAATGTTGGTTTACAAATTCTAATTGGAATTGTAATTGATTTGGTTTTGAAATATATAAATGACCAATCAGTGTAATAAGCATGAAAGTTATTAAAGAGACCGGAATCGGTTATGGACATACTGTCTGTCTAAACCGAAAATCACTTTAATAATTATACGCGGAGTGTGATCCAGAATGAAGTGGTTGGAATGATGTATGTGATGACTGAACAAAGTGAACGATAATGGATAACCTTGACACTTGTGTCAAATTGGAAATGACTAAAACAGGAGCCGTGCCGGGCCAATGGGGTTAGCTACCTCGAGCGAACACACTTCTTCGAAAACTACTCATTACTTGTTATCGATTAGTGCACCCTTGATTTGGGAGTGTTGTTTCACGGTGTTGCGATCGTTGCGGCGATGCGTTTTCACCAGTCCGGATCAGGCAAACGGTAGTTTCACTACCTTGGGTATTGCCTCATGTGCCTTGTCATACTCGTATCCCTATGCGCGACCACTGCGATTTGTTTTGTGTTATACCTATGGAGTACTCCCTGATAGCCCACCAGTTTACAGTGGAGTTTACAGTGATGTATAGACTATGATGCTTATATAAAATGTGTTAAGGGGGATAATGGTAACGCCTTAACGCTATTTTGATACTTTATATTACTGATGGGCATTATCTACTTAGCGTACACTACTACATAGTAGATAGCTTAACGGATCCTTAGAGGATGGTTATCCCAAACATCCTTTGAGTTACTTATATTACAATTGTTATTTCACTTGAGTTGGATTTATTGATATAAGAATGTTAAATTCTGACTCGAGTGTTTTGTGTTTTGCTTTACGCTCGGCTCAGACTGAGTGTACCAGTATTCGAGACTCACCTTTGGAGTTGGAGCTTCGCTTGGAGATCCAACTATCTATCCAGCTTTCAGATATTCAGTTGATTCCAGTGATGTATTTTGATCTTGTATTTGACTATTGTATTGAGATATCTATGTATTCGAGACCTCTATTGTATCTTGTTTAACTCTGTTATATATATATAGTAGCTTCATGAACTACCATTCCTTTGTTTCCGCTGCATTATTGTTATATTACTCTGTATCTGTGGTATGTGATTATTTTATTTACTGTATATGCTGAGTTTTGCCAATTTAAATTAACAATTCGGCATTTTAAATTATTCAAGTCAGACATGTGCGGATGCGAAAAGTCCAAAATAGCGGGTTGGTATCAAAGCTTTGGTAGCTCTAGGAAAAACTTAGTATATATGGTAAATGTATTTACAGAATCACTTCCATCCAAGTTTAAATCTCGTCCTTCTTGACTCGATTCCTTTGAATTTTTGGAACATTCCCCATGGTTTCAAAATTCGTTCGTGTCCCTCACTATTCGTCTTCTAATTTCGGAGTATCCCATAACTCCACTTTGAATGATCTTTATAATGAATCGGCGGTCTCGCCAAACTTCGAATGATTTGTAAAGGGGTGAAACTCCTTTATAATAGGCATCGATTTACCAGAGATTTCTGTATCCTTAGTTTACGATGCTATCTATCTCCTGCTATACCTGAATTCTATTTCTTAAGATCGAATGTAGATTTGCCTTGAAATTCTGCATTGATCTTATTCTTGAAGTCACGGTCGACCCGGTTAAGGTTGCCCGCGATTTATATAAACTTATCTATCTTCCTATTTTGTTATTTAATTATCTCGTCTTTGTTTCAAACCTATCTTCGAATCAAAAAATTCTCTTTGATTTGAGTCCCTCAAATTTAAATCTCTATCCTTGCTTTGAAATCCATTATTGTATCATTGAGCGAAGTGTATGTGTAAATTAATATTAAATTGTTATATATAAATATTTTGTTGTTTGAGTTGTTGATGTGATTGGGGTTTCCGATCGATTCGTCTGATCAGCGCTATCGATAGGATTTCCAAAACACTTGAACAGAACAAACTGACACAATGTTGTTTTCAAATTTGGTAAACAAAATAGTTTTGGATGATTATATTATATATAAATATAAGTTTTCTGAAATTAAATTGTAAATGAATTTGTTGTCAAAAATGATAATATTTGATTTTCATTTATTGTTTTGTAAACCATTGATTATCGCATAATATAAATAAATTTATAAATCTTGGTTATAATTTGATTTGAAATTTGAAATGAATTTAAATCAATAATGTGAGAATTTAATTTCCGGTGTTTTCAAACTTTGGGTTTAAATTTTAAAATGCATATTATAAAAAGTAATTTCGAATAGAAATCAATTCTAAAGAATTTTAAATGATTAAATCAATGCTCTTCTCTTTTGTCGCTGGAAAATAATTTCGGTGATGGCGGCCACATCATCGACATTCATTTTCGAGTTTCGAAGTGGATAGACCATCAGTAGCTTGCTACACTTTTGTTTGAAATGAATTTGATTTGAAATTTCTAAAGTATGACATGATTTAAAATATATATACAAGTATTTGATTTAGGTTTGACTTGGATATATTGTATGTATATAATTATCTCTAAATTGTTTGAAGCTAATCGGAAATTTAATTCTTAAAATTTGGGTAAAAGATGATTTCAATTATAAATGAAACCAAAATTTTGAATTAATATTTAAACTTGAGAGAATTGAATTAGAAATTTACTTGTATGGTACTCCATTGCATTCAAAATAACTTACCTAAATTGCAAAAAAAGTTAACTATGTAATTTGATAATATACAATATAAAATGTCTTTATAAATAAAATTTGAGTGCGTATAAAAATGTTATACACTTAAAGTTTAATTATAAAATGATTAATAGAGATAAATAGAATACTAGGTTAGTTGAATAATAAATGGATTAATAAAATAAATTGTTGTTTGAAATAAATTTTGTAACAAACAATGATAAATTGAAAATAAACCAAGTTAATGAAATTCCTTGAGTTTAAAGTCAATTGTTGAATATAAATTAATTTAAATTGAAATTTATATTGTTTGAACTAATTATTTATTTTGTTTCTCAATCTATTTTCTTTCTGGTTGTTTCTATTCTCCTACCTCTTTCCTTTTCGGGGATGAAAAGTTTTGAGTGGGGGAGAGTGTAACGACCCATAAATTTAACTGGTTTTAATAACGTTATTAATTGAAATTTTGTAGAATTTTAAAAATAAAATTTTGAAATAAAAAATTAATATTTGAAATGCGTCTAGTTAAACATAGCAACTGGTAAATTTTCAGCCGAAAATATGAAAGTTTATTTCGTGTGTAATTTTATTTAAATTTAATCAGTTAGGAATTGATGAAAATAAAATGTTTTCGAAACCTGAATATTTTTATATGGAAAAATCCCAAATCATCTTCTAAGCAAGACGTCATTTTTTGTTTTTCCAAATTCGGACTTCTTTAGCTCCGTCGATCTTATTTTTCTGCGTTTTTGCTGCATTTTCCGCTGTTGAAAATTTCGAATTTTTATAATTCAATCGTATCACTGATATCTATATACCGTTTTGAGCGTCTCGTCATGCTGATCTCTACGGTATATTCGATTGTCCGTTTTGGGGTTTGGTACACCGCGAATTCAGTAAAACGATACTGTATCGGTACCACCTTCAAAGCCTATTCAAATTTTAAACGGCTTGAAGCATTTATTTTCGACGGCTACCTTTCCATCTTTTCAATACATGTATTACTGTCTTTATTTTCATCGGTTTCCAAGAGAAAAAAGAAAGAAAAGAAAAGTAGAATGTGTTTCGGCTCCTCCCTCTGTCACTTTGCATTCTAAATTTTCAATGGCCAAAGTTATCATCAACCTCCTCCAGACCGTGTCTCTCCCCTCAACGTGAAACTCTACCCTAGCCGATCCACCACCGAGCTGCGTCTCCACCGCACCTCTTCCACTCGTGCAACCCACGTCGGCATCACCACCTTCCCAGCTGCCTCGTCAATGTCTCTCCTCCGTTTTTTTACGTCCACTTCCTCCCACCGCAAAGCCCGTCACCGCAGCACGCTCATCCACTTGCCGACAATCCTCCGACCTCGAGCCAACTCATGGCCTCAGCATCCCGCCTTCCCCTCCTCTCGCCCGCGTCTACGCCTCTCTTCCTCTCCGCTCTCCTCCTCCGCCCAAGCGACAGCTGCTCCGACCACTCTATCCCTCTCTCTCACGGCCTGTCACCACTCCTTCCTCCCCGGCCTGCCTCCTATCTCCGCCTAGCAGCCTCGTGTGATAGCTCACACAGTCTCTATTCACTGTAGTTCGTTTTTTCATTGGTAAGAACGTGCTTGATCTTGCTTTGAGGTAATGATTCATAAAGCCTATATATTATACTATCTTTTCGTAGTGTATGCCTAGCTTCTCCTTTATTAAAGATAAGATATATTATATATTTATGGTATATAGTATGTTACAGAGGAAGTATTATAAATAAGATTGCAATAGTATATATATAGATATATCAGATCTGTTGAATTGAAATTTATTTCTCTTACAAGACTTTATGCAATTGTTTATATAGACATACATATGTCAGTTTTCTATATATATATATAAGTGATTTTGTATTAAGTTATATATACATTTATACACAGATTGGGTTATATATATATGTGTAATTTTACAGAGAATCATTTTTGTTTTGTATATATATGATATATTATTGTATATAAGTCTACTACTATCTATATATGTACGTTGGTAAATAAGTCATCTTATATATGTGTTTTGATTTCAAGTTATACAAAGATGGTTGACTTGGTAAGCTATGTATGTATATACTTTATATTTATAGATGTTAATACATTTTGGTATAAACTTGTATAGTTGTATTCATGAGTTTTGGATAAGCTGTTGTGAATATACAAGTTTATAAGTTTATGACCTATTTGCTACATATATATAAATTTTACTAGTTATAGTCTGAAATAGGTATTAAAAGTATATATATAGTTCATATAAAATTGTGGATGAATTTAGAATATTATTTTATGTATATGAATAGTTATATAATCATATATAAGTTTCTTCGTACTATTTATCATCATCGATCCAATTCTGATTTGATTTCGTCAATTCCTATTTATCAGCTTCGTGCGTCGAATCTTGTCCATCTTGCGTTGCTTTGGAATTCGTGTCTGGATTGTCGCTCATTTCTGTATCTAATCTCTAACCTCGAAAGGTGAGCAATCACTCACGATTAATGTTCTTTATTTATTAAATTTGATTTCAATTTAAACGACAATTGAAATATGCTGCTGTTGGTTATCAACACTGTTATATATATGTTTTTACCTGTATCAGTTCACCTATGACATCTGACACCATTGTCTGTTATTTATACAATGATGATCCAGTTTGGTTGATTAAATGATTGATTGTTTGATGTTGACATTGGACGTTAAATTGTTAATGTTTAAAGTGATAAATAACATGCAATTGAATTTGATTTAGGATAGTTAATAATTTAAATTTGATATATGTGTTGAATTTGATTTTTTAAATCTGTATAATATGACCCATTTAGATGTTAGATTAATTGACTCATAGAAATAGTGTTAACGACACCTTGAACCATTTAAATGTATGTGTATAAATTGATGTAGTTTGAAATTGGATAATAGATATCAATTGAAGAACCGTATAAATATTAGTGTAATAATCTTTAATCTACATGAAATGGTAAGTGTAGATTCTAGAAATAATTATATTAATTTGAACAAACAACAATGTAAATTAATACGATTATTTCGGGATTATTTGAATTAATTATTGGATTGTTATTGATGTTTGTTATTGCTTGTTTATTTACTTTGACACCATCCCAGTTATCACACTACAAATTCCCTTTGCTATGCTTTGATTTTTGAATTGAAATGGAATCGGGTTGAAATGATAAATACCCAAATAAACTTTGACTTAGGATAGAGAATTTAATAAAACCCGATTTGTCAATATTTTGATTCAAAATGGAATAAAGATTTTATTGAATAATAATAAGGTTTTGAGATAAAATTGGAATTTAAATTTTAACAAAAAGAAAATGTTAATGATTTAAAAATCTAAAACAAAATATTAACAATGTAATTGATGAAAGAACGTTGTTTAAATTAAGAAATGATTGAATTAAGTTTTGAAATTATTTGATAATTAAGTTTTGAAATTGTTTAATAATTAAATAAAATTGAATTCTTTGATAAGTGAAATTGAACTTCTTGAATAAGTGAAATTAAGTTTCTTTATTAATTGAGTTTTGAAATGTGTAACTAAGTAAATGAATAAGTGAAATTGAATTTCTTTAACAAGAAATGAAAAGGTGATTTATTGAAATTAATGTAAGACTTGTAATTTAAAGAATTTGGTTTGACGAAATTAACTTAAATAAAATTGTAAGTTTTGATATAATGGAGTTGAACTTAAGTAATTGATTTAATGAATTGGAAATTAAATGGAAATTGTTTTGAATGATAAATTAACTTAACGAATATTGAATGAAATCGATTAATGAATTTAAATTGATTTGAATGTTAAATTAAATTAATTTAAATAATTTCGGAATGAAACTCATATACGAACTTGAATCAATATTTGAATTGTTTTTTAAAAAAATTGAAATTGAATTATAAGATTTTGAAATGGTAATTTGGAAATTTTGAAACGTAAATTATGGAAATTGATGTAGAAAGACAAATGAAATGTTGGTTTGCAAATTCTAATTGGAATTGTAATTGATTTGGTTTTGAAATATATAAACGACCAATCGGTGTAATAAGCATGAAAGTTATTAAAGAGACCGGAATCGTTTATGGACATACTCTCTGTCTAAACCGAAAACCACTTTAATAACTATACGCGGAGTGTGATCCAGAATGAAGTGGTTGGAATGATGTACGTGATGACTGAAGAAAGTGAACGATAATGGATAACCTTGACACTTGTGTCAAATTGGAAATGACTAAAACAGGAGCCGTGCCGAGCCAAATGGGGTTAGCTACCTCGTGCGAACACACTTCTTCGAAAACTACTCATTACTTGTTATCGATTGTTGCACCCTTGATTTGGGAGTGTTGTTTCGCGGTGTTGCGATCGTTGCGACGATGCGTTTTCACCAGTCCGGATCAGGCAAACGGTAGTTTCACTACCTTGGGTATTGCCTCATGTGCCTTGTCATACTCGTATCACTATGCGCGACCACTACGATTTGTTTTGTGTTATACCTATGGAGTACTCCCTGATAGCCCACCAATTTACGGTGGAGTTTACAGTGTTGTATAGACTATGACGCTTATATAAAATGTGTTAAGGGGGATAATGGTAACGCCTTAACGCTATTTTGATACTTTATATTACTGATAGACATTATCTACTTAGCGTACACTACTACATAGTAGATAGCTTAACGGATCCTTAGAGGATGGTTATCCCAAACATCCTTTGAGTTACTTATATTACAGTTGTTATTTCACTTGAGTTGGATTTATTGATATAAGAATGTTAAATCCTGACTCGAGTGTTTTGTGTTTTTCTTTACGCTCGGGTCAGACTGAGTGTACCAGTATTCGAGACTCACCTTTGGAGTTGGAGCTTCGCTTGGAGATCCAGCTATCTATCCAGCTTTCAGATATTCAGTTGATTCCAGTGATGTATTTTGATCTTGCATTTGACTATTGTATTGAGATATCTATGTATTCGAGACCTCTGTTGTATCTTGTTTAACTCTGTTATATATATAGTAGCTTCATGAACTACTATTCCTTTGTTTCCGCTGCATTATTGTTATATTACTCTGTGTCTGTGATCTGTGATTATTTTATTTACTATATATGCTGAGTTTTACCAATTTAAATTAACAATTCGGTATTTTGAATTATTCAAGTCCGACATGTGCGGATGCGAATAGTCCAAAATAGCGGGTCGTTACAGATAATCATCTCGAATCAAAAGCATGGAATTTTGGGAATTATATGCTCGATATTGGATTGAGAAAAGCTTTGCGGCGGTGGAACATCCATAGGAAAATGGAAATGTTTAGGCGATGAATAAGATCATCAATTCCATCTTCAAGAAGAGACTAATAAGTGCTAAAGGAAATTGGATGGATGTATAACGGTTGGCGTTATGGGCTTATCGAACAACCCAAAAGTTCACAACTAGTCGTACTCCATTTGCTTCGACCACCAAAGACGAGGCCATGATACCGACCAAAGTTGAAGTCCTTATCAAAGGAGATTACACTATAACCCTAACAAGAACGAGGACTTCTTACTTAAGGCCCTCAATTTGGTTGAAGAAAAGGAGAAGAGGCTGATCTAAGTTTAGCTGCTTACTGGTGAATAATAGCAAAGTAGTTCAACGCCAAAGTCAGAAACCATACTTTGAAATAGGTGGACTTGTTCTGAAATGAGTATTTTTGGGTACGAGAGCAGTTGGTTAGAATTGGGAAGGTCCCTACATGATTGCACAAAATCTTGGAGATGACACTTTCAAGCTACCAAATGTAGATGGGACACCAATTCCGCGGGCATAGAGTAGCGAGCATGTGCAGTGTAATTTCACTTGATTTTCTTTTTGCAAATAAGATTTCCTATTCACTTAATGTAATAAGGTGATAATTTCCATTTGTTCATAAATAAAGTCAGCTTTTTGAACCAATGGAACCATGTTCTTAAAGTCTGATCTTGTGTTACAAAAGTAGTAGCATAATTATACAAGCATGCTTTCAAAGGGATAAATTGAGAAGTAGAAGGACCAACATCGGTAGAAATACGAGGAGATCATCTATGGTCAGCCATCTTATACTGAAAGCTAGAGAACGAGCATAGTCAGGTATGATTTATTTCATTGTTGTACTTTAATTGAAAATCGTGTAGCGATGTGGAGGATCCAATGGATGTCGATGTGTGTTGACTAATAGGACCTTATGCATTGATCGGGGCAACGTTGTATGCTACTCTATGAAGTGCATATCCTGTGTCCATGGCATAGTGTAGGGGAGAACTCTATGTAGACAGCCCGCTTGTGCTAGCAAATGAGTTCTGTCATGCGATGGAATTATGTATTGGATTTTATTCATTATCCTAGACTCTATGATAATGGAACCATTTTCCAACGTGGCATGAAGTATTTCTTTGCAAGACTGCAGGATTGCGATGGGTGATTTTTGGTTTCGATAGGGAGCAAAATACTAGAGTGTCAATGTTCGAATTCGTTGAACGCTGGTGAGCATTCAGTGAGACAACTTCTTACAAAAATCCTGATTAATGTCCAAACCACTGATCAATCTCCATTACCAAATTAAAAGAGTTTGCAATCTTTCCTTCACCATATCCTCCCTAAAATTTGTTTGGAGTTCTTATATATTCACGGGTTTGAAGGAAGGGGTAGAAATGATAATGGGAAGCACGTTGGCTCTCGGGCATGCGACCGAGTCTAGTCAAGGTGAATAATAATTTATACCATCTCTATTTTATTTTATGATCACATATTTTTGGATTTAAGATTAAATTCATTTTTATGATGATTTGGATGATGATATGCTTGAATTATAATTTCTCCGATTTTAACAAAATTGTTTAAATGGGGATTTATGCGGTTTTAAGGGTAAAATCGATAATTAATGATTTTAAATGCAATGGAAAGATTATATACTATGTAAATTATGATTTTGGAGTTGGGTTCTTGTTTTTATAATTTTCCAAGCTATGGAAAATTTGATACAAAATTTTGAAGGAAAATATAATAAAATTGGGTTTAAATTTAATTTTGATTATTTCAGGAAGATATTGGGTATGGAATTTTTGTATGTTAGATAACATGATGAAAGTGAATCTCTGTAATTTTTGGGCATTTTTCCTAAGTGATTCGCTATGGAAATTAAATTATTTTAAAAGAAGGACTTATTTGCATTATTGGTTTTACATGATGGAAGGGCTTATTTGTTAAATTAACCTTGGTTTAGATCAGAAATTATGTGGCAGTTATTTTGGTAAAGAATTTGAAAAGTTGGGGCAACCAATCACATGTTTACCGTGGGCAGGTTAGTTAGATAGAATTTGCTTCAATTGGCATTAATCAGCTTTTACTCAGAAAAGCGGGTTCTGCCTCTATTAGAAGTAACTTTCGACTTATAGCTTCCGCTTCGACTCAGTCAAAACCAATCCAGGCCGAATCCAATACACAAGGTATCACTTAGATGGTACGTAGTGGATTGGAGGAAAAGCGAAAGACATGGTGTCGAAAGCATTTGGTTCTGATGGGGTCGAAACATTAACTTTGTTTTAAAATGTCAAGCGTCTGCCTTGTTTTATTAAAGCTTTCAAAGGAGTTGAAACATATGCTTTCAAAAGGGGTTTTCTAATAGCTTTCGAAGGGGTTGCTATTTTATGTTTTAAAAGTATAGGCTTTTGAATGTGTTCCTTTATTTATAGAATGATGCTTTCGAAAGTAGTGGTTCTGACTAAGTCGAAACCCAACCGTTGTTCTTTTGCCTGTCGAGTGTATTGAAGGAATTAATGCTTTCGAAGGGTTGTCTTTGTTTTAAACTTATACTAAGCCACTTCCTAAATGCTTTCGAAAGGGTTCAAAGGTTTCGAAGGCAATGGCTTCGAAAGGGGGTTTCGATGCTAACCTTCAATGTTTTGAAGCTTTCGAAAGGATGGTGTCGACGCCATCAAGCTTTCCCCAAACACTTTTATATAATGATTAAAGGTTTCGAAAGGGGTACTTTCATATTTATTCACTTTGACCCAAAAGATGTTTTTAAAGCAAAACCCAGTGGTTTCGAAAGGGGTACTCTCATTGGTTTCGAAGCTATGTTTCTAAGGACAATTAAGTGATGTTTTGATACTTTCGAGAGTTATATTTTGGTTTTGAAAGAGATGGTTAATGAGCTTCGAAAGGTTTATATGCAATGTTTTGAAAAGAAGTTTTCTATACTTTCGAACGAGTTTATTCAGGGGTTCCGAATGTGATGTTTTAAGGTTTTGAAAGCCTTAGTTTTCAAAACAAATAACCCAATCTCATTTTAAAAGAAAACCCTGGCATAAACAAAGTGTTTTGAAATGGAGTTCTTGAAGAAGCTTTCCTTGATTAATGGATTAAAGGGATTAACCAAGTTTTATATAAAATGATTTCAAGGATAGTAAACCATATGGGTTGCTATTATTATGTTTGCTTCTTCATATATGTATTTGAATATATTCACATTATAATAAACCCATAACGGTACCTTGGAGAAGGGAAGAATAACCAGTAGGTTGACTCAGTACTAAATATAAATTAGATTAACTCCTGAATGAGTAGAATTGCATCTAGGAGGTCAGGAAGACCAGAATATAGGACGCTAAAATATTAAAAGAAGATATTGGCATGGGCCAATAGCTTCACATTAAGCCCATGAAAACTATGTATAGGAAAAGATATTGGCAGGGGCCAATAGGTTCATAGTAAGCCCATGAAAGCTATGTACAAATGAAGATGTCAGGAAGACAGGTTCATAGTTAACCTATGAAAACTATGGTTTGATATTGGTAGGGACCAATAGGTTTGTAGTTATCCCATGAAAACTATATCCGGATTAAGATACTGATAGAAGTCAATAAGTTCCTTGTCAACCCATGAAAACTAGGATAAGAGAAATGATATTGGAGTTACCAATAGGTTCAGGGAGAACTCATAAAACAATAAAGATATTGGCAGCGGCCAGTAGGTTTTTAATGATCCCATGAAAACTATGAAATATGACAGGGAGTCCAGAAACATTTAACAGGTTATTAGTCAGCCCATGAAAACTATTAGGTTAATAGTAACCCTAGAAACTATAATTGAGACAGATAGTCAAAATGAATGGGGATGGGAAATTTCAATTGATTTACTTGTTTTGCATATCATCATATTATTTTAAGATGTTTTAACCATCGTGGATGCATGAGCAAAGTATATGGTTTTATAAAGGTTTTAGGATACCAATGAGGGGAAAACTCGTTCCGCTAAGCGGCGTGGTCTCACTAGATATCTAAATGATTTGAGATGGTAGATTATTATTCATACCAGGCTTTATGTCTAACTCGAAGTTTTTGTTTTCCCCTATTGATTTTGAGTAGTTTAAGGGTTAAGGAATTTAGGTTCTCTTTATAGACGAATAAAGCTTCCGGAAGACGTGCAGAAGGCAAGCTAGTTAATAAGAGTTCTTTTTATTCCGTTGTGTTTTGGTTGTAAAGGCAAATTTGTTATTGCCTTATTATGTACTCTGATCAACCAAGGCGGCATCTTCGTATGTTGCTCTTGACGTATGTTGTAACAAATATATTTTCTCTGAACGTGGTTCTCGCTTTGGGATTATGTAATCAATCTGAACTGTTTTGAAATGGAATATGGAACTTGTTCGATGTTTTAATTTTTTTTCCATATTCATGTGTTTCTGTGTATCAATGTATCTAACATTACCGTATTTGGTCGCCGAGGATTAATAACTATGGATGACTGCAGCATTCGCAGCCGTTTGTGCCTCCAAATGGGGGTTGTTATAAGTTGGTATCAGAGCATAGGTTTATGAAAACTTAAAAGATAAGTTAAACCTAAAAGCTTTTTGAAACATAATCCAATGAATCAGAAATATAACCGTGGTTTGGGATAACGCTATAGTAACGTACTTGTATTTGATATATAGGTGTGTATGTGTATAAGTACGTATTCCCCTCTCTCTTAGACCGTTCTTTTGTATCTTACTAAGGCTCATATGTAGATATACGAGAAAGAAGATATGGAAGTAGGAAACGGAAGAGGAAATATTGGTGGACGAAGCACCGCAACCAACGGAAATGTTCGGCCTAATACCAAGAGGAATTAAGGTCGACAGGCTAATGCTAACTAAAATGTTGATGCCAATGTGGATGCTGAAAATCCACCAGTAGATATGGGGCGATGTATCAATCCTTCGTCAATATGATGCAAGCAGAAGTTGCTGGAAATGTTGGAGGAGCTAATCCTGTGGCTCCAGTTGGGAATAATTATGCTAAGCTGAGTAGAGATTACACTGGCCTTGGTGGGAAGCCATTTATGGTGACGAAGATTGCCATAGAGGTAGAGAATTGGTTGTTGCATTGTGAGCGTATTTTTGCTGATTTGGATTTAGATGATGAGCAGAAGAGAAGGTTGGCCTTTAGGCAGTTGCAAAGGTCAGCGCTTCATAGATGGAACACTGTTACTGTCGGAGTTCCAAAAGAGGAAATGACTTGGGCTGATTTTTGAACGAGATTTGAGCAAAGGTTTATGTCCGAGGTTGCTAAATCAGCGCTACTGAGGAATTTTTTGGATCTGCAGCAGGGAGAGATGTCGGTTGTTGAGTATGCTTCCTAGTTTGTTGAGTTGTCCCGTTATGGACATAACACTATAGACACTGCCATCAGGAGGAATGAGAGGTTCATTAGGGGACCGAGGCCCGAGATTGCTAGGGTGACCCCGCCAATATCCGTGATCCTAGTAATGTAGTGGTGGAGATGGAAATTTTCCATGAAGAGATGCTTGTTGTTTGTGCTTGAGAGAAGCCAGTTGAAACCCAGGGTTCTCAGGGAAAGAAGAGAAAGTTCTTTAAGAAGAAGGGATCCCAAATGGGAGATGTTGGAAAAATGGACAAGGCTGATTTAGTTTGCTTTAAGTGTGACAAGAAGGGTCAATATGCAAATGAATGTCGGTCAGGTAAGGGGAAGAAGGCTGCGAACAAAAAGAATGTGAAGTGCTTCAACTATGACCAAGTTGGGCATTATAGGAATCAGTGTCCGAAACCAGTTAGGGTGAACAAGGGAAAGGTTTTGCTATTGGACCATCATCTGCTAAGCCAACTACAGCTAAAAAAGGAAAGACTATGATGGAAGGCACATTTTTGATTCAGAGTATACCAATTAGGATACTATTTGATACCGGTGCATCACATTCATTTATATCCCACTGTTTGGTTGTTAGGTTATGCTTAGAACCCACATACCTTGTTACTTCCTTAAGGGTTGCGAATCCAATAGGAGGGTTTGCAACTCTGGGATGAGATGTGACCAGTTAGAACTTGAGTTATCAGGTCATAAGTTTGCATGCAGTATGCATGTTCTCGATTTCGTATATTTTAGAATCATTTTGGGTATGGATTGGTTGAGCAAGTATGAGGCTAAGATATTTTGCCATGATGGGGAGATGTCACTAAGACACGCTGATAATCATAACCGAATCATATTCTCAGTGGAGAATTTTGACCGGAGTAGCTGTGTTAAGTGCAATGGAAGTGGGATAAGAGTTAAGTCAGGTTCGAGTAGCAAGAGAGTTTGCAGATGTCTTTGAGCCGGTCACAGGACTACCGCCGAAACGAGCTGTTGAGTTTCAGATAGCTCTTGTGCCAGGAGCTGAACCTGTAAGTAGACCACCTAGCAGGATGACACCAATCGAGATGAAGGAATTGAAGGTGCAACTAGTGGATCTAGAAGGAAGGAATTTTATTAGACCAAGAAGTTTGCCTTAGGGAGCGGCCGCGGTATTCGTGAAGAAACTAGATGGGTTATTAAGGATGTGTATCGACTATCGTAAGTTGAATGAAAGGACGATTAGGAATAAGTATCCTTTGCCGAGAATAGATGATCTATTTGGTCAGTTGTTTGGAGCCAGAGTGTTTTCCCAGTTAAATTTGGCGGCAGGTTTCCATCAGTTAAGAGTGGCAGAGGACAGTATTCCTTTGATAGCATTTTGAACTAGGTATGGTTCGTATGAATGGTTAGTAATGTCATTCAGATTAACGAATGCACCTGCTTTCTTTGTGGATTTAATGAACCGAGTTTTCTAAGAGTATCTGGATAGGTTCGTGTTGGTGTTTATAGATGACATTTTAGTATACTCTAAGGAAGAAAGAGAGCATGAGGATCATCTTAGAGTTGTGCTTGAGACACTGAGGCAGCATCAGCTAAAGGCGAAGTTTACCAAGTGTCACTTTTGGAAGAAAGTGGTTAAGTATCTTCGTCACGTGGTTTCAACAAAAGGCTTATCATTCGATCCATATAAGATTGAAGCTGTGAATAATTAGAAGAGACCAGAGACGGTGACTGAGATTAGAAGTTTTCTTGGACTTGCTAGCTATTACCGGAGATTCATCAAGGATTTCTTGCGGATAGCAGCATCTTTAACTAAGCTAATTAGGAAGGATGTGAAGTTTGTTTGGTCCGACAAATGTGAGGAAGCATTCCTTAAGTTAAAGCATTTTTTGACCAATGTGCCTGTGTTAGTAGTTCCAGACGGAAACCAAGGGTTGGTGCTGTATATCGATGCATGTGGAACTGGAATGGGAGCTGTGTTGACGTAGAAGGGTAAAGTGATTGCCTATGCTTAACGATAGCTTAGACCGCATGAAGTGAGATATCCTACTCATGATTTGGAGTTGGCTGCGGTGATCTTCGCATTGAAGATTTGGAGACATTATCTCTTAGGGGAGAGATTTGAGCTATACATGGATCATAAGTCTTTAAGATATTTATTCTCTCAAATGGAGTTGAATATGAAATAATAGAGGTGGCTGGAGTTTTTGGTAGCTTATGATTTTGGTATAGAGTATACTCCTGGGAAAGGAAATAAGGCAGCAGATGGTCTTAGCAAAAGACATCAGAATGTGGTGTTAGCTATGTTGCTAGAATGGAAGGATTTAGAAGCTTTGACTACTTGTAGTGTGTAGTTAAGATCAACTGCTAGTTCTAGTCAGAGTATTTCCATGTTGTCCATTTTAGAAGTTCGACTAATGCTGATCGGGAGGATTGCTTCTAAACAGAAAGAGGATCCAGTGTTAGCAGAAAGGATCAGAAGGCTTGAGGTTGGAACTGAGATCAATGATCTAAAGGATTTTAGTCTTAACCAGAGAGCATGGTTGAGAAAGAATGGACGATTATGTGTTTCGATTGTGGAGGACTTGAGGAAGGAAGGTATGAAGAGGAATGTTGGCTTGTGGGTTAGACAGTGTGCAAACTGTCAACAAGTGAAAGCTGAGCATCAAAAGCCGAGTGGATTGCTTCAACCTTTAGAGATTCCAGTTTGGAAATGGGATTCGATATCCATGGATTTTACAGACGGGTTGCCAGGTTCAAATAGAGGAAATGAATGTATATGGGTCATAATGGACAGATTGACCAAGAATGCCTATTTCATTCTGGTAAGTCAACCAGTATGGCACCTGTTTTAGCCAAGTTGTTCATGAAGAACGTAGTTAGACTTCATGTAGTTCCTAGTAGCATAGCAGTGACAAAGATGCTTTGTTCACTAGTGAATTCTAGAAGAGTCTACATGATGTATAGGCACTAAGCTCAATATGAGTACTGTATATCACCCTCAGATGGATGGGCAAACAGAGAGAGTCAATAAGGTACTCGAGGGTTTACTAAGAGCTTGTGTATTGGACTTTGGTAGATCTTGGGAGGATCATCTACATTTGGTTGATTTTTCCTATAATAATAGTTATCAGACTAGTATAGGAATGACGCTTTTTGAAGCTTTGTATGGAAAGCCATGCAAATCAACAGCATGTTGGTTGGAGACTGGAGACAGGTTGCTCTTAGGTCTTGATTTGGTTAGGGAGGCGTCAGAGAAGATTGAGTTGATTCGAGAAAGGATGAAGGAAGCTCAGTTCAGACAGAAAGGTTACGCATATAAGAGGCGTAAAGACCTAGAGTTCTTAGTTGGAGATAGAGTTTTCATTAAGATATCACCGATGAAGGGTGTGGTATGGTTCGGGAAATCGGGGCGGCCCTGAGATATGTTGGTCCATTCCATATTATAGAGAGGATTGGAAAGCTCTCATACATAGTAGTGTTGCCAAGCAGTATGGCAGGTGTCCATAATGTATTTCACGTGTCTCATCTTCGCAAGTATGTGCATGATCCAGAGACTAATATTCCTCCGACAGGATTGGAAGATTTAGCAGTAGAGCCTAATTTGACTTTTGTCAGATAACAAGTTCGGTTTGTAGCGCAAGATGAGAAAAGACTGAGGAACAAGACAGTCAAGTTGGTGGAAGTTCAGTGGAGCGACAACGAGAAGGACTGTACTTAGGAGACATAAGACATGATTCAAGATACTTACCATGATCTGCTTTGTGGGTATATCTATGTTAGATTTATATAGATAATTGCTAGTCAGGTAGGCTACTATGGCAGTTAGGAGTCGTTACGGATGATTGCTATGTTTAGTATTTAGTCCTTACTGAATTTCGAGGACGAAGGAAGTTGTGGTGATCATACCCGAGGAAAAACTTTATCAAAGACTCTTCACTATGAATATTTATAGTCAACTGTCAACTGAGATTCAACTCACTATTCTAGGAGATGTGACAAGTTTCAGAGCTTTGCAAAGATTTTGAGAGCCCCATCCAATGAGCTTACCCAAATGGTTAACCCATGGCTATTTGCGGTTTGGAGAATAGAAAACATTTGAGTGCTGCCAATGTCAAGAAGTGGAGCAAAGTACACAATCATGGTTGTGGATTACTTCACAAAATGGGCTAAAGTAGAACCATTCACAACGATCACTTCGGCGAAACTGATCAATTTTACGGTAAAACATTTTGTGCTGATTTGGCATTCCATTAAAGATAATCATTAATAATGGAAATCAAATCAAAAGCATGGAATTTTGGGAATTATATGCCCGATATTGGATTGAGAAAAGCTTTGCAGCGGTGGCACATCCATAGGAAAATGGAAAAGTGGAAGTGATGAATAAGATCATCGATTCCATCTTCAAGAAGTTCACAACTAGTCATACTCCATTTGCTTCGGCCACCAAAGACAAGGCCATGATACCGACTGAAGTTGAAGTCCCTTATCAAAGGAGATTACACTATAACCCTAACAAGAACGAGGACTTCTTACTTAAGGCCCTCAATTTGGTTGAAGAAAAGGAGAAGAGGCTGATCTAAGTTTAGCTGCTTACTGGTGAAGAATAGCAAAGTAGTTCAATGCCAAAGTCAGAAACCATACTTTGAAATAGGTGGACTTGTTCTGAAATGAGTATTTTTGGGTATGAGAGCAGTTGGTTAGAATTGGGAAGGTCCCTACGTGATTGCACAAAATCTTGGAGATGACACTTTCAAGCTACCAAAAGTAGACGGGACACCAATTTCGCGGGCATGGAATAGCGAGCATTTTCAGTGTAATTTTACTTGATTTTCTTTTTGCAAATAAGATTTCCTATTCACTTG
The DNA here is from genome assembly GCA_030737815.1 of Allium fistulosum. Classification (NCBI taxonomy): domain Eukaryota; kingdom Viridiplantae; phylum Streptophyta; class Magnoliopsida; order Asparagales; family Amaryllidaceae; genus Allium; species Allium fistulosum. Next base: position 427,002,497 of record CM060903.1, read on the forward strand.
ATGTAATAAGATGATAATTTCCATTTGTTCATAAATAAAGTAGCCTTTTTAACCAATGGAACCATGTTCTTAAAGTCTGACTTTGTGTTACAAGAGTAGTAGCACAATTATACATTCTGTATTTTGAACATTGAAATCTAGGTATGCGGAGATATGTACCAACGAACTCCTATGAATCGGGATCTGGTTCCTTAGAGTTTAATTGGTCCAGGGTATGATTGGATAATTTACCCGTAGACATCGCATCTTTGACCAAGGCTAATATTTAGGTGTGGTCATAGATGGATGTTCGGAGATAGGCATCGAAGACATCGACTTATAGAGATAGGATTCAATGTGTTCTGAATTTCTCTTTTAGATCCAACACAGGCTCAAAACTGTTATCCTTTAAGGCAAATAATCTAGTGGATTATAAAGAATTATTGTAATGGTGTCGGGAGCAACAGGGCCTTGAGGTCTCTCGAAAGGAGAAATTGAAGCTGTTGATGTTGTGTGATGGAACGCCTAACTATAATTAGAGTCAAAGAAGTAGCAAGTGCAGAGGACAAGCATGCTTCCAAAGGGATAAATTGAGAAGTAGAAGGACCAACATCGGTAGAAAGACGAGGAGATCATCTATGGTCAGCCATCTTATACTGAAAGCTAGAGAACGAGCATAGTCAGACATGATTTATTTCATTGTTATACTTTAATTGAAAATCGTGCAGCGATGCGGAGGATCCAATGGATGTCGAAGTGTGTTGACTAATAGGACCTTATGCATTGATTGGGGCAATGCGGTATGCCAGTCTATGCAGTGCATATCCTTTGTCCATGGCATAGTGTGTAGGAGAACCCTATGTAGATAGCCAGCTTGTGCTAGTAAACGAGCTTTGGCATGCGATGGAATTATGTATTGGATTTTATTCATTATCATAGACTCTACGATAATGGAACCATTTTCCAACATGGCACGAAGTATTTCTCTGCAAGACTACAGGATTGCGATGGGTGATTTTGGGTTTCGATAGGGAGCAAAATCATAGAGTGTCGATGTTCAAATTCGTTGAATGCTAGTGTTTGCACAAAAAATGGACAAACACCTCAAAGTTGTATGATTTAGTAGATCTTATGTTGTTCTTAGTGATTTGAGTGATTTATGCAAATATATGAAAAGCAGGGGCTAAACTGTAAAAAGACACGCAGATTTATAGTGGTTCAGCCAGAATGTGCCTACGTCCACTCTATATGTTATTTCTCTTCTCTTGTTATGATTACAAGTACAAAGCTTTGATACCAGTAAAAGAAAGTTGTTTGAAAGTTCTCTCCGTGCTTGAGCTCTCAAACTTGTCCCCCATTGTTGTACCCCTGCCCATCTTTTTATAGAATGAGGTGGGAGCAGGGGTCTTGGATGTATATAGCTGCTGGCGGGCCTGGGCTGATGTGATCTGGCCTGGCACGTCTTGGTCTGGTAGCATTTGGTCCGGTGGTAGGAGATGAATTGGTTCGGCGAAGCTTGGAGGTGGGTTGGTTCGGCATTGGTTTGAAGGTGGGTTGGTTCGGCATTGGTTTGAAGGAGGTTGGCTCGGCATTGTTTGAAGGAGGTTGGCTCGGCATTGGTTTGAAGGAAGTTGGTTCGGCATTGTTTGAAGGAGGTTGGCTCGGCATCGTTTGAAGGAAGTTGGTTCGGCATTGTTTGAAGGAGGTTGGCTCGGCATTGGTTTGAAGGAAGTTGGTTCGGCATTGTTTGAAGGAGGTTGGCTTGGCATCGTTTGAAGGAAGTTGGTTCGGCATTGTTTGAAGGAGGTTGGCTCGGCATTGTTTGAAGGAGGTTGGCTCGGCATCGTTTGAAGGCCGAATGGAATTTAGGCGAGCGTGAATGAATTAAGCTTCTTGCTCTTGAGCTCTTCTAGGTGAGAACACGCCCAACATTTTCCCCCCAAAGTGGGGCATATGCCGGCATGTGCCGTGCTTTGTTTTTTTTTTTTAAAACTAGCGATGTTAGCTTGGATGCTCTCACCGAATCGACCGGTCCGGTCGTCTATGCTCGCCTATAAATAAGGGCCTAGGGCTTTCGTACCTTCTACCGAACGAGACAAATTTAAACAACCGAATCAGTTTTTATCCTACTACCGAATCGCTTTAGCTTGCCGAATCAGGTATTTGACTTCCATTCGCCAAATGAACTTGAGTGATGTGAACGCCGAATGAACTTGAGTGATGTGAATGCCGAATGAACTTGAGTGAATGCCGAATGAATTTGCGTACGTGAATGCCGAATGAACTTGAGTGATGTGAATGCCGAATGAGCTTGAGTGATGTGAATGCCAAATGAACTTGCATACGTGAATGCCGAATGAACTTGAGTGATGTGAATGCCGAATGAGCTTGAGTGATGTGAATGTCGAATGAGCTTGAGTGATGTGAATGCCGAATAAACTTGCGTACGTGAATGCCGAATGAACTTGAGTGATGTGAATGCCGAATGAGCTTGAGTGATGTGAATGCCGAATGAGCTTGAGTGATGTGAATGCCGAATGGGCTTGAAAAACTTGCTTGTTTATATCCTCTATTCTAACAACCTGTCTTTTCTATGTTGCAGATAATGTCTCGCAAAGCAGAAACTCGATCGGATAAAAAGAAGTCCCAGGGCGAAGGAGGATCTTCCGCAGTGCCCCCTGCTCAGCCAGGACCGGAACGTCACGGATCTACCCCGAGATCATTAGTGGACGGGTACGGCCCTCAGGAGCTCCTAAACTCCCCGCCTGATTGCTTTCCCAGCTCCCTTAAGGAAGAGCAACTTGATGTCATCTCCCGTTCTTTCGGAATTGATAGGGCGCGAATGCTATTGCCAGGGAGAGAAGTTATGCCATACGACCCTCCTGAAGGGTACTTTGCCTACAGCAGATACCACTGCATGTGTGGTGCCATTCCTCCTCTTAACGCTTGGGTGGCCAGCTTCCTCACATATCTAAAGGTGGCCCCATTCCAGCTTCAACCCAACTCCTATGCTATATTGGTGAGCCTCTTCGTCATTTTCCAGAGGAAGTATGGTCGTGCTCCTTCCAACCGGGAGATCCGGTACTTATATAATCTGAGGGGCTATAAGAAGGGGTCCCCATACATCAGCTTGGAGTCAGCTGTAACCTTCAAGCCGGTCTTGGATTTGTATTCCAAATTCAGCATGTTCAAGAAGGAGTGGTTCTTCGTCAGGGACGACTCTGTTTCTATCCGGCGTTTTACTTCTGGATGTAAGTCGATGCTTTATTTATAATTTACATTCTGGCTGCGATGCTTCTTCTCATACATTTTCATTTTTTCTAGCAACAGGTGGCTTTGCAGTTGTGGAGACTGATCGCCTGGTTCAGACGGCGGCTGAGATAGAAGCTATTCTTGGGAGATATAGATCATCTGCCTACCTGATCAGAAACACGACCCTTCTGGAGTATAACTTAATCCTTCCACAGCAGTCAGTAGTCAAGCTAAGGGAAACGATGGAGGAGAGGGCGGCTGCTCAGGCTAAGGGAGGTGTCACGATAGAGAGTAGCAAGAGGAAACCTTTCACAAAACCTCCAACCGTCGGAGGTAAGAAACTTAAGAAGTCGGACGGTCCCTCCCCAGCAATTGTCCACTTACCCAGGGGGAGGAAGACGTAGAGGAGGAGAGAGGTGAGGGTGGAAGTGACGGGAAGGTGGCGACGGTGGTGATGGCATCGGGGCCTTGCTTCCTGGGCAGACAGGCGAGATTCAGGAGTGGACGGATGATGCATTCCACCAAGCTTTTGAGGGGCTGGACGAGGAAACGGCTTTGACAGAGAAATCCGGGAAAGCTGACAAGGCTAGGACTGGTGCAAGCGAGCCTCCTCAGACTATTGCAGCCAAGGTGGCTCTGACGACTCAAGGTGAACTTTTGACTCCTGCAGGCTCCATTTATGATAGGGACTTAGGAATATTTTACGATCCGCTCCCGTCCTGGAATGAAATCCAGGACTTATTGCAGTATCCTACTCCTCCCCAGGGTTTGTATAACAAATGTGTTTCCTTTCCTCTTTTAACTTTTACCTTGCTGTGTTTCTCGAATTATGGGTCAATGTAAGCTTGTGACATTTTTTCTTCGTATCAGGAGCAGGTAAAACGGCCAAGGCCTTAGATCTTCGGCACAGGCTTGAACAGTACAAGCTTTCCAAAGCTTCCGCCAAACCGAAGCCTTTGGCCCATCATTCCGGGGATGTAGTCGGCTACTGTCCTCTTCTCGGGGTTATTGACGAGGGCATTCAAAAGAGAAAGAGTGGCCATCCCTTATCCGAATCTTCACTTGGTCCTCAGCCTCCAGTTCAGCCTCTTCATGATATCACGGAGGAGGATACTGAGTTCGTACTTTCTCCGCACCCGTCTGAAAATCCTACCGTCACTCAGATTGATCGTCCTGACTTGGCTCGGAATCCATTTGCGGGTCATCCTGACCTGGATCCAAGTTCCCATGATATTACTTTTGACGAGGATACCGGTGAGCACCTTCTTCCCCGCAATCCCATGGTACGGGTGCTTGATGAGGCTAAGTCCTTAGATCTCGATTTACTTACCACTCGGATAGTTACCATAGGAGATGAGGCCAAGGCTAATATTGATCGGGTGGCAGAGGAGACTAGAAAGCTGATGGGGCATCATGCCCGGCTAGTTAAGGCTGGAGAGGAGATTGGGAGTGCCAATATCCGACTGCGATTGATGGTTTCGGACCAGGCCAAACAGCTTGCTGATCAGGCCATTCAAATTTCTCAGCATGAGGCTGCCGCCGGGCGGTTGAGGAAGACTATGGAGGAGGCTAGTAAGGCGAAATTACGGAAGATGGAGGCTGCTTGCAAGGAGCAGATTAATATGGCTATCTCGACAGTGGATGAGGTTCGGAGGGCGGATCTTAAGCAGGTAGAGGAGCTGTCGGGGAAGCTTGAAGCCGCGGAGCTTACTCAGGTCAGGCTAAAGGAGGAGATGGAGGTGATGAGGAGGTCCCTTCAGGCTGATTGCTCGCGATACCGACTGGAAAGGGATGCTGCCATTGCAAGGCTATCGGTTTCCGAGGTCCGTATGAGGGAGTTTGAGGACAATGAGGGGATGATGGACGACATGCTGCAGGACATGTACTTTCGCACTTGGAAGCAGGGCAGCTTATCTTGGATGGACGACTACCCCCGGGTTATGGCTAGGATTTACCTCAGGGCTCTAGAGGAGGCCAAGGCTGAGGCGGATAAGGAGGGTGGAGCGGCTTTTAGGATGGATGTGGTCACCGCTCAGTTCACCAAGGAGGAGAGGGTAGCGGTGAAAGAGGGGATGCGGTTGTTCGCGGTTGAGGAGGCCGGTGTGGAAGTAGGGGACGACGACCAAGACGACCAAGAGGAAGTTGCTGGTAACCTCTACTCCACTAGTTTCTTCTTTTGCTAACTATGTTGCTCATCACTAATGATTTTCTTTTTACGACCGGACAGGTGGGCAACAGGACAAAGACAAGACTCCAACGCAGCTGGCTCCCTGATTAGACCTGGAAAATTCTTTTTGCAGACTCGACATGGCTGTATACGTTAGTCTTAAAATAGTAGAGTAACTTTTAAGTTGTAATTCTTGCTACTTGTAATAAATAGCTCTATTCTTGATGTGTAATTCTTCAACTTAAGCTGATTTTGTCGTATGAGAAATATAGCTATGTATATTCTTGTAATTGAATTGTGTTTGATGTCAGGTTCTGGTTTTAAAACATAATTTCATGACTTGCAATATTAGCGTGTGGTGTGAACAAATTATAGTCATGCATTTGTACACAAAAGAAGAAAATACCGTCTTTCATGTTTTAACCGCAGATGGCAGTTTTGAATATCTTGTATGACCGAGCATGGAACGCAGTCGAATGCCCTGCCATCCAATCGTGAGTCCCTACACCCATTGGCGAGTATCTCTTACTCTGCATCCTGTACTTTAGGGACTGTTATAGAGGATAGGAGAAAAGCTTTTTAAGTAAAATTGAAATATGTGAAAAAGTAAAACTTCCAATCATGGAAGGCCTTCGATGTGCTTAAGTTCGTGGCAAACGGGTTTTGTAGTCACTTTCCCTAGCTGTGGGTCTTGGAGACATTTGTCACCCATCTTACGCCTCCACGGGGAGTTAATTCTTTTTTTACCACAGCCGCACTTAAGACACATCGGAGCCGAGATCGCGCACAGTAACTACCCGGGCCATTATGGCCCGTAATCGTGGGTATTATTCGATTTACCGTGGCCGGCTAGCGTGGGTGCCGATCGTCAACTGTGAACTGCCCCTGGCTGGCCACACCTTATGTTGGGGCTTATAGTCGGTTCACAGTTGCCGGCGAGCCTAACTCCGTAATGAGCTGCCTCGGCTATAGTCGGCCTTCTCGGTGGCTTATAATCGGCTCATTACAGTTGGCTTTAAGGGCCGTCGCGAGCAATGAGTTAACCCGCAGCAGAGGGATGCTGGAGCAAAAGTGTCTCATTGACGAGGGCATAGATTCGCATAGTACCTGTTAGGTTTTGCCCAGGTGAAGTTGCGCCGTGGAGTGCTTTGAGTGGAAATGCTATACGCATAGGATTTTGTTCAACAGAAAAGGATAAAGTTAACAAGTAGCCAAGATATAAAGGAGCAAGTTAAAAAAGAGACAATGTTTTTTAAAGTGGTTCGGCATGAAAAGGCCTACATCCACTGATTCTCTTTGTTAATTCACTTCATATGGGCAGTACAAGTTAAGAAAAGTATCGACGGAGGTGCTGGACGTTCCATGCCCTCTGGAACACCTCTCCGTCCACTGTTGACAAAATATAAGCTCCATTGTGGGGATCTTTATGAATTACATATGGTCCATCCCAGATTGGGTCTAGTGCTCCGGGGCAAGGGAAGATCCGCTTGAGGACAAGATCCCCTTCTTGTAAGGTACGATGCTTGACTTTGGAGTTGTATTGTGCTGCCACTTTCTGCTTGTGGGCTGCTGTTTTAAGGACTGCATCATTTCTTCTCTCCTCAACTAGATCCAAAGACATGTGGAGGAGTTCTTCATTCTCTTCCGGGTTATAGTGGATCCTACGGTGGGAAGGCACAATGGTTTCAACTGGGAGCATAGCCTCCGATCCGTATGCCAAAGAGAAAGGAGTGTGCCCCGTTGATGTTCTGAAAGATGTACGGTAGGCCCACAGTGCCGTAGGGAGTTCATCCACCCAAGCGCCCTTTGACTTTTCGAGCTTCTTTTTTATCAGAGTTTTCAGAATTTTGTTGACTGCTTCGACTTGTCCGTTTGCCTGGGGATATGCTACGGATGAGAAGCTTTTATGAATTCCGTGCTCTCGGCACCAGTTGGCAAATTCCTCGCTGTCAAACTGAAGTCCATTGTCTGATATGATTTTGAGTGGGACTCCGTACCTGCATAGAACATTTTTGATCAAGAAGTTAATAACTTTTGCTGAAGATACTTTATTCAGAGGTTCCGCTTCCACCCATTTGGTGAAATAATCAACTGCCACTATAGCATATTTGGCCCCGCCTCGGCCCATCGGTAGCTCGCCGATTAAGTCAATTCCCCATATTGCGAAGGGCCAAGGGCTGGTCATTTGAGTAATCTCAGTTGTTGGTAGCCGCGAAATCTTAGCAAATTTTTTGGCATCTGTCACACTTTTTGACGAAATCTAAGGCGTCCTTGCTTAAGGTGGGCCAGAAATATCCGTATCGGAGTATCTTTTTTGCTAATGTTTGCCCTCCGGTGTGATCTCCGCAGCTCCCCTGATGGATGTTGGATAAGATTTCCTTGGCTTCCCTCCCAGCGACACACCTTAATAACGGGTTAGAGAATCCGCGCCGATAGAGGATGTCTTCTTGTATTGTGTAGCGGGATGCTCTCCTCAAGATTTTCTTGACTTCGTTACGCCCGTTGGGTAGTGTGCCACTTTGTAGGTAGTCTCGGATGGGAGTCATCCAAGTTTCTTCTTCGGTTGCAGTTATCAGATTCACTTGTTCAAAACTTGGGGCCAGTTGCTTTGAGATGGTTACTGCCCCGAAGATGGTGATGTCTCTCACACTTGCTTGCTTTGCCAATTCGTCGGCCTCTTGGTTCTCTTCCCGAGGGATGTGTTTGACTAAGTAGTGGTCCAATCGGCTGAGAAGTAACTTGGTCTTCTTTAGATATGCTATGAGTCGTTCTTCTCGAGCTTGGAATTCTCCTAGTATTTGATTAACAATAAGTTGAGAATCGCTATGAAGACACAAAGAATTGGCTCCGATTTCTATGGCAATTTCTAGTCCAGCTATCACTGCTTCATATTCTGCATCGTTGTTGGTGGCAGCGAACTCCAACCTTATAGCATAGTGCAGTTTGTTTCCCCTGGGAGTGATTATTACCACACCTGCCCCCGAGCCTTGTTCGTTTGATGCACCATCCACAAAGAGATTCCACTTGATATCTTCTGCTATTTCCAATTTCTCCTTATCTTCGTTGGTAGTGAATTCTACGATGAAATCAGCCATGGCTTGTCCCTTGATGGCGGTGCGGGGGTGATAGGTGATATCATACTGACTTAGTTCAATGCACCATTTAAGTAGTCGCCCGGAAGTGTCGGGACGATGGAGTACCTGCCTCAGTGGTTGATCAGTCAGAACTTTGATGGAATGGGACTGGAAGTAGTGACGCAGCTTTCGTGATGTAATTAGTAAACAGTATGCTAGCTTCTCAAGTTTAGGATATCTGACTTCTGCCCCAGTAAACCTTTTGCTGACGAAATAAACTGGCCGCTGCGTGCGGTTGTCTTCCCTTACCAAGGCTGCGCTTAGGGCGTGAGATGACACAGCAAGGTATAGGTATAATTCTTCGCCTTCGCTTAGAGTCGAGAGTACCGGTGGTTTCTGGAGGTGTTCAATTAGGTTAAGGAAAGCGGTTAAGCATTCGTCAGTCCATTCGAACTTTCCCTTGTCTTTCTTTAGGGCTTCGAAAAAGGGGACGCACTTGTCCGTCGCCTTGGAGATGAATCGGCTTAGAGCGGCCACTTTTCCATTCAAACTTTGCATTTCCTTCCAAGTGGAAGGTATCTTGATATCCCTTAACGCTCGGACTTGTTCGGGGTTTGCTTCTATCCCTCTGGCATGAACGATGAATCCTAAGAACTTTCCTGATGACACTCCGAAGGAGCATTTTAGTGGATTCAACTTCATCCCATATTGTCGAAGTACTTGAAACATCTTGCCTAGGTGGCTTACATGATCTTTGGCTTTCCTTGACTTTACCAGCATGTCATCCACATATACTTCCATAGTTTGTCATATTAGCCCCGCAAACATCTTGTTGACGAGGCGCTGGTAGGTGGCTCCTGCATTTTTAAGTCCAAAAGGCATTACCTTATAGCAGTATAAACCCCGGTCGGTGATGAAACTAGTGTGGTCTTGGTTGGGAGCATGCATAGGAATTTGGTTATATCCTGAGTATGCATCCATAAAAGATAGGAGCTCGTGCCTGGCTGTGCTGTCTACAAGTTGGTCGATTCTGGGAAGTGGGAAGCAATCCTTTGGGCAGGCGTCGTTTAGGTTGGAAAAGTCGATGCAGGTTCACCACTTCCCATTAGCCTTCTTTACCAGTACCGGGTTGGCGATCCATTCCGGGTAGATAGCTTCTCGTATGAAGTCATTGGCGAGTAGATTCTTTACTTCTTCATCGAGGGCTGCTGATCGTTCTGCCCCCATACTTCTCTTTCTTTGTTTTACGGGCACCTTGGTAGGATCAATGTTTAATACGTGGCATGCTATGTCGGGGGAGATTCCGGTCATGTCAGCGTGTGACCATGCGAATACATCCAAGTTGTGGCGGAGAAAATCGATGTGTTGTTCCTTCAATTCGGCTTTTAGTTGGGACCCAATTTTCAGTAGTCTACTTGAGTCGTGCTTGTCTACAGATATAAACTCCATAGCCTCTGCAGGCTCGGCGGTGGCCTCCTCCTCTTTGTCCCTAGGGTCTAATTCATTGAAAGGGTCGCTGGTATATCGAAGAGGAGGGGCTTTCTTTAGTTGCTATGCTTCTAGACTTTTCGTGCAGAGGGCAATCTCTACACCCTTCCCTTTATCCTTCCTGTGGTTGTTGCGAAGTTCAGTTACATAGCAGTCTCGAGCAACGTCCTGGTCTCCTTCCACTTCCCCTACTCCATTGTCTGTTGGAAATTTCATCTTTAGGCACCATGGGGCTAGGACAATTTGGAAGTCCGACAAGGCTGGTCTTCCTAAGAAGGCGTTGTAGGCCGAAAGGTTTTCTATTAGCACGAATGTCTGCTTCCGTACAATGGAGCGGGGATGGCTCCCAATCTCAACAAAGAGGTCCAGTTGCCCGAGGGGCATCTTAGCATCCCCAGTGAAACCGTGTAGTGGTTTATCGCAGGGAGATACATCCTTCATTGATAGCTTCATTTTGTTGAATGCGTGTTTGAACAGGATGTTTACTGAGCTTCCAGTGTCTACCAGAATTCGGTAAACTTCGGCGGGACCAAGTCGGGCGGAGATGACCATGGGATCCATGTGAGGGTGCTGCCTTCCTTCTAGGTCACGCTTACCGAACGTGATGTCATCACTTTCTTTCCGCTTCGGGTGGCGTTCTCCTATAACCAAATTGACATAGCCTTTATTGTCTCTAAGCGACTTTCCGTATCTTTCCATCTCTTTCCAGCTTCTGTCTACGATGTGCGGCCCTCCTGAGATGGTATGGACCACTATCTTTTCTTGACTAGAGCTGCTAGCGTTGCGGTTTCCTCTGTCGGCCCCCGGTGAGGGTAGCCTTGGGTTTTCATTGGCAGGAGCTGGGGTCCTGTCCTGACCTTTTACATAACGTTCCAGTTTCTTTCTTCTGATGTGTTCCTCAATCAGATCTCGGAGATGATGGCATTCGTTGGTATCATGCCCGTGAGATTCGTGGAAGCGGCAGAACTTTCCAGACTTCTGTGCGTTATCTGATTCCTTCTTGTATGGTGGGCGTTTGTATCTAACTTCGCCTTGGGTGGCAAGAAAGATATTTTCGACGGTCTCGTTCAAAGGAGTGTAAGTGTCGAATCTTGGTCCTAGCCGATATAGGCGCTTTTCTCCCTTCTTGCCCCCAGCATTGTCTCTGGAATCATTTCTTCGAACGTCCCTTGCCACAGCAGGGGCGTTGCCATGGGTTGTCTTATTTTGCTGTCCTGACTGCCCCTCAACGGCAGCATCCTCAAGCCTCATGTATTTCCCGGCTTCATGGAAGAAATCGGGTAAAGTAGCTGGTTTTTCTTTTGTCAACCTTCTAGCAAATTTAGTGTCCGGATGCACACCACTGCAGAGGGCCATTAGGATAAGCTTCTCATCGGCATCTTGGACTGCGGCTGCTGCGGCGTTGAATCTGGTTAGGTATTGCTGCAGCTTCTCTCCAGGTTTCTGTTTGATGCTGGATAAGGAATAAGCGTCCTTAGGTTGCTCCACATGAATGCGGAACTAACTGATAAATTTTTCTTTCAACATCTCCCACGAGCTGATGGATCCCTGGGGTAGATGACAAAACCAGGAGGTAGCAAGATCTGCTAAGAAGAGCGGAAAGCATTTGCACAGTACTCCCTCTGTCTCCCCACTCATGAGCATATGCTGCGTGTACCTCTGTAAGTGTACAACGGGGTCGGAGGTTCCTTTGTAGGGTTCCATTGTTGGCATCTTCCATTCTCGGGGGGTGATAGCAATTTCGATATTGTGGGCGAAAGGGCTGGTTACCCTAGCGCCTATCCCTCGATCTCTTTGCTCCCGTTGGACACACTCTCTGAATAAGCGTGCCATCTTTTCATCAGAATTTGGAGCAGATCGAAATGAGTTTGGTTCTGTTCTGTGGGATTGATTCCGTCCAGATGACCTGTAGGGATGGTATCGTCTATCGTTCCTCATATTTTCCAGTGGCTGCCTTTGATCCTCTGGGAGCATGCTAGGGTCAGCTACAGTTGGCCCTTGCCTTGATCTTCCCCTGCCGGGTTCTGATCTAAGCACTTCCTTGGGTCTAACTTCGGGCTGGACTCTAGCTCAGCCCCGTTCACTGGCATTTCCGTGGTTAGGTAGTATGACAGGCTCAGCTACAGTTGACCTCCGTCCGGTACCTCCCCCGTTGGGTTCGGTGCCTAACGTTTCCTCAGGCCTAACTTCGGGCTGTGCTCGGTCTCGGCTCCTACCATGGCTACTTCTACCGTTAGCTCCTTCGAAGAAGGAAGATCTTTGTTGTCTCTGAGATCCTCCAGACTGGGACTCGCCCCATGATTCTGAAATGACCCACCAGATTATACTCTAATTTCATAAGGAATTTTTTTTTTTTAAAGAGGATATATATATATATATATATAGATATATCATCCATTTCAATTATCATTCTCAGGGTCACTTTCTTTTTCCAATAAATCAAATATATCCAGGATCACAATAATCAACCAATATAAATATATCAGTACATTTACAAAAATAAGCACATACATGTGAGGATGTACATGCCTCTCTTGTTTGAATCAGAGTTTTGAAAAACAAGAGGATGTTGGATTGCTAATTTATTTCAGATATTATTATTTTTTTGATCAAACAATCCACTGGGAACAAACACATTAGTCTGTTTATACTAACTAAGAAGTGATCAAGAAATAATCAGTAGTAAACAAGCTTTTAATATAGATGTTTGTGTTAAGTTCTGAATAGTGTCAAAATCAGTATAAAATAAAGTGGATCCTAAGGAAACACAAGCAACATCTAGGCGTAATGGAAACGCGCCTAACTTATACATACAAGGTCACGAGTTCGAGTGCTATGCTGGTCGGTTCAAACACAATTTTTGTTTTTCATTTTTTTTTGCATTTTTCTTCTGTACAATTTGAAACTTGTTATCTACCTGTCTGCATATACATATTTTATTTTGCCTAAGATCCATCATACAAAACAAATATCCTTGCTTAATCATTTTTGAATTCCATTCCTACAACCTAGAAGGCTTCATGATTGAATGATAAGAGTGTTTATCATTTTCCAGGTTTGTATTTCTTCTTATAAGATTTGTCTGGCATTTAAAATGCATTTGGTTAGAATCTGAGTAAAATTCAGATTCTTATTTCAAATACAAAGGAAAAGGTGAGGTAAAATCTGCACTTAAACATGTTTATGTGCATATATATCTGCAACTATTTGAATCTGGCTTCCATCTATCTTACTACAGATCCTTTCTTTATTTAAAAATAGGACATGAAGCATTTGTATGGAACAAGTTAAATAAACCTTGCAGCCATATAAAAACATTCAACCTATGTCTATTTCTTTTGCATACATATGTTATATTAGAAAATAAAACCAGTTTGATTATCTGAGAATCAACTCTCCAGATTTTCCAAAAACTTAAATCCTTTTTAAAGTCTCAAGATTGACTAATACATTTATAAAATGTAATCATTCAATTTTTTTAACATAGTGTTCTTGCTAAATCTACTTACAAGATTTGATCAAAATCCTTTTTAAGCATAACAGAAATTTAACTAGGTTCATAGATTCCAGATACAAGTCAAATTCTTAACAAAATGCCTAACAAAATATCAATCCAATATTCAACACTTAATTCAAGTAGCAATTTAAATTGTCAATACATGCAGATTTCAACATTTAGGCTCTTATCTAACTAAGTTTTAGCATGCTATATCTTCTTCTCAAGGCCTTGCTCCTACTCCTATTTAGTTGCTGCAATCCCTGAAAAAGCATTGGAAACTGCCTCATTTTAAATGAGACACCCCAGATGCCAATAGCACACTAGGGTCAGACACATGTCTGGTATGAGAAAATTCACAAAAGCAATTTGTTAATTAGTTTAAAATCAAGTTAAGTACAAATACATAAGGTTCTGTCCTTTGGAATTAGGTAAATACTTGTGTGCATGCTCTGTGTCATTGTGCATGTGCACACTTAAATTTTCTCCCCAGAGACTACATATATATATATAGCACAAACATTCAAGCATACAATTCAATCATAGACAAACAATCATTCATACCAAACAGGAAAATAACTGATATGAGTTAAATCACTCATTCAATACTCATATTTCAAATCTGGGAAAAACTCTAGTTTTCTCATCTGCTCAAGTATTACTTCCTTGGTATATTTATCTATCCTTGGTCTCACCTGCAATACTTATGAATCAATGGACACACTGTAATGAACTAATTCACTCCATTACACAAAGATCTCAGGACTTAAACAAGCCATGTGTCAACTTATGTTACTCAAGCACACAAGTCATTCCTGCAGTGTTCTTGACCCCAATTTCCTAATCAGGTTTAAGTTAATAATAGCTCTTTTGATTGTTCATGGCAAAACCCTTCAGTGATTCATTTCATTAGCTAAAACATCCATAACATGGCATCTCATATTATTCATAATCATACAGAGACAAACAAGCAACAACCATTTGTGATTACAAAATAAGGTTCTGTATATACATATATTCATCTTGGTATTCTAGAAGGAGTTTAGGCAACTAACATTGGCTTATAGCTTCTGGGAGAGTTTTCTTTTGCAAACATTTGTGCTTGAGTTAAACTCAGAATAATCTGGTTTCACTGAATCACAAAATTTTGTTTGCTATGTATTCTATTGAATCAGGAGCATCAGCACATAGGCAACCCTATTGCACCCCTAATTCCTTTCTATTTCAAGCCTCAGCACTATATACATGAGTATATTGCAGCTCAACATTATTTGCATTTTTCTGGGTTAAGCCAAAACCAATACTACTTGCCTATTCTTAACATTTTATTTTCTGGGTATTTGTTTATATCCCTAAATATTAACATATCAGAGATCTGAGTGTATAAACAGATTCAACACATAAAACTTTGTTATAATAAAACAAATGATCAATCAAAGAAAATCAAAACATATTCAGATTTAAATTCACAGATAAACATATATATATGAAAATACTCTTTAATAAAAATACTTTTATCTGGCTGCCTATATTAGGACTTATTGCCTTAGATTTTTGAGTGAGTTTTCTCACCTAGCTCTCTCCTTTGTTTCCTTAATTAACTGATGAACTCCTGCTCTTATCCTCAAGCTCTCTTTCTTCCCTTGTCTTATGATTTCTGTGGTATTGTTTTTCTTCCTTTTTTTTTCAAAATTCTTTTCTGAGGAGGAGAGGAGGCTGCTGTATATACTTGTATATATATACAGGGTTTCTCTTAGGGTTTTGGGTATTGGCTAAAGCCATTTTTGCCCACCAGAAAATCATGTTATCTGCATTTTAACCCAAAGTTTTACCCCTTCCCGGCTTAATTTGGGTGAAGAGAGAAAAGGGGTTACATTTTTCTTTCAGAAATTGCTTTTCAGAAAATACTTTTCCCCCCTTGTCTACAATCATGCTAAAAATGTGACTTGGTTTTGTTATTTATTAAATACTCTTTTCTAATTCTGCCTATACCAAGAACTTCTCTGTTTTTATCTTATTTTCCTATTTTTAGCTTTCATGTAAATGGTATGTACCTCCTTCATTTATTTATAAGAGAATTAGTTCTTTTTATATCTTCTTGCCTTTTATTTTCTGCTTATATTAAAATATGTCTATATATATATATTTTATTTCACTAGTTTGAACTCTAGTATTTTATTAGCACATGTATATGTTTATATATATATATATCACTCTGTATTGACACACACATGCACATGTATACTTAAGAAAAATATTCAGTAGCATACATATATTTATATTTACTTATGCATTCAGCTTTTAAAGATTTTAATATATATATATATATATATTCCCATACATATCTATATGTATTTATTCTTAAAGTTCAGAGATTTTTAGCTCTAGTTCATGTGTATACCCTGTGCACACATGTACACACATACTGATACACTATCAAGCCATAACAATCTCCTTCCAAAATTAATTTAAAAATTTATTTATATTTTCCAGAATGAATTCCTAAAATCTTGGGTCATTACATACACCCCTCCTTTTAGAAATTGTGTCCCACAATTTTTCCTAAGCTTAAAATAAATTTTAAACTTAATTCAGAGAACAAGTATATTCCCTACCAAATAGATTCTTAGTTCTATACTAACTAAAAATATATTCATCCAGAATAAAGAAAACAATCAAAAATCAGAATTACCTTAATCTAAAAATAGCCTAGGATAATTCATCCTAACTTTGTCTTCCAATTCCCATGTGCAATCACTAGGATCTAGACTCCATTGTACCTTCACAAGTTTCAGAGATTTATTCCTCAACTTCTTCACATCTTTTGCCAAAATTCCCACTGGATCCTTTTCATAAATCAAATTAGGATTTATCTGCACTTGGGTTGGGGTTTCAAGAAATTCTGCCTTGTCATGGACCCACCTTCTCAATTGTGATACATGAAAAACATCATGTATGCCTTGCATGTTTTCTGGTAATTCCAACTTATATGCCAAAGGACCAATTCTCTTCAGAATTTTGTATGGTCCAATATATCTTGGGGTTAATTTGCCTTGTTTTCCAAACCTCAGCACATTTTTCATGGGTGAGATTTTGATGAAAACAAAATTTCCCACCTCATATTCTACCTGCCTCCTTCTCATGTCTGCAAATTTCTTTTGCCTATCTTGAGCTGCTGTCATTCTTCTTCTTATCAACTCAATTTTCTCCTTGGTTTCTTGTATGTACTCAGGTCCTAAAATAGACCTTTCTCCTGCTTCTACCCAGCAAACAGGTGACAAGCAGGGTTTACCATACAAGGCTTCAAATGGAGCCATTCCTATGGTGCTTTGGTAGCTGTTGTTGTAGGTAAATTCAACTAGGTGAAGATAATCTTCCCAGTTGCCCCCAAAATCCAATATACATGCCCTCAACATGTCCTCCAAAACTTTGTTTACCACCTCAGTCTGCCCATCTGATTGAGGATGGTAGGCAGTACTTAAACATAGTTCACTTCCCATTGCTTCTTGAAAGCTTCTCCAGAATTTTGAAGTGAAGATGGTATCCCTATCACTCACAATGGTTTTGGGAATGCCATGTAACCTTACCACTTCTTTTATAAAAATTTGAGCTAGTTTTGGTGCTGTTCTTTCTGACTTGACTGGGATGAAGTGTGCTACCTTGGTTAGCCTATCCACTATCACCCATATGCTTGTATTACCTCTCTTAGATCTAGGCAGTCCATCTATGAAGTCCATAGATATGTCTTCCCACTTCCACTGTGGTACACTAAGAGGTTGCATCAACCCTGATGGTCTTTGAGTTTCAGCCTTGACTTGTTGGCAAGTCATACATTTGGCAATGTACTTGGCTATATCAGATTTCATCCCCTTCCACCAGAAGTCTCTTTTCAAATTTTGATACATTTTTGTGTTACCTGGGTGAATGGAGTATTTACTTTTGTGATATTCATTCAATATCTCCTTTTTCAATTCTATGTCCTCTGGTACACACACCCTATTCTGGTATCTCACATAACCATCTTTATCAATGTGGTGATTTATTACTTCCTCCCCTCTTGAGAGGAGCATTTTCTTCTCTAATAAGTGAGTATCTTGTTCTTGCATTTTTCCTACCTTTAGAATTAAATCTGGTTGAAGTGTCATTAAGCTCAACTTCCCTTTATTTTCTTGTGCACCATGCATCTGCTCATTAATGTGCACACAACCATTCTCCTCAATCTCTAACTCAGTTAGCAAAGATAAATTTTTAAATTCTTCTATCATCATCATAGCCAATTTAGCATGCTGTCTACTTAGAGCATCTGCAACTTTGTTTGCTTTCCCTGGTGTATAAAGTATGTCAAAGTCATAGGCAGCTAAGAACTCCACCCATCTGTGTTGCCTCATGTTCAAATCTTTTTGTGAAAACAAATATTTTAGAGACTTGTGGTCAGTGTAGAGTTCAAACTTAGTGCCTAACAAATAATGTCTCCAAAGTTTTAAAGCATATATCACAGCTGCTAATTCGAGATCATGTGTGGCATACCTTACTTCATGGGGTTTAAGTTGTCTGGATGCATATGCAATGACTTGGCCTTGTTGCATCAACACTGCACCCAAGCCAAATCCACTAGCATCAGTGTATACTACTAATTCTTCATTTCCATGTGGTACCTTTAGAATTGGAGCATTCACCAATGCCTCCTTCAATTGTTCAAAAGACTTTTCACATTTTTCTGACCAAACAAAAGCTTGGTTCTTCCTGGTTAGGTTAGTGAGTGGTGTAGAAATTTTTGAAAAATCTTTTATAAACCTTCTATAATATCCTGCCATCCCCATAAATGACCTCACTTCACTCACAGTGCTTGGCCTCTTCCATGCTTGGATAGCCACTACTTTATTGGGGTTCACAGAAATTCCTTTGGCAGATATAACATGGCCAAGAAAATGTACTTCCTCCTTCCAAAACACACATTTTGAAAATTTTGCCTTTAAATCTTTTTCCCTTAGTCTAGACAAAACCAGGTGCAAATGATGCTTATGTTCTTCCACTGTCTTAGAATAAATCAAAATGTCATCTATAAAAATAAGCACAAACTTGTCTAAACAATCTCTAAAGGTTCTGTTCATTAAATCTACAAAGTAAGATGGTGCATTGGTCAAGCCAAATGGCATAACCAAAAATTCATACAACCCATACCTAGTGTTAAAGGCAGTGTACTTGATGCTTGATTCTTCCACCTTCATTTGATGAAAACTAGATGCTAAGTCTAGTCTAGAAAATACTTTTGCCCCTGCTAATTGATCAAAAAGATCATCTATTCTTGGCAATGGGTATTTATTTTTAATAGTTACTTTGTTTAATTCTCTATAATCTATGCAGAGTCTTAAAGAACCATCTTGCTTCTTAACAAATACCACTGGTGCTCCCCATCAAGAATTACTTGGTCTTATAAAACCCTTTTCTTCCAATTCTTCTAACTGTTTCTTTAGTTCCTTTAGTTCATTTGGCCCCATTCTAGTTGGCTTTTTAATCACTGGGCTTGCTCCTGGAACTAAATTGATCTGGAATTCTACTGGTCTATGGTGTGGAATACCCTTGACCTCACCAAACACATCCAAATATTCATTGACTATGGGAATTTCTTCAATGGTTAGTTCACTGAAATCTTTTTCTGAGTCAACTAAATGATATAGTTTTCCTTCCTTAGCTACCTCACATAAAACTGTGATTCTCTGGCCTCTAGAATTTTGCAATGATATGGTGGATGAGTCTAAATTAATTATGGCTTTAAATTGCCTTAACCAGTCTACCCCCAATATAACACCTATATTTGGGTAATTCAAAACATATAAATTGGAAATAAAAATATTTCCCCCTATGTTTAATCCCACATCCACACAAATCATATTTAAAACACTAGAACTCCCCAATGGACTGTGTATATGCAATGGGGTTTCAACCAATATGCAATTCAGTTTTAGCATTCTAACCAGTTCATAAGAAATTAAGGAGTGAGTTGCCCCAGTATCATATACTACTGTTATGGGTATGGTACAAATAAGTAATGTACCTTCCACTTGGCTATGGTTTACAGTGTTACTTTCCACTGTGGCTTTGCCTTTTCCTTCCAAATTTGCCAATTTGCCTTGCTGTTTATACTCAGGACAATTCCTCTTCATATGCCCCTCTTTCCCACATAGATAGCATTTGAAAGCTCCTCCTTTCAATTCTGGACATTTTGGTTTGATATGCCCTTCCTTTCCACACTGATGGCACACAATTTTCTTCTTGTCTTCCTTAGCCTTGACATCTCCAGTGTTTTTGTTACTAGCCTCTTCTTTCTTCTTATCATAAGGGTGATACCTCCCCTTACCTTTCTTGTTATTATTGCTCTTAAAATTTCTGAACTTCTCCCTTTCCTTGTCATGCTGCTCCAACCTCAAAGCTAAGTCTATCACAT
Source organism: Allium fistulosum (assembly GCA_030737815.1). Lineage (NCBI taxonomy): Eukaryota > Viridiplantae > Streptophyta > Magnoliopsida > Asparagales > Amaryllidaceae > Allium > Allium fistulosum. The sequence continues at coordinate 427,022,398 of CM060903.1, forward strand.
GGTCAAAAGTCTTGTCTGCATAGGGTAACATGGCTCTGCTAAGTCCTGGATTCAAACCCTTTATGTACCTATCATTTTTAGATGCCTCATCTGCCACAAGCATTGCTCCATATGTGGAAAGCCCCTCAAACCTTTGAGTGTATTCTGTGACAGTCATGGTTCCTTGTCTAAGTCTAATGAATTCTTCTAACAAGGTAGTCTTTGCTGATGCTGGTACAAACCTTGCTTCCAACATCTCTTTGAATTGATTCCAAGTGATTTCATTCTCATTCCTTCCTGCAATGATTACTTCCCACCAGCCTAAAGCTACTCCTTTCAGCTGTCTTGAAGCCACTTGCCTCTTTCTTTGATCATCAAGTTGCATGTCATTGAAAATTCTTTCCAATGTTCTCAACCATGTTTGAATTTCCATGATACTCTCTGTCCCTTCAAAGCTTTTGCCTCCTAAATGAGTATATGTCTTAAGCAATTTTGAGAGTTCTTCATAGGGATTTTCTTGCCTTTGTCCTGCCCCATCCCTAAATGCTCTCACCAAGTCTTGCAGATTGACCATTGGTGGTGCATGGGAAGATCCTGCTCCCTGATTTGGTGGTCTCCCTACCATAATTTGCTAATAATAATTTACATAGCTGGTTAGTTAGATATTTTAGTTCCTTTTAATTTTATTTCTATCTAAGGACTTGATCCTTACTTCTACTATGTTGAATAACATAGCTCTGATACCAACTGAAATGACCCACCAGATTATACTCTAATTTCATAAGGAAATTTTTTTTTTTTTTAAAGAGGATATATATATATATATATAGATATATCATCCATTTCAATTATCATTCTCAGGGTCACTTTCTTTTTCCAATAAATCAAATATATCCAGGATCACAATAATCAACCAATATAAATATATCAGTACATTTACAAAAATAAGCACATACATGTGAGGATGTACATGCCTCTCTTGTTTGAATCAGAGTTTTGAAAAACAAGAGGATGTTGGATTGCTAATTTATTTCAGATATTATTATTTTTTTGATCAAACAATCCACTGGGAACAAACACATTAGTCTGTTTATACTAACTAAGAAGTGATCAAGAAATAATCAGTAGTAAACAAGCTTTTAATATAGATGTTTGTGTTAAGTTCTGAATAGTGTCAAAATCAGTATAAAATAAAGTGGATCCTAAGGAAACACAAGCAACATCTAGGCGTAATGGAAACGCGCCTAACTTATACATACAAGGTCACGAGTTCGAGTGCTATGCTGGTCGGTTCAAACACAATTTTTGTTTTTCATTTTTTTTTTGCATTTTTCTTCTGTACAATTTGAAACTTGTTATCTACCTGTCTGCATATACATATTTTATTTTGCCTAAGATCCATCATACAAAACAAATATCCTTGCTTAATCATTTTTGAATTCCATTCCTACAACCTAGAAGGCTTCATGATTGAATGATAAGAGTGTTTATCATTTTCCAGGTTTGTATTTCTTCTTATAAGATTTGTCTGGCATTTAAAATGCATTTGGTTAGAATCTGAGTAAAATTCAGATTCTTATTTCAAATACAAAGGAAAAGGTGAGGTAAAATCTGCACTTAAACATGTTTATGTGCATATATATCTGCAACTATTTGAATCTGGCTTCCATCTATCTTACTACAGATCCTTTCTTTATTTAAAAATAGGACATGAAGCATTTGTATGGAACAAGTTAAATAAACCTTGCAGCCATATAAAAACATTCAACCTATGTCTATTTCTTTTGCATACATATGTTATATTAGAAAATAAAACCAGTTTGATTATCTGAGAATCAACTCTCCAGATTTTCCAAAAACTTAAATCCTTTTTAAAGTCTCAAGATTGACTAATACATTTATAAAATGTAATCATTCAATTTTTTTAACATAGTGTTCTTGCTAAATCTACTTACAAGATTTGATCAAAATCCTTTTTAAGCATAACAGAAATTTAACTAGGTTCATAGATTCCAGATACAAGTCAAATTCTTAACAAAATGCCTAACAAAATATCAATCCAATATTCAACACTTAATTCAAGTAGCAATTTAAATTGTCAATACATGCAGATTTCAACATTTAGGCTCTTATCTAACTAAGTTTTAGCATGCTATATCTTCTTCTCAAGGCCTTGCTCCTACTCCTATTTAGTTGCTGCAATCCCTGAAAAAGCATTGGAAACTGCCTCATTTTAAATGAGACACCCCAGATGCCAATAGCACACTAGGGTCAGACACATGTCTGGTATGAGAAAATTCACAAAAGCAATTTGTTAATTAGTTTAAAATCAAGTTAAGTACAAATACATAAGGTTCTGTCCTTTGGAATTAGGTAAATACTTGTGTGCATGCTCTGTGTCATTGTGCATGTGCACACTTAAATTTTCTCCCCAGAGACTACATATATATATATAGCACAAACATTCAAGCATACAATTCAATCATAGACAAACAATCATTCATACCAAACAGGAAAATAACTGATATGAGTTAAATCACTCATTCAATACTCATATTTCAAATCTGGGAAAAACTCTAGTTTTCTCATCTGCTCAAGTATTACTTCCTTGGTATATTTATCTATCCTTGGTCTCACCTGCAATACTTATGAATCAATGGACACACTGTAATGAACTAATTCACTCCATTACACAAAGATCTCAGGACTTAAACAAGCCATGTGTCAACTTATGTTACTCAAGCACACAAGTCATTCCTGCAGTGTTCTTGACCCCAATTTCCTAATCAGGTTTAAGTTAATAATAGCTCTTTTGATTGTTCATGGCAAAACCCTTCAGTGATTCATTTCATTAGCTAAAACATCCATAACATGGCATCTCATATTATTCATAATCATACAGAGACAAACAAGCAACAACCATTTGTGATTACAAAATAAGGTTCTGTATATACATATATTCATCTTGGTATTCTAGAAGGAGTTTAGGCAACTAACATTGGCTTATAGCTTCTGGGAGAGTTTTCTTTTGCAAACATTTGTGCTTGAGTTAAACTCAGAATAATCTGGTTTCACTGAATCACAAAATTTTGTTTGCTATGTATTCTATTGAATCAGGAGCATCAGCACATAGGCAACCCTATTGCACCCCTAATTCCTTTCTATTTCAAGCCTCAGCACTATATACATGAGTATATTGCAGCTCAACATTATTTGCATTTTTCTGGGTTAAGCCAAAACCAATACTACTTGCCTATTCTTAACATTTTATTTTCTGGGTATTTGTTTATATCCCTAAATATTAACATATCAGAGATCTGAGTGTATAAACAGATTCAACACATAAAACTTTATTATAATAAAACAAATGATCAATCAAAGAAAATCAAAACATATTCAGATTTAAATTCACAGATAAACATATATATATGAAAATACTCTTTAATAAAAATACTTTTATCTGGCTGCCTATATTAGGACTTATTGCCTTAGATTTTTGAGTGAGTTTTCTCACCTAGCTCTCTCCTTTGTTTCCTTAATTAACTGATGAACTCCTGCTCTTATCCTCAAGCTCTCTTTCTTCCCTTGTCTTATGATTTCTGTGGTATTGTTTTTCTTCCTTTTTTTTTCAAAATTCTTTTCTGATGAGGAGAGGAGGCTGCTGTATATACTTGTATATATATACAGGGTTTCTCTTAGGGTTTTGGGTATTGGCTAAAGCCATTTTTGCCCACCAGAAAATCATGTTATCTGCATTTTAACCCAAAGTTTTACCCCTTCCCGGCTTAATTTGGGTGAAGAGAGAAAAGGGGTTACATTTTTCTTTCAGAAATTGCTTTTCAGAAAATACTTTTCCCCCCTTGTCTACAATCATGCTAAAAATGTGACTTGGTTTTGTTATTTATTAAATACTCTTTTCTAATTCTGCCTATACCAAGAACTTCTCTGTTTTTATCTTATTTTCCTATTTTTAGCTTTCATGTAAATGGTATGTACCTCCTTCATTTATTTATAAGAGAATTAGTTCTTTTTATATCTTCTTGCCTTTTATTTTCTGCTTATATTAAAATATGTCTATATATATATATTTTATTTCACTAGTTTGAACTCTAGTATTTTATTAGCACATGTATATGTTTATATATATATATATCACTCTGTATTGACACACACATGCACATGTATACTTAAGAAAAATATTCAGTAGCATACATATATTTATATTTACTTATGCATTCAGCTTTTAAAGATTTTAATATATATATATATATATATTTATTCCCATACATATCTATATGTATTTATTCTTAAAGTTCAGAGATTTTTAGCTCTAGTTCATGTGTATACCCTGTGCACACATGTACACACATACTGATACACTATCAAGCCATAACAATCTCCTTCCAAAATTAATTTAAAAATTATTTTAAATTTATTTATATTTTCCAGAATGAATTCCTAAAATCTTGGGTCATTACATACACCCCTCCTTTTAGAAATTGTGTCCCACAATTTTTCCTAAGCTTAAAATAAATTTTAAACTTAATTCAGAGAACAAGTATATTCCCTACCAAATAGATTCTTAGTTCTATACTAACTAAAAATATATTCATCCAGAATAAAGAAAACAATCAAAAATCAGAATTACCTTAATCTAAAAATAGCCTAGGATAATTCATCCTAACTTTGTCTTCCAATTCCCATGTGCAATCACTAGGATCTAGACTCCATTGTACCTTCACAAGTTTCAGAGATTTATTCCTCAACTTCTTCACATCTTTTGCCAAAATTCCCACTGGATCCTTTTCATAAATCAAATTAGGATTTATCTGCACTTGGGTTGGGGTTTCAAGAATTTCTGCCTTGTCATGGACCCACCTTCTCAATTGTGATACATGAAAAACATCATGTATGCCTTGCATGTTTTCTGGTAATTCCAACTTATATGCCAAAGGACCAATTCTCTTCAGAATTTTGTATGGTCCAATATATCTTGGGGTTAATTTGCCTTGTTTTCCAAACCTCAGCACATTTTTCATGGGTGAGATTTTGATGAAAACAAAATTTCCCACCTCATATTCTACCTGCCTCCTTCTCATGTCTGCAAATTTCTTTTGCCTATCTTGAGCTGCTGTCATTCTTCTTCTTATCAACTCAATTTTCTCCTTGGTTTCTTGTATGTACTCAGGTCCTAAAATAGACCTTTCTCCTGCTTCTACCCAGCAAACAGGTGACAAGCAGGGTTTACCATACAAGGCTTCAAATGGAGCCATTCCTATGGTGCTTTGGTAGCTGTTGTTGTAGGTAAATTCAACTAGGTGAAGATAATCTTCCCAGTTGCCCCCAAAATCCAATATACATGCCCTCAACATGTCCTCCAAAACTTTGTTTACCACCTCAGTCTGCCCATCTGATTGAGGATGGTAGGCAGTACTTAAACATAGTTCACTTCCCATTGCTTCTTGAAAGCTTCTCCAGAATTTTGAAGTGAAGATGGTATCCCTATCACTCACAATGGTTTTGGGAATGCCATGTAACCTTACCACTTCTTTTATAAAAATTTGAGCTAGTTTTGGTGCTGTTCTTTCTGACTTGACTGGGATGAAGTGTGCTACCTTGGTTAGCCTATCCACTATCACCCATATGCTTGTATTACCTCTCTTAGATCTAGGCAGTCCATCTATGAAGTCCATAGATATGTCTTCCCACTTCCACTGTGGTACACTAAGAGGTTGCATCAACCCTGATGGTCTTTGAGTTTCAGCCTTGACTTGTTGGCAAGTCATACATTTGGCAATGTACTTGGCTATATCAGATTTCATCCCCTTCCACCAGAAGTCTCTTTTCAAATTTTGATACATTTTTGTGTTACCTGGGTGAATGGAGTATTTACTTTTGTGATATTCATTCAATATCTCCTTTTTCAATTCTATGTCCTCTGGTACACACACCCTATTCTGGTATCTCACATAACCATCTTTATCAATGTGGTGATTTATTACTTCCTCCCCTCTTGAGAGGAGCATTTTCTTCTCTAATAAGTGAGTATCTTGTTCTTGCATTTTTCCTACCTTTAGAATTAAATCTGGTTGAAGTGTCATTAAGCTCAACTTCCCTTTATTTTCTTGTGCACCATGCATCTGCTCATTAATGTGCACACAACCATTCTCCTCAATCTCTAACTCAGTTAGCAAAGATAAATTTTTAAATTCTTCTATCATCATCATAGCCAATTTAGCATGCTGTCTACTTAGAGCATCTGCAACTTTGTTTGCTTTCCCTGGTGTATAAAGTATGTCAAAGTCATAGGCAGCTAAGAACTCCACCCATCTGTGTTGCCTCATGTTCAAATCTTTTTGTGAAAACAAATATTTTAGAGACTTGTGGTCAGTGTAGAGTTCAAACTTAGTGCCTAACAAATAATGTCTCCAAAGTTTTAAAGCATATATCACAGCTGCTAATTCGAGATCATGTGTGGCATACCTTACTTCATGGGGTTTAAGTTGTCTGGATGCATATGCAATGACTTGGCCTTGTTGCATCAACACTGCACCCAAGCCAAATCCACTAGCATCAGTGTATACTACTAATTCTTCATTTCCATGTGGTACCTTTAGAATTGGAGCATTCACCAATGCCTCCTTCAATTGTTCAAAAGACTTTTCACATTTTTCTGACCAAACAAAAGCTTGGTTCTTCCTGGTTAGGTTAGTGAGTGGTGTAGAAATTTTTGAAAAATCTTTTATAAACCTTCTATAATATCCTGCCATCCCCATAAATGACCTCACTTCACTCACAGTGCTTGGCCTCTTCCATGCTTGGATAGCCACTACTTTATTGGGGTTCACAGAAATTCCTTTGGCAGATATAACATGGCCAAGAAAATGTACTTCCTCCTTCCAAAACACACATTTTGAAAATTTTGCCTTTAAATCTTTTTCCCTTAGTCTAGACAAAACCAGGTGCAAATGATGCTTATGTTCTTCCACTGTCTTAGAATAAATCAAAATGTCATCTATAAAAATAAGCACAAACTTGTCTAAACAATCTCTAAAGGTTCTGTTCATTAAATCTACAAAGTAAGATGGTGCATTGGTCAAGCCAAATGGCATAACCAAAAATTCATACAACCCATACCTAGTGTTAAAGGCAGTGTACTTGATGCTTGATTCTTCCACCTTCATTTGATGAAAACCAGATGCTAAGTCTAGTCTAGAAAATACTTTTGCCCCTGCTAATTGATCAAAAAGATCATCTATTCTTGGCAATGGGTATTTATTTTTAATAGTTACTTTGTTTAATTCTCTATAATCTATGCAGAGTCTTAAAGAACCATCTTGCTTCTTAACAAATACCACTGGTGCTCCCCAGCAAGAATTACTTGGTCTTATAAAACCCTTTTCTTCCAATTCTTCTAACTGTTTCTTTAGTTCCTTTAGTTCATTTGGCCCCATTCTAGTTGGCTTTTTAATCACTGGGCTTGCTCCTGGAACTAAATTGATCTGGAATTCTACTGGTCTATGGTGTGGAATACCCTTGACCTCACCAAACACATCCAAATATTCATTGACTATGGGAATTTCTTCAATGGTTAGTTCACTGAAATCTTTTTCTGAGTCAACTAAATGATATAGTTTTCCTTCCTTAGCTACCTCACATAAAACTGTGATTCTCTGGCCTCTAGAATTTTGCAATGATATGGTGGATGAGTCTAAATTAATTATGGCTTTAAATTGCCTTAACCAGTCTACCCCCAATATAACACCTATATTTGGGTAATTCAAAACATATAAATTGGAAATAAAAATATTTCCCCCTATGTTTAATCCCACATCCACACAAATCATATTTAAAACACTAGAACTCCCCAATGGACTGTGTATATGCAATGGGGTTTCAACCAATATGCAATTCAGTTTTAGCATTCTAACCAGTTCATAAGAAATTAAGGAGTGAGTTGCCCCAGTATCATATACTACTGTTATGGGTATGGTACAAATAAGTAATGTACCTTCCACTTGGCTATGGTTTACAGTGTTACTTTCCACTGTGGCTTTGCCTTTTCCTTCCAAATTTGCCAATTTGCCTTGCTGTTTATACTCAGGACAATTCCTCTTCATATGCCCCCTCTTTCCCACATAGATAGCATTTGAAAGCTCCTCCTTTCAATTCTGGACATTTTGGTTTGATATGCCCTTCCTTTCCACACTGATGGCACACAATTTTCTTCTTGTCTTCCTTAGCCTTGACATCTCCAGTGTTTTTGTTACTAGCCTCTTCTTTCTTCTTATCATAAGGGTGATACCTCCCCTTACCTTTCTTGTTATTATTGCTCTTAAAATTTCTGAACTTCTCCCTTTCCTTGTCATGCTGCTCCAACCTCAAAGCTAAGTCTATCACATGGTCAAAAGTCTTGTCTGCATAGGGTAACATGGCTCTGCTAAGTCCTGGATTCAAACCCTTTATGTACCTATCATTTTTAGATGCCTCATTTGCCACAAGCATTGCTCCATATGTGGAAAGCCCCTCAAACCTTTGAGTGTATTCTGTGACAGTCATGGTTCCTTGTCTAAGTCTAATGAATTCTTCTAACAAGGTAGTCTTTGCTGATGCTGGTACAAACCTTGCTTCCAACATCTCTTTGAATTGATTCCAAGTGATTTCATTCTCATTCCTTCCTGCAATGATTACTTCCCACCAGCCTAAAGCTACTCCTTTCAGCTGTCTTGAAGCCACTTGCCTCTTTCTTTGATCATCAAGTTGCATGTCATTGAAAATTCTTTCCAATGTTCTCAACCATGTTTGAATTTCCATGATACTCTCTGTCCCTTCAAAGCTTTTGCCTCCTAAATGAGTATATGTCTTAAGCAATTTTGAGAGTTCTTCATAGGGATTTTCTTGCCTTTGTCCTGCCCCATCCCTAAATGCTCTCACCAAGTCTTGCAGATTGACCATTGGTGGTGCATGGGAAGATCCTGCTCCCTGATTTGGTGGTCTCCCTACCATAGTTTGCTAATAATAATTTACATAGCTGGTTAGTTAGATATTTTAGTTCCTTTTAATTTTATTTCTATCTAAGGACTTGATCCTTACTTCTACTATGTTGAATAACATAGCTCTGATACCAACTGAAATGACCCACCAGATTATACTCTAATTTCATAAGGAAATTTTTTTTTTTTAAAGAGGATATATATATATATATATATATATATAGATATATCATCTATTTCAATTATCATTCTCAGGGTCACTTTCTTTTTCCAATAAATCAAATATATCCAGGATCACAATAATCAACCAATATAAATATATCAGTACATTTACAAAAATAAGCACATACATGTGAGGATGTACATGCCTCTCTTGTTTGAATCAGAGTTTTGAAAAACAAGAGGATGTTGGATTGCTAATTTATTTCAGATATTATTTTTTTTTGATCAAACAATCCACTGGGAACAAACACATTAGTCTGTTTATACTAACTAAGAAGTGATCAAGAAATAATCAGTAGTAAACAAGCTTTTAATATAGATGTTTGTGTTAAGTTCTGAATAGTGTCAAAATCAGTATAAAATAAAGTGGATCCTAAGGAAACACAAGCAACATCTAGGCGTAATGGAAACGCGCCTAACTTATACATACAAGGTCACGAGTTCGAGTGCTATGCTGGTCGGTTCAAACACAATTTTTGTTTTTCATTTTTTTTTGCATTTTTCTTCTGTACAATTTGAAACTTGTTATCTACCTGTCTGCATATACATATTTTATTTTGCCTAAGATCCATCATACAAAACAAATATCCTTGCTTAATCATTTTTGAATTCCATTCCTACAACCTAGAAGGCTTCATGATTGAATGATAAGAGTGTTTATCATTTTCCAGGTTTGTATTTCTTCTTATAAGATTTGTCTGGCATTTAAAATGCATTTGGTTAGAATCTGAGTAAAATTCAGATTCTTATTTCAAATACAAAGGAAAAGGTGAGGTAAAATCTGCACTTAAACATGTTTATGTGCATATATATCTGCAACTATTTGAATCTGGCTTCCATCTATCTTACTACAGATCCTTTCTTTATTTAAAAATAGGACATGAAGCATTTGTATGGAACAAGTTAAATAAACCTTGCAGCCATATAAAAACATTCAACCTATGTCTATTTCTTTTGCATACATATGTTATATTAGAAAATAAAACCAGTTTGATTATCTGAGAATCAACTCTCCAGATTTTCCAAAAACTTAAATCCTTTTTAAAGTCTCAAGATTGACTAATACATTTATAAAATGTAATCATTCAATTTTTTTAACATAGTGTTCTTGCTAAATCTACTTACAAGATTTGATCAAAATCCTTTTTAAGCATAACAGAAATTTAACTAGGTTCATAGATTCCAGATACAAGTCAAATTCTTAACAAAATGCCTAACAAAATATCAATCCAATATTCAACACTTAATTCAAGTAGCAATTTAAATTGTCAATACATGCAGATTTCAACATTTAGGCTCTTATCTAACTAAGTTTTAGCATGCTATATCTTCTTCTCAAGGCCTTGCTCCTACTCCTATTTAGTTGCTGCAATCCCTGAAAAAGCATTGGAAACTGCCTCATTTTAAATGAGACACCCCAGATGCCAATAGCACACTAGGGTCAGACACATGTCTGGTATGAGAAAATTCACAAAAGCAATTTGTTAATTAGTTTAAAATCAAGTTAAGTACAAATACATAAGGTTCTGTCCTTTGGAATTAGGTAAATACTTGTGTGCATGCTCTGTGTCATTGTGCATGTGCACACTTAAATTTTCTCCCCAGAGACTACATATATATATATAGCACAAACATTCAAGCATACAATTCAATCATAGACAAACAATCATTCATACCAAACAGGAAAATAACTGATATGAGTTAAATCACTCATTCAATACTCATATTTCAAATCTGGGAAAAACTCTAGTTTTCTCATCTGCTCAAGTATTACTTCCTTGGTATATTTATCTATCCTTGGTCTCACCTGCAATACTTATGAATCAATGGACACACTGTAATGAACTAATTCACTCCATTACACAAAGATCTCAGGACTTAAACAAGCCATGTGTCAACTTATGTTACTCAAGCACACAAGTCATTCCTGCAGTGTTCTTGACCCCAATTTCCTAATCAGGTTTAAGTTAATAATAGCTCTTTTGATTGTTCATGGCAAAACCCTTCAGTGATTCATTTCATTAGCTAAAACATCCATAACATGGCATCTCATATTATTCATAATCATACAGAGACAAACAAGCAACAACCATTTGTGATTACAAAATAAGGTTCTGTATATACATATATTCATCTTGGTATTCTAGAAGGAGTTTAGGCAACTAACATTGGCTTATAGCTTCTGGGAGAGTTTTCTTTTGCAAACATTTGTGCTTGAGTTAAACTCAGAATAATCTGGTTTCACTGAATCACAAAATTTTGTTTGCTATGTATTCTATTGAATCAGGAGCATCAGCACATAGGCAACCCTATTGCACCCCTAATTCCTTTCTATTTCAAGCCTCAGCACTATATACATGAGTATATTGCAGCTCAACATTATTTGCATTTTTCTGGGTTAAGCCAAAACCAATACTACTTGCCTATTCTTAACATTTTATTTTCTGGGTATTTGTTTATATCCCTAAATATTAACATATCAGAGATCTGAGTGTATAAACAGATTCAACACATAAAACTTTGTTATAATAAAACAAATGATCAATCAAAGAAAATCAAAACATATTCAGATTTAAATTCACAGATAAACATATATATATGAAAATACTCTTTAATAAAAATACTTTTATCTGGCTGCCTATATTAGGACTTATTGCCTTAGATTTTTGAGTGAGTTTTCTCACCTAGCTCTCTCCTTTGTTTCCTTAATTAACTGATGAACTCCTGCTCTTATCCTCAAGCTCTCTTTCTTCCCTTGTCTTATGATTTCTGTGGTATTGTTTTTCTTCCTTTTTTTTTCAAAATTCTTTTCTGAGGAGGAGAGGAGGCTGCTGTATATACTTGTATATATATACAGGGTTTCTCTTAGGGTTTTGGGTATTGGCTAAAGCCATTTTTGCCCACCAGAAAATCATGTTATCTGCATTTTAACCCAAAGTTTTACCCCTTCCCGGCTTAATTTGGGTGAAGAGAGAAAAGGGGTTACATTTTTCTTTCAGAAATTGCTTTTCAGAAAATACTTTTCCCCCCTTGTCTACAATCATGCTAAAAATGTGACTTGGTTTTGTTATTTATTAAATACTCTTTTCTAATTCTGCCTATACCAAGAACTTCTCTGTTTTTATCTTATTTTCCTATTTTTAGCTTTCATGTAAATGGTATGTACCTCCTTCATTTATTTATAAGAGAATTAGTTCTTTTTATATCTTCTTGCCTTTTATTTTCTGCTTATATTAAAATATGTCTATATATATATATTTTATTTCACTAGTTTGAACTCTAGTATTTTATTAGCACATGTATATGTTTATATATATATATATATATATCACTCTGTATTGACACACACATGCACATGTATACTTAAGAAAAATATTCAGTAGCATACATATATTTATATTTACTTATGCATTCAGCTTTTAAAGATTTTAATATATATATATATATATATATATATATTTATTCCCATACATATCTATATGTATTTATTCTTAAAGTTCAGAGATTTTTAGCTCTAGTTCATGTGTATACCCTGTGCACACATGTACACACATACTGATACACTATCAAGCCATAACAATCTCCTTCCAAAATTAATTTAAAAATTATTTTAAATTTATTTATATTTTCCAGAATGAATTCCTAAAATCTTGGGTCATTACAGATTCAGTGTTGCGGTTGGATTCTTTAGCGTCCCTTAAGCGTGACATGAGATGGTCCACCAAGGCTTCCTGCTGGGATGTGAAGCGGTTAGTTACTTCAACCACAACTCTGTCCAAATCTGCCCTAGTAATTACTGCAGGCTGTTCTGTGGCAGAAATGGTTGGGTTAGCCTGTCCTTCATTTGTTACCGCTGCTGGAGGAGGACGATTTACTTGATCCGTGACAGCTAGATCTGGAAGACTGCTGGATGCGATGTTTTTTCCTTTGTTAACATCTTTTCTCTGTTTGGGAGGCATGTTTTCTAAGTGGCGGACGATGCTGTTAGGAAAGCTTTGTTAAGTGGATGAAGCTGAAGCTTCGAGCTTCTAGTTCTCAGTGAAAGCACCAAAAATGTTTGCACAAAAAATGGACAAACACCTCAAAGTTGTATGATTTAGTAGATCTTATGTTGTTCTTAGTGATTTGAGTGATTTATGCAAATATATGAAAAGCAGGGGCTAAACTGTAAAAAGACACGCAGATTTATAGTGGTTCAGCCAGAATGTGCCTACGTCCACTTTATATATTATTTCTCTTCTCTTGTTATGATTACAAGTACAAAGCTTTGATACCAGTAAAAGAAAGTTGTTTGAAAGTTCTCTCCGTGCTTGAGCTCTCAAACTTGTCCCCCATTGTTGTACCCCTGCCCCTCTATTTATAGAATGAGGTTGGGAGCAGGGGTCTTGGATGTATATAGCTGCTGGCGGGCCTGGGCTGATGTGATCTGGCCTGGCACGTCTTGGTCCGGTAGCATTTGGTCCGGTGGTAGGAGATGAATTGGTTCGGCGAAGCTTGGAGGTGGGTTGGTTCGGCATTGGTTTGAAGGTGGGTTGGTTCGACATTGGTTTGAAGGAGGTTGGCTCGGCATTGTTTGAAGGAGGTTGGCTCGGCATTGGTTTGAAGGAAGTTGGTTCGGCATTGTTTGAAGGAGGTTGGCTCGGCATCGTTTGAAGGAAGTTGGTTCGGCATTGTTTGAAGGAGGTTGGCTCGGCATTGGTTTGAAGGAAGTTGGTTCGGCATTGTTTGAAGGAGGTTGGCTCGGCATTGTTTGAAGGAGGTTGGCTCGGCATCGTTTGAAGGAAGTTGGTTCGGCATTGTTTGAAGGAGGTTGGCTCGGCATCGTTTGAAGGAGGTTGGCTCGGCATCGTTTGAAGGCCGGATGGAATTTAGGCGAGCGTGAATGAATTAAGCTTCTTGCTCTTGAGCTCTTCTGGGTGAGAACACGCCCAACAGCTAGTGATCATTCAGAGTGTCCAAACCACTGATCGATCTCCATTACCAAATTAAAAGAGTTTGCAATCTTTCCTTCACCATATCCTCGCTAAAATTTTGTTCGAAGTTCTTATGTGTTCACGGGTTTGAAGGAAGGGGTGGAAATGATGATGGGAAGCACGGTTTGCTCTCGGGCATGCGAGAAGATCGACGATGACCGAGTCTAGTTAAGGTGACGATGAGGCCAGGTCAAAGGCGGCAGCCCACCTTCGGTTTGAGATATAAGAGAAGCAATGGTTTTTGAGATGCATAAATCAAACAATGGTTGTACTTAGTTAGATTGGCGATGACTGGTTTGCCCAATAATTGAAACAATAGTATGGAGATCAAAGCGATGGCTAGTGCAAGGTGTTGGATGTAGTTGCATGGAAGAAAATCACAAGGGTAAAGAACAAATAGCTAGAAAATGAATGCAGGGAGCTAAAAATTTCTAAGTTCTATTTATATACAACACTTAGAAAACTGTTCAGTATCGATAGCCGATCTGTAACGAATGGTGTGATCACATGTAAAAAAAGAAAAAAACGAGAGAAGAAATCTACTTAACTAGAGATTGGTGTAGCTTTCAGAAAACTTTCGGCAATGGTTGAAGACTTTATATAGTTGACTTTGGTTTTTACATATGCAGAGAGGACGTGGTTCAATAACTGTATGAAATGGCATGTCGACTGTCTCAAAGTAAATGTAACATTTCACAATAACAGTTCAGATGATAAGAACATCACTGCAGATCGAATTCGGTTGCTTGTTTTGATCCAAAGAATGCTTTGTTGCCCCAAAAGCATACTTTGTGAGGAAGTGTTATTTGGCATTTGAACTAAGCAACATCTCGAGGGATGTGGATTTCAAAATGATGGAGGTATGAATTAAGAAGCTTAGGAGATGTCAAGATTAAAGAATGATGGTAGCTCAAAAAATTTGACTAAGTATATGAGAAGTCAAATCGGTCAGCGTCGAATAGTTTTGAGGGATCAGTACCAATTGGTCTAGAATCAAAATGGGACCTACTCTAGCCTGTGGATTGTTCTACAATCAGGTTTTTAGAAAAAGACAAGTTTTGAGGGAGCAAAAATATAACAACCCGCACATTAATGGGTCCTAATTCTGAAAAAATCGAAACCCAAGTCCATTAGGGTACAAATTGCTGGTTTTGAAACCTTTAACAAACATAAGTATATCAGAGAGCGACCAATATAAACTCACAACAGAATAGAAAATATAATAGAACATGAATACTGATTGAGGCTACTACCTTGGAATCAATAATATTCCTTGGATATCTGATTGCCTTGTCAGCGTTGAGAATGAATAAGAAGACTCCACCATCTGCAGTTCCCGTCTTGCACCAGTAGCTTGTCCTCTAAATCTATCATGCGATTTGTAATGAGGAGTGGGTCAGAACAACGTTTTGGTGACTAAAAAGATTACGCACTTTACCTATAACATTAATTCATGCCGATTGATTTCCATTTAGGTGTCATGTCTATTATTTATAGCTAATCCGTTCAATCCTATGCGCACGTACGATATGCCAAACTTCCCCAGGGATAACTATGTATGTATATATGTATGCATGTATATGTCCTCATACACACATACACTCACACACACGCGCACGCGCGCACGCACACACGTATGTATATATATGTATATATATATATATATATAAATGTATACTACCCAAAACCCCTGACCACTTAATACTTCTTAAACAGGGAGGAGGCAGACCCAACAGGCATTTAATACCTCAACCCCGAAGTGGGCAAACTATAGAGACCGATGACCCCCATATACGGCTTTATACTATAATTGCCATATAATTAACACATCTCAAAGGCTCATCTAAGGTTCAACTATCCCACCTTCGACAAACAACTAACTAACTAACTAACTTTGAGGTCTGTGCGTATCCCATACAGATTCTAAACCAGTAGAAAGTTAAATCCTTCAGGGCATTACCCAAGCCTTTGCTACCGACAGCTCGGGACCGCTGATGGTCATAGCCTATATGCCAGCCCTACTACTAAACACTATTCCAACAATAATACTGACATAGCCCATCGACCTTCCATAGCTAAAATCCCATTTAGACTAACCTATTGTACGTCAAGGAAATTGCTCCTTTCAGTTATTTAATACCTCTTATTAGAAATGAAGCCGACCTCATTTCCTTAGAAGTATTGGGCCATTAAATACTTCAAATCCAAGGCAAACCCTTGGTATGTTTTCCCCAACCTATCCGCTACACATATCCCTTCCTCAAGGGTCCTATGGTTGGGATGTCCCACATCAGTAGTAATTATACACAACTACCGGTAGCCTCTAGGTGAAGGGCAGACTTTTATTGTGTAACTCCACCGACATCACATCCCAAACCACTAAAGCAAACCAACCATCCTAAGCTTAAATGTTGGGCTAGGACCACTAATTCACGCTTGTTCTAATCGTATAATTAAGGCAGATAATTTCCCGCTATGAAAATTATACCAACTTCTAGTATTTAATTCCTATCTTATACGCTTATTTACTATATTAACGTAAATATCAATTGTCCATGGTAATTGTCATTATTATTCATTGGTCAATCTATAATAACAATTATTTATCCATTCTAATTCAACCTATTACGCTTATTTCATTTCCTATAAATTCCATATTAAATCCTTCAATTGGTCCCACTAAACATATTTATGTCCCAGTTTAATTCCATTAACTTCCTATAAACTTCACATTTATTGTGCTATTAATTTTGGAGTTACCATCTCTTTGCCATCTACACATCCCAATCCTGTAATTTACTATGCTATTTATAATTAGACGACCTAATTATAAAAAATATGAATACCGATGTATATTATGCTATAATTATATTTTTATTTTTAATTGGTAAGGGCGGTTATATGTGTGTGTATACCTATTCTACAATAATCTGCCTTTTCGACCCTCAAAATTGACACTAAAACGTCAGCCGTATTCACGTGCCGAACATCCAAGTGTCGAAAAGACAGATTGTTGGGGGAAAATCAAGAGAAGACAGAATAGTATCTCACATCATGACTAGTAATATATAATATACAACCGATCTTTACAAAAAAACTATAATATACATACATCAATCAGAGTACACTAATCTATCATCAACCTGGACGGTTATAACAACTTTTCCTCACAAATACTAATAAATACAATGCAACAAATGCAGCAAAAATAAAGATACGTAAATACATCTTGGAGGCATCCGGCTCATCTCCTAAAGCTCCAAAGCATCCATAACTAATCTGGAAATATGCTCAGGCTAACCCGAGCATTATAAGAAAATAACGCCTAGATCAGTCTGGTAGACCAGCGTGAGAAAAACAAATCAAATGGATTTTTAATGTTACAAAACCTTTCAAAATAAACGTATCTCATAAGACCATGCCACACATAAACATGGACAGGTTTTTACCTTATGGTAACCAAACCGTTTTATTATAAGATCCAGTGATATTATAACAATATATAGGGTTTAGAATAAATATTTAATCATAGCCGAAATGGTTACATTGATTACATTCCACCATACATACTATATAATCAGGAAATAATGCAATACCATCATTTATCCATACAAGTTGTTCTGGGGCTGAACAAACCAAAGGCACTACTTCTACTACATCCTTAGGATCAGTAGGAAGTATCCCTTGTACTTCAAAGAACTCTGCCTTCAATCATCTTAAAGATGTCTCCAATTCGAACGCTTATGCCATTTCAAAGTGGGTTTTCGATAATATATTTGATCCCGGTCTTCCTGAACCGGCAACGATAGTTTTAAAAACTGGCCAACAATTGATAGTTGGTTATTTAACTATCAAATAAACAAACAATCCAACCAGAGAATTAATCTCACATGGAAACCAAACATGGTTAAGCACATAAGCAACCACTAAGCCATTTTAATTAATCCTTTCATAATAAACTCGCTTTGTAAACATTTGTATTAAAATACTTTTACAAAGATATATTCACAAACTCTCTCTACTAATTTCAATGCTTGGAAAATATTCATATACTTGTTTAAACTGTATAAGTATACTCACAAAACATTTCACTTCCAATACTTAGAAAACTTCTTTATGTACTTATATCAACAATATAAGTATATTCATAAACACTAACTTCTAATACTTTGGAAATGTACCCATATACTTATCTTAACGATATAAGTATATTCAAAAATCTTAAGAAATATTTTATTTCCAAAACCATACTCATTTAGGTTAAAACAAATGTTATTTAAATGTTGGTAAAAATAAATTGTAACACCCAAATTTTATCAAATATTTTATTTTAAAGACTTTGGTGTTTGATTACTTAAAAATTAAATTTTGGAAATTTTCTTGTAATGATTTTTAATCAATTGCCCAAATTTTAATAAATATAAACAATTTCTGTAATTTTGATTTGGGTTAAGGTTTAACTTTAATAGGAATTTTTAAATTTTAAATTCTAACTGCCAAATCTTTTATCTTGAACTGTATATAATTGTACAACATTTGTTCCACATTTGTTTCGGTTGAATAGGTTTTATACTTTTAAAATTTAGTAATAAATAGTGTGAAACAAGAAATAAATTTTACGTTTCTTTTATACGTATATACATCCGTTTTCTTAGCTATATATTAAACAATCAAATGGATGTAGCAAAATCAAATTTTAATAATTAGGGTATAAATAGCTATTTAATTTTATGCTTAAAGTGATACGTTATTTCCTGAAATACGTTAGCATTTTAAATTTACTAAATAAGCAAGAAACAAATCAATTCGGTACATTACTTTGGGCATACGTTTTATAAGTTTCTCTTGCCTTTTTCTATATCCATTTGATTCTATGCGTTAGCTTTGCAAAGTCTTCAGCCGTGCTTTTTATAAGGAATTTGAAATCTTGCCTTACATTTTCGCGTGGAAGTTATTTCATTCCTTTGCCACCTTCCGTTTGTTTCTTTTAATTAATAGAAATAAATGCCTTCAATTCCTCTACCGTTCAAAACTTTATGTCTTGCCTTCCTCCCACTAAATCAACGTGAGTAGCTATGTTAAATATAGCCCACGCTCACAAATTTCCTTACCACTAATTTTTTTTTCTATTTGGCTTCCATCAAAAAAATTGCATGAGCATCTTCCTGAAGGTAATGACTGCATGCATTTTCTTTCATTTTTTTTTGTTTGTTCTCCTTTCCTTGCTTTGCTTTATTCTATTTCCTGCTCCACCAAGTGCTCGGCATGTTCACCACCATGACCGGCCTTTACTCCAGCCTAGAGCACTACCAGCCCGGCCTCTCCCCTCCGATATGACAGTCTGGCCGTGAATTCAAGTGCAGTTCACCACACAAACCCTTGCCTTAGCCTTGCCGATCCACTATGTTTCCTCCACCATCAAGTGAAGCCGCAGCCACCACCACCGCAGTCACCTCCTCCAGCCTGCGATGCCAGACCGAACCCAAACCATGGCAAGCCCATGCTGTGCCGAGCCCATGCCAGACCGAACCCAAACTATGGCAAGCCCATGATGTGCCGAGCCCATGCCAGACCGAGCCTTGTGCTTTGGACCAAATCAATGAACCCAATTTCCATTCGCCACCTTTGTATATTGAATCACAGCCTAAATTCCTTTCAAGCCTTGATTCTGGACATGGTTGAGCCATGTGGGGTGTTGGTGGAGTCGTGTGGTGAAGGGGCTGGGCCACTGGTCGTCCATGTCATTTTATTCAACTTGTTTCCAGTTTGCTTTATTCAAAAATTTGATTGTATTCTTATGTGTGTTAGCTTATACTTAGATTTGCTTTGTTTTTTTGATTTCAAGATTTGAATCTAGTTGGCGCATCCTCTAAAAACTAATCGTTCTTTCCGTGCGCTTTTCGATGGATATCGTATTTTCTTTTGAATCAAATCTCCAGCGTCGTAGAGGTGAGTAAATCTCACACGACTATTCATACTTATATAATTGTGAAGCGACCATAACTGAATGTGTAAAATAAAAAAATGATGTTATAATTACCTGTGATTATTTATATATGATGTTAAACTGGTTAAATTGCATGTCATATCATCTTTTACATTTTGTTTATTTTACTGTTATTCTATTCTGTTAAATCACACTGCAAGTTCCCTGTAGAATAGAATCACTATGGGTTGAAATGATACATACCCGAACGGACTTTAGAATAGGGAAAGATCGATATGGGCTGAAATGATAAGCCTGAGCGACTTTTAATTAAATTTTATTTACTTGGGATTGCGGGTTTGAAATGATAAAACCCGGATTTTTCTTTGTAAACTACGGATTGAAATGATATATTATCTGTATCACTTGACTTAGGCTAGAAAATATTATACAGACCCGTGGTTATTTTCTGTATTTTTCTGGACATTTTTAAATATTTTAAAAAAATTGTAATAATATATTAAATTGATTTAAACTGAATTTTTAAATGATTTATTAAAGTGGAAATGATTTTTCTATGTGATAAATGTAAAATAAATGGATAAAAATAGTGATTTTAAAATGTAACATAAAATTGAAATTGACTGAAAAAAATGGAAACTTAAGTTAATTAAACTAAAATGAAAATTTAGTTTAAATGGTGGAAAATGGAGATTTAAATTTAAGTGTTGAAATAAATGGTTAAAAATGAAAATGGGAAAATTTACACACTTGAATTTAATAAGTGAACTTTGGAAAAATTTGATTTTTTTTTTGTTAAAATTTTTCCTTTATAAAAATCATAAGTTAAAGGATTCAAATGAACATTTTTAATGTGGAAAAATATGATTTTTATAAATTTAAATGATTTAAATTGAAGTTTATTTATGGCTGGAATTGTATTTAAAACATGGAAATTCAATTTATAGCACTTCAGAAATGCTATCATTTCTGCAAATGAACTAGTTCTAACTAAGTAGAATCTACAGCACTTGGTAAGGCCATGGTTGCATAAATTAACTAAAGGACAAAAATGAACTAAGGCTATGACAGCAATAGGTAAGTGCTGTAGTGGCAGGAACTAAATTTAAAACTGAAACTAATGAAGGGGCTATTGTAGCACTTGTTAAGTGCTGCAGTAGGCTGAAATATGATTTTTGTATATAACTGAACTTTTACAGCAGTTTTAAAACGCTGTCTTTGCTGAATTGAATTGTTTTCAAATATAACTTACTGTAGCACTTTTTAAATGCTGTGAAAGCTGGAATTTAAATGTTTATTGTTTTAAGTGAATAAATGAACTCAGAAAAGGCTAAAATTTTGGAAATTGAACAATTGATTTAAAAGGAATAATGACTTTGTTTTTAAATGGTTTAATGAAGATTTTGATTTTAAATATAAATGTTTTAAATTTATAACCACGGGTTATAATAATGATTGGTTGTTAAAGAGACCGGGATCGGATATGGACATACTCTCTGTCGATACTGAAAACCACTTTAACAACTGTGTACGCGGTGGAGTTTCCAGAATGAAGTAGGATGGTGGTGACGATCCTAAGGTATATACGTGGACCCAACTCCCGTGAGTTGGCATAAGGTGGCTAAGACAGGAGCGATCGATGGGCCAAGGAGGTAGCACCTCTGATCGGACATACTTCTTCGATACCATTCTATTACTTGTGATTGATTTGGTGGCCACCCATGATTTGGGAGTGTTGTTCGAGGTGGGCGGTAGTGGCTGCTATGCGTCACCACCAGTTCGGATGCGTAATTGGTATATCTACCCTGGCATTGCCTTATGTGCCGTGTTACCTACCATATCGAGCTTTACTACGATTTATGATTTCTCCCATAGCCTGTGGAGTATCGAGGGTAGCCCCCATTTTGGGAGTATGCTAATACTGGATAGACTACTTGGACTATTACGTGTTAAGGTGGAAAATGTAAAGCCTTAACGCTATTTAAAAGTTTGTTTATTTTATGATTAGACATTATTATAATAGCGAATATTACTACATAGTAGATAGTTTAACGGATCCTTAAAGAATGGGCGATCCTAAGCATTCTTTAAGTTACTTGTACCTTTATTACAGTTCACTTGAGTTGGTTTACATTGTATAAGTATGTATGTCCTGACTCGAGTGTTTATGTTTTATTTTTACGCTTGGGTCAGCCTGAGTATCAGTTTGGACTTCATCTTCCTGGAGCTAGGACTACTGGAGATCATCTTTATCGAGCTGCTATTTTTTTTTTGCTATTCAGTCTTTTATCTTAACCTATGTAATTGAGACAAATGTATTTGGGATTTTCTATGGTTGTTCAGAACTGTATTGGTTTTTAGACTATGTAATTTGTACTTGTTTTTGAGACTCTGTATTTTAGTGGCTTCATGAATCACTATGATTATTTTAAATTCCGCTGCGAGTTATTCTGGTATTTCTGTATCTGTGATTCTGTGAATGATTTTATTTGCTCCAAATTTTATTACGATCTGTTATTTTGTATTATTCAAGTCTGACATGTGTAGATTATTGTCGATTTGAATGGACCAAAATAGTAGGTCGTTACATTTGGTATCAGAGCTTTGGTTTAGGCAAACCTTAGCCTATGGAGCAAAAACTCATTAGAGATAGGGTAGAAATACCCTAGAATGAGTGAAATTAACCTCAGAATCATTTCCTTGTGAGTGAACGTATTTTCAAAGTATAAAATGATTTCAAAATGATTTCAAAATGATTTTTCAAATGATTTCCAAAGATTATTTTCATATAAAATTTTCTTGTTTTAAAAGCAAATTTTTTCTAAACTTCCTTCTTTTCGTATCCACCTTGTTAGAAATTTCTGTTATTAGGATATTCATCCAAGTGATTTTATCTTGTCTTATCTTACCTTATCTTTATTTTCTCTGTACCTTTGTCCTAAATTCATTCTTGATATTTTCAGGATGAATCGTTGAAATGCTAGAGGTATAGGGGACGTGGTACTGCCCCAGCTCCTCCACCTGTTGCACCTGTTAGGTTTACTGGTCTCTGTAAGGAATTCTCTCAGCTCGGTGGTACTAAGTTCACCAGTTCAGAGAGCATTATCGAAGCCCAGCAATGGTTACAGAGTTTAGAGAGGATCTTTACTGGTCTTGAGATTACTGATGCCCATAAACGTCAGTTAGCAGCTTGGCAGCTGTAAGAGTCAGCCTTAGATTGGTGGGAGTCTGTTATAGCTCACACTAACGAAGGTGATCTTTCGTGGGAGCAGTTCAGGTATCCTTTGTGTTACCTTGAAATTTTCCCCATTTTCTTTTCTTTTGAATCTATCTTAAGTTTTGTTTCTATATTCTTTTTCCAGGGAGGCTTTTGTGGCAAAATGGATGCCCAAAGCCGGGAAATCTCAGCTTTATCGAGAATTTATGGATCTTAAGCAGGGTACCATGTCTTTTTCTGAGTACGAGCGGAAGTTCAACGAACTTTCCAAGTTTGGTCCTGGTCTTATCGATACTCAGCTTAAGAAAAATGAGAAGTTCATAGCTGGAGCTCGCCCAGAGTTCTACGATCGTCTTATTTCACATGTTCATGGCACTTTTACTGAGCTTATGGATATGGCTATTCGTTATGAGAACCCTACTTCCAAGGGTCCTGCTGCTTCTGGTGGTCATGTATCTCAGTCTTCCTTTGCAAATTCTAAGCAGAGAAAGCCCAGTTTCCACCAGCAGAAGAAGAATTGGCTCAAGCATCAGGGTTTGGGATCTTCATAATCTTCTCCTTCTCAGAGGCACCCTATTGATCTATCTACCATTACCTGCTTCAAATGTGACCAGAAGGGACACTATGCTAATAGTTGCCATACTTCGGTTAGTGCTGCTGTTCCTCCACCTCAGGTTACTAGGAACAATCTTTGTCATATTTGTCTTCAGCCAGGTCATTTTAAGAATGACTGTCCTTTGTATCAGAAGGGAAAGCCATCTGGTGTTTTTGCTATCACATCTGCTTCTTCTCCTGCTGCACCTACTCCTGCTCCTAGTGATGATCAAGGCACTCTTCAGAGCACCTTTACTTTATTTCATCATCCTGTTCGTGTTTTATTTGATACTGGAGCTTCACATAGTTTTATTTCTGTTGATTTGTGTAATAAGTTTGAGCATCTCCTTTCTCCTGAGTATGCTTCCGTTCCTTTATGTGTTTCTAATCCTATTGGTGGTCCCGCAAATCTTAATAAGGTTTGTAAACATGTGAAACTCTTTCATTCAAGTTATCGGTTTTCTGGAGATTTCTATGTTCTTGGTTTCTATGCTTTTGATTTATTACTCGGAGATGATTGGCTTGATAGGCATGATGCCCATATCTCTTGCAAAGCCCGTATTGTGACTCTTGTAGGAGATAAGGGTGATTCTTTGGTTATTCAGTGCCGCATGCCTCATGATTTTGCTGGAAATTTTATCTACTCTTTGGATTCTTCTCCTGTTGACCTTCAATCGACTCGTGTAGTCAAACTCTATCCCGATGTATTTGGTGAAGTTACTGATTTACCTCATAAGCGGGAAATTGATTTCCGTATTGATCTTATTCCTGGAGCTCGACCAGTAGTTCTTCCTCCTAGAAGAATGGCACCCCGTGTGAAGGTTGAGTTAGGGAAGCAAATTGAGGACCTGTCTTCCAAGGGTCTGATCAGACCTAGCTATTCTGAATGGGGAGCTACGGTGGTTTTCGTCACCAAGTCCGATGGTTCTCTCCGGATGTGTGTTGATTATAGGGAGCTGAACAAGCTCACTATGAAAAACAGATATCCAATGCCTCGCATCAATGATATGTTTGATCAGCTTTACGGTGCTACTGTTTTCTCTCAGCTTGATCTTGCCACGGGTTTTCACCAACTCAGAGTTGCCGAGGAAAGTATTCCCAAGACTGCTTTCCATACTGAGAATGGATTCTTTGAATGGTTAGTCATGCCTTTTGGTTTGACTAATGCTCCTGCTTTCTTTGTTGATTTGATGAATCGTGTTTTCCGTGATGTGCTTAATAAATTTGTTCTAGTCTTTGTTGATGATATTCTCATTTTCTCTAAGTCTGATGAAGAACATGAGTCACATTTGAACTCTGTTCTTGAGACTCTTCGAAATCATCAGTTAAAGGCTAAATTTTCCAAATGCCATTTCTGGAAAGATGAAGTCCGATTCCTCGGGCATATTGTTTATGGTAATGGAGCTTTTGTTGATCCAGTCAAGATCGCTGCGATCAATGTAAGCCTTTCTTTCCTTCTCTTTCCTTGTCTCATTCAATTTATTCTATCTTTCCTATTATCCTTCTTTTTCCCTACTCTGGGTAGGATTGGGAAACTCCTAAGACTCCTACTGATATCCGTAGTTTTCTGGGCCTTGCCGTTTATTACCGGAGATTCATTGAGAATTTCGCTCGGATTGCTGCACCACTCACTGCTTTGACTCGGAAGAATGCTAAGTTTATTTGGAGTGATGAGTGTAAGGCCGCATTCAGTGAGTTAAAACTCAAGCTTACTTCCGCACCTGTTCTTAACGTTCCAAGTGGAAATGAGGGATTAACAGTATACACTGATGCTTGTCGAGAAGGTTTGGGAGCTGTTCTGATGCAGGATGGTAAGGTGATTGCTTATGCTAGTCGTCAGTTGAAGACCCATGAAGCCAATTATGCTGCCCATGATCTAGAGTTGCTTGCTGTTGTTTTTGCTTTGAAGCTGTGGAAATATCATCCTTTGGGTACTAAGTTTGAGCTTTTCACAGATCATCAGTCTTTGAAGTATATTTTCTCTCAGAAGGATTTGAACTAGAGACAAGTTAGGTGGTTAGAGTTCCTTGCTTCTTATGACCTCAACATCAACTATACCCCTAGGAAAGCTAATGTTGTGGCGGATGCTTTGAGTCAGAAGAAGGCTTTGTTGTGTCAGCTTGTTGTTTCTTCGCCTCTAGTGGATCGTATTATGGCTAAGCAGGATGAGGATCAGATGCTTAGATTAATTAAGGAGAATGTTCAAAGTAGAGTTGGAGGTAGTAGTCTTGATGGCAGTGGTGCTCAGATTGATGATAAGGGTGTGTTGAGGATTAATAATATGGTTTGTATCCCGAATGTTGATGGATTGAGACAGAAGTTACTTTGGAAGAATCATCAGTCCAGACTTTCTATTCATCCAGGTGTGACCAAGATGTATCAGGATATGAAGAAGTTGTATTGGTGGAGAGGTATGAGGCGAGATATTTCCATTTTTGTTAATAGGTGTGCGACTTGTCAGCAAGTCAAGGCAGATCATCAGAAGACCCCTGGTTTGTTGCAGCCTCTTGAGATTCCCAATTGGAAGTGGGAACAGGTTTCTATGGATTTCATTGATGGATTACCGAGGACTAGGAAGGGTAATGAGAGTATCTGGGTTATTGTGGATAGATTGACCAAATCAGCTCATTTTATTCCGGTTAAGTCTACTCGTTCTGCTTCTAGTTTGTCTGAGATTTACATGAGGGAGATTGTTCGTCTCCATGGTGTCCCTCTTAGTATTGTTTGTGATCGTGATCCTATCTTTACTAGTAGGTTTTGGAAAGCCTTTCAGGATTCTTTGGGTACTCGTCTGAATCTGAGCACTGCTTATCATTCACAGACCGATGGTCAAACAGAGAGGGTGAATCAGATTCTTGAAGATCTTCTTCGTGCTTGTGTGCTTGATTATGGAGGATCTTGGGAAGATCATCTCCATCTTGCCGAATTCACATATAACAATAGTTATCAGGCCAGTATTAAGACGTCTCCGTTTTCTGCTCTTTACGGACGACCTTGTAGATCTCCTTCTTGCTGGATTGAATCCGGTAATCGTTTGGTTCTTGGTCCTGAGATGATTTTAGAGGTTTCTGAGAGAGTTGAGGAGATTAGGAGGAAGATAAGGACTCAGGATAGGCATAAGAAGTACGCTGATCGTCGAAGAACGAGTTTGGAATTTGCTGTTGGTGATTTAGTTTTCCTTAAGGTCTCTCCCTTAAGAAATGTGGTTCGGTTTGGGCGTAGAGGGAAGCTTGCTCCTAGGTTCATCGGTCCTTTTCGCATTGTGGAAAGAATTGGTTCTCTTGCTTATCGTCTGGATTTGCCCGAGAAATTTTCTGGAGTACACAATGTATTCCATGTATCTCATTTTCGTCGCTATCTGCATGATCCATCTCTTATTATCCAGCCTTCTGCTCTTGATAGTTTGGATATTGAGCCTAATCTGACTGTTGAGAGGAAGCCACTTCGTATCGTCGATCAAGGTACAAAGCAGCTAAGAAGAAAATCTATCAACCTGGTCAAAGTGCAGTGGAGCACTGATGAACGAGATTGCACCTGGGAGACGGAGGAAAGCATACGTGCTTCAAATCCGGAATTGTTTATTTCAGGTACTCTTGCTCTACTATCTTATCTTCCTTTGTTTTCCTTTCTTTCTTTCCTTTTCGAGGACGAAAAGTTTTGAGTGGGGGAGAGTGTAACAGCCCAAATTTTATCAAATATTTTATTCTTTTTTTTAAAGACTTTGGTGTTTGATTACTTAAAAATTAAATTTTGGAAATTTTCTTGTAATGATTTTTAATCAATTGCCCAAATTTTAATAAATATAAAAAATTTATGTAATTTTGATTTCGGTCAAGGTTTAACTTTAACAGGAATTTTTAAATTTTAAATTCTAACTGCCAAATCTTTTATCTTGAACTGTATATAATTGTACAACATTTGTTCCACTTTTGTTTCGGTTGAATTGATTTTATACTTTTAAAATTTAGTAATAAATATTGTGAAACAAGAAATAAATTTTACGTTTCTTTTATTCGTATATACATCCGTTTTCTTAGCTATGTATTAAACAATCAAATGGATGTAGCAAAATCAAATTTTAATAATTAGGGTATAAATAGCTATTTAATTTTATGCTTAAAGTGATATGTTATTTCCTGAAATACGTTAGCGTTTTAAATTTACTAAATAAGCAAGAAACAAATCAATTCGGTACGTTACTTTGGGCATACGTTTTATAAGTTTCTCTTGCCTTTTTCTATATCCATTTGATTCTATGCGTTAACTTTGCAAAGTCTTCAACCGTGCTTTTTATAAGGAATTTGAAATCTTGCCTTACATTTTCGCGTGGAAGTTATTTCATTCCTTTGCCACCTTCCGTTTGTTTCTTTTAATTAATAGAAATAAATGCCTTCAATTCCTCTACCGTTCAAAACTTTATGTCTTGCCTTCCTCCCACTAAATCAACGTGAGCAGCTATGTTAAATATAGCCCACGCTCACAAATTTCCTTACCACTATTTTTTTTTTCTCTTTGGCTTCCATCAAAAAAATTGTGTGAGCATCTTCCTGAAGGTAATGACCGCATGCATTTTCTTTCATTTTTTTTGTTTGTTCTCCTTTCCTTGCTTTGCTTTATTCTATTGCCTGCTCCACCAAGTGCTCGGCCTGTTCACCACCATGACCGGCTTCTACTCCAGCCTAGAGCACCACCAGCGCGGCCTCTCCCCTCCGATATGACAGTCTGGCCATGAATTCAAGTGCAGTTCACCACACAAACCCTTGCTTTAGCCTTGCCGATCCACTATGTTTCCTCCACCATCAAGTGAAGCCGCAGCCACCACCACCGCAGTCACCTCCTCCATCCTGCGATGCTAGACCGAACCCAAACCGTGGAAAGCCCATGCTGTGCCGAGCCCATGCCAGACCGAACCCAATCTGTGGCAAGCCCATGCTGTGCCGAGCCCATGCCAGACCGAGCCTTGTGCTTTGGACCAAATCAATGAACCTAATTTCCATTCGCCACCTTTGTATATTGAAATCACAGCCTAAATTCCTTTCAAGCCTTGATTCTGGACATGGTGAGCCATGTGGGGTGTTGGTGGAGTCGTGTGGTGAAGGGGCTGGGCCACTGGTTGTCCATGTCATTTTTATTCAACTTGTTTCCAGTTTGGTTTATTCAAAAATTTGATTGTATTCTTATGTGTGTTAGCTTATACTTAGATTTGCTTTATTTTTTTGATTTCAATATTTGAATCTAGCTGGCGCATCCTCTAAAAACTAATCGTGCTTTCCGTGCGCTTTTCGGTGGATATCGTATTTACTTTTGAATCAACTCTCCAGCGCCGTAGAGGTGGGTAAATCTCACATGACTATTCATACTTATATAATTGTGAAGCGACCACAACTGAATGTGTAAAATAAAAAATAAAAAATGATGTTATAATTACCTGTGATTATTTATATATGATGTTAAACTGGTTAAATTGCATGTCATATCATCTGTTACATTTTGTTTATTTTACTGTTATTCTATTCTGTTAAATCACACTGCAAGTTCCCTATAGAATAGAATCACTATGGGTGGAAATGATACATACCTGAACGGACTTTAGAATAGGGAAAGATCGTTATGGGCTGAAATGATAAGCCTGAGCGACTTTTAATTAAATTTTATTTACTTGGGATTGCGGGTTTGAAATGATAAAACCCGGATTTTTCTTTGTAAACTACGGATTGAAATGGTATATTATCCGTATCACTTGACTTAGGCTAGAAAATATTATACAGACCCGTGGTTATTTTCTGTATTTTTTTGGACATTTTTAAATATTTTAAAAAAATTGTAATAATATATTAAATTGATTTAAATTGAATTTTTAAATGATTTATTAAAGTGGAAATGATTTTTCTTTGTGATAAATGTAAAATAAATGGATAAAAATAGTGATTTTAAAATGTAACATAAAATTGAAATTGACTGAAAAAAATGGAAACTTAAGTTAATTAAATTAAAATGAAAATTTAGTTTAAATGGTGGAAAATGGAGATTTAAATTTAAGTGTTGAAATAAATGGTTAAAAATGAAAATGGGAAAATTTACACACTTGAATTTAATAAGTGAACTTTGGAAAAATTTGATTTTTTTTTGGGTAAAATTATTCCTTTATAAAAATCATAAGTTAAAGGATTCAAATGAACATTTTTAATGTGGAAAAATATGATTTTTATAAATTTAAATGATTTAAATTGTAGTTTATTTATGGTTGGAATTGTATTTAAAACATGGAAATTCAATTTATAGCACTTCACAAATGCTATCATTTCTGGAAATGAACTAGTTTTAACTAAGTAGAATCTGCAGCACTTGGTAAGTGCTGTGGTGGCAGGAACTAAATTTAAAACTGAAACTAATGAAGGGGCTATTGTAGCACTTGTTAAGTGCTGCAGTAGGCTGAAATATGATTTTTGTATATAACTGAACTTTTACAGCAGTTTTAAAACGCTATCTTTGCTGAATTGAATTGTTTTCAAATATAACTTACTGTAGCACTTTTTAAATGCTGTGAAAGCTGGAATTTAAATGTTTATTGTTTTAAGTGAATAAATGAACTCAGAAAAGGCAAAATTTTTGGAAATTGAACATTTGATTTAAAAGGAATAATGACTTTGTTTTTAAATGGTTTAATGAAGATTTTGATTTTAAATATAAATGTTTTAAATTTATAACCACGGGTTATAATAACGATTGGTTGTTAAAGAGACCGAGATCAGATATGGACATACTCTCTGTCGATACTGAAAACCACTTTAACAACTGTGTACGCGGTGGAGTTTCCAGAATGAAGTAGGATGGTGTCGACGATCCTAAGGTATATACGTGGACCCAACTCCCGTGAGTTGGCATAAGGTGGCTAAGACAGGAGCGATCGACGGGCCAAGGAGGTAGCACCTCTGATCGGACATACTTCTTCGATACCATTCTATTACTTGTGATTGATTTGGTGGCCACCCTTGATTTGGGAGTGTTGTTCGAGGCGGGCGGTAGTGGCTGCTATGCGTCACCACCAGTCCGGATGCGTAATTGGTATATCTACCCTGGCATTGCCTTATGTGCCGTGTTACCTACCATATCGAGCTTTACTACGATTTGTGATTTCTCCCGTAGCCTGTGGAGTATCGAGGGTAGCCCCCATTTTGGGAGTATGCTAATACTGGATAGACTACTGGGACTATTACGTGTTAAGGTGGAAAATGTAAAGCCTTAACGCTATTTAAAAGTATGTTTATTTTATGATTAGACATTATTATAATAGCGAATATTACTACATAGTAGATAGTTTAACGGATCCTTAAAGAATGGGCGATCCCAAGCATTCTTTAAGTTACTTGTACCTTTATTACAGTTCACTTGAGTTGGTTTACATTGTATAAGTATGTATGTCCTGACTCGAGTGTTTATGTTTTATTTTTACGCTTGGGTCAGCCTGAGTATCAGTTTGGACTTCATCTTCCTGGAGCTAGGACTATTGGAGATCATCTTTATCGAGCTGCTATCTATTTTTTTGCTATTCAGTCTTTTATCTTAACCTATGTAATTGAGACAAATGTATTTGGGATTTTCTGTGGTTGTTCAGAACTGTATTGGTTTTTAGACTATGTAATTTGTACTTGTTTTTGAGACTCTGTATTTTAGTGGCTTCATGAACCACTATGATTATTTTAAATTCCGCTGCGAGTTATTTTGGTATTTCTGTATCTGTGATTCTGTGAATGATTTTATTTGCTCCAAATTTTATTACAATCTGTTATTTTGTATTATTCAAGTCTGACATGTATGGATTATTGTCGATTTGAATGGTCCAAAATATTGGGTCGTTACATAAATCCAAATCACTTCCCTTTTTTGTATAAGTAAAATATCATATGGAAATTAGCTTAAATATACTTACCACCACTTCTCGATTTCAAATAGTACCATCCCTCGATTAACAATGTAGTCGAACAAGTTAGCGTGCTATCCTTGCATCGACATACATTCTTAATTCTCAAGATAGAGACGAGTTTCCATACATCGAAATTTGATGTTAAGTATGACAAGAATACATCTCATACTACAATAGTTTCGAAAAGGTCATTATGGAAATCAGATCTCATTTCTTTTATCAAACTCCTATTTATAAATCACTTTATATTTTCAAACCCCTTTTATAAATTCCTTTCTTGTTAATAAACTTCCTTTATAAATCCACTTATAGAACCCCTTTTACAAATATCCAAATTCATTTTTAAATTCCTTTTATAAATCTCCAAATATAATTATAAAACTTCTAATATAATTATAAAACTCCAAATATAAAATCTCATATACTTATCACAAATCTTCAGTTTCAAGATAGAACTAAATACTTTCCATAAAAATGATTATTCCAAATATAACTATAATTCCACCAATGGAATTTATTATTCAAATTTATCAAAATGATATTAATTTCCACTTTATAAAATATCATTTATAAATTCATTCTTTTATTTATAAAGTACCCTTTATAGAACTGTCTTTTTACTTATAAAATAATATTTATAAATCTATTTTTTATACCACATTTATATAAAGCGTTTCGCAAATATTTATTCCAAAATATTTCCAACTTCATTTTTAAAAACAAAATCACTTTATTATAAACATATAATTTCTACTTTATTTTCTTCTAAAATAAACAGTCATTATTTTATTGACTAGCCTGTAACATAAACACTTTTCAAAATACTTCTAAAACATTTCCACATATATTAGAGAAGACTGATAAAAAGGTTGAATTAAAATAGAGAAGTTAAAAACCCATTTTTAAATAAAATATCATAGAAAATCCAAAAGTCAGATGCAAAAACCATTCATCAAATCAAAACCAATTTCAAATAAAAACAGTAATCCATAGTATTTCAAAATACAAAAACGAGGCCAATAGTTACTATAGCACTTAACCGATGCTATTACTTTCTTTTTCACTAAAAAGGTTTAACTTTTAACATATACCAATGTCATATCCAATATGGTCAACTATCAACTTTTAATATTCAACAATTTATATAACATGTATATAACTAAAATTAAAATCAATAGGTATATAATTGGAATTTAAAATCAAAACGGTGAGAAATCCGGATTTCTCTACAAAATACAATGTATCTTATTTTAAATGTTATTTACTTTTAAAGCAGAAATTCAACCAAACCAAACTAATAAATTAGTCAAACACAAAAGTAATAATTTTTATTTAATATATATCATATAGTATTAATTTAGATGTGAGATAACACATCGAAATTCCAGTTGACGCTTAAGCATTCTGATTTTCCTCTTCCCACATCCAACCCTTGTACAAAAATAAAAATGTACATTTCATGGCCGTGCAGGCACACCATTCCTCTCACATCACTCAACGAAATTGCCTAATGATTTTTCCATGAACTTCTCTACAAAATCTCCATGCAACCCACACCTACCCATCGTGCTCAACCAAGCCCCGTCAATCACGACCAGATGCTCCCTTGTACGTGAACCCTAGATATTGCATTTCTCATCCTAGCACTCCTGTAACGACCACGACTTTCTCTCCACAGAAAGTCGCATCATTATGAAGAAAGAAAGGGGTAGAAAATAGAAAAGAAGAGAAGAAAGAAAGAAACAACAACAACGATCTCACAGCGGAACAAATAAATTATATTAATAACATAAACTATTACATAGTATACAACACTTATCAGAGTTATACAACATATACATCACTTACTAGACAGTTATAAACATCTGTCTAGACATTACAACTCAAATACAAGACAAGACACTATCACAGATATCAACACAGCGGAATACTATATCTATGAACGCCGAAGCCTCCTGCTCCATTGCTCCTCCAGAATATTCGTCAAAGCTAAACCTGAATCCCTTGGCTACTCGTAAAAATTTGAGTACCCAAGAGTTTATAAAACAGAAATAAACACTTGGGTCAGACATGGGTCTGGTGTGAGTAACAGGTTAAACTTGCTTAACTTCAAAACCCTTAGAAAGAAAAGGTATCACGTAAGACTCCCCACAAATAAACATGGGTAAGTTTTTACCTTACGCTAACCAAAACATTTGATAGGAAATCTGATTTTATTATAATAGGGTCTAGGGTTTTCAAGTAAAATATAGAAATAGCTGAAATGCTTACATCTCACATTCCAACATAGTTGGGCACAACTAATACGTACGGCACTTATTGGAGTTTGGATTCCATACAATGGCAGGGCTACTGGGGTACCGCCCGTCACAGTACGTGGCCTAGATCACCGTACCGAGGAGTACGCCCGCTCCCTTGCAACACAAAGCCGGAATCATCCCTTACTGGATAATTCCGAACAAGATAATCCCGTAGTTGGCGCGACCAACCACACACTAAGCCGAATAAAAGAAAAGGGACCTTTAGACAGGGATCTATCTTGCTCTCAGTGGGTGCTACCCACGAAGCCTTGCTGCACCTCCCCTGTTTTAGCCATTCCCGGTTGATGAGGCTTGAGGTTACGATTACCTTTAATCAGAACATAACACTTAGAATGCTCATCGTCCGCCTGACGATGTGCTGAAAGCATTCAATCCATACAAGTTCGTTCCGGGTTCGAACGAAACCGAAGGCATTATCTCGTTACACTCGTTTTGGAATCACCCTCAGAGTTAACGACAATAACCCTTGCACTCTGAATCTTCATCTTCACTTGAGATTAACGACCTATCGTTAATTTGGATCGATGTGGTATTCGGGTCTCCAGACCTGGAATACCGGTATACGGAAACCCGATCCCGGTCTCATCGAAATCCAAAACGTATCTTTTAAGAGCCAAGTTGTTTTAAGGTTAAAACAATTCAATTCTTATCTATATACACAAAGATAGATAATTCAATAGATAATCTACATTATCATCCCAAACAGATAATTCACATTATCATTATAATTCAACCAAACATCCATATCATATATCAATCATATCTCATCAGAGATATCAAACAATGAAATACATTCAATCTCATTCATCCATCCTTAAGCAATGATTTATATCATCTAATTAATTTAAAGTGAATTAAACTAATTACTTCATTCTATAAATCCTGCTTACTTAATTATTAATTAAACCAATTAATAATCATTACTCTAAGTATTTAATCATTCCTGATTAATTATCCTTTAATTACTTTGAATAATTAATCAAGGGATTAATTAAAAGATAATTAATTAAGAAGTAATTAATTTATGGAAAAGTAATTAAGGGCAGTTAATTACTAAATGTGATTAATCAAAGGTGATTAATAAATATGGTTTAATTAAAGATTAATTATTAAACATAATTAATTTAAATGAAGTAATTAATTAAGAAGTAATTAAGGATCATTAATTAATTAATAAAATTAATAATGTAACTAAGGATTGGTTAATTAAGATTAATTAATAAATAATAAGTGATTAAAGTAATTAATTAATTGTAATTAATTAAGGATTAAGGTAATTAAGTATAGTTGATTAATTAATGAAGTAATTAATGATTAATTACTAAAATGGTTTAAGATAATTAATTTGTAAAATTAATCAGGGATTAATTACTTAAAGTAATTAAAGGATAATTAATCAGGAATGATTAAATACTTAGAGTAATGATTATTAATTGGTTTAATTAATAATTAAGTAAGCAGGATTTATAGAATGAAGTAATTAGTTTAATTCACTTTAAATTAATTAGATGATATAAATCATTGCTTAAGGATGGATGAATGAGATTGAATGTATTTCATTGTTTGATATCACTGATGAGATATGATTGATATATGATATGGATGTTTGGTTGAATTATAATGATAATGTGAATTATCTGTTTGGGATGATAATGTAGATTATCTATTGAATTATCTATCTTTGTGTATATAGATAAGAATTGAATTGTTTTAACCTTAAAACAACTTGGCCCTTAAAAGATACGTTTTGGATTTCGATGAGACCGGGATCGGGTTTCCGTATACCGGTATTCCTGGTCTGGAGACCCGAATACCACATCGATCCAAATTAACGATAGGTCGTTAATCTCAAGTGAAGATGAAGATTCAGAGTGCAAGGGTTATTGTCGTTAACTCTGAGGGTGATTCCAAAACGAGTGTAACGAGATAATGCCTTCGGTTTCGTTCGAACCCGGAACGAACTTGTATGGATTGAATGCTTTCAGCACATCGTCAGGCGGACGATGAGCATTCTAAGTGTTATGTTCTGATTAAAGGTAATCGTAACCTTAAGCCTCATCAACCGGGAATGGCTAAAACAGGGGAGGTGCAGCAAGGCTTCGTGGGTAGCACCCACTGAGAGCAAGATAGATCCCTGTCTAAAGGTCCCTTTTCTTTTATTCAGCTTAGTGTGTGGTTGGTCGCGCCAACTACGGGATTATCTTGTTCGGAATTATCCAGTAAGGGATGATTCCGGCTTTGTGTTGCAGGGGAGCGGGTGTACTCCTCGGTACGGTGATCTAGGCCACGTACTGTGACGGGCGGTACCCCAGTAGCCCTGCCATTGTATGGAATCCAAACTCCAATAAGTGCCGTACGTATTAGTTGTGCCCAACTATGTTGGAATGTGAGATGTAAGCATTTCAGCTATTTCTATATTTTACTTGAAAACCCTAGACCCTATTATAATAAAATCAGATTTCCTATCAAATGTTTTGGTTAGCGTAAGGTAAAAACTTACCCATGTTTATTTGTGGGGAGTCTTACGTGATACCTTTTCTTTCTAAGGGTTTTGAAGTTAAGCAAGTTTAACCTGTTACTCACACCAGACCCATGTCTGACCCAAGTGTTTATTTCTGTTTTATAAACTCTTGGGTACTCAAATTTTTACGAGTAGCCAAGGGATTCAGGTTTAGCTTTGACGAATATTCTGGAGGAGCAATGGAGCAGGAGGCTTCGGCGTTCATAGATATAGTATTCCGCTGTGTTGATATCTGTGATAGTGTCTTGTCTTGTATTTGAGTTGTAATGTCTAGACAGATGTTTATAACTGTCTAGTAAGTGATGTATATGTTGTATAACTCTGATAAGTGTTGTATACTATGTAATAGTTTATGTTATTAATATAATTTATTCGTTCCGCTGTGAGATCGTTGTTGTTGTTTCTTTCTTTCTTCTCTTCTTTTCTATTTTCTACCCCTTTCTTTCTTCATAATGATGCGACTTTCTGTGGAGAGAAAGTCGTGGTCGTTACAGTGGTATCGGAGCATAGGTTGAGCGAGTACCTAAGCTATTGATTAAGTGAATATCAGAACACTAGGTTGAGTGAATACCTAGGTTCAGAAGGATTGTTCATTAGAGATAGGATCTGTAGCAACCTATTTGAGTCTGAGTATATATATATACGAGAGCGCGTATTCGTTAGTTATATAAAATGATTGGTTGAGATGATAATAATTTATCATCTAGGATTAGGAGTATGAGTGTTGAGGTTGGAAGTGTATTTGTCGAGACTGTAGACCTAATACCGTCTCGAGTGAACTTTACAGTTGTGTAAGGATTTCACAATCTCTGAAGGAAACCTGTTAAGGTTCGGAGTTTATCTTTGAAGTTGAATGAGTAGAGTTGGATCTGTCGGTTGGGCAGAAGCGAGTGATAGTATCTTGGTATCTTCTGGAAGAAGTAGCTGTGTGATGAGATGCAGTGACTATGGATGTTCCCGAAGATGTTTTCTTTGGAACAAGTTAATGAAGTGTGTCTGCTTCGGTGTTGTGGTTGAGTTCAGCATGGTGTTTCTATTTGGTTTGGGTTTGAGTTTCTCGAAGAGCTTTGGAAAAGGAAGTCTTTGGCATCGGTGGCAGCAGTACAGCTCGGAGTATTCTGTGCATTGGCAGGAAGTTCTTCCGGCTTAGCAGTTTTTCTGAAGGTGAAATTCAGAAGCAGCAGAGTGGATCCATTTCTTCGATAGATTGGATAGTTAAGTATAAGCTGTTCTGATTGGTAAAGAGAGAACAGTTTTCTTTGCAGTTAGGCTGGGTTGATCGCAAAAGTGACTTGCGATAGTCTGAGTATTCTTTTGGGTATCTGAGATTTTCTGGGATATGTTGTCCAGTCTGTGCTTGTGTTCTTCATCAGCATTTTCATTTTACTCCAGATCAGAATGGTGCAGCGGAAGTAGTTTGGCAAGTGCATCTGTTTGTCTTTTCCAGATAGGAGAAGTTAGTTCAGTCTTCTGATGTTTGTGAGTAGAGTTGATGTTTTTGGTCTTAGTTGATCAGGAAGGATTTGTAGGAAGCCAGGATCGTCTGAAGAATTTTGTAAAAGACGAAGGAATTTGAAATTCGAAGTTGGAGACTTCGTTGTTGTGAAGTTTTTCTCTGATTAAAGGGAGCTATAAGATTGGGTAAGTCTGGGAAGTTAGCTCCGAGTTATTTTGGATCTTTTCTGTGATCTAATTTGGATAAGTACTTTGATCTACAAGGTTGAATTGTCAGTTTGGATAACTGGAATTCAATGCATTTTACGTATCTCTGAGGGAGTACGTGTTTGATCTATCTTTGGTTTTGGAATCAGCAGTTCTGGAGGATTTGGTTGTTGAGTCAGACTCGTCTGTAGTCTGATATTCTGTTTAGTTTTGTAAATCTAGATAAGTAGGAGCTCTATAGCTTAGTAGTATTGGTTGTTTGGATTGTTTGCAGAGCAAGTATCCCGGTATATATATACTTGGGGAAACTCGAGGAAATTCTATTCAGAATTTTTCGCTGGATAGTTAGAATTGTTTGTTTGGATGATTGGTTGCTATGATTGTTAGCATATGGATGATAATATATGGTTGTGATTTAAATAGATTATTAAATTACCTTTGTTTTAAATTTCGGGGACGAAATTATTTTAAGGGGGGAGGAATGTAATATCCCGGAAATTTGGGGCAATATCAATTTAATAATCTATTTAAATAATTAAATTGATTTGATAATTACTGATAATAAAATTTGAATTAGTTTAATAATCTAATTAAATAAATATTTAATTAGTGAATTTTACTAATAAAATGATTTCTATTTATAATGTATATATATATAAGTATATATATTGTAAATAGATTAGATTTGGGTTGAAATATAATAAATAAATAAAATCTTGTTTTTAAATTTCTAATATATATATATATTGATAGTTTGGAAATTTTAATATTTGCTTTTCAAAGTTATTTAAACAAAATATCTATATGGTTTTAAATAAGATTAATAATAAGGTTATTTTATTTTCTTTTTTTGAGATATTGCTTAATAAATAAGATTTAAGAGTATATATATATATAGGTAAGTTTAAAATACAACATTAATAGTGTATTGTTTTATTTATAGATATAAATAGACTTTAATAAAATAAGATTGTTATTTTCAAATTAAATGTGTAGTTATATATGTATGTATATAAATTGACTTTAAATTGGATTTTAAATATAATTTGAATTTGAATGTAAATTAGTTTTGAAATTCAAAGATAGGTATTTAAATATTTGGATTTTAAAATATATGTATAAACTTTTACTTATAAACATAATTGGTTTTTATTTTCTTTAAAATACTTTATATATATATATAGGTAAGTAACTAATAAATTAAGTAAAAGGTTTATTTACATTTAAAATAAATATAAACTAAATAAAAGACAAGTGTTATCATATTAAGACTCAAAGTAATATGTGTAAATTTATGAACTAAGATGTATGACAAGTGTCCATCTTTTAAATTTCTATTTTCTTTTATTTTTAAGAAATTATTTCAGCCTATACAAACATTGTTCTTTATCCTTGTTTCTTTTTTTGATCTTCATTCCAAAAGCTAAGAAAACGGAATAAAATTCTCCTCCCAAAACAATCAGTAAATTTACTTTCCTCTCAACCAAAAATCCTCTCAAATACAATCTATAATCATTTCTTCAACCTGCATTTGTAAATCTGAGAACAACAAACCTGCACATTTTCTTCAATCTGGAATCTAAGCAAGACTGCAATTTCTTCTTTTCGAATCTGAAAGTAAGCAACCTGATCTAGAGCAAGCACCTATCAACAAACAAGATAAATGGCATGCATGCAAGATTCAGTAACAGGCAATTCAAGTTTATGAATTAAAGTTTTAAAGTTTCAAAGCTGTTTTCAAATAACCATGGTGCTCTGTTCATCTTCTATAAATGGTGAGTAACATTCACTATCTAAATGTTAAGTATATAATTATGATGTAAGTTTTACCTCTGAATTCAAGTAGGTTTGTGAATGCATTTTAGGTACATCTCTGGGCATGATTATATAAATGATTTCAGTTTCAAAAATAAGAACATCTCTGTTATTTAGTTTCTGTCATCATCTTATTATCCAGAAAACAAACCATAGAAATTTACAAGTCTAAACATTTTGTGATGATCTGATGTATGAATCTATGATATAATATGCCTGCATGATTGTTTAAGTATGAATTATTTGTATATAGGTTGATATTTTGTATGCATGTCTGATATCAATTCTGTGAAGTTAACAGAGTTTAAAATTCTAATCAAAATCCCAATATCTCATTCTCAAATCACTGATAGGCTTAGGAATTCAAAAGAGAGTTGTTTGTTAAACATGAATGAAGTTTAATAAAATAAAATTTAGTGATATAAGTTTGAAACTTATCTGGAATAGAAGAAATACAGTAAAAGCTTTGAAAACTATAAAATTCAAATATGATAATTTAGCATTCCAGGATTTTAAATTGAATCTTTAAACCAAATTATGATTTTTTGAAGAAAAAATTACAATTTTTAAGTTTGTTTGGGCGAGATATATTGAGATGAACGGAAATTGGAATTTTACCAATTTCTGGTGATCGTGAAGATCTGTTGTCTCGGGGTTTCTTCTGGAGTTAGAGGAAGGATCAGTGATGATGAGAAAATTGTAGAAATGTTGATCAGAGCACTGTGATAAAGGCGGTGATTGATTTCTATTCTTAGCCCTAGTTTTGGTCAGGTTGGATGTCGAGGAATCTCGACAAGGTCAGTTCACTAGACTCGATCGCGATAGGGGGAAATTGGAGCTGGAGTCGAGGCGATACTTCGGTGAGGTTGGCGAGGTTTCTCGAAGTATAGTTCGTCGGCGACGAGTGGGTTTCTGATTTGGTTTGATTCCAGAATTGTGCTTGGAGACTCGATTTTGATTTCGAGCTGGTAACGATATTCTGATGGTCGGAATGGAGTGTGAAGAGGATCGTCGACTTGAAGAAGTAGTCGTAGGTGATCGGAGAAGCTGGGATGATCTGTGCACGTGCACATGTACGTTTCGTACATCTGGAAGTTGATAGTTGAGGAAGAAGACGTTCTCGAGTGGATGTTAGGTTTGGCTCGAAGTCGTTCTCGTGAGAACTGGGAGTTGGCTCGGGATTTCGAAGGAGAGACTCGCGTGGATTAAACTGTTTTTAAATTAAACATAACAAAGTTTAATAAAAATGAAAAGGGGAAAAACTCGAAGACAGGCTCGGGTTTTCTGTTATTTTGCTCGGGTATTTGAAGTGTTGGACTCGGGTCATTAGCCTGTTACAGTTTTTAAAAATCTGTTTGTTTTTAAAAAACTTTAAAACTTATTTTAAAATTGAAAGCAAGATTTAAATCTAGTTTTAAATCAAATATAAAGTATGTTTTCAAGTTAATTTGTGTCTTAATTTAAATAAATAAAAAAAATTGATAAAATTTATAATGTTTTAACAAAATGAAAAATGTTAAAAGTATAATTTTATAAAGGTTTGGATTTAAAAATCTTATAAATGTCCTTATAAATGTTAAGTGTTCTTAACATTTGAATTTAAAAAGATTTTTTGTAAATTTGATTTAAGTCTTAGTTAAAGTTAAATTGTAATTATTTAAATCTTTAATTTAAAATGGAATTAAGGGAAGATTTAAAAGTAAATGTTTTCAAAGTTTTGTTAATAATAATTAAAATAGTTATAAAGGCTAATCTTTATTTTAAAGATTAATTAAGGTTTAATGATTTAGGTTCATTAAATTAATAGGGTAATTAAAGAATAATTTGATAATTTAATTAATTAATGGTTTAGTGTTAATTAATTAAATAATTAGGATTATAAGTTAATTAATTAAGGTTAATTAATTTGGGATTAAAAATCTTTTCTTTAGATAAGTATAGATTTTTAATAAATGATTAGAAATTTATTAATCAAGTGATTAAAGGTTAATTAAGTAATTAATTTAGTAATTATTAATTAATTAATTAGTAATTATGAATTTATTAAGTTGTAATAAATAAATAGTTGATTAAAGTTGAATTACTTAAAGAAGTAATTAAATAATGGTTAATAATTAATGAGAGATCATTAATTAAGGATTATTAATTAATTAATATGATTAAATTTGATAATCAATTAGATTAATTAGTTAATATGAAAATGGGTTAAGTATAATTACTTGATGGAAGTAATTAAAGTAATTAATTACTTAAGGTAATTAATTAAATTTATTTGATTAAGTTAAATTAATTAGTTAAATTAATTTAAGATAATGATTTGGTGATTTGATAATTACTTAAATGTAATTAGTGAAGTATAAATTACTTAGGAGAGTAATTAAAGTTAATTAGTAGATGTAATTAACTAAAGATGATTTGAGAATAAAAGTAATTTGAGTATTAATTTTATTAATTAATTAATCTTAATTAAAGTTAATTATTATTTATTAATTAATCTTAATTAACCAATCCTTAGTTACATTATTAATTTTATTAATTAATTAAATAATTTAGATTATAAGTTGATTAATTAAGAATTAAGGATGGTTTAAATAAAGTAATTTGAGTTTAATTACTTTGAATAATTAATCAAGGGATTAATTACAAGATAATTAATTAAGGAGTAATTAATTATGAAGTGGAGTAATTAAGAGGAGTTAATTACTAAGTGAGATTAATCAAAAGTGATTAATAAATGTAACTAATTAATTCTAAAATATAATTAATTTAAATAAGATAATTAAACATCTATTTACAATATATATACTTATATATATATACATTATAAATAGAAATCATTTTATTAGTAAAATTCACTAATTAAATATTTATTTAATTAGATTATTAAACCAATTCAAATTTTATTATCAGTAATTATCAAATCAATTTAATTATTTAAATAGATTATTAAATTGATATTGCCCCAAATTTCCGGGATATTACAACTCCACACTACCAAAGTCCACCAATCGAAGCTCCTTCCTCTGGAAAACCCAAAACCAAACCCCGCTTCGCCTAACTCTGCCCACATCACCCAAAAACCTTAACCCTAGTTTTTCCTTTACTGTCAATTATCCCTAAATCCTCACCGAATGCAACCAAACTCATATGGAATTGTAGATCTAGGCTATACGAGTCCAAAGAATTAAACTTTATATTTTTTTGATTAATAAATCACTTGGCATTGAATTTTTAAAGAGGAGGCATATTTTCTTTTTACTCGTTAAATGAAAATAAGAGAGAGTGAGAGAAAGAGGAGGGAAATTAAAATGATGAGAGGGAAAAGCCAGAGTATTGATTCTTCTTAAGCGTTAGATTATACTTATTTATAAATATTTGGTATCTCGCTACATAGAATTCTATTCGCGTATGAACCACGAATGACAAAACAAAAATATGATCATGCAAAAATGAGACACGATCTCAAAACAATAAAGAATACACTTATCGTATTCTGTTAAATTTCAAAATACTGTCGTTTGCCCAAAAATACGTCAACCGACAATATAAATCTATAAATTAAAAACTATGAAAAAATCCTATAAATTAAAATAAAAGTACTACAATAAAAATCGAGTTATTTTATTAAAAATTTATTTTCTTATAATTTATTAAATTTGAATAAAATTTGAATACTTAAACAAATCAAATATTCTCATTTGAAACGTTTAAAAATTTAGGTCATCACATTCTTTCCCCCTTAAAAGAATTTCATTCTGAAATTTCCAAAGGAAGAAAAGTGTCTTATAACCCTTAGCTTTTAAAATCAATTACCTCTAAAATGAGTTATTAAACTTTAAAGTCTCTTAAGTTACAAAAATTTTAGGCAGCGCCTCCTTTGCATGGCTCGATCGAAAAAACTATAGCTCGCCACAGCTGGCCCAAACTAACAAAAGAAAATAAAAGTCCAAAAAACAAAAGAAAATCATCAACTACTATATATACTTATAATATATCTTATAGAGTGTGTATGACATGTAGCAAACACACCCATTAAGCAATAAACATGTAACTATTTGTCGAGCAGTCAAACTCTACTCATGAAACCAAAAGCGACTAGCAAGCGTTTGCTTCCATGAACCTATCCCACTTTCAAATAATACCAAACCGCATAAATTGCATTTCTAATGTCAATAGCATACAATTACATTAAAGCCCGTATGATGTACATATGCCTTTCATTCGAAATATCAAATTCGATCACTCGCTTGATTACACAAATTTCACTTTCGAACTAGTATCGCTCACTCGATTGCTCTAATGCGGACTCCGATTGGGTTACTTGATTAGAAACCTCTATTCTCCTTACATAGCCATATACTATAATAGAAAACTTCAGAATCATATCAAAAATCATTATCAAGTGCTTGCCGTCAAGAATCGAGTGAAAATTCCTTATTTGGATTGATGTAAATTACCCCAAAATCGTGTACTCAAATTTGGATCAAGAACAATTATGAGAATAAAATGATCTACATACTTATGTATTTATTCAATTGGTCTCTTATTATTCCAATTATTTTTTAATTCATATT
The DNA here is from genome assembly GCA_030737815.1 of Allium fistulosum. Taxonomy (NCBI): domain Eukaryota; kingdom Viridiplantae; phylum Streptophyta; class Magnoliopsida; order Asparagales; family Amaryllidaceae; genus Allium; species Allium fistulosum. The sequence goes on from CM060903.1 coordinate 427,067,140, forward strand.
TATTTACACCAATAGTATTTTCCTTTAATACCGAATCATTTATAAACCATTTCATAAAACCATTACATAAGTTTATAAATATCTTATAAAACATAACTTTTGTTTCTCAACACTTTAAAACTTAAGTTTATATTCGTATAACACTCTTCTACTTCCTAAGAGTATATATACAAATTTTAGGTTGGTTTTACTTAACCAGGATGCTCAACCAATTTAATTTGTTTTAACTTGCTATCTCCTTAAATTTATAAGCTACAAAAACTTATTTTCTTATATTTTCAAAACACTTAGCTCCCATTTCTCAATTAACTCAAAAAAATTTAACTGTCCAAAATCGTTGAAAATTCTATTTGATTTCAACAAATGAAAATCTACCAAACAAAAACTCATAGTTAGATGCACAACCTAAATTATCCTAGTGCATAGGATACATGAGTCCATATAATAATTTAACTGAAAACTTCAGAATTAAACACCCAGTTTTATTTCAAATCATTCTAACATAATAATAATAATATAATAATAATATACACATCTCCTTGTGTATATCAAATCATACTTTTGGAATTGTTAAATCAAAATCCATTTTACCAAAATAACTCTAAAGCAAAACTACTATGCTAGCAATCCGTCACTTAGAAACTCGAAAATGAACGCCGATGATGCTGTAGTCATTACCGGAATTTTTGTGATGACCGCACCATACCATCCACACCAAATGACCTAAAAGACCGCTGTAAACGTGCTGGGATGATATGGGACAACCATCAAGATTGAAATTTAAAGTAGAAAACTTGTTGCATATCTCATAGCGCATAAAATGTAATATAGAAAATATACGACATAAATATAAAGAGCCGTGACAAATGAAAGATAACATCTCTACTAGAACATCATGAGTTATGGTACATATGTCATAATATCTCAGTACAACATTTCCTCACCACATCCCTTAGAGTTTATAACAACAAACAACGGAAACTAGAAATATAGGTTCGTATAGCAATTGCGACTCCAATCCTATTATCCAGTCTACTCATTTAAGAGTACCCGAGATGATAAGAGGAAACATAAAACTTGGGTCAAACAATAGTCTGGTGTGAGCGGTAAATGACTATCAAAATCTATATTGGAAAATATGGTACTAGACAGGTACACAAAACCATACCTGACCTATCCCTACAACCAAAGAGTTAGCACATAATAATAAGATATAATATGCCACTCAAAATAAGCAACAATAGGACACTGTAACAGAACAAGATAGAAGAATCTAAGTAGCCTCCTCTATTGGCCCTATTTCCAATTCCTTCTCTAGCATTCCTATAGATTATAACCTACCCAAAAGCAGACATAGAAATCATAGCAACCATAGAATCTAAAACCTAGTTGTCATTTTCTAAAGCCTTGAACATATGATAACTTGTATGGCCTTTTCCTCGCTTTGCCGGAGACTAATGGAAATCCCGGTTCTCGATTGTGTTCACCGTACTCACTGGTTAAAAACCCCGCAATGGTTGTTTCTTATGATACCTCTGTACCACCTGACCTAGACCCTGCCGGTCTAGAGTACATGACTGGCACTACCGACCCTCGAGTGCCCCCGCATATAGTACCCTTGCTTTGAACACAACTAGAACACTCCGAGTCATCAACGGTTCCTTGGCACTACCAAATCTTCAGAGCTTTCCACAACTCCAATCCATTTCCGACCGCAAGTCTACTACTCATCCCAGTCCATTATCTTACAGCCTCGTTCCATTCCGAGCTATCAATCTACTCCTTCGATCCTGCTCCTATCCGATTTTTCGATCAAAGAGCTAAAACTTCATCATGCCATAACTACCAGACCATAGAAGCAACCAATGAGCCATAACTTCAAGCATGATCCACTACAACTCCAGAGTCTCACCCATAGCTCACATCAATTGGAGCCAATAATTTGGATCGGTACCGATCCAATTGGATCGGATCAGTATCGATCCGAATATTTAGCCAGTTTTGGCTCCCTCTCACTTCCAGCCTCTAGTGCATCTCCTCTAGATGCATAGACCCCTTCCTTTCCCTCTTAGCCTCTTGGTCCTTCCATCTATGCTTCATAGCCGACCCAACATAGATGATCCATAAAATCTTCAATACTTGGCCGATCCTCCGATCCAACTTCATAGAGCATCACTGGAACCCATGCTCTGCCATCCTTTTGGATCTCACGTTTGATTGGTGCACAAAATTCGGATCGATACGGATCCAATTGAGTCGGATCAGCACCGATCCAAATACTTTGCTCCAATTATCGTGAAATTTTCAGGGTGTCTTTCTTGCGTGCTCCAGAGCCTATCCTCCAAGTCTCGTGCGATTCCAATGAACTTTGCTTCTGATATGCTCCGATCACTAATCTAAGTCCTAAACATGCACAACAGTAACAAAAAAATCAAGCATAACAAGCAATTTCAAACACAACAATGAATCAAACATAGCAAATCATTCAATTGCATCCAATCATAAACATTCAAATCATCCAATTCAATCAACGGTCATAACCATGAATCTAATCTAAATCATAAAATTACGTGGCCATATATGCACAAATGACACTAGCCAATGATCTAATCCATATTACATGTTTAATTAGGTTGACCAAGGGTTTCTAAATCTAAAATTACCTATGTCTTATCAATTTATGGTTTAATTTGACAAACCTAACTTATAATCACCTAATTACAACATATTATCCATCATAAACTAGTAAGAGATCATAATTACTCACCAGACCAATCAAACCTATGAAAATGAGAAGAGATTTGATTCGAACAGTAGAAAATTGGATGTAGATGTGATTCAATCGACGAGATCAAGCCCCTCGATGAAGATCTAGCCTCTAATTTGAGAAGATTTGGGATGAAATTCATGCAAATAATGGAGAACTAGAGCGGAGGTAAGTTTTGAGGCTGATATGTAATGAGAGACAAAGGTTTCAAACGGTCTCACTCACCTCATATTTATAGCCAAAGCAGATTAGACTAATGGGCTTGCTAATTGACCCATTAATCCCTTTTCCAATTCTGGCCAACAGTTTACAATACTTAAAACCGCTATAACTCCTTAACTACTTATTCATTTTCCTATATGACCACTCTACAGAATGTGAAACCACCATCCCGAAGCAATAAAGTAGGTTAGAACATCTAATTCGGCTCTTATCAAAAATTATTTCCAAAATAAGATCTCCAAGGGCAAAATGGTCACATAGAAATTCGGGAAAAATCATGGACATATAAAACATCCCTAAGGATCATATTTCAAAATATTAGAATGATATGACCTTAAATGAATTAGGTAGAATTAGTTTACGATCCTCTGGTACGTAAAATACGGGTCGTTACATTCTCCCCCTTTTTGAAATTCCCCCCCCCCCCCGAAATAACTAAGAAAACATAAGCAACCAAGGTTATCCCGCATTCCGACCATCTATTAGCAACCATCTAACAATCCAACTAAGCAGCCAAATCAACAATAGCAAACAAAACCTATCTTAGCATGTGGAATTCTAATAGTATAAGATACAATGGTGCAAGTAGATAAGACCTATGATTCTTACCACTCAAAGAGTTCAAGATAGGCCGTCCTTATACTCTCTTCAGTCTCCTATATACAATCACTATCATCCTCACTCCATTGCACCTTAACTATCTTAACTTCCTCCTAAATTGTTTCGTGTCATTCCCAACGACTCGAAGCGGCTTATGAGGTCCTGAAACTTATGGCACAACCTCTATCTCTTCTAGTTGATCTGGTGCTACCACAATACCCGAGTCATACACAAACTTCTGTAGATAGGAGATATGAAAAACATTGTGCACACCCGTCATCTTCGGAGGTAGATCAACCATATAAGCTAATTTCCCAATTCTCTCGATAATTGGAAAAGGTCCAACAAATCTGGGTGCTAAATTTCCCTTCCTACCAAATCGAATAACATTCTTCAGAGGAGAAATCTTAACAAATACCATCCCCAACCGAGAATTCCAAATCTCTTCTTCTCTTGTCTGCATAGCTCTTCTGACGATCTTAAGCAGTCTTCATTCGTTACCAAATGATCTCTACCTTCTTGGAAGTCTCTCTAATCATCTCTGGTCCAAGTATCGAATTCTCTCCTACTTCCCACCAACCTAAAGGCGAATTACAAGATTGTCCATATAATGCTTCATATGGTGCAATGCCATACTTGACGGATAACTGTTGTTATAGGAAAACTCCATTAGATGCAAGTGATCATCCCAAGACCCACCAAAATCTATAATGCATGCTCGAAGAGGATCTTCCAATATCTGATTCGCTCTCTCGGTCTGGCCATCCGTCTGTGGGTGATAAGCTGTACTCAAATGAAGCTCGGTTCACAAAATCTCCTGTAAGCTCTTCCAGAATCCACTAGTAAACAATGGGTCCCTATCGCTTACAATACTCTTTGGCACACCATGGAATCGAACAATCCACTTAACATATAATTCTGCCAACTTGGATGTCGTTCTACTAGACTTGACAGGTATGAATCTTGCACTCTTGGTCAGATGATCTACCACTACCCAGATACTATCATATCCTGCTCTAGTCCTCGGTAGTCCATCTATAAAATCCATAGATAAATGTTCCCATTTCCATTCGGGAATATCTAGTGGTTGTAGCAATCCACTAGGCTTCCTCTACTCAGTCTTCACTAATTGGCAATTCAAACACTTGGAGATAAAACTTCCACCTCCTTCTTCATTCCTTCCGAGTGGCAAGTGTTCTTCATATCCCTATACATTTTGTTACGACTAGGATGAATAGTTAATCTAGAATGATGGCATTCCCCAAGTACTTCATCTCATAATCCATCAATATCTGAAATAACCAGTCTCTTATCTTTACGAAGCTAACCATCTCGGTCAATCTCGTATTGTCTCAGATCTTCATATTCTACTCCCAATTCAATCTTCTCCTTGATCTCTAGTAGCTTAGCGTCTTGCTTCTGACTAGTACCAATCCTTTCTATGAGATTAGGTCTGACTGATATACTTTCTAGCATCTCAGGCTCGATCCCACAACATGGCCTGAAACAAATCCAGCCATATACTCCATATGTTTTCATTCCAAAAACATAGCTCCCAATTCAGCATATCTTCTACTCAATGCATCTGCCACTGCATTACCTTTCCCTGGAGTACATGAAATATCAAAGTCATAAGAAGCTAGGAACTCCAACCATCATTGCTACCGAAGGTTAAGATCCTTTTGAGAGAAAACATACTTCAAGGATTTATGGTCTGTGAATAGCTCAAATCTTTCTCCCAAAAAATAGTGCCTCCACATCTTTAAAGAAAATACAATGCCACTAGCTCCAAGTCATGAGTTGGATAATTCTTTTTATGCGGTTTCAACTATCGACTAGCATAAGCGACAACTCTCCCTTTCTGCATCAACACAACTGCAAGACTAGTACCACAAGCATCAGTGTATATTGTCATCTCTTCATTCCCATGGGGAATAACCAATACAGGTCCACTCGTCAACCTTTCCTTTAAAGTTACAAATGCATGCTCAGATCTTGCATCCCAAATAAAAGTCTGATTCTTCTTGGTCAATTTGGTCGACGGTGCTGCAACCTTTGAGAAGTCCTTTATGAAGCGTCTATAATATCCGGCCAATCTAAGGAAACTTCTCACATCCATAGGATTCTTGGGTTGGTTCCAATCTTGGATTGCTACCACCTTTGGGGGATCCACTACAACTTCTTATCCTGACACGATAGGTCCCAAGTATCTCACTTCTTCCTTCCAGAAGTGACATTTAGAGAACTTAGCTCTTAACTTATGCTTCCTCAAAATCTCAAGCACAATCCTTAAGTGCGTCTTGTGCTCTTCCTTGGTTCTGCGATAAATAAGAGTATCATCCACAAACACAAGCACAAACTTATTCAACTAGTCTTTGAAGACTCTATTCATACGATCCACAAAGTATGCTGGAGCGTTGGCCAATCCAAAAGGCATCACCAACTATTCGTAGAAACCCGACGATGTCCGAAATGCAGTAATAGGCACACTTTCTTTAGCCATTCTCAACTGGTGAAATCCCGTTGCCAAAGAAAACACCTTTGCCCCATGTAGCTGATCAAACAGGTCATCAATCCGTGGAAGCGAATACTTATTTTTCTTAGTAACCTTATTCAGCTCGCGATCATCCACACATAGCCTTAGAGAACAATCCGCCTTCGTTGCAAATACAACAGGTGCACCCCATTCGGATATGCTTCTCTGAATGAATCCATTCTTCAGCAGATCATCCACTTGCACCTGTAACTCTTTCTGCTCTTTGAGTGCCATACGCCTCAAAGGCATAACTATGGGTCTGGCTCCATCCACTAAGTCAATCAGAAACTCGATCTCCATATGCGGCGGCAATCCTATCACTTCCGCAAAGACGCCAGGATACTCTCTAGCAATAGGCACAGATGACAATCCTTCCTGTGGAATCTCAAGCGAATAAAGAAAGCTGACCAATACCCCATCCTTTGGTAAGCAGCGTATCACTAACATTCGCCCTTCCACATTCCCAATTATCACCTCTAGCTTCTCGCAATCCAGTACAGCCGCATACCTCTTAAGCCACTCCATTCCCAAAATAATTTCGAACCCAGCAAAATTAAGAATAAAGCAATCACAAATAAAAGAACATCCATGACTTGATAACACTAAACCACAACAAATCATATAAACACTAGTAGATCCTCCAATAGGGTTCGTCATGATCAAAGGTCGGTCTACTATCTCGGGTCCCAAACAAAGTCTGCATATTAGCTCACTAAAGATAAAAGAGTGCGAAGCTCCAGTATCAAAAGGAACTCTAACAGAAACATCTCGGATGGAAAGAATACCTTGCACTACAACTCCCTTTCCCTTATCCCTAGCAATAGGGGCAAAAGATGAAGTCGGGACAGCATCCGGAGCATATACCTTCACAATCTGCTTATCCTTAGGCGGTTCTGGACAATTCCTCTTCATATGCCCAAGCTCATCATAGTTGAAGCACTTTTTAGCTGCCTTACATTCATTAGCATAGTGACCTTTCTCACTACAATTGCGACAAACAACCTCACCCTTACTCTTCTTCTGGCTCCTTTTTTCTTGCCGTTGTTGATGTTGTTCCATTCCATTTCTTCTTACCCCCAATGCCTTGTTGCGGTTTTGGTTCCTCCTTTTCACCAACAGCCACAATAGCAGTCTTGTTCTTCGAGTACAAACTCTCATGTCTAAGGACTTTCTCAACAAGCTTCTCAAAAGACACTTCGATATGGTCCACTAGCTTCTCTTCTAAGTGGTCATCCAATCCAGTGATAAACTTCTCGTTCTTCTTCAAAGGTGTATCGATGAAAGACATCCCATACCTCGAAAAAGCATCAAACTCCACCACATACTCAGAAACACACATCTCTACTTGCTTCAACTCAGCAAACTTCTTGAAGAGCGCTGATTTCTGAGCCGCTGGAATAAACTTCTCTTCAAATCTAGCTTTGAACAGATCCTAAGAAATCTAATCTTATGGAGAAGTAATGGCAATAGCATTCATAGCTCAGCCTTGTAGTTGTCTTGAAGTAAGTTTCCTTTTCATCGCATCTTCCACTTCCATACCACTAAAGATACACTCACAAGTATCCATCCAATCTTGCACTTCAATAACTGATTCTGTCCCCAAGAATGGCTTCCCTCTTAAAGTAGAGCAATCCTTACAAAGCTTGGCGAATTCGACTCTAGGTACTTGCAAAGGAGCACCACCATCTAAAGCCACACCAAGAGTAGTTTGGGTTCTTCTCATCAGCGAAGCCATCATTGCATCGAACATGGCTTGAAAATCAAGTGTAGCAGCTCCCGATACCATGACTCTTCCACTCCTGAAGTAGAGTTATTCCTAACAGCATTTCTTGTGTTCCGGTTCATCCATATCTATAATAACAATGATTAGCCTCTTTTCAAGAAAATCTATAATGGTACCCAAGTGCATATCATACTATATAATAATATTATATAGCATAATATCTTCATTAACAAGTATGCTCCCTCCTTTAGCGTATACTCTCGAATTGCTTTGATTAACTCATAACCAAAGCTCTGATACCAAATGTGATGACAGCCCCATACCACCCGCACCAAATGACCTAAAAGAGCACCGTAAACGTGCCAGGCTAATATGGGACGATAATCAAGGTTGAAATTTAAAGTAGAAATCTATTGCATATCTCACAACACATGGATAAAATATAGTATAGAAAATATACAACATAATACAGTGAGCCATAACAAATGAAAAATAACATCTCTACTAGAACATCATGAGTAATGGTAAAAATGTCATAATAACTTAGTACAACATTTCCTCACTACATCCCTTAGAGTATATAATAACAAACAATTAAAACTAGAAATATAAAGTAATACACTATAGCTCCTCCAAGCTCGTCTTCGTACAACAATAGTTCCTTAGCTTTGAACCCAAGCAGAACATTCCGAGTCATCAACGGTTCCTTGGCACTGCCAAATCTTCAGAGCTTTCCACAACTCTAATCCATTTTCGAGCACGAGCCTACTACTCACCCCAGTCCATTAGCTTATAGCCTCGTTCCATCCCGAGCTGTCAATCTACTCCTTCGATCCCGCTTCTATCCAAGTTTTCAATTGAAGAGCTAAAACTTCATCATGCCATAACTACCAAACCATAGAAACAATCAACGAGCCACAACTTCAAGCACGATCCACTACAACTCCAGAGTCTCCACCCTGGATCTCACATCAATTGGAGCCAATAATTTGGATCGGTACCAATCCAATTGGACCGAATCGGTACCGATCCTGATTGGTACCGATCTGAATACTTAGCCAATTTTGGCTCCCTCTCACTTCTAGCCTCTAGTGCATCTCTTCTAGATGCCATAGACCCTTTGCTTGTCGTCTTAGCCTCTTGGTGGTTCCATATATACTTAACCGATCCAACGTAGATGATACATAAAATCTTCAATACTTGGCCTATCTTTCGATCAACCTCATAGAGCATCACCGGAACCCATGCTCTACCATCCACTTGGATCTTACGTTGATTGGTGCACAAAATTCGGATCGGTACCAATCCAATTGAGTCGGATCAGCACCGATCCAAATACTTTGCTTTAATCGTCGTGAAATTTTTAGGGAAACTTTCTTGCATGCTCCAGAGCATATCCTCCAAGTCTCATGCGATTTCGACGAACTTTGCTCCTGATATGATCCGATCACCAATCTAATCTTAAACATGCACAACAATAGCAAATGAATCCAGCATATCAAGCAATTTCAAACACAACAATGAATCAAACATATCAAATCATTCAATTACATCCAATCATAAACATTCAAGTCATCCAATTCAATCAAAGATCATAAACAAGCATAGATCTAATCTAAAACATGGAATTACATGGCCATATATGCACAAATGACACTAGCCAATGATATAATCCATATTACATGTTTAATTAGGTTGATCTAAGGTTTCTAAATCTGAAATTACCTATGTCTAACAAATTTATGGTTTAATTTGACAATCCTAACTTATAATCACCTAATTACAACATATTATTCATCATAGACTAGTGAAAGATCATAACCACTCACCAAACCAATCAAACCTATGAAAATGAGAGGAGATCCGATCCAGAGAGTAGAAAATTGGATGTAGATGTGATCTAATCGACGAAATCAAGCCCCTTGATAAAGATCTAGCCTCTAATTTGAGATTAGAGACGATTTGGGATGAAATCTATGGAAAGAATGGAGAATTAGAGAGGAGTAGATTTTGAGGCTGATATGAAATGAGAGACAAAGGTTTCAAACGGTCTCTCTCACCTCATATTTATAGCCAGACTAGATTAGACTAATGGGCTTGCTAATTGACCCATTAATCCCTTTTCTAATTCCGGCCAGTAGTTTACAAAACTTAAAACTGCTATAACTTCTTAACTACTTATTCGATTTTCCTATATGACCATTCTATGGGATGGGAAAGCACCATCCCAAAGCAATAAACCAAGTTAGAACATCTAATTTGGCTCCTACCAAAAGTTATGGCCGAAATAAGATTTCCATGGGAAAAATTGTCACATAGAAATACGGGAAAGATCATGGATGTATAAAGCATCCCTAAGAATCATATTTTAAAATATTAGAATGATACGACCTCTAATGAATTAAACAGAATTATTTTACGATCCTTTATAATTTTTTCCAGCGACAGAAGTAAGTCGGAGCTTTCTATCTCTTTTAAAATCCATTTTAAAAATATATTTATACACAAATGCATTTAAATATATTTATAAACCATACTTATATAATTTCACTTGCTTATGTAAGACATTTCACAAATTTATATCTTTGTTTAGAATATAATAAACAACTTTTAGTAAAATTAAAATTTAACCCAACATTATCATTGAACACCTTATAGTCAAACTTGAAACTAAGTTCACAAGATGTTCGTTTTAATGTTCCCGAAATTACTATCTACCCAACCCATGTAGCAAAAAGGTAAAATTGCACATAAACTAGTCGAGCTCAATTAATCAAACAATAAATGATGAAAATAGAATATTATCATTTTCTAACAAACAAACACATCATAAATAACTATATCAATTTCAAAAAATTATTCCTTTATATAAAATATAAAATCTGGGTTAAATTATTTCATTTAAAAATTTTCAAAACAATACCGTGTTGGTTTGCCTTGTCCAAGGGTTAAGGAACCCCTATCGATACCGTTGTACCTTCTATATCGACCAGAATTCTCGAACCACTCAATAGATAAGTCGACATAATATAAAACATTTTTATAGCACTAACAAATTCGCACTCTTATATATACACTCAAACTCATTCTAGTGTGTTACTAATCCTATCTCTAATGAGCCTACCCCACCATAGCCTAGGTGTTCGCTCAACCTAAGTTCTGATACCACTTGTAGCAACCCGCCTTTTTGACTCTCAAAAGTCGACATTAATACATCTACGATTTTCACTTGTCGAGCATCCAAGTACTAAAAGACAGATTGTTGGAGGAAAAGAGAGAAAAGACAGAACAAAATCTCATATTGTAATGAGCAATATATAATATACAACAGATCTTTACAAAAGAAAACTATAATACATGTACATCAATCAGAGTACACTACTCTATCATTAGCCTGGACAGTTATAACAACATATCTTCACAATTGCTGATAAATATAATGCAGCAAATGTAGTGGAAATAAAGATACATGTATACGTCTTGGAGGCATCCAGCTCATCTCCTACCCCTTACTGGATAGTACCGACTATGTTCCATTAATCGCTCGTATGGAATTTAGCCTAAATATACTGACCACATTTCCATTTCTAGTGTAAGTAAAAGATCCGGCCATTAATTAACCAGATTAGACTAATGGGCTTGCTAATTGACCCATTAATCCATTTCTAATTCTGGCTAGTAGTTTACAAAACTTAAAATTGCTATAACTTCTTAACTACTTATCCGATTTTCCAATATAACTACTCTACGGGATGGGAAACCACCATCCTGTAGCAATAAACTAGGTTATAACATCTAGTTCGGCTCCCATCAAAATTTATGGTTGAAATAAGATCTCCATGGGCAAAATTGTCACATAGAAATACGGGAAAGATCATGGACGTATAAAGCATCCCTAAGGATCATATTTTAAAATATTAGAATGATATGTCCTCTAATGAATTAAACAGAATTATTTTACGATCCTTTATAATTTTTTCCAGCGATAAAAGTAAGTTCAGAGCTTTCTATCTCTTTTAAAATCCATTTTAAAAATATATTTATACATAAATGCATTTAAATATATTTATAAACCATACTTATATAATTTCATTTTCTTATGTAAAACATTTCACAAATTTATATCTTTGTTCAGATTATACTAAAAAACTTTTATTAAATTAAAATTTAACCCAACATTATCATCGAACGCCTTATTGTCAAACTTGAAACTAAATTCACAAGGTGTTCGTTTTAATGTTTCCGAAATTACTATCTACCCAACCCATGCAGTGAAAAGGTAAAATTGCACATAAACTAGTCGAGCTCAATTAATCAAACACTAAATGATGAAAATAGAATATTATCATTTTCTAACAAACAAACAAATCGTAAATAACTATATCAATTTCGAAAAATTATTCCTTTATATATAAAATATAAAATTTGGGTTAAATTATTCCATTTACCAAATTTCAAAACAATACCGTGTTGGTTTGCCTTGTCCAAGGGTTAAGAAACCCCTATCGATACTGTTGTACCTTCTACATCGACCAGAATTCTCGAACCACTCAACAGATAAGTCGACATAATATAAACCATTTTTATAGCACTAACAAATTCGCACTCTTATATATACACTCAAACTCATTCTAGTGTGTTACTAATCCTATCTCTAATGAGCCTACCCCACCATAGCCTAGGTGTTCGATCAACCTAAGTTCTGATACCACTTGTAGCAACCCCCCTTTCCGACTCTCAAAAGTCGACATTAATACATCCAGGAGATTCACTTGTCGAGCATCCAAGTGCTGAAAAGACGGATTGTTGGAGGAAAAGAGAGAAAAGATAGAACAAAATCTCACATTGTGATGAGTAATATATAATATACAACATATCTTTACAAAAGAAAACTGTAATACACATACATCAATCAAAGTACACTACTCTATCATCAGCCTGGACAGTTATAACAACATATCTTACAATTACTGATAAATATAATGCAGCAAATGTAGTGGAAATAAAGATACATGGACACGTCTTGGAGGCATCCAGCTCATCTCCTAAAGCTCCAAAGCATCCATAACTGAATCTAGAAATATGCTTGGGCTGACTCGAGCATTATAAGAAAATAATGCCTGAATTAGTCTGGTAAACCAGCAAGAGAAACACAACTCAAATGGATTTTTAATGTTATAAAACCTTTAAAAATAAAGGTACCTAAGACCACGCCGCACATAAACACGGACAGGTTTTTACCTTATGGTAAGAAAACCCTTTTATTGTAAGATCAAGTGATATTATAACAATGTCTAGGGTTTAAAATAAATATTTAATCATTGCCGAAATAGTTACATTAATTACATTCCAGCATACATAGTATACAATCGGTTACCCCTTACTGGATAGTACCGACTTTATTCAGGACCGACCTACCCCTTACTAGATAGTACCGACTATGTTCACCCCTCGCTTGTTAGCCAACAACGTACCGAGCCAATAGCATACATAAATCCATAAATACAGATCTAGATCAGGCAATGATCATTCCATTATGGGAGTAAACAACTTAGCAATGTTGAACGTCCTTGCTTTAGTCATTATCGGTTATAAGGTCTGAGGCTATGTTTTATCTTTTTAGCAAATCCTACTTGGAATGCTAACACTGTCCTTCAGGAAACAATGCAATACCATCATTCATACATACAAGTTGTTCTAGGGCTGAACATACCAAAGGCACTGCTTCTACTACATCCTCAGGATTAGTAGCAAGTAGCCCTTTCAGTTCAAACAACTCCATATTCGATCACCTTCAAGATGTCTCCAATTCGAATGCTTGTGCTGATACAAAGTGGGTTTTCGGATAATATATCTGATCCCGATCTCTCCGAACCGACAACGATAGTTTTAAAAACTGGCCAACATTTGGAAGTCGGTTATTTAACTATCAAATGAATAAACAATCCAACTAGAGAATTGATTTCACATGAAAACCAAACATGGTTAAGCACATAAGCAACCACTAAGCCTCTTTAATTAATCCTTTCATTAATTAAACTCACTTTGTAAATATTTGTATTAATATACTTTTACAAAGATATATTCGCAAACCCTCTCTACTAATATCAATACTTGGAAAATATTCATATACTTATTTAAACTGTATAAGTATGCTCACAAAACATTTCACTTCCAATACTTAGAAAACTTTTTCATGTACTTGTATCAATAATATAAGTATATTCATAAAACATTACACTTTCAATACTTAGGGAATGTACCCATATACTTATCTCAGTGGTATTACTATATTCACATATCTTAAGAAAGATTTTATTTCCAAAACCATACTTATTTGAGTTAAAGCAAATGTCATTTAAACATTGGTAAAAATAAACCCAAAACACTTCCATTTCTGGTGTAAGTAAAAGATCGTACGGAAAGTAGCCTAAATATACTTACCACCACTTCCAATTTCAAATAGCACTATCCCTTGACTAACAATGGAGTCAAACAAGTTAGCATACAATTCTTTCCTCAACATACATTCTTAATTCTCAAAATAGAGACGCATTTTCATACCTCGGAATTTGGTGTTAAGTATGAAAATAATACTTCCCATACCACCATATTTTTAAAAAGATCATTTATGGAAATCAAATCTCATTTCTTTTATAAAATTCCTTTTTATAAATCTCTTTGTATTTACAAAACTCCTTTTATGAATTCCTTTCCTATTTATAAACATCCTTTATAAGTCCCTTTTTCTACTTATAAAACTCTTTTTATAAATCTCCAAATTCATTTGTAAATTCCTTTTATAAATCTCTAAATTCATTTGTAAATTCCTTTTATAAATCTTTAAATATAATTATAAAAATCCAAACATAAAATCTCATATATTTATCAGATATCTTCAGTTTCAAGATAGAACCAAATACTTTCCATAAAAACGATTATTCCAAATATCACTATAAATCCACCAATGGAATTATTATTCAAATTTATCAAAATGATATTAATTTTCCCTTTATAAAATATCATTTATAAATCCACACTTTTATTTATAATATACCCTTTATAAAACTATCTTTTTATTTATAAAATAATATTTATAAATCTATCCTTTTATAACACATTTATATAACGCGTTTCATAAATATTCACTCCAAAATATTTCTATCTTCTTTTTTTAAAACAAAATAACTTTATTATAAACTGCAATACGTAGTATTTCAAAATACAAAAAATAAGGTGAATAGTTACTATAGCACTTAACCAATGCTATTATGTGTTTTTCACTAAAAATATTCAACTTTTAACATATTTCAATGTCATATCCAATATGGTAAACTATCAACTTTTAGCATTCAACAATTTATATAACAAGTATAACTGGAATTAAAATTAATAGGTATATGATTGAAATTTAAAATCACAATTGTGAGAAGTCTGGATTT
The DNA here is from genome assembly GCA_030737815.1 of Allium fistulosum. Lineage (NCBI taxonomy): Eukaryota > Viridiplantae > Streptophyta > Magnoliopsida > Asparagales > Amaryllidaceae > Allium > Allium fistulosum. The sequence continues at coordinate 427,082,430 of CM060903.1, forward strand.
TTGTACAAAATTCCCTTTTAAAGCGGAAATTGAACTAAACCAAACCAATAAATCAGTCAAACACAAAAGTAATAACTTTTATATACTACATATCATATAGTATTAATTCAGATGTGAGATAACTCTTTGAAATTCCAGTTGATGCTTAAGTGTTCCAGTTTGACGTGCATTCGATTTTAGTCCAAAATTCCATTTGCTCCAAACTTAACGAAACCAGCTCCATCGCGTAGCTATAGCTTTTACAAGCGCAACGCAAAAGACCATGTCTCGATTAAACATCGCATGAGAGAGATATTAAATTTATAAGATTTTGATTTTTAAAATGCATGTTAATTCACTAATTACTTTAATTAAAAATAAATAACCTCACTAATCCATCTTCCTCTTCCCATATCTAACCCTCCTTTACACGAATGAAAGTGTACACTTCATGACCGTGCACGCATGCCATTCCTCTCACATTACTCAACGAAGCCACCTAACGATTTCTTCGATGAACTTCTCTACAAAATCTCCATGCAACCCATACCTTCCCATCAAGCTTGACTAAGCCCTGTCAATCGCGACTAGATGCTCCCATGTACGTAAACCATAGATGTCGTGTTTCCCATCCTAGCACAGCACACAACCAAAGTTCACCAGTCGAAGCTCCTTCCTTTGAAAAACCCAAAACCAAACCCCACTTCACCTAACTCTGCCCACATGACCCAAAAACCTTAACCCTAGTTTTGCCTTTACTGAAGGTCATCCTCAAATCTTCACCAAACGTGACCAAACTCGTATGGAATTGTAGACCTGGGCTATACGAATTCAAAGAATTAAACTTTATATATTTTTTGATTAGTAAATCACTTGATTTTGAATTTTTGAAGAGGAGGTATATTTTCTTTTTACCAGTTAAATGAAAATAAGAGAGAAAGAGAGAAGAGGAAATCAAAATGACGAGAGGGAAAAATCATAGTGTTGATTTTTCTTAAGCGTTAGGTTATACTTATTTACAAATTTTCGACCTCTCGCTACATAGAATTCCGTTCGAATATGAGCCGCGAACGACAAAACAAAAATACGATTGCACAAAAAAATGCGACATGATCTCAAAACAAAATACACTGGGTATCATATTTTGTTAAATTTCAAAAATACCACCATTTGTCGAAAATATGTCAAAACTGACAATTTAAATATTTTCCAAATTAAAAATTAAGGAAAAATCCTATAAATTAAAATAAAAACACTACAATAAAAATAGAGTGAATTTATTAAATTGATTCTCTTATTATTTATTAAATTTGAATCAAATCTAAATATTTAAGTAAATTAAATATTCTCATTCGAAACGTTAAAAATTCAGGTCGTTACATATTCCTAACACATTAATTCCTATGGTTACGAATTCTAGAACATTAATTTCCACATTTTAATTTATTAGAGCTATCCTTTCCAAAAAGGATTACCCTTATAACTTTCCATAAATTACTCAAAATAAGACTTTTCTCCGTTTGAAATTACAAGTAACTGTCTCTTTTCTTTTTTTGAAATAGTCAGTGCAAACTACGAAGAAGAATATTCATACTTTACACATCTCTTTTCATTTTTATATATCCCTTGTTAATTCAAACAACACACTTTTTATACATATTTTTTGGAATTATATAGTTTATGAAACTTACATGGAAATACTTACAATTAAACTATACCACGCTCCTAATAAATTAAAACATAGAAATTCATATTCCAAGTCAAATTGGAGCAATTTCAACTAAGTCTAACATTTTACAACCTAACTATACATCTGGAATAAAATTTATAACTTATCAAAATTCAATTTAACAAATTTAGGGACTGATTTCCAAATTTCAAACTAGGTTGTATATAACATTCGCATTCTATAACCTATTTTACATAATATATAGGTAATATTCCTATACGTTCATTTTAAGCCTAGACTCATTGGATCTTATATAAGCATAATAATTAAATAAAATTCAATGGTATAAATTTCAATGTTATAAATAAATTATTTAATTTTCCATTCACCTTTCAAGCTTTTCAAATCTCCCAAATTCAAATTCATCCCTTTATTTGATTCCTCTTACATTCTAATCTAAAAGAATATGTATAACAAGGTATATACATATTATTAAAATTACAGATATTTGAAATTAAGGAGAATATAGATTTATAATAATGAAATTTACCCTTTTCCCCTCATTATCTTCTTCTCTTTTATTTTCTGTCCTTCTCCGATTATATATGTAATATAATATTTTGTAATTAATAGAAATAGTAGAGAGGGGAAAATGGTAGATCTTCGCTACTTTGATCAGAAAATATGAGAAGAGAAGTGAGGGGTTAGGCCTATATTTATATGCTCTTGGATCAATCATATTCGTCAGATTAAAATAATTAACTCTGGGCTGTTTGGCCAAGATTCAAACCCTAGCCGCCACTTCAGGACCGCTCGACCGCTAGCTATTGACTGACCTAAGAAGGGGATTGATCCGTAGGTTCCGCATTTAATATGATTTATTTCCTATTTTTGTTTTTTTAATTATTTTCGTTTCGAAAGTTTCAAATGTGATAATTTCTACGTTTGAGCTCCGATCGCTAAACTCAAAATATGAAAGTTGCTCAGAAAATCACCACGAACACAATGGCCCAAGTTTCATGGCCAAATCCCGACGTTTTGCGCAAATTCCATAATTGAGCATTATTAATTATTTATTAATTATCGTTTATAAGTGGTGTTACATTCTCCCCTCTTAAAAGAATTTTGTCCTCGAAATTCCGCACGTGTTAAATCATATAACATAGTGCGCAACCAATCTAAGCTATCCAACCAATTAGTGTACAACAAATTTTGCAACCAAATGTGTACAAGTGCATGGTGTATCACAACATATATGATATGCATGCTGAATGATTCTATATCAGCGCCTCCTATATGAATGCATTCTCTGAAAAACATTTTGAATATATAATGCAAACAACCTATATACACTGGCAGTTCTATATGTATGAAAGTTTTCAAAAATCAAAAATCCATTTCCACACAATAGTTACCACACTCCTACGAGTAGGAGTATGGTTCAACTAGTTTTGCATCCAATTCCTATCATCCAAAATCTAGCACACAACTTCTAACATCCAAAAATTTTGAAAATCCAGTTTTCCTAGATTTATACTCCTATGTCGGAAAAGGAATTTAGATGAAGAATTTTACACTTCCACTATTCTTTCAGATACATATTCCATTGTACATTGGAACCTTCTCTTTTGCTCCTAATTTTTATCCGATTTTTTCGAAGTTCAATTCGCATAAGGAAGTTTATTTTTAGATGTCAAAACAGAATTATCCTAAATGCAAGTTTCGTTTTACTATCAACAAGGTATGAAAATAGAAATTCGAAAGCTAAAACAGCCTTTATCCTTGTTATTATATATATTTTGTATACTATCAGCCTGTCGAATTATAGAATTCATATTCACTAATACGTCGACCCTTCATACGCTAAACATGTCGTATTAGAAAATATAAAATTGAACTTGCAAAATAGTTTAAAAAATAAGTCTTTAAAAGTATTCAAACAATTTTTCAAAAGCATTTAAACACAACTCTTCAAAAGCACTTCAACGTAATTTTCCAAAACATTTGCCATTCCATCCTTAAAACAAATCAAGCTGCATCTTAATGTAATTGGGACTCAATAAATGAATTAACACATATGATTGACCCTATTATTGTTGTAGTTAATCCTAGTTTTGGAGAACCTTTCCTTTTACTCTAAAATAACAAACAACCTACATGCATATTTTAAAAAATTTAGCTTTTAAGGCACATGGATAGTGAACTGTGATTTCGCAACAACCCTTCCCTATCTTTTGCTTGCTAAATTTATTTTTCCAAAATCCTAAAGTTTTTGGGATTTAAGTATTGGCTAACTTCATTTCCTAATTTTTTTTATAAGTTCTAACCTTATATACAATTTATCGTTGGTTAAGTTTCCTTATATGATTTCCTTATTTACATTGTTTCCCAATATATGTATAGCGGTTTGGGCTCATCCAGAAAATCATCACGATGATAAAATATTAGCATATCTCGTATCATATCGTACACTTTTTCAATAGCTAAAGAGAGACAACTAGCAATTACAACCTAAAAAACGATCGTTGCAAGTTGCCCTTAAACATCAACTGGTGTTAATGATGTTGTGGCCCTATCATCCCTTACTCAATTAAGATGGAGATTTCTAACATGTCACTCAACTATAATCCACATGTCTTAACTTACCTCCTTAGCTCCCAATAAATAAGGTCCATCCATTATTTTAATTATTACACCCAATTATGGAATAAAATGTGCATTCCCACACTAAAGTGGGTAAGAAATATAAACTATGCACATTTAGATTAACTCATCGAAAAATTAGCTTGGTGGAATAACTTCTACCACTTATCTTGCCTATTTATTAAACCTTGAGTCAACCAACATCCTTTATGTATGTTTGTCATCTCATTACCCTCTTCTCTAATCAAAATATCTTGATAGTATCCTCGAACTTTGGTATTTACCTTCTTTATAATCGATCTCTCATGTGAATATATACTAAGGCTCGCAAAGTTGTATTTTGATACCATTCCCCATTCATTTGAGGGTTCTTCTCACGGCCTTCACACATCTCTAATAAAATATTCCTAGGGTTCATACCAAAATTTCTTATATTCAATGGGGATTCCTTGTTACCACCTATGAGTGTCCATGGCTATTTTATTCATAGCCTAAACCTTTACCCTGTCTTGCTTAGGAAGCCATCCATATCTACTCCATATCAAAAGTTGGTTTGGTTTTTCACAATATTTAAAAAAATAAAACTTCACAGTCATGAAGTACTAAATCCAAAACTTTTATCCATGAATACATAAACTCAAAAACATTTTTATTAAATTCAAAAACTGTTTGGTTTCCAAAAGGAGCCATGAAATTTTTTCTTTTCCAAAGTCTTTCTACAACAAAGATTTACTTCTACAAAAGTAGGATTTTTAATTTATAACATTCTTCTGCATTCAAAAACTCAATCATAACGCCAAACCCTTTATTTCAAAAACAAATTTCATAACTTTAAAACTAGAGTAGATAAGGATAACTTTCATCCTATTATTTTCGCTTTCACTCTTAGCGGAAATCCTAATAGCACATGTGTAACAACCCGGGGTTTCATATCGATTAATCATCGTCATTAGACGATTAAATCGTTTGTTAATTGCTATTGCAGTTTTGAATCGATTTGAAATTCTTTTGTAAATTTTGTTAAATGTTGAAGCGGGCTTTAAAGAAAAATTATCGTGGCCCATGTTGTATGTTGTGGCCGATTTGTTATCATGCCTTTCTCCTTTTTGTTCGTTCGTTCCCCGACCCATTCATTATCTTCGTAACCCTAAATCATGTGAAGGAAAAAGAAATGGCGGCCACAAATTCGTTCGTCCCCCTTTTTTCAAAAATTAGGGCTTCTGCCGATTATCTCGATCGAAGATGCTTCGTCGAGCGGTTGCTTCTTTTGGCTTCGATAAGGTGAGTTTACTCACATCTAATTCAAACTTCGCCTACATGTGATTTTGTGACTTCTGCGATTTTGGATCCCTTTATTTTCGTAGTATATATTTATTTGACTTCGTCTAATAATTATGCTTGAATTCTTCTCGGCCGTGGGATTATGCTTGAACACTTTGTGATGATTTCTGACCTTTTTCAATTCGTATATATATATTTTTCTGTGATTGATGGTGATTTATCTGACTTTGTTTATGCGATATTTTTGATGCATTGGCCAAGTTTTGAAATTCGACGTCTTTGTTCACTTTGATGTTGGCCACGACTTGGTTATAATTATGTTGATATTATGCTTTTGGCCTTTGTGACTCCGGCACTGTCACTGCTTTGATTGGTATTCTGGCTTTGTTCGAACTACTATTGTTTGCTGGTTTCGATTATGGTGTTTGTTGAACCAGTGGGTATTTTCCTGATGGAGTTGCTTTTGGTTTCACTATGTTTGCATTTGAGTCATGTGTTTCGAGTTGCTTGATCACATGTATTTCGCTGTTGAACTTGTCTGGAGCATTTGTGTTAACTTGATACTTTGTTGTTACAGTGTAGTTGTATATACTTGGTTTTGCATATTTATACATGTCTCTGGTATCACTGTTTCATTCGAGCCTTTGTGCTCTGTTGGTTCAGGTGGCACTTGCAAGACCTCGTTGTCTCCACTGTTTTGTGATATTGTACCTGCTTGTGCTTCTGGTACTTTTATACTTATGTATTACTTGTATTGACCTGTAGTTTGAACTTGCTATATGTTTACACAGATGCTTCACTTGTTCACTTGGTTCAAGTGTTCTTGTTTTCATTCTGATCAGGTTGGGTTTCTTATTGTTTCGACCTCTGTAGTGCTTGTGCATGTGTGGTATGGAGTTGTTTCGTTGTTTCAGTTTGGTCTTGTTGGTTTTTCTTCTGGCATTTGGTCTTGAGTATGATATTTGCACTGCCCAGTTTTACAGTGCATACCTATTATAGCTTGTTCATGTCACTCCGTTGGTTTGTGATTCACTTGCATGTCTTGTACCACTTGTGTCTGCACTTTGCTAATCTGTCTTGTGTAGTTGCATCCTGGTCTTTCTTGCATTATTCATTGACACTGCTTTATACTTGGTTTTAAAGTGTCATTGGTGTTGCATCGTTGTATCACTTGATGTACAGTGCATTGTTGCTTATGTACACTTGTGTTGTGTTGCTCTTGAGTTGAACTGGTACATTGCCTTTGTGGTATTCATACCTGTTGGTGTTGCAGTCTGTTCAAATCACCTATTGGTCAGTTTGCATCTGCTTGTAGTTGTTTCTGGCCATTCTTTGTTTAAGATCTGGGCATATCTTCTTGTATGCTTGGAGTCTTTGTTCGGCCATATTGATAGTATTTGGTTTGGACATTGTTGTATTGTGACTTGTACATTGATTTGTACATTGAGTTGAACCCGATTTTTGGGTTTGACCTTGTGCACGTTCATGACTTTCATTGAACTTTCGTGTATTTCATCACGGTGATGGCGAGGCAGTACACGCGTGCGTATACTGCAGCCACACAGGATTGTCGTTTTAAGTGACATTTAAATTGTTTGAATTGCTTTGTAAGTTCAATTCAATATTTTGAATTGTATTTTGATTTGGTTTAATTTGATGATTCTGTTGATATCTAATTATCTTTTGGAAATTAGATTATGAGTTTCTAATTATTTATTTAATAATTAGATTTTGTTGTTAATTGCTGTTTAGGCAGTTCTGGGGTTTTCATATTATCTTCATTGATAATCTTTTTATTTATCCTTGTTGATGATTTGGATTTGTTGATTTGTTGTTTAACATTGTTTAGTGTTATATTTGCCGTTATCCGATTCTTTTATCGAGGAGTTGGATATACGAGATTTCTGTGACTGTCATCTATTTGATATTTGATTATTATCGCTTCTGTTCATTATAACTGAGTTTGAATTAGACTGACCCGTGTATTATTTTCTTTTGAATTTAATACTTGGGTCAGACCCGAGTTATTTCAGGTTGTAGATATCTTGCTTTGGGTTGCTGTTTGAGCTATGAAGACTTTTCATATCTTTTGGAGTAGTCGTGTCATAGTATAGGTTGATATGTATTCATGTATATTAGTTGATAATGTACTTGTATATATAACTTCCAGAGTCGACAGTCGTAGTTGTATCATATGTATCGTGTCAAATGTATTGTAACTGACATCGGTAATATATATATATGAGACTTTTGTTATCTATGTTCCACATTTTATTATCTGTGTTATTATTATATATATTGTCCTAAACTATTATGAACCATCGTAGTTCGTTTTATACTGGAATTGGGTATGTCGATGGGAGTAAATAAATAAGAGTTGAAAAATGAAAATTATATACCACTCCTATCGAGGTAACCAATACTAGTGTAAGGCCAACTACGGATGGCCGCTCCTATCCAGCCTTATTCTTCGTAATAACATACAGTATTTCTTTTAATACTCTTTGTTATTGTGAGCATAGAGGTGGGGAGTCACAACATGAGAGGGACTTCTAAAAGATATGCGCAATTGCTGCATCTATCTAAGCACGTATCTAAAACATTTGCGCAATTACTACACATACCTAAGTAATTTATCCATTCTTCCTATCATATTCATATTATTTTTCTCCTATACTATTTCTAACTAGATTACTAATCCTATTTTTATATAAATTCCTAATGCTATTTCTATTCAAATTTCCTAATACTCAAGTATTCTAATTTCTCCTACCTAAATGGCTTCTACTACATAGCCCGTTTCCTCTTTTATTATTTCCACCATTGACTCATTGCAGTGTGTTTGCCTTCTTCTTTAGCCATTGGGCTTTTCCTCATTAACTTGAAAAGAGATATGTATAAATCTATTTCGATTGTTTTTCTCTGTATTTTCCTTATATAGGAATATTCCTCCTATCTTCACTATCAGACATTCTTACCCTTTTACCATCTTTACCTTATTTCAATCAAGTACCATTTTTATTTATAAACCCTTTAGAAAGAATTTAAAAAGGGACTTCCAAATTTACCAAAATATGAAAATCGTCGAGCCAAACCTACGTCTATTTTCTATTTATTAAGAAGAAAAATCCCTTCATCAAAAACCTTTAAATCCAACAAATTGTAAATCAAGAATTTCAAACTTTCCTTGCTTTTCAAAACAAATTCCTGATAAATCCTTTGAAAAACCCATCCAAAACATTTCAAAAATCTTTTTGTAAAATACTTTCACATGGGGCCAGACTTGAAAATGGACTTTAATTGCCCATTATTTTGGACTTTTCTTCTTTTATACTCCTTAACTCTTCTTCATCAAAAATCCACCTTATCTTCTCATGGTGATTAGTGTACACCTTCTTACAGGAACTTGCTCCACTCCTATTATACCTTACTTCTAGATGCTTGCAACATATATGTCCCATTTGTCTAGATGAAATGTATGTCTTCAATCGACAATCCACAATCATAAGGCAGCCTAGGCCCAACAAAGGAGTCAAGTATCATCCAGCCTATGAGGTTCTTCTATATGTTGTGCTTATGCTCTTCTTGTTCAACGCTTTACGGTATGGCCTACATTCCATGGGGTAATCTGGGTAGGTATATAAATTTAACTTTTTTTATTGGTCTAACTCATAGTTGCCTCGTCCATCCTTCTGGAATATAGGCGCAACTATTTTATAGTTGGAATTTATGGAGTTTGGCATTATATATATAGGTAAAAAATAAAAATACAATTTATTTGCTCTTCTACCCGCTTCTTGGCCTGCTTTACTGCATTTCGACTTCTCTCTTAACGAGAGCATCAACATCCCTAACCTTTTCAAGTGCAGTGTCCCTCTCAATCCTGATGGTGACCAACTCGTCACATGCATCCTGAGCAATTTTCTGTGCTTCATCTTTTTTCTTGATCTCACGCTCGAGCTTTATTTTCAATTCAGCCGTGTTCCTCTTGGCAGCATCCCTTTCCATTGCAAGCTCGTGGTTACGATGATGCGCTTGCTTGATTTTGTTCAAGTGCCTAGATCTCTCTGCTTCGAGTTCTTTAATGGTCTCCTTGGCCTTCTTCTTTGCTTTGGCTTGAGATTTTCTTGAATTCTCGAGTTCAACATCGACTATGATTTGGTCATTCTCGGCCTCAATGAGTTTCTAGTTCTCTATCCCTTACAGCCTATCTCTTGAGACTTTTGAAATCTTTTCAGCCAGCTTCGTCCATTCATTATACAATTATGGACATCGATCGTATAGTCGATGGTCCTCTGTTGAACTTCAGCATGAATTCTCTTTAAGTTTGGCAAGAACATAACTACATCGAAGAAAATCTTAGGGAATTCGCTCTTAAGCTCGGACATCCACTCCATAGTGTCTACCTGTTGCTCTTCTATAATTGCCGGAGCAACAAGCTTCCTTTGCCTGGCCTCTGATGAAAAGTATCAGAACCACTCTTGCAATGTTTGTGCTTAGAAGATCGATTGGAGTGAGATAGTGTTGTGGATTGCAAATAGAAAGATGCAGGTTGTGGAGCTCGAGAAGAGTCGGCCGGTGGAATATCATCATGATGGTCAGGTTGCTTATTTGGGCCTTTCGAAGGAGGTGATTTGGATCTAGGTCGGCGCTTAGAAGTGGAGTCATGAGAAGAACAGTCCCTGTCGTAACTACTCCTATCCTGGTCATCCCTACCGCGGCTGGAGCGATAGTTAGAATCGTAATCTCGGCCACTCCCTTGATGGTATAAGCTCGATCGGGGATGCTGAACATGGTACCTTTCTCTTCCAGGGATCAGAATGAATGCTTTCTCTTATCCATCGAACCAGTAAAGAAAACAGGGAAGGGTTAGATCAATTAGGTAAGGACTCAGGTTAAGTGTGAGTGTCGTATAGTGGACGTGTGTGTTCTAGTGTCCTCCGGACGGACCATGTACTGGAGCTTTACTCATGGGAGTAATCTCTCCTACACCGGTTGGAATGATGTCCTTCTCAAAGCGGATCAGAGAACCGATGTCGCTAATGCTAATATTACCAACGTCAAAAGAGCCGAACTCCATAAGGATAGGCCCTAAATGGGAAAATGTGCCCATTGAAGGAATAGATGGAGTCTTCTCTACATTTATGACTGATAGAGACTAAGTGGAAATCTGTAACTTCGAAATTCTCATAATCAATTTCTATTTGGGAGCAGCCAGTAAGTCATCTCTGAATTTTTCAACCTGAGGTTCGTGGCCCACTTCAATGTTACTTGGCCGGCCTCACCACCTTCTCTAATATTTTTCCCTCCTCGACACCTTCGTGTTCTAGTTCCATGTTTTCTATGTCTCCAGCCCTAGGACTTAAAGATGGGGGCAACTCAGGATCGACTTCGCCCCCTACAGGGGGATTGCTATCATCATCATCATCCTCAATGTCGAAAACTGGAACTATGCTGGTGTTGCGGCCTTCCTCTAATAAGCCATGAGCAAGAAGATTCTTGTCCCTTAGAAGGGTTCTTATATACCTATCCTCAATCGGGATTACCGTGAGAGCGTTAGGGGTATCCGAAAGTGATCCACCGCTGAGCCTCACCAGAACATCTGTACAATAGTGAAAGGTAAATTAAGCATGCAGATTATAAAGCAAATACACGGATGGTGTTTGAAGTAAAACTCAAGTCTAGATATCCATTTACGAGCGAATCCTGGTGGGTAGCGCACATAAAACCATTCAGCCTTGAAATAACTCAGCTTGTTCCAAGCTCTGGAGATGATTCTATGAACCCTCATCGGCTCTAAATAAATGGGAGATGGGTTTTCTTTGCGGGTTTTAAGGCTATAAATGTATCAAATTTTTTCATCACAAGGCACTAGGTTCAAATGCTCAAAGAAAACTAAATAGGTGCTCATAAAAAACGCATAGCTGTTTGAATGCAGCTTTGTAGGAGCCAGTCTCATAAACTTCAAGACTCGACAAATGAATTGATTAAATGGCAGGACACAACCCGCCAGACACATGTATCTGTTGCAAGCTATGTACCCAGGATCATGGGCTCTTCGGTTGCGGGACAGTGCCAAGAAATCATCAAATGGAATGCCATACTTACTGCATATCCTCTGAAGAGTCTTTTATCGATTCTGGAAGGAACAGAGTCGACCGGGTTATTCAGTATTACAGCATCCTTAAGATTGTTGGGTACTGGATCTATTTGAGGTCCCTCTACTGGTTCAACCGGATTTTCTGGATTTCGTTGCTCCACTTTGGGATTCTCAACATTTTGTTGTGAAACTTCTATTAGATAGATTTAGGGGTATGCCCTAGGGGCAATTATGTAATTTGTTACATATATCTAACTCGTTGACCAATCTTGTTCGAAATAACGGTATTTTCTTTCTATTATATACTTGATATAATATGGTTATATTAATTAATCAATTTAATTAAAGTATATTTAATAGAAAATCTACAAATGGTATGTTTTGTGATAGTAGTTACAAAGTGTTGTAACCATGAGTAATTTATCATAATGAAACAAACATACCATTTTAAATGTTCCTAGTCAAGAAGCATCGAGACTGGATATTGATGTATCCATTGAGACTAGAGTACGTAACACTCTCCAAATATTGGACAATGTATTACTCATGACTGTTGGGGGTGCAAGGGGTTACATACTGATAGTTATTGTATAACTATGTAATGACTCACTAGATTTTTTTTCTGTTGGTTAATATAGCTAAGGTCAAGTAGAGAATATCGATGTGCCTAATTTACACAGTTCTCTTAACTTGAGAATACTGTTGATCTTCAATGTGCTAGCTCCGCATTGATTATAGTTAAATCGTGGCACAACGACCATCGAACAACTATAACTGGGTCGAGTGAAAGCATTTGAAGTGAAATACTATTCAAGAGAGGATTCGTCTCCTCAGTTATATGAGGTTAGAATCACGGTCAACTAAAGTCAACTCAAAGTCAAAATCTCTGGCCAGAGCATTTCGGTTAATAATAATTGTTATTACTGAACCAAAGACCTTGTGTTTGGATTATAAAGTTGAATGTGGATGATATTGGAATTTTGACCATTACCAAATTCTATAAATCCAAAGTGATATAGTTTTGACGAAGAGAATTGGTGTAAATAATTGTCACTATTAGGTTCCACTTATAATAAGTAAAAATGGATTTTATCGAAAGATGTGTAAGCGATAAATTCGGTCAAAATGTCACACCACCTGCTAAGTGAGTGAACGTTAATTGTGACGACCGCCCATGACCCCTGCACCGAATCTAGAGAAAGTGCGCTGTAAAGTGTGCCAGGCGACCATGGACGATTGTCAAGGTAAGATTTAAAATGAAAGAATCTATCGTATTACTCACAGCGCATGGACAAAATACAATAGAACATATGTATAGTGAAGCTTTACAGAACAAAATGACATCATATAAAACTCCATAATAGTTGAATACAAGCATCCACATAGTCAATACATCCAGCCTCACTACATATCTCTCAGAGAATACAAAACAGCGGAATATCCAGTACATATAATAAGAAGATAATATGCAATCCTCCAGCTCGTCTTCGATATCAGCATCGTGAGAAGAGAACAGCACCTGTCACCTGCTACCTAGTCTGCCCGTCCCAAAATGGACGAACAACCCAAGGCAATAAGAATTAAAAACATAAAGCCTTGAGTCAGACAACAGTCTTAGTGAGCAGTAAATTAACTAACAACATACCAAAAGAGCATAAAGGAAAAAGGAATAGGAATACAACCCTCCCACTCCAACCTCATTCAACAGTGATAGCCCCCAGACACACACTAAGCAGAAGCAAACATAGCAGAGCATACAATTTAAAGGAAAGCTACTATCACTCGAGTCAAGGGCGATGTTTTCCAAGTACCAAGGCCTAAATCAGATAAGCACCCAGAAAATACCGCTCTTGAGTCCGAAATGACATTACAACCAAACATCCATGACTCTGGCTATCACTGTTATCATTGCTTCGATATCACCGTTAATTGAATGACCGGCACATTCTTTCAGCCGTCCGTCAAGGGCTAATGGAAACCCCGGTTCTAGACATAACTCCCGCACGTCGTCGCAGCCCGTGCCTAGGACTATCGAATCTGCCCAGAGTACTCGACCATCAACAGTTGGCCGTTGGGACTATCGAATCTGCCCAAACGTACTCTTGCTTAGAGCATGCTAGAACCTTCAACAACGATGCTATCCAAGCCTCCTAGTCATCCTCCTCGACGACTATTCTCGAATCCATTCATTATCCTCAACTCGAATCATATCACCGAGTTATCAACATGCTTGGAATGATCCCGTCTGGATTAGACCAAGTCTTCATCATATGATTGCCTCGCTTTATTACATCCTTGCAAAGCCTCATCTCAACATATCATCAAGTCTATGCATAAGAGCTTCATCATCCCGCTACATATGCCACGAGCAGCTTTTCCACTTCAAGAGCCTTTCCCTTAGCTTTTGAATCACCTTCGATCTAAATCTAATCATCGATCATCTAGTTCATAACAATCAATCAAATCAAACATCAATCCAAGCAATCAAGCATTCAAAAATGATCTAAGTAGACAATTATAACTATAATGGCATTTTCGTAATTAAAGAGTTGAAAGTCCAATAGGCATGAAAACATGGATTATATCTCTACAAACTTGATGAATGAACTTGCATAAGTTAACATATGATAAAATGGATGCAACATCATCATGAACAATGGATCTACAAGGATCTACACATAGGATGAAGAAAATGCATGGAAATCACTAATTTAACACCAAATCGAGCCAACAATCCGATCTACTCCTTTGGATCCGTGTGAGAGATAATCACCACTCACCAAATCACCTAAACAATCCAAAAGATAACAACTTCAGATCTGGACAGCGAAGAACTAAGCTAGATCCGACAAGATCTCACTTCAAACGAAGAAATCTCTCTTGAAAAGATGAAGATCTTCAATCTAAGCTCTTGAATCTTCAATCTTGATCTTCGATTTGGATGGATGGAAGCACTAGATTAGAGTGGAGAAAAGAAGTGAAGAAGTGTAGAAGTCGAGCTCTCAAAATGGCAGCACTTCGTCGCTTCAAAATCCGGATCCCAAAAAGTGAGAACAACCCCTCCTATTTATAGCTGAAAACTGCCCTTAAGTCGTGACTAGTCTATCTCCTAAGTCGTTTCCGACTTACGACTTAAGCCCCTACGACTCAGCAACCCCCTACGACTTAACCAAGCTACGAGTCAACACACGCTCCTACGACTTAACCTTCATCTGTCTACGACTTATAGCATCTTCCAACTCAACACAAAGACTACGACTCATCAGGGTACGACTCATCAGGGTACGACTCATCAGGGTACGACTCATCAGGGTACGACTCATCAGGGTACGACTCATCAGGGTACGACTCATCAGACCAATCCTTAACTCGGCAACGACTTAACAAATAGCTGTGGTTACGACTCAACTGGTCAGACGACTCAACTAGGCTTACGACTTACGACTTAGTAAGTATACGACTCATCCCTTAACTCGTCCAGTCCTTAAGTCGCGCCTACCCCTTAAGTCGTTCAAACGACTTATCCTTACCCCCTTAACTAGCCAAGTCCCTGAGCCGCTCCCATCTCCTGAGTCGTATACGACTCACGACTCATCCTAAGTCGTGAACGACTTAGGACTTAGGCAAATTTTTGCCTAAAATCTGAAATGGCCCAAAATGCTAAAACTCCAGATTTGACGAACTTTTCGATCCATGAAAATACGGGTCGTTACATTCTCTCCCCCTTAGGAATTTCGCCCCCGAAATTCCAAGCAAACAAAGCAATCAAAGACTATTCTGTACGCCTACCATTCATAGCAATCAACAAACCATGCATCCAATTCTAGCTTAGCGTACAGAATTCTAAGACTTAGAACAAGTTACAATGTTGTTAGATGATACGACACCTTAGGGCCATACCTTGAAGAGTTCGGGATGAGCTGCTTTCATCCTCTCTTCCACCTCCCACGTACAGTCGTTATCATCATCACTCCATTGTATCTTGAGTAACTTAACTACCTTCCTCCTAAGCTGTTTCGTGTCGGTTTCAACAATACGAAGCGGCTTACGAGGTCTTCTATCGACTGGATCAACTTCGAAGTCTTCACAGCTATCAGCAGAAACCACTGTATTCGAGTCGTGCACATACTTCCGTAGATATGATACATGAAAAACATTGTGCACACCCGACATCTTCTCAGGTAACTCCAACCTATAGGCGAGCTTTCCAATTCGCTCGATGATCGGGAATGGTCCAACAAATCTTGGAGTCAATTTTCCTTTCTTCCCGAATCGAATAACATTCTTTAGTGGAGAAATCTTCACAAAAACCATATCTCCTGCGTCGAATTCCAAATCCTTTCGACGCTTATCAGCATAACTCTTTTGACGGTCTTGGGCTGCCTTCATTCGTTGCCGAATGATCTCTATAAAATCTGAAGTCTGACGAATCATCTCTGGCCCAAGCATCAGCTTTTCTCCAGTTTCCAACCAACATGTTGGAGAGTTACACGGTCTTCCATACAATGCCTCATACGGTGCCATACCAATGCTTGACTGGTAACTGTTGTTGTACGCAAACTCCACCAAATGAAGGTGATCTTCCCATGATCCTCCGAAATCCAAAACACAAGCTCTGAGGAGATCTTCCAAAACTCGGTTGACTCTCTCGGTCTGACCATCTGTTTGGGGATGATAAGCTGTACTCAAACACAACTCGGTTCCCAAGACTTCCTGGAAGCTCTTCCAAAATCCACTAGTGAACAATGGGTCTCGATCGCTCACTATACTCTTCGGAATACCATGGAATCGAACTATCCACTTAACATACAACTCAGCCAACTTTGATGCAGTCCTAGTCGATCGAACAGGAATGAATCGTGCACTCTTAGTCAGACGATCCACAATGACCCAAATCCCTTCATTTCCCGCTCTGGTTCTAGGCAATCCATCAATAAAATCCATCGACACTTGTTCCCACTTCCATGTAGGAACTTCTAAGGGCTGAAGCAATCCACTTGGCTTTTTCTGTTCAGCCTTTACCAACTGGCAGTTCATACATTTGGAAATGAAATCTCCAACATCCTTCTTCATGCCTTCCCAATAGTAGGTTCTCTTCATATCCCGATACATCTTGTTTCCACCTGGATGAATTGTCAACTTCGAGTGATGACTTTCCTTCAGAACTTCACTCCTCAATTCATCTATATCGGGAACCACTAGTCGTCCTTGCTTTCGAAGCCAACCTTCTCTATCGACCTCGAATCCTTTATCCTTTTCTGGCTCCAATCCAGATTCCAATTCACGGATAATCTTGACAAGCTTATCATCTCGCTTTTGACTCTCGCCAATCCTTTCCACAAGAGTCGGTCTTATCGATAAGTTTGCCAACATTTCAGGTTCCAATTCGCATCTAGGCCTGAAGTCAAATCCAGCTAAATACTCGAGACTCTTCCATTCAGAAAACATGGCTCCCAATCCTGCATGTCTTCGACTTAACGCATCAGCCACTGCGTTACCTTTTCCCGGAGTATAAGCTATACCAAAGTCATATGATGCCAAAAACTCTAGCCAACGTTGCTGCCGAAGATTCAAATCCTTTTGGGAGAAAAGATACTTCAACGACTTGTGATCCGTAAACAACTCGAATCGAACTCCCAACAGATAATGCCTCCACATCTTCAGAGCAAATACAATCGCCGCTAATTCCAAATCATGAGTTGGGTAATTCCTTTCATGCGGCTTTAGTTGTCGACTGGCATACGCAACAACTTTATCCTTCTGCATCAGCACTGCTCCAAGTCCAGTACCACATGCGTCGGTGTAAACCACCATCTCATCATTCCCACTTGGAATAGTCAAAACAGGAGCACTCGTCAGTCTCTCTTTCAGGATTCCGAAAGCTTGCTCACACTTAGCATTCCAACTGAACACTTGGTTCTTCTTCGTCAATCCTGTTAACGGTGCAGCTATCTTGGAGAAGTCTTTGATAAACCGTCGATAATATCCTGCTAATCCAAGAAAACTTCTCACATCAGTTGCATTCTTAGGTCTAACCCAATCCTGGATTGCTACCACCTTAGCGGGATCAACCGCTATTCCATTTCCAGAAATCACATGGCCTAAGAACCTCACTTCACTCTTCCAGAAGTGACACTTCGAAAACTTAGCCTTCAGCTGATGTTCCCGTAAGATCTCCAAAATAATACGCAAGTGCGTCTTGTGCTCTTCTTCAGTTCTGGAATAAATCAGAATATCATCCACGAACACAAGTACGAACTTGTTCAACTGATCTCTGAACACTCTATTCATAAGATCCACAAAATATGCTGGCGCGTTAGTCAATCCAAACGGCATTACCAGCCACTCAAAGAAACCGGATGGTGTCCTAAAAGCAGTCTTCGGCACACTATCCTTAGCCACTCTCAACTGGTGAAATCCCGTTGCCAAATCCATCTGAGAAAACACCTTAGCTTCGTGAAGCTGATCAAACAAGTCATCTATTCTCGGCAATGGATACTTGTTCTTCTTAGTCACCTTATTCAGCTCACGATAATCGATGCACAATCTCAACGACCCATCTGCCTTGGTTGCAAACACAACTGGTGCACCCCACTCGGACACACTACGCCGAATGAATCCTTTCTGCAAAAGATCATCAACTTGCACCCTCAACTCTTGCTGTTCCCTAGGCGCCATCCGCCTAAGAGGCATCACAACAGGTCTGGCTCCTTCAACTAGATCTATACGAAACTCGATCTCTCTATGCGGCGGCAACCCTTTGACTTCGTCAAAGACATCCTCGAATCTATTTGCGATCGGCACTAAAGACAGTCCATCCCGTGGAACAACTAGCGAATACATGAAGCTCATGAAGACGCCTTCCTCATGCTTACATCGTATAACAATCTTTCGCCCTTCCACATTCACGACTGTCACCTCCAGCCTCTCACAATCAACCTTAGCCGCATACTTTCTAAGCCAGTCCATACCCAAGATAATTCCGAACCCCGCAAAGTTCAGAACAAAGCAATCACAAACAAAAGAGCAACCATGACTCGACACAACTAGACCACGGCATAACATACACAAACAAGACGAACCCCCAACTGGATTAGTCACAACCAATGGCCTATCAACAATATCCGGTGCCAAACCTAACCGGCCTACGAGTTCATTACAAACAAACGAATGCGACGCTCCAGTATCAAACAAAACTCTAACCGGAACACCACATAGGAAAAGAGTACCTTGAACAACCACACTCTTTCCCTTCTCTTCAGCAGTAGGAGCTTTTGAAGACGACGGAACAGCTCCTAAAGCATAGGCTTGCACAATCTGCCTGTCCTTCCTTGGTTCTGGACAATTCTTCCTGAAATGTCCCGGCTTGTCACAGTTGTGACACTTCATCGGTGCCTTCGGATTCTTACAATCCTTAGAGAAATGGCCCTTCTGCTGACAATTGTAGCAAGTCACCTCGCCTTTCGGCTTCTTCTGGCCATCCTTACCCTTCTGCTGCTGCTGCTTCCTCTTCTGGTTTCCACCCTGCTGTGGTTTAGACTCTCCCTTGGTAACAGCAACAACAGGTCCTTCCTTAGGAAACAGACTCTCATGCCTAAGAGCTTTCTCCACCAGCTTCTCAAATGAATCGTCCAAATGATCCACCAACTGTCTCCCAAGATAACTATCCAAGCCGGTCACAAACTTCTCATTCTTCTGATAAGCAGATTCAATATACGACCGGGCATACTTGGACAAAGCTTCGAACTCAGAAACATACTCAAGAACTGATCTTCCACCTTGCTTGAGCTCCACAAACCTCTTGAACAGAACAGACTTCTGGGCTGTAGAAATGAACTTAGCTTCAAATCTGACTTGGAATTGCTCCCAAGTAATCTCTTCTTCCGGAGTAGTGATGGTAATAGAGTTCCACCAATCAGAAGCTCTCCCTTGAAGCTGCCTTGATGCCAACTTCCTCTTAGTTGCATCATCAATTCCCAAATCACCAAAGATCCTTCTACAAGCATCTATCCACCTCTGGACCTCAATAGTTGATTCTGTTCCCAAGAAAACCTTCCCTCCAAGAGCAGTATAATCCTTGCACAACTTAGCAAAATCCACTGGTTTCGAAGTTTGGACTTGAACTCCAACATCAACTGCTGCCCCCGGAACTGGTATCCTTCTCATGATCGAAGTCATCATAGCTTCGAACATGGCTGCATAATCAGCAGTCCCTTCAGTAGCACGGCCTCCCCTAGCAGCTGGTCTCCCTCTTCGACTCATTCTCAATATCTATAAAAAGGAATGATTAGAACATCTAGAGAAACAACTGCATAAAGGACTAACTTACTGCTAAACTACTATATTATATATAGTAATCATCCATCAAAATACAATTACGTCTCTCATACGTAGTTACGACAGCGAGCGTTGGGTAAAATCGATTAACCAATGCTCTGATACCAAATGTGACGACCGCCCATGACCCCTGCACCGAATCTAGAGAAAGTGCACTGTAAAGTGTGCCAGGCGACCATGGACGATTGTCAAGGTAAGATTTAAAATGAAAGAATCTATCGTATTACTCACAGCGCATGGACAAAATACAATAGAACATATGTATAGTGAAGCTTTACAGAACAAAATGACATCATATAAAACTCCATAATAGTTGAATACAAGCATCCACATAGTCAATACATCCAGCCTCACTACATATCTCTCAGAGAATACAAAACAGCGGAATATCCAGTACATATAATAAGAAGATAATATGCAATCCTCCAGCTCGTCTTCGATATCAGCATCGTGAGAAGAGAACAGCACCTGTCACCTGCTACCTAGTCTGCCCGTCCCAAAATGGACGAACAGCCCAAGGCAATAAGAATTAAAAACATAAAGCCTTGAGTCAGACAACAGTCTTAGTGAGCAGTAAATTAACTAACAACATACCAAAAGAGCATAAAGGAAAAAGGAATAGGAATACAACCCTCCCACTCCAACCTCATTCAACAGTGATAGCCCCCAGACACACACTAAGCAGAAGCAAACATAGCAGAGCATACAATTTAAAGGAAAGCTACTATCACTCGAGTCAAGGGCGATGTTTTCCAAGTACCAAGGCCTAAATCAGATAAGCACCCAGAAAATACCGCTCTTGAGTCCGAAATGACATTACAACCAAACATCCATGACTCTGGCTATCACTGTTATCATTGCTTCGATATCACCGTTAATTGAATGACCGGCACATTCTTTCAGCCGTCCGTCAAGGGCTAATGGAAACCCCGGTTCTAGACATAACTCCCGCACGTCGTCGTAGCCCGTGCCTAGGACTATCGAATCTGCCCAGAGTACTCGACCATCAACAGTTGGCCGTTGGGACTATCGAATCTGCCCAAACGTACTCTTGCTTAGAGCATGCTAGAACCTTCAACAACGATGCTATCCAAGCCTCCTAGTCATCCTCCTCGACGACTATTCTCGAATCCATTCATTATCCTCAACTCGAATCATATCACCGAGTTATCAACATGCTTGGAATGATCCCGTCTGGATTAGACCAAGTCTTCATCATATGATTGCCTCGCTTTATTACATCCTTGCAAAGCCTCATCTCAACATATCATCAATTCTATGCATAAGAGCTTCATCATCCCGCTACATATGCCACGAGCAGCTTTTCCACTTCAAGAGCCTTTCCCTTAGCTTTTGAATCACCTTCGATCTAAATCTAATCATCGATCATCTAGTTCATAACAATCAATCAAATCAAACATCAATCCAAGCAATCAAGCATTCAAAAATGATCTAAGTAGACAATTATAACTATAATGGCATTTTCGTAATTAAAGAGTTGAAAGTCCAATAGGCATGAAAACATGGATTATATCTCTACAAACTTGATGAATGAACTTGCATAAGTTAACATATGATAAAATGGATGCAACATCATCATGAACAATGGATCTACAAGGATCTACACATAGGATGAAGAAAATGCATGGAAATCACTAATTTAACACCAAATCGAGCCAATAATCCGATCTACTCCTTTGGATCCGTGTGAGAGATAATCACCACTCACCAAATCACCTAAACAATCCAAAAGATAACAACTTCAGATCTGGACAGCGAAGAACTAAGCTAGATCCGACAAGATCTCACTTCAAACGAAGAAATCTCTCTTGAAAAGATGAAGATCTTCAATCTAAGCTCTTGAATCTTCAATCTTGATCTTCGATTTGGATGGATGGAAGCACTAGATTAGAGTGGAGAAAAGAAGTGAAGAAGTGTAGAAGTCGAGCTCTCAAAATGGCAGCACTTCGTCGCTTCAAAATCCGGATCCCAAAAAGTGAGAACAACCCCTCCTATTTATAGCTGAAAACTGCCCTTAAGTCGTGACTAGTCTATCTCCTAAGTCGTTTCCGACTTACGACTTAAGCCCCTACGACTCAGCAACCCCCTACGACTTAACCAAGCTACGAGTCAACACACGCTCCTACGACTTAACCTTCATCTGTCTACGACTTATAGCATCTTCCAACTCAACACAAAGACTACGACTCATCAGGGTACGACTCATCAAGGTACGACTCATCAGGGTACGACTCATCAGGGTACGACTCATCAGGGTACGACTCATCAGGGTACGACTCATCAGGGTACGACTCATCAGGGTACGACTCATCAGACCAATCCTTAACTCGGCAACGACTTAACAAATAGCTGTGGTTACGACTCAACTGGTCAGACGACTCAACTAGGCTTACGACTTACGACTTAGTAAGTATACGACTCATCCCTTAACTCGTCCAGTCCTTAAGTCGCGCCTACCCCTTAAGTCGTTCAAACGACTTATCCTTACCCCCTTAACTAGCCAAGTCCCTGAGCCGCTCCCATCTCCTGAGTCGTATACGACTCACGACTCATCCTAAGTCGTGAACGACTTAGGACTTAGGCAAATTTTTGCCTAAAATCTGAAATGGCCCAAAATGCTAAAACTCCAGATTTGACGAACTTTTCGATCCATGAAAATACGGGTCGTTACATTAATATTCGAATGGTTTGATATTAATCGTTGATTGAGTTTACACCTATGATCGCACAACCATAACGATGAATTCTCTGAAAAATAACATGATTTAATTAATTTATTAAATGTTGCAAATTGATTAAATTAATTGATATTTGAGAAATATTAATTTTTATTTGATGTTTGGGAGTTTTTTTGTAATTATTTTAATGAATTATAAAAGTTATATTTACGCGCATTGATATACGATATCGATGTAATTTAAAGATAATTGCATGAAATGATTTATGAAAATTTTATGTCATTTGATGGTATGATTTATGGAAATTTTATGTCATTTGATGACATGATTTGTGGAAATTTTATGTCGTTTGATGACACACGTGTAAAGAAAGGATTGGAGAGAGAGAAACAATCAAGGGAATTAATTAGGGAAGTTTTTATTAAAGAATGGGAAGAGTTTCATTCTTTTAATAAAACATATTCTCTAATTCATTCTGTACGTACAATTCATTTTCCTTCTCATTCATTCTTTCTCTTTCTCTACTCCTAACTTTTCATGGCAGAAACAAAACAAAGAAAACGAATTTACAAAATCATTCAACTCCAAATAAATAAAACAAAAGTGGTTCATCCATCTCTTGTAAGGATAGGATGTGGATCTTGAAGATCCGAGGAGATATCATCATTCAAGCTGTGATTTCTAGGCAACATCCTAAGGTGATTCAATCAAATCTAGAAGCATTCTTCGTTCAAGTTCCAAATCAAAGGCAACATCAACAAGGTGTGTTTTAAGGATTGGGTAGCAAGTATGTCATTTTCTATATGTAGGTAGTGATTTTGCAATGTTTGATGGAAATTTAAGACTTTCATAATTTGTATGATGTATTACTGTCTTGCTTAATTAAAAAATTGTTTATGAAGATTGAAATTATTTGTTGAATGATATGATTGAGTTCTTATTTGATAGATCAAAATTAAATTTGTTTATGTTTTAAAACTACATTTAAGTGTAGATCTATGTTTTTAAACATTCTAATTAAATTATGAATCTTCAGATCTGAATGTTTACATGTTTGAATTGATTAGCTACTTTTCTTTACTTTCTTAAATTGAAACTAAATTTATATATTTTAAAATACAATGTTTTATTTTAGTTCTATGATTTAACATTTAATTTAAATTCCATTTTTTTAAATCTGGAAATTTACATTTTCATGTTGATTGATTGAATTATATTTAACAAGAAAAGTGTCACAGGTCCTTGTTTTTGATGTTGTTATAAGAAAAGTCCATGTAGATAAGAATATGTAAATTTAGTCCCTATTTTTTGAAAAATAGAAAAGGCAAGGTGTTTTGCAGTTTTCTGACAGAAAATGCAAGCCAGCTTGCAACTTTTTGACTATGAATTTTTTTTTTGAAAATTTTTAAAAGCGCAAGTTAACTTGCGCTTTCTATCGCTTTCTATTAGGAAAGCACAAGCTAATTTGCGCTTTTATTTTGAATTTTTTTGAAAATTTTGAATTTTTTGAAAATTTTAAATTTTTTGAAAAATGCAAGTTAACTTAATGGAAAGCGCAAGCTAGTTTGCGCTTTCTGATTTTGAAATTTTTTTAAAATTTCCGAAAATTTTAAAATGTTTGAAAAGCGCAAGTTAACTTGCACTTTTTATCAGGAAAGCGCAAGCTAGTTTGCGCTTTTTGATTTTGAATTTTTTTTTGAAAATTTTGAAATTTTCAAAAAAATTAAATTTTTGAAAAGCGCAAGTTAACTTACACTTTCTATAAGGAAAGCGCAAGATAGTTTGCACTTTCTGATTTAGAAAAAAACAGGGAATTGATTTACATACTTATTATCGTAAGGACTTTTCTTGCAACAACATCAAAAATAGGGATCTTTAGTGCAAAGCCCCTATATCTAAAGTTAAAAATGAAACTTATATGGAATCAATACAATGTTTCAATTGTAGATCTATGTATTAATCTTTCATAACAAAGTATAATTTTAGTTTTGCATTTTAATACATGTATGTATGTATGTTTGCATGTATTGCTTGCACTTTTTATTTCATTAGATATTTACATATGAATAAAAGGAATATCTATGTTTTAATCTTTCATAACAAAGTGTAATTTTAGTTTTGAATTTTAATACATGTATGTATGTATGTTTGCGTGTATTACTTGCACTTTTTGTTGCATTAGATATTTACATATGAATAATAGGATTTTTAACAACAAATCAAAGTTTTGAAATTAACTATAATAACCATCTAATTTATATGATTAGAAAGCTTTGATTTAATTTCATACATACATATTTTGATCTACTTGTATGTGTTTATATAAAATTTATTTTTCTTTACATATATTGTCATAGAATGAAATCATTTCTCTTTTTTAATTAAGACAATAATGTATACATATAATTCATTGTTTACCATCCATATTCTTACATTATGGTACCTATTGATTGTCATTAATATGTTGCATTAATTAAGTTTAGCAAAAGGGAAACTGTATCAATCACCCTTGCGATCCCTTATTTATTTCCATTTCAATTTCTAAGTAATAACCATTCAAATTATTCTTGTTTATTTTATGTATGCATATCAATTACCACTGCGTATGCACACTCCCTTTATGTTACACTTGCACAATACTTACTGTGAATATATTTACAATTCATGTCATATTTAAGTTAGTCATTAATGTTATTTTATTAATCAATTATTTAATTTAATTATGATAAGGAAATGAAAATCTTTCTTCTCTAACTAAATTTATGATCCCTCATTAATTGAATAATTTAAGGTAAAGGAAAGGAAAAGTTCCCTTCTCTAAATAGATTTATGCCCACTCATTAATTGAATAAGTTAAGAGAAAGGAAATGAAAAGTTTCCTTCTCTAAATAAATTTATGCTCCCTCGTTAATTGAATAAGTTAAGAGAAAGGAAATGAAATATTTCCTTCTCTAAATAAATTTAAAAAGTAAACGTTACACACAAATTTGTATATAAAAGTATATTTGATATACTCTAACTTACATGCACATTAAATTAACGTCAACCTTTATTTATGAAGTTAAATAAAATATTGATTTTATTTAAAAGAAACTTAGAAAAGTTCCAAATGAATATAGACTTCATAGGCCCATTAAAGATACAAAATGGTTAAATTTTTTGAAATTCACTCATTTCTTCCACTACTGGCTGATCTAGTTCCAACAATGGTATCAGAGCCTAATAGCCTATGCGGTCTAAAGTAGTCATGTTAGTGTTAACTAATTAAGCTTGCGCACTTAGTACGGTGTCTAGAAAGGTGATGTCTAGGATTGGAATTGGATAATCAAGTACCCTATCCTACCTGGCCTAAAAGGTGAAGTAAGCCCAAAGGTTACCCCTAATAGAAAAGATCCAATTTAATTGGGCCTTGTGCTAATTTTTAAAATGGTTTTGAAAATTAAGACAAGATTTTAAATTTAAAATAAAAACATGTTTATTATAAAAGGTTATAATATAACATATATTTTCAAAATGTTTGAAAATGTAATGAAAAGTTCAAAATGTTTGAAATTATGTAAACCAGTACGTTTGGCACGTCCGTTGGACGTGTGCAAGAAAACTGAAAGAATGCTTATGTATTTTGAAAAAAATGGTCGTAGACATAGATGTTATTTGACATGTATAAATATGTGGGTTAATTTTTTTTATTGTGAAATAGTACCTTCGGTATATCTGTTGGACGTGTGCAAAGGAAAATATTAAAAATATACAATGTGTATCGTCGCTATTGTATGATATTTTTTCCCTTAGTTTATGAACTTTGTTTAGATGTAATATCTGAGTAATTAAATGATTTTGTGCGGTCTTTGTAGTTTGTTGCATGATATGTGTTTTTTCTTCTTAATTTATGAACTTTGTCTAGCTATAATATATGTGTAATTATTGCGTATCAATATTATAAAATGTGTGTGGTAAAGGAAGAAGTCGGCAAATGGAAAGCAAAGATGTAAGAATACATCAATTGGAGCACTGGTATAATATGAGGGTAGTCTCCACTATCCACAACTAAACTAAATCTATTTTTTAAGCATTTATAAATTTCAGTTTTGTAAGTGTAGCATTTTGAATGTTCTATAAATCAAGAATGTTAAAAAAAAGGAATAATGTATATGGTCATTGACGTAGTCAACTATGATACTTTCAGAAAGAATCAATAGAACTTAAAAAAAATGATAGTTTGAAACATACAAATAAGAATATGCTCTACTGATAACTGAACTAAAGGCTGTATCTAGATCATATCTTTCTTATCATCATTGGATGCACATTGCATTATTAACATGAAGCTAAAATCAATGTCATACATTTAAGATAGAGACCATTAAATTTTATTTTACAGTTACAACCACAGCATGCAAGAATAATGGCTAAAGTATATTGTGAAATGCATTTGCTTCTTTGTTATTATCCATCTCTAGAGGATGAAGTATCTCATTTGCAAGCTTTGGTAATTTTATGGAAAGTTATTGTTATTTTTCCTACAGTGCTTTCCAAAGTCTAACTCAGACAACATGACCATCATTGTGCTTGAAGAGTCGATGCTTTCGACTACATAGAATGTATTGCTTATGAGAAAAGGTTGACATTGTGAAAATCCTATCTTTTATACCTATTAAAATAAGACTCTTGACATGCTACTAATTCTCCTTCTAACTTACAATCAAGAACCAAATATCACTGGCAACAATTCTTTATGTCCTTCGTTTGAACAAAAAAACCTAAACATAGAAAACAGCTTGTGCGGTTTAGTGAACTCCGCATGTGAAAATTTCATCTCAGTTTCCAAACTTTACCATGGAAACTTAATTTACTTTTAACTTTAACTATGAAAAGATTAATCTCTTTATATTTTAAACCCATTCAGATCCCTAAAAAAGTATATACCAATTTATCAAAAATGTAGCAGTAAACGAAATCTCATGTTTCTTTGCATTTTCCATTATAAGTGTGGGGTTTAAATACTCTCAAAGAAGGGTATACAGTCATAAATCAGGTTTAAAGAAATACAACCATTTAGTAACTTTATGTTGGATAAATATTGACTAAAATGCACTTAACAAAAACAAATAAATGAAGTTATTGATGTGCACAGTACTATGACATCTCTTACATGAGTGCTAGGAGCTACAACTTCTCTATGAATAAGCTTCCACTTCTAGGTATGAACTGAAAGTATTAACAGTATATATCGGTAAAATACTCACCAAGTTCACATAGAATTTTATTTGCATCGGTGATGAAAGTCATGTAACATCAAATAGTGATGGAAATATGCAATGTTCAAGATGAAGAACATGACATCAGTTAATTTACTCAAGATTATGCTTATACAATGAGTTGAAGAATTAGTGAACAATGCTAGATTTGGAATGTACCAACAGCACTATAGTAGTGGTCGTTTTCTAGTGATATCCATTTAGACAGCATCTAAAGCTAGTCAGAGCGGTTTGAACTATAGCTGTTATAATAGTTCCAAACATGCCTTATAAAAACCTAATCCGCACCGTGATATAAGCATAGAAATATAATACATGCCTTCAAAATTTCCACTTCAATCACCAAAAGATAGAAAAAATAACAGTAGCCACATTTGATGCAAAAGTCATCATGTCAAACTCATTCCTGCACATAACGGAGCTTTAAATACAGAAGAAAAGCCTGTTCATTGTTTTACTCACTGCACCTTAAACTTTCACAAACATTTTTATGTTATTGCATACACTCTCTTTCGTTGTAGAATTGTGCTTTGTTATATGGTTCTACCTAAATTGGGCTAATAAATAATATTTTAATTTCATTTTGCTAAACAGGACAATGCAACGTGTTGGTTCTACTTGGAACAATCATTTAAACAAACTGTACACAACTTGTAACTTTTAAAAATGGAAACCTTTTGACCATATTCAAGAACTGGAAGTTGGAAGGGTAAATGGATATTGTAACTGTTAAAGGGCATCATCCATTATTTTTATACCATCTATTATTATAGACAAACAAAATGGATGCCTACAAAAAATATTTTATTATTCACTATATATCATTTGATTTTGACAAATAGAGATATGCCAATATTATATAACGGTTTATAAGTTAAAGCATTATAAATGGTAACGTGATACAACTATGATAAATTTTGTTAAAAGATATGAGAAGCAATAAGTTAAAAGTGGCGGTATGCTAACTATTAATTAGATTGAGAGTATATGATGTAACGTAGATAATAATGAGATTGGCGAATAATAAAAATAATAGTAGTAGTAACAACAATAAAAATAAAAATTTAAAAATAACAATAATGCAGAAGCATCAGGTAAGCTCTTTATAATCTTAATTTTAGCATGTTGAAAGAGGTTGAAGTAACAAAAAATTTCTTTAAAGCTGCATAAGAGCATGCATGTTTCTTCTTTATCAGTAATAACAATTCAATGAATTGAAATTTCTTTTTCATCAAGATGTAAAATAAACTAACTAATAATAATATATGGATTGCCAATCTTATCAATTGGGAAGAATGCATTTCTCAATCCTTTAAGGTGATTTTAGTGTGATATGGAATGTTATTGCGATATCTTGTTCTTTCCTAAAAAGTACAACCCAAAATAACTAAAATTGAGATATTAATCTAAAATCAAATTAAAAAGAGGAACCTCCATTAGTGCATTTTAGAGCTTCGGTTCATTCAAATCTTTATTGGTTGGCTATTCTCGTCGATTGACTTCATGATGATGCACAATTTTATCGACTTAGATTCTCAAGATGATTAATGGCTTGCTTTACCATAATTTGTTCGTTTTTTTCTAGATCTGCTTGATTCTGCAATGGTTGATCGTCCTCAAAACCCAAAAGGATTTCATCTCAAAAGGCCAAATCTCATCAGCATCCTCATCAAATTCAATACACAGGCAAAGGAAAGAAAGGAATTTAGCATATAACTTTCCCAAGCAGCCATTCAACCTTACAACCAACAGAGTGCATCACCATCTCCATAGAAGGAATATCACATGTCTCGGGTATCGATTTTCCAAGCATAACAACCAAATTTCAAGCACAATGATACCTGGCTGACAGTTTTGTTCAACTTTGTCGAGATCTAGGTATAGTAGAAAACATCCGAAGTTGCAGCAGAAATTGTCTTAGATTCGAGCAAGCTAGGTAATCAAAGTTGAGAGCCACTCTAGGCACGACTTCATCTTCGAGTTTAGGGTCAGAACATATCTGACACGGTGGCACTCCTTCAGTATTGTCTTCAATCCAGGCTTTGTTAAAACTTGCAATGGCATAGGAATTGGCGGCAGAAATGAGATCTAGTCAGCGGCAGAGTTATTATAAACGATGGCAACCCTTCCAATCGGCAGCTACACAGTTATGAAGCAAAGCGATTACCTCTCTAGCAAAGTGATCACCTCTCCAGCATAAGTAGTGATTGTCTCAACATCACAACAAAATCGACGAAGGAATCAGGCGATAATTGGTTGAAAGCATAGCAACATCACGACTACAGATCCAAGCAAAGACTAATTTTTTGGAGTGGAGTTCGATTTGAATTTCATGTTGTGGTGTTTTGAATTTCACGAAGGAGAAGAACAATAGCAGTGGATGTTTGGTAAATAAAAAAATAAAGGAAGGCTGTGTAATTTTTTTAAAGAGAAAGAAGTTTTGGAGCATAGGAAGACATATTGGATTTGGTCAAAAGGTTGTAACGATGGTGAAGATCTATCTAGTTTTTATGGAGAACCTTCAAATTATTTTAAGGAAAATTATGTGAAGTGAGGGTGAGAAAGAGGAAGAAATGTCTTCACCGCAGTTGTAGATGTGAGATAAACAAAAAGAACGTGGGAAAGAATAATTACAGAAATGACCTCAAATGAGCTAGAAATTAAAAACGATAAATTAGACATTTCAAAAGCTTCAAAACTAAGTATTCCTATTATATGTAGATATTAATTTCGAAATTTAAAATTGTTAATATGATTAATAATATAAATTAATTAAATGAGTTAATTAATTAATACTTATATGCATGTATTATATATATTGATATATGTTATGTTATTTAAAAGTGTTTAAGATAACATAAACATACATGTATGTATATAAGATAAATTTTCGAAATTAATATAATTTAATTAAAATTGTTTAATTAATAAAGTAATTAAAGGTCAGTTAATTCACTAAAAAATGCAAATATAAGATATATGTGTCTTACTATAAAGGTTATAGTAGATATGTCCAATATAAAAGTTGTATTGGAATACTAATTTAAAATTAATTAAAGAGTTAATTAATTAAAATTAATTAAATAAGATTTAATTAATAAAATATCATACATAAGACAATCATATGAGTAATATGAAATATAAAAGTTATATAACAATAAAACTTATATGATATGAATGTACAAACTAAAGTTGGAACATTAAAGAAACTCAAATAGACTTAAGGAATAAATACATACATAAATGTACGTATACTATGATTTCTGATGTGTCTGACATGTGAATCACGAGGGTATTTCATAAGAAATACATTATTCCATAAGTCGATATCACTCAATATAATATATTGAAGAGTATGAATCTTCAATATAAGTTGTCCTCTACCATATATATATATTAATAAATTACTTGTATACTCCTTAGTTGTTGAGAAAACTCAACCTGGGGATGTTATGTGTAGTATTGTTAATATATTAAACAGATGAGGTAAGATAACTATATGCATTTTTTGAGCAAACTCAAGGTACATATACTATACTTAGGCCATCACGATATGGTAGGTACAAGTGAATAATCTCTTTCGATTTATTGAGCGAACTCAAGGTCGAAATGAGATCAGGACAAGGAAAAATGGGTCAGGAGTTGTATGTGATACAACCGATAAGGAGTTATCCATCATTTGTGGGACTATGATTTGTTGAGCAAACTCAAGGTCAGAATATAAGACAGACGAGTCCTAACACCCACTAGTAAAGTCGAAAGACTTCTATGTTTCATCTTAGAGTTTGGAGAAACATAATAGACTAGTGGGAGCCTTATTAGAAAAATGAAATGGTAACATTTAACCTTTCTAATATTGTAAGAGCATATGATAATAATGTTATAATTATCTACAATGATAAATTTGTACATTTAATACGATTGACAAAATGTTTATCAATTAACATATACAAATGAACTGAATTGAAAGTTAACAAATGAAATATAATACCCACTATTAAATTCCTATTACATGTTTACGTTTCAACACCTATGCAAGTTCCTGATTTTACAACTACTGAATACATTCGTGGTTTGGTCACTTACGGATTTATTTGGTCAAGATCATGTATTGCATTCTATGAGTTTTGAACTCTGAAAACAATACAAGACTATGGATATTTGATCCATATACAATTGCATCTAAATGTTATGTGGTGAACGGTCAAACTTTGTAATGTGCAATATTTCGATAAAATTAGTTCATCCGAACAACTAAATAAACCTTACTGCGAGATCAAGTATTCAATATGATTGATTACAAAAGGGATCGTATTATATTAATGTAACATAAGACTAAAAATTACAAGATATATCTACAAACTCGATCGCTGAAATGCCATTATGATCGGTTTACATAAAGTGCAACATATTTGATGTCCTTAAATATTAAGGATAATCAAATGCGCTTTTGTAAAGAGTTTGTAATGATATTGTAGTAAGGTTTTCTTTTGAATAATTTGACCATTTGAAAGGAAAACGAATGTATAAGAATATATGTAATTTAAGGTACAGTTGGGATGAATAGAATGAATAGTCACTTGTACTTTATAGAGAAATATTGGAAATGGGAATTGTAATAATAATTGATACTTAATATTAGAATAAGAAATATGATTTCTATTCTATAATGCATTTTCATATAGAAATTGTTTTCTATGAGATTTATTTCTTTGTGCTCAAGATATTTGATCAACAAACTCTCCACTATAGATTGTTGCAGTGTATGAAGTAAACAAATTGTATTAAGTGAATGATGAACCTCCAAATTTGGTACGCTATTATAGTAATGGTGGAAATAGTGAAAGCATGCCATATATCACTTATTAATTGCATCATAGTACGAAAATTGTTTTTGTAAAACTTACCATACATTATTTGTGAAATAATGATTATTTTCCGGTATCGACTGAAAAAATAGACATAGCTATATTTCAATATGAATATTATGAATATCCTTTGTGAAATAAAACTATAATGTGTTATTATTTTCTTATAACAAAAGTGATGCATTGGAAAATAAACAAGTATCTAATATTATTTACAGTTGTTTTGGAATTATAGACTAAGCCGTAGTTTTGAGAAATAATTTTATTATATGATTTTGAATCATATGATGCTTGTTAATTATATCTCAAACAATAAAGGGCTATGCACCTATTTAGTGGGAGTATCATAAGAGTTGATGAACTCTTCAATTGATACATATAGATATATGCAATTGTAATTCTATAAATACCAAAACGGTTCCACGTACTTCGTCATATTCACCGATGAGTTATCGTCGACATGGACATGTTTATTTGATACACATGTAGTATGTCTATGGTAAAATTATAGAATATAAAATAGAAGCAAATAAAATAACATGCGATAGAAATGATTTGATTTGATCGAATGAGTAAGTATATTGGAAAATGTTCCAAACGTACCTAAAATGAATAAAGATTCAATCTCAAAATTACTCCTCCATGTGATACATAATGATGCATCGATATGGAGTTATCGAACTTTGATGGACAATGTACGATTAATTATGAGTGAAGTTGAGTTAGTTTCTTTCTATAAGGTAATGTACTTAAGTAGTACACAACATTAATACTATTTCATCTAAATAACAATTTACAAAATATTTCAAGATAAGGGTTTATAAGAAACTCTAACATATCCTAGGCCAAGGAGTTGGCTGGTTGTGCGAGTTGAAAGATTGCACGTAGTAATTTTTCATAAGGGATCTTGTATGAATCTCCCCAAAAGAGTTTTTGAAAAACTATCATTGGATGACATATTTATGTTTAGAATATAAGTTTTGTAAATTAAAACCAAATAAGTTTTATAAATAAAGAAATTCATAAAACATTTATGAATAACTATTTGGTTGCACTAAGAAACTATTGTTCTTTCAAGAAATACCAACTTCATTGTGAAGAAATTTCTTTGAGGAATTACAGGTGGTAAAATGGAATTTGATACAATCCATAGATAATACTGATTAGATGAGATGAAATGAAATTAACTAACCTAAACGAACACAACGCATTAGAGTGTATAATAAGTATTCTCGCACATTGAAGAGAAACTATGAGTTTCTTATTAATGTCAAAAATATATAATCCTAGATTGTTTAATTAAACCATTGAGAGTGTTGATTCTGTATGGTATGATACACAAATCCAAAAGAATTCCTAGTACGCTGCCAAAATATAGATTTTGGTGGTCGTAGCTGAAGGGATATGATCCATCGACCACGACTGTGTCTTTATGAGTAAGGCTAATGCAGTTGAAATTAAATGAGCAATGTTGATAAGAATAATATCACAAATTTTAATTGTTGAAATTAGCGTAGTAGATTCAATATTCAACATATTCAAGTCAGTTCGGATTTACTCACAAAATTATCACTTGATAAGTCCTAGTATTTTGGTACATATGTATTGAAATGGAAAATTATAAATAACGATTTAGAGTAAGCTGTTAACACATAGTAACCAAAAATGTCTCAAAGTTAGTGGGACCGATATTGAGTTCGTAAGTCTTTGGATATGATCCAAGAAATAATATGAAAGTATCATTTTATAAGCATCAAGTTTGAATAAGTATTTTGATTGAAATATCAAATAGTTTGATTTTCAATTGAAGTGTAGAGGAAGCATGTGTTCATAAGAAAGAATGTTTAAAGGTACATTGATATTTCTAAACTATAAGTAAACAACACGTTGTTGATTTTAACGATGTACTTATGTTAAAATCAGCCTTAGTTGTTTTAATACTCAACATTGGATTAATAAATGATGTCTTTTATAGTTAGTATAAAAGATGTCGGGAATGTCCCCAATGATATGCAAGGACACCTTATTAAAATGTTTCGTACAGAACATGTAATATTGATTCCTTTGCATTGGCGATAGGAATCATCATACATGTTATGTTGTCTACGATAACATGATTTGTTTATGTATTTGATACATGAAGCAAATACCAAATCCAAATTGGTATCACTAAGTGGTTGTTTGAAGTGTTCTCATCTATTTATGAAATACTAGCGAATTATTTACAGAAACAATAAATTCCTTATGAAGGAATGTTCAGACTCAAACTTTCATAAGTAATATTGAGTATAATATGTCAGTAACGGTCTTTAAGTTGGAAATGTTCCAAATGAATGAACGTGGCTGATTCAATGAAAAAGGCTAGGTACATCGCCTTGAATAGCGCTGCAATAAAAACAATGTATATAAAAATATAAGTGCACAAATTTATAACCGAGCCGATTCCAAATGTTGGGAGTCTCATGACATAGTTATATGATAACAATGTCATAATATAGTTCGTAGCAGAACTTAGAGCTCATTTGAAGTCGAGGGACATACTCTGAATTGTTCCATATGATAAAACAGTTTATCGCCGCCGGAGAGAGTTGATTGATAGAGTAGATAATTAAAACATAATAACATACCCGTTCACAAAGGGACTGACCCAATTAGTTTTGAGAAAAATCGATTGAAGAAGTTGGAATAAGATTCCATAATTGACCCCAAGTGCAAGTAGGAGATTGACAGAGTTAGGGGTATGCCCTAGGGGAAATTATGTAATTTGTTACATATATCTAACTCGTTGACCAATCTTGTTCGAAATAAAGGTATTTTCTTTCTATTATATACTTGATATAATGTGGTTATATTAATTAACCAATTTAATTAAAAGTATATTTAATAGAAAATTCATAAATGGTATGTTTTGTGATAGTAGTTACAAATTGTTGTAACCGTGAGTAATTTATCACAATGAAACAAATATACCATTTTAAATGTTCCTAGTCATGATGCATCGAGATTGGATATTGATGTATCCGTTGAGACTAGAGTTCGTAACACTCTCCAAGTGTTGGACAGTGTATTACTCATGACTGTTGGAAGTACCAAGGGGTTACGTATTGATAATTGTTGGATAACTATGGAATGAATCACTAGATAGTTTTCTATTGGTTAATATATCTAAGGTCAAGCAGAGAATATCGACGTGACTAATTTACATAGTTCTCTCGACTTGAGAATACTGTTGATCTTCAATATGGAAGCTCCGCTTTGATTATAGTTAAATCGTGGCACGAGGTCCATCGAACAACTATAGTTGGATCGAGTGGAAGCATTAGAAGCGAAACACTATTCAAGAGAGGATTCATCACCTTAGTTATATGAGGTTAGTATCACGGTCAACTGAAGTCAACTCAAAGTCAAAGTCTTTGGCTAGAGCATTTCGGTTAAAAATAATTGTTATTATTAAACCAAAGACTTTGTGTTTGGACCATAAAGTTGAATGTGGATGATATTGAAATTTTAACATTACCAAATTCCATAAATCCAAAGCGATATAGTTTTGACGAAGAGAATTGGTATAAATAATTGTCACATTAGGTACCACTTATAATAAGTAAAATTAGATTTTACCAAAAGATATGTAAGTGATAAATTTGGTAAAAATATGTAACGACCCGAAAATCTCAAAGATTTTTAATAACGTAATTAACTAAAAATTTTCATGAAAATAAATAATTAAAATTTTGAAATGAAAATTTGATATTTGGAATACGTCCATTCAAACATAGCAAATGGAATATTTTCATTGGTAAATATAAAAGTTAGTTCTGTTGAGTAATTTTCAATTTCAATTTAAATCAGTTAAATTTTGATGGAAATAAAATATTTAAGAAACCTGAATATTTTTATATAATAAAAATGTAAATCATTTTCTGAATGAGACGTCATATTTTGTTTTGCCAAATTTGGACTGCTATAGCCTCGTTTATCTTATTTTCGATGAATTAGCAGCAGTTTTGGCAGCGAATATCGAGTTTTCATAGGAGGGTCGTATCGCTCATATCTGTGTACCATTCTGTTCGTCTCGTCGTGCTGATCTCGGTAGTATATTCATTTGTGTGTTTTGGCATTCGGTACGCTGTGAAATCGGCAAAATAGTTGATCGTACCGGTACCCATTTTTAGCCTTTTTGCTTTCCTTTGTCCTTTCGATTGTCCATCGGTAATGTTAATAGCCACTAGCTATTAATAATTTCTGAAATCCGACTTCTGGCTTTTGTTATTCCTATCTATTCACTATTATTCTCTGGTTCATTCCATTTCAATTTCTTTGCCTTTTCACTTCTGATCTGCTCTTTCTTTGAGAAAGAAAGAAATATATAATATACTAAGTTTATATATATATATATATATATATATATATATATATCTGAAAATCGCCTTCTGACCTCACCATTTACATTGAAACCACTCTCGCCTTTGAACTGCATCACCTCCCTCACCTCACTGTGCGCCACACCATCCCAACGACAAAACTCACGCCATCACCCTCCAGCTCCACCTTGGCCGCCAGTGAACCCGCCTCCGTCGTTTTTCCCACTCCCCACCGTGATAGCTTCCATCTCCCACCACACGCGACCTCGTCTCCACAGATTCGCCACCATCGCCATCCATTTTTCCACCGACCCTTTATCTCCGCCCTCTGCTACACACGTGTGTCGCTTCCTCCTTCCCTCTCTGCCCTCCGACCCATCACATCCCACACCTTGCACACCCTTTATCTTCCCTATCACCGAAGTTCCATCCACTCAGACCCATCGCTCACTTCGAAAACCTGCTCCTCCAATTTTCCCTACAGCAGCTGAAACCACCTGTTCTCTCTTGCACCCTCCACCACCCGAACACTGCCAGCCCGACCACTCCTCTACCTCGCGCCCCTCCACGCAGCACACCACAGTGCAACTCGCCCATCCAACACCTGACAACACACTACAACATCATCTCTCCGCCATGTCTGCCATGTTTTTCCACCTTCCACCACTTCACCGAGCCAACCAGCCACCATATGTGCAGCCATAGCCGAGACAACCCCACTAATAACCGAACTGAACGACCACATACTCACCCACGTCAGCCGTTAACACTTGCAACCAAACCCTTCCATCGCTGTCAGACCCCATCTCCGCCTCATTCTCATCACCCAAACTGACCCACAGCCTTGACTTGCTCGCTCACACAGCTGCTTCGAACCCTCCGAGCACACAGCAGCTTCTCAAATTGTTCGTTATTTATCCATATGTATATTAGTAAGCAGTAGCCTTCTCTTTTGTTGTATATAAATATTGCTTTAAAAGATATTGTTTTTAAAATATTGTTTAAGTATGTCATAAGTTATCGATTTTAAAATATTGTTTTAAAATATATATATATATATATATATATGTTTTGATGTTAATTAGATGTGTTTTAAACTAAGTATTGATTTTAAATTATATATATATAAATATTTTATTTTATATATGTGTTTTAAAATTGAATATTGATTTTTAAAATATAATATGAAGATTTTTACTTTTAATATGTGTTTTAAGCTGAATATTGGTTTTAAAGATATAATATAAATATTTTTATTTTTAAACATGCGGGTAAATTTTTGATTTTTAAAATTTATATATATATATATATTGTATTCATCGAATTCGAATTCAAGCTATCTAGTTTGTCGCTTTTTAGTTTGTTGCTTTGTTCGTCGCTGTCAGCAGCTTTTGATTTGCTTTGCTCATGTCTGTATTCGTGTGCGTGTCACCATCTTCGCCATCATTGTTTTCATAGCCTCGAAAGGTAAGCGATCCCTCATGATTAACATTCTTATATTTAGTAATTTTAACTCACATGAAATGACGATTGAAATATGTTGTTAAATTTTGAATTGGTTAGAAATTTAATTGTTAAGTATGATATGTTATTATCTGCATTTGTTAACCCATGATAATTGACATATGACACCATAACCTGTTGAATATATATTATATTTGAATTGTTAATTATGTTATTCTTGTCATTGATATGTATGCCATTTATATTATTATTTTATTTTGCTCACATTGCAAGTTCCCCGTTAGTTAGGAAAATCCCTATGGGTTGAAATGATACATACCTGAACGATATTATAGATTAGTGAAAATCGTTATGGGTTGAAATGATAGACCCAAGCGATTTTATTGAATTTTGAAATTTTGGGATTGTGGATAGAAATGGTATATACCCGTAAATTTAATTTATTGCGGATTGAAATGGTAAATATCTGTATCGCTTGACCATAGGATAGAAAATTATATACGGACACCGTTGGTCTATTTCTAAAATGATTTCCAAAGTTTTGAAAGAAATTATATGTGCTTTAATAAATATTGATTTTAAAAAAATTATAATAGACATTTTAAAATTTAATATGTATGAAAATTTAGATTTTAAAATTTTATGTTTTGGAAATTTTATATTTATAAGTTAAGTTTTAAAATGTTAATTATAAAATTTTACTTCTATCTTTATTATTTTTAAATATACAAAATAAGATTTAAAAGAGATTTAATAATAATAAGATTTAATTTAATGATAATTAATATAATGATAATTAATATAATAAAATTTAATTTAACTACTATATATATAATATGTTTAAATATTTATTTAAAATTTATATTAATATTTTAAAATAGATTTTGTAATAACTTTAATAAATAGATGTTGAAAAGATAGATTAAAGTTGACTCGACATTTGAATTGGTTAATAATTGAATTTAAATAATAATTGATTTATATTTTAATTTGTTAAGAATTGAATTTAATAAGAATTGATTTGGACTTATTGATGTTGAGATTTTAAGGATATGATTTTATAACTTGATAACTGGATTTTGACTAAAAGCGATTAAATGAATATTTTCAAATTTAAATAAAATTGAAATTGAATATTTAATGTTGATTTAAATTTGTAATTTTATATTTTATTTAAATGTTATTAAAAATGATTAAGTGAATAATTTCAAATTTTAATAAAATTAAAGTTGAATTTTGAAATGTAATGGAATATATCAAGGTGAGTAATTATGAATTGTTTGAATATTTAAACTTTGAAACCTATTGAATTGGGAGTGGTTTAAATTTGAAGTTCAAACCTGTATTTGAAATCGATATAAAATAAAAATGGTTTAATGAGAATTTGAATTGATTTGTAAAATTGGAAGAAACAATCCTAATTTGTAACTATTTTCGATAGAAACTCTTTTTGATATATATACTATTTTTAATATATATACTATTTTAATCTATAACCTATTTTTAAATATAAACTATTTTAATTTATAACTATTTCAATATATATATATATACTAATTTTAATATTTTAACTGTTTAAGTTAGAACTGTTATAATTTAGATTTAATGGAATTAAATGCGAATATTTTGATATAATGGTTTAAACTATTTTGTAGTTATGATTTCGAAAGGAATATGATTTAAAGCGATATGATTTCCAAAGTGTATAAGATTTCAAAAGTGTATATGATTTCAAAAGTGATATGATTTTGAAATAAATATGATATTTTGATATGAAGTATGAATTGTTTGAAATGTAAAATGACCACGTTATGAAATAAACATTTGGTTGTTAAAGAGACCGGGATCAGATATTGTCATACTCTCTACCAATATGGAAAACCACTTTAACAACTGTGCACGTGGTGGAGATTCCAGAATGAAGTAGGATGGTTTGGCAACGTCTGCATGAGGTATGAACGCAGCCCTGACTCCCTCGAGTCAACTTGATGTGACTAAAACAAGAGCCACGCCAGGCCAAGTGAGGTCGCACCTCCGATAGAGCATGCTTCTTCGATACCATTCTATTACTTTGTGATTTGATTGGATGCACCTTTGATTATGGGAGTGTGTCTCAAGGTGGGAAGTAGTAGCTGCTATGCATTACCACCAGTCCAGATCCACAAAACGGTAGAATCCTACCCTAGGCATTGCCTCGCGTGCCTTGTCACATGCCTTATCGAGCCCATTACGAGTTTGGTTTGTACCATACCTATAGAGTTCCCTTTGATAGCCCTCTAGTTTACGAAGGAATTACGGTGTTGTATAGACTATGGGAATATATAAGAATGTGTTAAGGGGAATATGGGTAACGCCTTAACGCTATTTTAATAGTATACTTTACTATAGACATTATATATGTAGCGTATTGTACTATGTATGTAGATAGTTTCACGGATCCTTAGAGGATGGGAATCCAAACATCCTTTAAGTTATATCACATTTCACTTGAGTTGATTTACTGGTATAAGAATGTTAATCCTAACTTGAGTGTTTTGTATTTTGCTTTATGCTCGGGCCAGACTGAGTGTCATACCATTTGAGACTCACCTTTGGAGCTTGGAGCTTTGCTTGAAGATCTGTCTTATATATATTTAGCTTTCAGTTATTTCTTATTATTTATGTTCAGACTTGTCAGTTGCTTTTTATTAGTAACTTCTATGTATTTAAGATTTCTGTTGTATTTTGTTTTAGACTCTGATGTTTCTGTAGTAGCTTCATGAACTACTATTTATCTATTCCGCTGCTTATTGTTGTAATACTCTGTGTCTGTGATTCTGGGATTGATTTATTTACTGTATATGTTAAGTTTTGCCAAATATAAATTAACAATCTATTATTTTGAGCAATTCAGGTCTGACATGTGTGGATGATTTTCGATTTGAACGGGTTGAAATAGCGGGTTGTTTAAAAATGTCACACCACCTGCTAAGTGATGTGTGAACGTTAATATTAGAATAGTTTGATATTAATCGCTGACTGAATTTACACCCATGAGTCGCACAACCGTAATGATGAATTCTCTGAAAAACCACATGATTTAATTCATTTATAAAATGTTGTAAATTGATTAAATTAATTGATATTTAAGAAATATAAATATTTATTTGATATTTGGAAGTTTTTTATAATTATTTTAATGAATTTATAAAAGCTATGTTTGCATGCATTGATATACGATATCGATGTAATTTAAATGTAATTGCATGAAATGATTTATGAAATTTATTGTCATTTGATGACATTATGTATGAAAATTTTATGTAATTTGATGATAAATTTGTGGAAATTTTATGTCATTTG
Organism: Allium fistulosum; assembly: GCA_030737815.1. Taxonomy (NCBI): domain Eukaryota; kingdom Viridiplantae; phylum Streptophyta; class Magnoliopsida; order Asparagales; family Amaryllidaceae; genus Allium; species Allium fistulosum. The sequence goes on from CM060903.1 coordinate 427,124,431, forward strand.
ATGACATACATGTAAAAAAGGATTAGAGAGAGAGAGAGAGAAACAATCATGGGAATTAATTAGGGAAGTTTTTATCAAAGAATGGGAAGAGTTTCATTCTTTCAAATAAAACATATTCTCTAATTTATTCTATACGTACAATTCATTTTCCATCTCATTCATTCTTTCCCTTTCTTTACTCCTAACTTTTCATGGAAAAAAAACAAAAAAAAATTCTATAATCTTTCAACTCCAAAAAAAAAAGATCAAATAAAACAAAACAAAAGTGGTCTATCCATTTCTTGCAAGGATAGGATGTGGATCTTGAAGGTCCGAGGAGATATCATCATTTAAGGTATGATTTCTAGGCAACATCCTAAGGTGATTCAATCGGATCTAGAAGCATTCTTCATTCAAAGCGAAAACCAAAGGCAACATCAACAAGGTGTGTTTTAAGGATTGGGTAGCAAGGTATGTCATTTTCTATATATATATATATAGTGATTTTGCAATGTTTGATGGAAATTTAATTTGACTTTCATAATTTGTATGATGTATTATTGTCTTGCTTAATTAATTTTTTATGAAGATTGAAATTATTTGTTGAATGATATGATTGAGTTTTCATTTGACAGATCAAAATTAACTTTTTTTATGTTCTAAAACTACATTTAAGTGTAGATCTATATTTTTAAACATTCTAATTAAATTGTAATTTTTCATATCCAAATGTTTACATGTTCGAATTGATTAGTTGCTTTTCTTTACTACGTTAAATTGAAACTAAATCTATATATTTTAAAATACAATTTTTTATTTTAGTTCTATGCTTTAACATTTAATTTAAATTCCATTTCTTTAAATATGAAAAATAACATTTTCATGTTGATTGATTGAATTTTATTTAAAGTTAAAAATGAAATTTATATGGAATCAATACAATGTTTCAATTGTAGATCTATGTTTTTATCATTCATAACAAAGTGTAATTTTAGTTTTGAATTTTAATACACGTATGTATGTATGTTTGCATGTATTACTTGTACTTTTTATTGCATTAGATATTTACATATGAATAAAAAGAATTTTAACAACAAATCAAAGTTTTGAAATTGACTGTAATAACTATCTAATTTATATCATTAGAAAGCTTTGATTGAAATCCATATATACATATTTGAATCTACTTGTATGTGTTTATATAAAATTTATTTTCTTTACATATATTGTCATAGTATGAAACCATATCTCTTTTTTAATTAAGACAATAATGTATATATACAATTCATTGTTACCTTCCATATTCTTACATTATGGTACCTATTGATTTCATTAATATATTGCATTGATTAAGCTTAGTAAAAGGAAACCTGTATCAATCACCCTTGTGATCCTTTATTTATTTCCACTTCAATCCATATGTAATAACCATTCGAATTGTTATTGTTTATTTTATGTATACATATCAATTACCACTGACTATGCACACTCCTTGTATGTTGCACTTGCATAATATTTACTGTGAATATATTTACAATTCATGTCATATTTAGATTAGTCATTAATGTTATTGCATTAATCAATTATTGAATTAATTTAAGTGAAAGAAATGAAAATATTCCTTCTCTAACTAAATTTATGATCCCTCATTAATTGAATAATTTAAGATAAAGAAAACGAAAAGTTTCCTTCTCTAAATAAATTTATGCCCCCTTATTAATTGAATAAGTTAAGAGAAAGGAAATGAAAAGTTTCCTTCTCAGGATAAATTTATGCCCCCTCATTAATTGAATAAGTTAAGAGAAAGGAAGTGAAAAGTTTCCTTCTCCAAATAAATTTATGCCCCCTCATTAATTGAATAAGTTAAGAGAAAGGAAATGAAATATTTTCGTCTCTATATAAATTTGAAAAGTTAACGTTACACATAAATTTATATAAGAGTATATTTGATATACTCTAACTTACATGCACATTTAATTACGTTGAAACTTTATTTATGAAGTTAAATAAAATATTGATTTTATTTAAAAGAACTTAGAAAAGTTCCAAATGAATTTAGACTTCATAGGCCCATTAAAGATCCAAAATGGTTAAATTTTTTGAAATTCACCCATTTCTTCCACTACGGGCTAACCCAGTTTCTTCATACGTTTGCTGCTCTTGATGGATAGAAGTTTGATGCGCATGTAGAGTTGTAGCTGAGGTTGATTCTACATCAGACTCGACGTATCTTGAAGCAGGTGTACCCATGGTTTGGTAGCTGGATGCTTAGAACATCTTTTATCCATTTCTATGAAAAAATTCAACAAACAATCAACATTACAAGAGTAATTACAAGTCATACCCCCATGCTAACGTGGATTCTAGTACGATGACGTGCAGCGTTGTGCAGTTCAAAATTCTCCTTTGTTATTTAACTGGTCATGTTAACACTTCAATTTACGGCCAGGATGTAACTCGACATGACTATCATCGCTGACTGTGACGGCCGCCCATGACCCCTGCACCGAATCTAGAGATAGTGCGCTGTAAAGTGTGCCAGGCGACCATGGACGATTGTCAGAGTAGATTAAAACATCATAATCTATCGTATTACTCACAGCGCATGGATAAAATACAATAAAACATATGTATAGGGAAGCTTTAAAGAACAAAATGACATCATATAAAACTTCATAATAGTTGAATACAAGCATCAGGATAGTCAATACAACAAGCCTCACTACATCACTCAGAGATTACAAAGCAGCAGAACATCCAGTACATATAGTAATAAAGAAACAATATGCAATACTCCAGCTCGTCTTCGATATCAACACCGTGGAAAGCAAGAACAGCACCTGTCACCTGCTACCTAGTCTGCCCGTCCCAAAATGGACGAACAGCCCAAGGCAATAAGAATTAAAACATAAAGCATTGAGTCAGACAACAGTCTTAGTGAGCAGTAAATTAACAATCAACATACCAAAAGAGCATAAAGGAAAAGGAATAGGAATACAACCCTCCCACTCCAACCTCTTTCTACAGTGATAGCCCCCAGACACACACTAAGCAGAAGCAAACATAACATAGCATACAATGTAAAGTAAAGAAATTATCACTCGAGTCAAGGGCGATGTTTTCCAAGCACAAACCCCCAAGGCCTAAACCAAGATCAGATAAGCACCCAGAAAACACTGCTCTTGAGACCGAATGACGATACAACCAAACATCCATGACTCTGGCTATCACTGTTATCATTGCTTCGATATCACCGTTAATTGAATGACCGGCACATTCTTTCAGCCGTCCGTCAAGGGATAATGGAAACCCCGGTTCTAGACATAACTCCCGCACGTCGTCGCAGCCCGTGCCTAGGACTATCGAATCTGCCCAGAGTACTCGACCATCAACAGTTGGCCGTTGGGACTATCGAATCTGCCCAAACGTACTCTTGCTTAGAGCATGCTAGAACTTTCAACAACGATGCTATCCAAGCCTCCTAGTCATCCTCCTTGACGACTATTTCCATACTAGCTCAAGCGCCTCTCAAGCATCCATTACCCTTAACTCGAATCATATCACCGAGTTACCAACGTGCTTGGAATGATCCCGTCTGGATTAGACCAAGACTATCTCATATCATACTTCGCTTCATCACATCCTCGCAAAGTCTCATCTCAACATCATCATCATCGAATCTATGCATAAGAGCTTCATCACCCGCTACATATGCCACAAGCAGCTTTCCCAATTCAAGAGCCTTTCTCTTAGATTTTGAATCATCTTCGGTCTAAATCAAATCATCAATCATCTAATTTATAGCAATCAATCAAGTCAAACATTAATCCAAGCAATCAAGCATTCAAATATGATCTATGTAGACAATTATCACTATAATGGCAATTTCGTAATTAAAGAGTCGAAAGTCAAATAAGCATGAAAACATGAGCAATGTCTCTATAATCTTGATGAATGAACTTGCATAGGTTAACATGTAGTAAAATTGTTGTCAAATCATCATGAACAATGGATCTATATGGATCTACACTTAGGATGAAGAAAATGCATGGAAATCACTATTTTAACACCAAATCGAGCTAACAATCCGATATACTCCTTTGGATCCGTGTGAGAGATAATCACCACTCAACAAATCACCAAAACAACCTCAAAACAACACGCTTCAGATCTGGACAGCGAAGGATCAAGCTTGATCTATCACGAATCCGCTTCAAACGAAGAAATCTCACTTCAAAGGATGAAGATCTTCAATCTAAGCTCTTGAATCTTCAATTTGATCTTCAACTTGGATGGATGGAAGCACTAGATTAGAGTGGAGAGAAGAAGTGAAGAAGTGTAGAAGTCGAGCTCTCAAAATGGCAGCACTTTGTTGCTTCGAAATCTGGATCCCAAAAAGTGAGAAAATGGACGAGTATTTATAGCTGAATTCCTCCTTAACTCGTCCGCCTTCCCTAAGTCGTCTCCGACTTATAACCTTCCGACTTAACATCCCAGACGACTTACGACTCAACTGCTATGCCAACCTACGACTTATCAAATCCCACTAGCCTACGACTTATAACTTAGCAGAACTGGGTTACGACTCAACTCCTAAGTCGTCTACGACTTAACGCGCCCAACAATCTACGACTTAACACATTGCGCGACTTACCAGTCTACGACTTAACTGGGATACGCCTTAACGACTTAATAGCTCTACAACTCATCAACCTCACGACTTAGCTAGGTTACGACTTATGACTTAGCAAACACACGACCTAACACACGCGCGTTCCCTCCTAAGTCGCCTGGACGACTTAACAACTTAGCACCATTCGACTTAACACTACACGACTTAACTATAACAGAGCTCACGACCTAACTACGATAACACCTTAGGTCGTAAACCCACTTAGCTCCTTATGTCGCTAACTCGCCTAGTTACTTAGGTCGTTGCCTTACCATAAGTCGTTCAAACGACCTATCTCCGAGCCCTTAACTCGCCATCCCTGGGTCGCTCCTATCCCCTAAGTCATAAACGACTTACGACCTATACTAAGTCGTGAACGACTTAGGACTTAGCATTATTTTGCCTAAAATCTGAAATGGCTCAACAACACTATAATTCCAGATTTTGACAAACTTTTCGATCCGTAAAAATACGGGTCGTTACATTCTCTCCCCCTTAGGAATTTCGCCCCCGAAATTCCAAACAAACAAAGCAATCAAAGACTATTATGTACGCCTACCAACCATAACAATCAACAAACCATGCATCCAATTCTAGCTTAGCGTACAGAATTCTAACACTAGAACAAGTTACAATATCGTGAGATGACACGACACCTTAGGGCCAAACCTTGAAGAGTTCAGGATGAGCTGCCTTCATCCTCTCTTCCACCTCCCACGTACAGTCGTTATCATCATCACTCCATTGTATCTTGAGCAACTTAACTACCTTCCTCCTAAGTTGTTTCGTGTCGGTTTCCACAACACGAAGCGGCTTACGAGGTCTTCTATCGACTGGATCAACTTCGAAATCTTCACAGCTATCAGCAGAAACCACCGTACTCGAGTCGTGCACATACTTCCGTAGATATGATATGTGAAAAACATTGTGCACACTCGACATCTTCTCAGGTAACTCCAGTCTATAGGCGAGCTTTCCAATTCGCTCGATGATCGAGAATGGTCCAACAAATCTCGGAGTCAATTTTCCTTTCTTCCCGAATCGGATAACATTCTTCAGTGGAGAAATCTTCACAAAAACCATATTACCAACGTCGAACTCCAAATCCTTACGACGCTTATCAGCATAACTCTTCTGACGGTCTTGGGCTGCCTTCATTCGTTGCCGAATGATTTCTATGCACTCCGTAGTCTGACGAATCATCTCTGGCCCAAGTATCAACTTTTCTCCAGTTTCTATCCAACACGTCGGAGAGTTACACGGTCTTCCATACAATGCCTCATACGGTGCCATACCAATACTTGACTGGTAACTGTTATTGTATGAAAACTCCACCAAATGAAGGTGATCTTCCCATGATCCTCCGAAATCCAAAACACAAGCTCTGAGGAGATCTTCCAAAACTCGGTTGACTCTCTCGGTCTGACCATCTGTTTGAGGGTGATAAGCTGTACTCAAACACAACTCGGTTCCCAAAACTTCCTGGAAGCTCTTCCAAAATCCACTAGTGAACAATGGGTCTCGATCGCTCACTATACTCTTCGGAATACCATGGAATCGAACTATCCACTTAACATACAACTCAGCCAACTTTGATGCAGTCCTAGTCGATCGAACGGGAATGAATCTCGCACTCTTGGTCAGACGATCCACAATGACCCAAATCCCTTCATTTCCCGTTCTGGTTCTAGGTAGCCCATCAATAAAATCCATCGATACTTGCTCCCACTTCCATGCAGGAACTTCTAATGGCTGAAGCAATCCACTAGGCTTCCTCTGTTCGGCTTTTACCAACTGGCAGTTCATACACTTGGAAATAAAATTTCCAACATCCTTCTTCATGCCTTCCCAGTAGTAGGTTCTCTTCATATCCCGATACATCTTATTTCCACCTGGATGAATTGTCAACTTCGAGTGATGACTTTCCTTCAGAACTTCACTCCTCAATTCATCTATATCGGGAACAACTAGTCGTCCTTGCTTCCGAAGCCAACCCTCTCGATCGACCTCGAATCCTTTATCCTTTTTTGGTTCTAATCCAGATTCCAAATCACGGATAATCTTGACAAGCTTATCGTCTTGCTTTTGGCTCTCGCCAATCCTTTCCACAAGAGAAGGTCTTATCGATAAGTTTGCCAACATCTCAGGTTCCAATTCGCATCTAGGCCTGAAGTCAAATCTAGCTAAATACTCGAGATTCTTCCATTATGAAAACATGGCTCCCAATCCTGCATGTCTCCGACTTAACGCATCTGCCACTGCGTTACCTTTTCCCGGAGTATAAGCTATACCAAAATCATATGATGCCAAAAACTCTAGCCAACGTTGCTGCCGAAGATTCAAATCCTTTTGGGAGAAAAGATACTTCAACGACTTATGATCCGTAAACAACTAAAATCGAACTCCCAATAGATAATGTCTCCACATCTTCAGAGCAAAAACAATTGCCGCTAACTCCAAATCATGAGTCAGGTAATTCCTTTCATGCGGCTTCAGTTGTCGACTGGCATACGCAACAACTTTATCTCTCTGCATCAGCACTGCTCCAAGTCCAGTACCACATGCGTCGGTGTAAACCACCATCTCATCATTCCCACTAGGAATAGTCAGAACAGGAGCACTCGTCAATCTCTCTTTCAGGATTTCGAAAGCTTGCTCACACTTAGCATCCCAACTGAACACTTGGTTCTTCTTCGTCAATCCTGTTAACGGTGCAGCTATCTTGGAGAAGTCTTTGATAAACCGTCGATAATATCCTGCTAATCCAAGAAAACTTCTCACATCAGATGCATTCTTAGGTCTAACCCAATCCTGGATTGCTGCCACCTTAGCGGGATCAACCGCTATTCCACTTCCATAAATCACATGGCCTAAGAACCTCACTTCACTCTTCCAGAAGTGACACTTCGAAAACTTAGCCTTCAGCTGATGTTTCCGCAAGATTTCCAAAACAATACGCAAGTGCGTCTTGTGCTCTTCTTCAGTTCTGGAATAAATCAGAATATCATCCACGAACACAAGTACGAACTTGTTCAACTGATCTCTGAACACTCTATTCATAAGATCCACAAAATATGCTGGCGTGTTAGTCAACCCAAACGGCATTACCAGCCACTCAAAGAAACCCGATGGTGTCCGAAAAGCAGTCTTCGGCACACTATCCTTAGCCACTCTCAACTGGTTAAATCCCGTTGCCAAATCCATCTGAGAAAACACCTTAGCTTCATGAAGCTGATCAAACAAGTCATCTATTCTTGGCAATGGATACTTGTTCTTCTTAGTCACCTTATTCAGCTCACGATAATCGACGCACAATCTCAACGACCCATCTGCCTTGGTTGCAAACACAACTGGTGCACCCCACTCGGACACACTACGCCGAATGAATCCTTTCTGCAAAAGATCATTAACCTGCACCCTCAACTCCTGCTGTTCTCTAGGCGCCATCCGCCTAAGAGGCATCACAACAGGTCTGGCCCCTTCAACTAGATCTATACAAAACTCGATCTCTCTATGCGGCGGCAACCCTTTGACTTCGTCAAAGACATCCTCGAATCCATTTGCGATTGGCACTAATGACAGTCCATCTCGTGGAACAACCAGCGAATACATGAAGCTCATGAAGAAGCCTTCTTCATGCTTACATCGTATCACAACCTTTCGCCCCTCCACATTCTCGACTGTCACTTCCAACCTCTCGCAATCAACCTTCGCCGCATACTTCCTAAGCCAGTCCATTCCCAAAATAATTCCGAACCCCGCAAAGTTCAGAACAAAGCAATCACAAACAAAAGAGCAATCATGACTCGATACAACTAGACCACGGCATAACATACACAAACAGGACGAACCCCCAACTAGATTAGTCACAACCAATGGCCTATCAACAATATCCGGTTCCAAACCCAACCGACCTACAAGTTCACTACAAACAAACGAATGCGACGCTCCAGTATCAAACAGAACTCTAACTGGAACACCACATAGGAAAAGAGTACCTTGAACCACCACACTTTTTCCCTTCTCTTCAGCGGTAGGAGCCTTCGAAGACGACGGAACAGCTCCCAAAGCATAAGCTTGCACAATCTGCTTGTCCCTCCTCGGTTCTGGACAATTCTTCCTGAAATGCCTCGGCTTGTCACAGTTGTGACACTTCATCGGCACCTTAGGATTCTTACAATCCTTCGAGAAATGGCCCTTCTGTTGACAATTGTAGCAAGTCACCTCGCCTTTCTGCTTCTTCTGGCCATCCTTACCCTTCTACTGTTGCTGCTTCCTCTTCTTGTTTCCACCCTGCTGGGGTTTAGACTCTTCCCTGGTCACAGCAACAACAGATCCTTCCTTAGGAAACAGACTCTCATGATTGAGAGCTTTCTCCACAAGCTTCTCAAACGAATCGTCCAAATGATCCACCAACTGTCTCCCAAGATAACTATCTAAGCCTGTCACAAACTTCTCATTCTTCTGGTATGCAGACTCAATATATGACCGGGCATACTTGGACAAAGCTTCAAACTCAGAAACATACTCAAGGACTGATCTCCCTCCTTGCTTGAGCTCCACAAACTTCTTGAACAGAACAGACTTCTGAGCTGTAGAAATGAACTTAGCTTCAAATCTGGCTTGGAATTGCTCCCAAGTAATCTCTTCCTCCGGAGTATTGATGGTAATAGAGTTCCACCAATCAGAGGCTCTCCCTTGAAGCTGCCTTGATGCCAACTTCCTCTTAGTTGCATCATCAATTCCCAAATAACCAAAGATCCTTCTACAAGCATCTATCCATCTCTGGACTTCGATAGTTGATTCTGTTCCCAAGAAAACCTTCCCTCCAAGAGCAGTATAATCCTTGCACAACTTAGCAAAATCCACTGGTTTTGGAGTTTGGACTTGTACTCCAACATCAACTGCTGTCCCCGGAACTGGTATCCTTCTCATGATCGAAGTCATCATAGCTTTGAACATAGCTGCATAGTCAGCAGTCCCCTCAGTAGCACGACCTTCCCTAGCAGCTGGTCTCCCTCTTCGACTCATTCTCAATATCTATAAAAAGGAATGATCAGAACATCTAGAGAAACAACTACATAAAGGACTCAAACTCAACTAAACTACTATATTATATATAGTATTCATCCATCAAATTACAATTACGTCTCTCATACGTAGTTACGTCAGCGAGCGTTGGGTAAGATCGATTAACCAATGCTCTGATACCAAATGTGACGACCGCCCATGACCCCTGCACCGAATCTAGAGATAGTGCGCTGTAAAGTGTGCCAGGCGACCATGGACGATTGTCAGGGTAGATTAAAACATCATAATCTATCGTATTACTCACAGCGCATGGATAAAATACAATAGAACATATGTATAGGGAAGCTTTAAAGAACAAAATGACATCATATAAAACTTCATAATAGTTGAATACAAGCATTAGGATAGTCAATACAACAAGCCTCACTACATCACTCAGAGATTACAAAGCAGCAGAACATCCAGTACATATAGTAATAAAGAAACAATATGCAATACTCCAGCTCGTCTTCGATATCAACACCGTAGAAAGCAAGAACAACACCTGTCACCTGCTACCTAGTCTGCCCGTCCCAAAATGGACGAACAGCCTAAGGCAATAAGAATTAAAACATAAAGCCTTGAGTCAGACAACAGTCTTAGTGAGCAGTAAATTAACAATCAACATACCAAAAGAGCATAAAGGAAAAGGAATAGGAATACAACCCTCCCACTCCAACCTCTTTCTACAGTGATAGCCCCCAGACACACACTAAGCAGAAGCAAACATAACAGAGCATACAATGTAAAGTAAAGAAATTATCACTCGAGTCAAGGGCGATGTTTTCCAAGCACAAACCCCCAAGGCCTAAAGCAAGATCAGATAAGCACCCAGAAAACACTGCTCTTGAGACCGAATGACGATACAACCAAACATCCATGACTCTGGCTATCACTGTTATCATTGCTTTGATATCACCATTAATTGAATGACCGGCACATTTTTTCAGCCGTCCGTCAAGGGCTAATGGAAACCCCGGTTCTAGACATAACTCCCGCACGTCGTCGCAGCCCGTGCCTAGGACTATCGAATCTGCCCAGAGTACTCGACCATCAACAGTTGGCCGTTGGGACTATCGAATCTGCCCAAACGTACTCTTGCTTAGAGCATGCTAGAACCTTCAACAACGATGCTATCCAAGCCTCCTAGTCATCCTCCTTGACGACTATTTCCATACTAGCTCAAGCGCCTCTCAAGCATCCATTACCCTTAACTCGAATCATATCACCGAGTTACCAACGTGCTTGGAATGATCCCGTCTGGATTAGACCAAGACTATCTCATATCATACTTCGCTTCATCACATCCTCGCAAAGTCTCATCTCAACATCATCATCATCGAATCTATGCATAAGAGCTTCATCACCCGCTACATATGCCACAAGCAGCTTTCCCAATTCAAGAGCCTTTCTCTTAGCTTTTGAATCATCTTCGGTCTAAATCAAATCATCAATCATCTAATTTATAGCAATCAATCAAGTCAAACATTAATCCAAGCAATCAAGCATTCAAATATGATCTATGTAGACAATTATCACTATAATGGCAATTTCGTAATTACAGAGTCGAAAGTCAAATAAGCATGAAAACATGAGCAATGTCTCTATAATCTTGATGAATGAACTTGCATAGGTTAACATGTAGTAAAATTGTTGTCAAATCATCATGAACAATGGATCTATATGGATCTACACTTAGGATGAAGAAAATGCATGGAAATCACTATTTTAACACCAAATCGAGCCAACAATCTGATATACTCCTTTGGATCCGTGTGAGAGATAATCACCACTCACCAAATCACCAAAACAACCTCAAAACAACACGCTTCAGATCTGGACAGCGAAGGATCAAGCTTGATCTATCACGAATCCGCTTCAAACGAAGAAATCTCACTTCAAAGGATGAAGATCTTCAATCTAAGCTCTTGAATCTTCAATTTGATCTTCAACTTGGATGGATGGAAGCACTAGATTAGAGTGGAGAGAAGAAGTGAAGAAGTGTAGAAGTCGAGCTCTCAAAATGGCAGCACTTCGTTGCTTCGAAATCCGGATCCCAAAAAGTGAGAAAATGGACGAGTATTTATAGCTGAATTCCTCCTTAACTCGTCCGCCTTCCCTAAGTCATCTCCGACTTATAACCTTCTGACTTAACATCCCAGACGACTTACGACTCAACTGCTATGCCAACCTATGACTTATCAAATCCCACTAGCCTACGACTTATAACTTAGCAGAACTGGGTTACAACTCAACTCCTAAGTCGTCTACGACTTAACGCGCCCAGCAATCTACGACTTAACACATTGCGCGACTTACCAGTCTACGACTTAACTGGGATACGCCTTAACGACTTAATAGCTCTACAACTCATCAACCTCACTACTTAGCTAGGTTACGACTTATGACTTAGCAAACACACGACCTAACACACGCGCGTTCCCTCCTAAGTCGCCTGGACGACTTAACAACTTAGCACCATTCGACTTAACACTACGCGACTTAACTATAACAGAGCTCACGACCTAACTACGATAACACCTTAGGTCGTAAACCCACTTAGCTCCTTATGTCGCTAACTCGCCTAGTTACTTAGGTCGTTTCCTTACCATAAGTTGTTCAAACGACCTATCTCCGAGCCCTTAACTCGCCATCCCTGGGTCGCTCCTATCCCCTAAGTCATAAACGACTTACGACCTATACTAAGTCGTGAACGACTTAGGACTTAGCATTATTTTGCCTAAAATCTGAAATGGCTCAACAACACTAAAATTCCAGATTTTGACAAACTTTTCGATCCGTAAAAATACGGGTCGTTACACTGACCGTCCCGACAAGCTTCATATTGACAACCACACTTTAGAGGCATCACAAGATGAAAAAAGGATTCAACCTAAATTGACGAGGCGATGTTTGAATGGAAAGTTCAAACAAGGCAAAGCATAGGCAAATTTTTCCTAAGTATGGTAGTCAGGCCGACCTCCACACCTTCTTTTCTTCTTACATCTCTAACGACCCAAATTGTGGCTGTCGATAATCAGCACCGTCCACCCACGTTCATCGCTGTCCCTATCCATCACCGTCATCAACGCCAAATCCTTACGTCAGTTCAAACCATCCATTACCCTAAATTCGGTTTCAAGGTTTGGATCAGTGTAAGATGAAGCGGATCTAGGGAGATGAGGTAAGGAGACAATGGTGCAAGTGACGTCGATTGCTGACAAGGAAGGACCAACGGTGGCTCCAGGTGTGGGTAGGGTCGAAGATTGATTGACAAATCGAAATGTCAACAGGTGAGCACAAGTTTCTTCAGTTTGATTTCTTTTCCAAAGCAAGGTGATAAGTGAGGGAGTGAAAGGAAGGAGATGGGTTGTATAGGGACACGAGTCCCCAAATTCCTCAAACCAGAAAATAAACTTGAGAAATTTTCTCAAGTCCGAAGTCGGTACCGACTCCCAACCCAGGGGTCGGTACCGCATCCTAAGATTTAAAAAAACAATAACAAGGAAAATGGGAGAAGTAATGAAATTCTAAACTTATGAGTCCACCCACACATGAGGTTGAACTACAACACATAGGCGTGATCCTTTAACTCGAAAAACATGCACGTGAACGTGAATGCGTATGTACACACACCAACTAGCAACTCAAAATTGAATGGAACTCAATTTCGTACCTAAGGAACTCTTAAACAAAATCAATTTTACAATGTTAAACTTGAAGTGGCAGACTATGTAATCGCTATTTATAATACTGAATGTTGGCAAAACATCGTAACGAATCATTGTTGACATAATGTTTCGTTAAATCGATTCGCCCATATAGAACTTAGAGTGGAGTCCTTCTCAGCAATACACGCTTGTCTCGATTCAAAGCACATCCTGTTTGGAACGAGATGTACTTTTGAAGGCAAGTGTTATCCATCCTTTTGGCAGGCAGGATTTGGGTAAAATGGACGGACTGAACTTGGAGTTATCAAGACAGAAGGCCCAGAGAGATAGCCAGAGGTCCAGAAATCAAACACAGGCAGAAACCATCCTAAGGCAAGGCAAGAGTGGGATCCTTAAAGTTGGGGATCTGTACCGACCTCCATAATGCTTGGGGTGGACCCCATCTCTTGACTACACATTTGTCTTGGTCCTAATAGTCCATTTTTATAGTTAGTGTATTGATTCGAAGCGTTGCTTCTACAATCTCCATGGATACTTGAAACTACAACTTCGATCTTTCATAACTCCATCATTTAGACTCAGAAACAAGCTAAGATTGGTGCAAACAACTATGGATTCGTGAAGCCTATCACAAAACGATCCAAGCTAAGGAGTTGAAGACTCAAGAATCTTCAAACTTGGGGATCGCTACTAACTCCCATTTGGGGATCGGTACCGAGTCCTAGTTATTGTTGAGCTAGCACCTATCTTTTTGGGAGAACGAGTCAATTTTGAACACAATGGCCAGGAGATATTACATGCGAGATTTTATGCCTCCTACCTCTATAAATAGGAAGGTAGGGCTTAATTTTGGGCACCTTTTGGCTTGAGTTCCATTATGTCTTATATTCTTGTAATTTTGAAATTCTACGTTGGAGTTGTACCGACCTCCAATAACTTTTGCCTCCATATCAAAAACAAGTAATGAAATATTAAAGTGGACGTAGGCCTAGCTTTGCTGAACCATTATAAACGATTATGTCTTTTTTATTTCCTCATTTTCATTTCCCTTTCTTCATTTAATCTCTACTACATATAACTTCTGGGTGTTTGTGCCATTTTTGGTTCAAACAACATTAAGCCAGTAACTCAAATTTTAACCCAGCATAGACATAATATACATTTATAAAGTGATATCCATTAGTGACGTGTTTATTGACTAACATATTCCTTCTAGTCTTGCCTTATGGTTAAATTAAAATGGAAGACTAGCGTATGTTAGTGTGCAATACATTTAGGAATGATGGTATTAGGTGATAATTGAGCTATATATACATGAGTTTACAATAAAAGTACATCCAAAGATACATTATTGATTTAATAAATATGTGACCCAACCATCTAGCCTAGGATAAAGTAAGAATGACTTTGGCATGACTATTCTTTTTGGCTAAAATAATGTACATGATAACTTTGTAGTAGCCGATTGATTTTTAGCCTTCCTTACTGTCTTTTGCAGTTCTTTTTTGTAAAAAAATTCACATTGAATTTTCGAAGATTTATGGTTCTGAATCTGATACTTCTAGCCAGTTGGTGTTCGTGGATGTTGATATTAGCTGTTTGGTATAGTATAGGGATTCCTGATCCCAAATTTTAACGTATACTATGTTTTAAAAATCTTGAAGTTATATTTTTCATACAATTTCAGGCTTTTAAATGTTGTGTGGTCACTGCTTATAGGAAATAATGATGTTTAGGTTGAGTATATTATATAACATATTTTGAAATCATCCATTTATACTCACTTTTTCTTCGTATGTCAAGTTGTGGTAACTTTGATTCTGTTTTGAAAACATTGTTATGGTTGGAGAAAAGACAGGCTATCCATCCAAAGAACATAAAATCTAACAAACTATAAGTCTTAACACAATTTAATCCACATATGCAGCCAAGCATTTTAGTTGGGTATACACTAAAAAGGCGATTAAGGTGATGGGTTTAATAGTGAAGTTTGCTTAAGATATTGAAGGATGACTGAATTAATTTCTGCGTTATTTTGTTAGATTCTATTTCCTAAGGAATATTTGACATAGATAAAATATGACTTGATACTAAAGGCATATATGTTACTATTGTGTTCGTTTGATATCCATTTGCTTTTATATATGTTACTATTGTGACTATTTGACATAGATAAATATGTTTCATTTCAAAGTGATGAATTGTATGAGTAAAGATTATCCTTTGATTAACATATGACTTGATACTAAAGGCAGAGATGAAATGTGACTGGGCTAGCTCTTTTGAATCATAGCAATAAGCCACAATTTTGAAGCCAAATGTTGTTCTGTTGCTTCAGTTGCAAGAACCAACTGTAGCAAAAAAAGTGGCTTGTTGCATCAGTTGTTCAAAACAATCGAAGCAATAAGCCACACTTTTGAAGCCAAATGCCGATTTGTTGCTTTGGTTGTTATTAACAACCATAGCAAAAAAGAGTCCATTGCGTCGGTTTTTATAAATAACCATAGCAAAAAAGTGGTTTGTTGTGTCGGTTTAACAACCATAGCAATAGGTTTATACCTTTTGTGACGTCTGCATTTGCTACGGTTATTAAACTGAAGCAACATGGAGTAAACAACCGATGCAAATGACCTATTTTGTAGTAGTGATATATAAGTAGAAAACCTTTTGAAGTATTCATGGATTATAGTTACGAATGTGTTCGTAACCATGAGTATTGAATCGATACATATACATACATACGTACACTATATTTATATAAACACATACTTTTTAAATATTCCTAGTCGAGATGTATCCATAAAAGAATATCGATATGTTTGTCGAGACTAGTGTATGTTATGCTCTCCATATATTGGATGGTGATTTACTCATGACATTGGTGTAACGTCCCCCTTTCAAGACCTAAAAATGAATTTCAATGATGATGCAGTCGATCACTATAATAATTTTTAAATAATAAGAGCGAGTTTACTGTAAATACATTAGTTTAAGTAAATAGAGTAGTTACAAATTTTTATTACGCATAATAGTCTTAAGAGTTTTTACCTTTTTAATACATTCCCAAATGTGCCCATGCAGAGGTCAAATATAATAAAACATAAATAAATTGTCAACCTCGAGATGTGAAAATGGTAACAAGGACACTTAAATAGTAGACATTAAAGCAATTATTATTTGCAAGCAAGCCTCCAACGTCTTTGGTTTGCTTTATATGTTTTCTTTAAAGTTTCTTGACCGCTTCCATACACTCAGCCCGCTGAATCGAGTACTCATGAGTTTATATGGAAACAATAATAAAAACATGGGTCAAACATAAAGTCTGGTATGAGTAATATGTTACCTAAACACCATATACTGAGATTACATCGCTGGAGTGCAGAGTGGGTTTCCCCTCACTATTCAACAAAAGCACACAACAATAAACTTCCTTATACAAGTTATAAGTCATGTCTAGGCTATTCTCGAAACCCCCTACAGCTCTGCGCATGGTAACCCAATGAATTACATTTCTTCGGTCTTGACCACTACACACTCGTATCATTTTCCCTTGATGGGCGTCCCATGTAGTTTTGGCTTATCTTTTCATGTTGCGTAATACATCCCTACATAGTTCATTTATTTTATTTTATATTGCGAAGTACGAACCTAACTAATCTTGCTTTCTTTAGTTTATAAATTATAGCATAACCATTAGCAGTTTTGTTTCTTTTTCTTAAATTTGAACCCCATAAGAGAGTTACATCCACTCTCATGAAAGCATATAACCCACCCAGATGTCCTATTTCCCTCCTCTGCCTTCCTAAGGCAGTGCATTTGAGTAAGCATCCCCATTCAGCGTCAATAGCCCTTCCAAACCCACGTTCTTTTATAGGTCCTTGTTTTTTCTTTTAGTTATGTTTAGCTCTCCGAGCTTTACCTAATTATCCATTTATTAGGCTTCAGTTACATACACTAGTTATGATGTAATACAACCTTGCCCTTACTTGTATCGTGGTAGAGTACAACCTTACCTCTTACTCATATTGCGATACAGTTCCTTCCTATGCCTTTCAACTTTTAGCCTTCTACACCATTACTCGTATTGCGACACAGTTCCTTCCTATGCCTTTCGGGTTTCGGCCTTTTACATCCTTACTTATATTGAAGCATAGTTCCTTCATGTACCTTTCAGCTTTCGGCCTTCTACACCATTATTTTTGCAACGTGGTTTCTCCATGCCCTCATGCATATTGCGGTGCATTTCTCTCGAATTATCTTTTGGCTTTTAGCATAGTTTCTTCGATTTTTGGCTTTTACCAACATTTTATCTATTAACGAATAATTCTTATACGCGGTATTGACTCTCCTCAAAAGTTAATAGGCTCATATGGGCAATTCACTACCTTTGACCCCGGGAGCTTAGCTTATTTTCTTAACGTTAGGCTACCACCACATCTCTATAACAAACAAAGTCTGACACGTATGTTCCATCTTTACATGTGTCGTCATATGATACGTTTAAACTCCACTTTTAGTTAGTGACTGCACCCTTTATTTATCCTTTTTAGCATTTATATGAGATCTTGCCCCCTAATCATTTAATATTACTTTCATCATGTTTATATATGTAATACATTTCGTTCCTTTACACAATTGTCTTCGGTCTGCGCAGTTTAAACTTTGGTGATGACAAATTTTGGCCAGAAAATAGTTATAAATTTATAGAAAATTTCTAAATAAAATATCTTAACACATTTTACTTATGTTACCCATTTTAAAGTCATTTTCTCTTATATATTCACTAGGTATTTTCCTTTAAAATTCATAACTAATGATTTTGATGTGGGAAAATTCTCTAATTTAAAACCCATTTCTAAATTTATGATTAAAACATCATATAAATTTTCGTAGTATTTTGAAATCATTAGAGTAGTGAAAAACATTTAAAAATCCCATGTTTAAATACTCATTAAAACATCATTCATTTAAACACTAACTCATATGAACACCATCATATCAAATCATAACTGAATTCAAACACAATGAAAATGGTTTTTGAGTTTGGCATTACTCACTTTATCTTTGGATAATCTTATTTCTTATTCATTTTTTGGCTTGCGTTTTCTTCTTCTTGTTATTTTATCTTCTTAGGTCTTCATCGTTAATGTCCTTCTCAAGCTTTTATTTTATTTTTGAGTAGCATGAAATGAAAAAATGATGAAAGGGTTATGTTTATTGTCCCATAATAATTTGGGGTATGGCCCTCCATACCTTTTCCTCATTTATTCATTGACCTTTTCTAATTTTATTTATCGTATATAGCTGACTTCATGTAGTAAACAAGTGTAAGCCCAAAGGATGCACCATAGTTCTTATTTATCTCTATAGCTTTACCATTTAATTTCTCATTCCAAGTATTAATTCTTTAATTAATTAATTATTAGTTGTGGCATGTTACATGCTTTCCCCCTAAAGGAATTTTCCCTCAAAATTCAATTAATTTATGGTAGCGGTTGCCAACCTATCCCATGCCTACCTTAGCATACTTCACATGATTTCCCTACACATATGTCACAAGGCTCAAAATGAAATATGCTAGTGCATCTACATAAATTGATCAGCCATAATACTCATATGTATATGGTTTAGAACAATACATAGTTAACATATGTGCTAAACCGAAATGACCAACTCTAGATATGTCCTCCTGATCTTACCCTCCGTTTCCCATGTACAATCCTTTCGGTCCTTACTCCATTAGACATATACTAGCTTCACCTCTTTATTTTGAAGCTTCTTAACATTCGTTATCCAATCCAAACTAGTTCTTCACATTGCCCATGTTCGATTTTTTAACCATGTTGTCCAACACCCTCAGACTTAGTACTACTTTCGGATCCCTAATACATTTCTTTAAACTTGATACATGTAACAAATTATGGATCCCTACAAAAGCTTTTGGAAGCTCCATTCACTATGCCACTTTTCTAACATGCTTAATAATAAATGGTTCTACATACCTCACGTTGCCTTCCTCAAAAGCACCACACCTCACTTTAGTGAAACCATAACGAACACATGATCGCCTACTGTGAACTCTACTTCTTTTCTGCTCATGCCACCATGACTCTTTTGCCTAGACCATGATGCATTCATTCTAGACCATATAATCTCTACTTTCTTGGTTGCATCCTTCACCATATATGACCCTAACACAAGCATATCCCCTGTCTCTATCCAACATATGGGTGATTTACACGGTCTTCCATACAATACCTCGAATGGTGTTATTCCAATATTGCTTTATTAACCGTTGTTGTATGAAACCCCTACCAAATGTAAGTAATCTTCCCAAGATCCCTTAAAATCTGGAATGCATGCTCTTAACAAGTCTTGAAGGACTCCATTGACCCTCTCAGTCTACCCATCAGTCGGCGGACGGTGCGCAGTACCCATGCGCAACTACGAAACCAAAGCGTTCCATAAACTGTGCCAAAACTCATCGGTGAATAACGGGTCACCGTCATTGATAATAGTGCTTGGCACTCCATGTAGTATCGCTATTATCTTATATATATTTCGGCTAAATTCAGTGCCATTCTTGTGGCCTTCACGGAAATAAAATGAGCCCACTTAGCTAATTTATAAACTATGAATCATATACTTTCATCCCAACTCTCGACCTTGGTAATTTGTCAATGAAATACATAGACATCGAATCCCATTTCCAAACCGAAATAGCCAATGGTTGCAAGAGCACACTAGGCTTATGATGTCCTGCCTTCACTTGTTGACATATGAGACATCTCCTTACATATTCTCCCACGTCTTTCTTTGTTCCTTCTTAAAAGAAACTCCTCTTCGTATCTTGGTACATATTAATATCACCAGGGTAAAGAGTGAACTTTGAATGATGAAATTCATTAAACATTCCTTCGAAAGGCCTTTATACTCGAAAGATAAAACCTTCAATTCTTCTAAATCTGCCTTCCCCATAAACATCAAAACCCTTCAGTTCAACAGCCTTAGTTTTTGACCCTATTTAGGCTTCTCACATTTTCGAC
Source organism: Allium fistulosum (assembly GCA_030737815.1). Lineage (NCBI taxonomy): Eukaryota > Viridiplantae > Streptophyta > Magnoliopsida > Asparagales > Amaryllidaceae > Allium > Allium fistulosum. The sequence continues at coordinate 427,144,869 of CM060903.1, forward strand.
ACAAATCTTGTTTTCTTTCTATAGTTCGAAAATATTTTCTACCAGCCCAGCTGCTCCAGGCATGATATCATTATGGTGGTACTACATCAATTTATGCAAGACCAAAATGCACATTACGTGTCGACAATGTCTTTAAGATATTCCATTTTTCGACCATAGTCAAAATACAAATCCACTGCTTTCAGCTTAAGACATTTGCTATCTTATTACCCTTCAATGGTGTGTAATCTATTCCAAAATCATGAGATGCTAAAAACTCTAACCACCTTTGTTGCCTCATGTTTAACTCATTCTCAAAGAACAAATATCTCGAGACCTTGTGGTCAGTAAGTAGCTCGAACATTTCTCCTAGGAGACAATGCCTCACATCTTCAATGCAAAGAAAGAACCGCCAACTCTATGTCATAAGTAAGGTATCGAATTTCATAGGGGTCACAACCTCCTAGATGCATAAGCTATTACTTTGCCCTTCTACATTAACATTGATCCTAACCTCGAACTTGATGCATCTGTATATACTGTCGTATCATCATTTCCCTCATGTATCATTTTCGTGGGAGCATTCGTCAACCGAATCTTCAACTCTTCAAATGATAATTCACACTCCTTCATCCAAATACACTTCTCTTCCGAGTAAGTTTCATCATCGACACTGGTATATGAGAGAAGTTGTTAATGAATCTCTGATAATATCCAATCAAACCTAAGAAACTGTGCATCTCAGTCATTATCGTGGGTCTCTTCCACCCATTTACTGCATTAACCTTTGAAGGGCCTACTACGAAACCTCTTTCTAAAACCACATGGCCTAGGAACTCCACTTCCTTTATCCAAAAATGACATTTAGGAAATTTCAGCTTTAACTTATATTGTCTTGATGTCTCTGACCAAGCCTTAGGTGAACTGCATGCTCCTCATCGTCTTTCGAGTATACAAAGATTTCATCTATAAACACTAACACATATCTATCCAATTGGTCTCAAAAAATTCTATCTATCAAGTTCATAAAGAATGTAGGTGTACTAGTTAGTCCGAAAGGCATTACTAACTATTCATACGAACCATACCTCATCATAAACTCAATGGAACACTTTCCTTCGCAACCAAAGCCAAATCTAGCTATAAGAACACCTTAACTCCATTCAACTGATCAAACAAGCCATCAATTCTCATTAAGGGATATCTATTCTTTACAGTCCTTTCATTAAACTTCTGATAGTCAATGCATAGCCCTAATGACCAATTGAACTTCTTCACAATTGCTACCGTAGCTCCCCACGATGAACTACCTGGTCTTACGAAGCTCTTGCCTTCCAACTCCACCAGTTGCTTCACTAATTCCTCCATCTCTTTCGATGACATTCTACTAGGTTGTCAGCCAAAGGGCTCGGCTCTCGGTATCAAACCTATATGAAACTTCACCGCTCTCGGGGGTGGCAACCATAAGACCAGTTCAAACAGATCCCCACCATGCATACTGCACTAAGTTCTTTCTCCTCTGAAGCTAAAGTAAACATAACACCTTTTCACCTAATTTTCAGCTCTTCCATAACCACAACTACTCTTGCTTCAGCCCGAATGACTTAAGGTTATTATCCTTTAAGTGTAGTGTTTTTTAGTGTAGTAAAGCTCCAACCAATCGAACCCTAAAATAAATTGAAGCCTATGAAGTCAAACACGTACGAATCATAAAAAAACTTAAACTCACCTAATTCAATTTCCAAGTTAGTGCATCTCAATTCGAGAGTGATATATCTCCTAATCAGGTCTACTACACATATGGAAGTGACTTGTCATACCTAAAATTCCAAGAATAAGTTTAAAGTCATCGTGCCTTATTTTTGGGGCTTTTATATATCAATGGAAGTCGTTATGCCAAATTAAGCCATCGCGTGTAGTTGAAGCCATCATGTAACGACCCGTAAATTTTCGATAATTAAAATAGTTAATTTAATAAGGTTTCATGGTTTAACGTTGGAAGAATTAAAAATTTGTAATTTATTTATGATAATAATAACTAGAATGAATTGCAACAATATTTATCTAAGTTAATCATTAATGAATTGAATGAAATTCCAATCAATTGAAATAACTTAAATGTTATAACTTGGTTATGAAGGGAATCTAATTAGTATTATATTGGTAATTGTGACACTTGTTGTAAATAATAAACTTACAAGTGTTATTAAAAGTAAATGGTGATAATTATTATAAGTTACTTGTTTATTTGTCAGTCGAATTAAATTTGGAAACCAATTGCAATTGAAATGAAATTTTATATATTAACTGGGTTTATAATCAATAACCGAAGTTGAATAACAAATGTTGGATGCACTAGATGTGCATAAAGTAATTGAGTGATAACTAAAATTAAATTAAAATCTAATATTTAAATTTGTTGAATATTGAACAATTTAATTGTTTAAAATTAATGTTGGAAATTAATTGAATAATAGAATAACAGGAATTAAATAACTATATAATGAAAATAGTCGTTCTATAATTTGAATTTGTCTTAAACGCTAAGTCTTAATAAGTTCATTTTCAAATAGGCAAATGTAACGACCCGTAAATTTTAAATGTTTTAATAACGTAATTAGTTGGAATTTTGTGAAATTTTAAACGATAAAATTTTGAAATATAAATTTGATATTTGGAATGCGTCTAGTTAACATAGCAACTGGTAAATTTTCGTTCGGAAATATGAAAGTTTATTTCGCACGTAAATTACTTCAATTTAATCAGTTAAAAAGCGATGAAAATAAAATGTTTTCGAAACCTAAATATTTTACATAGAAAAATTCTAAACCATCTTCTGAGCAAGATGTCAGTTTGTCGTTTTTCCAAATTCGGACATTTTTGGCTCCGTCGATCTTATTTTTCAGTGTTTTTCTCACATTTTCCGCCAGTTGAAAAATTCGAAATTTTATAATTCAATCGTACCACTGATATCTTTATACCATTTTGATCGTCTCGTCATGCTGATCTCTACGGTATATTCGATTGTCAAAGTTCGGAGTCCGGTGTACGTTGCACTTTGCAAAACGTCTACCGTATCGGTTTCGAAATTTTGACTTTTAAACTCTTTGTGACCATTTATTTTCCACCGTTTAAAATGAATGGACACTCGCTTTTATCATATGCAGAAATCAACGTGACTCTTGCCATCCACTATATTTAATGTATTAAATTTTGGTTCGTTCAAAGAAATTTCCAGTCAGGTCCCTTCATTTCCTTCACCTTATACCTGTTCTTTTCATCTTTTATTCACTTTTGCAATCCTTCTATTCATTTCGGCCATGACGTTTCATTTGTTTCTTTCTGGAACTGTTCTTCTTGCTCCTCCCTACCCATGGCCGCATCCTCCGCCTACTACCGAGACCACTGCCTGCTTTAGCCCGTCCTTCCCCGAGCATCTCCATGGCCAACCGAGTCCACCATTTCCCCTCGACACACCAGCAGCTCGAACTCATAGCCCGCGTTTCCTCCACCTGACCCACACCACCGTTCCTCTGCCACAGCCACCCTGCCACCGTCGAGACCCGCCATCACCGCCTGTTGCCCATCACATCGTCGCCAATGTCAGCACCCCTGACCGAACCCGTCACTACAACCCCAAGACCCGACTTAGCCGCAAACTCTTGCAACCCTTCCCTCATTCCATTTCTTCCACTCAACCCCTCTCGCAACTTCCTTCCACTCTCACTTGTGCTGCCATGCCCTTAGCAGCTCGTCGAACCCACGCCACAACTTTGAACCGAACACAATCTTCTCCCCTCTAGCCAAGAAACTCCACAGCTCGCCTCGTTCTCTTTACCAAGCACGGTAGTTCCTTTCCCTTATTATAAATTCTTATATACAGTGTTATTATATTGGAGGGAGCGCGTTTCCCATTTTCCTTGTTTTCGTATGTTACTTAAATATATAATAGGTTATATGCAGTTGCAGACATATATAAGATTTATTTGAATAAGTAGACATAGGAATATATACCAGTTTATATATATTGAATCTGTTGTGTTAGATTAGTATAAGTTTTGTTAGACCTTATACAATCTGTGTTCGGTTCTCTTTTGGTTATGTATATGCGAAATATGATGGTCTGCATACATATTTGTAGTGCTACTGTATATAAGCGCACTGTCTGAAAAGTTTAACAAATGTAGTGTAGACTAAAAATAAGGCAAACTAAAGTTGAGCCATTAAATGGACTAACTTTTAGTTTAAACGTAAGATCTCCAACTAGAGTGTTTTGAGATTTCGATTCTGTAGACCCTGAAATTTTATTTTGTAGCATCAAATTTTTTTTTTATATGAAAAGTCTTTGCCTGTAACCCATATTAAAGTATGCAGGTTTCAAATTGTAAGTTTATATAAGTATGTAAGTTTTAAAGTTAGTTATATAATACAGTTGATGTATATACATCCAGGTTTTTAAAGTTTTATAGTTTATAAGATATTAGTTTATTTGATTTATAATACTACATATATATGGATTTTATTTTAATTGAAGTTAAGTTATTGATCAGAAAATAAATATATGTATATATATTCACTTATACCATTGATCTTCATCGACCTAGTCTAATTTGATTTCGTCAATTCCTGTTTATCAACTTTTGTTAGTCGTGCCTGCTTTCTTCATCGGATTCATGCCCATCTCATTTTTGCTTTGGAATTTGTAGCTTGTTCTGTTGTCAAACTCCTCTAGCCTCGAAAGGTGAGCAATCACTCACGATTAACGTTCTTTTATTTATTAAATTTGATTTCAATTGAAACGACAATTGAAATTTACTGTTGTTAGTTAATTACACTGTTATATATGCTATTACCTGTATCAGTTCACCTGTGACATCTGACACCATTATCTGTTAATTATTTATGTGATGATAATACAGTTTCGCTGATAATTGATTTATTGTTGATGTTTATATTGGACGTTAAATTGTTAGTGTTAAATGATAAATAGTATGCCAAATTGAAATGGATATAGGATAGTTAACGATTTTAAAACTGATTTATATGTTAAATTTGATTAGTTGAATATGACCCCTTTTAATTGTTAAATTAATTGACATGTAGAATAGTGATAATTACACTTTGAACCATTGAACGTATATTTGATTAATTGTTGTAGTGTTAAAATTGAAATCGAATGACAATTGAAGAACCGTATAAATAGTAGTGTAAAAATCTTTAATCTACATGAAATGATAGTGTAGATTCTAGAAATAATTATATTAATTCATACAAATAACAATGCGAATTAATACGGTTATTTCGGGATTATTTGAATTGATTATTGGATTGTTATTGATTGTTGTTATTGCTTGTTTATTTACTTTGACACCATTCCAGTTATCACACTGCAAGTTCCCTTTACTATGCTTTGATTTTGAATTGAATTGGAATCGGGTTGAAATGATAAATACCCAAATTGAACTTTGACCTAGGATAGAAAATAAAATAAAACCCGATTGGTCAATAATTTGATTTAAAAATAAAACAAAGATTTTATTTGAATAAATAATATGGTTTTGAAATGAAGTTGAAATTTGAATTTTAATGAAAGGAAAATGTTAATGTTTAATAATCTGAAACAAAATATTAAAAATGAAATTGATGGAAGAATGTTGTTTAATTTGAGAAATTATTGAATTAAGTTTGAAATTATAATTAAGTTTGAAATTATTAAACTTTGAAATGATTTAATAATTAAGTTTGAAATTATAATTAAGTTTGAAATTATTAAACTTTGAAAATTATTTAATAATTAAGTTTTGAATTATTTAATAATTAAATAAGATTGGATTATTTAATGATTAAATTGAATTGAACTCTTTAATAAGTAAAATTGAACTTTTGAATAAGTGAATTTTACTTCGTAAATAATTGAAATTGAGATTTCTTGATTAAGTAAATTTTTGGAAAATTATTTAAGAAAGTAAATAAGTGAAATGGAATTTCTTTAACAAGAAATGAAAATGTGATATTTTTGGATTTAATGTAAGACTTGTAATTGAAAGAATTGATTTGACGAATTTAGTTTAATTCAAAATTGTAAATTTTGATTTAATGAAGTTGAACTTAAGAATTGATTTAATGAATTGGAAATTAAATAGAATTGTTTTGAATGATAAATTTACTTAACGAATATTGAATAAAATCGATAAATGAAGTTAAACTGATTTGAATGTTAAATTAAATTAATTTAAATGATTTCAGAATGAAACTTATATGCGAATTGAATCAATATTTGAATTGTTTTAAATAGAAATTGAAATTGGATTATAAGATTTTGAAATGGTAATTTGGAAGTTTTGAAACGTAAATTTTGGAAATTGTTTTAGTAAGAGAAATGAAATGTTGGTTTACAAATTCTAATTGAAATTGTAATTGATTTGGTTTTCGAAATATATAAACGACCAATCGGTGTAATAATTACAAAAGTTATTAAAGAGACCGGAATCGGTTAGGGACATACTCTCTGTCTAAACCGAAAACCACTTTAATAACTATTCGCGGAGTGTGATCCAGAATGAAGTGGTTGGAATGATGTACGTGATGACTGAAGAAAGAGAACGATAATGGATAGCCTTGACACTTGTGTCAAATTGGAAATGACTAAAACAGGAGCCGTGCCGGGCCAATGGAGGATTAGCTACCTCAAGTGGACACACTTCTTCGAACTACTCATTACTTGTTGTCGATTGGTGCACCCTTGATTTTTGGGAGTGTTGTTTCACGGTGTTGCGGTCGCTGCGGCGATGCGTTCTCACCAGTTCGGATCAGGCAAACGGTAGTATCACTACCTTGGGTATTGCCTCATGTGCCTTGTCATACTTGTATTCCCTATTCGCGACCACTACGAATTTGTTTTGTACCTTTAGTATATGGATTGCCCTCTGGTGACTTCCGGTTTTGGGGAAACTACGGTCTTGTATATGCTTTTGGGAATAAAAATGTGTTAAGGGTGGAATGGGCCATGACTTAACACTATTTTGATACCTTATATTACTGATAGACATTATCTACTTATCGTACACTACTACCTAGTAGATAGTTTAACGGATCCTTAAAGGATGGTTATTCCAAACATCCTTTGAGTTACTTGTATTTCAATTGCTATTTTACTTGAGTTAGATTTATAAATATAAGAATGTTAATCCTGACTCGAGTATCTTGTGTTTTGCTTTACGCTCGAGTCAGACTGAGTGTACCAGTATTCGAGACTCACCTTTGGAGTTGGAGCTTTGCTTGAAGATCCAGCCATCTATTCTGCTTTCAGTATTCGATGATTCCAGTGATGTATTCTGATTTGTATCTAGTGTATCGTGTTACTCTTCCGTTGTATCTGGTTTAACTCTGATGTATCGTATTACTCTTCTGTCGTAAACTCTGATGTATATTATACATTCATATAGTAGCTTCATGAACTACTATCTCTTTTATTTCCGCTGCATTTATTACTCTGTGTCTGTGATCTGTGATTATTTATTTACTGTATATGTTCAGTTTTGCCAAATTTAAAATAACAACGTGGTATTTTGAGCAATTCAATTCCGGCATGAGTGTCTACCTATACACTTATAATGGATGCGAATGGTCCAAAATATCGGGTCGTTACAGTTGGTATCAGAGCTTTGGTAGCTCTAGGCAAACTTAACATATAAGGTAAATGTATTTATAGAATCACTCTCATTCGAGTTTCAATCTCTTCCTTTGACTCGATTACTTTGAATTTTGGAACGTTCCCCTTGGTTTCGAAAATTCATTCGTGTCCCTCACTATTCGTCTTTTTTTCAATTCTGGAGCACCCCATAACTCCATTTTGAATGATATCTATAATAGATCGGCGGTCTCGCCAATCTTCGAATGGTTCGTAAAGGAGTAAAACTCCTTTATAATAGGCATCGATTCACCGGAGGTTTCTGTATCCTCGGTTTACGATGCTATCTATCTCCTGCTATACCTGAATTTTATTTCTCGAGATCGGATGTTGATTTACCTCGGAATTCAGCATCGATCTTATTATTAAAGTCACGGTCGATCCGGTTAAGGTTGCCCGTAAATTAAATAAGCTTATCCGTCTCCCGATTCTGTTAATATAATTATCTTATCTCCTGTCCGAACTTATCTTCGAATCAAATTTATCTTTGATTTGAGTCCATCAAATTTGAAACCCTATCCTTATTTTGAAAATTCATTCCTGTATCGTCGAGCAAAGAAATGTATTTGTAAATTTATATTAAAAATGTTTTATATATTGTGTTGTTTGAGTTGTTGATGTGACTTGGGTTTCCGATCGATTTGTCTGATCAGCGCTATCGATAGGATTTCCAAAACACTTGAATAGAACAAACTGACACAACATTGTTTTCAAATTTAGTAAACAAAATAGTTTTGGATGATTATATTATATATAAATATAAGTTTTCTGAAATTAAATTATTAATGAATTTGTTGTCTGAAATAATAATATTTGATTATCATTTATTTTTTTGTAAACAATTGACTATTGCAATATAAATAAATGAAGTTATAAACTTGGCTATAATGCAATTTGAAATTTGAAATGTACTTAAATCCAGAATTTGAGAATTTAAATTTTTGGTGATTTCAACTTGGTTTTTAAGTTTTAAAGTGTATAGTATTTAAATATTTTCGAATAAAAATCATTTCAAAGAAGTTTTAAAATGTTGAAATCAGTGCTCTTCTCTTTGTCGCTGGAAAATAATTTCGGTGATGGCGGCCGCATCATCGACATTCATTTTCGAGTTTCGAAGTGGAGAAACCATTATATAGCTTTGCTACGGTTTTGTTTGGAAAAATATTTTGATTTGAATTTCTTAAATATGACTGGATTTATATATATATATATATATATGGGTATACTATTTTAAATTTAATTTGATTTAATATATATAGTACATACAAAATTATTATAAAGGGTTTGAAATTAAACGGAAATTTAATTCTTAAAATTATGTTAAGGGGTGTTTTCAATTATAAATAAAGCTAAATTTTGAATAAGTATTTAAACTTGAGATAATTGAATTTGATAATTTTATTTGTATAGTACTAAATTGCATTTCAATATAACTTACCTAAATTATTCATAAGTTAAAATGTAATTGGATAATATATAAGATAAATTGAATTTATAAATAAAATTTGAGTGTTTATAATAAATGTTATACACTAAATTTTGATTATAAAGATGTTAATAGAGTTAGATAGGATAATAAGTAAACTCAGTTAATAATGAAATAAATTTGTTTTGAAAGAATTAATAAATCTGTTTTGAAAGAATTAATAAATTGAAATTTGATCAACATATGAAAATACCTTGAATTTAAAAGAAATTAATAGATGTAAATTAATTTAAATCGAAACTTTTATGTTTTAAATTAATTTATATGGGTTAAATATATATGAGTAGATATATTAAGTAGAATAATTTGGAATAAAGAAGAATTTAAAATTGTTGAAGAAAATATGATTATAATAAAAGACTATTCAAATTTATGGTTTTAGAAATTGAAAATTTAAGATAATTGGATAATAAGATAATGAATTTAGAAATAGTTGAGATTGATTTTAGTGAAATCAAATGGATTAAATCAATTATTGAATATCGATTAATTTAAATTTGAATTTATATGGTTTAAATTAATTGTTATTCAAATCTGTTTTCTTTCTAGTTGTTTCTATTCTCCTACCTCGTTCCTTTTCGGGGACGAAAAGTTTTGAGTGGGGGAGAGTGTAACGACCCGTAAATTTTAAATGTTTTAATAACGTAATTAGTTGGAATTTTGTGAAATTTTAAACGATAAAATTTTGAAATATAAATTTGATATTTGGAATGCGTCTAGTTAACATAGCAACTGGTAAATTTTCGTCCGGAAATATGAAAGTTTATTTCACGCGTAAATTACTTCAATTTAATCAGTTAAAAAACGATGAAAATAAAATGTTTTCGAAACCTAAATATTTTACATAGAAAAATTCTAAACCATCTTCTGAGCAAGATGTCAGTTTGTCGTTTTTCCAAATTCGGACATCTTTGGCTCCGTCGATCTTATTTTTCAGTGTTTTTCTCACATTTTCCGCCAGTTGAAAAATTCGAAATTTTATAATTCAATCGTACCACTGATATCTTTATACCATTTTGATCGTCTCGTCGTGCTGATCTCTACGGTATATTCGATTGTCAAAGTTCGGAGTCCGGTGTACGTTGCACTTTGCAAAACGTCTACCGTATCGGTTTCGAAATTTTGACTTTTAAACTCTTTGTGACCATTTATTTTCCACCGTTTAAAATGAATGGACACTCGCTTTTATCATATGTAGAAATCAACGTGACTCTTGCCATCCACTATATTTAATGTATTAAATTTTGGTTCGTTCAAAAAGAAATTTCCAGTCAGGTCCCTTCATTTCCTTCACCTTATACCTGTTCTTTTCATCTTTTATTCACTTTTGCAATCCTTCTATTCATTTCGGCCATGACGTTTCATTTGTTTCTTTCTGGAACCGTTCTTCTTGCTCCTCCCCACACATGGCCGCATCCTCCGCCTACTGCCGAGACCACTGCCTGCTTTAGCCCGTCCTTCCTCGAGCATCTCCATGGCCAACCGAGTCCACCATTTCCCCTCGACACACCAGCAGCTCGAACTCACAGCCCGCGTTTCCTCCACCTGACCCACACCACCGTTCCTCTGCCACAGCCACCCTGCCACCGTCGAGACCCGCCATCACCGCCTGTTGCCCATCACATCGTCGCCAATGTCAGCACCCCTGACCGAACCCGTCACTGCAACCCCAAGACCCGACTTAGCCGCAAACTCTTGCAACCCTTCCCTCATTCCATTTCTTCCACTCAACCCCTCTCGCAACTTCCTTCCACTCTCACTTGTGCTGCCATGCCCTTAGCAGCTCGTCGAACCCACGCCACAACTTTGAACCGAACACAATCTTCTCCCCTCTAGCCAAGAAACTCCACAGCTCGCCTCGTTCTCTTTACCAAGCACGGTAGTTCCTTTCCCTTATTATAAATTCTTATATACAGTGTTATTATATTGGAGGGAGCGCGTTTCCCATCTTCCTTGTTTTCGTATGTTACTTAAATATATAATAGGTTATATGCAGTTGCAGACATATATAAGATTTATTTGAATAAGTAGACATAGGAATATATACCAGTTTATATATATTGAATCTGTTGTGTTAGATTAGTATAAGTTTTGTTAGACCTTATACAATCTGTGTTCGGTTCTCTTTTGGTTATGTATATGCGAAATATGATGGTCTGCATACATATTTGTAGTGCTGCTGTATATAAGCGCACTGTGTGAAAAGTTTAACAAATGTAGTGTAGACTAAAAATAAGTCAAACTAAAGTTGAGCCATTAAATGGACTAACTTTTAGTTTAAACGTAAGATCTCCAACTAGAGTGTTTTGAGATTTCGATTCTGTAGACCCTGAAATTTTATTTTGTAGCATCAAATTTTTTTTTATATGAAAAGTCTTTGCCTGTAACCCATATTAAAGTATGCAGGTTTCAAATTGTAAGTTTATATAAGTATGTAAGTTTTAAAGTTAGTTATATAATACAGTTGATGTATATACATGCAGGTTTTTAAAGTTTTATAGTTTATAAGATATTAGTTTATTTGATTTATAATACTACATATATATGGATTTTATTTTAATTGAAGTTAAGTTATTGATCAGAAAATAAATATATGTATATATATTCACTTATACCATTGATCTTCATCGACCTAGTCTAATTTGATTTCGTCAATTCCTGTTTATCAGCTTTTTTTAGTCGTGCCTGCTTTCTTCATCGGATTCGTGCCCATCTCATTTTTGCTTTGGAATTCGTAGCTTGTTCTGTTGTCAAACTCCTCTAGCCTCGAAAGGTGAGCAATCACTCACGATTAACGTTCTTTTATTTATTAAATTTGATTTCAATTGAAACGACAATTGAAATTTACTGTTGTTAGTTAATTACACTGTTATATATGCTATTACCTGTATCAGTTCACCTGTGACATCTGACACCATTATCTGTTAATTATTTATGTGATGATAATACAGTTTCGCTGATAATTGATTTATTGTTGATGTTTATATTGGACGTTAAATTGTTAGTGTTAAATGATAAATAGTATGCCAAATTGAAATGGATATAGGATAGTTAACGATTTTAAAACTGATTTATATGTTAAATTTGATTAGTTGAATATGACCCCTTTTAATTGTTAAATTAATTGACATGTAGAATAGTGATAATTACACTTTGAACCATTGAACGTATATTTGATTAATTGTTGTAGTGTTAAAATTGAAATCGAATGACAATTGAAGAACCGTATAAATAGTAGTGTAAAAATCTTTAATCTACATGAAATGATAGTGTAGATTCTAGAAATAATTATATTAATTCATACAAATAACAATGCGAATTAATACGGTTATTTCGGGATTATTTGAATTGATTATTGGATTGTTATTGATTGTTGTTATTGCTTGTTTATTTACTTTGACACCATCCCAGTTATCACACTGCAAGTTCCCTTTACTATGCTTTGATTTTGAATTGAATTGGAATCGGGTTGAAATGATAAATACCCAAATTGAACTTTGACCTAGGATAGAAAATAAAATAAAACCCGATTGGTAAATAATTTGATTTAAAAATAAAACGAAGATTTTATTTGAATAAATAATATGGTTTTGAAATGAAGTTGAAATTTGAATTTTAATGAAAGGAAAATGTTAATGTTTAATAATCTGAAACAAAATATTAAAAATGAAATTGATGGAAGAATGTTGTTTAATTTGAGAAATTATTGAATTAAGTTTGAAATTATAATTAAGTTTGAAATTATTAAACTTTGAAATGATTTAATAATTAAGTTTGAAATTATAATTAAGTTTGAAATTATTAAACTTTGAAAATTATTTAATAATTAAGTTTTGAATTATTTAATAATTAAATAAGATTGGATTATTTAATGATTAAATTGAATTGAACTCTTTAATAAGTAAAATTGAACTTTTGAATAAGTGAATTTTACTTCGTAAATAATTGAAATTGAGATTTCTTGATTAAGTAAGTTTTTGGAAAATTATTTAAGAAAGTAAATAAGTGAAATGGAATTTCTTTAACAAGAAATGAAAATGTGATATTTTTGGATTTAATGTAAGACTTGTAACTGAAAGAATTGATTTGACGAATTTAGTTTAATTCAAAATTGTAAATTTTGATTTAATGAAGTTGAACTTAAGAATTGATTTAATGAATTGGAAATTAAATAGAATTGTTTTGAATGATAAATTTACTTAATGAATATTGAATAAAATCAATAAATGAAGTTAAACTGATTTGAATGTTAAATTAAATTAATTTAAATGATTTCGGAATGAAACTTATATGCGAATTGAATCAATATTTGAATTGTTTTAAATAGAAATTGAAATTGGATTATAAGATTTTGAAATGGTAATTTGGAAGTTTTGAAACGTAAATTTTGGAAATTGTTTTAGTAAGAGAAATGAAATGTTGGTTTACAAATTCTAATTGAAATTGTAATTGATTTGGTTTTCGAAATATATAAACGACCAATCGGTGTAATAATTACAAAAGTTATTAAAGAGACCGGAATCGGTTAGGGACATACTCTCTGTCTAAATCGAAAACCACTTTAATAACTATTCGCGGAGTGTGATCCAGAATGAAGTGGTTGGAATGATGTACGTGATGACTGAAGAAAGAGAACGATAATGGATAGCCTTGACACTTGTGTCAAATTGGAAATGACTAAAATAGGAGCCGTGCCGGGCCAATGGAGGATTAGCTACCTCAAGTGGACACACTTCTTCGAACTACTCATTACTTGTTGTCGATTGGTGCACCCTTGATTTTTGGGAGTGTTGTTTCACGGTGTTGCGGTCGCTGCGGCGATGCGTTCTCACCAGTCCGGATCAGGCAAACGGTAGTATCACTACCTTGGGTATTGCCTCATGTGCCTTGTCATACTTGTATTCCCTATTCGCGACCACTACGAATTTGTTTTGTACCTTTAGTATATGGATTGCCCTCTGGTGACTTCCGGTTTTGGGGAAACTACGGTCTTGTATATGCTTTTGGGAATAAAAATGTGTTAAGGGTGGAATGGGCCATGACTTAACACTATTTTGATACCTTATATTACTGATAGACATTATCTACTTATCGTACACTACTACCTAGTAGATAGTTTAACGGATCCTTAAAGGATGGTTATTCCAAACATCCTTTGAGTTACTTGTATTTCAATTGTTATTTCACTTGAGTTAGATTTATAAATATAAGAATGTTAATCCTGACTCGAGTGTCTTGTGTTTTGCTTTACGCTCGGGTCAGACTGAGTGTACCAGTATTCGAGACTCACCTTTGGAGTTGGAGCTTTGCTTGAAGATCCAGCCATCTATTCTGCTTTCAGTATTCGATGATTCCAGTGATGTATTCTGTTTTGTATCTAGTGTATCGTGTTACTCTTCCGTTGTATCTGGTTTAACTCTGATGTATCGTATTACTCTTCTGTTGTAAACTCTGATGTATCTTATAAATTCATATAGTAGCTTCATGAACTACTATCTCTTTTATTTCCGCTGCATTTATTACTCTGTGTCCGTGATATGTGATTATTTATTTACTGTATATGTTCAGTTTTGCCAAATTTAAAATAACAACGCGGTATTTTGAGCAATTCAATTCCGGCATGAGTGTCTACCTATACACTTATAATGGATGCGAATGGTCCAAAATATCGGGTCGTTACAGCAAATTATAGTGAATTATTGAACAATCAAAATTGTTTAAATTTAATATTGCAAATGTTTGAACAATGAAATTCTGAATATAATATGATTGAAAATGAAACCAGAAAGTGATGTAAAGTTTATTTAAACAACAATGAAATTTGCTACCATTTAAAATTGGATTTAAAAGTGAAAAATTGGAAATTGAAAATTTTATATTTTAACCGACGAGTAAAAAAATAGTCTTCCGAGGCATAGTCTCGGAATTCGACGAAACCAGTTCCATTGGATCCGTAATAGTGTATTATTATCGGATTTCAAATTTCGGAGCGTTCGGAGTTATCGTTTGGTCGTACGGGTTAGAAACGCGTTGAAATAAATATCGAAAATTTAATATTTTAATTCGATTCAAAAAGCTATCTTCCACATACGATCTAATTAGCCTCCGAAACACGTTCCATTGTGTTCGGAATGCGGGTAAAACATTATGAATGCCTAGCGGCACGCCCCGATTGGAGTTTGAGATTTTAAGTTACATAGATCGAGACATTTTAAAATTTAAAATTAATAAACTAATCAGTCAAACTTCTTTTCAGCTGCTTTATCTCACCTCAAACACTGTAGCTAGCCTGCTACACGCAAGGCATCTTTCTTTCCCTTTTAAAATTCACGAAATCTACAGAACAGTGAAGGAAAATCATAAATCCAACTTTAAAATTTTATTTCTTGCAAATTGTTCAATGGAAAAATCCCAAACCTCTTCCTAAAATCCTATTTTTGAATTCTCTTCAACCTGATATGCTCTTCGTGAGGTGCGGCCTTGGTTTATGATGATGGACGTGGAAGTTAGTGAGCTAGGGTTGGGAAAATTGAGTGATTTAGTGATCGATTCGTAGGTTGGAGTGCGTATTTGAGCTCGTTATCGAAGATAGCACCTCGGAGTGCAATTTGGTGGCGTGTGGCCACATTTGGGGGGGGGTGCGAATTTTTTGCTGTAGTGTGGGGTTGTACGCACGCGGTTTGATGGGTAGGTGCGAGCTTCAATGTGAGCGGCCCGGGAGGTGGAGAGCGAGAGGAGAAGCTTGTCGGCGCGATCGGTTTTGATTTTCATCGCTCGTGGCCCGTATCACTAAAGATAAGTGCACGACATGGTGGGTTTTACTTTCGTACATGTACTGGCATTAAGGAGGGAGAAGAAGCAAGGTAATGGATAGTGGGCCGGGTCCATATTCATTTGGGTATGACTTGTTTTAAAATATAATTAAGTTGTTTTATGAATTTAAATATCGATGAACTAAAAATTGTATAACTTCTACATACGAAGTTCGATTGGGACGAGACTTTTTGCATTGCAATCGTGTTGACGAGAGCTTTGCAACGAAGCTAGTTTGGATGGATTTGGAGATAGTTGAAATTTGAGCTAAAATCGGGCGTCGTTCGGTTTTAGTTCCAAACCGGAACATCTCGAGGACAACGGAAAATCAAGGTGAGTGTTTTATAATGCTCACAATGTACTGAATATCTTTATGGTAGTTAAATCTGATATTATGAAGTGTTATGAATTTTATTTGTCATTGTTTGATAAAATTTAATTGTCATATAGATTGTCATTTGAATTCACCGTTGAAAATTAAATTGACAGTCAAATTGAAATTAAAATTGAATTGTGATTAAATTACCTGACATTGATAACTATGAAATTGCTGTGAATTGTATTGTCTATTGGATGATGTATTTCGATGGATGCTATTGGTTGATATTTAGATGTTTGGATGTTTATTTGCTTATATATATCCTGTTATACATACATATGACACTGTGGTTTGGTTTAAGTGATATATATTCATCCCTAACATTTAATTGAAATAAATAATCACTTGGCCATAGGATAGAAAATTATATACGGACATCGGATTGGTTAAATTAATAATTTTAAAAATCGTTGATTTGAAATTCATTTAAATGTTTTGATTTAAAAGTTATAAATAAAATCAATTTATAGAAATCGAATTTATCGCAAATTGAGTTTGGAATGTTGAAATAAATTTTGGTTAAAAGAAATTGCTTAATAATTTAAGTTGAGACTTTGAAATTTAAAATTGGGATATGATTGAATTTCGAAAATTTATTTGCTTTAAAGATTGAACATTATCTCGAGCTTTGAGTATTACTAAGTAAAAGTGATATAAAATGATATTTTGAAATTGAGCTTGCAATTGAATCATATTTGAAATTTGGATTTAAAATTTGAATATTGAAGAATAATTTTGTTAAGAGTTATAAATTGATATTTTGAAAAAATCAAGCTCCAAATTGATATAAGTTGAAATTAAATTAATTGAAGGTAAATGTAGAATTGAATAATTTGAAGTCAAGTTGACATTGATTGGATTGAAATCGAAATTGAATCGGTAGAATGGAAATTGAAATTGATTTGAATTGGGAAGTTATAATTGAAATGGTTTGGTTTTGAAGCGGTTTCATTTTGTTTCCAAATTTCTCTGTTGTATAAACCATTTTTAAATACTTAAACTATTTTGATCTATTTTAAATCTACTTAACCCAAATTTAAATTATTTTAAACAAATCTATCTATTTGAAATCCATTTAAAGATTTTAAGTATTTTTTAACTATTTTAATTATTTAAACTACTTTTAAACTACTTAAACTATTTTGATCTATTTTAAATCTACTCAACCCTATTTAAATTATTTTAAACAAATTTATCCATTTGAAATCCATATAAAGATTTTAAGTGTTTTTAACTATTTTAATTATTTAAACTACTTTTAAACTACTTAAAACTATTTTCTAAAAATTTCAAGCTGGTCAATAAGGTGAAATGTTATGTTTAAATCTTGAATTTAAATACGAATTGGGTTAAATGAAGTTGCAACCTAAATTGAAATTCGAAATGATTTGAAATCGAAATGAGATATTGAGGCGAAAAATGATTTTGAAACGGAATCTTACATCTTGAATAGATATGATGATATTCGAAATGGATTTGATTTTGAAGCGAATATGATATTTTGATATCAATTATGAATCGATTTGAAATGTAAAAGAGCCACCGGTGTAATAATACGTAGTTATTAAAGAGACCGGGATCGGATATGGACATACTCTCTGTCGATACCGAAAACCACTTTAATAACTAGTATACGCGGAGTGTTGATCCAGAACGAAGTGGATGGTTTTGGTGAACGCGTTGACTGAAGAAAGAGAACGATATTGGATGACCCCTGACATGACTAAAACAGGAGCCACGCCGGGCCATTGAGGTTCGCCACCTCTAGCGGACACACTTCTTCGTTACCATATCTATTACTTTTGTGATTCGATTTGGGTGCACCCCTCGATTTTGGGAGTGTTGTTTCGCGGTGTTGGGGTAGTAGCTGCTATGCTCAACATCAGTCCGGATCACGCAACTACTAGTATCCTAGTTGGTATTGCCTCATGTACCTTGTCATACTGATTATCCTATTCGTGACCACTACGATTCTGGTTTGTACCTTTAGTATATGGATTGCCCTCTGGTGACTTCCGGTTTTGGGGAAACTACGGTCTTGTATATGCTCTTGGGAAGAAAAATGTGTTAAGGGTGGAATGGGCCATGACTTAACGCTATTTTGATATCGTACTTTACTGATTAGACATTATCTACTTAGCGTACACTACTACATAGTAGATAGTTTAACGGATCCTTGAGAGATGGAAAATCCCGTAACATCTCTTAAGTTATTGCACGCACGTTGACACTGGATATGAGATGTCAAACCCCGTAAACATCTCTGACGCCGTTACACTCATATTTATTTACGATTGATTTAACTTTCATAAGGATATTTTAGTCCTTACTCGAGTGTTTGTCTTTTCATTACGCTCGGGTCAGTCCTGAGTTTTTCAGCTTATTGAAGATCTATTCTAGAGGACGAAGACGAAGATTTGGTATACTATTACTATTAGTACCCTTGCATCATGCTGTCTGCTGCATTATTTTATTTGTTCAGTTGTATATGTATAACTCTGATAAATGATAATCAAAAGTATATTAAACAGCTTCATGAACTGTTTATTTGATTATTATATTTTATCTTTCCGCTACGAGATTCTGTGATTGTTTCTTGTTCCTTTTCTCTTCTTTTCTTATTTACCCCATTAACCATCCGCCCTTTTGAATGGTTTAGAATCGGCATGTGTGTTTGATTTGTTGATTTAAACTGTCCAAAAAGGCGGGTCGTTACACATCATGTATAAGAAAACATTTTACATAATTAGGATTATTATGGATGAATGGAGCCATCTCTAGTAAATAGATCCATCGTGCTATATATTAAAGTAATCGCTTGATAAGATAACAAACCATCATGAGTAACCTGCTTGGCTCTCTTTAACACCCAGTGAAATTTATCATAATTAAAAAATAATTCATAAGGCTCCAAAATTGAAATTTGAGCAAACATTGGAATTTAGCTATGATACTTGCACCATCGTTTTTAGGGTGATTTTCTGAGCATCTTTCATATTTGGAGTTTCGCGATCGGAGCTCAAATGAAAAGGTTATCAACGATTAAAGATTCCAAAGCAAAAATAATTAAAAAACAAAAAGGAAATAAATTACATTAAATAAGGGGCCTACCGGTTGATCCCTTCCTTAAGCCAGTTAGCCACTAGCGTTTGATCGCCTATAGAGGAGCAGTCGACCGGTTAGAACATGGGGGCTAGGGGTTGAACCTTAGCCAACGACCTGGATTTAACTATTTTAATCTAACGGTTATGATTGATTCATGGGCCTATAAATAAAGGCCTAACCCCACACTTCTTTCTCATATTTTCTTATCCAGGTAGCGAAGCTCTATCATTTTCTTTTCTCCACTACTTCTAAAATTTATAAAATATTACATATATATATAATCAGAGAATGGTAGAAAATAAAAGAGAAGAAGAGAATGAGCGAATCAATACAGCGAAAAAGATAATTTTTATAATTATAAATCTATATTCCCCTTAACCACAAATCTCTTCTTAGATATGTAATTCTAATAGTATGTATACGCCTTGTTATACCTATTCTTTTGGATTAGAAAGGAGAAGGATTCAAGTAAAGGAATAGCTTCTGATTTGGAGATTTGAAAATCTTTAAAAGGTGAGTGGGAAATTACATAATTTATTTATAACTTTGTAATTTATATCATTGGATTTTATTTAATTATTATGCCTAAATAAGATATGATGAATTGTAGGCTTAAAACAAACGTATAGGAATATCGCCTATATCTTCAATAAAATAGGCAATTGGAATATGTATAGTATGTACGACCTAATCAGGAAATTTGAACTCGGTTCCTAAAATTTATTATTGTAGAATGTTTGTTTATATTAAATCTATAATTGGGTTGTAAATTATGTTACCCTGATTGACTTGGAATGTGAATTTCTATTTTTTGATTTATTTGCAGTGGGTTCTATGTAATTTCCATAAATGATCCAATTCCAAAATATGTGTAAAAATGCATCGTTTGAATTAATAAGGGATATACCAAAAGGGAAAGAGATGTGTAAGATATGAATATTATTTTTCGTATTTTACACTATCTATTTTAATAAAAGAAAATATATAATTCATTATAATTTCAAACGAAGCAAAGATCTCACTTTTTATAATTTATGGAATGTTATAGTGGTAATCCTTTTTGAAAAGACAACTTTGATAAATAAAAATGTGGAAAGGAATGTTCTTGTTTAGAAATTAATAGTTAGAATTATAAATAGATAAACAAACATGTATAACTGCATTTAACGTTCAGAAATAAAAATATATAAATAGCGTAATTTATGATGATATTCATATTAATTATTAACAGCATAGCAATTATAGGACTAGGATTTATGGACATTAATCATAGATTTAAAGGGCAAAAAATTTGTAATTAATAGAGAGTTAAAAACTAATTAAATGAGAACTGATTAGAGAATTTAATATGGTATTCATAGGGAAGCTGAATAGGCATAATAGATGAACTTTGAAATTAGTAAATAGATTAAATGAATTAAATGAGGATTGATTAGAGATCATCCAATTTTGACATTAATGACCAATTAGACATTTATTAGACATTATAAGGACAAAACCTAAACATGTCAATTAGGAATAATTACACAACGAACAAGTAAGTATTAATACCATTAAATATAAGTAAAAGACAATATAATTTTCATAACAAGAAATTATATAGATTCAATTATACATTTAGAACAAGCATGAATTAGTGGGCTTAGCCCAACAGTTAGGCTTTGGGTGATCGGTTCGGTTTAGTGGATTGGAATGCGAAGTCGATAGAGTTACACAATAAAATTCTATTCTTCACGTAGAGGCTACCAGTGGTTGTGTATACTTACTGTTGATGTAAGACATCTTTAACCATAGGACTTGTGGGGAAGAGATATGTATAGGACCTGCTTTTAGGATGGAGGTATTAAGTAGCTATTATAGGATCTGTCTCCTCCTTATTTAGGAAGATTAAATGGTCGGGGTTAGCGGTTAGGCACGATAGTGGATACCTCGAGAAGGGTCCGCTTCGGGTTTGAGGTATTAAGTAGCTATTATAGGATCCACCTCTCCCTTAAAGAAGTATTAAGTGACCTTATGAGATTCCATGTGATGTCATCTAGATAGTATCGGAGAGGAGTTTGCCTTGGGATAGGTATTAAATGATGGGGACCTACCTAAAATGTAGGTATTAAATGATCAGAGTCTACCTAATTCCCATTGAAAAGGCATTAAATGGCTTGGGTACTATCACTTACATTGTCAGGACATGATTGGCGTTAGTTGTGTGGGACTGGGAAGAGCCTTTGGCCTTTAGTTAGGGGTAACTTATAGAGTTGAGATGCATTAGTAATATGGCAATTATTGTAAAGCCTTATCTAGGTGTCATCAGTCTTTGTGGTCAATGCTGATGGACAAGCTATTATGTTATGGAGGGCTCGCTTCAGGGACTAAGGTATTAAGTAGCCATCATGTGGTCCACCTCCTTCCTATTTAAGAAGTTTTAAGCAGTCGAGGTTTTGGGTAGTGGAACGATCAGACATATATGTAGATAGGCATATACTTGTATAGTTATACCTTAGAGAAGGTTAGGTTAGACATATCATACATGCACGTAAGATTTAACAGATTAGCCATAAATAATAAATATAACAATTAAAGGGAAATCAATCGGCATAAATTAATGGGATGGGAAGAGTTAGTAATTTTCCAATCAGCAGAACATTGTTCTAACCCCCTACTTATAACAACCCACAAGATAAATTTAAAAGAATTGGATACTAGAGCAAGATGAGAACTGCAAATGGTGAAGTCTTCTTATTCATGCTCGGCATAGACAAGGCAATTAAGTATCGAAGGAACGATATTCCAAGGTAGTAGCCATAGTCAATACTTATGTTATATTATATTTTTCAGTTCCGTCATGAGTTCATATCGATTGCACTCTTATATGCTTGAGTTATTATAGGTTACCAAAACCAACGATCTATACCCTAATGGGCTTGGGTTTCGATTTAGTTGAAATTCGGGCCCATTAAGATGCAGGTTGTTACACCCTCATGGTCCATCTCCAAGTAAAAAAACAAAGCAATCGAGCTATCGCATACAAACGAAGCAACACAAATTAATGACAAGAATAAATGACATCATAGAATGTTCGATAAGAACATTACGAAGAACCTCCAAAAACACTAGGAAACGTTCTTTTGAAGTCGTTGCAAAAAGTTTAGTGGGTACATCAAGATAGTTCCTAAAAGTTATTTGTGACAAGCCTCGAAGATCTATCATGAAGAGTAGAATAAGGCAAGGTGGTTGAGCTATCGCTAAGAGTCTTCCATAGAGCTATTGCTAAGAGTCTTCCATAGAGCTATTGCCAAGAGTCTTCCATAGGGCTATCACTAAGAGTCTTCTAAAGAACCATCGTTAAGAGCCTTCTATAAAGCTATCGCCAAGAGTTTTCCATAGAGCTATCACTAAGAGCCTTCCATAGAGCCATCGTTGTTATCACACCTTTTGGCAAGGCCGGGACACCAAGAGGTTGACTGGAAATCAAAAATAGATCATCCCGAAGAACGGTTATATACAGGTTCACTATGGATACTGATAAATTTTGCCCAAATCCGGATCGAGCTTGACACGACAAGCAAAGCTGTGGAAGCCAGCGTTCTAAATTTCAAGTCAATCGGAGTTCGTATGCTCAAGTTATAGACCGATCAAGTTACACATGATACATGCTTAATTCGTATCCCTCATATTTGTATCCATCACCTTGCAACCATCCTGTTCGTATCCATCAACCCTCAGACCTCATCTCGTATCCATCCAGCTTCGTATCCATCGAAGTCGATCTTCTTCGTATCCATCGATGAGCAAGCTCACTTCGTATCCATCAGCGACCGTCTACTTCGTATCCATCGGCAGTAACACGGAAGACCATTTTGCATCGATCTAGTTTTCAAACATACTTCATGTCGATCGGCCATAGGTCAATACAAAGTCATCATCTCCCATCAATACGAAATCGATTACTCTATGATCGATACGAAGAGATCATTCAACTATCTATACGAAGTGACCGTTAAGCGATCAATACGAAATGGCTTCAGGATTCGATACAAAGTAAGGTACAATAGACCGGTACGAAGAATGATTCAAAATCGATACGAACGAGGCGCCTCCGTAAGGAATACTCGATCACTCGGCATAAGATGTGGATCGATCCTAAAAGCAAGCGCCATGTCATCAGACATTACGTGTAGAACCATCGATATGAAGCTATCGATACGAATAGCATCGATACGAATCCAACAGCCTTCGAAAAATCCAAAATCGCATCAATCATAACTCAATATCTACAAGTCCAAATGCCACAAAATTTTCACAGGAGCTTGCGTACATCCTCAGGAATGTTCATGATCGATCTCGACTCGATTGGACGAAATACTGATCAATACGAAGTTCGTTCGTATCGATTATGGATCGAATGCAAATGGCATGGGATCGATCGTATGGGCCAACCCACGTGAGAGAAGAGGTCTTCCAAGATCTGAGCGAGATATTTGCAGCTTACGCCTATAAATAGCAGTCCATGACCTACTGAAAAGGGACTTTTGGCTCTTCTACGTCCAGCCCGTGCCGAAATCATTGTTGTACTTGAATTCTACTGTTGTAATAGGTTGTAACCAGTAAGCAAAAATCAATAAAGTCAATCATTTCATAGTGGACGTAGGCCATACGCCGAACCACTCTAAATATGTGTGTTTCTGTGTGTTTTCTTGCTTATTATTGGTGTGTTTGTTAGATATTCCTCCTTTTCCATTTATATTCTTCATTTTATCACTTCAAACATATCTGAAGAGTGTTGTGCCCAATTTTGGTACAAACACTTTGGTGCTTTCACTGAGAAAACCCAGTTTTTCTCCTGCTCGTTGGATCTACTATCGATATCGGATTGCATAAATCTAAGAAGAAGATCTGTTTGCACAAAAAATGGACAAACACCTCAAAGTTGTATGATTCAGTAGATTTTATGTTGTTCTTAGTGATTTGGGTTTTTTATGCAAATATATGAAAATCAGGGGCTAAACTGTAAAAAGACACGCAAATTTATAGTGGTTCAACCAGAATGTGCCTACGTCCACTTTATATGTTATTTCTCTTCTCTTGTTTTGATTACAAGTACAATGCTTTGATATAAGTAAAAGAAAGTTGTTTGAAAGTTCTCTCCATGCTTGAGCTCTCAAACTTGTCCCCATTGTTGTACCCCTGCCCCTTTATTTATAGAGTGAGGCTGAGGGTAGGGGTCTCGGATGTATACAGCTGCTGATGGGCCTGGGCTGACGCGATCTGGCCTAGTAGTGTTGGTTCGGAATGTCTTGGTCCGGTAGTAGGTGGTTCGGCAGTGGTAGGAGTAGGTTGGTCCGACAATGGTAGGAGACGGTTGGTCCGGCAGTGGTAGGAGACGATTGGTCCGGTAGTGGTAGGAGTAGGTTGGTCCGGTAGTGGTAGGAAGCCGAATGGAGCTTAGGCAAGCCTGAACGAATCAAGCTTCTTGGCATTGAGATCTTCTGGGTGAGAACACGCCCAATATTTGCCCCCCAAAGTGGGGCATATGCCGGCATATGCCGTGCTTTGTTTTAAAACCAACGACGTTAGCTTGGATGCTTTCGCCGAATCAACCGGTCCGGTCGTCTATGCTCGCCTATAAATAAGGGCCTAGGGCTTTCGTTACCTTCTACCGAACGAGATAGCCGAGCCAAATCAGTCACATAGCCGAATCAGATTTTATCCTACTGCCGAACCGCTTTAGCCTGCCGAATCAGGTACTTAACTTCCCTTCGGCGAATGAAACTTGTGTGTCCTACGTACCGAATGAACTTTAGTTGTGAATGCCGAATGAGCCTTTACTGAGAAACGCCGGATGAATTTTTTCGAGATGAGAATGCCGAATGGGCTTTCGAGAATGAGAATGCCGAATGGGCTTGTAGTATTGGGAATGCCGAATGAACTGTAGTATTGGGAATGCCGAATGAACTCGTAGTATTGGGAATGCCGAATGAACTCGTAGTATTGGGAATGCCGATTGAACTTTATACACTTGATTTTTTCACTTTTCATATCACGAGCGAAATTCCGGACTACATGTACTTGCTTGTTTATATCCTCTGTTTTAACAACATGTTTTTCCGATGTTGCAGATAATGTCTCGCAAAGCAGAAACTCGATCGGATAAAAAGAAGTCCCAGGGTGAAGGAGAATCTTCCGTAGTGCCCCCTGCTCAGCCAGGACCAGAACGTCACGGAACTGCCCCGAGATCACTGGTGGACGGGTACGGCCCTCAGGAGCTTCTGAACTCCCTGCCCGATTGCTTTCCCAGCTCCCTCAAGGAGGAGCAGCTTGATGTCATTTCCCGTTCTTTCGGAATCGATAGAGCGCGCATGCTGTTGCCAGGGAGAGAAATTATGCCATATGACCCTCCTGAAGGGTACTTTGCCTACAGCAGATACCACTGCATGTGTGGTGCCATCCTGCCTCTTAATGCTTGGGTAGTCAGCTTTCTTACATATCTAAAGGTGGCCCCATTCCAGCTTCAACCCAACTCTTATGCCATTCTGGTGAGTCTCTTCGTCATCTTCCAGAGGAGATATGGGCGTCCTCCTTCCAACCGGGAGATCCGGTATTTGTACAACTTGAGAGGCTACAAGAAGGGGTCTCCCTATATCAGCTTGGAATCTACCGTATCCTTTAAGCCCGTCCTGGACTTATACTCGAAGTTCAGTATGTTCAAGAAAGAATGGTTCTTCATCAGGGGTGACTCTGTTTCCATTCGTCGCTTCACCTCCGGCTGTAAGCGTGAAGCTTTATTTATAATTTCCGTTACAACTGCAGTGCTTTATCTTATGTGCTTTTATTTCTTGCTAGCGATAGGTGGTTTTGCGGTTGTGGAGAATGACCGCCTGGTTCAGACGGCGGCCGAGATAGAAGCTATCCCCGGGAGAGATAGATCGACTGCTTACCTGATCAGAAATGCGACCCTTCTGGAGTATAATTTGATCCTTCCATAGCAGTCAGTAGTCAAGCAGAGGGAAACGGCGGAGGAGAGGGCGGCTGCTCAAGCTAAGGGAGGTGTCACAGTAGAGAGTGGCAAGAGGAAACCTTTCTCAAAATCTCCAGTGGTCGGAGGTAAGAAGCTTAAGAAGTCGGATGGTCCTTCCCCCCAGCACTTGTCCACTTACTCCAGGGAAGGAAGATGTGGAGGAGGAGAGAGGTGAGGGTGGAGATGACCGGGAAGGTGGTGACGGTGGCGATGGCATCGGGGCCTTGCTTCCCGGGCAAGCAGGCAAGATTCAGGAGTGGACGGATGATGCATTCCACCAAGCTTTCGAGGGGCTGGACGGAGAACCGGCTTTGGTAGAGAAATCCGGGAAAGCTGACAAGGCCGGGACCGGTGCAAGCGAGTCTTCTCAGACTATTCCAGCCAAGGTGGCTCCGACGACTCAAGGTGAACTTTTGACTCCTGCCGGCTCCATTTATGATAGGGACTTAGGAATATTTTATGATCCGCTCCCGTCCTGGAATGAAATCCAGGACTCATTGCAGTATCCTACTCCTCCCCAGGGTTTGTATAACAGATGTGTTTCCTTCCTTCTTTTAACTTTTAATTTATCGCGTTTCTCGAATTATGGATCAATGTAAGCTTGTGACACTTGTTCTTCATATTAGGAGCAGGTAAAACGGCCAAGGCCTCGGATCTTCGGCACAGGCTTAAACAATACAAGCTCTCCAAAGCTTCCGCCAAGCCGAAGCCTTCGATCCACCGTTCCGGGGATGTAGTCGGCTACCGTCCTCTTCTCGGGGTTATCGAAGAGGGTATTCAAAAGGGAAAGAGGAGTCATCCCTTATCCGAACCTTCACCTGGTCCTCAGCCCCCAGTTCAGCCTCTTCATGATATCACGGAGGAGGGTACTGAGTTCGCACTCTCTCCGCACCCGTCTGAAAATCCTACCGTTACTCAGATTGATCGTCCTGGCTTGGCTCGTAATCCATTTGCGGGTCATCCTGATCTGGATCCAAGTTCTCATGATATTACCTTTGACGAGGTTACCGGTGAGCACCTTCTTCCTCGCAATCCCATGGTACGGGTGCTTGGTGAGGCCAAGTCCTTAGATCTCGATTTACTTACTACTCGGATAGTTACCATGGGAGACGAGGCCAAGGCTAATATTGATCGGGTGGCGGAGGAGACTAGGAAGCTGATGGGGCGTCATGCCCGGCTGGTTAAGGCTGGAGAGGAGATTGGGAGTGCCAACATCCGACTACGATTGATGGTTTCGGATCAGGCCAAATAGCTTGCTGATCAGGCCATTCAGATTTCTCAGCATGAGACTGCCTCTGGGCGGTTGAGGAAGACTATGGAGGAGGCTAGTAAGGCGGAATTGCGGAATATGGAGGCTGCCTGCAAGGAGCAGATAAATATGGCCATCTCGACAGTGGACGAGGTTCGGAGGGCGGATCTTGAGCAGGTAGAGGAGCTGTCGGGGAAGCTTGAAGCCGCAGAGCTTGCTCAGGTCAGGCTAAAGGAGGAGATGGAGGTGATGAGGAGGTCCCTTCAGGCTGACTGCTCGCGATACCGACTGGAAAGGGATGCTGCCATTGCAAGGCTATCGGTTTCTGAGGCTCGTATGAGGGAGTTTGAGGAAAATGAGGGGATGATGGATGACATGCTGCAGGATATGTACTTTCGCATTTGGAAACAGGGCAACTTATCTTGGATGGACGACTACCCCCGGGTTATGGCTAGGATTTACCTCAGGGCTTTAGAGGAGGCCAAGGCTGAGGCGGATAAGGAGGGTGGAGCAGCCTTTAGGATGGATGTGGTTACCGCTGAGTTTACCAAGGAGGAGAAGATAGCGGTGAAGGAGGGGATGCGGTTGTTTGCAGCTGAGGAGGCAGGCGTGGAAGTAGGGGATGACGACCAAGATGATCAAGGGGAAACTGCTGGTAACCTCTTCTTCTTTAGTTTCTTCTTTTGTCAACTCTGTTGCTTATCACTAATGATTTCTTTTTCTGACTGGATAGGTGGGCAACGGGACAAGGGCAAGACTCCGACGCAGCCGGCTCCTTGATTAGGCCTGGAAAATTCTTTTTGTGGGCTTGACATGGTTGTATATGTTAGTCTTGAATTAGTAAAGTAACTCTTAGGTGGTAATTTTTTAACTTAAGCTGATCTTGTCATCTTTTGAATGTTTGTTGCTATTTTAACATGTTGTATGAGAAATATAGCTATGCATATTCTTGTAATCAAATTGTGTTTGATGTCAGGTTCTTGTTTAAAACATAATTTTATGACTTGCAATGTTAGCGTGAGGTGCGAATAAACTATAGCTATGTTTTTAGGCACACAAAAATAAAATACCGTCCCTCCTGCTTTAGTTGTAGACGGCGGCTTTAGTGTGACTCAGTGTGAAAATGTGGTCGAGTGCCCGGCCATCCGGTCTCATTTGCGAATGCCTCCTATCCTATGACCTGTGCTTTAGGGATCGTTATAGAGAATAGGAGAAAAGTCGCTTAAGTAAAATTGAAATATGTGAAAAAGTAAAACTTCCAATCACGGAAGGCCTTCGATGTGCTTAAGTTCGTGGAAAACGGGCTTTGTAGTCACTTTCCCTAGCTGTGGGTCTTGGAGACATTTGTCACCCATCTTACGCCTCCGCGGGGAGTTAATTCTTTTTTACCACAGCTGCACTTAAGACACATCGGAGTCGAGATCGCGCACAGTAACTACTTGGGCCATTATGGCCCGTAATCGTGGGTATTATTCGATTTACTGTGGCCGGCTAGCGTGGGTGCCGATCGTCAACCGTGAACTGCCCCTGGCTGGCCACACCTTATGTTGGGGCTTATAGTCGGTTCACAGTTGCCGGCGAGCCGAACGCCGTAATGAGCTGCCTCGGCTATAGTCGACCTTCTCGGTGGCTTATAATCGGCTCATTACAGTTGGCTTTAAGGGCCGTCGCGAGCAATGAGTTAACCCGCAACAGAGGGATGCCGGAGCAAAAGTGTCTCATTGGCGAGGGCATAGATTCGCGTAGTACCTGTTAGGTCTTGTCTAGGTGAAGTTGCGCTGTGGAGTGCTTTGAATTGAAACGTGCACAGGATTTTGTTCAACAGAAAAGGATAAAGTTAACAAGCAGCCAAGATATAAAGGAACAAGTTAAAAAAGAGACAAGGTTTTTTAAAGTGGTTCAGCACGAAAATGCCTACATCCACTGATTCTCTTTGTTAATTCACTTCATATGGGCAATACAAGTTAAGAAAAGTATCGACGGAGGTGTTGGATGTTCCATGCCCTCTGGAACACCTCTCCGTCCACTGTTGACAAAATATAGGCTCCGTTGTGGAGATCTTTATGAATTACATATGGTCCATCCCAGATTGGGTCTAGCGCTCCGGGGCGAGGGAAGATTCGCTTGAGGACAAGATCCCCTTCTTGTAAGGTACGATGCTTGACTTTGGAGTTGTATTGTGCCGCCACTTTTTGTTTGTGGGCTGCTGCTTTAAGGACTGCATCATTTCTTCTCTCCTCAACTAGATCTAAAGACATGTGAAGGAGTTCTTCGTTCTCTTCTGGGTTATAGTGGATCCTACGGTGGGAAGGCACAATGGTTTCAACTGGGAGCATAGCCTCCGATCCGTATGCCAAAGAGAAAGGAGTGTGCCCCGTTGATGTTCTGAAAGATGTGCGATAGGCCCATAGTGCCGTAGGAAGTTCATCCACCCAATCGCCCTTTGACTTTTCGAGCTTCTTTTTTATTAGAGTTTTCAGAATTTTGTTGACGGCTTCGACTTGTCCGTTTGCCTGGGGATACGCTACAAATGAGAAGCTTTTGTGAATTCCGTGCTCTTGGCACCAGTTGGCGAATTACTCGCTGTCAAACTGAAGTCCATTGTCTGATATGATTTTGAGTGGGACTCCGTACCTGCACAGAACATTTTTGATCAAGAAGTTAATAACTTTTGCTGAAGATACTTTATTCAGAGGTTCCGCTTCCACCCATTTGGTGAAATAGTCGACTGCCACTATAGCATATTCGGCCCCGCCTCGGCCCATTGGTAGCTCGCCGATTAAGTCAATTCCCCATATTGCGAAGGGCTAAGGGCTGGTCATTTGAGTAATCTCAGTTGTTGGTAGCCGCGGAATCTTAGCAAACTTCTGGCATCTGTCACACTTTTTGACAAAATCTAAGGCGTCCTTGCTTAAGGTGGGCCAGAAATATCCATACCGGAGTATCTTTTTTGCTAATGTTTGCCCTCCGGTATGATCTCCGCAGCTTCCCTGATGAATGTTGAATAAGATTTCCTTGGCTTCCCTCCCACCGACACACCTTAATAACGGGTTAGAGAATCCACGCCGATAGAGGATGTCTTCTTGTGTTGTGTAGCGGGAAGCTTTCCTCAAGATTTTCTTGACTTCGTTACGCCCGTTGGGTAGTGTGCCACTTTGTAGGTAGTCTCAAATGGGAGTCATCCAAGTTGCTTCTTCGGTTTCAGCTATCAGATTTACTTGCTCAAAACTTGGGGTCAGTTGCTTTGAGATGGTTACTGCTCCGAAGATGGCGATGTCTCTCATACTTGCTCGCTTTGCCAATTCGTCGGCCTCTTGGTTCTCTTCCCGAGGGATGTGTTTGACTAAGTAGTGGTCCAATCGGCTGAGAAGTAACTTGGTCTTCTTTAAATATGCTATGAGTCGTTCTTCTCGAGCTTGGAATTCTCCTAGTATTTGATTAACAATAAGTTGAGAATCGCTATGAAGGCACAAAGAATTGGCTCAGATTTCTATGGCAAGTTCTAATCCAGCTATCACTGCTTCATATTCTGCATCGTTGTTGGTGGCAGCGAATTCCAACCTTATAGCATAGTGTAGCTTATTTCCCCTGGGAGTGATTATTACCACACCTGCCCCCGAGCCTTGTTCGTTCGATGCACCATCCACAAAGAGATTCTATTTGATATCTTCTGCTATTTCCAATTGCTCCTTATCTTCGTTGGTAGTGAATTCGGCAATGAAATCAGCCATGGCTTGTCCCTTGATGGCGGTGCGAGGGTGATAGGTGATATCATACTGACTTAGTTCAATGCACCATTTAAGTAGTCGCCCAGAAGTGTCGGGACGATGGAGTACCTGCCTCAGTGGTTGATCGGTCAGAACTTTGATGGAATGGGACTGGAAGTAGTGACGCAGTTTCCGCGATGTGATTAGTAAACAATATGCTAGCTTCTCAAGTTTAGGATATCTGACTTTTGCCCCCGTAAACCTCTTACTGACGAAGTAAACTGACCGCTGCGTGCGGTTGTCTTCCCTTACCAAGGCAGCGCTTAGGGCGTGAGATGACACAGCAAGGTACAGGTATAATTCTTCGCCTTCGCTTGGAGCTGAGAGTACCGGTGGTTTCTGGAGGCGTTCGATTAAGTTAAGGAAAGCGGTCAGGCATTCGTCGGTCCATTCGAACTTTCCTTTGTCTTTCTTTAGATCTTCGAAAAAGGGGACACACTTGTCCGTTGCTTTGGAGATGAATCGGCTTAGGGCGGTCACTTTTCCATTCAGGCTTTGCATTTCCCTCCGAGTGGAAGGTATCTTGATATCCCTTAGCGCTCGGACTTGTTCAGGGTTTGCTTCAATTCTGCTTTTAGTTGGGACCCAATTTTCAATAGTCTACTTGAGTCGTGCTTGTCTACAGATATAAACTCCATAGCTTCTGCAGGCTCGGCGGTGGTCTCCTCCTCTTTGTCCCTAGGGTCTAATTCATTGAAAGGGTCGCTGGTATATCGAAGAGGAGGGGCTTTCTTTAGTTGCTATGCTTCTAGACTTTTTGTGCAGAGGGCAATCTCTACACCCTTCCCTTTATCCTTCCTGTGGTTGTTGCGAAGTTCAGTCACATAGCAGTCTCGAGCAATGTCCCGGTCTCCTTCTACTTCCCATATTCCATTGTCCGTTGGAAACTTCATCTTTAGGCACCATGGGGCTAGGACAATTTGGAAGTCAGACAAGGCTGGTCTTCCTAAGAAGGCGTTGTAGGCCGAATGGTTTTCTATTAGCACAAACGTCTACCTCCGTACAACGGAGCGGGGATGGCTTCCAATCTCAACAAAGAGGTCCAGTTGCCCGAGGGACATCTTTGCATCCCCAGTGAAACCGTGTAGTGGTTTATCGCAGGGAGATACACCCTTCATTGATAGTTTCATTTTGTCGAATGCATGCTTGAACAGGATGTTTACTGAGCTTCCAGTGTCTACTAGGATTCGGTAAACTTCGGCGGGACCGAGCCGGGCAGAGATAACCATGGGATCCATGTGAGGGTATTGCCTTCCTTCTAAGTCACGCTTACCGAATGTGATGTCATCACTTTCTTTCCATTTCGGGTGGCGTTCTTCTATAACCGTATTGACACAGTCTTTACTGTCTCTAAGCGACTTTCCGTATCTTTCCATCTCTTTCTAGATTTTGCCTGCGATGTGCGGTCCTCCTGAGATGGTATGGACCACTATCTTCTCTTGACTAGAGCCACTAGTGTTGCGGTTTCCTCTACCGGTGTCCGGTGAGGGTAGCCTTGGGTTTTCATTGGCAGGAGTCCTGTCCTGACCTTTTACATAGCGTTCCAGTTTCTTCCTTCTGATGTGTTCCTCAATCAAATCCCGGAGATGATGGCATTCATTGGTATCATGCCCGTGGGATTCGTGGAAGCGGCATAACTTTCCAGACTTCTGCGCGTTATCTGATTCCTTCTTGTATGGTGGGCGTTTGTATCTAACTTCGCCTTGGGTGGCAAGGAAGATATTTTCGACGGTCTCGTTCAAAGGAGTGTAAGTGTCAAATCTCGGTCCAGGCCGATATAGGCGCTTTTCTCCCTTCTTGCCCCCAGCGTTGTCTCTGGAATCATTTCTTCGAACGTCCCTTGCCGCAGCAGGGGTGTTGTTGTTAGTTGCCTTATTTTGCTATCCTGACTGCCCCTCGACGGCAGCATCCTCAAGCCTCATATATTTCCCGGCTTCATGGAAGAAATCGGGCAAAGTAGCTGGTTTTTCTTTGGTCAACCTTCTAGCAAATTTAGTATCAGGATGCACACCACTATAGAGGGCCATTAGGATCAGCTTCTCATCGGCATCTTGGACCGCGGCTGCTGCGGCATTGAATCGGGTTAGGTATTGCTGCAACTTCTCTCCAGGTTTCTGTTTGACACTGGATAAGGAATAAGCATCCTTAGGTTGCTCCACATGAATGCGGAACTGATTGATAAACTTTCCTTCAACATTTCCCACGAGCCGATGGATCCCTGGGGTAGATGACAGAACCAGGAGGTAGCGAGATCTGCAAAGAAGAGCGGAAAGCATTTGCACAGTACTCCCTCTGTTGCTCCACTCATGAGCATATGTTGTGTGTATCTCTGTAAGTGTACAACGGGGTCAGAGGTTCCTTTGTAAGGTTCCATTGTTGGCATCTTCCATTCTCGGGGGGTGATAGCAATTTCGATGTTGCGGGCGAAAGGGCTGGTTACCCTAGCGCCTATCCCTCGATCTCTTTGCTCCCGTTGGACGCACTCTCTGAATAAGCGTGCCATCCTTTCATCAGAATTTGGAGCAGATAGAAACGAGTTTGGTTCTGTTCTGTGTGATTGATTCCGTCCAGATGACCTGTAGGGATGGTATCGTCTATCATTCCTCATATTTTCTAGTGGCTGCCTTTGGTCTTCTGGGAGCATGCTAGGGTCAGCTATAGTTGGCCCTTGCCTTGATCTTCCCCTGCTGGGTTCTGATCTAAGCACTTCCTCGGGTCCAACTTCGGACTGGACTCTAGCTCGGCCCCGTTCACTGGCATTTCCATGGTTAGGCAGTATGACAGGCTCAGCTACAGTTGACCTTCGCCCGGTACCTCTCCCGTTGGGTTCGGTTCCAAGTGTTTCCTCAGGCCTAACTTCGGGTTGTGTTCAATCTCGGCTCCTACCATGGTTACTTCTACCGTTAGCTCCTTCGAAGAAGGAAGATCTTTGTTGTCTCTGAGATCCTCCAGACTGGGACTCGCCCCATGATTCGGTGTTGCGATTGGACTCTTCAGCATCCCTTAAGCGTGACATGAGATGGTCCACCAAGGCTTCCTGCTGGGACGTGAAGCGGTTAGTTACTTCAACCACAACCCTGTCTAAATCTGCCCTAGTAATTGCTGCGGGCTGTTCTGTGGCAGGAGTGGTCAGATTAGCCTGTCCTTCATTTGTTACTGCTGCTGGAGGAGGACGATTTACTTGATTCGTGACAGCTGGATCTGGAAGACCGCTGGACGCGATGTTTTTTCCTTTGTTAACATCTTTTCTCTGTTTGGGAGGCATGTTTTCCAAGTGGCGAACGATGATGTTAGGAAAACTGTTAAGTGGATGAAGCTAAAGCTTCGAGCTTCCAGCGACCCGCTCTCAGTGAAAGCACCAAAAATGTTTGCACAAAAAATGGACAAACACCTCAAAGTTGTATGATTCAGTAGATTTTATGTTTTTCTTAGTGATTTGGGTGTTTATGCAAATATATGAAAATCAGGGGCTAAACTGTAAAAAGACACGCAAATTTATAGTGGTTCAGCCAGAATGTGCCTACGTCCACTTTATATGTTATTTCTCTTCTCTTGTTTTGATTACAAGTACAATGCTTTGATATAAGTAAAAGAAAGTTGTTTGAAAGTTCTCTCCGTGCTTGAGCTCTCAAACTTGTCCCCATTATTGTACCCCTGCCCCTCTATTTATAGAGTGAGGTTGGGGGTCGGGGTCTCGGATGTATACAGCTGCTGATGGGCCTGGGCTGACGCGATCTGGCCTGGTAGTGTTGGTTCGGAATGTCTTGGTCCGGTAGTAGGTGGTTTGGCAGTGGTAGGAGTAGGTTGGTCCGGCAGTGGTAGGAGACGGTTGGTCCGGCAGTGGTAGGAGATGATTGGTCCGGTAGTGGTAGGAGTAGGTTGGTCCGGTAGTGGTAGGAGTAGGTTGGTCCGGTAGTGGTAGGAAGCCGAATGGAGCTTAAGCAAGCCTGAACGAATCAAGCTTCTTGGCCTTGAGATCTTCTGGGTGAGAACACGCCCAACAAGATCCAGATTCCAAGTTTAAATTTCTTCCATCCTATTCAGATTTGCATCAAGTCCAGGAAAGAGCTTCGCTATCCATCATGGTTAACACTAGGACTACCTCAACTGCCGCAGATCCAGAAGGACGAGACAGACAGAACCCTGTACAACTACCTCCTGCCGATCAGAATGCTGCCGGACCATCAGATCTGCAAGGCCCTGTCACTAGGGAAGAATTTCAATTGCTAATACAAGAGCTTACTCAAAGCCGCCAATAGCTTACTCAGCAACTGCGCGCCAATGCAGAATTGACCAATCAACCGAATCGTCAAAGACGAAGGAGAACCAGAAGGGACTAGGCTTCCTATTCATCCACTGAAAGTTCAGCCTCTTCTGACTTTAATCATAGATCCACGCGCCCACGACTGGACGGAAGTTACACACATTCCATTGGGAATCAATACACATTGAACCTTGGGCAAACGAGAGTTAGCCTATCAACCAGCCATCAGATTAGACCCTCCTCCCGAGGAGGTACTACCCCATATCATGTTACCGACATCCGCACCACCACTGCTATTGAATTGGGAGTTGATGCTCGGAACTGAACGGATCCGACCCACCGCCAACGCAATCATACTCCTGAGCCTTATGTCCCTGAAGACAAAGAACCAAGGAGGCGAGACATGGACCGACAACCACAACCGGCCCCTCCTCGCATTGATGAACCCAACCACACCTTGGCCCAACATGCTCAAAATGTCCAGATACCGGACATCCCGATGATGATTTGTCAAATGATCCGTGAAAGTCAGGGTCTCACTAACGACGACTGGGGAATCTCCCGGAGTCATACCCCTTTCACCGACGATATACTTTATGCTGAACCAC
Organism: Allium fistulosum; assembly: GCA_030737815.1. Classification (NCBI taxonomy): domain Eukaryota; kingdom Viridiplantae; phylum Streptophyta; class Magnoliopsida; order Asparagales; family Amaryllidaceae; genus Allium; species Allium fistulosum. The sequence goes on from CM060903.1 coordinate 427,181,221, forward strand.
CTCGACGATTCAGGATGCCGACTCTACCCATTTATGAAGGGAGCTCTGATCCTAATCACCATATCTTAAAGTACGAATGGTTGATGAATGCTGCACGAGCCGATGATGCGATTAAATGCCAAAGCTTCTCGATTTCCCTAGGAGACATAGCGACTATGTGGTTTACCCGTTTACCACCTCGATCTATCTTGTGTTTTGACTAGTTGGTGACAAAGTTTATTGAGCAGTTCCGCATGCATGTTGCAAGGCCGAAAGATGTTAATACTTTGTCTAGTGTCACTCAAGCTCCTGGAGAGACACTCAGATGTTATCTGGAGAGATTTCATGCTGCATGCACTAAGATTAGTAATTCCAAAGTTAACTCCATTCTGATGGCACTAACTAAGGGGATCGATCTCGATTCCAAGTTCGGCAACTGGTTGGCCGGAAAACCTCCTGCGTCATTGGACCGTTTCTATTCCAAGACAGCCCAATTCTTAAGAAGGGAGGATGCGAAACAGTCTAGGAAGAAGGATGACGCATGACCCAATGTGGAAGGAATCCAGAGCAATGTTGCTGTTAAACAAACCGGGGAGAGTTCCAGGAAAGTACAACTGAATATACAAAATAAACAGAATCAACAGAAAGACAATGGAAACCAAAACAGGAAACGAGATTAGAATTGTGGGCCACGACGTAGGGCTCCCATGTTTGATAATTATACCCCTTTGAATACGTCATTGGAGAATGTGTACCTGCAGACTTGCAATACTATTCAGTAAAGAAACCTACTCCAAAGCAGTCATCGAAAAAACAGATTCAGACAAGAAATTTTTGCAGATTTCATGATAGCTGTGGCCATAACATGAATGAGTGCCATCATTTGCAAGATATTATTGAGAAGTTGATACGTGAAAGGAAGTTGAAACAGTTTGTGCGGGCGCCGCAGTCCGGAGGTGCGGGCCCATCGAATCAGAACCATATGCCAAATCAGGCAAGACAGGTGGAACCCGCTCGCACTGGCGGGAGGTTGGTGATAAATACTGTTAGTGGTGGTCCACATCCGGCAGATCGAAGCTGGAGGGAAATGGAGTCGTATGCCAGCTCTATTAGGCATGCAGGCTTTGAATGTTGTTGTAATTTGGAAGATGGAGCTCCGGCCAAGCAACAAAAAACGATGACTGATGACCTCGTGTTTCGAGACGGGGATGCCGACAGAGTCAAAACCCGAACCATTGATCCACTTGTCATTTCAACCCTAATAGGTCCTGCTTGGATGAAGAGGATCCTAGTGGACAGTGGAAGTTCAGTAAATATGTTGTTTAAACGAGCTTATGACCAGGTGAAAATGGAAGCAAAGGATCTGAGGCCTTGTCAGTACCACATCCATGGCTTCAATGGAAGTGTGACAATACCCATTGGGATGGTGGAGCTATCAGTGGAATTGGGAATTGCAGAACGCCGGAGAGTCCGGATACTACAGTTTGTTGTGTTGGATATAGATTCGCCATACAATGCTTTTTTGGGCCGACCGGCCCTAGCCGAGTTCAGGGCTGCCATTGCTCCTTGGTGTCTGACTTTAAAATTCCCTACCGATAATGGAGTCAGAGTTGTTCAGGGAGACCAGGCTACTGGACAAGCCTGTTATGTTGCTGAGCTACGGGAGGCGCGGCGAAAAGAAAAGGGAAGGCATAGAGGAATCTCTCTGCGTTCGCTTTGCTGAGAATTGACAATTGATGCTTGGGCCTAGGCCCGGACACCCCAACCAATTCCCAAGGGATCTTGACCCGAGAGATACTAAAAGTGAAGACAAAAGTAAAGACAGTCAAGCTTCCTCGGCCAAACTGACGGTCGATGTTCCGATCGATGATAATGACGATTCTAAAATGACAAAGATTAGATCTCAACTAAGCCAACAAATGCAAGAGGAATTGGTTGAATTTCTCCGAGCAAACCTCGACGTGTTTGCCTGAACGTACTCTGACATGTGTGGGATCTCGCCAGACATCGCGAGCCACACATTGAATATTGACCCGTGGCATGTCCCGGTCAAGCAAAAAAGGCGTGGTATGGATCCAGAGTGATCTGCCGCCCTTAAGGAAGAGGTAAAAAGCTCAGATCAAACGGGTTTATTTGAGATGCATTATACCTAGAATAGGTGTCCAATCCTATACTCATCCGAAAGCCAAATGGGAAATGGAGAACATGTGTTGATTACTCAGACTTGAATAAAGCCTGCCCTAAAGACAGTTTTCCACTTCCCCAGATCGATCAGCTCGTAGACTCAACAGCTGGACATGATCTCTTATCCTTCATGGATGCGTACTCTAGCTACAATCAAATACCCATGCACTTGCTCGGCCAGGAGCATACCAGCTTCGTAACCAATATGGGACTTTACTGCTATAAAGTTATGCCTTTCGGACTCAAGAATGCTGGGGCAACTTACCAACGGTTAGTTAATCGAATGTTCGCTAACCAGATCGGAAAAACCATGGAGGTATATGTGGACGACATGCTCGTGAAGTTGCGATTCTCCACTGATCATATCAAAGAACTGGAGTCAATGTTTAATATCCTCCAAGAATATAGAATGAAGCTCAACCCATCGAAATGTCACTTTGGGGTCGCATCTGGAAAATTCCTTGGGTTTATCGTCAATGCTCGAGGGATCGAAGCTAATCCTGAGAAGATATGGGATCAGAAATCTTGAGACCAAGAACTATAAAGCAAGTCCAAAGCCTCAACGGGAAAGTAGCCGCACTGAGCAGGTTCATCTCAAAATCCACTGACAAATGTATTCCCTTCTTCGACCTGATCAGAAAAGGGAAGCAAAACTTTGAATGGACTACGGAATGTGAGGGTTCATTCCGAGCACTAGTTCAACATCTTTCTACACCACCCATTCTATCAAAGCCTATTGATCATGAGAGATTATACATTTATTTGGCGGTGTCAGAGAACGCTATCAGTGCGGCCCTAGTTCAGTAGGAAGATCGGATACAGCGGCCAGTATATTATATTAGCCAATGACTGACCGGGGCAGAGAGAAATTATCCGAAGCTAGAAAAATTGGCTTATTGTCTTGTTATTGCCTCGAGGAAGCTCCGTCCGTATTTTCAGGCTCATCCCATCATTGTCTACACTGACCAGCTGTTACGACAGGTCCTTATGCGGCCTGAGACGTTTGGAAGGTTGCTTAAGTGGAATATCGAGCTAAGTCAGTTTGACATTACTTACACTCCAAGGCGAGCCATTCAGGGACAAGTCCTCGCAGATTTCATAGCTGAATTCACTATCCCGGAGGACTTGCCCGAAACCAGTGAATCTCCCAAGTATATCTGGAAGCTGCATACTGATGGTGCATCAAATGACCGTTGCTCAGGTGCAGGGGTTGTACTTGAAACTCCTGAAGGTCGATCTATATGCTATGCTTTAAAGTTCAATTTTCATGCGACCAACAACGAAGCCGAATATGAAGCCCTACTTGCCGGATTGAGGCTTGCCAAAGATTTAAGAATTATTGCTGTGGAGATTTATTATGACTCTCAATTGGTCGTGTGTTAAGTTCGGGGGGAGTACCAGGCCAAAGACCGAAGGCTGGCTGCTTACCTAGCTTGGGTCCAGGAGATATTGAATTAGTTTGACTATTATGCCATTTACTGCATACCTCGAGAGCGCAATCAGAAAGCTGATTCATTAGCAAAGTTAGCCAGTACAGGTAAAGCACAGCAATTGGGAACCGTTCCCGTGGAAACATTATCTTCCCCGAGCATCGATCAGATGGAAACAGATTGGGTATTTGAAGTCATTCCCGATAAGGAGTCATGGATGACTCCGTTTAGAAACTATCTCGAGCATGGGACCCTGCCAGAGCGCAGTAGTGAAAAGAGACAAGTTCTTCGAAAAGCTTCGCGGTTCACCATCCAGAATGGAGTCATGTATAGAAGAGAGTACTCTGTTCCTTTACTCCGGTGTATCGCTCACGATGAGATCAAACGAGTATTGCATGATGTACACGAAGGAGAATGTGGCGATCACACCGAGGGGCAAGCTCTTACCAAGAAAGTGCTCCGATATGGATACTATTGGCCGACTGTAAATCGTGATGCATCGGGTTATGCCAGAAAATGTGACAGATGTCAGAAGCACGCTCGAATTCCAAGAGCCCTACCTGCCGAAGTAACTCAGATGGTCAGTCCATGGCCATTTGTAGTATGGGGCATAGATATTATTAGTTATCTACCTCGAGCCAAAGGAGGTGCGTAGTACGCCATTGTCGCAGTTGATTACTTTACCAAGTGAGCGGAGGCTGAACCCCTTGCTACAATCACAACAAAGAAAGTGATCAACTTTGTAGTGCGCAAAATTATCTGCCAATTTGGTCTCCCGCATACCATCATCACAGACAACGGAGCTCAATTCGACAGTGTTGAATTTAAGGATTTTTGTCAAAGGTTCCACATCCAGAAGAAGTTCTCCGCAGTTGCACACCCTCAAGCGAATGGACAGGTCGAAGCTGTTAATAAAGTTATAAAGTCTATTTTGAAGAAACGATTGGAAAAGGCCAGGGGCAAATGGGTCGATGAACTTCCTATGGCCCTTGGGCATATTGGACAACCCACAAATCTGCAACCGGCCGCACTCCTTTCTCTCTTTCCTACGGTTCAGAAGTCGTTATTCCAGTCAAGATGGAAGTACCTTCTCATCGCGTGACCTATTATGATCCGAAGACAAATGCTATACTACTTGCCGAATCTCTGTATTTATTGGATGAGAAGCGTGAAGAGGCTGATTTGAGGGCAGCTGCATACCGAAGTCGAGTCGCCCGATTATACAATGCCAAGGTCCGACCCTACACCTTTGAACTCGGTGATCTCGTCCTCAAGAGAATTTACCCAGTCCCTTCACTTATGAAGCCAACCTGGGAAGGGCCGTATGTTATTGAACGAAAGCTCGGAGATGGCACATTCAAATTAACGATCGTTGACGGTCTCACTCTACCGAGAGCCTATAACAGCGAGAGTCTTCGTCGCTACCACACATAACAGGCTCTATTTATTTATTCAGTCTACTTTTCATTTGCAATTTTTTTATGCATTTTGAAATTTGAATTTGTAATAAGGCAACTGACTTTGCCATATTTTCTTATTTCAACAATAAAATGCAATCTCTTCGAGCTAGAGCTGTGATTTATTTGAAATACGTCATATAACCGTCACTATGCACGGAGAGCTAAGTTCCACCGTACGGTGGGATTTATTCAAATAGGGAGTGACTGTGATACAACTGGTCACTCACTAAGTGAAACCCGAGCTCGAGGACAAGTCATCACACTAAAGCCAAAAAAGGATTGATACACGACAATCCTCTAACTAACTCCAGATTCCCAGAGTGCAAATTGGAGTATAAACCTATAAATGCGGTTTCGAAAAGGGTGGATCCGTCCACCTAATCACTTCGCTCATATTCAAACTAAGTTCGAGGAGGATGGACCCGTCCATCTAACAACCTCACTTGTTAACTCTGGGTGGATGTGAGCCAACCATCCACGATCCTGATAGATTCGTCGTTCCCAGAGTGCGAACGAATCCTAAAGCCTAAACAGGTGTGACTGACCATCTGTCGACCAACTCTAGATTCCCAGAGTGTGAACTGGAGTATAAAAATCGAATAACTCTAAATCTCCAGAGTGCGGATTGGAGTATAAATGCAAGCTGGGTGTGACTGACAACCCACAAATCGATCTAAGTCCGTAGAGTGTGGACGAAGTTCTGAATATCACACGAGTGTGACTGACTGCCCATAAAATAACTTAAGTCCCCGGAGCACGGACGTATCTCAAAACCTTGTGCGGGTGTGACAGACCATCGATCTACAAGTGTAATCCCTAGAGTGTGGATGCGATCACCAATTGACGATCAAGTGTGATTCGACCACCTGAACTCGTCTTATTTCAATTCTGCTACAGCGAAGTTAAGCCCGATATTTTAAAGGCAATCAACGGTTGTTAACCAATCTTTCCAATTTCTTCTCGGAACAGGTGGCAGAACTTAAGTGCCAGCCACTGATTGAGACAATGCAATATCAAAATTTGACTTAGCGCTCGATCGTGACCCAAAACCATGACTATGGAACTTAGAAACTAAACCCGAGTCCGATTTAAAGGCTAAAACTCCATAAGTGTGTTGAATGAAAGTTCAAACGCTGAACCACTTTAACAAATGAACACAAATTGAGCTGAAGACAAAATGACATTTTATTTCAATTATTCTTTGGAAGAAAAAAAGTAAGTACAAAACTATAACAAAAGTCCTACTAGCAGGGGCCGAACCCGCATCTATACACGGCCTAGAAAAAGAAAACAAAAGTAGATTCCTATCTATCTACCAAAAATGAGCCGAAGATATGTATCTATTCTTTCTTTTTTCTCGGCTTCTTCTTCGGCGTTGACCCGCTGGATTCGCTGCTCGTTTTCCTCTTCGAACCCTTTCCTTTTGGCGGCTGATCTCCAGTTGGGGGCATTATGTTAACTTCCTCCTCCGAACTCAAGTGAATAGGAATGCTTCCCGAAGGCGGAGTCGAAGGGATAGGATCAATGTTACCAGGCGAAGGAGGCACACTTGTATCAACGACCGTTCCTCCCGAGGAGATCATCCGCAAAGGGGCCGGGCCAAGTCCCGCCATTCCACCTCCAAAGCCACTGCCCCACGCAGCTGCTTCCACTCGGAGTTGATTTCAGCCAGTATCTCCTTTTTGTGAATTGTTTGAGCTTCACCGGGGACGCTAACAGTTGGGCCGAAGAGCTAGTCACAGGTGCGCTCCCACTCATGACAAATGGCAGATCATCAAAGGGAGATCATCAAAGGGATCACTGTGATGACCGAGAAGTTCCTCCATCATCTATTCATCGAAAATAAGTGTGCTCCCTTATACCCCATCCATAGGTACAGTAGTCGTTGTCGTGGTCGCTTCCATTATGATAGCCTCCTACTCGTGATGTAACTCTTGGGTTGCAGGAGGCATAGCAGATGTAGCTTCTATCACTGAATAGATACAAAGATTAAGTTATTAGTGATTTCTTCAAATAACGCTTCCCACACTGATTGAGCACAAGAAATGCTTAGAATACCTTCCTCAGTTTGACTTGCAGGCGGAACTGGAGCAGCTTCAGTGACGTGCTCGTGAACTGGAGACAACTACAGTTGATCGGGATTATAAGTAGGAATGGACTGAGAATCAACCATGGATGTGGATTCAGGCTGAGTTGGTGCAAGAGTTTCAAAACTTACATCATGGTGCTCAACGCCAGAACCTTCTCCAGCTTCCGAATGTTGAGTGCCAAGTTTCTCCTTTTCATATGCGATCATGATATCATGGAGAACTTTCCTTTCATCCTCACTCAACACCCGGTTCTCAAGCTCGAACTCATCGACCAATTCCGCTTATCGTTTAGCTTTCTCATCCTGCACCAGCCGGCCCCAAGCATTATACAGATGTGTTGGATAATTATCGAGCCATGTTAGATCCATGTGCTTCAATAATCTAGCGTTGTATGTGATCAGAAGGTCTTCAATATCGTCCTCTAACCTGGCCTTTGCCATCTTAACTTCATCCTCAACCTTGGCTTCAGCCTCCCAAATTTTGAGTACGACCGCATCCCTTTCATCCCGGAGCACCACAGCTTGTTTGCATGCTTCCTGGGCCACTTTGTTTGCATCGTCTTTTTTCTTTGATGATTTCGGAGAATTTGGCCTTAAGGTCCTCAAGCTCCTTCAGTGCGGCATCCCTTTCGGCCATAACAGTTGTGTTTCGATGGCCCATCTCCTCGACCAAAGCAAAATGCAGCTGTCGCATCCTTTCCATGGATTGATTTGCCTCATCGGCTTTCTTAGTGGCCTCTATTTCCGACTTCCTGGAAGATTCTGCCTCAGTTAAGCACTTGTATTATACGGTCCTTTTGAGCGATATCGGCCTCTAACTTCTCGATTACTTTTGCCCGCTCAAAGACCACCGCTGATGCTTTGCCCGCAGTTTTCATCCACTCTAGATACTGGGTATATATGTCATGGATGTAATCATGCATAGTCCTCTCTGCCTCAATTGGAATTCTCTTTAAATGCGGAGGGAAAACGAAGCCATCGAAACAAATTTTTGTGAAGTCGTTTTCAACTGGGCGATTTTGATTGCTCCTTCCCCAATGGGCTCGGTAATGGCTTGTTCAATGACAGTGGGAGTTTCGGCCTCAGTTCTACGGCATTAGGAATCCGACCTGGGAGCTTGAGAAGATGGTTTTTGGCGTGGAGGCTCTAAGGATTGTTTCCCATGACCGGAGGGTGGTGTTGGAGCCGGAGGAGGTGGAGAACGTGATCGGGAGCAATATCTATATTCTCTGTCTCTATCCCTCTCCCTCTCATAACGTTCTTGACTAGAATAACTGCGATCACGGTCTCTATCAGCTTCCCTCCTATGGGACTCATAGTATGAACTAGATGACTGGCACGCAGAGCGAAGGCTTAGTAACATAGATTCTCGCCGAGTCATCGTATCTGTAAAATAGAAAGAAAAGCAGAATCAGTAATCTCCGAAAATGAATAACTTGTGATTGGAAGTCGCGTAGTGCCGTGAAGTGTATGCATGTGTTAAACCCCCCGACCAACCGGATGTGTCGGCCACACTTGTAGGAAGAGGCTCGCTTAAATCTAAGACACTTTGAAGTCCTTCCAATCCGGTGTCATGTTGAAGCGACACATAGTCCGGAATTTGAATGTCAGCGAGCCCTTCGAAAGGATTCTCTATTTGCGAGGGAGGAGCCTCCGAAACTCCAATGCCAGAGGCTGGCAGAGACAACTATGGTTTTCCATCTCGAAGACTTATGACGCTTATGTGCTACCGCCTTGCCTTTTCTCTCTCCTTCTAAACCCTGAAAACTTTTAGAAGGCCCGTCTACGGGTTCGTCGTTAGTGGGCGTATTTTCTTCATCGCATTCCTCGGCTATTACAATGTCGGGCGCTCTACGCTTAGCCCGCCTCAGGGGCTGCCCTAAGCGATCCCTCCAGTCTTATGGTTTGATTTCGATTAATTAGCCCGACGATCCTCAAGTTTCTATCTGTGAGCACCAAGTCCATATCTCTCATTTCGCTCGGCACTTTCTGAAGAATCCATACTATTTCTTTGAACTATGCACCTACGGGTCGAGGAATTGTGGCTGTAAAGGAAAGAAGATATTAGTTTCAACGTTAATTATGACTGTTTCGTTAACTACTGGAAAACTTGCAGCATTTACATCTGACTAACCATCGGCCAGCAAACCCTGGAGGACATCGGACGTAGAACCACTCCGTCTTAATGTAGCCAAGCCTGGTCCAGGATCCCGCCACCACTTGGCAGTTCCTGACTGCCTCTAGAAATGTGAACGAAGGACTGTCTCCCCGACTCTTAACATTTAAACAGGTATCTGATTTCTTTCGGGGTCGGGGGGCAGAAAAGATGTTCCATGAAGACGATGAATAGACTATTCAACAGTGCATATCCATTTGGATGTAACTATGATGGAGCGATTCTAAAGAAAGACAACACTTCTCGATATACTTGTTGAATGGAGGAAGTGTTCCCGCGGTGCACGAATGGCGATTAAAGGCTGTGAATCCTTCTGGTTGAGCGTGTGGCCTGTCATTTGGTCCGGGTAGCAAAACGTCATCTAATGATAACCATGCCTTAAGCATATTCACCCTAACATATCCACGGAGACATTGGATGGCATAGAGTCTTGTGGGTTCGCAATAAAAGTTACTCCCGGCAGCTCGTCCGGAGCTGTACCTATTACTTCGGCTGCGATGGCCGACATCTCTATTATCGGAGAAGATGAACTTTGAGTCTTCTACTACTGAGAACTTGTAGATTCCATAAATAATCAACTCATCAAAAACCATCATTAGATGATAATAAGCCCACGTATTCCCTAGTGTGAAGTGCGTGAATGTGTTGTGCAGTGCAGTGCTATATAATACTTAAACGATTCTACAGAGTTTGAGAAATGTTCAATTGACAAGACTTTGAGATTCGATCGGAGTGACCGTCATCACTGACCGTCACCACCGCACCAATCAGGCGTTGGAGATCAATCCTGGTTAATGTTTGACAATTTTTGTCAAGTTACAGTTTCATTGACGAGCTTCGAAGGGCAGTCAAATGTATAGTAAAACGGTTAAGTTCAATTATGCAAGGCAGAAGCTCATCGGAGTCAAATGTTCGAGTGTGGAAAAATTTCGTATCCATTGAGGTCAAGACTTGGATTGATCATAGGAAGCTTCGTTCGTATCGATCTCTAGGAACACAATTCGTATCGATCACCGGAAACCTAGATTCGTATCGATTGTACAATGGAACTTCGTATCGATCACCTGAAGGTCACTTCGTATCGATGCAATATCCTATACTTCGTATCGATATACAAAAACACATTCGTATCTATTGCCTAACCCAAGATTTCGTATTGATCGCTCCAGATCATATAAATCCCAATCATCAGCCGATCGATGCGAATGTCCACTAGCTATCGATACGAAGCAATCCCCTTATTCGATACCAAATTCTATTATGTCTGGATCGATACGAACCTTCTTCTTCATCCACAACCAATACAAAAACGCCTTACGTGTCCATCATCCTTTCTATCTTCTTCTTCAAACAGTTTAGACTCCGGCTCCGCCTTCCTCAACCATGCTCCAACCCAATCTCGGCTTCATCATCCTCAGAATTGGCCGTGATTATGGACGAATTGGCATTAAATCCCAAGTCTTATCGTTTTAATGTGAGATTGTTCAACTAATTACCTAAGCGAAAGTATCAACTTGAGGGATTAACGAGCTGTGATGATTTGAGAATGAAGGCAATTTCGATTCCTCAATTTTTTTCTATCGATACGAAAACAAAAGTAAAGTGAAGGCAGATGAAAATTCAATTAAGTATGAAAAGTATTTATATGGACACGAGGTAAAGGTGAAAAACGATTCGTCTCCCAGTTAAAATGACCGATTAAAATGGTCCTCAATGTCATCGATACGAGAGCTCTGTTCGTATCCATCCACACATATCGGTCCCAGGCGCAACTGCTAGTATCTATTTGCCATCGATCCAGAATATTTTGTTCGTATCCATCGGTAACCTATCGATACAAATGATACCCGGGAACCCATTCGAATCCATACAATGAGCAACAAAGACCCTATGTGAATTGTTTGAACCCATTGGGAATGCGCCGATATGAAATATTTAGTTCGTATCCATCGAACCGAGACCCTAAAATTCGTATCCATCGATACAAAAGCAAACTTTCAACTCCTCGAATCGATCCAAGAGAGGATCAATACAAAGGAATACACCAAAACAACCACCAAGCGTTGTTACAACTTGAATTTCACATCGATTCAAGAGAGGATCAATACGGAATTCGATTAAAAAAACTGAACTGACAATGACTCGTGAACGTACGAACGTTAACGAGAGTCAGATTAGCATACATGCATATCTGTCGAACTGATATTCAATTTTCAAAATTCACAGAAGTTGAATACTCACCTGGTGATAATTACAACATTGAACAACGATTTTCTATCATTCAATACTCAGTTACAACAGTGCACAGTACAACAATTAGCAGCAAACAATTCATTATTTACATTATGGAAGTCAATCTAAGGTTGCGGCTTTTCAGTGAATTAGATAGGACTGTTCAGAATAAAGATTGCGGCTTTTCAAAGCACATCATGTTCACACAAGGCGTACTTTGGGAGGCAAATGTTATCCCGCCTTTTGGCAAGGCCGGGACACCAAGGGTTTGACTGGAAATCAAAGACATATCATCCAGAAGAACGGTTATATACAGGTTCACTATGGATACTGATAAATTTTTCCCGAATCCGGATCGAGCTACAATTGATATGAAACGACAAGCAAAGCTGTGAAAGCCAGCGTTCTAAATTTCAGGTCAATCGGAGTTCGTATGATCAAGTTATAGACCGATCAAGTTACACATGAGACATGCTTAATTCGTATCCCTCATATTTGTATCCATCACCTTGCAACCATCCTGTTCGTATCCATCAACCCTCGGACCTCATCTCGTATCCATCCAGCTTCGTATCCATCAAAGTCAATCTTCTTCGTATCCATCGGTGAGCAAGCTCACTTCGTATCCATCAGCGACCGTCTACTTCGTATCCATTGGCAGTAACACGGAAGACCATTTCACATCGATCTAGTTTTCAAACATACTTCGTGTCGATCAGCCACAGGTCAATATGAATCCATCATCTCCCATCGATACGAAATCGATTACTCTGTGATTACGAAGAGATCATTCATCTATCGATACGAAGGGACCATTAAGTGATCGATACGAAATGGCTTCAGGATTCGATACGAAGTAAGGTACAACAGACCGGTATGAAGAATGATTCAAAATCGATACGAACGAGGCGCCTCCATAAGGAAGACTCGGTCACTCGGCATAAGATGTGGATTGATCTTAAAAGCAAGCGCCACATCATCAGACATCACGTGTAGAACCATCGATACAAAGCTATCGATACGAACAGCATCGATACATATCCAACGGCCTTCGAAAAATCCAAAATCGCATCGATCATAACTCAAAATCTACAAGTCCAAATGCCACCAAATTTTCACAAGAGCTTGCATACATCCTCAGGAATGTTCATGATCGATCTTGACTCGATTGGACGAAATATTGATCGATACAAAGTTCGTTCGTATCGATCACGGATCGAATGCAAACGACATGGGATCGATCGTATGGGCCCACCCACGTGAGAGAAGAGGTCTTCCGAGATCTGAGCGAGATATTTGCAGCTTACGCCTATAAATAGCAGTCCAGGACCTACTGAAAATGACTTTTGGCTCTTCTACGTCCAGACTCTGCCAAAATCATTGTTGTACTTGAATTCTACTGTAGTAATAGGTTGTAACCAGCAAGTAAAAATCAATAAAGTCAATCATTTCATAGTGGACGTAGGCCATACGCCGAACCACTCTAAATATGTGTGTTTCTGTGTGTTTTCTTGCTTATTATTGGTGTGTTTGTTAGATTTTCCTCCTTTTCCATTTATATTCTTCATTTTATCTCTTCAAACATATCTGAAGAGTGTTGTGCCCAATTTTGGTACAAACAATCGCTAAGAGTCTTCTATACAACTATCGCCAAGATTCTTCCATAGAGTCATCGCTAAGAGTCTTCCAAAGAGCTATCGCTAAAAAAGTTTCCTTTTTAACCTGTCACGAAGAGTATACAAGGCAATTTACCGGAAGCTTCCATGTAATAACTTTAGATATAAAAAATAAAGCTACCATGACATATTAATTGAAGCAGCCACATGATGAAGTAAAAGTGCCATCGCTGGAAGTTCCCTAAAGCCTTCATAATGAAAAGCAATTAGAGCTATCATGAAGCAATATAACAGAGCCTTTGCCAAGAGTTGCTTAAATCCATTTCATGTCAATCTCTCCGCGACACTAGCTTTTCATATGTAAATCACATCCACCATTCGTTCACTTTAGGAGACATAATGACATCCCAAAAATGCAAAACTAACATTCATCAACTTGTGAACAACATACTTGACTAGGTGTACAACCCTACTCAAGTATTCTAAATTATCTTAACTTAATTTTAGTATTAACATTAAGTGGTACTTTCATCGAGAGCCCAACTTAAGGCCTTGTGTATTGATTAACAATAACATTTATGTCATAGGAAAATCAACGAGGAAAGTTAGTGTCCAAGCACATAAATAGGTTACAGTTCATGTTCATCTTGAGGACAACGTGACCCCACAGTTTGACATAGGAAATTCAAAGGAAGGGTAAACGTCTACACCTCAAGAGACATCGAAGGAGAAGGATGAACTTCAGGTTATGAAGAGAAAGTTGGAAGTCATGCATGAGCTTATTGAAGCTTTAGTTTCACAAAAATCTTCATCAAAGAGAGTAGAAGAGATGGAGGGAGACGATGTTGAATCTCCACCCAAAAAGGCAATGAAGTCAAACCTAAAAAGTAAAAATGTTGGAAAAAGCAATTTAGAAATGCAAAAGAAGGAAGAAAGTCCGCAAACTCAAAAGCCAAATAAAAGTCAGAAGTCACAATCTAAAAGTTCTACGTCGCAAAAGTATTGTAAGTCAAAGCAAGAAAACTATGAGGATGAAGAAGCTTATTTAAGGGACTTAGCATATAAAATGACAAAGGATATGGCTAAATTAAAAGGAAAAAGAACGATGTGTAACGACCATAAATTTTTAACATTTCGAATGAGAATATTTAATTTATTTAAATATTGGAATCTGATTCAAAAATAATAAATAATGAGAATCAATTTGATAAAACGACTTGATTTTTAATTTAGTATTTTCAAATAAATTTATAGGATATTTCCATAATTTTTAATTTAGAAAATACTTAAATTATCGTTTGACGTATTTTACGAAAAATGTTGGTATTTTTGAAAACAAAGGAAAATAATATAACTAGTGTACCTTATTATTGTTTTGAAATCATGTCGCATTGTTGTGCGCGATAGTATTTTTATTTCTGTCGTTCGCGGTCTATATGGGAACGTGATATTGTGTAGAGGGGTATTTAGAACAAATCAAATCAAAAATAATCTTTTGCAAGAAGCCTTAATGTTGATTTGATTTTGATGAGATGGATGTCCTAGATTTTGGGTTCTGGGTTTGCTTTGCCCTTAAGTAATTGACTTAGTTTACTTAGCTTGGAAGGTTGTCTTGATTTTCACACCATGCCACTTCATTTCATTTCATAATACAACGCTCATTCTTTTCCTTCTTCTTCATTCCTCTTGTAGTGAGAAAATATAAATCATTCATCTCTTCAAAAAATCATTATCACATAATCTATTCACATTCAACAAAATCTTCCAATATGAAAGTTGTGTGTTATAGTCTATATTTATTTTAAAATAGCCGCTCATCGTGGTAGAGGATACTGGTCGATAGTAGTGGTTGAGTGATGATGGCTTTTCGAAGATCATGAAATGGAGATCGAAGAGCATGGTTGGATTTGTATCGTCGAGTTAAGATTTTTAGAGGTAGTTGTAGGATTTTAGAGAGCCAGAGTTGGCTGTGGGTTGAGAATGAACATTTTCTATTCATCTTGGAATCGCCGATGATGTGGTGGTCGAGGGGATCAATGGCGATTGCAGGGAGGAGAATAGGATGAGGCCAAGGCATTGGCGGTGTTCGGGCTGGCTCTGGTGGTCGGAGTAAGCGAGGCGAGGTCAAGTTAGGGTTTTTGGAGCTTTTTTTTGGGTTTGTTTACCTCATGTTGGTGACTTGAGTTTGAAAGGTTTTATAACATTAAATAATCCAAATGACTTGAGTTTCTCACGCTGGTTTACCAGACTGATCTGGATGTTTATTTTTTATAATGCTTGGGCCAGTCCCATGTATATTTCTAGATTTCATTGATGTTTATTGGAGCTCGTGGAGAGGAGCTGGATGATTACCTACCGTAGTTTTTATTTCCGCTGCATTACTTTGTTTATATATTAGCAATTGTGAAGACATGCAGTTATAACTGTCTAGGCTAATGATAGGTTAGTTTGCTTTGATTATTATATCCATACAGTTTTCTTTGTAAAAGATCATTTTGATATTATTTTTTATCCTTACGTTATGAGATTCTGATGTTTTTTTTCTCCTCTTTTTTTTCTTTTCTTCTTCTTTTATGTTACCCTAACTTTCTATCTTTCCGGCACTTGGTGTTCGGCACGTGAATACCTTGAATGTATTAGTGTCGACATATAGGGGTTGAATAGGCGATCGTTACATATACTCTCAGGATATAGTAAGGTATTATACAGGTTTTAAACTTGAGTTAAGTTTTTATAAAATATTTTTCATAAATGATTTTTAAAGTAAAACGAAATTAGTATAAGTAAGAACCAATAGAAATAAGTATGTAAGTAGCAAGCAGATCATTTCTTTGCACAGTTCTTGATCCACGATTCAAGTACATGACTTTGAAGTGATTCATGCCGACCCTAAAAAGGATTTATCACTCGATTCTTAACGGCGAACACTTGGTGATGGTTCTTGATATGTTACCAATGTTTTTTTATCATAGTTTATAGATATGTAAGGAGAACAGAGTTTTCTAATCAAGGAGCATGATTGGAGTCCGCACTAGGGAAGTCGGGTGAGCAATACTAGTTCGGAAGAAAAGTTTATTTATTCGAGTAAGTGATCAAATCAGATAGTGCGTACAGATATTCTATATACATCGTATAGGCATATGAAAATGTTAAATACATATGTGGGCCTTTTTCTTTCTCGGTTTGATAGTTATGAAATTTCAGGGATGAAATTCTTTTAAGGGGGAAGAACGTAACGACCCGAAATTTTTAATGTTTCGAATGGGAATATTTAATCTATTTAGATATTTAAATTTGATTCAAAAATAATAAATAATGAGAAAATCAATTTTTACAAAACAACTAGATTTTTAATTTAGTATTTTTAAATGAATTTATAGGAGTTTTCCATAATTTTTAATTTGGAAACTATGTAAATTAACGTTTGACATATTTTACGGTAAACGCTGGTATTTTTGAATACAAAAGAGAATAAAATAACCAGTTTACTTTATTGTTGTTTTGTGATCGTGTCGTATTATTATGCACAGTTGTTTTTTATTTTCATCATTCATGGTCTGTACCCGAACATGATATTGTGTAGCAGGGTACGCAGAACAAATCAAATCAAAAACAATCTTTTGTAAGAAGCCTTAATGTTGATTTGATTTTGATGAGATGTATGTCTTGAATCTTGGATTTTGTGTTTGCTTTGCCCTTAAGTAATTGACTTAGTTTACATAGCTTGGAAGGTTGTCCTGTTTTTTTACACCATTTCATTTCATTTCATAACACAACACTCATTCTCGTTCTTCTTCTACTTCTTCTTATGTAATGAGAAATTATAAACCATTCTTCTCTTCAAAAATTCATCATCTCATAATCTGTTCACATTCAACAAAATCTGCCAACATGAAAGTTGTGTGTTATAGTCTTCAGTTTTTTTTAAATAGCCGCTCATCGTTTCGTTGAGTGTGGTGGTGGATATTGGCCGATGATGGTGATGTTCGAGTGATGATGGTTTTTCGATGATCATGGAATGGAGGTCGGAGAGCATGGTTAGGTTCGTATCGTCGAGTTGAGATTTTTAGAGGTAGTCGTAGGATTTTAGGGGGTCGGTGTTGGTCGTGGGTGGAGAATGAATGTTTCCATTTATCTAGGAATCATCGATGATATGGTGGTCGAGGGGAGCAACGATAAGTGCAGAGAGGAGTGTAGGGACGAGACCAAGGCATTGGCGGTGGTCGGGGTGGCTCCGATGGGAGGAGGAGCTAGGTGAGGCCAAGTTAGGGTTTTTGGTGTTTTTTTAGGTTCATTTATCTTATCACTGGAGATGACATGGGGTGTTGAGCTGGTCGTGGAAGCAGTCGAAGGTGAGGGTTGGGTGGTGGAGCTATTAGTGGCGGCGGCATGGGCTAGAGTCGATCGAGGCGGCGATGGTGGCGATTTGGCTGAGGCGATTTCAAATACCGAAACACGTTTTTGAATTTTAGGGGAAGAAGACCATGCATGTGGGTTCATGTTTGTAGCAAGTGGGTTGGGCTTGGACATGTTTTGGTGGTGGTGAGAAATTATTAAAATTTAGTTGTTTAATCTTTTTAAATGTGATGAATTTAAAAGGCAATATCTCATTCATTTTAAATTCAATTGACCAATGGATGTATATGCTAGACTTGTATTGACAAGTACAACATTATGGTATGAATGGTTGATAGTTTTAATGAAGTATAGTTTAATGATAAAATTATTATGATTGAATATAATTACGTTGTATTAAGTAATAACTTGGTTAAATTAATTATACTTCATTTGTGATATCTATTTAGCAGAATAAAATAATGTTTAGCTATACTTAAATTAAATAGATTATTTTAGACATCTATTGAGAAAAATAAATTCATGTTCTTTGATTGCAAAATAAAAGATGATTTTTTAAATTAATTAATATGTAGATTAATTTATATTGGATAAATAATGTGTTAACTATCGATTGTTAATTGTTGAGTGCCAGAAGCTTGGTAGCCTGGCCATATTGGATGTGACTTTGATATGTTACAAAAGTGGAATTCCTTTTAGAACGAAAACAATGATAACACTAGTTAAGTGCATGCATGCCATATGCCTCATTATAGTATTTGAAAATACTATTAATTGTTGTTTTTGATCTGAAATGGTTTTAATGCGGAGAATGATTTTAAATGTGACTTTTTGGAATTTTCTGCGACATTTTATTATTTTGACCTCTCTATTTTACTTCAACCCTTTTGTTAGTTTTTCTAACATATATGGAAATGTTTTAAAAGTATTTTGGAAAAGTATTTGTTATAATTTTTATTATAAAGAAATGGTGGAATTTATCTTTTATAATAACGAGATTCTATTTTTAAAGAAGAAAGAAATATTTTTGAATAAATATTTGTGAAATGTTTTGTTTAAAATGTTATAAGGAAAGAAAGATTTAGAAATGGTATTTATAAATAAAAGAATAGATTTATTAATGTTTTTTTATAAAAAGGAAATGATATTATTTTGATAATTTGGAATAATAAATCACATTTGTGAATTTGTAGTGATATACGAAATGATCGTTTTATGGAAAATATTGGATTCTATCTTAAAACCGAAAATTTGTTTTCTATATGAGATAAAATATTTTAGAGATTTATAAAAGGAATTTTATAAATAATTTTAGAGATTTATAAAAGGGATTTCGAAATAATTTTAAAGATTTTATAAATAATTTGAGAGATTTTTAAAAAAGTTTTATAAATTAATTTAGAGGTATATCAAAGGATTTGTAAATATGGAATGGGTTTACAAAAAAAGAATTTTTTAAAAGGTATGAGATTTGATTTCGATAAATGATCATTTTAACTTAAGGTGGTATGGAAAGTATTCTTTCCATACTTAACACCAACAAGGAGAGTTTGGGTTGATAGTAAACAATGTTTTAAATGATTTTTGTTTTTGGCCTATTTAAAATATATGGATTTAAAAATGACCAAATCTATCTTAAGGTTTGTGAATAAGCTTATACCATTGAGATAAGTACATGAATACTTTTTTTCAAGTATTGAAAGTGTAGTGATTTATGAATATACTTATATCGTTGAGATAAGTATATGGATATTTTTCCAAGTATAGAAAGAGTAAAAATGAATAATGAATGAGCAGTATACTTATATATATTTTTGTAAAAATATTTAATACAAGTATTTACAAAGTGGTCTTAATTAATGAAAGAATTAATTAAAGAGGCTTAGTTGTTGCTTATGTGCTTATTCGTGTTTAGTTTTTAGAAAATTAATTCTTTGATTGGATTGTTTGTTTATTTAATAGTTAAATAATCGACTGTTAAATCTTGACCAAATATAACTCTGGAAATACCTAGTAGAAACAGAATAAATATGGTACAATTATCTTCGATGATACTATAATGTACGAATAAACTCGTTGTATTCTTCTACGACAAATGATAAGGAAATTCGCTACTTAAACGATTAGGAGGTGATCTTCGCTCTTATGTATTGGCTGTTTATTTCCAAAAGAACCAGAGTTAAGTTTACCGAAATCTATCGATTGGTTTTTGAGCGCTCGGTAAGTGTGGGAGTGTACTTATATGAGATGACTAAAATCCGTAGCCACCCCAAAACCATATGTGCGTTCTACACTTTGGAAGAGGTTCGTGATTGGCTCGAGATGATTGAATTGAAGACGGAGTTCTTTGATGTGCAAGGGTTACTTGCTACTAATCCTGAGAGTGATTCCAAAATGGATGTGCTAGAAGTAGTGCCTCCAGTTTGTTCATATCCTAAACAACTTGTATGAGTGAATGTTGGCATTGCATTGTTGCCTGGAGGGTAGTGTTAGCATTCCAAGTGATATTTACTAAGAAAGGAAAAAAGGCAATTGTGAGGTCATAAGCTTCACAACCCGGAAAGACTAAAATAAGGGATATGCCTCAGGGGAATGTGGTTCACTACCATTAGGAGCATCATTCCTTGATCTAAGTCGATATTTATGAATTTTGGTATGCATGTGCATGGAAAAGAGTGGGTTCATGGCCTGTGCATCTATTTGCAGCCTTGGTACCTACGGGATGACGTAATCCAGCTTGTTATGTGTTAGTATCAAAATGTGGCACCAACACCCAAAGATTAAGTAGAGAATAAATTGATGAAAAGTAAATTAAAATAAGAAAAAACAGAACAGTACATGTTTATAGTGGTTTGGCTAATAGTTGCCTATGTCTACTTGAAGATTTTATTAGTGGTATAGCTGTTTTACAAGTGCTATTCTTATCGTTTGGTACCACTCCATGGGAAATTTACAAGAGATGATGTAAAAATTGCAAGAGAGCTAAAAAGATCCCCTAAATGGTGCCACTCCATGCCTATTTATGGTTGTAGGTCGGTGGGAAATGCTCCACAATGTTCTCCTCCACGATCTCCATAATGTAGTAGCAGTTGTGCTCGTGAATACGTGGCCAAGTCAACAATTAGCTATGGATCGGTACTGAACCATTGGCATGGATCGATACTAATCCATAAGATCTTCTTATGGATTATTATAGCCACTTGGAATGAAGTAATATATTGTTAACTTTGTGATTTCAAACTAGTTAGTGAATCTATAAGCTTATTTCTAAATCAATCTGATAGATCAGTGGAAGGAGTAAACTTATTAATTTCTGGTGCTTGTGTCATTTGATAATAAACAATGGGCGACCGATCTTTGAAGCTTGGAATAGACTTCTGGCATCAAGACTAAGTAGAAGGAGGAAAATGGTATGGTTCTGGGAAGATCCTATGGATCGGTATCGATCCATATCCATGGATTGGTACCGATCCATCAGAGTGATGGATCCAGTCTTGGAACATTTAGAATGGTCTTGTTTTTGCCTTATGACCTTGGTTATACTTAGTTTCTGGAATTCACGACTATCTCTCCGGGCCTTCTATCTCGATAGCTTTCAAGTTCTATTTGTCAAGTTATTCTAAAAATTGCTTTGCCAAGAGGCTGGATAACACTGGCCCCCCAAAGAGCATCTTGTTACAAACATGATGTGCTTTGAGTCGAGATAAGTCGGGATTACCATATCCGACTCCAATCCATGCTTCAAATAGTTGATATTTATTCTTTGAATCATTTTGACGAAGCATTGCATCTTTAGTTATTCGTTACGATGCTTTGCTAGCATCTAGGACTGTAAAATTGGAGCGCGCTCTCATGAAAGCTTGCTAATTTTGAAATAATACCCTTTTAGGTTCGAATATATTCGTTTTGGATTCCAGTTATTGAATGTTGAGCATGCACATGCACAACTGCTTTGATTTTCCACTATGCCTTGGTTCCATGTATACACATTCCTATTAAACATCAGATGCACATGCATACACACTTATTATCATTATATATATATATATATATATATTTCGTTCGGTACCGATCCATGGCCTTAGATTAAGGTGAACTTGTTGCCTATTATTTTGGTTCGTAGGCTATATACTTGAGCCGCTTCCTTTTCTTCCTTCACTTTATTTCTTGCAATCTAATTTCGAGCTCGCGTCTACCATTAACTTTCCTTGCTTCCAACTTTAGACCGTCGCCTCTTACCTTGAAACACCATTGCTATTGAAGGCATGCCTCCGCACTATGAACTCAGTCACCGCTTGCCCTCCTCGGTTCTTACCCAAACATATTGCACATAACCTAATTCGAGATCTAGGGCTTGAATCAGTCGTTCTCTTTGCATTTTAACAAATTTAGGTAGGCAATGGTGGCAGCAATGAACGTCGGCAAACTCCACGTTGATGGCAATGCCTTGAATCGGGGAGGGAAATTGAGAAAAAAAAACCCACCAAGGGTATGGATCGTTACCGATGCTACCCTCTTTTTTGGCCCTCAAACTCTTTTGTGTGAATTGCATTGTTGGTCATTTTTCAAATTTTACAGAAGACTATCCAACGAATTTTTAAACATTTCCATGGCATATTCAATGACGTGAAGGTCCATTGGGACGGTCGGCGATGACGTCACTTCGAATAAATTCCAGATTTTAAATGAACTATTGCACAATATCAAAAATCAGCACTGCATGATACTACAGAACAATGCACTAGATTTTCACTTTGACATAGGGCACAACTTTTAATCAATTTGATACCCATTATATATTGAGTTTTGATAGCTATGGATCATAGATGTTCCGAGCGTCTCTCCGCTCAAGCTATAGGCCCATCAACTTGTAGATATGTTGAATCAAACACTAAGTCGAGCTCGACTATGATCCCATCCTTATGAAAAACTCAGATGCAGTCTGCACTTTAACCCGAAAATCCATAGGCAGAACAACATGTTCCGAAAGTGCTAGTTGAGTCTGTAGAAGGCCCAGAAATTGAACCTGCCCCGATAGTCTTGATGACATAGTTATATTAGATGATCCAGTAGATTCCATCGCATCAAAGATCGAGGAAGGATTCCTTAGGAGAATTTGCGATAAGCACGACATTTTGTTTTAGGATGTGTTGGCTCCGGTGCGCCACAAGAGAGCATACACCACTAGATGGGTATACAACATGTAATAGGTATATGTGCTTAGTAGGAACTGTCACCAATTAATCAATATATTTGACAAGTTATACATTTCATGAGTCTAGCTCTAGCTCGCATTCATTAGAATAGCTATGAATTCCTCCATAGCCTATTCATCATATTTGCTCGCCATTTTGATCAGGTCCCCAGTAATCAAGAAATCCGACATCTGTTCAGTTTCAAGCATCATAAGGGAAATCCTTCCCTCATCTTCTTAGAGCCATCCAGGGGTTTTCGAATTATATTTGTCACCTGGAATAAATTAAGCTATTTCAAGGAAGAATTTTTTTTTCCTTCGATGTCCTCCTGGATTTGCATAGCGATGGTTGATTCCCCATAGCTTCTGTTGTTTTTTCTATCGCCGAATGTCTCTTTCGTTCTTTGTAGATATTCCATGCAGACCTACCAAGGCAGCTTTGGCAGAGACTGTCAGACAACTCCATGCAATCCCAAAGGAAGAGTGGGAGGCCAAGACACTACTCAGTGATGAGAATCTGCGGTCTTATAATTTGTTGGAGTTTGATTGTAGTTTTGGTGTTGCTCCAGAAGCTTTTAGTAGAGATGAGGATGAATCCTCATCCGGAGATAACAAAGACCACTCACCACTACCCGGAGTCCAATATCCAGTAGTTGAGACTGATGAAGTGCAAGAGCACATTGAAGAAGGTGAAATCAGAGGTTGAGACTAATGCAGATACTGACATAGGCCATGATCCATCTGATGATGGAGATGACGAAGACCAACAACCTCTTCGAAAAAGAAGCCTTAAGGTTAAAATTGGCAAGAAGAATACTCTGATTCCACCTCTGTCGATCACAACTGCATTTGAAACTCCCGTACAGGTTATGGAGGTTCTTTTTGCTGGACTTGGGCCAATCTCGGATGTAATCGACCCGTTTGGCCTTGCCAATATGAGTATTTGGGATGCTTGGTACTTCATTCATTTCCAAGAGGACATGCCTTCAACCAAAGCAAGGGAGATTACTTTGTCATCAAAATCCAAACCCATGATCCGTCGGGGTGACACTAGGACACATGCACGCAGACATGCATGCACCACGCTCTATATAATTTATGTCGTGCTTCTGTCTTGTCAAAGCTGATTCACCTATGTTTTATTTGCAGGTTTGTAACGACCCAGAAATTTTGATTGGTTTTAATAACGTATTTAACTGGAAATTGTGAAATTTTAAACAATAAAATTTGAAATAAAAAATTTATTATTTGGAATACGTCTATTTTAATATAGTAACTGAAAAATTTTCATCTGATAATATTGAAGTTTATTTTCCTGTGAAATTTCATTTCAAATCAAACCGGTTAATAACAGTGAATTTAAAAGTTTTCCGAAACCAAAATATGTCAACAGGAGAAAATTTATTCAGATCATTCTGAATCAAATGTCATTTTTCGTTTTTCCAAATTTGCACTTCTATTGCTCCGTTTATCTTATGTTTGACTAAATAGTAGCATTTTCGGTACCGATTATCGACTTTTGATCAGATGATCGTACCACTGTTATCTGTATACCATTTTGATCATCTCGTCGTGTTGATCTCTGCGATATATTCACTTCTGTATTTTGATATTCGGAATGCGGAAATACCCGCGTAACGAATCACCGTATCAATACCTGTTATTTTGAACCTTTGGTTTTCTTCTGCACACTGATTATATCAACGGTCATTAACATTTTATCTCCTGGAATCAGGTACGGCTTTTGTCATTCCTCCGTTTTTAAACCCAACATTTATTTCCTTTTTCAATAAATTCCAAAACGTATGGCTTCTCATCATTCTCTGGTTTCAGTTGGCAAGTAGTAATTCAAGTTTATATCCTATCAAAAGCCTAGCCTGTTCATTTTCTCTACATCCTCCTTTCCCTTGAAGCCGCCGAGCTCGACAACCTCAAACCCAATGAACCGTGACCACTCTTCATCCCTGCTGCAACTCCACCCTCACCACCTCGCTCCACCTAGCTTCTCCCCAGTCGCTGCCGCATCTTCCACCACCACGTGTAGCCTCGCCAGTCTCCATCCCTTCCTTCGCCTGACCTGATTTTCACCACCATGTGCCGCACCCGCTCTCCACCTTTTCCCCTTCATCCCACCGGCCTCCGCCACCACAACCGAGAAGTCGCCTCCCCCTTACCCACCAAGCAACGCAACACCTCAACCTTCCCTCCTCCATTCGGCTACCATTCTTCCCCTGTTATTTTTGCATAGGTGAGTTTAGATATTATATATATATTAGTATATAATAATATATTAAGCTGTATATATATTACAGTATTTATCATATATATGGTTACGTAAGCAATATCTAATCTGTTGTTTGTGAACATATATATACATTTAGCCTATATATATACTATACTACCCGTGCTTGTCGAATTCCAGCCTTTTACATATGTATGTTTCATATATATCTCTAATTTGTATATAACATTTTCTTTGAAACAGTTATATATTATATGCATACGTTTTGTTGTTTGTAAGAGTGTATATAGTTGTAAGTTTATTTTACTTTGGGTTTTGGGTCGGCAAATCTGTTCACAAAAATAATAATAATATTTCCAAAAACTTTGTATATATAGATCTATATATATAGAGATATAAAGGTATATATATTTTGAAAGGCATAACATTTTATAGTTCTACAGATATATAAAGTAGTATATACTAGTTCACATCAGCTGTACAATCCTCTGTTGAGTCCACATGTATATTATATAATTGTGATATTGATTTCAAAGTATATACGTATGTAAGTTTTGATCTATTAGTATAGTTATGGTATATATTATGATGTTTAACTTTAAAGTGCATGTATTTAAAATAAATTTTAATCCACAGATATTCTTGGAGTAGCTACATATATTATACATATTAAAATAAATATGAATCAAAAAAAAAATTTAGCATACACGTTTGTGGATTTGGTCTGCATATGCACATATTCTGTTTTGAATCCATACAGTCACATCTATATATACAGTATAGTATATATATTGACTTTCTCTGCATTTTTGCAACTGTGTGTCCATTTGTTCGGCTACATATATTTATAGTATTTATGTCTAATATGTTTTAGGGTAAGGTTTATAGCTTTACTGTCCATAGGTACTTTTATATTTTAATATGGAGGTTTTTTTTTCTCTTTGTCTGTATATTTATAAAGTCGTCTGCACACGTTTGTTTGAAAAGCTCACCTATATTGTTTTTATATAAATAGTTATGTCGATTCTGGAATGTACCCAGATCAAAAATGATATGTATAGATATCTTGGTTTAGATCATATATTTATATAGTTTCATTTTTTTATGTGTTTAAAAAAAAAAGTCTTGTACGTATACTTTATTAACATTTAATAAGGATATGCATATAAATATAAGTTATACTATATGATGGGTTTTGCTGTGTTGTCCGTGTGATAAGACTGATGTGTTACAGTATGTTTTATAAAGTATACATTTCTTTAGTTCATATATATATATATATAAGTATTGACTTAAAGTATAGTATGTATATTGTTCCATCAACCTCTAGCTATTAATTGCTTTGTTTCACCGCTGTTCAGATTCGCGACAGCAGTATCAATCTCGTCCCGCTTTTTCGTTGTCAATCTATGCTTATTCGTGTTTATCTAGCATTACTTTGGGATTCGTAGCTCTTTTCCTTGTCAAATCTCTCTAGCCTCGGAAGGTGAGCAATCACTCACGATTGACGTTCTTATATTTATTAAATTTGATTTCAATTGAAATGACAATTGAAATATGATGCTGTAGTTATTTAAATTGTTATATATGCTATTATCTGTATATGTTCACCTGCGACATTTGACACCAGTATCTAGTATTTATATGCCTGTTATTACTATTATCTGTATATGTTCACCTATGACATCTGACACCAGTATCTGTTATTTATATTGATGATATATGCTTGTTGTTATATTT
This sequence comes from Allium fistulosum, assembly GCA_030737815.1. Taxonomy (NCBI): domain Eukaryota; kingdom Viridiplantae; phylum Streptophyta; class Magnoliopsida; order Asparagales; family Amaryllidaceae; genus Allium; species Allium fistulosum. Next base: position 427,207,919 of record CM060903.1, read on the forward strand.
TATATTATCTGTTATCACTCTGCAAGTTCCCTGTTAGTATAGAATTCACTATGGGTTGAAATGATACATACCCGAACGGACTTTAGAATAGGAGAAAATCGTTATGGGTTGAAATGATAGACCCAAGCGATTTTCATTTGAATTGAAATTGGGATTACGGGTTGAATTGATTCTACCCGTATACATTTAAATTTCAGATTGAAATGATAAATATCCGTATCACTTAACCATGTGATAGATATATATACAGACACCGTTGGTCCATATATATAAATATTTTGAAAATAAATTCTATGGTTTGAAAAGAAATATATGGTTTTAATAAATGTTGAGCCTTGAATTATTATATATAAATGGGAATGATTTATATAGATTTAATAATGATATTTCATTTAATTAAACCGATTTATAACTTATTGAAATTGAGATTTAAGATATGATTTATAACTTGGGTTTAATTTAAATAATTTAATGAATATTTCTTATTTAAGTAGATTTAAAGAAATATTTAGTAAAAATGAAATTTAAGGTTAGTTGAATGATATTGAATTTATTAAGTGAATATTCCCTGATTAAATAATAATAAAGTTAAATCAAGAGCTATATGAAACTGTTAAATTTAATTTTGAAATGTTGAATATTAAAGCTTTGAAATATATTGAAAAATAAATGGTATATTTAGAACTGAATTAAATTGATGAATTGAGCTTTGAATAAATTTGAATCTGTAATTTGAAGTTGATTTGAATCGATTTGCGAGACTTTAAATACTTTACTTATAAATTAATTATATATATACTATCTCGGAAAATAGTTATATTTGAAATAAAATGATATTTGGGTTTTGAAGTATAAATTAAATTGAAATGACCACCGTGTTATAATGTATATTTCCACCTTGTAGATAGTTCTGAAGATCCTTAGAGGATGGTTATCCCAACATCCTTTAAGTTACTTGTATTTCAGTTGATATTTCACTTGAGTTGGGTTTATTAATATAAGAATGTTAATCCTGACTCGAGTGTTTTGTGTTTTGCTTTACGCTCGGGTCAGACTGAGTGATACAGCATTTGAGACTCACCCTTGGAGTTTGGAGCTTCATTTGGAGATCCAACAATTGATTCAGCTTTCAGCTTTTCCAGTTGATTTGTTCAGAGAAGTCGTCTGTTTTCACTGAAGACTTCACTGCATTTGAGATATTCTGTTGTATTTTATTTTTAACTCTGATGTTTATATAGTAGCTTCATGAACTACTATTTTATCTATTCCGCTGCGTATTATTTTATTACTCTGTTTCTGTGATTCTGTGATTGATTTATTTACTGTATATTCTGAGTTTTGCCAAATTTAAATTTACAATCTATTGTTTTGAATTATTCAAGTCCGACATGTGTGGATTTATTGTCGATTTGAATGGTTCAAAATAGTGGGTCGTTACAGTTGGTATCAGAGCTTTGGCTCTAGGCAAAACTTAGCATATATTGTAAATTTATTTACAGAATCTCTTTCATTCGAGTTTAATCTCTTCCTTTTGACTCGATTTCTGTTGAACTTTGGAACGTTCCCTACGGTTTCAAAATTCATTCTTGTCCCTCTCTATTGGTATTCTTTTGATTCTGGAGTATCCCATAACTCCACTTCGAATGATCTCTATAAGAATAGGCGATCCCGCCAATCTTTGAATGATTTGTGAAGGGGTGAAACTCCTTCACAATTGGCATTGATTCACCGGAGATTTCTATATCTTTGGTTTAGATGCCGCTATCTCTTGCGATCGAATGTTGATTTTTCTTAGATTTCCACATCGATTATATTCTTGAAGTCACGGTTGACCCGGTTAAGGTTGCCCGCGATTTATATAAGTGTATCCATCTACTGTTTTGTAATTAATTATCTCTTTTTCGTTCGAACTTATTTTTGAATCAGAATCCTATTTGATTAGAGTCCCTCTAATTTGAATTTCTATCTTTGTTTTGAAATCCATTCTTGAACCATCCTTTGAAAAATCAGGCTTGTTTATATTTTAGAAATTTTTTATATATCGAAATTATTATATTATATATATAAAAGTGTAATGTTTTCGATAAAGATTATAAACCCTTTTAAAATAAGAATTTGAGGTTTCGAAAGGATTTGTAATTTTGAAAAATTATATAACAAATTTGATTTATTTAAAAAAAAATTGATTTATGACTAAAGGATTTTAAATTTGAAATTCGAGAATTGAACTCCGGTATTTTGAAATTGGTTTTAAGATTTCGAAATATATAATAATAATATGATTTAAAAATATTTTTCAAATAAGAAATGTTTCAAATGCTTTTATTGAGTTTCGAAGAAATTTCAAAAGAAGTTTGAGAAAATAGAAGTCCAGAACTCACTTATGTCGTTGGAAAATAATTTTGGTGATGAGTGCACGCATCATCGACATTGATTTTCGAGTTTCAGAGTAGGGGATAGGCCACTTCAGTAGCTTTGCTATGCGAGTGATTTTGTGAAACCATTTTTGATTTCAAATTCCGAAGTAAGATTTGATATTCGAAAGATATATGTATATATAAATTTGAAATGATTTGAAGTGAGCCGGTGTTCAGTCCTCGAGTTTTGGATTTGATATAACCCTATCTATTAAAATTGATTTACTGATTTGTTGCTGATTTCCAACTCTTGAATTTGAAAATGATTTCTTCAACTATTTTGAAGGTTCGAACACTTCCAAATCAAGGTTAACTTTTCAAAGCTAAGAAATTTTGAAAGGTATTTTGATAAAGTATATAAGTTTGTTTTGAATGTTTAAGTATGAAGTAATATGATTTAAATAAGTTGAAACTGTTTTGTTAAGTAAATGAATAAGGCAATTTTAAAATTTTCTAATATGAAATTTAGATTGGAAATGTTTTGAAAAGAATTTGGTCTTCAAGTTATTTTGAATAAAATTTAGTTTAAAATGTTTTAACTTAGTAACATCTTTATGAAACTATATATTTAACAAGTTGGAACAAATATATAAGTTGTACGTATGCTGTTTTATTCGCATAATTAATTTGACCCTGGTTGAGTACACAAGTTCGAGGTGAATTACACCATTTCGTGTTAGGATTTCTCATTCGATTCTTGACGGCGAATATTGGATATGGATTTTGGACTTGATTCTAGAATTCTCTATCATAGTATATGGCTATGCAAGGAGACTGATGGCTTCTAGTCGAGAAACCATATCGAAATCCGCATTAGGGAAGTCAAATGGACAATACTAGTTCGAAAGCGAACTTGTATGATCAAGCGAGCGATTAAATGTGATTTTGCGAAATGATGACGTAAGTACATCTTATATTCTAATATCATTGATATATTTTGACGCTGAAATTGAAAGCTGTCGAGTTAGAATATCTTTGCTTACTAAAAGAAAATTTCCAATTTAAATTACAAAGATATATAACCCATAAAAGCAAAGATATTCAATCCCATATGGCTCTTCATACAGCGAAATTTATTTTGAAAAATTTGATCCTTATATAAGATAGACCTTACGTAAGTATAAGATGATTTTGAAAACATTTGATTTTGAAAATGAATTGGCTGACTTAAATTATATTGATTTGGAAATTTGGATTTATTTTCTAAAATCTATTATTTTGGAAACTTTGAGACTAAAGATGTATAATTTGAGAAGAAATAATTTGGTGAAATTGTATATGATTTTGAAATTGAACTGATATTGAAACAAATTGAAATTTGAGAACCTTATGTTACCAAACACTTGATTTGGGAGTTGTCGAACTTATATAAAATTGATTTGTATGAGTAGGAAATTGATTCGAAAACTATAGATTTGAAAAGGTACTCAATTTGAAAGTGAAATCTTATATAATTGAAGTCTATATAAGTATGATTTGATATACTATTGATTTTGGAAAGTATTTGATTTGAAATTTAAATCTTATATATAATGGATTTTATATAAGTACGATATTTGAAAGTGATTTGAAAAGGTACTATATGATACATATTTTCGAAGTAAAGATATGGAAAGTGCCTTCTGCTTGATATCCGATTTGTGGCCACATCTTGGATTCATTCTATCGATATTATTCTCTCTGATTTTGGTTTTCCGGATATGATACTCGAGTGTCCTTCGAATTCCATGGCGTTACCCATGGTCTTATTGTTCTCTCGTGACTGCATAGCGCAACTGCCTGGCTGAGTCTTGCCTAGGGGTACGGATTGTTTCCTGGGGGATCCAGGCGTAACCATTGTGTATCCTGCAATCTGTGTAGGTCGCGAATAGTAGCGCAAATGCTTGGCTGAGTCTTGCCTGGGGGTACGGATTGTTTCCTGGGGGATCCAGGCGTAACCATTGTGTATCATGCATTCTACTAGTCATCATGGCGTAACTCGCAGGGCTGAGAAAGCTTACGGATATGGATTGTTTCCTGGGGGACCCAGGCGTAACCATTGTGTATCTGCGAACCATGGTTAGACAAAGGTTTTGTTTGTGTTTTGATTGGATTGTACTTTCCATATCTGTTTTTAAAAGTTTTTCCAATATTTTCACTGGGTGTTGAAACAGGTCTACTAAGTACCTGGAGAATTCTAGTTTTGCGCCTGATCAACGCACTGCCAGAGTCTACAGGAACAAGGATAAACTTGTTGAAACATCGAGTTATAAAAGTATTTTATTATAAAGGTATTTTCAACAAAGAAATTTTGTATTAATATTTGAAATTGAAATTCTTATGGTTTGAATTAATTATTCATGCCCGATACTATTATTTTGAATCTACCTTATCTGCTCAGCTTTATTTATTCACCTATATTCTGTCTTTCCAAGTCCTTCTTTTCCTTGTTGACTATATCCTTTTAAATATTGTTTATTTATATACTACATGGTTTAATAGAAATTTTAGTGTTAAATATTTTAGAAGTTATTAATTAAATACAACATATTTAAAGAAAAATGATTATTGACTTATTAATAATATTTGAAAATTTGTTGAGATAAAAATTAATAAATTTATGAATTATGGATTTAATATTTTCAAATGACTCCTTTGTAAATATAAGTAATAATGTAAATAATTGTTTTCAAATAGTTTTCATATATTTATAAGGGTGTTATTTAAACATAAATGGTATTTATAAGGGAAGCAAGAAACTTTACAAATGAGTTCTAAAAAGGTATTAAAAGTATTAAAGATAATAGAATTGTAAATGAAGTTTTCAAATGAATATTTCAAGTAAAATTTATATAATTCAAATAAATTGTTTATCCTTGTCTTTTAATCTATCTTTTCTATCTGGTTGTTTCCATGCTCCTACCTCCTTCCTTTTCGGGGACGAAAAGTTTTGAGTGGGGGAGAGTGTAACGACCTAGAAATTTTGATTGGTTTTAATAACGTATTTAACTGGAAATTGTGAAATTTTAAACAATAAAATTTGAAATTAAAAATTTATTATTTGGAATACGTCTATTTTAATATAGTAACTGGAAAATTTTCATCTGATAATATTGAAGTTTATTTTCCTGTGAAATTTCATTTCAAATCAAACCGGTTAATAACAGTGAATTTAAAAGTTTTCCGAAACCAAAATATGTCAACAGGAGAAAATTTATTCAGATCATTCTGAATCAAATGTCATTTTTCGTTTTTCCAAATTTGGACTTCTATTGCTCCGTTTATCTTATGTTTGACTAAATAGTAGCATTTTCGGTACCGATTATCAACTTTTGATCGGATGATCGTACCACTGTTATCTATATATCATTTTGATCATCTCATCGTGTTGATCTCTGCGATATATTCACTTCTGTATTTTGATATTCAGAATGCGGAAATACCCGCGTAACGAATCACCGTATCAATACCTGTTATTTTGAACCTTTGGTTTTCTTCTGCACACTGATTATATCAACGGTCATTAACATTTTATCTCCTGGAATCAGGTACGGCTTTTGTCATTCCTCCGTTTTTAAACCCAACATTTATTTCCTTTTTCAATAAATTCCAAAACGTATGGCTTCTCATCATTCTCTGGTTTCAGTTGGCAAGTAGTAATTCAAGTTTATATCCTATCAAAAGCCTAGCCTGTTCATTTTCTCTACATCCTCCTTTCCCTTGAAGCCGCCGAGCTCGACAACCTCAAACCCAATGAACCGTGACCACTCTTCATACCTGCTGCAACTCCACCCTCACCACCTCGCTCCACCTAGCTTCTCCCCAGTCGCTGCCGCATCTTCCACCACCACGTGTAGCCTCGCCAGTCTCCATCCCTTCCTTCGCCTGACCTGATTTTCACCACCATGTGCCGCACCCGCTCTCCACCTTTTCCCCTTCATCCCACCGGCCTCCGCTACCACAACCGAGAAGCCGCCTCCCCCTTACCCACCAAGCAACGCAACACCTCAACCTTCCCTCCTCCATTCGGCTACCATTCTTCCCCTGTTATTTTTGCATAGGTGAGTTTAGATATTATATATATATTAGTATATAATAATATATTAAGCTGTATATATATTACAGTATTTATCATATATATGGTTACGTAAGCAATATCTAATCTGTTGTTTGTGAACATATATATACATTTAGCCTATATATATACTATACTACCCGTGCTTGTCGAATTCCAGCCTTTTACATATGTATGTTTCATATATATCTCTAATTTGTATATAACATTTTCTTTGAAACAGTTATATATTATATGCATACGTTTTGTTGTTTGTAAGAGTGTATATAGTTGTAAGTTTATTTTACTTTGGGTTTTGGGTCGGCAAATCTGTTCACAAAAATAATAATAATATTTCCAAAAACTTTGTATATATAGATCTATATATATAGAGATATAAAGGTATATATATTTTGAAAGGCATAACATTTTATAGTTCTACAGATATATAAAGTAGTATATACTAGTTCACATCAGCTGTACAATCCTCTGTTGAGTCCACATGTATATTATATAATTGTGATTTTGATTTCAAAGTATATACGTATGTAAGTTTTGATCTATTAGTATAGTTATGGTATATATTATGATGTTTAACTTTAAAGTGCATGTATTTAAAATAAATTTTAATCCACAGATATTCTTGGAGTAGCTACATATATTATACATATTAAAATAAATATGAATCAAAAAAAAATTAGCATACACGTTTGTGGATTTGGTCTGCATATGCACATATTCTGTTTTGAATCCATACAGTCGCATCTATATATACAGTATAGTATATATATTGACTTTCTCTGCATTTTTGCAACTGTGTGTCCATTTGTTCGGCTACATATATTTATAGTATCTATGTATAATATGTTTTAGGGTAAGGTTTATAACTTTACTGTCCATAGGTACTTTTATATTTTAATATGGAGGTTTTTTTTTCTCTTTGTCTGTATATTTATAAAGTCGTCTGCACACGTTTGTTTGAAAAGCTCACCTATATTGTTTTTATATAAATAGTTATGTCGATTCTGGAATGTACCCAGATCAAAAATGATATGTATAGATATCTTGGTTTAGATCATATATTTATATAGTTTCATTTTTTTATGTGTTTAAAAAAAATGTCTTGTACGTATACTTTATTAACATTTAATAAGGATATGCGTATAAATATAAGTTATACTATATGATGGGTTTTGCTGTGTTGTCCGTGTGATAAGACTGATGTGTTACAATATGTTTTATAAAGTATACATTTCTTTAGTTCATATATATATATATATATATATAAGTATTGACTTAAAGTATAGTATGTATATTGTTCCATCAACCTCTAGCTATTAATTGCTTTGTTTCACCGCTGCTCAGATTCGTGACAGCAGTATCAATCTCGTCCCGCTTTTTCGTTGTCAATCTTTGCTTATTTGTGTTTATCTAGCATTACTTTGGGATTCGTAGCTCTTTTCCTTGTCAAATCTCTCTAGCCTCGGAAGGTGAGCAATCACTCACGATTGACGTTCTTATATTTATTAAATTTGATTTCAATTGAAATGACAATTGAAATATGATGCTGTAGTTATTTAAATTGTTATATATGCTATTATCTGTATATGTTCACCTGCGACATTTGACACCAGTATCTAGTATTTATATGCCTGTTATTACTATTATCTGTATATGTTCACCTATGACATTTGACACCAGTATTTGTTATTTATATTGATGATATATGCTTGTTGTTATATTTTATATTATCTGTTATCACTCTGCAAGTTCCTTGTTAGTATAGAATTCACTATGGGTTGAAATGATACATACCCGAACGGACTTTAGAATAGGAGAAAATCGTTATGGGTTGAAATGATAGACCCAAGCGATTTTCATTTGAATTGAAATTGGGATTACGGGTTGAATTGATTCTACCCGTATACATTTAAATTTCGGATTGAAATGATAAATATCCGTATCACTTAACCATGTGATAGATATATATACAGACACCGTTGGTCCATATATATAAATATTTTGAAAATAAATTCTATGGTTTGAAAAGAAATATATGGTTTTAATAAATGTTGAGCCTTGAATTATTATATATAAATGGGAATGATTTATATAGATTTAATAATGATATTTCATTTAATTAAACCGATTTATAACTTATTGAAATTGAGATTTAAGATATGATTTATAACTTGGGTTTAATTTAAATAATTTAATGAATATTTCTTATTTAAGTAGATTTAAAGAAATATTTAGTAAAAATGAAATTTAAGGTTAGTTGAATGATATTGAATTTATTAAGTGAATATTCCCTGATTAAATAATAATAAAGTTAAATCAAGAGCTATATGAAACTGTTAAATTTAATTTTGAAATGTTGAATATTAAAGCTTTGAAATATATTGAAAAATAAATGGTATATTTAGAACTGAATTAAATTGATGAATTGAGCTTTGAATAAATTTGAATCTGTAATTTGAAGTTGATTTGAATCGATTTGCGAGACTTTAAATACTTTACTTATAAATTAATTATATATATACTATCTCGGAAAATAGTTATATTTGAAATAAAATGATATTTGGGTTTTGAAGTATAAATTAAATTGAAATGACCACCGTGTTATAATGTATATTTCCACCTTGTAGATAGTTCTGAAGATCCTTAGAGGATGGTTATCCCAAAATCCTTTAAGTTACTTGTATTTCAGTTGATATTTCACTTGAGTTGGGTTTATTAATATAAGAATGTTAATCCTGACTCGAGTGTTTTGTGTTTTGCTTTACGCTCGGGTCAGACTGAGTGATACAGCATTTGAGACTCACCCTTGGAGTTTGGAGCTTCATTTGGAGATCCAACAATTGATTCAGCTTTCAGCTTTTCCAGTTGATTTGTTCAGAGAAGTCGTCTGTTTGCACTGAAGACTTCACTACATTTGAGATATTCTGTTGTATTTTATTTTTAACTCTGATGTTTATATAGTTGCTTCATGAACTACTATTTTATCTATTCCGCTGCGTATTATTTTATTACTCTGTGTCTGTGATTCTGTGATTGATTTATTTACTGTATATTCTGAGTTTTGCCAAATTTAAATTTACAATCTATTGTTTTGAATTATTCAAGTCCGACATGTGTGGATTTATTGTCAATTTGAATGGTTCAAAATAGTGGGTCGTTACAAGGTTCCATGAAGCAATGCAGATTATACGAGGATTTCTAGGATCAGGTGAGATGTCACCAAAGCGCAAACCAACTACACGACCTCACAAGCCCAGTCATGATTCTGATTCCAACCGGCATTCAAGCCATGATCACGGGGGTAGAGAGTAAGACTACAGGCCACACGATTCGTCCTCTAGGAACCAATCTAGGTCCCCACATCCAGAGGTTCGGAAAAACAGTCCAGTCGCCGAGGCAACGTCTTTCATGACAACCCTTCTCGTGCTTCCCTCTTTACAAAGCAGCCAGTGCCATCTCATACTTCTCAGTAATATCATCATCCATCGAAATCCACTTCTTTCGATTCCTCTCGATGTAGATCTAATAAAGCACCTATCAAGAAGCCGGTTGAACAACCAGTCATTGAAAAAGAATAACCGATCACTTTAAATCATTAGATTGACGAATTATAATATCGCTTTCCGAAGATCAATTTAAAGCTTGCAAGTTCATTCCGAACTTGAAAGATTTCCTGCATACATCAAGGACGAAATAGTTTCATATGCCTATGATGCATATGATCTGTATTTTACTTGGAGCTAGTTGGCTAAGATAATCTCAAAATACTTGGAGAATCTAGAGGTCAAGCTTGTAGGAATGAAACTCATTGCGAACTAGAATGATAAGATCATCATCCATCTTGACAAAGAAGTTAATGAGTTAAGAACGGCAAAAGAGGATGCTGATCAAAAAGTTACGGATTTAAATGCTATGATCAAGCAAGAAAGAAAAAAATCATCTAATCGAAGTGGAGTCTGTTCACCATTAAATCATGATTTGGCCAAAGAAGTAAAAGCGATAAAGGCACAACTTGAAGAACAAAAGAAAGTGAAGGATAAGGCTCTTCAGACTGTTGACAATTACTATGAAGAATTGCTCGATGCACGCATGGAGAGAGATGAAGTGCGTAAGGAGGGATATGTGTGTTGGACAAGGCAAAAGGAGTGGATGAGTTGGTGGCATCCGCAGAGAGTTGGATTAAGGATAGCTTTGATCCACTCATTATCAACTACAAAGCCAATGTTCTTAAATTCAAAGATCTAGCATGGCTTGGCAATGCTTATCCCCACACTCTAGCGATGGCATGGGAGAAGATTATGTTGGAAGAGCGAGAACATTCAGAAGGAGGCAAAGTGGACTTGGAAGAGCTAGAGAAAGAAATCCTAAATGCAGAGGAAGTCGAGGTGCTAAGAGCATGTGAGCTTATTTTGCACCTGAAATTGGATGTCGTAATTCAAAAGGACCAATCCGAAGGTTCCGACACTACTCCTTAGGACATCACTACTGGCCTTAATTTCGATCCACCTACTGTCTCTATTACTCCATCAAATCCTAAGTATAATCCTTATCATTGTAACTCCATAAACCAAGTATGCTATTTCTTAATCAAGAGGGGAACTCAGGTGGTATGCTTACCTATGTGGAGCTCAATCTGGTAGAGGTATATCGTTGACCTAACCCATATTTGAGAGAGCCCACATGATGCAATCGATGTAGCTAATCTTTCGTTTCGTCTTTCTCAAATTTTAAGTCAGCCTGTGATTCCAAGTCTTCCCAAAGCAGGATCTCGGTCTGGACCAAAAGCAATGATAGTCGATTTAACAGTCTTGACAATCTTTGAAGTAATCCCGAGCATCTCGGTTAGTGATGCCCCCAGTCTAGATGCGCTACTAGAAGAGGGACCTGGAAAGTTTCAAAAAACACATGTTGATGATGATGTTGAGATCACGGGATGTTTGATCTTACTCATAAGCTTTCAATGAGAAAACTTCTTGAACAACAGCTTAAGTCCACTGCATAAATTATGCAAGAGCCGATTGAGATTTTTCCTCTTCCTTTATCAATAGCTTTGCATGGCAAGACCATTTTTGCTTCGATCATGCTACCTATGACTAGAAGCACTCAAATCATGTCTGTCGTCGCAATACTTAGCTCGCCTTCGAAAGGCAAAGGCAGTGGAGGAAAAATAAGGAAGAAAGTAGAGGGATTTGGTGAGCCATCCTCTATAGAGAAGAAAGAGAAAAAGAAGAGGACCAAGGAATGATTATCCATCTTGTGTGTGCTTTTGGTTGTATGGTATTGGAAACCAACTTTTGTTTTTAGGCCGGTTTTGTGCGGGTTCGACTCCTGCTTTTTCTTTTAATCTAGTTGTCAATAACACTTGTACTTTTTATTCCAAGTCTTATTTGATTGTGAATAATAAAGACTTTGTATTTTATTCAAGTCTTATGTGAATTTGTACAAGTGTTCGACAAACACACTTAACATTCAATGTATTTGCGGTCCACTTCTCATCATCATTAGACTAAGTTACTAGTATGTTCCATTATTTGCGAGTAGAGAACGATCACCATAATGTTTGTTTGCATATGACCATGTTCGACTGTGGAATTTGTTCAAACTTCCACTTGGTTAGAAAGTTAACTTAAACATCCACTTCAAGGATGCTTTGTGTATGATCGCGCCTAACTCTTGGTGTCAATCGAGGTAATTCATCTTCAGATGCCTCTTCGGACATCCTTCTCTAGGATACATGCCTTGACCATGCCAAACTCTGGGCGTCGATTGGAGTTAATCGCTTAATCGTAGTGTTTTAAACATCCTTTTCTGGGATGTTTGTCTTCGATCGTGCCTAACTTTGGGCGTTGATCAATGTAAGCAAGATCTCGCCTATCTTCGGACGTAGATCTTTTGTCCTGCTTGCTCCGGGCAAATGTGGATGCTCTGCCAAACTTTGGGCACAAGCAGTAGAGGCAAATAGTCTCATTCAATCTTTGAATGTTTATACTCATGCCCCAAGTCGCGGGTTAGAGGAGTTGCTTGGCATCTTTCCAAATGTCAAGTGTGGTTGAGCTTCATGCGTTTGATCATGGACTGCGGAAGCTTAGTTCGCACCTATCTTCGGGTATCTGCACACCTGCATTTTTCACATGCAAGTTTATTTAAGTAAATGTCACCGATCCAAGTGTAAAGTCAAGCACAGACAGATTCATAAGCTTCAGATGTCATTTCATTTTTAAATACTAGAAATGACAGATTTTGTCCAATCACACAACTTTGATTAGATATGTACAAACTTACATTCAAGTGAAATAGCATCGTAAGTGTTCGCTATTCCATGTTTGCGGGAGTGAGATCCCATCCATTGTTTCTAGCTTGAATGTGCCATCTCCAAGCTTCTGTTTGATTGCATACGGACCTTCCCATGTTCGACCTAAGTTCCTAGGGCAAGGAAGATTCATTTGAGAACGAGATCGCTAATTTTGAAGGTCTAAGTCCCGACCTTGGTATTGTAGTATCAAGTGACTCGATTACGATGCGTGGCTACTCTCAAGTCGACTTCATCGCACTTCTCATCGATCATATCGGGAGATTCCAGCAGAATTTTCTCATTCGTCCGTGGATTATGCTAAGTCACTTGATGAGAAGGTACTTTAGGTTCAATCGGGATCATTCCTCTGATCCATAAGCCAGGGTGAATAGAGAGTGGCCTGCTAACTTATGGGTCGTTAAATAAGCCCAAAGTGCCAGTGGAATTTCATTAATCCACTTTCCCTTAGCCTTCTCTAATCATTTCTTGACAATGGACTTAATGATTTTGTTAACTGCTTCAACCTGTCCATTTGCTTGAGGGTGTGCCACCCGACAAACCTCTTCCTGATACGGTGCCTGCGGCATAAGTCTTCGAACTCGGTGCTATCGAATTGGGTCCCATTATCAAAGATAATTTTTAAGAAACCCTAAAATGATAAATGATGTTTCTGACCACAAAGTTGATTACTTTCTTTGTGGTGATTGTGGCTAACTACTCTGCCTCGGCCTATTTAGTGAAGTAATCAACTACGATGATAGCGTACTTCACACCACCCTTAGATATTGACAATACACCAATAATATCAATTCCCTAAATTACAAATGGCCAAGGACTGACTGTTTTAGTAATCTCTATTGTGTGGCTGTTGATATCTTGGCGAATCTATGGCACTTGTCTCACTTTCTAGCGTAATCAGCTGTGTCTTTATTGACAGTTCGCCAGAAATACCTATAACGAAGGATCTTCTTCGACAGGGTTTTCTCCCCAATGTGGTTACAATAGGCCCCTCCATGAACTTCTACCAAGACTTGCATGGCCTCACCGTTGGCGATACACCGAAGCATAAGGACCGAGAATCATTTCCTGTAAAGTACTCCTTGCATAATGAATCTTGCAGCTTTATGAAGGAGTTGACGCCGTTCGTTCTCCCTGTCTCAAAGGATTCCTCTACGTAAATAGTTCTTAACTGGAGTCATCCATGACTCCTTCTCAGGTTCAGCCTCCAAGATCTAATCGATGTCCATATGGTCGATGCTTGGGACAAATAGTACTTCCACCGAAACCAGACCGATGAGATGCGTATCTCCAGAACTGGCCAACTCAGTTAGTGTGTCGGCTTTCGCATTCTCTTCTCAAGAGTATGCATTATCATGTAATATTTAATATCACTAAGTAGCTCAAGGGCATGGTTTAGATAAGGATCTAGTCTTGTCTTTTCGCCTAAAACTCTTTCCGCACTTGACACACCACCAGCTAGGAATCGTAGAAGATCCACAAAGTCTTAACACCCCACTCTTTGGAAATCTTAAGTCTTGCAATTAGGGCTTCATATTCTACTTCATTATTCGTTGTGGTAAAATCAAATTTCAGGGCATAACAAATCAGATGTTTTTTTGGGAATCACCAAAACAACTTCGGCACCATAACATCATTCATTAGACGCACCATCCACGTAAGTCTTCCACCTGACATACTGCTCCCCACTGTTCTATGGAGTATGGTCTCACACAGTGTATTTGGTAATGAAATCCACCAAAGCTTGACCCTGGATTGCTCTCCTATAGTGATAGGTTACATCATACCGGCTCAATTCAATGTTCCATTTCAACAGCCCTCTGGAAGTCTTAGGTTGTTACAAGACCTGCCTTATGGGCTGGACGGTCAGAACTTTGATCAGATGAGCCTGAAAGTAGGGGAAGAGTTTCCTTGAAGTGATCAATAGACATTATGCAAGCTTCTCAAGCTTCAGATAGTATCTATGTGCTCCCGTCAGCCACTTGCTGAAGTAGTACACCGATCGTTGGATTCGGAACTCCTTTCGTACAAGTGTGGAGCTCAAAGTGGGCAACAACACATAGCCAGATAAATAAAATAAATCCCCATCATCTAGCGGCTTCGATAGAACATGGGGTCTCTCCAAGTGATCCACCAAAGCCTGTAACATGTCTATGCATTCTTGCACCTAAGTGAAATTTCTCTTCCCTTTCTTGGTCACATTGAAATAGGGATGCATTTGTCGGTGGCTTTGGAAATGAATCGACTCAGGATGGCGACCTTTCCATTCAAGCTTTGAATATCTTTGACTGTCTCCTGGGCTTGGATGTTCCTTAGTGCTTCAATCTTCTCCGGATTAGCTTTGATCCTATGCGATTTCACGATGAAGCCTAAGAATTTCTCGAATGCAATGCCGATTGAGCATTTCAAAGGGTTAAGACTCATCCCGTACTTTTAGAAAATTTCGAACATCTCCGCCAAATCATCGAGTGGCTCCCTAATCGTCGTGACTTCATAAGCATATCGTCCATGTAAAATCCCATCGAGCATCCGATCTGATCTTTAAACATCTCTTTGACCAGCCTCTGGTAAGTCACTCCTGATTCATTAATCCAAAGCGCATGACATGGTAGCAGTAGAGTCCCAGATCGGTTATGAAACTGGTGTATTCTAGTCTAGTACGTGCATGGGTATCTGATTGTATTCAGAATATGCATCCATGAACGATAGCAATTCATGTTCGGCTGTGGAATCCACCAGTTGGTCAATCCTTGGGAGTGGGAAGTTGTCCTTCAAGCATGCCTTGTTCAAATCAGAATAGTCAATGCATGTCCTCCATTTCCCATTCAATTTTTTCACCGAGACTGGATTTGATACCCACTCCGGGTACAAGGTGTCGTGGATGCTTCCATCATCCTTCAACTTCTCCACTTCTTCTTTGAGTGTAGTGGATCACTCCGGACCCAACTGTGGCGATTCTATTTCACAGGAACGTAGTTCAGATTTATATTCAATGCATGTTTGTTATCTCCAGTGATATTCCATACACATCTCAGTGAGTCCAGACGAACACATCCAAATTTGCCTAGAGAAAACCAACCAACTCTTTTATTATCCTTATGCCAAGCCACGATTCGATCTTCAGAACCCGTGTAGGATCATCCTGGCTAATCGAGATGTTGATCGTTAGCTTGGCTGGTGCGGCTCTCCCATCATCTGGCTCTTTCCTTAGATCCATATCCTTATGGAACCTACTGTGTTGCCCGAGACAGGGCTCATGTAGTGGTTGTTATGCATCTAAAGCCTTTATGCAAAGGGTTCTCTCCACACCTTATACTTTCTCTCTTCACCTCGCCTCTTTTAGCTCTGCGACATAACATTCGTTGCCAAGCCCCTAATCTCCTTAAACAATCCCCACACCATTCTCGATCGGGAATTTCATCATTAAGCATCAAGGAGTGATGGCCGCTCTAAACTTAGCAAGGGCCAGTCGACTCAAAATGGAATCATAAGCTAAGTAAATATCCAACACAACAAAAGGGACGACCCTCACGTACTTGCGATCGCCATCTCTAAGTTCCATCGGTAGATCTACGCATCCCACTGGCTCAGTAGCCATCCCGTTAAATCCTGGATCAGAGATTTACAAGGCTTTAAGTCCTTTGCCTCCAGAAGCTTCTGGTTGTAGGCTCTCTTGAATAGATTGTTGACTGAACTCCCACAGTCAACCAAAACTTTCCTCACAATAGCAGGACCAATCAAGGCCGAAACAACAAGCGAATCAGTAATCGGGTCCTTTACCCTATCAGCATCTCTATTACAAAGGACAAATACCATGAGTCACACCCCAAAGCTGCATTGCTAGAGCACCGACTTCGATGGCAAAACAGCTTTCATTCACTGCATGGTTTAAAGCGCCAACATACCGCTCCATCTCGTTCCAACTCTTCTCAGCTGTAAGCGATCCACCAATTATAGTATTTATCACAAGAGGTTTCTCTAGCCGCCTGGTCTCATTATCACCAGGCCCGGCTTGCCCTTAATGGGGATTTGAAATTCCTTGGCTGCCATCCCGCAGGGCTTGCACAAACTATTGTATTTTATTTTTATGAATCAATTCTTCGATCATGTCATGTAAATGTCTGCATTCGTTAGTGTTGTGACCGTGAGTCTCGTGAAATCTGCAAAATTTACCAGATCTCTTCTTATTCTCAGTCGACTCCCTAGGAGCCGGCTTCATGTACTGCTCTTTACTCTAAGTAGCCAAATATATGTTTTCAATTGAGTTGTTTAGTGGAATATAATTGTCAAACTTCGGATGTCTCCCAAAATCCAACTTCTTATCTTTAGCTCTGTTATTGTTCTTACTTTGTCCATTATTTTGGTTCTCTACATTCACTTCAACATTTCTAGAACTCCCTCCATACTCTTTCATAGCAACATTACTCTATATTGCCTCTGTCGACTGTCCATCGTTGGTCTTTCCTACAAGAATTATTTTGCCTTTTTATAAAATTTATCCATCGTTGGTGGGGGTTTCATTTTCAACCACCTTCGGAAATCAGTATCGGGATTGATCCCCCTAATCGGTGCCATTAACACGATGTTTTCCAATGCATTGCTCACTTCCGTTGTTGCTGTATGAAATCTATGCAAGAAATCCTTCAAAGACTCTCCCACTCCCTGGAAGATGTTGGAAGCCGACATAACATCCTTTAGACGGGTCGTATGCATATGGAATTGTTCGATGAACTTTTATGGCAATTGATCGAAAGAAGATACGGATCTTGGTGGTAGCTAGGTGAACCACATCGTCGCCACTCCCTCTAGGAAAGTTAGAAAACAGACACCATATAGCATTGGTAGCTTTGGTAGATACATATGCCAGTCGTACTTTATCAAGTGCTGCCTCGGATCTGTTTTCCTATTATATGATAGCATCCTCTACATAACAAACCTTCTCGGAGAATCCTTGCGTAAGATATCTTCTGTGAACAGATTTCGACTCAGGCAGGAACCCCACTCATCATTAGTCCGATGTTAGCTCTCAATTATAAGTCTCATGACATTTTGGTCCAATCCGGCTTAGATGGGTCTACTAAACGGCGGTAATCATTACACGTCCGAAGTGTTTGGCCCAGAAAATCGCTCTTGGTTCATTTCACGATACCTGAGCTCCCCTGATTCCATGTGAAACGTTTTTTAGGAGTTTAATGACTTCTTCGACATGAATCCGCAGCACCCACCCGATCACCAACATTCTGATCGTCTACGGCACGTCCAAAATTCAAACTAGCACCATCGCTAGGGAGTCGACCACTTATGCCCAAGTGGGATAATTCGGTATCGATCCCTCTTGATGGATCGGTACCGATCCATCGGGCTTGGCTATGGCTCGATCCTGTCTTTTGTTTTGACTTCCCGGTATCCTTTTAGGCCATCTTTTGCTTCATGTTCCTATGCCTTTGCTTTGACGATGAGGAACTGTCAAATTTCAAACCAGAAGGCATTTTGTCCCTCCTACTTCTTATACAGCTTTTTGTCAGTTGATTCGACAAATCCAAGCGCTGCTGCATATGCTAATTTAGTTCATTGCAGCTTTACTGAAGCTTGTCTTCCATCCACTTCATCATACGGTCCATCTGAACCCTAGTGAACCATAATGGTTGGCTGTGCAACCTTATCGACATGTTGGGAACCAGCATTCTCAACATTCTTAGCAGCACGCGAAGTGGTGGATCGATCCCTTTTAGGTGCCATGGTAGAAAGCACTATGTAGATTTTTTGAAAATCCAAGTAGTTAAAAGTCCAAAAAATGAAGAAAACTGGATATATCTCTTGGATTTAGGCAATTCAACAGTAGATGATGGATCCAAATAGACTGAGAATCAGTTCTTAATGAAAGCACTTAATGTTAGTGTCAAAATGTGGCACCAATACCCAAAAATTAAGTAGAGAATAAAAGTGATGAAAAGTAAATTGAAATAAGAAAAAATAGAACAACACATGTTTGCAGTGGTTCAGCTAATCGTTGCCTACGTCCACTTGAAGA
Source organism: Allium fistulosum (assembly GCA_030737815.1). Lineage (NCBI taxonomy): Eukaryota > Viridiplantae > Streptophyta > Magnoliopsida > Asparagales > Amaryllidaceae > Allium > Allium fistulosum. Next base: position 427,226,731 of record CM060903.1, read on the forward strand.
TTTTATTGATGATATAGCTGCTTTACAAGCGTTGTACTTATTATTTGGTACAACTCCACAGGCAATTACAAGAGATCTTGAAGAAATTGTAAGAGAGCTAAAAAGATCCCCCAAATGATGCCTCTCCGTGCCTACTTATAACTATAGATTGGCTAGAAATGCTCCACAACATTTTCCTATATGATCTCCAAGATGTAGTAGTAGTTATACTCGAGAAGACATGGCCAAATTAGCAATCGGCTATGGATCGATACAGAACCACAGGCATGGATCGATGCCGATCCATAAGATATTCTTATGCATCCTTCTACCACTTTGGGATGAAGTAATATATCATTAACTTTCTGATTCCAAACTTGTTTGTGTATTTATGAGCTTATTTCTAAATCAATCTGATGGATCGGTAGGAGGAGTAAACTTGTTAATTTCTGGTGCTTGATTCGTTTGATAGAAAACAATGGGCAACCGATCTATGGAGCTTAGAATAGACTTTTAGCATCAAGAATAACAAGTATGAGGAAAACAGAGTGGTTCTGAGGAGATCCTGTAGATTAGTACTGATCCATAGCCATGGATCATTTTTGATCCATCAGATTGATGGATCGAGTCATGTAACTTTTAGAACAACCATGTTTTTGCCTTATGGCCTTGGTTGTACTTAGTTTCTGGACTTTACGGCTGTCTCTACGAGTCTTCTATCTCGATAGATTTCAAGTCCTATTTGTCAAGTTAGTCTAGATACTGCCTGGTCAAAAGGTTGGATAACATTATGTTAGAGGGGTAGACCGGCTCTGATTTGCATGGGGTCGATAGGTTAGACCTTCGTTCATTTTCTAAAGGTGTTTTGTGGAAGGTGGTACCCCGGTGCCTTATCATTGTATGGAATCTAATTTTCAATACGTGACTTTATGGACTTAGTTTCTATATCTAATATGCTAGAATGTAATTAATATAACCATTTCGACTATGATTAAATATTTATTTTAAACCCTAGACATTATTATAACATCATTGCAATTCCTTTGAAAATGATTTGGTTATCATAAGGTAAAAGCCCATCCGTGTTTATGTGCGGCGTGTTCTTACGAGATACCTTTATTTTGGAAGGTTTTATAATAATAAAAATCCGTATGGTTTGTGTTTCTCAAGCTGGTTTACCGGACTGATTTAGGCATTAGTTTCTTATAATGCTTGGGTCAGCTTGAGAATATTTCCATATTTAGTTTAGGTGCTTTGGAGCTTCAGGAGACAAGCTGGATGCCTCCAAGATGTATTCATGTATCTTTATTTCCACTACATTTCTTATTTCGTATTTATCAGCATTTATAAGGATAGGATGTTATAACTGTTTAGGCTGATGATAAGTTAGGTTACTCTGATTGATGTATATAGAATACATTTTTCATTTTGTAAAGATTATGTGTATATTATGTATTACTCGTCACAATGTGAGATTTTGTTCTGTCTTTTCTTTCTTTCACCCCAACAATATGTTCTTTCAGTACTTGGATGCTCGGCATGTGAATACTGTGGATGTATTAGTATCAATTTTTGAGGGTCCAAAAGGTCTATTATTACACGATGGATCCTAAAGTCAACAACTATTTTAGGGTGACACCATCCAACGAAAGGATCACGGTAGCACCATCGCCTTCTTATGTTAAAATTCCGACTATTAAGTAAGATTGCACCTACTGGTTCGGAAAGTCACTTAATGGCATTTGGAAGTCAAACTGATCTGTATGATGCCCAAGTTATAGTGCAATGCAGATTATTTCCGACCACATTCTTCAGAGCAGCAGCAAAATGGTATCGCTGTTACAGAGAAAAGACAATCTATTCATGGGAACAATTCTCGTATGAGTTTTCCGCTCAATTTTGTACTGCAAAAGAACCTATAATTGAAGCGAGTATATAGGCTAACATAAAACAAAAACCATAGGAAATATTAAGAGACTATTTGTAGTGATTCAATGCAGAAGCTAACAAAGCAGAGAGAGTAAGCGATAAAGAGAAGTTAATGGCGGTCAAATCTGGTTTGATCGAGTATACACCATTTTGGAAAGAGCTATACATTCATGGGTACCGAGACCTACAAGGTTTTCACTTCCACGTTGATAAGTTTGTACAAATGGATAAGATATTCCATAAAAGGAGGAATCAAAGGGAAAAGAGAAACTTTTCAGTCCTGAATGAGAAAGGAAGACGGGAAGAGTTTGCCAAGGCAAATGCTGTTGAACTAAATCAGCCTATCTCCTATATATATGCTATTACAAAAGATGAACTCGATTACCTAGTTTCATTCAAAGTGAAGATCAATCCAAAACCAAACAGAGGAGGATATTATCATGCCTACCATAAGGTGAGTGGTCACAAAATGGATGAGTGTAGAGTCTTGGAAAGAATTATACAAAATATGATTAAGAAGGGAGTACTCAAAGAATATATAAAAATCGATCAAAAGCCCACCCATAATGAAAAGCCATCCGTCAACAACACTAACATTATGGAAAGCGAGCTTCCGCCTGGATTGCTATAGCTAATGAATCATATTGATGTGATCCATAGAGGACCACATGTAGCAGGATTGAGCAAAGAATCGAGAAGTGGGTATGTAAGAGAGGCTAAAGAGGGAATTTACTCAATATGTGATGAGCTTCCATTGAAGTCTTACGAAAACATGATCAAATTTCCCGATTTGAGTATAACACCTTAAGAGCTAAGAGGAATTCAACATCCCTACAATGACCCTCTTATGATGATTGCTCAAATAGGCATGTCACTTGTATCCAAAATTCTAATAGACATGGGCAACGCAGTGGATGTCATCTTTAAAGGTGCTTTTGAAAAAATGGAGATTCCATAAGAAAAGCTTAAACCTAGCCTGGAATTGATCTTTGGATTCAACAATAAAGGCTCTACTCTAATAGGTTAGATTAAACTGTTTATACAAATCGACACTCCTTCACATTCAAGAATGTCCGAGACATTGTTCATGATCATGGACCAGCCTTCCTACTACAATGCTTTATTTAGAAGGCTGGCTAGTGCTTTTGTATCACCAAATCATTTGTTGGTTAAGTTTCTTTGCAAGATAGGATGATGAACCGTTCGTGGTGAGTAGTTTAATTCTCATGAAATGTATTTTGCTACACTTTAGCGGTTTAATAAAATGAGGGGATCTTGCTACGGACTCGAGTCAAGTAAATGTAGTCAAAACTAAAAGCCCTAGCATATCAGTCCATAGGAACTGGTATCTAAGGCAAATAACCCAAATTTCCCTTTAGTTGTACACCAAGTGATCAACAGAGAAAGTGATCTCAAAGCGAGAAAGATAAAGTATGTTGAATTGAACCAAGTAGTGATGAGAATGAGGTTTTAGAGGAAATAGTCCTTGACATGGATTTGAGAAATGAACCAGAGACTGACAAATAATGGAAGCCTTAGAAGAAAGAAAATTAGATCCTCAAGACAACCAAAATATTGAAAATAGGTAATGGAATGAGCAAAAAAACCAAAGAGAAGCTGATCTTGTTTTTGTATTCAAGCATATATGTATTTGCATGGACCTACGCAAACATGGAAGGAATCGATCCATTTGTGATCTGCCACGTGCTCAACATCGACCCGAAGTTGTTCCAATAAGGTAGAAGAAAAGGTTGTTTGACAAGACCCGCACCGTAGCACTAAAGGAAGAGGTAAAAATGCTACCGGAAAATAGATTTATAAGAGGAGTGTTTTACATGAAATGGTTAGAAAATTAAGTATTAGTAAAAAAATCCGATGGGAAGTGGAGGATGTGTGTCGATTATACGGATCTCAAAAAATCATGCCCAAAAGATTATTATCCACTACCTAAAATCGACTGATTAGTGGATGCAAATAGCGGCCATAAACAACTATTTTTTATGGATGCCTATGCAAGATACAATAAGATTTCGATATTTAAGATTGATGAGGAATGGTGTGCACGTAAATGTGCATATTTTTACCACCATATTTAATCTATTTAAATTAAATAAATGATCATATCGGGTAGTTTAACTTGTTTAAACCAAATTTCATATTATTTTCAAATCGTCACATATTCATCTTCATCCAAGGGCAAAATGTGCATTTTTGTGCATATATTAATTTGAGAAAATTTAATTAGAAATTTATATATTATTTTATAGGAATTTGGCTTCATATACAAGTGGTTTCATGAAGATGTATGCATGCACAAAGAAGATACAAAGGAATGGAGATGGAAATAATTCAAAGGCATAATAATGGAGGACCCCACCTACCCACCTACCTTAATGTACAAATTAGAGGCTAATGCACATGCTTATGGAATTAATGGCTTCATGTACACTTAAATGATGATTAGTAGAAGCTAATGATTACTTGGCCTCCACACTTTCTCAAGGGTATTTTGGGCATTCCCCAAAAATATGAATTAGGGTTTAACACATGTATAAGTACCCCTTATGTTTCATGTAACCCTCTCTCCCTTAGTCTCTTTTAGTTTAGTTTAGGCTCACAAATAAACAAGCTCTTTTCTTTCTCTTTTCATGGCTACTTAGCCATTTTTATTTCATGTACTTTTCCTTTTTTTATGCAATGTAATTATTATTTGCTTTTAATTGCATGTTCATTTTCTTTCATGCTAGTAGTGTAGATTTTCTTTTATGCAATTAGAATAGTTTTTCCTTTCATTTAGCTTTCATTTTGCTTTCTTTTTGCTTTCATGTTGCAAGCTGCATTTGTTAATCAAATGACAAATATGAGAGGCTAAACCCTTCAATTTAGGTGTAATGAAGCTCTCTAATTATGTAGCTTCAACTATTTGTTAATTCATGCTCTCTTTTTGTGCTTAATGATGATGATAGAAATGGTTTACTAGTTGTTTTTGCTTTGAATTTGATAGCCTATATTGTTGACATCAAATAAGCTATGCTTAAACAATCACTAACACTAATTGCCTCTTCCTTAAAATATGATTATGGTAAAAGAAAGTGATTTGAAATTAAAATTTGATGGTCTACATTTCTAATCAATAGTTAATAGGCCATACTTAAAATAGATTTTATTTTTATTTTCATTGTCAAATTTCATGAAAGTTGGTAAGTGGTTTAAGGGGTGTGTTATAGTTTGATGGCTTATGTTGGATAATCAATAGCACAAATATGCCATACTTATGATAAACACATCAATTAAAGCACTAATGACTGAAAAGAGATATTATGATTTCATATGTGTTGAACTACATGATCTAGAGAGTGGATTTATTCTCTAAATTGTCATTTAACTCTTATATTTGCATCTATTTTCTTTTGCTAGTTTGTTAATTTTCTAATTCTCTAGCTTAACTTTCACTAGACTTTGATTTAATTTGATTGAATAGATTTTTAAAATCATCAATTCCCTGCGGATCGACCTGTATTCGCCACGTACTACAAGTGTACGCCATGCGCTTGCGGAAACTTTTCGACGGTTTTCTAACTCGATAGAATTTTCGTCGATTAACAAGTTTGGCGCCGTTGTAGGGAGTTGTCTTGATTTTGATTTTCTATTCTTCGAATTATTTTCTTTTGATTATATTGTGAGCTTGTTTTTTGTTTTTTTGGCATGTTCTAGTTTTCCATTTGCATTGCATTTTCTATTTGAAAAAAAAAGAAGAAGCATCCACAATTTCATTCCAAAAATAAATTTTCTTTTGTTCATTTACAACTTTCTTTTTTTCTTTACAACTTTACATTTACATTGACAAAAAAAATTCTCCATTTACAAGCTTGCACATACATTACTGTTACTGTGCATCTGTGCACTAATGACCTCTCTGCATACATAACTTCTCTGTTCTTTGCATTTCCCACCCTCTGTTCTTTGCATTCTCTTAACCACCATAACCACTGTCAATTGCCTAAACTTCATCACCATCTCTGCAATCTTCCACACTTCCCCCTGTCACCATTACATACCCACTGTTCCACCACTTAAAGCAACTACAATCACCAATCACTTCATACCCCTGTATTTATATCACTGCTCCTCCTTTAACTTCTGTCCAAACAACCCATCACCTTGCCTACTATCTGCCTGCTGTTACCACCTCACTGTGCAAGTTCATATATCTTTAACATCATGTGAAACGGCGACTTCTGACAACCTGTCCTCCTCCCAATATTGCCTCATACCCCACTTCACACAAACATATTTCCTCAACAAAGCAAACTACCTGATACTCATTACTACATTTGACAGCCACAACCACCATTACCACATTCGAAAGCATCCAAAACCACCATTACACCATTTACATTTTCTGTAAACTCCCTTCACTACACTATTGTTGTTCCACAAACATCACCAGAGAAAACCACTCACCACTGCCCTGTATTTCCTTCACCATCTCTACTACAACAACTCCCCTGACATCAACTCAATACTCCTCAACAACCATTCAAACAACTTACTCACCATTGTTCACATACCACCACAAATCGCGACAGCTGCAACTATTCTGCCATTTACATCAACCATACACCTATCTGCAGTTCAACACAACAATTACTTCAACATTATCCTTACTGATCAACTCCCCATATCACAGCACTCCACACCAGCAGTCATACACATCAACCAACAACCCAGCATACACACTTCAACGTTCAACTACCATACCACCAAGCTACAAACAATGCCGTTATTCTATTTTCAAACTGCTTCACTGTTGCGTGCATATCACAACCCAGGCAGCAACGACCATTACTTCCCTTCCACTAGGCAGCCGTCAAACAATTTTCATTTGACAAATCATTCCACACCAAATCAACCAGCTACCATACTTGTTTCAAACTGCTTGAACCACTTGTTGCTTGACCCAATCATCACTAACATCAAATAACTTGCAGCCTCAACCAACCACTGCTTCCATTCTTCCTTTCACCATCATTCTCCCCTCCACGCACTACCGATACAACCACTGCCGATAAAACTGCATTGCATCAAACAATACACAACAATTCCTGATTGCACATAGCCATCAAAGCACCGACTTGCTTTCTGCCCACCACCAAATCGCATCAGCAAACTTCCAATCCACTTCTTCGATCAAAACTACACACATCTACACCTGTCAACAAACCATCTTGTTGCAAGCCTTCTACACACACCACTTGCCAAAACTACCCAAAGCAAGCTACAGCTACCACAATTCAAACCAACTGCCACCAGTGCACTACATATCAACAGCAAATCCACAAACATCACTTCTGCCTTGCTACCCTCCTCTGCCTTCTCAAACCACAACACATCACAGCAGCTCAACCTTCTCGCTGTCTTCCAACTACACAATACATCAAACCAGACTGTCACTCAACGACAAATCCACCTCATCTCTACTCCATACACTCACAGTCATCTCCTACAGTTAATTCAATTTAATTACAAACTTGCATCAGTGCAACCTCTTAATTGATCAAACATCACTACACTGATTACAAACCATAGCATCTCATACATCCACACTGCATAGATACTTGTTCCACTGTCAAAACATTCTCCTATCTCCACTGTTCACATCTCTAGCACTCCCACCACTCACGAACCACCAGACTTATGACCACACTTCACTCACCACTTCTTCATTTAACAGCACAACATACCCCTATCCACCACAAAATCCCGCAAGTGCCTAAAAAAATTCAGAAAACAGCAGACTCAATTCCACAAACTCACAAACCCAAACTCCACTATCATCCTCTACCTCTCACCTGAGCCACTGCAGTTATACTTCCCCTCACCCATTGCGACTTCCACCTCAACAAAGAGCATTGAACAATCCCATCCGCTACTGCCACGAAACTGCATCACCGTGACCTCGGCGAGCATCCAAACCCATACTTCCTGGCCACAGCAACCCAAAGTCGCCATCGAACTGTAACTCATACCGATAAACTCCTCCAACCAATCCTTCCTCGACAACCAAAATAACAATCGAACCACCTCCTCAAATCGCCATTAATTTCTAATCAACTTTGAAGCGGTTGCAATTGAAAATTGAATTTGGGTAGAGGAGTTCGATTTATTTATTTATTCTTAGGCTTTGAGCGAGCGATAAACAGATAGGGAATTGACCATGAGTTTGATTTATTTGCTTGGGAACGATAACAAGGTTGGAATAGTATATGTTTAATTTTGGGCCGGGCCCTGCTTTTTTATAAAAAAAATTTCTTCTATTTACCAATTATTCTTCCTTTTCTATTTTAAAAGAAAAAAAATTGCAAGTAAGTTCTTTTGTATTTTGTTTTATTTTCAAAGGTTTTGTTTTTAATTTTTTTTTTCTAGTTTAATTTATTTTTAGTTTGTTTTAGTCTCTTCGTTTAGTTTAATTTGTTTTTAGTTTAGTTTGTTTTTAATTTGTTTTCAAAAAGAATTTTTTTAAAGTAAAACTTCACTTTTAAATTTTGTTTCCTTTTCAAAAAAAAAACCTATACACATATTTTGTTTTTAGTTCAGGTTGCCAAAGTAGAATTGCAGAAGGAGCAGAAGTGCTTGTTAAAATAAATTGCTTACGTGCTGAGCTTGCCAAAAAAAACTGCTTGCTTATTTATAACTTTCTCTCTATTTGCCTTGCATTGTATATATCTATTGTTTTTGTTTGTCTTGCATTTTTGTTTACTTGCATTTTAAAAAAATATTCAAAAAACAAAAAAAAACAAAATCCATTCATAGTTGCATTGTTAATACACATTTAATTTCTGCTTTGCATTTCATCCTAGATTTTGATTAATAATAACGATTAGACATCGATAACTTTTAATTGTATATTGGCAAGTGTCTTCTTTGAACAATATAATTTCTTGGTGTCTAGGCTATGGCAGAGTAATAACCATTTATAAATATTACGGTAACTCGTAAATATTATAGTGGTTGTTCCTCTAAAGGTACATAAACCTTCGGCTGCATTGCTACGGTGATTCGTGGTGCATCGATAACTCCTGCCTGTTACCTGGTTGAGAACTATCTTGTTGATTTAAGACAAAGTGTGATTATACAATTTTGAGTTAACTTAGGATAATCATTTGTAATTAACCATTGCATTCATTTAGTTGCATTAGTTCATGCATATTTAAAAAAAAATTCAAAATCCAAAACAAAAAAATTGTAAATATTCCTTTCCAATTTTTTAAATCCTTTCTTTTGAATTTTTTTTCAAAAACAAAAATCCAAAAAAAATTTACTTATTTTATTTTAGAAAATCAAAAATCCAAAAAATATATATATAATATTTTCAAAAACAAAAAAAATTTGAAAATCAAAAAAACAAAAAACCAATTTCCCTTTTGAAAAATTTTATTTGTAAATATTTTTCCTTTATATAAAAAAAAGAAAAAAAACGTTCTTGAAAATGTCAGAGTTTCCCCACTCATTTGAATTTTACAATAGTTGTGAAAATCAATATAATCCATACGATTTCACTCCAAATTCGTATGGATATTTTAACGACAACTATTCTTTAAACAATTCAAATTTTGAACAACAAAATTTCCAAAACGATGACCAATCCTCGAATCTCGAAAAGAGCATTTCGTCTTTACTTGAAATCTCCACACAACAAAATCAAATGATAAATGATTTTTGTAATTCATATTTGGGCAATGATTCAAATCAAAGTTTTCAAAATAATCAAAATTTGAATTCACTTCAAAATTCAAACGATTTCGAGTATAACCCATGCCAATTCAATTTTAAACTCCAAAATGAATTTCAAAATCAAAACGAAAATGTGATCAACTTTTCAAATAATTTTGGCAATGAGAATAATCTCGACTATGATGCATGTGAAATTTTTTGTTCTCAACAAATCCAAATCAAAAATCCTCAAGCTAATAATTATAAATTGGATTTTGTTGAACAAATGAATGAAATTTACGATGATCACACGGATTCGTTGTTTGAAACTTATATGAAACAACGTGAACAATAAAACCAAATCCCAACGTGTGACGAGTTAAGTAATAATCCATCTTTTACCCTTCAAATAACAACTTTTGAAATTGAAAATAATAATCTTAATGAAGTTGTTGAAAAAACAGTAATTGAGTTGGATTTCAATTCTTTTAAGGTTGTGGAACCAGATTTAAAATTCGATCTTACTTTTCTCGATTTCGAAAATTTGAATACAACAACTTTGGATTTTGAACTTGAGATACGCAAGGAAGTTGTTGATAATCTAACAAAGGAAGACGAATTTATTGAACACAAATTTTTTGGACTTTTGGATGATGAGTTGTTAAATTCCGACGAGGAAGATTTAAATCACCACTTTGTTTTTGAAATCAATAATTTTGAAGAATTTTTCAATGACAAACTTGAATTTCAATTTGGTGAAAATAAACTTGAATTTCAACCAATCGTTATATCTACCCCAAAAATTATTGAAACCAAAACAACTGGTACGATTTTTAATAAAACGACATTCATTTTGCCAAAATCAACATTCAACTTTGAAATGTTTTATGGTTTGGTTTTCCGAGCTTAAGCAGTGTCTCGCATATTTGACGAGACAAATGAATCAGTCTTTGGAAGACCCTTTCAATTAATTTTTGATGATATACTTTCTGATCTTGTGTAAATACCGTTAATTTTCATTTAAATAAAGGTCATGTTTTTATTTTTATTTTTCTCCTTCCACTTGGGTTGACTGTGGGGACACAGTCAAAATCAAGTGTAGGGGGGGACCCATCATCATTTTCGATTTTTCATGGTTTATTTATTTTTATTTTCTTTCCAAAATTTAAAAGAAAAAAATCTCAAAAACAAAAAATTTAGCATTTTTGATTTATTTTTAAAGAAACACTATAGGATAAATATATGGTTTTGGTTTATTAAATTGAAATTTTTGAAAATTTATTTGTCTTAACAAAAATAAAAAATGAAGTTTGATTACAAATAACAATGGTTTAACTAGTATATAGGAAGATTCATATGTGTTAATTATGAAATACATCCTAATTGAAAATCTTTGTTTTAAAAAGTGGTGAATTCAAATAAAAGGATATAACATTATTTTTGTCTTCTAAGTTAAATGGTGCTAAGATGATTTTGCAAAACTCACACTTTCTAAAAAAAAGTATAAAAAAAACTTTTGTATATATGTACATATTTTTAACACCTAGAGTCATGTGTTCACACACGTGTGTTCACTCGCCATGCTCTGTACCCTTCTCACGTAAGCCCGAAAGGCAGTGTACGATCGGTATATCTAGCCTCGGTTTATCTGAGTTAGGTGTGTGTATATAAAAAATTATTTTACTAATAACGCCTACAGTCAATAAGTGTTCACACTTGTATGTTCACTCGCCACACTTTGTATTCCCCTCACATCAGTCTGCAAGGCAGTGCATGGGTAATATATCTGGCCTCAGTTTATCTGAGTTAGGCATATGTAAATATTGTTAATATCAGTATAATTTTCAAAAGAAAAATGGAGAGAGTAAGCATATGAAATCCAAGCACTATTTTTACTTAGTTGATTTGACTTGTTATAGAAAAGAAATGAAAATACCACTTTTATGAACTTTAATAATCGATAAGAATCCATTTCATAGTTACACTACGTAATCAACTGAAACAACGAGTTAAACTATTGTCAATTTGTTATGTTAACTTGATTTTTGTTCGAAATTTTGACGAGTAAATGACTTAAATTTTCAAGATAATGACCAAAAATTATATTTAACTTATTTGTGTCTATTTAAATGTAAATCTTTCATTTGTAAATATTTCCAAAAACTTGCATTCATCTCTTTGTAAATAAATCTTGCATTGTGTAAATATTTTCATCCTATATTTGGATTTTGTGGGTAGTATCCGCTGAAAACCCTCACGAGACAACACTCGTCCTACTGGGGACACCCAGAGGTTTAACGGCTTGTTGCATACGCTCAATGCAATCGTGCTCCCTACGAAAATGGATTTATCTTAGTTTTCCTTTATTCGAGGATCAATAAAAAGATAAGTGTGGGGGTATTTGATGTGCACGTAAATGTGCATATTTTTACCACCATATTTATCCTATTTAAATTAAATAAACGATCATATCGGGTACTTTAACTTGTTTAAACCAAAATTCATATTATTTTTAAATCGTCACATATTCATCTTCATCCAAGGGAAAAATGTGCATTTTTATGCATATATTAATTTGAGAAAATTTAATTATAAATTTCTATATTATTTTATAGGAATTTGGCTTCATATACAAGTGGTTTCATGAAGATGTATGCATGCACAAAGAAGATACAAAGGAATGGAGATGGAAATAATTCAAAGGCATGATAATGGAGGACCCCACCTACCCACCTACCTTAATGTACAAATTAGAGGCTAATGCACATGCTTATGGAATTAATGGCTTCATGTACACTTAAATGATGATTAGTAGAAGCTAATGATTACTTGGCCTCCACACTTTATCAAGGGTATTTTGGGCATTCCCCAAAAATATAAATTAGGGTTTAACACATGTATAAGTACCACTTATGTTTCATGTAACCTTCTCTCCCTTAGTCTCTTTTAGTTTAGTTTAGTTTAGGCTCACAAATAAACAAGCTCTTCTCTTTCCCTTTTCATGGTTACTTAGCCATTTTTATTTCATGTACTTTTCCTTTTTTATGCAATGTAATTATTGTTTCCTTTTAATTACATGTTCATTTCCTTTCATGCTAGTAATGTTGATTTTCTTTTATGCAATTAGAATAGTTTTTCCTTTCATTTAGCTTTAATTTTGCTTTCATGTTGCAAGCTACATTTGTTAATCAAATGAAAAATATGAGAGGTTAAACCCTTCAATTTAGGGGTAATGAAGCTCTCTAATTATGTAGCTTCAACTATTTTTTAATTCATGCTCTCTTTTTGTGCTTAATGATGATGATAGAAATGGTTTACTAGTTTTTTTTGTTTTGAATTTGATAGCCTATATTGTTGACATCAAATAGGCTATGCTTAAACAATCACTAACACTAATTGCCTCTTCATCAAAATATGATTATGGCAAAAGAAAGTGATTTGAAATTAAAATTTGATGGTCTATAATTTTAATCAATAGTTAATAGGCCATACTTAAAATAGATTTTATTTTCATTTTCATTGTCAAATTTCATGAAAGTTGGTAAGTGGTTCAAGGGGTGTGTTATAGTTTGATGGCTTATGTTGGCTAATTAATAGAAAAAATATGTCATACTTATGATAAACACATCAATTAAAGCACTAATGACCGAAAAAGAGAGATTATGATTTCATATTTGTTGAACTACATGATCTAGAGAGTGGATTTATTCTCTAAATTATCATTTAACTCTTATACTTGCATCTATTTTCTTTTGCTAGTTTGTTAATTTTCTAATTCTCTAGCTTAACTTTCACTAGACTTTGGTTTAATTTGATTGAATAGATTTTTAAAATCATCAATTTCCTGCGGATCGACCCGTATTCGCCACGTACTACAAGTGTACGCCGTGCGCTTGCGGAAATTTTAATTTGAAATTTTTCGATGGTTTTCTAACTCGATATAATTTCCGTCGATTAATAAGGAACATATAAGCTTTGTCACTGATTGGGGAAAGTACCACTACAAAGTAATGCCATTCAGGTTGAAGAATGCATGGGAAACATATCAACGACTTGTGATTTGAATGTTCAAAGATCAAATAGGTAGAAATGTGGAAGTTTATGTTAATGATATATTAGTAAAATCTAAGAAAGTGGAGAATCATGTAGAAGATTTAAGTGAGTTGTTAAAATTATCAAGGAAGTATAAAATGAAATTAAATCCATAAAAGTGCTCCTTCGGAATCCAATCTAGAAAATTCTTAGGATATACTATAAGTGATAGAGGAATCAAAATCAACCTAGACCAAATAAAAGCTATTAGAGATACGGCACCACCTAAAACGTGCAAGGAAGTGATGAGACAAAATGGACGAGCTGCAGCCCTTAGTCGGTTTATGTCCAAAGCAATGGATAGATGTATCCCTTTTTTCTATGTAATAAATAAAAAGAAGTCCTCGAATGGATGGAGGAATGTCAAAAGGCTTTTTAGGAGTTGAAAAAATCATTTAGAATCACCTCCGATAATTTCGAGCCTTATAGATGAAGAAGACTTGTTTCTATACATGGTTGTATCAGAATATGCCATCACCTCGGTTTTGGTAAGAGAGGAAGATGGAATCCAATTCCCAGTTTACTACATGAGTAAAAGATTGAAAGATGCCAAGACTAGGTACCCGGTTATAGAAAAGTTAGCATATTGCTTATTGTTGTCAGCGCAGAAGATAAGATCTTATTTCCAAGCTCATCCAATCAAGGTTCTAACCAACTATCCACTAAGGAAAATTCTAAGTAAACCCGAAGTACCAGGAAGGTTGACAAAAAGGGAATGGAGTTGAGCCATTATGATATTAAGCACCTACCCAGGACATTAATCAAAGGACAAGCTTTAGTAGACTTTGTTGTGGAATGCACAAAATTTATCGAGGATCGGTCAAAGAAAGAAAGAAACTCGAACCGAAGTGGTAGTCATACGTTGACGGAGCACCAAACAAGCAGGGTGTGTAGGAGTAGGTTATGTTGTAATTACCCCTAATGGAAACAGAGTTCACTACACCATCAAATTAGGTTTCCTAATAACCAATAAGGTAGCAGAATATGAGTCAATGATTATGGGATTAAACTTGGCATGGTAACTCAAAATTCCCAAAATCAAAATATTCAACGATTCACAATTAATGATAAACCAATCGAACAAGACATTCCAAACTAAAGATACTCGATTATCCCAATATGTTAAAAGAATCCATGAGATGTTGGTTCATTTTGAGGATTTATGCATACACCAAATACTAAGGGAAAAGAATGTGCACGCGGATTCTTTAGAAAAGCTAACAAGTTCACAAGATGCATCGAAGGTCAAAATCATACTTACTGGATTTTAACCAAATCCAAGTATCAAAGAAGAGAAAGAAGAATTAGGTAAAGAAATTTTGGTCCTAACTAGATCTCAAGTCCGTTTACAATCAAATAAAAGGAAAATCCCAGAGAGAATAGTGATGTCAAAAAGGATCTAGAAAGGATAGGAACTCACAAAAATACATACGTCAAAATTGGATGACACCCTTGGTTGAATATATTGAAGAGGGAATCTTGCTAAAAGAAAAGAAAGAGGCACAAGAACTGAGGTATCAAACCCCCTCGTACACCATAGTTGATGGAATATTATATGGGAAAGGATATTCAATGTCTTACTTAAGATGTGTCACACCGAAAACGAGCATGAGATTGCTAATGGAAGCACATAAAGGATTTTGCCGAGATTATTCCAATAGGATAAAACTAGCCAAGAAATTAATAAAACATGGGTATTATTGTCCCCGAATGGCAGAAGAAACCATAAAATATGTCAAAAGGTGCTACAAATGCCAAAAATTCTCTAAAATCCCACTACTCCCTCCGAGCAACCTAACTACCATTTCTAGTTCATGGCCCTTTAACGTGTGGCAAATTAATCTGATCGGTCCTCTCCTACTATTAAGAGAAGGAAAAAATTTGTTGTGGTAGCAAATGATTATTTTATCAAGCGGGTGGAAGTTGAACCTCTGCCTAACATAACCTCCGAAAAGGTTCTAAAGTTTGTTATCAAAATTATAGTGACAAGATTTGGGCTTCCAAACAAGATTATTTCTGATAATAGAACCCAATTCAAAGCGAGGGTTCACTCACTTCTGTGAAAAGAACGGATTCACAAAAGGTTATTCATCATTAGCTCACCCAAAGGCCAACGGGGCAGTAGAGGCGGCAAATAAAACAATAAAGAACATTTTGAAGAAATGAATAGGAAAAGCCAAAGGGAATTATGTAGATGGACTTCCTCTTATCTTATGGTCATACCAAACATTTTCAAAGACTACTACTGGACAGACACCATACTCTTTAACCTATGGATTTGAGGCAATGTTATCAGTCGAAGTCAAAGTCCCCTTATGTCGAAGAATTGCTTATAACTATGAGACACATCAAGATTTAAAAAAGGAATCACTTGACTTGATTAACGAATTGAGGGATCAAATTGCTTTCGAACCACAGAATATCAATGCAAGATCACAGAATATTATAATTCAAAAGTGAAAGAAATGACGTTAAGAAAAGGATATTTAATTTTGAGGAAAATGATGGTAAACACAAAGGACCCCACAGACGGCTCCTCTAGACCAAATTGGGAAGGTCCACTTGTCATTCACGAGGTAATCCCGCCAAGGAAATACTAATTAAGTAAACTCGATGGAAATGTGATATGAAGGACTTGGAATGTCAAACACTTGAGGCCATATTTCACAACATTGAATGAATAAAGTAGATTACCTAGAATGACTTACTGGATGAAAAAGGAATCCTATCTAAGTTATTGCCTCTGGAGGTGAAGTGCATGCGTTCAAACTTAACTTTCGACCTGACGAGGTTGGTAACATTGATGAATGAAGGCATCCTTGCATCTGGCAGAGGATGAAAAGCCTTTAGTTCTGCTTTTAGGCCTAGCCAAGGCAACCATCCAAAGAGTGATGGTCAATTAAGCCCTTGATACTGCCCCCGGGCCTGGTCAAAGCACCCATCCAAGGGAAATGGACGAAAAGCCTTTGGTTTCGTCTATGGGTCTGACCAAAGCAACCATCCAAAGAGTGGCGGTCAATCAATCCTATGATCCTACCGTTGGGCCTGGTCAAAGAACCCATCCAAGGAAGATGGACTAAAAGACTTTGGTCCCACCTTCAGGCTTAGCCAAAGCAACATCCAAAGAGTGGTGGTCAATTGAGCCTTTGATCCTACCGTCAGGCCTGGTCAAAGCACCCATACAAAGGAGAAGGATGAAATGCCTTTGGTCCTGGACAAAGTAATCATCCAAAAAGTGATGGTTAATTAAGCCTTTGATCTCGCCATCGGGGTTGGCCAAAGCATTGATCCAAGGAAGATGGACGAAAATCCTTTGGTCCCGCCTTCAAGCCTGGCAAAGCCAACATCCGAAGAGAGATGGTCAATTAAGCCCTTAAATCTGCTATTGGGCCTAGTCAAAGCACCATCCAAGGTGGATGGTTAATAGAAACTCTAATGATCAAGCAAGGACTATAAAAACAAACATCCAAAAAAGGATGATCAACCGAACTCTTAGTTTGATGAACAACCAAACTTAAAACAGGCAAAGGACAAAATGCATTTTTCTGATACTCCAGAAATTATTACCTTATCACAACACCATACTATTCTAATAAAAGCTACTATTAAAGGATTTTAAGTGGATTTCCTTCCTTAATTCATTTTTCAAACAATCTTATTTGACTAAGCATGTGTGTGTGTAATATATTCGGTTTTTGCATCAAATGATTTCCAAACAAAATTATGAAATCTTTTGTAAGGGTATCTTTAAGCGGATTCATGGGAAATTCTTCAACATAAAGAGTATTTTCAGTAAGAACAATTATTTTAAATTAAAGGATAGCAAAACTTATGAATTTTTAAAAATCTTTTTAGAAAGCCATAGTGTTAAAGAGTAAATGTTATAGCAAGATGGAGTAGCACAAGCAATCACCAATGAAGAGTAAAGCACCAAGGAATGATAATTGAAAAAAGAACAATGCAAGAACAGAAGTTTACTTAAGCCAAAGCATAAGAAACTTCTTATACAAGGAGGTGGCAAGTGTTACACCCAAAATTCCAAGAATAAGTTTTAAAGGCATTATGCCTTATTTTTTGGGTGCTTCATATGTTAATGGAAGCTATCGTGCCTAA
This sequence comes from Allium fistulosum, assembly GCA_030737815.1. Lineage (NCBI taxonomy): Eukaryota > Viridiplantae > Streptophyta > Magnoliopsida > Asparagales > Amaryllidaceae > Allium > Allium fistulosum. Next base: position 427,244,557 of record CM060903.1, read on the forward strand.
TTTAATCCACCGCGTGTAGTTAAAGCCATCACGTGTAGGTAAAGCTGTAACAATCGCTTTTTTGACCCCTGAATGTCGACACTAAATACAACCACGGTATTCGTGTGCCGAGCACCCAAGTGCCATAAAGACTGAAAGTTAGGGTAAAAGAAAAGAAAAGGAAACGGAAAAAGAAAGAAGACCATAATATTATAATCTCACATGCAGAATAATAATATATACTATCTCATAAGTGCGGTACAAAGTGTTAGTCCAACACTCATGAACGAGTTACAAAAACACTAAGTACTACTATCAACCTAGACAGTTATAACTACCAATCCTTATAATTATGAATACATATATACGTAATAGTAAATGAAAATGAAGATAGGTAGACAGCTAGATAGATGGAAGCCTCCAGCTTGTCTCTATAAGCTTGAAGCATCCAACTTTGAAACCTACTTTACTTGAGCTACTCAAAAGTTCTCACGAGGAATTTTGGGAAAAACAAATGCCATGTGTCAGATCTAAGTCTGGCATAAGAAACTCAGAAATGCGTATAAACACATAACAGTGCTTTTGAGACCAACCGAATCACCGGATTGGTTTTCCCCTCAAAAGGACCTAAGTCAATTGATACATTAAGTGATATTATAGATAATGTCTAAGATGTGTAATATAAATATGAAAATAGCTGTGATGCTTACATTAGTCACACCACAACATATTAGAGTACATTTAAAACCGCTAAAGTACATTTGTAAATATGGATTTTCCACAAAGACCTCCACAGTAAACTGAGATCGATCTCCTATGACAAGGATAATAAAATACCTTTCGAGCATCATATATCTCTAGATAATATATACCATAAGGTAAACACAACTGGCCCAACATCTGAACACTTTCATGAACAATGTGAATCGAGTATCAACAGCTCCCTCTAGCATCATCTATAAGCATACTCTAGATAATGGAGTTGATATACCCTCGTGGGTTAGCTAAACCCGAGATGTTGCATCCTACTCTATCTTTAGTCATTTTTATGATATTGAGGTTACGTTCGACATCTTTCACAAGAATCTTCATTACTCGAAGAATAACCCGTTTGATAAATGCTAACGCTGACTCTCCCTTAGCCTTAACCTTAGGATGTGACAGTGCAACTCTATAGCATTTATCTGAAGTGTTAATATTGACCTCTCCCTCGGATTTAACCATAGGATATGATAGTGCAACTCTATAATACTTTGCTTCGATGATCTCTTCCAAAACTGATATGTATACAAGTTTTGAAGTGGTATTTGGTAAGTAAACGCTTACCGATCCCAGACTTATCAAAACAAATCGATGAATTTCTGGTTAACTCAATTTTGGTTCTTTAAAAATTAAGTAAAAGCTAGGGACGTTTCATACGAATACTCCTCCCCAGAGGTTCTCAAAGTGTATGAAGCCATGAATCTTTTTTTTTACTTCTCAAGTTGATTCGGTCCATTTCGGTAGTCGACTACTCGACTATCGAGGTTCAAACAATTGCTTATGTAAATCAAGGTTCATACACTTAACACATTTTCGACATTCAAACTTAACTATTCCTCTATCAAGAAAGAAGTCGGTAAGTTAGAGCACTATTGTTCCATCCCTGCTTGAACATCAACCTTGACTCCCACAAATAAAGAAGCCTACCTTGTTTGGCTTTTAGTGTTAAGCATAGTACTAATAACATTCCATATGCAAATTTAACTACACGTTTATTTTCACAATGAAACTTCTCGTCCCTTCTTCCAAAGTTTATAGTTTTATAAAATAAATTAGAAATGTTTTTAAAATGATGGAGATAAATATATAATATTTATAAAGTTACTATATTAAATAGAATTTAAAATAAGCTTAAAGAAGAAAAGTAAAATAAAAACTCTTTATACTTTTGTAAAATATCAAACTAGTTTTATAAAGTTATATATGAATAAAATACCTTTTAAAATACTTATAAATAGTTTAAAAATAGTTATAGAAAATATTACTTTACACTTAAGATTGATTTGAAAACCTCTACCACTTTAACGAAATAAACAATTTTTGTAAATATAATATGAAAACCTTTACTTTAAAATCTATATAAATTATTTAAAATTATATTAAAACTTCAAACATCTTTTGAAATACTTGTATAATATGAAACTCCTTTCGAAAAGATTTTGTACAATAGCCAAAATCTTAACATTTTAAACTTACTAAAACTTGTTTTTCCAAAGTGCATCCATAGCGACTATCGCTATATGGACCATAACTTTTGTAACTTTGTTTTAAAAATAAAATAGCTTTTAAACTTCATTTCTTATTATCTTTTATATTACTATAAGTATAGAAAATATGTCATTCAAAAATATTCAAATAATAGAGTTTAAAAAGTGAGATAGAAGAGAAGGGATTTAAAGTGCGTTTATGGCGACTATCGCTATATGGACAATTCCATATCACATTCAAATTAAAACAGTATCAATCACATATAAATATATGATTCTAAACTTCAAATCACAACACAGAGAAGCATGGAATAACATGTACACAAAATATATAAGCAAGTAGAAAGCAAGTAAATGCAACAACACCAAATTACTTCTATAGCGACTATCTCCATAAAGGCAATAACAAATCTACTCTATTACATATGCTCTTTTAATATTCAAGTTCAAAGTCCATCCTATATGCCATTACATATGCTTAATATTACAATCCAAAGTCCAAGTTCAGATTCCAGTTACATATATGCTCAAATAAACAAACAACAATCAAAGGCCTTCCAAAGCACAAAAAGTACAAAATCACATGTTTTCAAAGCACACAAATATGAGTTTATAACTTTAATTAATTAGGGTATGTTATAATAGTTTATAGCAAGCGAAATTGTCAAGTTACAGTTTTCATTCAAGGAGTGAGATAACTCACTTTTCTACCAAGTCTAAGCTAGTTCTTCCTACCTCAACCTTGCAACAACACAACAAACTCCTACCTTCAACCCTTAAGCACACGAACAAGGCTAGAAGCCTTCATATAGCATGACCAAAGAGAGGAAAGGCCTAGAAGTGCATGACCAAGCAAAAAATTCCTAATATTGGGTACGGCCTTGGTGTATTCCAAGAGAAATGCTCCAAAACTTTGACTTCCAAGATGGTGGAAGTTGATGATATGCTATTTAATGATGATAGCAAGAGTTTGGAGATGTACTAGCTTGTTTGCAGTTACTTTGTTTTAAGAAAAGATGAGATTAGAGCGAAAGAGTGGTTGCTTTGAGTTGTGAATTTTCTAACAAATGAAGGGAGTCTTGCATGCTTATTTATAGGCTTTAAAAATGTGTCAAATGACCTTCCATACCCCCATATGGCCAGCCAAAGAGGAAGCTTCCTCCCACCTTCCATCCCTAGATTCATGCCTAGATTTATGCCTTGTTTGTGTGCCATGTCTCATGCCTTAAATCCTATTACTTTGTCTCCTTATGTCCTACTTAATTTTTATTAACTTGTTATGAAAAGAGAGATAGTTTAATTCTTATTAATTTGTTCATAAGCTACTATACAAGTCTAAATAATTTAAACAACTTTTATGAACAAAAAGTTGATTTTTAATAAAACGTTTTACGGTCACATTTCGATATTTCTTCAAAGTATATATTTTTGTAAACACATTTCACAAATAAGTTTTCTAGCATTAATTATTAATTAAAAAGTATTTATCAAGGTTATAAATTACATTTTTAGTACTTAACCCTTTTTCAAAAGTTTAGATATTCAAAGATGAAGTGTTCGAAACTACGGACCGTTACATCCTCTCCCACTTAAGATATTTCGTCCTCGAAATTCAAACAAGAACAACACAAGCAGATTAGAAGAAATAGTGCATATATAGAATACTGCTCAAACTACATATAAACCGTGATTCAAGCTAAGTGACTCCCCCATATGCAGTGAGTACACAACAAAAGATAAGCTACAACATAAATTACTAACTAAGAAACAACTCAGGATAAGAGGCTCTAATACTATCCTTTATCTCCCAATTACAATCTCAAATATCCTCACTCCACTACACCTTAGCCAATTCCACAACCTTAGTCCTCAATCTCTTCGTATCAAAGTCAACAATACTAATATGATGTCTCATTATGGTCAAGTCGGACTTAACCTCCAAATCCTCCTGCTGTGACGGCTCAATAATCAAAGTAGGATCATGTATATACTTATGTAGATGGGAGACATTAAAAACATCTTGTATACCTAATAATCTAATCGATAACTCAACTTGATAAGCAAGAGTGCCTATCCTCTCAAGTATCAGAAAAGGTCCAATAAAATGGGGAGTTAACTTCCCTCCCTTCCTGAACCGGACTACACCTCTCATCGGATAAACTTTGATGAACACAAAGTCCCCGACTGAGAACTCCAAATTTCTACGCCTAAAATTTGCATAACTCTTCTGCCTGCTCTGAGCTACATTCAAGTGCCTTCTAATCTCCGCTATCTTATCTGTGGTCTCACGAATCATATCTAGTCCAAGCATTAAGCGATCTCCCAGCTCTACCCAACATGATAGAGACCTACAAAGCCTTTCATACAATGCCCCGAAAGGCGCCATCCCAATGCTTGCCTAAAAATTGTTGTTATAAGAAAATTCAATAGGTGGCAATGATCCTCCCATGAACCTCCAAAGTCCAAAATGCAAGCACGAAGTAAATCCTCCGAAATAGGATTTACTCTCTCAATTTTCCCATCCGTCCTAGAGTGATAAGCTATGCTCAAATTTGGCTCCGTCCCAAGTGCATCATGTAAACCCTTCCAAACTGACTAGTGAAGATCAAATCTTGATCACTCATGATATCACGTGGAATGCCATGAAGCCTAACAATCTCTCTAACATACAACTGAGCCAAACTAGATGCCATCCTCGTTGCTTTAACTGGTAAGAAGTGTGCACTATTGGTTAACCTATTAACAATAACCTAAATGCCTTCATTACCTTTCCTTGATCTAGGCAACCCGTCGATAAAATCCATAGAAATCTACTCCCACTTTGGAACCTCAAGTGAATAAAGTAAACCGGCCATCTTCTTGTGACTAACCTTTATCTGTTGGCAATCAACACATCTGCTAACAAAGGTAGAAACGTCTCTCTTTATACGCTTCCACTAAAAAGTACGTCTCATATCCCGATACATCTTAGTGACCCATGGATGTATCGTCAATCTAGAACAATGGCTCTACATAAAAACCACCTACCTAATACCATCAACATTCGGAACACACAAACTACCGTTCATCCTCAAAATTCACGGTCATCTACCTCAAATCCTACAAACTTCTCTAGAGCTACATTCTCGCTAACGGATTTAGTTATCCGAGTGAGACAAACATCCTTCTGATGGTCACTCCCATGTGATGAATAAGATTCGGACAAACCTCCACATTACCCATAATGTAACATCCCCTACTTTGAGGCCCGAAAATAAGCGCTACTGATGATGTAGTCATCAAGAACATTATTTTCTGATGACAAAATAAGGTAACGTTAATTGTATCAACATCAGAAGTACATGAATATGAAAATTTTCAAAACTCAATTCGTTAAATAAATTTTCACTTTATATTTTTAAAATAAAATTTCACATTCATTACATAATCTCATTCGATCCCACGTTTAGAGAAAATATAATAATTACAAAATATTCCAAGAGCGACATATAAAGATGCCCCTTGGTTGATCAGATTCTAATACTTGACAGCTATAACTTTTATCATTACACTCATTCAAATAAGGAACAATATAGCGGAAAATAAAAGCTCCTAATAATAGCTAGCTTGCTTCCTACACGTCTTCGGAAGCTTATTCGTCTAACCTGGAAATCCCTACTCTCGACTTACTTAAATGAATAGCCAAGAGTTTAGGGGGAAAACAGAAACTTGGGTCCGACAAAAATTCTGGTGTGAATAATAATATACCATCTCGAACCAAAATAGATATCTAGTGAGACTACGCCGCTCAGTAGAACGAGTTATCTCCTCACTAGTACTTATCCAAAATATGTCGACCATAATCGTGCGCTATATGGGTAAATGCGACCATCTATTTTTAAAGGGTTATGCATTCCCAAAGTTTATCCATCCCATAAAACTGACAATCTGTCTCTAATCATAATTTTCCTGGGGTTACTATGAACCCAATGGTTTTGCTGGTCAACCAATAACCTATCGGGCTGACTTGGGCCGTAACTTAACTAGATATTCGAAAATCTCCAAATACGGTTAGAGTAAACCAAACAATCTCCTGGTATAGTTAGGAGTGATCAATAATAATCTTCAAATACAATTAGGAGAATCCCCAAATACGATTAAGGGAAAACAACTTAAGGAATATCGTGAATATATAAAGATATGAGTTCACTTCTATGCATACAAATCCTTCTAGTCTCACTAATGATAACGCCCTACGCACTGTAATCGCGGACCTTTACCAACCAGGGACTAATGGCTAAAGCATAGGGCACGACCCTACACCATTCCTACTTAAAGCCTTATCTGGTTTTAAATCTATGAGTCATATCTTTTTGACCAGTTCAGGGTATCCTAACATATTAGATCTATCTGATCTTCTAGGTGCAATTCTTGTTAGAACTGGGCTAGCCCGCAATGGAAGAAATAGATGAATTTCAAATATTTACCATTTTGGATCTTTAATGGGTCTATGAAGTCTAAATACATTTAGATCTTCTGTACATCTTCTTTTAAATAAAATCAATAATTTATTTTATTTGGTGAAAAAAATATATTTCAAAAGGGTTAGAATATTATATAAATTAAAATGAATGAGTGTATCAAATACACCCATATGTGTAGCAGTTACTTATTAGAATAAATATGAGAAGGAAACCTTTAGTTTCCTTCTCTAATAGTTATGCAATTAATTAAGGAAGTAAACAACATTAATCGAAGAGAGAGAAACCTCTCATTTTATCTTTGATTAGATTGATAATATGTTAAATAAACATGTTAGCATTTCAATTGAATGTTTTATTAGGAATGGATTAGTCCAATTTGATTTGATTAATTACAAATGATTCTGAGCACATCACATGCACACGTGTATATAGTATAAGTGCAACATATAAAAGTGTACAAAGTTAATGTAAACATTGTATAGGTGTTGGGATTTACACCAATATGGACACATTTCCCTTCTACATATGCCTTTGTCATCCTAAACATGAATAATTTTATTTATTTATTAATATATAAATACATACATACATATATATACTGAAAATACACACATACATATATGTATATACATATACAATTAATGTTTAGCATAGCAGTTCTAATAAAATAGATTTCATTTCAATTACAAGCAGTAAATCAAAGAATATTAAGGTTAATGAAAATGGTTTGAAATAATTGTGAAAAGAATCCTTCCTTTTTAAGCAAAGATATAATTTTTAATTAGATGGAATTGCAAATCATGGAATGTATCATTGATTTAATATTTCCCTTTTTCTATTAAAAAGAAGAGTTTATATTGGAATGATCTAAAACATGAAAATTAAAACACCATATTAATTGGATGAAAAATATTAATTAATGCGATTATTACCAAGTTTTAATTACATAGCAACCCATGTCTAAATATTCAAGTGTAAACTTTTTGATATGAAAAACTGAATTATGAATATAGAAAAATCCAAAGTTCAATTATATTCTGTTTTCTTTTTAAACAACAAAATCAATCGACATAGGCATATATAGATTTGAGATAAGAAGATCTAGATCTAGATCAAACAAACTTTGTAAACAATCACATAGAGTACAGAAAAAAAATTAAGAAGGTCTAGATCTAGGTTAAATTAATTAATCAAACAATCATACATGAGACAAAAAATGAGATGTTATAATTCATAACAAAATAGTATTGAACAAAAGAAAACATTCTATGTTTTAACATGATAGAACAATCGATTCAATCAAGGGAATGGAGACATTCAAATCAAGATTCAAATTCACAAGTATGAACATAAAGGAAAGATAGAGATTAAGGGATAAGAACAAATTATAAGATATGTAAATATAGAATTATACACACATATAATTACCTTAGGATGAAGCATGTAGAAACACCTTGAATGATATAACAATACCTAGATCTGATTGATCACTCTCTAGATCCAATAGACCTTGCCCTTCATCACACCTTCATTTGTGGCTTCTCCTTGGATTTCAAACAAATCACTATCCCACTTTGCAAGAGAAGAATGAACCACTTTTTTAATTTAATTTGATGTTAATTTGAATTTGTTTTGATGTTTTTTTGGATGAAGTTTCAGCCATGAATAAATGATAGAGAAGAGGAAGAAAAGAGAATAAAAAAATGAAAGTCACGTTCTATGTTGTGTACTTTCAAAAATGAGGAGGTTTTGTTTTTAATAGAATCAAAGGAACTGTTTCCTATTCTCCTATTAAAACTTCCTCCTTTATTTCCTCCTTTTTAAATTTCAATTAATATCATTAATTGATTTCCTCATCTTACCATAATATGGCTGATCTAAGCACATTCCAAATATGCAATGTTTTCAAATAAAAGAAAACAACTTTTATGTAATTATTTTATTATTTAAAACATGTTTAAAATTATACCGATATTGCATATCGATATATGCAATTATAACTTTTATATATGCATTAAATTAATTACCAACAACATTCAAAACATCAAATAAATTATTAATAATTAATATTTCATAATATTAATTAATTTAATCGGTTTGCAACATTTTACAAACTAATTAAATTGTGTGGTTTTCGGAGAAATCAAAAATGCGGTTGTGCGACTCAGAGGTGCAAATTCAGTCAGCGATTAATATTGAACAATTCAAATATTAATGTTTGCATATCACTTAGCAGGTGGTATGACAGTTTGGCTGAATTCATTGCTTACAGGTCTTTCCGGTAAAATCAAATTTCAGAAACACTTAAGCGGTACCTTTTGGTGATAATTATTTACACCAATTCTCTTCGTCAAAATTATATCACTTTGAATTTATGGAATTTGGTAATGGTCAAAATTCCAATATCATCCACATTCAACTTTATAGTCCAAACACAACGTCCTTGGTTCAATAATAATAACTATTATTAACCGAACTGCTCTGGCTAGAGCTTTGACTTTGAGTTGACTTCAATTGACCATGATACTAACCCCATATAACTGAGGAGACGAATCCTCTCTTGAATAGTGCTTCACTTCCAATACTTCCAATCGACCCAACTATAGTCACTCGACGGAATGCCATGCCATAATTTGACTATAATCAAAGCGGAGCTTTCATATTGAAGATCAACAGTATTTTCAAGTCGAGAGAACTGTGTAAATCAGTCACATCGATATTTTCTGTTTGACCTTAATTATATTAACCAACAGAAAACTATCGAGTGAGTCGTTCCATAATTATCCAATAACTATCAGTACATAACCCCTAGGTGCCTTCAACAGTCATGAGTAATACACTGCCCAACATTTAAAGAACATTACATACTCTAGTCTCAATGGATACACATATATCCAGTCTAGATGCATCTTGACTAGGAACATTTAAAATGGTATATTTGTTTTATTGTGATAAATTACTCATGGTCACAACACTTTTTAACTACTATCACAAAATATACCATTTATGGATTTTCTATTAAATATACTTTTAATTAAACTAATTGATTAAGATAACCACATTATATCAAGTACATAATAGAAAGAAACACCTTTATTGTGAACAAGATTGTTCAACGAGTTAGATAAATGTAACAAATTACATAATTGCCCCTAGGGCATACCCTTAACTCTATTAGTTCTACCCACTCAGGAATCAAATCTGACCATAATCGCTACAGGAACTACCAATCTAGTAATTCTACCCTCAATCCGAAATGCAATATTGGGTCGTAATAATGTGAGCATGAAAATGATAAATGCGTAATTTAATTGATCAAGTTATAATAATAAAATATAATATCATTCATCAAATATGTTCAATTAGTAATTATTGGCATCACAAAATTACTTAAACTTATGTAGTAATTTCCTTTGGCAAATTCCTATAAAACTTAGGCCAAACACCAATTTATTCCCTTGAAAATCTCTATTTCTATAAATGATTAATCGTTTAAAATCATTCTTTAAAATAAGGGAAACATAGCCCATTACATAGCAAAAATTTCATGCCAAAATACAATCCTTTTCCAAATAGCTTTGGTTATTTACGATATTAAAAGGAGGTTGTCAAACCTCTAAACTTGGCTTTTGGTTTGCATAGTATAAGGCTTTCGGCCTATAAGCTATGAGACATCGAATCTGAAGGTTTCCTACATCATTACACAAAATACTTGATATTGAAAATATTGACTTGCAGCATTATGGCCTTAAAATACTTGATATTGAAATTATGGACTTACGACATGATTGCCTCAAAATACTTGATATTGAAATTATGAACTTGCGACATCACTGCCTCAAAATTCTTGATATCGAAAATAAATTTTGCAGCATCATTTCCATAGAGCAATGGATGTCGAAAATAAGACTTGTGGCATTCATTGTCATAAAACACTTGATGTCGAAAATAAGACTTGCAACATAATTGCTATTGAGCCATGGATGTCATCTTCTTTAAAACTGTAATTACTTATACCACTAATATAAAGGATGTCGAAAACAAAGGGTGACAAGGGACATCAAGCTTAAAACCAATAAAGGATGTCAATTGTTTGATGTCAAACCCCAAAACATTTAAAATCTGAATGCCCATCTTAAACATAAGGATGTCGCATTCATATTTTGTTGAGTAACGAAACCATTGATGTCGATAGTAATGTCGAAATACTATGCATCTATATGAATAGATTCATTTCATACCTACCTAAGTAGATATCATATGCATTCTCGTAGGTCGATGTCGCACTTCATACCTGCTATCAATATTGGCCATTATCAGGGATTTCGGTTCTTTAATCAAGCGATATGGCAATTTCATAATTAAACTTCAAACCTTTTTATTTCCATATAAGGTCAATTCTTTTCACCAACTCTTGTCCCTTATCAATTTTCTATTGGTTAATAAAATACTTTACCATATTCTTTTCAAAAAAAAGCTACAATGTTATTTTACCTTCCCCAAATAATTTGTAAACCATTCAAATTATATTATTATTTTAATATAATGTATTAGCCTTTATAGCTTAATAAATTCATAGAAAATCATAATTACTTGGGAAAAATCCCCAAAAATCACTAAAAATCAGAACTTACATATTCTTTCTCATATAAAAATTTTGGGGCTGAAATAATTATTTAATTATTTTCAATAATTAAAACATGAAATAAACTCATTTTCCTCTTAGGAAATTCACCAAATATTCAAACAAATTTCAAAAATTATGAAATTGAAAATATATCCCCACAATAATGTTTTATACGACACGTTAAAATTTCAAATCAATTGGAGAATAAAAACTTTGATTTTTCCCCTAAAACCTACTAAATCAATTCCATAAAAAATCTAATAAATCATCATTTAATCCAATAATGATAAAATCAATCCAAATATGACATATTATCATAACCAATTCAGAAATAGATCATAGATCCAAAATTAACCATACAAACTTAAGGTGGATACTATTATTCACCTTAGATTGGATAAAATGATTGAGATTTCTAGTTGTTTGATTTCCTTAAGCTTTTCCTTTGAATTGCTTTAGATTTCCTCTTCCTTTTCTTTCTAATATGACTGGCCATGATTTTTATTTTATTTGATAATTTCGAAAGTGAGAATGAATGAGGGGGAGGAAGGGTTTGGGGAATGAATTAAGGGATTATTTTCCTTTTAGCTCTTCTCATAAATTCTTTGCTATTTTTATGTTTAAAACCGTATCATTATTGATTAATTAAGGCACGATCTAAGTTAATTAACAAATCTCATTCTCCTTATCATGCCATACATTATTCTATTTAATTTATCTAATTAAATCTTTTGAATAATGTTAAACCAAAAACTAGTGGTGTTACAGGCTCCCCCTTAAAAAAAATTCATCCTCGAAATTACGATAAGGATAATAATAAGCATATCAATCATGCAAACATGTGTGACAACACATAACAACAATACTAGCCTATCTGACTAGCGAAAAAAATCTATATATAGCTAATTACCATCAAAACAATGCAGGATAAGTCTCTTTAATCATGTCTTTCGTCTCCCAAGTACAATTTTTCTCATTGTCACTCCACTGGACTTTGACTAACTTAACTGTCTTGCTCCTTAATCTCTTTTGTTCTCTAGCCACCATAAGAACTGGTTGTCTAACGAAAGTCATATCCAGTTCTATTACTAAATCTTCTAATACAGTCGATACAATAGTAGTTTCTAGATCATGAACAAATTTTCTATGATGGGAAACATGAAAAACGTTATGGAATCCTACCAAACAATTGGGTAACTCTATTCGATAAGTGAGTTTCCCGATTCTTTCTATGATAGGAAATGGACCTATATATCTCGGTGCCAATTTTCCCGTCTTCCCAAACCGTACCGCACCCTTCATCGGTGATACTTTAACAAAGACATTGTCTCTAATTGAGAACTCTAAATCCTTATGCTTCTTATCTGCATAACTTTTCTACCTAGACTGAGCATCCTTCATCCATGCTCAAACCAACTCAAGGTTTTATATGGCTTCTCTCACCATATCTGGACGAAGAACTAATCTGTCTCCGATCTCTAACCAATATGTTAGTGATTTGCACGGCCTTCCATACAAAGCTTTGAAAAGCGTCATTCCTATACTAATTTAATAACTATTATTATAAAAAAACTCAACTAAGTGCAAATGGTCCTTCCATGAACCTCCAAAATTTAGTACACAAGCTCTCAACAAATCTTTAAGTACCTTATTGACTCTTTCTTGTCTGCCCATCCATCTATGGGTGGTAAGCGGTACTCATCCTATGCTTGTTACCTAAAACTTCTTGCAGACTTTTTCAGAATTCACTAGTGAACAAAGTATCTCTGCCATTGACTACACTACCAGGAATACCATGTAGTCTAACATTATTCTTCATAAATAACTTCGCTAAGGTAGGTGCCATCCTTGTTGACTTAACACGAATAAAGTGTACACTCTTGGTCAGTCTATCTATCATGACCATATGCTTTCATTTCCCATATTCGACCTTGCAATCCATCAGTAAAATCCATGGATATAGAATCCCATTTCCAAAGTGGTACTTTTAAAGGATGAAGCAATCCACTTGGCTTCTGATGCTCGGCCTTTACTCGCTGGAAATTCAAACATTGCTTTATCCATAAGCCTACATCTCTTTTCATCCCTTCCCAGAAGGAACATCTCTTCATATCCAGTTACATCTTAGTACCTTCAAGATGAATAGTAAACTTCAATCGACAAAACCCCTTAAGAACTTCCTTTCTTAGGTCACAAACATATGGAACACATAACTATCCCTTCTTTCTCAACCACCCATTCTGGTCAATACTAAAATCCTTTAAATCACCAGTATTAGTTCCACTTTCCAATCTTCTCATCCGTTCAACTAGTAATGGATCATCTCTCTGCTTAGAAGAAATCCTTTTGATCATCAACGGTTGAACATCCAAACATTACAATATGGTAGTTCCCTGACTAGCACTAGTTTTTGATTTGAACTGCACACCACACGTAGTCAATGCATCTATGTCCTTTCATTCTGCTAAAATAGCCAACACCACATTCTGATGTTTTCTTGTATGTTCATCTGCCACATTATTTCCTTTCCCTGACATATACTCGATACCAAAATCATAAGCTGTTAAAAATTCTAGCCATCTCAGCTGTCTCATATTCAACTTATTTTGAGAGATAAATACTTCAAAGACTTATGATCCGTAAACAACTCGAATTATTCTTCCAAAATATGGTGTCTCCACACTTTCAGAGCAAAGATCACCATTGTCAATTCTAAATCATGAGTCGGATATCTAACTTCATGTGGTGTAAGCTATCGAGAAGCGAAGGCAATCACTTTACATCTTTGCATTAACATAACTCCTAAACATGACCCACCACTACACCAGAATTGACATTTCGTAACAGTTATAACTATTGCAAATCAAATTCCCAATGATTATAACCTTTGGTAGTGGGTACATGGTAAATTTTGTAACATATTTCCAACGGGTATAACTATTGGGAATTTCCATATTTACAGCAGTTATAGCCATTGGGAGTTTTCGTATTTCCAACGGCTACAACCGTTGGGAATTACGTACTTTACTAATATAATTCCCAATTGTTATAGCCATCAGAAATATGGAAATTCCTAATTGTTATAACCATTGGGAAATATGTCATTAAGAAAGTAAATCTTCAACGGTTAAAACCGTTAGGATTTCCAAAATTCCCAACACTTATAAGTGTTGCAAATTTGGTATAGCTAAACCACATCCCATTCAGCATCTTCTTGTATCATCACATATTATTTCATTAAACTATACAAATTCAAATTTATAGTAATAACAAGAATGGAACTAAATTTGAAAGCGAACATATCATCGAATTTTAAAAGAACATCAAACATACTAAATAGTTCATATCAAATTCTATAAAGTTCATTGTGACAACTTCAACTTTCACTACTACAAAATATCTAGAAGCTTACAAACAACGAACGCGACATTCCGGCCAAACTACAAAACTACCATCAACCAACTCGGATAATATATAGTGACTATTTTGAGGCGCATCAAAAAGCGGCTCATAAGCTCATAAGCATCAAGAACATCCTCCACCCAAATAACTCTTTCCCCATCTCTAACCTTTCTACCATGACAAATATTTTGCACTCCAAAATATCCTTTGGCTACCGCTTCCAATTTTCGTAACAATAATAGCATTGCTTGTTTTTCAACCGTAGAGGGTCCAATTATTGCATTAGATGAAGCAGGACTAGGTTAGGATGGTGCTCGGTATGTGAAGCAATTCCATTCTTCATGTCATTGAATTTGTTCCAATCTTACTAATAAGTTGCCTTATACATTATTGCAAATTAGATAGAGTCAAATTCATTATTCTAATTCCTTCATGCATTTGATCGTTCTTGTGTTGCATCTCCATTTTCCGTCGCTTATCTTCATTCTCTTTGTAATTGATTATTGCTTTTGAAGCCTTAGTGAGTTTTATGTGTTTTACATTAGATGTATAGTTGATTGCACGACAATAGCTTCTTTTTTGTCATTTCCAAAAACTTTGACGACATCATCTCTTTTGAAATTTTCCAAAATAATTACTCCTTCATTACCATTAACACTAGTTTCTGATTTTTTTCTTCTCTTTTGCAGCTTCTATTAAAGCCCGAATATTCAAAAACAACGCTTAGTTTGAAAACGAAAATGAAAAAAAAACAAAAGAAGCAAAAAAACACCAGTCATGCTCAGTTTTGAAACTGAACCCAATTTTGAGCTCAGTTTCTTAGGCTCAGTTTCAAGAAATTAAGCCTGGCTTAGTTTTCCTGAAACTGAGCCTAGCTCAGTTTCCTGAAACTCCTAGAACATAACCGGGCTCAAGTTCAAGAGACTGAGACAAACAGGCTTAGTTCTTGGAACTGAGCTAGGCTCAGTTTCAGGAAGCTGAGCCAAACTTAGTTTTCCTAAAACTGAGCCAGGCTCAGATTTCAATCTGAGCCTACTCAGTTTCTTAGAACTGAACCGGATCAGTTGTCTCAAACTGAGCTAGGCTTAGTTCATCGAAATTGAGCCAGGAAGGCTTGGTTCCTAAAACTGAGCATGTTCATTTTTCCTGAAATTGAGCCTACTCGGTTTCTTAAAACTGAGCCTGCTCAGTTACGAACAACCGAGCCAGCTCAGTTTCTTAGAACTGAGCCTACTTAGTTTCGAACAGCTGAACTAGTTTCAAACAATTGAGCGATGCTAAACCCGACTCGATTTTATGAAACTGAGCAGCACTGAGCCTCGTTTCAATTATAAAACATAATTGTCACTCAGTGGAAATTTATTTTTCAATGTATATTTTGTTTGTAGTATCGCGCTTACTTATTTTTCTACTGCGCATGGAAGCACCTCTCTAGTTTCCTACTTGTGTATGCTTCTTTTCCAAGAAAACTTCTTATCTCTATCACAGTCTCAGGTCTCTTCCAATTATTAACAGCCTCAATCTTAACTACATCTACTAATAACATTTCTTCTAAAACTACATGACCAAGAAATTTCTCTTCTTTCTCTAAAAATGACATTTTGAAAATTTCGTTTTTAGTTGATGCTGCTCAACATTTCTAGCACTATTTTGAGATGAACTTCATGATATTGTTCGTTCTTAGAATATATCAGAATGTCATCTATAAACATTAAGATGAATTTATCCAAATGCGCTTAGAAGATTCGGTTCATCAAATACACAAAGTATGTGTAACACCCCTATTTTGGGTTAAACATTATTCAGGATATTTAATTGGATAGATTAAATAAAATAATGTAAATGGTTAAGGAGAATGGGATTTGAAACTTAATAAGATCATGTGATACTTAATTAATTAAGTAAGATTTTTTAAACTTAACATATCAGATATTGTTGGTCAGTGTCGACGTTAAAAAGGATGGAAGCTTATGATAGTTATGTAGCTGGCTATGAATTGGTTTCATCAGTGTCGACGCCGATATTGTTGGTAACCTTGAAGGGCATTGCCACATCATGATTATCGAAGTGTTATAAATAATGCTGCATCTCATCTCTTCGTTTGTTTTCCAAATCAAGGCAATGACACCACCTATTATGTCTTCAACTCTATATAAAAAGTGACATAGTAGCCAAAGTAACTTAAGTGTAAAATTTTACAACGTCGTCGAGGGTCTTGAGGGTCGATGTGCATCAAGGTCCATGACCTTATGCTTTAGTGTCGATGCCACTTGGCCACAATGTCACACCTTTTCTTTTGAATGCCGAAGAGGCTTGTATCTATGTTATTCAAAACTATTTTTTCAATAGGCGAAGAGGCTTATGTTTTAGAGGTTTGAAAACCCTATATCTTTGGTAGTGAGCCATATAACTTATAAAGGTTTTAAGTTTTGTCTTTGTCTCAGATGCAAGTTGATGTTGTTTAATGCCACGTGAAATATGGTTTATTCTATTAAAGGTGGAGAGCCTTAAACTTCTATGTCGGCATCATCAATGTCGTTGACATTAATCTATTTTAAACTATTTAAAGGGCCATGTATATCTTTATTTTGAATATGACTTAAAGAGTATTAATCATATATCGTTATGAAAATGGTTTCAAAAATTTTAATTATAAAATAGTCCAAGTTTTGAGTTGAAATTCCAAAGAAGATACTACTTAGGATTAATTAATTATAAGATATAAAAAGATTATTAATCGAACATATTGAATGATGAATGCTATATGTTCTTGTGTTTATTTAATTAGTTATTATACATATTTGTTATTGTCATACTCACATCATTATTGATCCATAATAGCATTTTGGGGAGTTAAGGGGCGTAATAACCAGCTAGGTTGAACCAGTAGTGAGTATAAACAGAATTAACTCCTGAGTGAGTAGAATTGTATCTAGGAGATCAGGTAGATCGGAATTATAGAATGCTCAGAACACTGATTAAAAGATTATTGATTTAGACAGGTTATTGGAAGGATCATAGGTTTATCGACATCCCATAAAAACTATGTCATGAGAAATGTTATTGGAAGGGTCCAATAGGTTCCTAGTGATCTCATGAAAATATGTTCGGATGATGTTATTGATAGAAATCAATAGGTTCATAGTGATCCCATGAAAACTATGATTTGATAATGTTATTGGAGAATTCAATATGTTCATAGTAAGCCTATTAAAACTATGATTAGAAGGTTTATTGGTAGAAACCAATAGATTCTTAGTGATCCCATGAAAACTATGAATTTGGAACGGACTGTCCCTAAGAATTGAGATTGGTTATTAGTTAGCCCACGAAAACTAATAGTTTCATAGTGACCCTGGAAAAACTATAAATTTGGACAGATGGTCGGAAGAATTGGGATGGGTAATCCAAGGTATATTGCATTCTTGCATATCATCATATATTGTTATGTTTTAACCATTGTGGATGCATAAGATCAGTGTTTGGTTAATTGTATTTTGGTTAAGATACTAGTGATGGGAAAACTCGTTCCGCTTAGCAACGTGGTCTCACTAGATATCTATTTGGTTCGAGATGGTAGGTTATTATTCACACCAGACTTTTTGTCTGATCCAAAGTTTTTTTCTTTCCCCGTAAACTCTCGGGTGCTCATTTGAGTAGATTGAGAGCAAGGGATTTCATGTTCCAGTTAGATGAATAATCTTTCGAAGACATGCTGGAGGCAATTTAGCTATTAGGAACTGTATCTATTTCCACTGTGTGGTTTGGTTTTGTCTATTTGGATGTAATAGAAAAGTTGTATAATTTCTAGGTAGTTGACTATGATCAACCAGGGGGCATCCTCATATTTCACTCTTGGAGTATTTTATAATAATAATAATTTCTTAGAATATAGGTTTATGAATGAGATTATATAATGAATATGAAATATCATTTGTGAAATGAGATGTGAAAATTTGTTATGAAACCGTGTTGAAATGTTTTCATATCCATGTGCTTCTGATTATTGATATGATTAACATAGCCGTATTTTTTTGTCGAAAATTAATAACTATGGATGACTACAACATCCATAGCAGTTAGTTTTGGGCCTCGGAATGGAGGATGTTACAAGTTGTATTAGAGCATATGTTTACAATTAAAAGAATTCTAAACCTAAAGAGTTTTTGAAAATATAATCCTTATGAATTAGAGAATAATATTGGAGTAGGGGATAACGTTATAATAACGTACTTTTATTTGCTATATATAAGCATGTATTCTATCTTTAATCTTTCCTATCTCTTAGATCGTTCTGTTGTATTTTACTAAGGCTCGTATGTAGATTTATGAGAAAGAAAGATATGGTAACAGGAAACAGAAGAGTGAATCTTAGTGGCGGAAGCACCATAACCTATGGAAATGCTCGACCCAACACTAGGAGGAACCAGGTCGACAAACAATGCTAATCAAAAGGCAAATGCCAACGTAGGTGCCGCAACCCCAACAGTGGATATGAGGACTATGATCAATTCTTTGTCAATCTAATGCAAGCTGGAGCAGCTGTAGGAGTAGCAGGAGGAAATGTTGCTAATGCAGGAGGAGTTAATCCATAGTGCCAGTTGGCAATAACTACGCCAAGCTGAGCCCAGATTATACCAGTCTTGGTGGAAAGCCTTTTCTAGGGACCGAAGATGTGATTGAAGTGGAAAACTTGTTATTGCACTTTGAGAGAATTTTTGCTGATTTGGGATTAAATGATGAGCAGAAAAGGAGATTGGCTTCTAGATAATTACACTCAGAGCCGCCTTATTCTGGTGGAACGGAGTTACCGTGGGAGTGCTTGAGGAGGAGTTGGCTTAGGCGGATTTTCGAAGGAGATTCAAGGAAATATTTTTGTCTGAAGTAGCTAAGTCTGCTTTGCTCGGGAAGTTTATGGAATTGGAGTAAGGGGATACGACGGTATTGGAATATTCTGCTAAGTTTGATGAGCTATCTAGATATGAATATGCTACTATTGACACCGTGATTAAGAGAAATGAGAAGTTTATCAAATGGTTGAGGCTGGAGATTTCTAAGGCAACCATGCCGCAACTCAGAGTTCCATCAAACGTATTGATGGAAGGCTATTCGGAACGAATAAATGCTTTCTACTTTTGGGAAGGAGAAGTGAGTTGAGACTCAAGGTTCTCAGGGAAAGAAAAGGAAGTTCTTTAAGAAGAAGGGAGTTCAGAAGGGCAGAGCTGCCAAAAAATGAAAAGATGATGTTGTCTGCTTCAAATGCGATAAGAAAGGACATTTTGCTCATAAGTGTTGGACTGGTAAAGGGAAGAAGGTTACAGAAAAGAAAAGTGTAAAGTGCTTCAACTGTGACCAGATAGGGCACTACAAGAATTAGCGTCCAAAGCTGGTCAGAGCCGACAAAGGAAAAGTTTTCACTTTAGAGCCATCATCTTCCAGACAAACTGTTGCTGAGAAAGAAAAGCCTACATGGAAGGTACGATTTTGATTAAGCATACCAGTTAGAGTATTGTTTGATACTGGTGCATTGCATTTATTTATATCTCAATGTTTGGTAGATAAGTTATGTTTAAAACTTGCATACCTTGTTACTTCGATAAGGATAACTAATCCAACTGGAGGGTTTGCAACGCTAGGGATGAGATGTGACCATCTAGAGTTTGAGTTGCTAGGTTATACTTTTGCCTGTAGTCTGTATGTATTTAATTTCATAGGTTTTAGGATTATTTTGGAAATGGATTGGTTGAGCAAATATGATGCTAGGATATTTTTCCAAGATAGGAAAATACCATTGAGACACCCTGATAGTCATGATTGAATTATATACTCAGTAGATAACTTGAGCGTGGATATTTTACCTTGTTGGGAGTAATGGAAGTAGAAGACAAAATGAATTAGGTTTTAGTTGCAAAGGAATTTGCAAAAAAAATTGAGCTGGTTACAGGACTACCACCGAATTGAGCTATTGAGTTTCGAATATATCTTGTACTAGGAGCTGGACCCGTAAGTAGACCAGCTAGCATGATAACACCTACCGAGATAAAGGAGTTAAAGATGCAACTAGTGGACTTAGCGGGAAAGAGTTTTATTAGACCAAGCAGTTCGCCTTAGGGAGCGACCACGGTGTTCGTGAAGAAACCAGATGGGTCATTAAGATTATGCATCGACTATCGTAAGTTAAACGAAAAGACGATAAAGAATCGATATCCTTTGTTGATAATTGATGATATTTTTGATCAGTTTAGTGGAGCCAAAATATTTTCCCACTTAGATTTGGCAACAGGGTTCCATCAATTAAGAGTGGCGGAGGACAGTATTCCTTTAACGACATTTTGAATGAGGTATGGTTCATATGGGAGGTCAGTAACGCCTTTCGAATTGACTAATGTGCCTACTTTTTTGTGTATTTAATGAACCAGACTTTCTAAGAGCACTTAGATAGGTTCGTGTTGGTGTTTATTGACGAAATTTTGATATATTCTAAGGATGAAGGAGATCACGAGATTCATCTTAGAATAGTGCTTGAGATGTTGAGGCAGCATTAACTGAAAGCGAAGTTTTCGAAGTGTCATTTTTGGAAGAAAGAAGAGAGGTTTCTTGGTCATGTAGTTTTAGAGAAAGGGTTGTCAGTCGATCCAGCCAAGGTTAAAGCTGTTAGCAGTTGGAACATACCCGAGACGGTGATGGAGATAAGAAGTTTTCTTGGATTAGCTGGCTATTACCGGAGATCTATCAAGGATTTCTCACGGATAGCAGTACTTTTGACCAAGCTAATCAGAAAGGATGTGAAGTTTATTTGGTCCGATAAATGTGAGGAAGCATTCCGTGAGTTGAAGCATTTTGTAATAATCCCCTACTTGGAGGCCCAAAACTATAGGCTACGGATGCTGCAGTCATCCATAGTTATTAATCCTCGGCGACCAAATACGGCGATGCTAGATTCATTGATACACAGATCACAAGACTATGGAAAAAATTTAACAAACCAAAACACATTTCCACATTCCATTCAAACATTTCTTGCTCATTACATAATCCCACAAACGTTAACCACGTTCAAAAAATAAATTATTACACATACGCCAAGAGCGACATATGAAGATGCCTTCTTGGTTGATAAGAGTATATAGTAAGGCAATAAAACAGGTCTGCCTTTACATTCAAAATACACAGCGGAAAAATAACTAGAATGCCACATCCACGTCTCTAGAAGTATTTATTCGTCTAAGAAGAAAACCTTGAAACCCTAAACCTCAAACTACTCAAAATCAATTGAGTACCCGATAGTTTAAGGGGAAAACAAAAACTTCGAGTCAGACATAAAGCTTGGTATGAATAATAATCTAACATCTCAATCCATTCAGATATCTAGTGAGACCGCGCCGCTTAGCGGACTGGGTTTTCCCCTCATCAGTATCATAAAATCTTTATAAAACCATATATTGTGCTCCTGCATCCACAATGATTAAAGCATAGCATTTTAAAATATTATGATGATATGCATACATATAAACGTCTTGGATTTGCCATCCCCGATTTAATTGACTTCCTGTCGTATTTATAGTTTCTAGGGTCACTATTAACCTATTAGTTTTCATGGGAATACTAATAACCTTTTCATATTTCATGGATTCCCTGTCCTATTTCATAGTTTTCATAGGATTGCTAAGAACGTATTGGCCCCTGCCAATTAACTTAATTAATTCATAGGTTCCCCTGAACCTATTGGTGTCCCAATAATTCCTCACTTATCCTAGTCTTTATAGGTTGACTAAGAACCTATTGATGCCTCCAATAATCCTTTCTTATCCTAGTTTTCTTGGGTTGACTAAGAACCTATTGACTGATGTCAAAACTTAATCCAGATATAGTTTTCATGGGTTCACTACAAACCAATTAGCCCCTACCAACAACTCTTAAAGCATAGTTTTCATGGGATCATTATGAACCTATTGATTACTCCAATAACTTCCAAATCATAGTTTTCATGGGTATACTATGAACCTATCTCCCAAACAACTTTAAGGTTTAGGCATCCTATATCCTAGTCTCCCTGACTTCTTGCATGCAATTCTACTCATTCAGGAGTTTAATCAATTTATATTCACTACTGGGTTAACCTAACTGGTTCTTCTATCCTTTATCCCCAAAACACAGTTATGGGTCCTTTATCATGTGAATATATTTATACTTAAAGAAGCAAACATAATAACAAAACTATACCACCCATGTGGGTTTAATATCCTTGAAATACTTTCATATAAAACATGGTTAATCCATTTAACTTATAATTTTTATCAAGGGAAGCTTCTTCATAAAATCATTATTTCACAAATCCTTTGTTCAGCCATGGGTTTTTTCTTTAAAAATGAGTTTGGGTTACAAAAACCTTTCGACACCTTCGAAATCTTGGAATACTTTAAAACCTCTCTTTCGAAAGCTTACGAATGTATTAAAGTATTAACTTTTAAATTTAGAAGCATAGCTTCGAAACCAATTGAAAGTACCCCTTCGAAACCAATTGAAAGTACCCCTATCGAAAACATTGAAAGACCCTCTTTCAAAACCATCGGAAGTATACCTTCCGAAGCCATTGGGTTTATATTTAAAATATCATTTTGGGTCAAAGTGAACATAAGCGAAAGTACCTCTTTCGAAACCTTTCTTTATCATATAAAAGTATTTGGGGGGAAACATGATGGTGTCGAAACCATCCTTTCGAAAGCATATACTATATAAGTAAAAATGTTTGAAGGTTGGCTTCGAAACCCCTTTTGAAACCATGCCTTTGACAACATTAACCATCTTTCGAAACCTATAGGAAGTGGCTTATATTTATAAAAACAAAAAGTACCTTTCGACAGCATTGATATCTTCAATACCGTCGAAAGGCTTAAGTTATAGAAGGGTTTCGACTTGGTCGAAACTACCCCTTCCGAAAGCATCTCTTTGAAGACTTAGTAATTCCTTCGGAAGCTACTTACTTTAAAAAGGCGGCATCTCTCCTTCGAAAGGTTGTTGTAAAATACCCTTTCGCAAGCATTGGTTTCAACTCCTTCGAAACCACTTTGTAAATAGGCAAGCGCTTTTCTTTAGAAAACAAACAAAGGTATCGACCCCATCAGAAGCTACGTTTCGACACCCTACCTTCCGCCTTCCTCCAATCCACTTCGTACCAACTAAGTGATACCATGTGTATTGGTTTCGGCTTTATTTGTTTCAACCAAAAAGGTTTCGACTAGGTTGAAGGCGAAAGCTCTGGGTCGAAAGCTACTTCTAAAGGAGGCGGAACCCACTTTTCTGAGCAAAAGGCTATTTTTACCAAATAAAGTAAACTTTTTGTAACTAACTTGCCCACATGTAAACACTTGATTGGTTACCTTAAACTTTCAAATTATTTTACAAATATTTGCCGTATTTTCTCAGATCTAAACACTGAATAATATTAACAATTAAGTCTTTCCCCTTTTAACGTCAATTAAATCATTTAGATCCTCCTTTCAAAATAATTTAATTTCCATAATAAATCTCTTAATAAAAATCCCAGAAAATTCCAAAAATTCACTTTAACCATGTTATCTAACATATCAAAATTTCTGACCCAAATTCTCAATATTATTTCTGAAATAAATTTGTAAACCCAAATAACCATATTTTCCTTTGAAAATTCATAGTAATCTTTCCATAGCTTGGAAAATTATCAAAATTAAAACCCAACTCCAAAATCATGTTTTACATCACATAAAATTTTTCCATGGCATTTAAACATCAATATAAATCGGGTTTTCCCTAAAACCATGTATATTCCTTTTTAAACAATCTTGTTTAAATTAAACAAATTATAATTCAAGCATATCATCATCCAATACATCATAAAAACGAATTTACCCTTAAATCTAAAAATCAATGATCATAAAATAGAGATGTTGTGATCATTATTCACCTTAGATTTGATAAGGAAATTGGAGATTGATTTTTCTAGCTTGTTCCTATGCTTTAAACTTGAATTTCCTCTTCTCTTTTTCCTCCTAATGGTCGACTGATTTTTAGCATTCTTTCGTCTGTTTTGCTTATGATAAAATGAACATGAATGGCATAGGGATAATAGTATAAAGGTAGGAAATATGGGCGAAAATTTACCCTAATGCCCTTATGATTAATTAGTTAACATTTAACCATTTATAAGCCCATTCATTTTAATAAGCACGGCCACTAAATTTATTAACCAACCTCAATCTCCTTATCACTCCACATTATTCTATTTAATTTACCTAATCAAATATCCTGAATAATGTTATCAAAATTTAAGGGTGTTACAAGCTCCCTTCCTTAAAGAATTTCATCCTCGAAATTCTTTAAGGAGTAAATATCAAACATAACAATCATCTGTAACAACTCCTAGCATCCATACTAGCATACCTAACTAGTTGCTAATCTATAGAAATCTAATATAGACATACCGTCAAAGTAGATCAGGATAAGCATCTCGAATCCTGCCTTTTGTCTTCCAAGTACAGTCCTTCTCATTGTCGCTCCATTGAACTTTCACCAACTTGATCATCTTGGTCCTCAATCTTTTTTCATCTCTTGCTACAACCTGAACTGGTTGTTTAACAAAAGTCTAATCAGGCTCTACTACTAAGTCTTCCACCTCTGTTGGAGGAGCAATAGCCTCTGGATCATGCACATGCTTGCGAAAATGAGACACATGGAATACATTATGGACACCTGCCAAACTGCACGGCAACTTTACTCTGTATGTGTGCTTTCCAATTCTCTCTATAATCCAGAATGGACCAACATATCTCGGGGCCAATTAATTCGACTTTCCAAACTTTACTACACCCATCATCGGTGATACCTTAATGAAAACCCTATCTCCCACTGAGAACTCTAGGTCTTTACGCCTCTTATCTACGTAACTCTTCTGTCTGGATTAAGCTTCCTTCATCCGACCTCAGATTAACTCAATCTTTTATGACGCCTCTCTAACTAAATCTGGACCTAGAACAAATCTGTTTCCAGTCTCTAACCAACAAGATGGCGATTTGCATGGCCTTCCATACAAAGCTTCAAAAGGCGCCATTCCTATACTGGCCTGATAACTATTATTATAGGAAAACTCAATCAGGTGTAGGTGATCCTCCCAATATCCACCAAAGTTCAATACATAAGTTATCAATAAATCCTCGAGTACCTCGTTGACTCTCTCTGTCTGCCCATCCTTCTGTGGGAGATATGTTGTACTCATCTTGAGCTTGGTACTTAGTACCTCTTGTAGACCTTTCCAAAATTTGCTAGTGAATTATGCATCTCTGTATCTGACTATGATATTAGGAACTCCATGAAGTCTAACTATGTTCTTCATGAACAACTTCACCAAAATAGGTGCCATGCTTGTTGACTTGACTGGAATGAAATGGCACTCTTGGTCGGCCTATTCACTATGACCCATATACTTTCATTTCCCATATTCGACCTTGGCAACTCGTCAGATATCGAATCCCCTTTCCATACTAGAATCTCTAAAGGCTGTAGCAATCCACTCAACTTCTGATGTTCGACCTTCACTTGTTGACAGTTCACAGACTGCCTAACCCACAAACCAACATCCCTCTTCATGCCTTCCCTATAGAAGCTCCTCTTCATATCTTGATACATCTTGGTCCCTCCAGGATGAATCATAAACTTGGATCGATCGCATTCTTCTAGAACTTCTCTCCTTAAGTTCTCTATATTCGTAACACGTAATCGTCCCTTCTTTCTCAACCATCCTCTTTGGTTAAGACTAAAATCCTTCAGATCATCGATCACTGTTCCTACCTCAAGC
This sequence comes from Allium fistulosum, assembly GCA_030737815.1. Taxonomy (NCBI): domain Eukaryota; kingdom Viridiplantae; phylum Streptophyta; class Magnoliopsida; order Asparagales; family Amaryllidaceae; genus Allium; species Allium fistulosum. Next base: position 427,271,107 of record CM060903.1, read on the forward strand.
TTTCTAATCCTCTTGGCTAAAACTAGATTCTCTTTTTACTTAGAAGCTATGCTCTCGATCAACACTGGTCGAACTTCTAAACAAGACAACATGGCATTACCCAAACTAGAACTAGCAGTAGATCTTACTTGCACACCGCAACTGGCCAAAGCTTCTAAATCCTTCCATTCTACCAGCATAGCTAACAACACATTTTGATGTTTTTTGCTAAAAGAATCTGCTACCTTATTTCCTTTCCCAGGAGTATACTCTATACCAAAATCATAAACAGCTAAAAACTCAAGCCACCTCTGCTGCCTCATATTTAACTCCTTCTAAGAGAATAAATATCTTAAAGACTTATGATCGGTATACAACTCAAATCTCTCTCCCAGGAGATAATGCCTCCAAATCTTCAAGGCAAAGATCACCGCAACTAACTCCAAATCATGAGTAGGATATCTCACTTCATGCAGTCTAAGCTGTCTGGATGCATAGGCAATAGCTTTACCCTTCTACATCAATACTGCTCCCAATCCAGTCCCACACACATCAGTATATACAACCAACCCTTGGTTTACATCTGGAACTACTAACATTGGAGCATTGGTCAACAAATGCTTTAACTTAAGGAACCCTTCCTCACATTTGTCAGACCAAATAAACTTCACGTCTTTCCTGGTCAACTTAGTCAAAGGTGCTGCTATCCGCGAGAAATCCTTAATGAATTTCCGGTAATAGCTAGCAAGCCCAAGAAAAATCCTGATCTCGGTTACCATCTATGCTCTCTTCCAATTATTGACAGTTTCGATCTTAATTGGATCGACTGACAAGCCCTCCTCTGAAACCACATGACTAAGAAACTTAACCTCTTTCTTCCAAAAATGACACTTGGTAAACTTCGCCTTTAGCTGATTCTGCCTCAGCGTAACAAGCACCACTTTAAGATAAATCTCATGCTCTCTTTCATCTTTTGAGTACACTAAAATGTCATCTATGAATACCAACACAAAATTTTCCAAGTGCTCTCGGAAAACTCTGTTCATCAAATCTACGAAGAAAGCAGGTGCATTCGTTAATCCAATTGGCATCACTAACCACTGATACGAACCATATCTAGTCCGAAATGCCGTCAAAGGAATGATGTCCTCTACCACTCTCAACTGATGGAACCATGTCCCCAAATCCAATTGGGAAAACATCTTGGCTCCACTCAATTGATCAAACATACCATCTATCCTCAATAGAGGGTACCTATTCTTAATCGTCCTTTCGTTCAACTTATGATAGTCGATGCACATCCTTAATGACCCATCTAGTTTCTTCACGAACATCGTGGCCGCTCCCCAAGACGAACTGCTTGGCATGATAAAATCCTTTCCTTCAAGATCCACTAGCTGCACCTTCAATTCCTTCATCTCAGTTGGTGTCATCCTGCTAGTTGGTCTACTAACAGGTTCAGCTCCTAGTACAAGATCTATATGAAACTAAATAGCTCATTTCGGTGGTAATCCTGTAACCGGCTCAAAGACATCTGCAAATTCTCTTGCTACTCGAACCTGACTTAGCTCTTCTCCCACTTCCATAGCACTCAACAAAGCACAAACACTCCTGATGGAATTCTCCACTGAGAAGATGATTCGGTTATGACTATCTAGGTGTCTCAATGATATTTCCCTATCCTGGCAAAATATCCTAGCCTCATACTTACCCAACCAATCCATACCCAAAATGATCCCGAAATCAAAAACATACAGACTGCATGCAAACTTATGACCTAACAAATCAAGTTCTAACTGGTCACATTTCATCCCTACAGTTGCATACCCTCCTGTTGGATTTGCAACCCTTAAGGAAATAACAAGGTATGTGGGTTCAATGCATAACCTATCAACCAAATACTGTGATATAAATGAATGCGATGCACCGGTGTCAAATAGTACCCTAACTGATATACTCTGAATCAAAAGCGTACCTTCCATCATAATCAAAAGCGTACCTTCCATCACAATTTTCCCTTTCTCTACTGCAGTAGCAAAAACTTTCCCTCTGTCCATCTTGATTGGCTTTGGACACTGATTCTTATAATGCCTAACTTGGTTGCGGTTGAAGCATTTCACATTCTTCTTTTGTGCAAGTTTCTTCCCTTTGCATGTCCGGCACTCATGAGTATAATGGCCCTTCTTGTCACACTTGAAACACACTAAATCAGCCTTTGCCTTCTTTGCAGCATCCCCTTTCTGGGCTCCCTTCCTCTTAAAGAATTTCCTCTTCTTTCCCTGAGGACCCTGGGATTCAACTGGCTTCTCCCTAGTAGAAACAGCAAGCATCTCTTCATGGCAAATGGCCATCTCCACCACCACATTACAAGGCTCTCAGATATGTGTCATGGTTATTCTAGCAAGCTCAGGTCTCAGTCCTCGAATGAACCTCTCATTCCTTCTGATGTCAGTTTCTATAGTGACATATACATATCGAGACATCTCATCAAACTTAGCAGCATACTCGATTACTGACATATCTCCCTGAACTAAATCTATAAACATCCTCATCAACGCCGACCTTGCCGCTTCAAATAAAAACCTTTGCTCAAACCTCCTTCTAAAATTAGCCCATGTCAGCTCTTCCTCTGGAACTCCGGTAGTCACACTATTCCACCAATGAAGCGTTACCCCTTGCAAATGCTTAGAGGCCAGCCTCCTCTTTTGCTCATCATCCAAACCTACATCAGTGAAGATCCTTTCAAAGCTCAGGAGCCAATTTTCAACCTCAACAGCATCCTCCGTTCCAACAAATGGATTTCCACCCAATTTGGTGTAGTCTTTGCTTAGTCTAGCATAATTATATCCAACTGGAGCTATAGGATTAGCTCCTCCAACATTACCAGCTACTCCAGCTTACAAAAGATTGGCTAACAACTGATACACCATCCCCGCATCTACTGCCGGATTTCCAGCACCCACATTGGCTTCAGCATTTGGGTTAGCATTAGCCGGTCAACCTGGGTTTCTTTTGGTATTAGGTCGAGCATTTTCATTGGTTGTGGTGCTTCCTCCACCTAGATTTCCTCTTCCATTTCCTACTTCCATATCCTCTTTCTCTTAAATCTGCATACTAATCTTAGTAAGATATAGAAGAATGGTCTAAGAGAGAGGAGAACACGTAATTATATATATATATATATATATATATCAAATACAAGTACGTTACTATAGCGTTAATCCAACCCTTATCATATTTCTGTTTTATTGGATTATGTTTTAAAAAGCTTTTAGGTTTAACATTTCTTTTAAAGTTTCATAAACCTATACTCTGATAGCAACTTGTAACAACCCCTTATTTGGAGACCCAATACTAATGGCTACGGATGCTGCAGTCATCCATAATTATTAATCCTCGGCAACCAAATACGGCGATGCTAGATTCATTGATACACAGATCACAAAACTATGGAAAAATGCTAACAAATCAAAACACATTTCCACATTTCATTCAAAACATTTCTTGTTCATTACATGATCCCACAAACGTTAATCACGTTCGGAAAAATATAATTATTACACATACGCCAAGAGCGATATATGAAGATGCCCCATTGGTTGATTAAAGTATATAGTAAGGCAATAAAACAAGTCTGCCTTTACATTCAAAATACATAGCTGAAAAATAACTAGAATGCCACATCCACGTCTCCGGAAGTATTTATTCATCTAAGAAGAAAACCTGGAAACCTTAAACCTTAAACTACTCAAATCAATTGAGTACCCGAGAGTTTAAGGGGAAAACAAAAACTTTGAGTCAGACATAAAGCCTGGTATGAATAATAATCTAACATCTCAATCCATTCAGATATCTAGTGAGACCGCGCCGCTTAGCGGAACGGGTTTCCCCCTCATTAGTATCCTAAAATCTTTATAAAACCATATACTATGCTCTTGCATCGACAATGATTAAAACATAGCATTTTAAAATATTATGATGATATGCATACAAATAAACGTCTTGGATTTGCCATCCCCGATTGCTGTTTTTACCAAATAAAGTAAACTTTTTGTAACTAACTTGCCCACATTTAAACACTTGATTGGTTACCTTAAACTTTCAAATTATTTAACAAATATTTACCATATTTTCTCAGATCTAAAAACTAAATAATATTAACAATTAAGCCCTTCCCCTTTTAACATCAATTAAATCAATTAGGTCCTCCTTTCAAAATAATTTAATTTCCATTATAAATCTTTTAATAAAAATCCCCGAAAACTCTAGAAATTCATTTTAATCATGTTATCTAACATATCAAAATTTCAGACCCAAATTCTCAATACAATTTTCGAAATAAATTTATAAACCCAAATAACCATATTTTCCTTTAAAAATGCATAATGATCTTTCCATAGCTTGAAAATTTATCAAAATTAAAACCCAACTCCAAAATCATGTTTTACATCACATAAATTTTTTCCACAAGCATTTAAACATCAATATAAATCGGTTTTTCCCTAAAACCTTGTATATTCCTTTTAAACAATCTTGTTTAAATTAAACAAATTACAATTCAAGCATATCATCATCCAATACATCATAAAAGAGAATTTATCCTTAAATCTGAAAATCAGTGATCATAAAATAGAGATGTTGTGATTATTATTCACCTTAGATTGGATAAGAAAATTGGAGATTAATTTGAGATTGATTCTTCTAGCTTGATCCTAAGCTTTAAATTTGAATTTCCTCTTCTCTTCTTCCTCCTAATGGACGGTTTGATTTTTAGCCTTCTTTCATTTGTTTTGTTTGTGAAAAAATAAACATGAATGGCATATGGATAATAGTATAAGGGTAGGAAATATGGGCGGTGATTTATCCTAATGCCCTTATGATTAATTAATTAACATTTAACCATTTATAAGCCCATTCATTTTAATAAGAACAACCACTAAATTTATTAACCAACCTCAATCTCCTTATCATTCTACATTATTCTATTTAATTTACCTAGTCAAATTTCCTGAATAATGTTACCAAAAATTAGGGATGTTACACATTTGTTGACCAATGAGTCTATGTTAGTAGTTCAACATGGGACAAGATTTGGTGGTGTATATAGATGCGTGTGGAATAGGATTAGTAGTTGTATTGATGCCGAGGGGTAAAGTGATTGTCTATGCTTCTCGGCAGCTTAGACAGCATGAAGTTAGATATCCGACTCATCATTTCGGGTTGGCAGCGGTGATTTTTGCATTGAAAGTGTGGAGACACTACTTCTTAGAAGAACGATTCAAGTTGTATACAAATTGTAAGTCTTTAAGGTATTTATTCTCTCAGAAAGAGTTGAATATCAAACAGCAGAGGTGGCTGGAGTTTTTAGCAGCTTATGATTTTGGTATTGAGTATACACCAGGGAAAGGAAATAAAGTTGAAGATGTACTTAGCAGGAAACATTTGAATGTGGTGTTAGCTATGTTGGAAGAATGGAAGGATCTGGAGGCATTGACTACTTGCAGTGTGTAGTTAAGATCGACTACTAGTTCTAGTCAAAGTATAGGAATGTTGTCTTGCTTGGAAGTTCGACCAATGTTGATCGAAAGGATTGCTTCTAAGCAAAAAGATGATCCATTATTTGCCAAAAAGATTAGAAGATTGGAAGGTGGAACCAAGATCGATGATCTAAAGGATTTTAGTCTTGACCAGAGGGGATGGTTACGAAAGAAGGGACGGTTATGTGTTCCAAATGTTGGTGACCTAAGAAAAGAAGTTCTTAGGGAGTGTCATCGATCGAAGTTTATTATTCATCCTGAAGAAACCAAGATGTATATAGGTATGGAGAGAAGTTTCTTTTAGGAAGGTATGAGGAGGGATGTAGGCTTATGGGTGAAGCAATGTGTAAATTACCAACAAATGAAAGCCGAACATCAAAAGTCATATGGATTGCTTCAGCCTTTGGATATACTAGTTTGGAGGTGGGATTCGATATCCATGGATTTTTTTTGAGGGGTTGCCATGGTCTAACAAGGAAAATGAAAGCATATAGGTTGTGGTAGATAGATTAACCAAGAGTGCACATTTCATTCCCGTTAAGTCTACCAAGATGGCACCTGTATTGGCTAAGTTATTTATGATGAACATAATTAGACTACATGGAATTCCTAGTGGTATAGTCAGTGATGGAGATGTATTGTTCACTAGTGAATTTTGGAAGAGTCTATAGGAAGTGTATTAGGAATCAAGTTTAAGATGAGTACCGCTTATCACCCATAGACGAGTGAGTAGACAGAGAGTGTCAATAAAGTACTTGAAGATTTGTTGAGAGCTAGTGTACTAGATTTTGATGGGTTGTGGGAAGACCATTTGAAGATTGAGTTTTCCTACAATAATAGTTATCAGACTAGTATACGGATGATGTCTTTCAAAGCTTTGTATGGAAGGCCATGCAAATCACCAACATGTTGGTTAGAAACCAAAGACAGATTGATCCTTGGTCCAGATATAGTAAGAGAAGCCATAAAGAAGATTGAGTTAATCCGAGATAGGATGAGAGAAGCTCGGTCTAGGTAGAAAATTTATGAAGATAAGAGGCGTAAGGATCTTGAGTTCTCAGTTGGAGACCGAGTTTTTATTAAAGTATCACCGATGAAGGGTGTGGTATGTTTTGGAAAGTTAGGGAAACAAGCACCGAGATATGTTGGACCATTTCATATTATAGAGAGGATTGGAAAACTTGCGTACCGAGTAGAGTTACCGAATAGTTTGACAAGTGTCCATAATATGTTCCATGTTATGATCCAGAGACTACTGTTGCTCCGACCGCATTGAAAGGTTTAGTAGTAGATCTGAATTTGACTTTTGTGTGATAACTAGTTCGAGTTGTAGAGAAAGATGAGAACAGATTAAGGAACAAGAATGTCAAGTTGATTAAAGTTCAGTGGAGCGATAACGAGAAAGACTGTAATCAGGGTACAAAGGAAAGGATTAAATAGACTTATCCTGCACTATTTTGAGGGTATGTTATATAATTGTTGTAAATAGACTATTTACCGGTTAGATAGGCTAGTATTAATGTTATATGATGTTACATATGTTTTCATGTTTGATATGCTAAGTATAGTCCTTACAGAATTTCGAGGACAAGATTATTTAAGGAGGGGAGCCTGTAATACCCCTAATTTTAGTTAAACATTATTCAGGACATTTAATTGGATAGATTAAATAGAATAATGTAAATGGTTAAGGAAAATGAGATTTGAAACTTAATAAGATCATGCCATACTTAATTAATTAGGTAAGATTGTTTAAACTTAACATATAAGAGAAAATATGAGGAGGGCAAAATAGGTAGATCTATCCTTTAACTTTTAAAACCCTTTCCCCCTCATTTCATTCTCACTTTTCGCAAACTTAAACGATCAAAAGAAAAACACCAAGGCCAACCATAAGTCAAGGTAGGGGATCAAAATCAAGGGATTTCAAGAGGAAGAAGCTTAAGGATACTAAGACCAAATCAAATCTCAACTCCAACAATTAATTTAAGTGAATAATAAGTGTTCCATCTCTATTTTTTCTTTTTTAAATTCAGCTATGGTTAACATCCAAATCATTTTGATAGATTTTGCTAAGGTTTGGTTGAATATTCATTGTTTGGATAGAATGATGAATTAAGGGATTTTTATGAAATTATTTAAATGGGTTTAAGGGTAAAACCTAAGATTTTAATCTCCAAATGCTTTGATTTTTTGATATGTTGTATAAAACATTATATTGGAGATGATTTTTTAATTTCATAATTTTAAAAGTTATGTAGATTATTTTATGAATTTCCTAAAGAGAAAATAGCTTAATTTTGGGTTTTAATTATTTAGTAAAATTAATTGTGGTTTTTGGTTTCGAAATTTTTATATAGTGAAGATAAGGAAATTGTCCAATATTTGTAAATTTTTGGGATTTTTCCCAAGTGATTTTGATTTATTATGAATTATTATGCTAGATAAGCATTTAAGTGGATGATTAATTAAGGATATTAATTAATTGTTTTAAAGTATGTTTTGGGGCTTGACATTCTAAATGTGGTAGATTTCTGTAAAGTTTTGGGTAAAGAACTTTTATTATCTAACAGGAGTTTTCCAAAGTATAAGATTTGATGAAAAATATTTACTTTTAATAGAAATAAATCAGTTTTCATGTTAATTACGATGATGCCATGCCAAATGTATCCTCTTTAAGCCTAAAGGTATTCCGCTTCCATGAACGTCGACGGCGATAAGGATGAAAACTTATGATGACTAATTAGGTAGCTATGAATTGATTTCATCACTGTCGACGTCGATATTTTTAGCAACCTATCCCGAACAGTATAGCCATATCATGATTGTCGAAGTGTTATAGACAATGATGCATCTCATCTCTTCGTTTGTTTTCCAAATCATGGCAGTGACACCGCCTATTATGTCTTCAGCTCTACATAAAAAGTTCCATAGTAGCCGAAGTAACTTAAGTGTAAAAGTTTTATAATGTCGTTAATGGTCTTGGGGGTCGATGTGCATCAAGGTCGGTGACCTTATGTTTTAGTGTCGATGCCGCTCGGCCACGACATCGCACCTTATCTTTTTAATGTCGAAGAGGCTTGTATCTATGTTATTCAAAACTATTTTTAAAGGGGCGTTGAGGCCTATATTTTAGAGGGTCGATGACCCTATATCTTCGGCAGCGAGCCATATAATTTATAATGGTTTTAAGTTTTGGCTTCGACCCAGATGCAGTCAACGTTGTTTAATTCCATGTGAAATATTGTTTATTCTATTAAAGGTGGAGGGCCTTAGACTTCTACGTCGGCATCATCAATGTTGTCGACGTTGATCCATTTTAGACTATTTAAAGGGCCATGTATCTTTGTTTTGAATACGACTTAAAGGGGATTAATCATATAGCATTATGAAAATGGTTTCTAGGATTTTTATTATGAAATAGCCCAAGCTTTGAGTTGAAATTTCCAAAGAAGATATTACTTAAGATTAAGTAATTATGAGACATAAGAAGATTATTAATTTAACATATTGAATGATGAATGCTATATGTTCTTGTGTTTACTTATTCAGTTATTATGCATAATTGTTATTATCATACTCACATCATTATTGACCCATAACTGGATTTTGTGGTGTTAAGTGGCATAATAACCAGCTACGTCGACCCAGTAGTGAGTATAAACAGAAGTAACTCCAGAGTGTGTAGAATTGCATCCAGGAGATCAGGTAGATTAGAAGTATAGGATACCAGAACTTATCAAAAGATTACTGACTTAGACAGGTTATTGGAATGGTCCAATGAGTTCATAGTCATTCCATAAAAACTATGTCATGGGAAATGTTATTGGAAGGGTCCAATAGGTTCCTAGTGATCCCATAAAACTATGTCCAGATGATGTTATTGATGAAATCAATAGGTTCATAATGATTCCATAAAAACTATGATTTGATAGATGTTATTGGAGAATCCAATACGTTCATAGTAAGCCCATGAAAACTATGATTAGAAGATTTATTGGTAGAAACCAATAGCTTCTTAGTAATCCCATGAAAATATGAAGTTGGAATAGACCATCCGTAAGAATTGAGACAGGTTATTAGTTAGCCCATGAAAACTAATAGGTTCATGGTGACCCTAGAAAAACTATAAATTTGGACAGATAGTCAGATAAATTGTGATGGGTAATCCAGGGTATATTGCATTCTTGCAAATCATCATATATTGTTATGTTTTAACCATTGTGGATAAAGAAGGTCTGTGTTTGGTTAATGTATTATGGTTAAGATACTAGTGAGGGGAAAACTCATTCCGCCTAGCAGTGTGGTCTCACTAGATATCTATTTGGTTTGAGATGGTAGATTATTATTCACACCAGACTTTTTGTCCGATCCAAAGTTTTTGTCTTTCCCCTTAAATTCTTGGGTGCTCATTTGAGTAGATTGAGAGTAAGAGATTTCAGGTTCCAGTAATACGAATAAGCTTCCGGAGACATACTGGAGGCAATTTAGCTATTAGGAACTTTATCTATTTCCATTGTGTTGTTTGGTTTTGTCTATTTGGATGTAATGACAAACTTGTATAATTGCCAAGTATTTGACTCCAATTAACCAAGGGGGCATCTTCATATGTTGCTCTTGGAGTATTTTCTAATAATTATAATTTCTTAAAACGTGGGTTTATGAATGGGATTATGTAATGAATATGAAATATCATTTGTGAAATGAGATGTGAAAATTTGTTATTAAACCCTATTGAAATTTTATATAACTGCTTACGGGTTCAACTACAGTTAGCAGATTTATTCGCAACTCAATAGCTCATTTCGATGGTGGTTCAAAAACATCTGCAAACTCTTTTACAACAAAAACCAATTCACTTCATCCTTTATTTCCATTGCACCCAATAAAGCACATACATCGAAACCCTCATTCTCTACCAAGTATATAATTCAATCATCGCTATTAAGGTTTTGTAATGATATCTTCCTATCCTGGCAAAATATCCTAACGTCGTATCTTCTTAACCAATCCATACCCAAAATAATTCTAATACCCATAAAATCAAATACATACAAATTGCAGGCAGAAGTATGACAAAGCAACTCAAATTCTAAATGATCACATCTCATCCCGAGAGTTGTATACTTTCTTATCGGCTTCACAACCCTTAAGGAAGTAACAATGTATGATGGTTCTAGACATAACTTATCTACCAAACATTGCGAGATAAAAGAATGTGATGCACCAGTGTTAAATAATACATTAATAGGTATGCCATGAATCAAAAGCATACCTCAAATAATATATTTTCCTTTCTCCTCTACATTCAGCCTAGATGTAGACAGCTCCAAAGCAAAGACTTTCCATTTATCAGCCATGGATGGTTTTGGACACTGATTCTTGAAATGCCTTATCTAGTCGCAGTTAAAACATTTCACACTTTTCTTTTCCACAACCTTCTTTCCCTTACCAGTCTGACACTCATTAGCATAGTGCACTTTCTTGTCATACTTAAAGCAAACAACATCAGCCTTTCCTTTTGTTAACCCAAAAAATGGATCAACATCCAGAAATTAGATGAAAGCGCCAGTTCTTTTATAATACATGTGTAAGTAGTAAAAATCCCAGATCAAGCAAGTAAGAATAGCGAAAAAGTAAAGAATAGAAAAGAATTTTTATAGTGGTTCGGTGTAATCCCCGGCCTACGTCCACTTTAATCTTTTATTAGTTGTTTTCTCTCTGAATTACAACTAGTTATCTTAGATCTAACCACAATATAGTGGATCTCAGATTTACTATAGAGTTTCTAGGATGTTTATGAGTTAATAATACTAAGAATTTTCTAATTTAAGTCCTAGAGCAGCAAATAGTTATTTCCTAGGTGACTTTAATAGAGGAGAGGTTAGATGTGAAGTAGTAGAGTCTCTGTAGTTAAAGAATCTCGATCCTGTTTGGTTGCTCCATGGTTATTATTTATAGGGGAAACATTCGTGTTGAGCCAGAAGTTCAGTTGGAGCAGAGTCCAGATGTCGGCCTAGGGTTGTACAAGAAGACTCGAAGTTACATAAGTTGAATAAATCACTCAATATAGAGTCAAATGACTCGGTACCAAGTCATTTCCTTAAGTGGAAATGACTCCTCCCTTTCTGCACCTCCTTTCTATCTTCAAGTAGATGTGTTTCATGCCTTTTCTTTAGTCATTTGGTTGGTTCTGGTGATAGTTTCTTCATCACTTGGATTGCTTTGCTATTTGAGTTGTTCTCTCTTAAAACTTGATGATAAGTCATAAAAATCTCCTTTAAACACTTGGGAACACTTTGGGGAAGTAGAAAATAAGTCATATGAAGTTGTGAGTCAACTTAAAGTGAAAGTGAGTTGGCAATGATTGAAATGAGTATGTATCGAGTAATTTCCTTAGGAAATCTTGGGTTAAAACTTTCCAAGATCTCTTCTTTCCCTCTTCTAAGCATGCCTGCCAAGTTTCAAGTCGTTTCAATCATCGTTTGAATCTTCTAAGTTTAGTTGAAATCTGTTTTGGCTCAAAAGCGGTTTAACATTGCCCCTTCCCCAAAGTTTGCCTTTCAAATGTAAGATGTGCTTTGCTTAAGAGCAAATTCCTGTAATCGGTCTTCGATTGTTGAGCTCCCTGGCTATCCGTTGATCTTAACCTTGATGAATCATCTAGTTCCTTCGGATTCTCTAACAAGTCAGAGGTCGCTCCAGACTCGGTTTATCTAAGAACTCCAGCTCTTGCTTAAATGTTCCTTGTGCATCATTATTGTAACATTCCCTACTAGGAGGCCCAAAACTAACGGCTACGGATGCTACAGTCATCCACAATTATTATCCTCGGCGATCAAATATGGTAATGTTAAATACATTTATATAACAAAAAACACATGGATATGGAAATTTTTTAAAACCATTAAACAACTTTCACATTTTGTTTCAAATCATTTCAAATACATACATAATCTCATATTCGAGGACCACATTCAGAGAAAATATAATTATTACAACATATGCCAAGAGCGACATATAAAGATGCCCCCTTGGATGATCAGAGTATATATATCTAGGCAATTAAACAACATTGTATTTACAACAAAACACAGTGGAATCAAAATAGAAAAGAACTCCTACTAGCTAGATTGCCTCCTGCACGTCTCCGAAAGGTTATTCATCTAATGAGGTACCTGAAAACCTCAACTCTCAAACTACACAGTTAATTGAGCACCCGAGAGTTTAAGGGGAAAACATAAACTTCAAGGTAGACATAAAGCCTAGTATGAATAATAACCTACCACCTCAAACCATTTAGATATCTAGTGAGACTATGCTGCTTAGCGGAACGGGTTTTCCCCTCACTAGCATCTTATCAAAAACTTATGATAACCATATACCATGCTCCTGCATCCACAATGGTTAAAAAACATAACAATTTAAAATATTATGATGGTATGTAAATAAGTAAATCAATTTTGGATTTCCCATCCCCATTCATTTTGACTATCTGTCACAGTTATAGTTTCTAGGGTCACTATTAACCTGTTCGTTTTCATGGGCTTACTAATAACCAGTTTAATGCTTATGGACTCCCTATCTGGTTTCATAGTTTTCATGGGATCACTAAGAACCTATTGGCCCCTGCAAATAACTTCATCGTTTCATGGGTTCTCACCGAACCTATTGGTATCTCCAATAACTTCCCTCTTATCATAGATTTCATGGTTTGACTATGAATTCATTGACTTCCGTCAATAATTTTATCCGGATATAGTTTTCATGGATTCACTACAAACCTATTGGCCCCTGCCAATAACTCTTTCTAATCATAGTTTTTTATAGGTTTTCTATGAACCTATCTATTTGACAACTTTTTTAATCGGTATTTAGGCATCCTATATTCTGGTCTATATGACCTCCTGGATGCAATTCTACTCATACAGGAGTTAACTCAATTTATATTCACTATTGGGTTAACCTAGCTCGTTATTCTTCCCTTTCTCCCCAAAATACAGTTATGGGTCCATTTTATAGTGAATATGTATATTAGAAGAAGCAAACAATATAACATAATAACACCAGCATCCACTACACCAAAACAGGTGATTCCCAATGAGTATAACTGTCGCAAACAGTTTCAGCAACGCTTATTAGCGTCGCTGTATGGGCGTCGCAATTTATTGCCAACGCTTATAAGCGTTGGGGAGGTTAGTTTCCCAACGCTAATAAGCGTTGGAAGGTTGTATTCGCCAACGCTTATAAACGTTGGTGTATATTATTTAACAACGCTTATAAACGTTGGCAAATTAACCATCCAACATTATTTAATTTTCTACGCTAACGCTTATAAGCGTTGGTAAATTTTAATTGCCAACGCTTATAACGCTGAAATATTTTCATTCTCAATATAGTCAATTATTTTAACATTAATAAACAATTAATAACTAACATGATATGCATTATTATACTACATTAAATAGGAACCCAAAATTTACAATATTCATGATCAAATAACAACATAAATTTCATAGTCAACTACTTCATAACAATGTCAACTACTTCATAACAAGTACAATACATAATTAAGTTGGTTAATTCAATACATAATCAACTACTTCATAACAATGTCAAATTGGAATTGATGGCATTATTAACTTGATTAGCTACTTGCCTTTCTATCTTTAGGTTGTCATAATCAACTACTTCATAACTTGATTAGCTACTTGACTTCATAACAAGTCCAGCTTCTCTTTCTTTCCGAAGCCTTGGAACCTCGTGTGCTTCAGCATCAAGAAGAAAGAAATTGTCTTCCCCTATTTCTTCTCTGATCTCAACATTGGCACCTTCCAAAGTTCCAATTATGATGCATCCATTCAAGGAGAATTTCATGTTACTTGTTCCACTTGCCTCCATCCCAGCAGTACTTATATGTTCTGACAGCTCACTGCCAGGAATAAGCATTTCAGCAACAGATACATTGTAATTTGGCACAATGACAACCTAAAGATGACGACATATATTGAAGCATATAAAGATTATTTCGTTGAACATAATGTTAAATAGTACAAAATAATCAGAATTTACATAGAAGTGAAATAACTAGTGATACACTTTGAAGGTAGAATAACATACCTTCAAATATTCATGGACATCAGGATCATTATTGACTACTGCTCCAAAATCATTAACTAACTTGACTATTCTTTTGGCATTAGCGTATGTTGCAAATGCTTTACCTCCTATCATTATAGTCCTAATTGGTGTTGTTTTCTTGCTCTCCTCGATGCTCATTTCCTACATACATTACTTTCTAAATCAACATAAAATATTGTATCTGTTGGATGTGTATATTTTTACTTTCATTTTTGGTACAATATTTGCTTGTAAGAACATATGAAACCAGTTTATACATATTATATGGCAATTTATACGACTAAGAAGATATTACATATGCCTGTTACAACGAAATTGTAAGAAGCCAGTACCTGAAGCATAAATGCAACAACCAATACTGTGAGGAAGAGCTAGGCAGTTTCAAAAAGATGAAAGTTCAAATCCATTACTTTCTAATTATAATGGGAAAAAGTTAACTAGGAGACAATATTAGAATGTAATCGTATTGCACAGTCCCTCATAATTATAATGCATTATTTACGTTCCTAAAGTTATGCAACGAAAAAAGGTATTGTTTAGCTTGCAACACAATTTACCTCACCTGCTTAAACAAAATATTCTCTTAATAATTAGCAAGTTGGTATGTGATTTGATTATGGTTTGGTAATAAAGGCCCTTAACAGCTTTGCTTAAAACGATAGGATAAAATGGCTAATAAATAGGCATTCTGTTACTTGTGTACGGAAATAAAGGTGACTAGTGCTTAGTGCTTGGATACCAAAATGCCCTTGTCGGTTGTTTCATACCGGATATGAGCCCGATAAGAATGGGCCTTTTTTCTGGTATATTAGCAGAGCGTGAAAGCAAAGAATGATTGGACGCAGTTGGCCAGTGGCATGGGTGCTTTCTCATCTTTAATTATTTGCCTCAATTCTTTTTCCTACAGGAATCGCAAGTCTGCATTTAGTAGGAGAAAGTGATATGCACCCATCAAACAAAAAATAGTTACCTTTTTTCTTGCAGCAGTAACTTTATCATTGTTTTCTTTCACTGCATCATCAAATTTAGCTGCTACCATATTATTCGTAGTCCTCAGCTCACTATAAAAAAAGATGAGATTCAATGAAAATATCAAAATTGTAAATCTAATAAGGTTATCGGCTTTATATAAATTTAAATTCATGCATTTACTTGCTGGTAAGAATTTCATCACAAAGAAATTTTAAAAGCTTCAGTTTCTCCGAGATGTCAAGATTATTGTATCCAAATATACATACCATTGTCTAAGAAATCGATTCTAACATCATCAGCCTTGCATACAAACTCTTCAATACATCTTCTCATAGCTGTTAACCACGAATCTTCGCTGCTTGTAATAACATAAGACCGACCTGTTTCATGAGAAAATAAAAAAGACAAAGAACCAAATTTCTAAAAGATACTGCATGGAACTATACTTTTCATTTATGCCTTCTTTTAATAAAGAAAGCAATTTAATATTGAACTCCACCAGTGCTGATTGTGTTCCCACATGTGTGTCTCGTCCTCTAACTAAATCTCAAAGAACGCTTTCAGGTTGCCCTTCCTTTATCTCAAGGGTCTATGAAAAGAAAAGTCATTAATTTTGTACTCTCAGTCCACAAAGATTTTCGTTATTCATAGTATTATGTATATGCATTAATAACCAGGCTGTGTATTACACAAAATAATCTAGTACACCAATACAATCAGTTGACACATGTCAAAAATTAGAAAGTAATGAATTCTGATATGTCATAAAATTGATAAGTCCAAATTGCCAAGAACCGGTCTATTTATCCATCACTAGTCTTAACTGTGTATAAGAAAACAGAGCCATCAGTATACTTGAATAAAAAGCCTGTTTTACCTAGTATTTGATAAGCCTGATTTAGAGATATGTAAAAATATGTGCATATCATAATAAAATATAGTAAGGGATCCATATTGGATTTGATTAAGGCACTGCTGTTTATCATTAACTGTTCAAATCATTTGCTACACTCTTAGTATATTTTTCATTGAAAAATGTGTAGCATTCCATCAGCAATGCCAAGTGAAATATGACCATAAACAGCAGACAAGGGTCCTAATTTTTTGAAAGAGTTGCAACTTTAATGAGATTTGCAAGTGAATAAAGTCATGAAATTCCCTTTTCATTTAGTTTATAGTATATGCATAAAATGACAAACTTATTGAAACAAACACCCACCGAACATTGAATCTTATATGAATTGTTCTACCTAAAGCCAAAGCGTAAGCATTAATACCTAACTAATTGAAGGCATGAATCATCAAAATAATGTCTGAACAACCAAGAACAGTACACACATGCGAGAACAATAAAATGTATAAGTGATTGAAACAGGCAAATCATACAAATAAAATGTGCAATATAATCCAGTTGTTTAATAGTAACACAATATATATAATTGAGTATAATCAAATGCAAACTAAAGAGGCCAATGAGTTTAGATTGTTGCTTATACACGCAAATGGGTCAAATTCGTAGCTCTCAAAATTGTATGTAATTCATAATTACTAACTGGAGAATGCATGCAATAACTGTACAATGAAATCTTATGTAAATTGTTCTACATCAAGCCTAAATGCAAGTAGTTGAAAATTAATGTCTAAATGTCTAAAAGCATGGATCATCAAACTAAAACCTGAATAACTAAGGTCAGGACAGACATACAATTTTAATAAAAAATATATAATAAGTATACATGGATTATATTTGACACTATGCAAACCAATCGAAACATAATATCCTAGCAAAGACTAATATCCTAATATGGAGTATATCAATCATAGAACAATCAATTGAATCATCAAAATAAAGACTAAAGATGTCTGCGGCTGTACCCTAGCTGCAACTTGGAGTTATATGTTGCCTTCGCAGTCGAGTTGGACATTCTAATTGGACATGTCTCAAACAAGAATTCGAAAATATAATATTGAACATGTCTCAAACAAGAATTCGAAAATTTATTCAGATTTGGGACTTGAAGAAATGGTCAGTAGTTTTGCAAGTACAAGGTACATTTCATGTAGGTGCATATAATAAACCTTAACTTTTTTTTAATTTACATTATTTATGCGCTCCAATTCGCAACAATAATTTGAAAATTTACAAACATGATAGACTGTTAGCAGCTTTTTCCGTAACCAAAGGACCATCTGACCATTTATTGATTAATTTTCATTGTCAAACCGAAGATCTGTTGGTTCAGCTTAATTGATGTTTTTGCTAGCTTTTTTATTTTTATATTTTCTGTATATACGTTAAAATTCATAGATCAATCTAGAACGTATTGAAGATTTAGGCTTAAACCCCTACTCAAAGGCCAAGTATAGTTAGAGTAATAGCACCGAGGCATGAGCAAACAATTCTCAAATTAACAGGTAACATTTTTCCTTAATGAATGACAAATATTCATTAAAATATACACTTCCAACTTCAAAATAATGTAAACAATTAATCAACCATATGAGACATTTATCTATGTTAAAACAGGATAGTATGTAGGGACACAACCACATATAAAAGTATGTCACAATCTCATACAATTTCAGTAAGAAGAAGGTCAAAATTCCATTATTTTCTTTCAGTGAAAAATGAAATCAACACAACTACTACTGCTCTCATTTCTTGTTCTGCTTCTAGCACAAATTGGAACATCTCAAGTTTCTACATACCTATCATCATAATAGCTAATTATTTTAGATATATTCAGTTGAGATAATGATACAAATCAAGCATTTACTTTTATTTTCTTTTGTGCTTAATCTTTGTAGGAATTCGCTTACTAGAAGAACCTTCACTGTTCTTCAACAAGCTAGTTAATGTAACCAGCTTTCACGTTTATTTTGTTTAGCCCTATTCCTTTTGACTCGACCATTGCAACCAATGTGAAATAAAAAACATAAACTTAATCTGTCGCTTGTGCATGCTAACTTTCGGGTTCTTTAAGATTCACAAGAAGATGATGAACCCGAATTCACAAGAATGTAAAAAGTGATGAACCCGAATTCCCAAGGATAGCTAATTATTTTGGAAACATAAACCATAGAAATGTTGAAAACTAAAATAAAATTAACAAGAAGATGATGAACCTGAATTCCCAAGAGGAATAAAAATCGTCAGATATATCCACCTAATAATCCATTTCAACAATAATCGAAAGCAAGTAAAAAGTGATGAAAACATGAAGCTAAACCATTTAAAAGTTAAAATTAAACGAATACAAAGAGATAAACCTGTAAGCAGCAAATCAGCTTGAAATAGAAACTGCCGCAATCGATCAATAATTCGAGGAGAGATCGAAATTTTGGAGGGTAGATCGAAATTGTGGAGGGGAGATCGAAATTTTGGAGGGTAGATCGAAAATACGGAGTACTGATTAGATTGTGGAAGCTTTGGAAAGGGCTATGCGTAAGTTAAACGGCTCATTTACTATTTTGCCCCAGTACATTCCAATTAAATTCAATTCAACCTGGTTTTCCAATGCAAAAAAGTATTAGCATATTTAAAATTGTAAATGTTTATTTTTGGTAACATATTTGTTGGATTGTGACGCTGTTTTAGTGAGACTAAAATGCAACGCAAGTAAGCGTTGGCAAATAAAAAATAAAAGCGTTGCCAAATGACAGTTTTGGTGTAGTGATATCTGTGTTTAATATCCTTGAAATCATTTTTATATGAAACATTGTTAATATCTTTAACCTATTATTTTATCAAGGAAAGCTTCTTACAAAACTCTGTACTTCAAAGCCATTTTAAAACTCATTTATATCTACCATGGTTTTTTCTTTAACAAAATGAGATTAGGTCCTTTGTTTTGAAAACTAAGGCTTTCGAAACCTTAAAAATTTACTTTCGAAACCATTGGATAACCTCCTTTGAAAGCATTCAAATCTTCTTTTCAAAACACTAAGCATATGCCTTTCAAAACACTTTAAAACATCTCTTTCGAAATAATTAAAACATACCTTTCGAAATCGTTGGTTTATCTTTAAAATATATTTTGGTTCAAAGTGAACATAAATGAAAGTACCCCTTTCAAAACCAATAACCTTTAAATAAAAGTGATTGGGAAAAACTGATGGCTTCGGAACCATCCTTTCGAAAGCATTAATCAATTAAGTAGAACATTTGGAAGGATAGCTTCGAAACCCCTTTTGAAGCCATTGCCTTCGAAACCATTAAACCCTTCCGAAAGCTTTAGGAAGTGGCTATTATGTTTATAAAACAAAAGTTATCTTTCGAAACAGTTGACGACTTCAATCCATTCGAAAGGCATAAGGTCGGCAGCATGGTTTCGACTGGGTTCTAACCACCCTTTCGAAAGCTTTGATTTTAAAAACAAGGCAACTCATTCGAAATTTACACATCTTCAAAAGCTATTTAAATGGGTTTTGACCCCTTCGAAAGCATCCTTTTGAAAACTAGGCAAGCATATTTCTTTGGATAGTAAAACAAAGGCTTCAACCCCTTTGAAAGCAAAGTTTTGACTCCACACCTTCCGCCTTTGTCTAATCCACTACATACCAACTTATTGATACCTTGTTTATTGGTTTCGACTTGGTTGGTTTCGACTTGGTTGATGCGGAAATATAGGGTCGAAAGGTAGCGTCCGAAAGAGGCAAAACATAATTTCTGGGTAAAGACTGTTTTAATGCCTTTTTAAGTAATTGCTTTTTAACTAACCTGCCTATTTGTAAACATTTAATTGGTTTCCATAAACTTTTCAAATTCTTTCCAAAATAAAACTGCCACATTAGTTTCAAATCTAAAAATAATTTAGCAAATAAGCCCTTCCTTAAGCAAAACAAATAAAACATTTAAGTACTCCATTTAAAATAATTTAATTTTCCATAGTGAATTACTTAAGAAAAATCCCCAAAAATCATAAAAATTCACTTTTAATATGTTATCTAACATATATAAATTTCAGACCCAAATTCTTCATAATATAGTTGAAATTAATTTCTAAACCAATTGTTCATATTTTCCTTTGAAAATTCATAATAAATTTTCCATAGCTTGGAAAATGATAAAAATTAAAAACCATCTACAAAATAATATTTTATATAACATATAAATTCCTTATGGCATTCAAAATTAAATATAAATGATTTTAGCCTTAAAATCGTATAAAACAATTATCAAATGAACTTGTTTGAATATAACATATCATGAAATCCAAGCATATCATCATCAAAACATCATATTGGATTTAAACTTAAACCCGAAATCAAATGATCATTAAAAAAATAGAGATGGTTTTGATTATTATTCACCTTGATTAGGATAAGGAACTTGAAATTTGATCTTTGATTAATTCCCTTTGCTTGATTGCTTAACTTTAATTGATTTTCCCCTTTTTCTTCTCTAGGTAATGGTCGGCTTGAGCTCTCTTTAATTTACATATTTGTGATTTGAAAAAATGAACGTGCAAAGTAAAGGAAACAAGATTTTAAGGGTAATGGGATTATGGTGCGGAAATTACCCATTAAGCCCTTATTTTATTCTCTTATTAGTTATCTAATAAACCATTTCCATAGGAATGTTACAATTATCATTCTGATTTCATTCGGAGTGATTACATCAAATATCAAAATTATCTCATATTTATCTGGGATTTTATTTGTTTTATTCTGATTTCACGACATTTAAAAATTTGTATCTGTTCTATGGTTCGATCTCTTCGGATCGTTTTATACTTAATATGAGGCTTTAAACTCTCTGGATCGTTTATTGCCTAATCTCGGGTTTTGACCTCTCCAGATCCTTGCTGAGTTCACTTGCTCTCTGACAAAGGAACTCAATGACCAAACAAGCCCATCCGCTCACTCTTCGATAAAGGGGACTTACATTTCGTATAAGCCCATACACTCACTCACCGACAAGGGGCTTGCACCTTGCACTCTGGTCCCCTCTCTCTGGACGGGACTTAAAGCGATCAATATCAGTAATCGAAGTCAATGTGGATTTTTCAAGATTCAAATATTCAAATAATATCAAAGCAAATAAGTAGAAATCCTAAGTGTTCACCCGAGGCATCCGACTTAGAGCGTGCCTAGAGACCAATCTAGTCTTAGGCATTTGACTCAGAGCGTGCCTAGGGACCCTTCGGGACTTCATACATGCATGAGTAGCCTATGATTATTATTGTCTTTATTGCTTTGAAAAGTGAAATGCAAGAAAAGAAATGAAAAAGCAAAGCGTGGGATTCAAATTCGACTCCCGTTCATCTTGATCATGGATTTTGATTCTCGGACAAGATCCCTGGTTGTTCCTTAATGAGTTCATCGTAGATAGTGGTTGCTCTGTCCGCATTATTGCAGTTCAATTTCTTACATACCATTACACTTGGTTGCTCCGAAGTAATTCCTGTACCAGATCATGATGGTGTCGGCACTTATTCGTTTCATGTCCATCCAGCTCATGGAAGATGCAAAACTTTCCATATCATTTTTCCCGATCGTAGGTTCTCTTCTTGCAAGCTTCCAATAGGTGGTTTTCCCCTAGTGTCTAGATATGTCCTCTCCGGAGTTTCAGTCGGATCAGTGTAGGAAGAGAATTTTAGCTCCCTCCTTTGTCTTTTTGGTTCTCTAAAGTCATTACCAACTCTTCATTTTCCTTTGTCCTTTCTGTCTCCTGCTACGGATAGTCTTCTATTATCTACAACATTAATTTCAGCATCCTTAGCTTTGGCGTCATCTTGATGCAAATATCTAACACCTTCATGCTAGAATTCCACAAGATCCATCGGTGGTTCCCTTTCCAGTGTACCTTTGAAGTCAATCTTACTCGCGACTCCATATACTGTTGTTGTTAAGATTAATGATAAATCCGGCTTATCGACTGCAGCTGATGCTGCATTAAATCTTGTCAGATAGCTTCTCAAGGTCTCTCCAAGCCTTTTTTTCATGTTTGACAGCTTCATTACATTCTTCGATCGTGAGATGTGGACTCTGAATTGTCTTAAGAATCTACTCACCAATTCGGTCCACGTGCTAATAGACCCATTCTCCAACTGTCTGAACTACATCGCCGCCAAGTCTGTTAAGTATAATAAGAAGCATCGCCCTATTACCTCCTTTTGAAGCACCCAACACCTCCATATGTCGGATTGATCTCATCAGATATAGCA
This sequence comes from Allium fistulosum, assembly GCA_030737815.1. Classification (NCBI taxonomy): domain Eukaryota; kingdom Viridiplantae; phylum Streptophyta; class Magnoliopsida; order Asparagales; family Amaryllidaceae; genus Allium; species Allium fistulosum. The sequence goes on from CM060903.1 coordinate 427,293,905, forward strand.
TCAGATATGTCTTTTCATCATACATTTCCAGTATTGGAAGCTTGAAATTAGAAGGATTTCTAACATTACGGATACTAGAAGTGAATGGATTCTTGTTCGCATCCTCTAAACCTTGATCTAGAGGTCCTCATCTAATTATTCTTCTTATTAACTCAGCAATTTAGATTTTGCCATCCAATGTAGGTCTTCATCCAAAAGTGATACTCTGCCTTGCTCCTATTGGGGAATTCCAGCATATACTCTAGCACGTGCTCCTCCGGTCGTTGCTCATTCACATTCTGATTTGTAGTTCTAGCTCTAGCGTATTCCATTTTGGCATCCTAGTAGTCACACCAACATTGCCCCTAATGTTGTTCTCTCGATACTGAGTAGATTCAGTTCGGTATTGAGTTGTACTGTTTGTGGGGGCATTGTTCCAGTTTGCTCTGCTCCAACTCCAGATGCACCTGCATTGGTTTCGCGTCCTTAGTTCTGAATTCAAGTTGCTTTAGCTATTCCTTATTATTCCATCCTTTGAAAGAAACATTCAAGCATTTCCTGTCATCTACTTCCTCATTCTCTCTATCTTTTCTTTTCTTACGATCGATTAATTAGAATTTAAGGACACCTCCTGATTGCCCCATGATTTAGTTGACTTGCTCTGGTTTTGGATCTAGCATTTGGCTTCTTCATCTTCCCTAAATCTCATATTCAAGCTTCAAGTCTTTAGATCTAGCTCTTGTTGTTAGTGAAAGCACCAAAATGTTAATCCAAAAAATGGATCAACATCCAAAAATCAGATGAAAGCACTAGTTCTTTTGTAATAAATTTATAAGCAGTAAAAAAAACCAAGATACATCAAGCAAGAATAGTAGAAAAGTAAAGAACACATAAGAATTTTTATAGTGGTTCAGTGTAATCTCCAGCATAAGTCCACTTTAATCTTTTATTAGTTGTTTTCTCTTTGGATTACAACTAAAATCAACCAGTTATCTCAGATCTAACCACAATCTAGTGGATCTCAAATTTACTATAGAGTTTCTAGGTTGTTTATGAGTCACGAGTACTAAGAATTTGTTGATCTATCTCCTAGAACATCAAATAGTTATTTCCTAGGTGACTCTAACAGAGGAGATGTACATGTGAATAAGTAGTGGAGTTTCCATAGTAGAGAATCTCGATCTTGTTTTTGTTGCTCTATGGTTTGTATTTATTAGAGAAACAGTCATGTTGGGCCAGAAGTTCAGTTGGAGCAGAGTCCGGATGTCGGCCCAGGGTTATACAAGAAGACTCGAAGTCACACAAGTTAAATAAACCACTCGGTATTTGACTCGATACTGGGTCGTTTCCTTAAGTGGAAATGACTCCTCCCCTTTCGCACCTCCTTTTTATCTTCGAGTAGATGTGCTTTATGCCTTATCCCTAGTCATTTGGTTGGTTTTGGTGATAGTTCCTTCATCACTTGGATTGCTTTTCTATTTGAGTTGTTCTCTCTTCAAACTTGATGATTGGTCATCAAAATCTCATGAAAATACTTGAGCATACACTGGGGAAGCAGAAAATAAGTCGTATGAAGTTGGTAAGTCGATTCGAGCTGAAAAAATGAGTTAGCATCGAGTGAAATGAGTCGGTGCCAAGTGATTTCCTTAGGCAATTTTGGGTTAAAACTTTCCAGGATCCCTTCTTTCCCTCTTCTAAGCATGCTTGCCAAGTTTCAAGTCGCTTCATCCTCGTTTGAATCTTCTAAGTTCAGTATCCACAAGCTTGTCCTTTCCAAATGTAGAAAGCATTTCTCTATTCCTTAATCCTATCTCCGCCATGACATCGGTTGGGTCTCTGAGATGCTACATAGTTGTCCTGGCGATCTCTAGCTTCAATCCACGAATGAACTTCTCATTCCTCTTAATCACGCCATCAATGGTAGCATATTCGTATATGGACAACTCATCAAACTTAGTTGCATACTCCAGTACAGACATCTCTCCCTGCTCAAATTTAGTAAACTTCCTGAGCAGAGTTGACTTGGCTATCTCAGACAAATATCTTTCCTTAAACCTTCTTCTAAAGTCAGTCTAAGTCAAATTATCCTCTGGTGTTCCTACAGTCACACCATTCCACCAATATGATGCGGCTCTTTGCAACTGTCTAGATGCCAACTTCCTCTTCTGCTCATCGTTCAGGCCTAAATCAGCAAAGATCCTCTCAAAGCGCAACGGCTATTTCTCAACTTCAATAGCATCTTCTATTCTAATAAAAGGCTTTCCTTCAGACGGCTGTAGTCACAACTTAACATAGCGTGATTGTTGCGATCAGGTACCCCGGGATTAGCACCTCCAGCATTTCCAACATTTCCTCCAACCAATCCAGCTACAACTCCAGCTTGCTTCATATTTACAAAGAACCGATACATAGTCCCCATATCTACTGGTAGGGTTCCAGCACTCACGTTAGCATTTTCTTTACGGCCTGGATTCCTTCTAGTATTGGGCCAAACATTTCCATTAGTTATGGTGCTTCCTCCACCTAGATTCACTCTTTCGTTTCTTGTTTCCATATCTTGCTTTCTCATAATCTGTATATGAGCCTTGGTAAGATACAAAAGAACAGTCTAAGAGAGAGTGAAGAATAGAGATAGAATAAATACTTATGTATATAAATTAAAAGTACATTATGATAGCATTATCCCATATCCAATCTTATTATTTGTTTTAAGCAGATTATGTTTTCAAAAACTTTTGATCTTTAAATTTACATAAACCTATGCTCTGATACCAAGTTGCAACATCAACTCATTTTAAGGCCTGAAAAAAGCATTACAGATACTATAGTCATTAATAGTATTATTTTTCGGTGACAAAACGAGGTTATGTTAATTGTATCAACATTAGAAGCACATGAATATGAAATTTTTCAAAACTCAATTCATCAAATAAACTTTCACATTACATTCCAGAAATAAAATGTCACATTCATTACATAATCCTTTTTGATCCTGCATTCAGACAAAATATAATAATTACAAAATATTTCAAGAGCGACATATGAAGATACCCCCTTGGTTGATCAGAGTACAATACTTAATAGTTATAATTTCTATCATTACATCCATTCAAATAAGAAACAACGCAGCGGAAAATAAAAGCTCATAGTAATAGTCAGCTTGCCTCCTACACATCTTCAGAAGCTTATTCATCTATCATGCAAATCCCTACTCTCGACCTACTCAAATAAGTACCCGGGAGTTTTGGAGAAAACAAAAACTTTGGGTCAGACAAAATGTCTAGTGAGAATAATAATATACCATCTCGAACCAAAGTAGATATATAGTGAGACAAGATCGCTAAGTGGTACGGGTTTCCCCTCACTAGTATCTTATTAGAATATTGTAACAACCCGCTATTTTGGACCATTCAAATCGACAATAAATCCACACATGTCGGACTTGAATAATTCAAAACAATGGATTGTTAATTTAAATTGGCTAAACTCAGCATATACAGTAAATAAAATAATCACAGATCACAGACACAGAGTAATATAACAATAATGCAGCGGAAACAAAAGAATAGTAGTTCATGAAGCTACTATATATATAACAGAGTTAAACAAGATACAACAGAAGTCTCGAATACAATAGTCAAATACAATATCAGAATACATCACTGGAATCAACTGAATATCTGAAAGCTGGATAGATAGCTGGATCTCCAAACGAAGCTCCAACTCCAAAGGTGAGTCTCGAATACTGGATCACTCAGTCTGACCCGAGCGTAAAGAAAACACAAAACACTCGAGTCAGGGTTAACATTCTTATATCAATAAATCCAACTCAATTGAAATAACAACTGAAATACAAGTAACTCAAAGGATGTTTGGGATAACCATCCTCTAAGGATCCGTTAAACTATCTACTATGTAGTAGTGTACGCTAAATAGATAATGTCTAATCAGTAAAGTAGGATATTAAAATAGCGTTAAAGCATTACCATAATCCCCCTTAACACAATTTTATAATGTCATAGTCTATACAGCACCGTAAGCCCCACCGTAAACTAGTGGTTATCAGAGGGTACCCCATAGGTATAACACAAAACAAATCGTAGTGGTCGCGATAGGATAAACAGTATGACAAGGTACATGAGGCGATACCAACTAGGATACTAGTAGTTGCATCATCCAGACTGATGTTGGGCATAGCAGCTACTACCCCAACACCGCGAAACAACACTCCCATAATCGAGGGGTGCACCCAAATCGAATCACAAAAGTAATAGATATGGTAACGAAGAAGTGTGTCTGCTAGAGGTGGCGAACCTCAATGGCCCGGCAGGACTCCTGTTTTAGTCATGTCAGGGGTCATCCAAAATCGTTCTCTTTCTTCATTCAATGCGTTCATCAAAACCATCCACTTCGTTCTGGATCAACACTCTGCGTATATTAGTTATTAAAGTGGTTTTTCGTATCGACAGAGAGTATGTCCATAACCGATTCCGGTCTCTTTAATAACTTTCGTAATTATTACACCGATTGGTCGTTTAATATATTTCAAAACAGAATCAATTTCAATTTCAATTAGAATTTATAAATCAACATTTCATTTGTCTTTCTAAATCAATTTCCATAATTTACGTTTCAAAACTTCCACATTCATAATTTCAAAATCTTATAATTCCATTTCAATTTCTATTTAAAACAATTCAAATATTGATTCAAGTTCGTATATAAGTTTCATTCCGAAATCATTTAAATTAATTTAATTTAACATTCAAATCAATTTAACTTCATTGATCGATTTCATTAAATTCGTTAAATAAATTTGTCATTCAAACAATTTCTATTTAATTTCCAATTTATTAAATCAATTATTTAAGTTCAACTCCATTATATCAAAACTTACAAATTGCATGAAATTTAATTCATCAAATCAATTTCTTTACATTTCAACTCTTACATTAATTTCAATAAAACACATTTTATTTCTTATTTGAGAAATTCAATTTCACTTATGAATTTACTTAGTTATAATTTCAAAACTCAATTAATAAAGAAACTCAATTAATAAAGAAACTTAATTTCACTTATTCAAGAAGTTTAATTTTACTTAATAAAGAATTCAATTTTTTTTATTATTAAATAATTCAATCTTATTTAATTATTAAATAATTTCAAAACTTAATTATTAACTAATTTCAAAACTTAATTATTAATCATTCCAAATTTAATTATTAAATAATTAATTTTAAAACAACGTTCATTCATCATCTACTATGTTAATATTTTGATTCAGATTGGTAAATATTAACATTTTCCTTTCATAAAAATTCAAATTCTGACTTCATTTCAAAACTTTATTATTTATTCAAATAAAATCTTTATTTATTTTTAAATCAAACTATTGACCAATCGGGTTTTTATTTAATTCCCTATCCTAAGTCAAAGTTAAATTTGGGTATTTATCATTTCAACCCGATTCCATTTCAATTCAAAATCAAAGCATAGCAAAGGGGAACTTGCAGTGTGATAACTGGGATGATGTCAAAGTAAACAAGCAAATACAATAATCAATAACAATCCAATAATCAATTCAAGTAATCCCGAAATAATCGTATTAATTCACATTGTTGTTTGTGTAAATTAATGTAATTATTTCTAGAATCTACACTATCATTTCATGTAATTAACCATTTTTCTACGTGTCAAATAATTAAACATTTAAGGGGTCATATTGTACAAATTTAACTAATCAAATTCAACACATATGTCTATTCAAATTTTTAACTATCCTACGTCAATTTCAATTGCATAATATTTATCACTTTATACATTACAATTTACATCCAATATAAACAACAATCAATCAATCAATTATCAACCAAATGGGATTATCATAGTATAATTAACAGATAATGGTATCAGATGTCACAGGTGAACTGATATAGGTAATAACATATAAAACAGTGTAAATAACTAACAACAGCATATTTTTAATTGTCGTTTCAATTGAAATCAAATTTAATAAATAAAAGAACATTAATCGTGAGTGATTGCTCACCTTTCGAGGTTAAAGGATAAACAAATAAGTTAAGTTACGAAATCCAGTCACGAATCCCAAAACGACAAGATCGGCACGAATTTGATGAACGAAGCTGATAAATTAGAATTGACGAAATCAAATCAGAACTATCTAGATATATACAGAATATATATTATTATATATATATATATTTCAATATTTCAATATAAGACAAATATTAAAATAATATAAATTTTCAAAGTCATGATTATTTACAAATATGTAAAAAAACAAGACAGCCCAAATGAAAAATCTCAAACCATATACGGTACATCAATATCAACTATTTATAAACTAATATATAAGCAGATTATGTATAAACAGATATATATATAGTATATGAAAAATTCATACTAGAACAGTTATAAAATAAATAGTATATACCAACAACTTGCATATATATAATTCGACAAGTCAGATGTATAACAAATAAAAATCTATACATTATATATACTGCCTTATATATATTTATACGTATATAGGTAATTTAAAATCAATATGGAATAAAAAAATATATTACCAAAACAATATCATTTAAATCTTATATAAACCTATGTATATAGCTACAGCAGCATAAAAGTAACTTGTTCTTTATTACCACTATATAACTTATATATGCACTCGAATTCCAAAAATCCCGTTTAACCCAAATCTCAGTTTATCAATTTCACCTCAATTCAAACTCTAAATAAGTCACTAAAATTTTATAACAATTCCAAATACATATTTGCATTACAACTTAAACCATTTTGATTTCAATAGGTTCAAAACTTTTAAATATTCAAACATTTACACAACATCAATACATACATATAATATCTTAAGATCAAAATAAGCTTTATATATATACAACCGATTGCATGTTATTGATATGAACATATATATACTGCTGTACATATTCACTACTGCTTTATATAATATAATGAACACTATAACGGGCATATATATAATATATAAAACTAACGTAATATTTTAAAGCAACAGATCTATACTAATGGTAGACAAGTATATATAACTTACTTAATCTAATATTCATATGTATATTTTTAAAGATTATAGATCCATAAATAAACTGTGACAACCACGACTTTCTCTCCACAGAAAGCCGCATCGTCAATAAGAAAGAAAGGGGTAGAAAATAGAAAAGAAGAGAAGAAAGAAACAACAACAACGATCTCACAGCGGAACGAATAAATTATATTAATAACATAAACTATTACATAGTATACAACAATTTACAGAGTTACACAGCATATACATCACTTACTAGACAGTTATAAACATCTGTCTAGACATTACAACTCAAATACAAGACAAGACACTATCACAGATATCAACACAGCGGAATACTATATCTACGAACGCCGAAGCCTCCTGCTCCATTGCTCCTCCAGAATATTCGTCAAAGCTAAACCTGAATCCCTTGGCTACTCGTAAAAATTTGAGTACCCAAGAGTTTATAAAACAGAGATAAACACTTGGGTCAGACATGGGTCTGGTGTGAGTAACAGGTTAAAATTGCTTAACTTCAAAACCTTTAGAAAGAAAAGGTATCACGTAAGACTCCCCATAAATAAACATGGGTAAGTTTTTACCTTACGCTAACCAAAACATTTGATAGGAAATCTGATTTTATTATAATAGGGTCTAGGGTTTTCAAGTAAAATATAGAAATAGCTGAAATGCTTACATCTCACATTCCAACATAGTTGGGCACAACTAATACGTACGGCACTTATTGGAGTTTGGATTCCATACAATGGCAGGGCTACTGGGGTACCGCCCGTCACAGTACGTGGCCTAGATCACCGTACCGAGGAGTTCGCCCGCTCCCCTGCAACACAAAGCCGGAACCATCCCTTACTGGATAATCCTGAACAAGATAATCCCGTAGTTGGCGCGACCAACCACACACTAAGCCGAATAAAAGAAAAGGGACCTCTAGACAGGGATCTATCTTGCTCTCAGTGGGTGCTACCCACGAAGCCTTGCTGCACCTCCCCTGTTTTAGCCATTCCCGGTTGATGAGGCTTGAGGTTACGATTACCTTTAATCAGAACATATCACTTAGAATGCTCATCGTCCGCCTGACGATGTGCTGAAAGCATTCAATCCATACAAGTTCGTTCCGGGTTCGAACGAAACCGAAGGCATTATCTCGTTACACTCGTTTTGGAATCACCCTCAGAGTTAACGACAATAACCCTTGCACTCTGAATCTTCATCTTCACTTGAGATTCACGACCTATCGTAAATTTGGATCGATGTGGTGTTCGGGTGTGACGCCCCACCTCTATGCTCACAATAACAAAGGTTATTATAAGGAATAACGTCTGCTATTGCGAAGAATAAGGCTTGTTAGAAGCGACCATCCGTAAGTTATGCCTTAAACGAGTATTGATTATATCAATAGGAGTTGTGAAAATCTCTCCCAAAGATATAAATTCAATCCAAATCTAAAATGAAACTACAGTGGCTAAAGGAAAATTCAGAACAACACATAATAACAACACACTGATAGTATAATCACACCAGAACAGAAATATCAGATATATAGCGGAAGACAAGTCTGGAATACATGATACAACAATCGATAGTTCACATGAGCCAAATGTACATATACATATACATCAACATACATAAGACGATAGTCAATAATCCAAAAGAACTCCTCGAAGGCTAGACAAAAGATGATGCGATATCCCAAAAGCTGAAGCTGCTGCTGAATCAGAGATAGAGACTACCCTGAAATAACTCGGTCTGACCCGAGTATTATTTAAAAGAAAATAATAAACGGATCAGTCTAATTTATTCTTAGAAGTGAATGTATCATGAATAACATCAAAGCAAAATAATAATAATCTCGAATGAGACTATTCAACATAAGAAATCAACATAATTAAATGAAGAAATCACATCAAACTCCATCAAAATCAACTTTCAAATTCACAATTGAATTTAAAACAGCAATTCACAAAATCTAGAAATCAATAATAGATAACTAGAAAAATCAACATAAAAGTGGATCGATCCCAACAAATGGCGAGTTTTAGCTACGCCGCACGTGCATCAACATATGGCCGAAGCCTACCAAGTACTGTCAACATAATTTTTGGCGCCCAACATATGACCCGAAGGTCCAACATATGACCCGAAGGTCTAGTACTGGTATTTGACCCGAAGGTCCAACATATGACCCGAAGGTCCAACATAGTGGCTCGAAAGCGCACAAAATCATCAAAATCATCAAACAACAAATATTTCAATTAATGAGTCCGGATTTAACCGAAATAGTAAAAGTGTGGTTCCATACTCCGCACTTTTGCTAAATCGTTTAAATCTCTTCATCGTTTCCTTGAAAGTGCAAAATTGTGTATTTTATAAAAATACATTTTACGTTCTCAAATGGACAAGTCCGGAATTAAGCGAATCAGTAAAAGTAAGGGTTCATAGTCCTCAATTTTGCTGAATCGTTTAAATCGCTTTCTCATTCTTTTGAAAGCGCAAACTGTAAAATTTTTGGAAACAATTTCAATCTAAAACCATTTTTAAAACACGTGATTAAAATAGTAGCATCTATAGCAATTTCGACAAGGAAATTGCGCTTCACAAAACACCGTAAAAACGGATTACAAATCAGCGTTGCGGGATAACCGCTTTAAAATTGACGATTACTGAAGTCAAAACAACAGTAATTTTTATTTGTCAAAAATGTCACCAAAACAACACGCTTCAACAATATTTTACCGGCGTACAAATTCCGTTATAAAAATAACGGCAACCGAATACGTTTTAAAACGTAACATCGGTTTAACGCAAATTAACCGAACTCACGAATATAATGAAAGTGGAAAAAAATATTGTTGTAGCTTGGACTCACTATAATTTCAACAAAATGTTGCACTGCTACCATATACACATACACGTATACGCTCCAATGAAATAGGTGATAAAAAAAAAAAAGCTTGAATACATTCACGTGTATTACCACATTTTATACAACAATGCAATAAAAAGTTTCAACCTAACAACTACTATAACTAGCACGTACAAGATGATATATATGCCTGGAAATAATCCAAAACGCACACGCATGTAGTAAAAATAACAACCTGGACTCATTTCTCCCCATACTAACATGCACATTTTTTTTTAACAATTTACACTTTAAAACTATGACAAGGCCATGCATTACGTGTGCTACAAAGTGGAATAAACATGCATTATACACAAGCAAAAATTTGATGATAAATGGTCTCTAGACTAAAAATTTCTTGCACGCACGCTATAAGAGAGGTCTAGGAAATATGAATACACACATGGAACAAAGCTTAACACTTGCATAAAGACACGTAGTGATGCAATGTACAACATACCTATATGCACGCAAATAACAAATTTAAACAAGACCAGGACCCTATTTTCAACTGACGTAGCACGCATAAAAGAATTAAAACAACTTGGCAATCCTTTCTTATACATCATAACACGCACGCACTAAATGATGGCTAGGCAATCATACAGACACAAAAATAAAATGCAGGAAAATGGTTTGGCATCCTAATACTTACGTGCAATATTGTAAGAAGATAGGCCTGGTTTCCATACAGCATCAACATTTCGAAAATTATGAACACACAGTGAAGCAACTGTAATTTCTAACTCAGGCCAAATTAGTTCTAAAACATTCTTGCCCAGCAGGGTTTCATGCTTCACTTAATTGCATGTAAAAGTGGAATGCACGCAAGTAAATGAAGAAAAATGTATAAATTAGAAAATGTGAGTTTTTGCACTCACAATATTTGTTTCAAAGCCAATGGAAATCCAGATCTGTAAAGGAGCCACTTTCACCCTGCCATTAATACACTTTCTTTGGCTACTGAAGCTTTAAAATAAGATTAAAAATGTTGCAGCTGTTATGCTTCTTTTCACAAATATGCCCCAGTCCAAAGAAAATGTGTTGGCAATATATTTTGTACAATGCATTTACTCTGAAACGTGCTAGCCTATTCTTGCATTAAATGCAACCTGCTTTTGAAATGTACTCGGCTGCACTTGAGGCTAGTGACAGTTGCAATTTGATGATAAAAAAAAATATAATTCAAAGTGCTCACACTTTGTTTTATTTCTCTATTTATGCACTAGCTTTATAAAAAGAATGTGATAGTAAGTTTATAAATTTGCTTCTTTGAAAAATGCAGTGACAGCAACGTGAAGGTGAATAAAAGTGTAATGCAATTCAACCGACTTTGCAATTTGCACTGCATCGATATTTATTATTTTTTTTTTAATATTTTCTCCGACCGTAATCCAAAATCGTGGTCGTTTCAGATTTTTAAAATATTTATTACGACGGAAATAAATCACGGTCGTTACAGACTCCCCTCCTTATAAAAATTGCGTCCCCGCAATTTTCATACTAGAAATAGTCAACAACACAACAATTTATCGAATCAAAGATTAAAAAGAGAAGATAGATACGAATGCTCACCTCCACCCGAAGAGGAGAGAAAATTGGGATAAGAACGCTCGATGAATTCTCTGGTTTCCCAAGTGCAATCCTTGGGGTTTGCGGACCATTGAATCTTTACAAGCGGAACTTCTTTGTTCCGAAGGCGTTTCACCTCCGTAGCTAGCACGCGAATAGGATTTTGCACAATAGACAAGTCGGGTGAGATCTCAAGATCTTGCAACATAGGAGGATCAATAATAGAATCTGAATCTCGAAGGCATCGACGAAGTTGAGACACATGAAATACGTCATGTATTCCCGAAAACTGAGTAGGTAGCGATACACGATAAGCAACTGGGCCAATGCATTCCATAATAGGAAACGGTCCAACATATCGAGGAGCCAATTTCCCGGAGTGACTAAAACGCACCACACCCTTCATCGGGGAAACACGAATGAATACGAGATCGCCAACAGAGAATTCCAAAGGCTTCCTACGATGATCGGCATAAGATTTCTGCCTATTCTGAGCCTCCTTCATTCTCTGTCTAATAATATCAATCCTCTCCAAAGATTCACGAATATAATCGGGACCGAGAACTAACTTTTCCCCCGATTCCAACCAACAAGATGGTGATCGACACGGCCTTCCATAAAGAGCCTCGAAAGGAGCCATACCGATACTGGATTGAAAACTGTTGTTGTAAGAAAATTCAACAAGAGACAAGTGGTCTTCCCAACTACCACCAAAATCTAAAATACAAGCTCGAAGGAGATCTTCCAAAACTTGATTCACCCTTTCAGTCTGACCATCAGACTGTGGATGATAAGCTGTACTGAGATTGAGCTTAGTGCCCAAAGCTTTCTGAAGACTCTGCCAGAACCCACTAGTGAAAAGCGGATCTCTGTCACTAACAATAGAACTAGGCACACCATGAAGTCGAACGACTTCTTTAATAAACAGCTTAGCCAACAAAGGAGCAGTCCGATTGGACTTGATAGGAATAAAATGGGCTGATTTAGTCAATCGGTCAACAATCACCCAAATACTAGTATGGCCCGACCTCGAACGAGGTAGACCATCAATGAAGTCCATGGAAATCTGATCCCATTTCCATAATGGAATCTCAAGAGGATGCAAAAGACCACTAAGACGCTGATGTTCTACTTTAACAAGATGACAAGTCATGCAACGACTTACAAAACCTGCAACATCACGCTTCATACCTTCCCAATAGTATAAGCGTTTCATATCAGCATACATCTTGCTACTGCCCGGATGGATAGTATACTTAGAACGATGACAGTCCTCAAGAATGTCATTTCTAAGATTACAAATATCAGGCACGATCAATCTACCCTTCTTCCGGATACAACCATGAATATCAATATCGAAATCCTTTAGATCATCACTTCGGGATTCCGATTTACAACTCTGAATAAGATGAGCAAGATCTGGATCTTGCTTCTGGGCATCGGCAATGCGATCTAACAAATTAGGACGAGCTTCCATGCTAAATAAAAGCACGGGAGAATCAGAAACTGTAGGACGGTCTCTAATATCACAAAGAGATAAAGCTTCCAAAATATTCCACTCTGCTAGCATCATGGAAACAACAGCTTGCTGCTTGCGACTAAGTGCATCAGCAACTCGATTACCCTTACCAGGGGTATACTGAATATCGAAATCATATGAAGCAAGAAATTCGAGCCAACGCTGTTGCCTCATATTAAGCTCTTTCTGAGTAAATAAATACTTCAGAGATTTGTGATCAGTGAAGAGAATAAAACGCTCGCCCAATAAATAATGTCGCCAAATCTTTAAAGCAAAGACTATAGCGGCTAACTCCAAATCATGGGTAGCATAACGGATCTCGTTAGGCTTTAGTTGTCTAGAAGCATAGGCAACTACTCTATCCTTTTGCATGAGAACTGCACCGAGCCCAAAACCACTGGCATCGGTATAAACAACGAGATCATGATTCCCTTCGGGAACCACTAAGATAGGAGCATGAGTAAGGAGATCTTTTAACTTCAAGAAAGAATTCTCACACTTATCCGACCAAATAAAAGGAACAGCTTTTCTCGTGAGAGTGGTAAGCGGTAAAGCAATACGAGAAAAGTCCTTAATAAATCGGCGATAATAACCCGCCAATCCAAGAAAACTACGGATCTCAGTAACGGACTCGGGCCTCTTCCAATCCTGAATAGATTCGATCTTGGAAGGATCGACAGAAATACCATCAGAAGAAACAATGTTACCGAGAAATTTCACTCTATTCTCCCAGAAGCGACACTTGGAGAATTTGGCATAAAGCTGATGCCGACGAAGAGTGCTCAAAACAATCTCCAAATGCTGAATATGATCGGCTTCAGATTTGGAATAAATAAGAATATCATCAATGAAAACCAAGACGAACTTATCGAGATATTCGCGGAATATCCGATTCATAAGATCTACAAAATACGCCGGAGCGTTCGTCAAACCGAACGGCATAACAAGCCATTCGTAAGAACCATAACGAGTACGACATGCGGTAAGAGGAATGCTATCTTCCGCAACTCGTAACTGATGAAAACCGGTAGCAAGATCGAGTTGGGAGAAGATCTTGGCGCCACTTAACTGATCGAACATGTCGTCGATCCTAGGTAATGGATACCTGTTTTTGATAGTAAGCTCGTTAAGCTTGCGATAATCAATGCAAAGCCTAAGAGTACCATCTGGCTTCTTAACGAAGACAACGGCGGCGCCCCAAGGAGAAGAGCTAGAACGAATAAATTGCTTAGCTTCCAACTCAGATAATTGTTGCTTGAGTTCCTCATTTTCCTTAGCAGACATCCTCGTGGGAGGACGACTGACAGGATGTGCACCAGAGATAAGATCAATACGGAACTCGATTGCCCTTTTCGGTGGCAACTTAGAAACAGGCTCGAAAACATCAGAAAAATCACAAACAACAGGAATATTAGCAATGAAATCCTCCGATTCGAGGGAAGAAATAAGAGCATTCAAAGTATGATCCATGCTTCGAAATATAATAGACAACAGCTCGCTAGCATCGGGGTGCTTGAGATATAAAGTTCTTTCGGGGCATAGGATTTGCACTTCATAACAGACGAGCCAATCCATACCCAATATCATATCAAAAACAAGATGATCCATAACATGCAGATTCGCATTAAAGGAGAAACCACAAAGAATAATCTCAACATCAACACACAACAAACCAAGAGTAGCAGATCCACCAATAGGATTTACGATCCTCAAAGGGTCGCAAAGAGTAACAACATCCAAATGAATAATATCAACAAGCTCCTTCGACACGAATGAATGCGATGCACCCGTATCGAAAAGAACTCTAATAGAACGGCCATGAAATAAAATGAAACCTTCCAAAACAGAAGGAGTAATACCTTTGGGCTGAGAAGAATCACCAGAAGCTTTAGCAACATTAAGCTTCCCCGGTTTGAAACCCTTAGGAGCAATAGGACAATCAAAAACCCAATGACCTTCTTTCTTGCAATAACGACAAATGCGAGGCTTAGTACAATTGCGAAGAAGATGATCCAACGAACCACAATTATAGCACGCCTTCTGAACAGAAGGTGCACTACTAGGCTGAGAACTAGAGGCAACCTGCTTCTTCTTCTTTTGATTAGAATTTGGCTTACGAAATGGAAACCTCTTCTTGTTGGGGTTTTTAGAAACCTCAACATCATCACAACTATCACGTTCCTTTTCAACAGCTTCAAGACAAAGAGCCGAATCAACAAGCTCCTCAAAAGTGAGCTTAAGCTGAAGCAAAAGAACTTTCTTCAAATACTTCTTTAAACCATCAACAAAACGAAGATTCTTCTTGCGCGGAGTGTTAATGAACTCAACTCCATATTTGGATAAGGCCTCGAAAGATGCAACATAATCAGAAACAGAGGACTTTCCTTGCTTCAACTCAAGGAAACTACGAGCGAGATTAGCCTTTTCTGATTCAGGAACGAACTTAAGTTCGAAACGTTCCTTAAACTGAACCCAAGAGAGAGTGGACTCATCAACTTCCGAAATAAAGAGCTCATACCAATCAAGCGCACGCTCTTGCAACATACTAGATGCCACGAGAACGCGATGATGATCCGAAAGATCCATCCGAGAAAATATGCGCTCACAAGTGCGCAACCAAGTCTGAACTTCCATAACACTTTCCGATCCCTTGAAAGGCTGACCTCCAAGGTGGGAATAGTCACTACACATGCGGGCGAAGGCAGACTTGTGATTAGGAGCTGCGGGAGTAGCAACAGAAGGCTGAGTACCCAGAAATAGCTCCATAAACTGATCAGCTGACATATAAACACCGTCCGGATGAGAACCACTAGACGGGCCTGCAGAAGAACGCTTCCCTCTACCTCTTCCAGCCATAGGCTGAGAGACAAGAGAAGGCAAGGATTAGATAAAGCAATACACAATTGATAAGAAGTTTAACAAATGGAATACTACGGAATATAAAATTTATTCCTAGACGTACTCCACATTTTAAGTGGAACGAATAAATTAGAAAGGCACGAATAAAACTCCCGAATTGTTGTAACACATGTTCCATTTTTTTTTCTGTTCTGTGTTTATTACAATTTATTCTGAATCTCAGCTCTGATACCAAGCTGTGACGCCCCACCTCTATGCTCACAATAACAAAGGTTATTATAAGGAATAACGTCTGCTATTGCGAAGAATAAGGCTTGTTAGAAGCGACCATCCGTAAGTTATACCTTAGACGAGTATTGATTATATCAATAGGAGTTGTGAAAATTTCTCCCAAAGATATAAATTCAATCCAAATCTAAAACGAAACTACAGTGGCTAAAGGAAAATTCAGAACAACTCATAATAACAACACACTGATAGTATAATCACACCAGAACAGAAATATCAGATATATAGCGGAAGACAAGTCTGGAATACATGATACAACAATCGATAGTTCACATGAGCCAAATGTACATATACATATACATCAACATACATAAGACGATAGTCAATAATCCAAAAGAACTCCTCGAAGGCTAGACAAAAGATGATGCGATATCCCAAAAGCTGAAGCTGCTGCTGAATCAGAGATAGAGACTACCCTGAAATAACTCGGTCTGACCCGAGTATTATTTAAAAGAAAATAATAAACGGATCAGTCTAATTTATTCTTAGAAGTGAATGTATCATGAATAACATCAAAGCAAAATAATAATAATCTCGAATGAGACTATTCAACATAAGAAATCAACATAATTAAATGAAGAAATCACATCAAACTCCATCAAAATCAACTTTCAAATTCACAATTGAATTTAAAACAGCAATTCACAAAATCTAGAAATCAATAATAGATAACTAGAAAAATCAACATAAAAGTGGATCGATCCCAACAAATGGCGAGTTTTAGCTATGCCGCACGTGCATCAACATATGGCCAAAGCCTACCAAGTACTGTCAACATAATT
Source organism: Allium fistulosum (assembly GCA_030737815.1). Taxonomy (NCBI): domain Eukaryota; kingdom Viridiplantae; phylum Streptophyta; class Magnoliopsida; order Asparagales; family Amaryllidaceae; genus Allium; species Allium fistulosum. Next base: position 427,310,893 of record CM060903.1, read on the forward strand.
TTTGGCGCCCAACATATGACCCGAAGGTCTAGTACTGGTATTTGACCCGAAGGTCCAACATATGACCCGAAGGTCCAACATAGTGGCTCGAAAGAGCACAAAATCATCAAAATCATCAAACAACAAATATTTCAATTAACGAGTCCGGATTTAACCGAAATAGTAAAAGTGTGGTTCCATACTCCGCACTTTTGCTAAATCGTTTAAATCTCTTCATCGTTTCCTTGAAAGTGCAAAATTGTGTATTTTATAAAAATACATTTTACGTTCTCAAATGGACAAGTCCGGAATTAAGCGAATCAGTAAAAGTAAGGGTTCATAGTCCTCAATTTTGCTGAATCGTTTAAATCGCTTTCTCATTCTTTTGAAAGCGCAAACTGTAAATTTTTTGGAAACAATTTCAATCTAAAACCATTTTTAAAACACGTGATTAAAATAGTAGCATCTATAGCAATTTCGACAAGGAAATTGCGCTTCACAAAACACCGTAAAAACGGATTACAAATCAGCGTTGCGGGATAACCGCTTTAAAATTGACGATTACTGAAGTCAAAACAACAGTAATTTTTATTTGTCAAAAATGTCACCAAAACAACACGCTTCAACAATATTTTACCGGCGTACAAATTCCATTATAAAAATAACGGCAACCGAATACGTTTTAAAACGTAACACTGGTTTAACGCAAATTAACCGAACTCACGAATATAATGAAAGTGGAAAAAAATATTGTTGTAGCTTGGACTCACTATAATTTCAACAAAATGTTGCACTGCTACCATATACACATACACATATACGCTCCAATGAAATAGGTGATAAAAAAAAAAAAAAAGCTTGAATACATTCACGTGTATTACCACATTTTATACAACAATGCAATAAAAAGTTTCAACCTAACAACTACTATAACTAGCACGTACAAGATGATATAGATGCCTGGAAATAATCCAAAACGCACACGCATGTAGTAAAAATAACAACCTGGACTCATTTCTCCCCATACTAACATGCACATTTTTTTTTAACAATTTACACTTTAAAACTATGACAAGGCCATGCATTACGTGTGCTACAAAGTGGAATAAACATGCATTATACACAAGCAAAAATTTGATGATAAATGGTCTCTAGACTAAAAATTTCTTGCACGCACGCTATAAGAGAGGTCTAGGAAATATGAATACACACATGGAACAAAGCTTAACACTTGCATAAAGACACGTAGTGATGCAATGTACAACATACCTATATGCACGCAAATAACAAATTTAAACAAGACCAGGACCCTATTTTCAACTGACGTAGCACACATAAAAGAATTAAAACAACTTGGCAATCCTTTCTTATACATCATAACACGCACGCACTAAATGATGGCTAGGCAATCATACAGACACAAAAATAAAATGCAGGAAAATGGTTTGGCATCCTAATACTTACGTGCAATATTGTAAGAAGATAGGCCTGGTTTCCATACAGCATCAACATTTCGAAAATTATGAACACACAGTGAAGCAACTGTAATTTCTAACTCAGGCCAAATTAGTTCTAAAACATTCTTGCCCAGCAGGGTTTCATGCTTCACTTAATTGCATGTAAAAGTGGAATGCACGCAAGTAAATGAAGAAAAATGTATAAATTAGAAAATGTGAGTTTTTGCACTCACAATATTTGTTTCAAAGCCAATGGAAATCCAGATCTGTAAAGGAGCCACTTTCACCCTGCCATTAATACACTTTCTTTGGCTACTGAAGCTTTAAAATAAGATTAAAAATGTTGCAGCTGTTATGCTTCTTTTCACAAATATGCCCCAGTCCAAAGAAAATGTGTTGGCAATATATTTTGTACAATGCATTTACTCTGAAACGTGCTAGCCTATTCTTGCATTAAATGCAACCTGCTTTTGAAATGTACTCGGCTGCACTTGAGGCTAGTGACAGTTGCAATTTGATGATAAAAAAAAATATAATTCAAAGTGCTCACACTTTGTTTTATTTCTCTATTTATTCACTAGCTTTATAAAAAGAATGTGATAGTAAGTTTATAAATTTGCTTCTTTGAAAAATGCAGTGACAGCAACGTGAAGGTGAATAAAAGTGTAATGCAATTCAACCGACTTTGCAATTTGCACTGCATCGATATTTATTATTATTTTTTTAATATTTTCTCCGACCGTAATCCAAAATCGTGGTCGTTTCAGATTTTTAAAATATTTATTACGACGGAAATAAATCACGGTCGTTACATCGGGTCTCCAGACCTGGAATTCCGGTATACGAAAACCCGATCCCGGTCTCATCGAAATCCAAAACGTATCTTTTAAGGGCCAAGTTGTTTTAAGGTTAAAACAATTCAATTCTTATCTATACTACACACAGATAGATAATTTACAATAGATAATCCATATTATCATCCAAACAGATAATTCATATTATCTTTTCAATCCAACCAAACATCTATATCATAGATCAGCACATCTCTTATCAGAGATATCAACAATGCAAAGCATTCAATATCATTCATCCATTCTTAAGTAATGATTTATCATCTCTAATTAATTTAAAGTGAATTAAATTAATTACTTCATCTTATAAATCCTGCTTAATTAATTATTAATTAAACCAATTAATTAATCATTACTCTAAGTATCCATCTAAATTAATCATTCCTGATTAATTACCCTTTAATTACTTTAAGTAATTAATAATTAATTAATTTCACAAATTAATTATCTTAAACCATTCAGTAATTAATCTTTAATTATTTCATTAGTTAATTAACTATACTTGATTACATTAATCCTTAATTAATTACAATTAATTAATTACTTTAATCACTTATTTTTTGATTAATTAAATTAAATTAATCAACCCTTAATTACATTATTAATTATCCTTAATTATTTCTTAAATTAATTATTCCATTTAAATTAATTACATTAAGTAATTAAACTTTGCTAAACCACATTTATTAATCAGTCTTGATTTATCCCATTCAGTAATTAACTACTCTTAATTACTTCACTTAATAAATTAATTACTCCTTTAATTAATTATCTCAATTAATCCTTTGATTAATTATACAAAGTAATTAAACTCAAATTACTTTCATTAAACCATCTTTAGTTAATTACATTCACTAATTAACTTTAATTACTTTCCTAAGTAATTACACTTCATTAATTACATTTAAGTAATTATACTTATCAAATCACCAAGTGATTATCTTAAATTAATTTAACTAATTAATTTAAACTTATCAAATTTATTTAATTAATTATCTTAAGTAATTAATTACTTTAATTACTTCCATTAAGTAATTATACTTAACCAATTCATAAATGATTAATTAATCTAATTTATTATCAAAAATTAATCATATTAATTAATTAATAATCCTTAATTAATGATCTCTCATTAATTATTAACAATTCTTTATTTAAGTAATTAAACTTAAATCAACCATTATTAATTACTAATTAATTAATTCTTAATTACTGATTAATTAATTTCTTGATCAATTTCTTAATTAATCTTTAATCACTTGATTAATTAATTCCTAATCATTTATTAATAATCTATACTTATCTAATTAAATAATCCTTAATTCCAAATTAATTAACCCTTAATTTATAATCATAATTATTTAATTAATTAACATCAAATCATTAATTAATTAAATTATTAAATTACTCTTTAATTACCTTATTAATTTAATGATTCCTATATCATTAAACCTTAATTACTCTTTAAATTAAAGTATTAATCCTTATAACAACTTTAATTATTATTAACAAAAGACTTTAAAATATTTTACTTCCAAATCTTTCTTTTAGTTCATTTTAAATTAAAGATTTAAAATGAATTACAAATTTAACTTTTACCAAATTTAAATCAATTTTACAAAATCTTTTTAAATCCAAATGTTAAAGAACACTTAACATTTATAAAAGAAATTTATAAGATTTTTAAACAAATTCATTTAAAGTTCAACCCTTTTTAAATTATTCTTAACATTTAAAGATGTTTAAACATTTTAATAAAAACTTATTTATTTCACAACTGGAATTCAAGTTTAAATTTGAATCCACACCTAAAGATTTTATTTTAAACTTTGTTTAAGTTTCTGTTTTCAAATTTTAAAATTTAAAAACAAACAGGCTTTAAAACCTGTAACCACTCAATTTACCCGAGCCAACCACTAAAATGCTTCGAGTAAAAACCCTAGCTGCTTCGAGTCACGCACGCAAAAATCTCAAGTTCCACTCCTCTGTTAAAATCCAAACTTCACCAGCATCCCAATCATCACCGTGCACATGCACGAAGAATCTGACCAACTCCGGCCAACTACGGTGAGCTCCACACATCGGCGTCCATCCCCTGCTTCGATCCAGACCCCAAATCCAACGATTAACACTCGATATCGAAATCGATCATCACGTCCAAACCTGGAACAAGAACCTCTCCTCAATCCCAAACTTGTCATCGCTTCGCATCCCCTCCTCCGACCACCGGAGCACCAACACCACCGGCCACCACTTCGTATATGACCAAGCTACTATCTCCCAGAATTTCAGAATTTCAGCGAACTCGATCACTCCTAGGCCTCGCGAAAAATCAAACACTCCAGCACTGCAAAACTAGGTTTACAGACAATTTCTGATCACCGCCGCCTTCCCAATGGTTAGAACATCGATCTGACATTTTTTCCACAATCCCTGATCATTCCACTTCCTCCCCTAGTGACCACGACCTTCCCGAACTCTTAGATCATCAGGAACTACCCAAAACCCATATTCTGTTCAAGTTCGAACTGCTCACTCAACTTAATGCTAAAAATTGTGATTCGAATCTTAAAAATCATGTTTTCACACCAGGATTCAGATCATATGCCTGAATCGATGAATTAAGATGTTTAAATTTTGACATATGTTAAGCTTGAACTGTTCTTATGGTTTTCAGAGAAGTTCCAAATTTTATTTTAACTTAATAAAACTTTAAACTCTAATCTATGATGGAATAAACAAATTTTGTTTGAACTTAAATTCTTAACAAAGATTAGTTCAATAGGAATTGAATTTTCATTTAAAATCTTAGTTTTAAAACCAAGAACAGAGATGTCTCAGAGATAACAACATGCACACATCAATACATCCAGATATACACAAAAATTCATCAATATACATACACACTAACATGCTTTATTCCAGAATTTACATGCAACCAGATTAAGATACTTAAGCTTTTTTTTTAAAAAAAAAAGTGTTACTCACCATTTTTAAAATGAAGAACAGAGCTTCCCCTTTTTGAAACAGGAATTTGGAATCTGGAAAATGCTACTTGATTTTAAACTTGAAAACTGGAATGCTAGCATTAGTTTGAGAAGGTTGCAGTTGCATTCAGAGATGTCTTATTTGTTGAGATGTTGCTTTAGAACAGGTTTCTTGCTTTTAAATTTTGAACAAGATGTTTACATGCTTTTGATCAGATTTTGAAAAATGGTTAACAGGTTTGTTTTGAGAATAGGCTGAAGACTTGATTTTGAAATGAATTACAGGTTTGAGGAGTTGATTACTATTTGGTTTTTGGAGAATTTCGTTTGAGGATTTTGTTTACAGGCTGAAGTTTCTTACTTCAGATTTTTCTTTTCTCTTAGCTTTTTAAATGTTGCCAAAGAATAGATAGAGAGAAGTATATGTATTTAGGCTGAAAATTATTTAATAAAAATAAAAGAAGATTAAATCTAAAAATGCCACTTGTTTTAGAATTCAACACTTGTCATATATCTTTGTTCACAACTTAACACATGTTATTTTGAGTCTTAATATGATAACACTTGTATTTTAAGTAATTAATACTTATTTTTAAAAAGTTAATAAAGGCTTTTATACTTAAATTATAAATTTACAAATACTTATTTATATACATAGATAATTTTTAAAGAAATAAAACCAATTATATATATAAATAAAAGCTTATACAAATATCAAAAAAAATCCAAATATTTAAAATATTACCCCTTTTTGAATTTCAAAATTAATTTAAATTCAAATTCAAATTATATTTAAAAATCCAATTTAAAGTCAATTTAAAACAACACATTCAATTTGAAATAATAATCCTATTATAATTATTGTTTGAAATAACAAATTTATCAATTTTAAAATAATTTATAAAAGAGATTATAAATTACTACTATTACTAAATGAATTAACATATCATATGTAAATTAAATACAAACCAAAGCTTTTCTATTTACAATATATACAAATATATATACATTATAAATAGAAATCAATTTATTAGGTTTTAAAAGATAAAATTCACTAATTAAATATTTATTTAATTAGATTATTAAACCAATTCAAATTTTATTCAAAAATTAACAAATCAATTTAATTATTTAAACAGATTATTAAATTGATATTGCCTCAAATTTCTGGGATATCACATTCCTCCCCCCTTAAAATAATTTCGTCCCCGAAATTTAAAACAAAGGTAATTTAATAATCTATTTAAATCACAATCATAAATTATCATCCATATGCTAACAACCATAGCAAACAATTCATCCAATCAAACAATTCTAATTATCCAAACAAAATTCTGAATACAATCTCCTCGAGTTTTCCCAAGTATAAATATACCGGGATACTCGCTCTACAAAATCCAAACAATCAATACTACTAAGCTATAGAGCTTCTACTCATCTAGATCTATAGAACTAAACAAGATATCAGACTACAGACGAGTCTGACTCAACAACCAAATCTTCTGAACTACTGGTTCTAAACCAAAGATAGATCAAACACGTATTCCCTCAGAGATACGTAAAACACATCGAATCCCAATTATCCAAACTGGCAATTCAATCCTGTAGACCAAGCTCTTATCCAAATCAGAACATAGAAGAGATCCAATATTCCTCGGAGCTGACTTCCCAGACTTACCCAATCTTTTAGCTCCTTTAACCAGAGAAAACCTCAACAACAACGAAGTCTTCAACTTCGAATTCCAATTTCCTCCGTCTCTTATCCATAAAATCCTTCAGACTATCCTGGACTTCCTACAAATCCTTCTTGATCATCTCAACCTTCGCCGATGCTTCTTGAAACAATCAGGACCTAAAATAACTCAACAGAATGATCTCCTCAAGATCTATCCAATCCAAAACAAAACTCTACTCACAAACATCAGAAGATCGAACTAATTTCTCCTATCAGGAAAAGACAAACAGGAGCACTCGCCAAACTGCTTCCGCTGCACCATTCTGATCTGGAGTAGAATGAAAAGGCTGATGAAGAACACGAGTACAGACTGGACAACTCATCCCAGAAAATCTCAGATAACTCAAGAGAATACTCAAACTATCGCAAGTCACTTTTGCGATCAACCCAGCCAAAATGCAACATCAGAACAGCTTACACTTAATTATCCAATCCATCGAAGAAATGGATCCACTCTGCTGCTTCTGAACTTCACCTTCAGAAAATCTGCTCAGCCAGAAAACTTCCTGCCAATGCACAGAATACTCCGAGCTGCACTGCTGCCACAGATGCCAAAGATTTCCTAACCAAAGCTCTTCGAGAAACTCGAACCCAAACTAAACAGAATCACCATGCTGAACTCAGCCACAACACTGAAGCAGACATACTTCATTAACTTGTTCCAAAGAAAACATCTTCGGGAACATCCATATTCACTGCGTCTCATCACACAGCTACTTCTTCCTGAAGTATCAAGATACCACCACTCGCTTCTGCTTAACCGACAGATCCAGCTCTACTCATCCAACTACAAAGATAAACTCCGAACCTTAATAGGTTTTCTTCAGAGATCGATGAAATCCTCACACAACTGTAAAGTTCACTCGAGACGGTATTAGGTCTACAGTCTCGACAAATACACTTCCAACCTCAACACTCAGACTCCTAATCCTAGATGATAAATTATTATCATCTCAACCAATCATTACAAATACCATATACATTTAAAATGATACTTTTTTATATAGAAATTATATTTGGGTAAAATTATTTCATCTACCTTTTTAAAACAATATTGTGTCCGTTGGCCTGGTCCAAGTGTTTAGAGATCCCTATCAATAACGTTAGCTACTCGTATTGACCAGAATCCATATACCACTCAACCGATCAATTAACACAATATAAAACCATTTTATATAACTAACAAATACGCGCTCTCGTATATATATACTCAGACTCAACAGGTTGCTACAGATCCTATCTCTAATGAACAATCCTTCCGAACCTAGGTATTCACTCAACCTAGTGTTCTGATATTCACTTAACCAAAAGCTTAGGCATTCGCTCAACCTATGCTCTGATACCAACTGTGACAACCACGACTTTCTCTCCACAGAAAGTCGCATCGTCAATAAGAAAGAAAGGGGTAGAAAATAGAAAAGAAGAGAAGAAAGAAAGAAACAACAACAACGATCTCACAGCGGAACGAATAAATTATATTAATAACATAAACTATTACATAGTATACAACAATTTACAGAGTTACACAGCATATACATCACTTACTAGACAGTTATAAACATCTGTCTAGACATTACAACTCAAATACAAGACAAGACACTATCACAGATATCAACACAGCGGAATACTATATCTACGAACGCCGAAGCCTCCTGCTCCATTGCTCCTCCAGAATATTCGTCAAAGCTAAACCTGAATCCCTTGGCTACTCGTAAAAATTTGAGTACCCAAGAGTTTATAAAACAGAGATAAACACTTGGGTCAGACATGGGTCTGGTGTGAGTAACAGGTTAAAATTGCTTAACTTCAAAACCTTTAGAAAGAAAAGGTATCACGTAAGACTCCCCACAAATAAACATGGGTAAGTTTTTACCTTACGCTAACCAAAACATTTGATAGGAAATCTGATTTTATTATAATAGGGTCTAGGGTTTTCAAGTAAAATATAGAAATAGCTGAAATGCTTACATCTCACATTCCAACATAGTTGGGCACAACTAATACGTACGGCACTTATTGGAGTTTGGATTCCATACAATGGCAGGGCTACTGGGGTACCGCCCGTCACAGTACGTGGCCTAGATCACCGTACCGAGGAGTACGCCCGCTCCCCTGCAACACAAAGCCGGAAACATCCCTTACTGGATAATCCTGAACAAGATAATCCCGTAGTTGGCGCGACCAACCACACACTAAGCCGAATAAAAGAAAAGGGACCTCTAGACAGGGATCTATCTTGCTCTCAGTGGGTGCTACCCACGAAGCCTTGCTGCACCTCCCCTGTTTTAGCCATTCCCGGTTGATGAGGCTTGAGGTTACGATTACCTTTAATCAGAACATATCACTTAGAATGCTCATCGTCCCCCTGACGATGTGCTGAAAGCATTCAATCCATACAAGTTCGTTCCGGGTTCGAACGAAACCGAAGGCATTATCTCGTTACACTCGTTTTGGAATCACCCTCAGAGTTAACGACAATAACCCTTGCACTCTGAATCTTCATCTTCACTTGAGATTCACGACCTATCGTAAATTTGGATCGATGTGGTGTTCGGGTCTCCAGACCTGCAATTCCGGTATACGGAAACCCGATCCCGGTCTCATCGAAATCCAAAACGTATCTTTTAAGGGCCAAGTTATTTTAAGGTTAAAACAATTCAATTCTTATCTATACTACACACAGATAGATAATTTACAATAGATAATCCATATTATCATCCAAACAGATAATTCATATTATCTTTTCAATCCAACCAAACATCTATATCATAGATCAGCACATCTCTTATCAGAGATATCAACAATGCAAAGCATTCAATATCATTCATCCATTCTTAAGTAATGATTTATCATCTCTAATTAATTTAAAGTGAATTAAATTAATTACTTCATCTTATAAATCCTGCTTAATTAATTATTAATTAAACCAATTAATTAATCATTACTCTAAGTATCCATCTAAATTAATCATTCCTGATTAATTACCCTTTAATTACTTTAAGTAATTAATACTTAATTAATTTCACAAATTAATTATCTTAAACCATTCAGTAATTAATCTTTAATTATTTCATTAGTTAATTAACTATACTTGATTACATTAATCCTTAATTAATTACAATTAATTAATTACTTTAATCACTTATTTTTTGATTAATTAAATTAAATTAATCAACCCTTAATTACATTATTAATTATCCTTAATTATTTCTTAAATTAATTATTCCATTTAAATTAATTACATTAAGTAATTAAACTTTGCTAAACCACATTTATTAATCAGTCTTGATTTATCCCATTCAGTAATTAACTACTCTTAATTACTTCACTTAATAAATTAATTACTCCTTTAATTAATTATCTCAATTAATCCTTTGATTAATTATACAAAGTAATTAAACTCAAATTACTTTCATTAAACCATCTTTAGTTAATTACATTCACTAATTAACTTTAATTACTTTCCTAAGTAATTACACTTCATTAATTACATTTAAGTAATTATACTTATCAAATCACCAAGTGATTATCTTAAATTAAGTTAACTAATTAATTTAAACTTATCAAATTTATTTAATTAATTATCTTAAGTAATTAATTACTTTAATTACTTCCATTAAGTAATTATACTTAACCAATTCATAAATGATTAATTAATCTAATTTATTATCAAAAATTAATCATATTAATTAATTAATAATCCTTAATTAATGATCTCTCATTAATTATTAACAATTCTTTATTTAAGTAATTAAACTTAAATCAACCATTATTAATTACTAATTAATTAATTCTTAATTACTGATTAATTAATTTCTTGATCAATTTCTTAATTAATCTTTAATCACTTGATTAATTAATTCCTAATCATTTATTAATAATCTATACTTATCTAATTAAATAATCCTTAATTCCAAATTAATTAACCCTTAATTTATAATCATAATTATTTAATTAATTAACATCAAATCATTAATTAATTAAATTATTAAATTACTCTTTAATTACCTTATTAATTTAATGATTCCTATATCATTAAACCTTAATTACTCTTTAAATTAAAGTATTAATCCTTATAACAACTTTAATTATTATTAACAAAAGACTTTAAAATATTTTACTTCCAAATCTTTCTTTTAGTTCATTTTAAATTAAAGATTTAAAATGAATTACAAATTTAACTTTTACCAAATTTAAATCAATTTTACAAAATCTTTTTAAATCCAAATGTTAAAGAACACTTAACATTTATAAAAGAAATTTATAAGATTTTTAAACAAATTCATTTAAAGTTCAACCCTTTTTAAATTATTCTTAACATTTAAAGATGTTTAAACATTTTAATAAAAACTTATTTATTTCACAACTGGAATTCAAGTTTAAATTTGAATCCACACCTAAAGATTTTATTTTAAACTTTGTTTAAGTTTCTGTTTTCAAATTTTAAAATTTAAAAACAAACAGGCTTTAAAACCTGTAACCACTCAATTTACCCGAGCCAACCACTAAAATGCTTCGAGTAAAAACCCTAGCTGCTTCGAGTCACGCACGCAAAAATCTCAAGTTCCACTCCTCTGTTAAAATCCAAACTTCACCAGCATCCCAATCATCACCGTGCACATGCACGAAGAATCTGACCAACTCCGGCCAAATACGGTGAGCTCCACACATCGGCGTCCATCCCCTGCTTCGATCCAGACCCCAAATCCAACGATTAACACTCGATATCGAAATCGATCATCACGTCCAAACCTGGAACAAGAACCTCTCCTCAATCCCAAACTTGTCATCGCTTCGCATCCCCTCCTCCGACCACCGGAGCACCAACATCACCGGCCACCACTTCGTATATGACCAAGCTACTATCTCCCAGAATTTCAGCGAACTCGATCACTCCTAGGCCTCGCGAAAAATCAAACACTCCAGCACTGCAAAACTAGGTTTACAGACAATTTCTGATCACCGCCGCCTTCCCAATGGTTAGAACATCGATCTGACATTTTTTCCACAATCCTTGATCATTCCACTTCCTCCCCTAGTGACCACGACCTTCCCGAACTCTTAGATCATCAGGAACTACCCAAAACCCATATTCTGTTCAAGTTCGAACTGCTCACTCAACTTAATGCTAAAAATTGTGATTCGAATCTTAAAAATCATGTTTTCACACCAGGATTCAGATCATATGCCTGAATCGATGAATTAAGATGTTTAAATTTTGACATATGTTAAGCTTGAACTGTTCTTATGGTTTTCAGAGAAGTTCCAAATTTTATTTTAACTTAATAAAACTTTAAACTCTAATCTATGATGGAATAAACAAATTTTGTTTGAACTTAAATTCTTAACAAAGATTAGTTCAATGGAATTGAATTTTCATTTAAAATCTTAGTTTTAAAACCAAGAACAGAGATGTCTCAGAGATAACAACATGCACACATCAATACATCCAGATATACACAAAAATTCATCAATATACATACACACTAACATGCTTTATTCCAGAATTTACATGCAACCAGATTAAGATACTTAAGCTTTTTTTTTTAAAAAAAAGTGTTACTCACCATTTTTAAAATGAAGAACAGAGCTTCCCCTTTTTGAAACAGGAATTTGGAATCTGGAAAATGCTACTTGATTTTAAACTTGAAAACTGGAATGCTAGCATTAGTTTGAGAAGGTTGCAGTTGCATTCAGAGATGTCTTATTTGTTGAGATGTTGCTTTAGAACAGGTTTCTTGCTTTTAAATTTTGAACAAGATGTTTACATGCTTTTGATCAGATTTTGAAAAATGGTTAACAGGTTTGTTTTGAGAATAGGCTGAAGACTTGATTTTGAAATGAATTACAGGTTTGAGGAGTTGATTACTATTTGGTTTTTGGAGAATTTCGTTTGAGGATTTTGTTTACAGGCTGAAGTTTCTTACTTCAGATTTTTCTTTTCTCTTAGCTTTTTAAATGTTGCCAAAGAATAGATAGAGAGAAGTATATGTATTTAGGCTGAAAATTATTTAATAAAAATAAAAGAAGATTAAATCTAAAAATGCCACTTGTTTTAGAATTCAACACTTGTCATATATCTTTGTTCACAACTTAACACATGTTATTTTGAGTCTTAATATGATAACACTTGTATTTTAAGTAATTAATACTTATTTTTAAAAAGTTAATAAAGGCTTTTATACTTAAATTATAAATTTACAAATACTTATTTATATACATAGATAATTTTTAAAGAAATAAAACCAATTATATATATAAATAAAAGCTTATACAAATATCAAAAAATATCCAAATATTTAAAATATTACCCCTTTTTGAATTTCAAAATTAATTTAAATTCAAATTCAAATTATATTTAAAAATCCAATTTAAAGTCAATTTAAAACAACACATTCAATTTGAAATAATAATCCTATTATAATTATTGTTTGAAATAACAAATTTATCAATTTTAAAATAATTTATAAAAGAGATTATAAATTACTACTATTACTAAATGAATTAACATATCATATGTAAATTAAATACAAACCAAAGCTTTTCTATTTACAATATATACAAATATATATACATTATAAATAGAAATCAATTTATTAGGTTTTAAAAGATAAAATTCACTAATTAAATATTTATTTAATTAGATTATTAAACCAATTCAAATTTTATTCAAAAATTAACAAATCAATTTAATTATTTAAACAGATTATTAAATTGATATTGCCTCAAATTTCTGGGATATCACATAAACCATTTCGAAAATATATGAATATATATAACAACATATAATATCAACTTATATACATACAGTGTCATATAAAATAAAATATGTAGACCAACATAAACCCTTATGCGAAGATATAGATATATATATAACTGTTATAACACATGTATAAAAACTGATGCACATTTATATAGATATCCTATTTCAAAATCATAAGCATATGCTGCTACAGACTTGTTTATATACAAACAAAACATAATATAAAACAGATTATATAAACCAGATGTAAAAATAGGCATAAGCTTTAATATATATATGCTTATATATAACAAACACTATATATTACCTATATATATAAAGAGAGTGCTGCAGCTTCCATATGCTAGGGGGCTTGGCAAGGGCTGCTGCCAATGGAGGAAGACGGAGGCGGGGCTTGGTCAGGATTTGGATGTGGGTGGTCCACGGCGATGAGAGAGGTGGAAGACCTGGTTAGCAGGAGGGATGGAAAGGCCAGCGAGGCTCAGGGTGGCCAGCGATGTGGTGGTTGCCTTGGAGGGAAGGCAGTGGAGACAGAGGGGGGACTTGCGTGTGAGGGTAGGGGTAAAGAAGAATGGAGAGAGTGTTGTGTTATAAACAACAGTAGTGCCCAAAATGAAAATGATGAAGCCTTTCCCTTTTTTTTGAGAAGAGGGAGAGGAATATGGGAGGAAAAAGTATACAGCTTATAACCTAAATAAAATAATATGTTATATTAGCAGAGAGAGAAAACGTAACAGCTTCCAAGAAATAGATACAAGTTTCAATATGTATATCTCGAAATGAAACCGAGATTACAGTAAGTAAAATCTAAAGTTAGGCAAACAGAAGACCAAATGAAAATTAGCTTCTGACAATATTAAAAGACACGTCTACTAGGAATGTTAAACATTAGAAACCATTTAAATTCAACCGATGGAGAGAAAAATGGTCATTGCAGACCAAAAGACTTACCGGTGTGGTTAACCATTTTACGGGTTTCGTCACGAACCAGAACTTCAAAACACAGAGGTAAATATACCGCAGAGATCAGTATGACGAGACAATCAAAGAGATATACAAATATCAGTGATACGATTTGAATAATAAAATTCAAAATTTTCTACTAGCGGAAAATGCATGAAAAACAAAGAAAAATAAGATCGACGGAGTTAAAGATGTCCGAAGTTGGAAAAATGAAAAATGACGTCTTGGTCAGAAGATGATTTAGAATTTTTCTATGTAAAAATATTCAGGTTTCGAAAATATTTTATTTTCATCAATTACTAACTGATTAAATTGAAATAAAATTACACACGAAATAAACTTCCATATTTTTGGATGAAAATTTACAGTTTGCTATGTTTAATTAGACGCATTCCAAATATTAAATTTTTATTTCAAAATTTTGTTTTTAAAATTCCACAAAAATTTCAATTAATAACGTTATTAAAACCAGTTAAATTTACGGGTCGTTACAAATATGTCAACCATAATCGTGTACCTACAACCATAATGGTTCAAATAAAACATGATGTGCACATACACATGCTATATGGGTAAATGTGACTATCTTTAAAGGGTTATGCATTCCCAAAATTTACCCATCTCATAAAATTACTATCGGTCTCTAATCATAGTTTTTCTAGGTTTATTATGAACCTAATGGTTTGGCAGGTCAACCAATAACCTATCGGGTTAACTCGGGCCATTACTTAACCAGATATTCCAAAATCTCCTAATATAGTTAAGAGTAAACAAAGTAGTTACCAAGTACAGTTAGGAGTGATCAATAATAGTCTCTAGATATAGTTAGGATAAATCCCAAATACGGTTAGGGAAAAACAACTTGAGCAATACTGTGAGCATATAGAGCTCCGAGTTCCCTTCCGTGCGTACAAATCCTTCTAGTCTTACTAATGATAATGCCCTACGCACTGGAATCATGGACCTTTACCAACTAGGGGCTAACGGCTGAAGCATAGGGCGCGACTCTACACCAACCCCGCTTAAAGTCTTATATGGTCGTAAATCTTTGAGTCATATCTTTTTGATCAGTTTAGGTCATCCTAGCATATTTGATCTATTTGATCTTCTAAATGCAATTACACCCACTCACGAATCAAGTCTAGCCATAATCACCATGGGACCACCTATCTGATAATTCTGCCTCCAATTCCAAAATGAAATGTTGGGTCATAATAATGTGAGCATGACAACGATAAATGTGTAATTTAATTGATCAAGTAATAATAAGAACATATAATATCATTCATCAAATATGTTCAATCAATAATTATTGGCATCATAAAATTACTTAATCTTAAGTGATAATTTCCTTTGGCAAATTCCTATAAAACTTGGGCTAGACACCAATTTATCCCCTTGAAAACCTTTATTCCTATAAATGGGTAATGCTTTAAAGTCATTCATTAAAATAAGTGAAACATATCCCATTACATAGCCAAAATCTTATGCCAAAATATAATCCTTTTCGAAATAGCTTTCTTTATTTACGATATCAAAAGGAGGTTGTCAAACCTCTAAACTTGGCATTTGGTTTGCATAGTATAATGCTTTCGACATATAAAATATAAGACATCGAATTTGATGGTTTCCGGCATCATTACACAAAATACTTGATATTGAAAATATGGACTTGCGACATCACGGCCTCAAAATACTTGATATCAAAATTATGGACTAATGGCATCATTGCCTCAAAATACATGATATCAAAAATATGAACTTGTGGCATCATTGTCTCAAAATACTTGATATAGAAAATAAGACTTGCGGCATCATTGCCATAGAGTAATGGATGTCGAAAATATGACTTGTGACATTCATTGCCATAAAACACTTGATGTCGAAAATAAGACTGGTAACATCATTGTCATAGAGCAATGGATGTCGTCTTCTTTACAACTGCTCCTATTTATGTCGCTAGTATAAAGTATGTCGAAAACAAAGGGTGACAAGGGACATCAAGCTTAAAACCAATAAAAGATGTCTATTATTTGATGTCGAATCCCAAAACATTTAAAATTTGAATGCCCATCTTAAAACATAAGGATGTCACATTTATGTTTTGTTGAGTAACGAAACCGTTGATATCGAAAGTAATGCTGAAATCCTATACCTCTATATGAACAGATTCATTTAAAATCTGCTTGAGTAGATACCATATGCATCCCTTCATGTCGATATCACACTTCATAATTGCTATTAATATCAGCCATTAGATGGGATTTCAGTTCTCTAATCAAGCGACGTGGCAATTTCGTAATTAAATTCAAAACTTTTTATTTCCATATAAAATCATTTCTTTTCACCAACTCTTGTCTCTTGTCAATTTTCTATTGGTTAATAAAATACTTTACCATATTCTTTACAGAAAAACTACTGCAATGAGAATTTACCTTCCCCAAAATAATTTGCAAACTATTCAAATTATATTATTATTTTAATATAATTGATTAGCCTTTCAAGCTTAATAAATTCATAGAAAATCATAATTACTTGAAAAAATGCCAAAAAATTATAAAAACTCAAAATTTACGTATTCTTTCTCATATAAAAATTTTAAGGCCGAAATAATTATTTAATTATTTTTACCAATTAAAACTCGAAATAAACTCGTTTTTCGCTTGGAAAATTAGTAAATTGAAAACATATCTCCAAAATAATGTTTTACACAATATATTAAAATTTTAGATCAATTGGAGAATAAAAACTTAGATTCTACCTTTAAAACCTACTAAATCAATTCCATGAAAATTCCAATAAATCATCATTTAATCCAGTAATGATATAATCAATCCATACATGACATATCATCATTATCAATTCGAAAATAGATCATAGATCCAAAAATAACCATAAAAACTTGAGATGGATACTATTATTCACCTTAGATTGGATAAAAAGATTGAGATTTGTGGTTGTCTGATGTCCTTAAGCCTTTCCTTTAAATTGCTTTAGATTTCCTCTTCCTTTTCTTCCTAATTATGACCTGCCTTGATTTGTGTTTTACTTGATAATTTCAAAAGTGAGATTGAATGAGTGGGAGGAAGGGTTTAGGGAATGAACTAAGGAATTTTTTCCCTTTTGCCCCTCTTATAAATTCTTTGCTATTCTTATGATTAAAACTATATTATTAATTGATTACTTAAGGCATGACCTAAGTTAATTAACAAAATCTCAATTCTCCTTATCACACCATACATTATTCTATTTAATTTATCTAATTAAATCTCCTGAATAATATTAAACCAAAAGCTAGAGGTGTTACACATAACAGCATATTTCCTACCTAACGCATCTGCTATAACATTAGCTTTCCCTGGCATATATAAAATCTCAAGATCATATGCGGCAAGAAACCCTAACCAATGTTGTTGCCTCAAGTTCAAGTCCTTCTGTGTAAAATGATATTCCAAAGATTTGTGGTCCGAATATAGCTCAAACTTCTCACCCAATAAATGATGCCTCCATATCTTCAATGCAAAGACCACTGCTAATAGCTCTAAGTCATGTGTTACATACCTTGCCTTATGCAACTTTAGCTATCTACTCGCATAAGCAACAACAATTCCATGTTGCATCAACACAACACCTAATCATATTTCACAAGCATCGGTGTAAATAGTAAGACCTTCACCTTCATCTGAAATAGTCAAAATGGGGGCGCTAGTCAATTTTTTCTTCAGCTCTCTAAATGCAAGCTCACATTTCTCCATCTGAACAAACTTGACATCTTTCTTTGTTAAATTTGTAAGTGGTGAAGCAATCTTGGAGAAATCCTGAATGAATCTCCTATAATAACCAACCAAACCTAAGAAGCTTCGAATCTTCGTTATGTTTCCAGGCCTCTTCCAATCCTAAACAGCCGTAACCTTCGCCGGATCAATAGAAATACCATCTCCAGAAACAATATGCCCCAAGAACCTTACTTTCGACCACTAGAAATGACATTTCGAGAACTTATCTTTAAGAACATGTTCTCTCAACATCTCCAATACAATTCTCAAATGCCGAGAATGCTCCTCATTGGATTAAACTAGAATATCATTTATGGAAATAAGCATGAATTTGTTCTACACATCACGAAAGACACGATTCATCAAGTCGACGAAATAAGCATGAGCATTCGTTAGGCCGAAGGCATAACCAACCACTCATAAAACCAGCCAAACTTAAAAGCTGTCAAGGGCACACTTTCCTATGCCACCCTCAAGTGATGGAAACCCATAGTAAGGTCTAGCTAAGAGAATACATGAGCTCCATGAAGCTAATCAAACAAGTCATTAATTTTAGGAAAAGGATAGTTGTTTCGAATAATCCGCTTATTAAGCTTGTGGTAATTGACACAAAGCCTTGAGGAACCGTCTGCCTAAGTGGAAAATACAACAAGCGCTCCCCAACTTGAATGGTTAGGTCAGATCAGACCTTTTCGTAACAAGTCACTAATCTGGATAACAAGCTCTACCTTTTCCTTCAGTGATAGCCTATGCACAAGCAATATAATAGGTTTAGCATTAGGGGCCAAATCGACATGAAACTCGATTACATGATGAGGAGGTAAATCATAAACCTCCTCGAATACCTTAGAAAATTCCTGAACAACTAGAATCAACTCTAAAACTCCATCCACCACAACAAAGGAATAAAGAAAACTAGTCATATGAGAATTAAGCTCCTCATAAAATAATGTATGAACCTCCATCCCTATCTTCAGCACCATAGTTCGTTTCTTACAATCCAAGATGGCATGATTATGAGACAACCAATCTATCCCCAATAGAACATCAAAATTAAGAAAACCAAGAACGAACATATCGCATGGAAGGAGTCCATCAAAATAAGAAATCCAAACTCCTTCACAAACCATACGAAGATTTGTCGAGATCCTATTAGGTTCAACACATAAATAGAACCATGAACCACAACTAGTTCCAGAGAAAGTCAATCAATAAGGCTACTAGAGATAAAGCCATGAGAAGAACCGGTATCAAATAAGACATGAATAGGAATGCTAACGATAGAAAGAATACCTTCCAGAACCTTCTTCTCCTTAGCTGTTGCTGAGGTGGAAGGTGCATCAATAATAGCAAAGACCCTAGGCTATTATCCTTTCTTGAGTATAGGACAATCCTTAACAAAGTGGCCTGGTTGTGGGCATGCATACAACCCTTAGGTGAAAACTGAGGTGCTTTCCCTACAGGTACATTAACAATCTTCCATCCTTAACCGACCTACTCTCCTTAGCAAAGTGACCCTTCTTTCCATACTTATTGCATACAAGATTGGACCTATTCGACTAGAACTTGCGCTTCTTATTTCTAGCTGGTCCGTGCTAAGCTCTCAAACCTCAAGCCAATATTCACCAAATCACAAACGAACCCATGAGATGATTAGTCATGTTCTACTTAAACTTGAGACGCATTCCTACCACAAACATCTCATTCTCCTTCAAAGGTGTGTCTATCATACCAGGTCTAAATCGAGATAATTCTTTTAACTTATTTTCATACTCTATAATAGTCATGCCGCCTTGCTTTAGATCAAAGAAACTCAAGGTCTTCCCGACCTTCGGTACATACTTCCACTCAAACTCCTCCTTAAATTGGGCCTAAGAGAAGTCGTTCTCTTGGAAATCAATTGTAACAAAATTCCATCGATCCATGGCCGCACCAGAGAGATGACGAAAAGCAAAGTGAAGCTTCACAGCATCACCCAACTCCAACTCCCCAAACGTACAACCTCATCCACATCTGCATCTCAACAATCAATTCAGTCCCACTGAACCTCTGACCATCCAACCTCTCAAAATCGAAACAAAGCGAAGTAAAGTTTATTGGGGGTTAAACATGCACCACTTCCTCAACCACATTCACCTTGGTTTCTGCTATAAGAGCAGCATTCCTCGGAGCACGAGTCCCACCGTTGGTGACAGTACTACTTCTACCACCTCTAACGTCGGAGACACGAGTAATCATAATTTGCTACCTGAATTTATAGAAAAACATCCTTAGAATTTTTCAAGATAGCATTATCCCTAAGGAAAGATTACTAAGGTAGGATTACTAAGAAAGGATTGCTAAGAAAGCGATTATTTCAAAAAAGCGTTTATTTAAAGAAAGAATTTCTAAGAGAGAGATATTTTTGAGAAAACATTTTTAAAAATATAGTTTTAAAATAACAAGTATGCTCTCATATGTATAATACACCCGACTCATTCAAGGACATTACTAACACTAACTCTAATGGGCTACACTCAACTAAAGCCAAGGTATTCGCTAACCTTGAGCTCTCATAACAAAATGTAACAATTGCCTTTTTGACCTTTCGAATGTCGCACTAAATACATCAACATAATTCATGTGCTGAGAACCCAAGCATTGGAAAGACAGAAAGTTAGGGTAAAATAAAAGAAAATGAAATAGAACAAGAAAGAATAACATGATATCAGAATCTCGCATGTAGAACGATAATATATAATATCTCAAAAGTGTAATACAAAGCATTACTCCAATATATATGAATCTCATATTTACAAAACGATTAAGTACTACTATTAGCCTTAATAGTTATAACTGCTTGTCCTCACTATCCGAAATACATATATATGTAATGAACGAAAATGAAAACAAGTGGATAAATAGATAAATGGAAGCCTCCAGATTATCTCCATAAGCTTGAAGCATCCAACTTTGAAACCTACTTTACTTAAGCTACTCAAAAGAGTACATGAGGAATTTTGGGGAAAAAATACCATGCGTCAGACATGAGTCTGCTATGAGAAACTCAGAAATGCGTATAAACACATAACAGTGCTTTCGATACTGACCAAATCATCGGATTGGTTTTCCCCTCAAAAGGACCCAACTCGATTGATATTTATATTTGGTGATATTATAGATAATGTTTAAGGTGTGTAATATAAATACGAAAAATAACTATGATGCATACACTAATCACACCATAAAATTAAAGTATATTTAAAACCTTTAAGGTATGTTTTTAAATATGGATTTTCCACAAAGCCTCCATAATAAACTAAGAATGATATCCTATGAAAAGGACCAAAAAAATACATTTTGAGCATCGTATATCTCTAAATAAAATATACCATAAGGTAAACACAACTGGCCCAACATCCAAACACTTTCATGAACAATTGAATCAAGTATCAACAACTCCCTCTAGCAACATCTATAAGCATACTCTAGATAATGGAGTTGATATACCCCCCCAGGTTATGTAAATCCAGGATTGTGCATCCTACTCTGTCTTTAGTCATTTTTCTGATGTCGAGGTTATGTTTGGCATCTTTCATAAGAATCTTCATTACTCGAATAGAATAGCCCATTTGATAAATGCTAATGCCGACTTCTCCCTTGGTCTTAACCTTAGAATATGATAGTGCAACTCTGTAGCATTTATCTAAAGTGTTAATGTTGACCTCTCCCTCGGACTTAACCATAGGATATGACAATGCAACTCTATAACACTTTGCTTCGATGACCTCTTCCAAAGTTGATCTTTATTCAAGCTTTGAAGTGGTATTCGGTAAGTAAAACACTTACCAATCCCATACTTATCAAAACAAATTGATGAATTTTCGGTTAACTCAATTTTGATTCTTTAAAAAGTAAGTGATAGCTAGATATGTTTCATACAAATACTCCTCCCCATGGGTTCTCAAAGCATATAAAGCTGTGAAGCTTTTTGTTACTTCTCAAGTTAATTTGATCAATTTCGGTAGTCGATTAATCAACTATTGAGGTTCAAGCGATTGCTTATGGAAATCAAGGTTCGCACACTTAACATATTTTCAATTGCTTATGTAAGTTGGTAAGTTAGAGCACTATTGCTCCATCCCTACTTTAACATCAACCTTGACTCTCAGAAATAGAGAAGTCTACCTCGCTCGGCTTTTAGTGTTAAGCATAGTAATACTAACAGTCCATATGCAAATTTAACCACACGTTTATTTTCCCAATGTAACTTCTCATCCCTTCTTCCAAAGTTTACAGTTTTATAAAATAATTTAAAAATGTTTTTAAAATGATGTAGATAAATAAATAATAGATTATTTATAAAGTTACTATATTTAATAGAATTTAAAATAAGCTTAAAGAAGAAAAGTAAAACAAAAACCCTTTATACTTTAGTAAAATATTAAACTAGTTTTATAAAGTTTTATATAAATAAAATAACTTTAAAATATTTGTAAATAGTTTATTAATAGTTATGGAAAACATACTTTAAACATAACTACTTAAGATTGATTTGAAAACTTTTACTAGTTTAAGAAAATAAACAAATTTGGTATATATAATAAGAAAACCTTTATTTTAAAAATTCTCAATAAATATTTTAAAATACATTTAAACTTTAAACCTTTTTTCAAATGCTTGTATAATTTTTATAAAACTTATTTTTAATTTTTTTTATAAAATATCCATAGTAATAACATTTTAAACTTACTAAAACTTGTTTTTCCAAAGTGCATCCATAACGACCATCGTTATATGGACCATAACTTTTGTAACTTTTCTTTAAAAATAAAATAGCATTTAAACTTTATTTCTTACTATCTTTTATACTACTAAAAGTATAGAAAATATGTTATTCAAAAATATTCAAAAGATAGAGTTTAAAAAGTGAGATAGAAGAGAAGGGATTCAAAGTGCGTTTATAGCGACTATCACTATATGGAAAATTCCATATCGCATTCGAAATTCAAACACCATTCAATCGCATATACATATATGATTCTCAAGTTTAAATCACAACATGAAAAGCATGGAATCACATACACACAAAATATATAAGCAATAAAAGCAAGTAAATGCAGCAACGCCAAATTGCTTCTATAATGACTATCGCTATAAAGGCAATAACAAATCTACTCTATTACTTATGCTCTTTAGATATTCAAGTTCGAAGTCCATCCCATATGCCATTACATATTCTTAATTTACATGTCCAAGTCTAAATACCAATTACATATGTCATTACATATGCTCTAATAAACAACACAATCAAAGGTCTTCCAAAGCACAACAAATACACAAATCACATGCTTTTCAAAGCACATAAATATGGATCTATAACTTTAAAGTATATTATAATAGTTTATAGCAAGCAAAATTGTCAATTTTGTAGTTTATAGCACACTCCGTTGGGACCCGGATATGAGTTGAGCCTCGAACTTCTTCTTGAATCGTACCTATGTTATCTCCTCCTTTAGGGCCTTGACAGTCACTGTCTCCTATAAATCTAAAGAATCTTCATGTAACTACCTAGATGCCAACCTTCTCATTTGCGCATCATGCAACCCTAAGTCTCCAAATATACGTTCACAAACTCAGGGCTAATTTAGTACTTCAACTGCGGACTCCTTTCCAGCAAACATCTTCCCTCCCGAGTTTTGATAGTCTTAGTTTATCTTTGAGAAGTCTTCTCTTACTGTAGTAGATCTTGGATCAACAGAATTCTACATATTCTCCCTCATCATTTGTACCTTAAACTGCCTAAACAAGGCATTCACTTCCATGCCCGCTACATTAGCTAGTGGTACAGCTTTCAGCTTCAACTAAGCTTGGCCTTTCGCCTTCATTCGCCCTATCATAACTTATCCACTCCTTATTTCGATCTACCTTTTTCCGTTAAGCATGTCTTCATTAGAAACAGAAAGAAATAGAGTGAAACAATAATAGAAGGGTAGCTATATCTTCCTAATACCTATATAGAAAAATACAAGTGTGTCGTATATATTAGCGCATACTCTCTCCAAGGTGTTCATTTTATTTTACTAAGTACTTAACTGATCTCGCGCAGTCGTTTCTTCATAACATTGCCCATGCTTGATCTCTAGACTCCATGATCACCTTTCTGCCTTGTAACATCTTTCTTTCTGGTCCGATTCACCTCCTTCTTCCTCAAGTACTAAGATGCCTTCGCGTAAAAACGATCCAACATAGAAGGAGGCTTCCCCGCCAACCAATCGCCAAAATCAGAATAAGGATAGACTCCCTTAGTCAGGGCCATCAGTATTGCATCATCTTTTGGATTACTAACTTCTATAATAGTTGTATTAAACCTTTTTAGATAATCTTTCAGTGACTCCCCTAAAGTCTAGATCAAGTTAGAGAGGGAGATGACATCTTTGGGGTGAGCCACATGCATGCTAAACTACTCCATGAACTTCCTTGCTAACTCATCGAATGAAGAAATTAATCGCGGTGGTAGCTTGGTGAACCACATGGTCATAACCCCTTCCAGAAAAATGAGAAAATATCTAAATTTGACTGCATTGGTGGCTCATATGGAGTCCATGTGCCACTCATAATTCATTAGATGCTGCTTGGGATTAGTTTTTGCCACATAAGCGGCATCGTAGGCATATTAAACCTTTGTGAATATTCTGTGTGTAGGATGTTGTCAGCGAATGGAGTATGACTCCTGGAGAGTCCCCAATCATTATTGGTCAGGCCTTGACTTTCTTTCACAAGCTGTCTCACCATGGCCGTTAGATCTGGTGTTTGGAGAGTTAGTGCCTAATGGTGGTTGTGTTCCAGTTCCTTGCTCCATCACGGCGCGTACAGAATTAGCTCCTCCATCAGCATGAAAATTCCCCATCGCTTGGAGGTTTCTGTGCTGATCTCCCTGGAGGGTTCGGTGCCGATCGAGGTAGCTAGGTGATGGTCACTCGCATAGTTTCCCCTCGAAGTTCTAGCATCATATGCATCTGTCTTGCACCATCTGCTTCTACGATAGTCGGCATATGAAGAGGAGCTCTCTAATCCTGAGTATGGAGATGGCTCCCTCCTTCTCTTGCTACGTTGGTCTTTCAACTGTTTCATCAGGTTAATATTGGCCTGGATTTGCTAATTGAGCTATTGACAGCTATCAAGAAGTTCCTTCATCAGGACTTCAAAGTCGGCTTTAATGATGTAATCATGAGGATTTTGGGAATCAGCAGCCACCGGTTGTATATTCTGGTCAACCTATTGAATGTTGGTATCTTCATTCCTTCAATAACATGGGAAGTAGTAGACTTTCCTTTGACCATGGATAATAGCTTCCTTTTAGATCTTCTTCAAATATGAATAGAAATGGAAACTTGTTGGCATAAATCTGGATCTATCTCACCGATATGAGAATCTACCAGTAGATGATGAGGTTCAATCAAGCTAAGAATTCGCTTTCATTGAAAGCACCAAAATGTTTACACCAAAGGTTGGCACAAACACCAGTAAATTGAAATTAGAGAAATAAAGTGAAGAATTAAACTTAGAACAAAGAGCAACCAGCAGAAAAAAGAACATACAAATTTATAGTGGTTCGACGTTGATTGTCTACGTCCACTTTGAAGGAATTGCTTTATTAATCACCTGGTTTTCTGAGTACAAAGGGATCAGCTTGTAATAGATCCTTGATTCCAATAGACTTGAAGTAAAATAGTAGTGTAAAAATCCTTTAATTGAACAATGAACTCTATATTTATAGGGTAGACGACCAAATATTTACCTGAAAATTCGCCTATAGATTCTCAAGATGGTCACTCAAAAAGTTTCATAGCCCAATTCCCAATATTAGGTGATCGACACCGATCGGTCTTAGAGGCCACGTAGTATTGTGTGATTGGTCCGGTGGGTCCATCCATGCTAGCTTCGTATTTCCAAAATTGTTTGTATAATTGCCTTTATGCTTTTAGAGATATTGATCAGTTCTAGTTGATTTGAATTGCTAGTTTGTGTTGTTCATTGTCATAGTGATACGATCTGATCCCCTGCATAGGGGAAGGGATAAGTACCGATACCCTGTCTAGGGGAGGTAGTATTCCATACTTAGAATATTCCGAAGAGTCTATCACTTGGTCTCATGCAATTGTTGCTTCATACCATTGTCCATGCTTGATCCTTGGACTCCATGATCACCTTACCAGGCTGCTTACCTATTTGTCAATGAGTCTAACTTGTCCAATCAGTCTGGATATAGCCGGATCCAAAGACTGGATAACACTTGCCCCCCAAAGTATCTTATTTCAAACATGACGTGCTTTGAATCGAAGCAAGTTAAAGTTACCGGAAAGGATTCCATTCGGTTTCCTAAACAGTTATTATCCCTTCGTAGATTTTTCTTTTCAAAGAGCCGCATCTCTTTTTGTTCGCTGCTACGCTTGGTCGATATTAGTCAATATAAATCTGGCATGTAATCCTCGGTCTTTATTTATGCTCGGTTCCATTGAGCTTATTAATCAAGTTAGTAGGCCTTGGTTATTTGAACTAGTCTTCTCTCTAAGAGTCCTCGAGTAATGATTCAATTTCTGTCGAGTCAGGAAATCAAATGTCGAGTTTGTACACGTGCACATTCATTCATGTATGCATTTTGTCTTTGGCACCTAGGAACACTTACATGCTGATGGGTCATCATCATTTACACATAGTTTGAGTGCAATTGAATTGCAATTCTCTCTATTTAAAAAAATAGGGGTTCGGTATCAATCCCCTAGGCTGGGGGATCGGTACTGATCCCTTCCTATATGCACACTTAGCCACTTTGGGCTTTAAGGAAGCAAGCCGATGCCATACCTAAGCTAAACATTTATCCTTTCTTCTTCCCACTTCTTCATTTGCCTTGCAACCGATCTGATACCCTTTGCTTCTTCACTTCCGCCGTCAACACTCTTCCAACCTCGAGATTTCCCTCAAATCGCCCTGAACTAAAGTCAAACCATCACTCTACCTCCTCAAAAGCCTTCGTCGCTGCCATCGGCTACATCCAAGTACCCATTTTCAAGCGATTCAATAGCCAACCCAATTTGAACTTATCCCAGACCAGTTCAATCTAGCCTTTAATCGAGTTATATCTGCATAAAGGTGGGTTTTTAATCGTTGGTTGGTAGCAAGTTAGAATGAGATTATGGATTAAAGTGGCGATGGGTTCGGGTAACTCATGTTCATGGTTATGGAAAATCGGATCGGTGGCAGTATAGAGAAGACGAAGCAGATGGAGGGATCGATATAGGCATGGGATCAGTGTATTAGGGATCGGTTATGGCATATGGGGTTCGAGATTGCACAAGGCAATGCTGCCTGGGCTAGGGATTGGTTACGATCCATTACCTATGGGGACTTAGGCATTTCAGCACTTGGACTAGAGCACTTGAGTTCAACATAACTTGAATGCGAGCTTGCATATAATCTTGAACTCGAATATGAACATGACTTAGAACTTAAACACATTTGACTTGAATGCACATGACTTGCATATAGATCCCAGACTAAAATTTGAACTTTGGAATGAACATATATGCCTGCATATATCTGACTATTTACAGGAACTTGAACTGGAATGTTGAATCCCTACATGCCGATAACTGATCCCAGATCTTATGTGAAATCCACAACCATCGACGTGAAAGCCGGTTGGGACGGTCGGCGATGATGGTTAATCCGGTCGAATTCTAGGGCCTCGTCATAGCTGTCATTTAATCTTGACTTGTTTATCACTGCACTACACAACACTGCACCATACCACACTAATTTACACTTTACATGGGGAGAACATGTTTCATTCTCTAACTGCAACTATCTGCTGAGTGTGATAGCTTATGGGTTCTAGATGCTCGGGGCATTTGGCTGCCATGGCCGGTGAACAGGCCGCTACACACGACAGATCTAACACTGAATCAAGCTCTGCAACAGTCTCTACTCGCTATTTTCAGGGTCAACAATCAGAACAACCAGAAAGTTCACATCGAGTTCCTGAAATTGCTCCAAGTCTAGAAGTAGAAATTGAACCAGTCCCTGACCAGTTGGAAGATGCCCTCTTTTTAGAGAACCCGGAAGATTTCACGGCTTCGAGAATCGATGAGGCTTATCTTCACAGAATTTGCATCAAACATAGGATATCGTATAAGGATGTACGAGTCCCAACTCACAATGATAGAGCTCACTTGCCTCTGGAAGGGCATACCGCTTGTAATAAATATATGTGTTGGGCAAGTAGTGTTCCACCTTTTAATCTATTCGTTTGGAAGATGCTTCATTATTTGAGACTGGCTCCGGCCTAGTTGCATCCAAACAGCTACGCATTCTTGCATTGCACATATATGATATTTCTCGAGTTCTTATATCATGAACTGACTCTGGAGGATATTAGATTCATTTTCAATTTCAAGCAATGAAAGAGGAGCCTCTCGTATACTTTTCTGGGATCAATCAGTAATTTCCAGGTCATGACCGGTGCTTGGAACAAGCTAGGTGCTTTCAAGAATGAATGGTTTTTTGTACACTGCCCAACTGGTTTCGTAGGATGATTGTTGGAAGGACATAAGTGACATCTTGAACTTAATCCTTGGTACTTTTATATAAGTCATACCTTGAACTAAGCAGTTCTTTGAATCATGCAGTTAGCTACCCACATCTCATTGGTGACAGGTATTCGGAGGTGGTCTCCAAGCTCAGAAATATATCACCGGAAGACAGAGATGTTAGATCCTTTATTATCGATGAGTGTCTCTTTTCTTTCGGCTTTTTAAAAGAGATTCATAGCACCGGTTAACAGGGAATGCTGATGAGGAAGTGAGAGGAAGAAAAGGCGTTGTTCAATAGGTAGGTGGCAATGTAAATCCAGTCGTGCCCCCAGTCGAAGAGGTTTATGATGATTTTGAAGAAGGTGAGATAAGGGGTGATGTTAATGAGCCTGGCCACGATGATGTGGGTTCAAACCACAAGCCTGTTGTCGGGTCTTTCCAAGACACACAGCTCCCCACCTTAGAGAAAAGAAAACGAGAGAGGCTCATTTACAAGCTTCGCAAAGAGCTAGTCGCCAAGTAGCCGAAGCCAACCACCACTGCCACAGATCAATATACTTCTTTGCCTCTAGAAAATTTATTTGAGGGATTGTCAAACATCCCAATACTGAGCCTTGAGGGGTTTGATTAGCCTATCTAAATTGGTGCTGACACTCCTTCCACTAGCATAGAGGAGATCACTCCGGCTAGCAAAGCTCCAGTACCTGGTCCGTCGAGGGGACACTTAGACACTCACGATTATATGCACTGCACCGCACGACACCTATCCATCTTTAATTCTAATGATGCTGATGCATCTTTGTTTTACTTGTAGGTTTCATAGGGAGCTCTTGTGATTTCGATTGCTTAAAGAAGTCATCGTGCTCCCAGCCTTCTTACTTCAAGCTCGATCGAGGTCCGGACTTTGGTCGACGATTTGGCTAAGAGAGGGAAGGCCATGATAGAGGGGATGATCGGGATAGAAGCTACTGGTCCAAGGATTCGTCATCTAAACATAAGTCGAAGTCTTCTCATCACAAGGACGTTGATCCATATCCCACCATATATAATGGAGGTAGGTCATTTTCTCATGCACCTACTTCGGCTATAGTACCCGAGCAACAATCGGGTTCTTGTGATACCCAAAGATCCTCTAAATATCGATCTAGCATAGGAAGCCTCAATACTTCATTTCATAGGCATAATAAATAGTTCCTTGTAGCTTCAGCTGCTTTAGTTAAATCTACAACAGCGCTTGATGCTACTGCCATAGAAAGGATGGCCGCATTTAAGACCACATTTCCAAAAATATGCTTTAATGAGTTCAAATTCGTCCCTTCTTTACACCTGATTCCTTCTGAGGACAAGGACACAATGCTCTTTTATGTTAGTGATGTCCATGACTAGCATAACATAATTTTACATGTGGCTAAGTGGATTTTCGAAGTATTGATGGAAATAAAGCATGAGATCGATTGCCAACTCTTGAAGTAATTCACGATAAGGCACCATCAAATACTTGGATGATGAATTCAAGGAGTTAAACACAAAGCTGGCTGATGCCGAGAAGAGAGCTAGCGAGTCTTCTGAAGCAATTCAGCATTTGGTGAAATTACATCAAACTAAACCGGACAACGCTGTTTGTTGCAGTAGCACTTTTTCCCTTGAGAAAGATGTTCTACAAAAGGAGAAGGACGCACTGAAAAGAGATAACAACGCCCTGGCCCTTCGCATTCGGCAGATTGAGGAGGAACTTGAGAGGGAAAAACAAGAGAAGCTTGAGGCTCAATTAGTGTCCCAAAGATATTGTGAGGAGACCATCGAGGCTCGCTTTACTAAGATAGAGGTGGATAAACAACCCCAGTAAATAGAGACTCTCAAAGAAGAAGCTAAGGAGGTTGGTCAAACAGAGATAAAGGAAGATTTAGATCCTCACTTGATATACTACAATGCAAATGTCCTCATGTACTACAACCTTCACTTCCTTGGAGAGGGATATCCCGAGTCGCTAGTCGAAATTTGGAACTATATTATGGACTTGAAGAAGAAGTCTCTCAATTGCATCGAGGTTGATGAGGAGGAGCTTATGCATGAAATCTTGCGCGATGAAGAGCCAGGTGATCTCAAGGCTGCTCGGCTTAGTTTACTTCGAACCTGGCAACAACCGGGAAGGGGAAAGATGGTGGTGAAACCTCCGGGTCTGGCTCTCAAAACCCTCTTACAAGTCAGGCAACTAGGGTCTTAGCTTCTCACGAACCTGAAAAGGAGATAGGCTACGATCCAGATTATCCTGAAATCCACAAGCCATTTGGGTTATCTTCGATACTTGAAGGCGGCACTCGAACATCGATCGAAGGCCAATCCGACGAAGGTATGTCTCTCACCTCCCTGACATTCAAGAAAGTTTACATCTTGTAGACGAAAGTCATGGGCTTACCCATTGAACCTTTTGAAATTACAGGTATGTCTGCATCTGTACATGCTCCTGGTAGTGAAGCCATCCTAGGATAGCAGGCACTAAACATAGAGTCCACAGCGGTCGCCACTTCACATACGGTCTCGATCGTCTAATCCACTGAGACTCTCGACCCAGATGCTGAAGTCATAGAGGCTTTGAAAGAAGAAAAGACTAATGATCAATGGGCCCAGGAAAAAATAGATGATGTCGCGATGACTCGTGCCTCTGAGCACACAAACAAGCATGGACTAAAGGAGTGCATTGAGAAGGAAGAGCTGGACAAGCAAGTCAAAAGGGAGCATGCCAAGGTAGATGTCACTCCACTCCAAATCATACTACTCGGCGGTATCATCCCTAAAAAGGTCGACCCTTTTGTATCCTAAAGTGAGACTACTTCCGTTTTCTCTCTAAAAGCATTTCACCTAAGGATGGCAAGGGTAGAGGAAGGTCGAAGAGGATAGGCAAGGGTGAGAACTCTAGTGAGTCTACCACGAAGAAGCCTAAGAAGGACAAAAAATGGTCGTCGACTCTGCTTGGGTTATGTATAGCTAGGTAGTTATTTTATTTTTGTTGGCCATGATTGCGCGGGTACGGCCTTGCTTTTCGTTTCTAGTCTTTGAAATATACTTGTACTTAGCCTTCCAATTTTTTTGCTTGTGAGTAAAAACTTCTTTGTTTAGTATTTATGTAAATTCATTTAAGTGTCCGAGCTATTACATTTTCCATTCAATGTGCTTGTAATTTGTCGCTCATCATTTAAGTTGCAATGTCATTCGATCACTCATTACTTTGGGCGTCCACCTGATAAATCTGTTTTAAGGCTTCTCGTTTATGGCCTTGAGTTGCATTGAACACTAGGCACAAGCCACTGTGTTATGCTGTCGTATTCAACAATTAAGAGATTATATTCCTGCCCCCAATTTTGGGTTGGTGGAGTTAATCATGGAAGGTCGCATTTCATCCATTACAACTTTATACTCTCCCTGTCGGGTTCAGGTCAGAGTCGACGAATGAGTAGTCGAATCGCACTCATTTGTTTGTTTATACTCTTTTCCATGATCTAGGGATCAGAGTAAGTCGATGGGCAATTAATCACACCCAGCTGATGTTTATACTCCAGCCAACACTTTGGAGACTGTAGTTATTCTGATAAATGGTCGAATAACATTTTTCTCGGTTAATTCCTTGGCCTCCAATTCAAGGAAAAAGTCAAAGAGTGGTTGATCATACTGCGTCTACTTCTAGTTTATATTTCTCCTGCGAAATTGCGGGACGGAAATCAGCTAACAGATGGTTAAGTCGCATCCGCTCTATGTTCTATACTCGATCCGTCAGATTGTATGCGAGAATCAATGGATGAATGGTCGAGTCACGTTCGTCTTTGGTTAATTCAATTAGGGACCCAAAAACTTGGTTGGCACCAAACCCTGGGTACTCGTCAGTTTATATTTAGGCATATATAGATGTAAGTCGGTTGCATATCATAACCATTATACTACACACAAGCAATTTACAGATATGAAAAACACTTTAAGTTCTGTTGTCAACTAAAAGAGAAAGCGACAGAGTCTACCTTATTGCATGGCTTCAGAATGAAATGCAAAAGCAAATTCTAAATTGAATACAAATGAATGAAAAAATTCAAGTGTAATAGCGTCATAAATGCTCACTATTTCATGTTGTGGGGAGTGTAAAGCCATCGATAGTTATTAGCTTGAATGTTTCATCTCTAAGCTTATGATTGGTGACATAAGGTCTTTCCCATCTCAGACCTATGTTTGTGGGGCTAGGAAAGATCCATTTCAAAACAACATAGACAATTTCGAAGGTCCTTGATCAGACTATAACATTATAGTATCGGACGACTCGGTGTCAATGTGCAGCTGCCCTCAAGTCAGCTTCTTTGCGCTTCTCGTCGAGCATGTCTAGAGATTCTAAAAGGAGATCTCCTTTTGTTCTCGGGTCATAGCAAGTCACTCGATGAGAAGGGACTTCAAGTTCTATAGGAATCACGGCTTTAGAGCCATAGGAAAGGGTAAATGCAGTGTGGCCAGTCGCAGACTTGTAGGTGGTTCTATATGCCCATAGTGCTGATGGGAGTTCATCAACCCACTTGCCTCTGGCTGTTTCAAAATGCTTCTTCAGAATGGACTTTATGATTTTATTAACAGCTTTGACCTATCCATTAGCTTGAGGGTGAGTAAATTCCACAAATCTATTCTTAATACAACGCCGGCGGTAGAAATCTTTGAATTCAGCACTGTCGAACTAGGTCCCATTATCAATTATGATTGTTTTGGGGAGACCAAAATGACATATGATGTTTCGAACAACAAATTTGATTAATTTATTCATAGTGATCATAGCCAATGGTTCAATGTTAGCCCATTTAGTGAAGTAATCGACTGCTACGATGACGTACTTCACTCCACCTTTGGAAATCGACAAGCAGTCGATGATGTCAATGCACTATGTAGTAAATGGCCATCGACTGACCATCTAATAATCTCCATCGGTGGGGCTCTCAAAATCTTTGCAAATACCTAGCACTTGTCACATCATCTCGCATAATTAGCTATGTCTTGATTGACAGTTGGCCAGTAATAACCATAGAAAAGTATCTTCTTCGCCGAGGTTTGTCCCTCGGTATGATCGCTACATTCTCCTTTATGGACTTCTCTTAATACTCACTTGATTTCATCGTTGGTGATACACCGAAGCAGGGTAACGGAAAAACCCATCATGTACATGACTCCTTCTTAAAGGATGTATCATGAAGCTTTACGGAACACCTATTGTTTTTCATTCCTCCATTCAGGAAGGATTCCCCTTAGCAAATAACCTTTTATTGGAGTCATCCACAACTTTTTTTTGGGCTCCGTCTCTAAGACCCAATCAATCTCCATCTGGTCAATGCTCTGAGCATTCAGTACTTCAATTAGGACAAGGCTCATCTGCTATCCATCCCCGAAACTGGCCAATTTGGCCAGCGAATCGGCTTTCTCATTTTATTCTCTGGGATATGTGTAATAGTGTAATGCTCAAAATTGGTTCATATATCTTAGACCCGGTTGAGGTAAGGAGCAAGTCGTGCTCCTTTAGCCTAATATTCTTTCCTGACTTGGCATACGACTAACTGGGAATCACAGAAAATTTTCAAAGCTTGTACTCCCAACCCCTTAGCAAGTTTGAGCCTGACGATCAAGGCCTCATATTCAACTTCATTATTTGTGATAGGGAAGTCGAGTCTAAGGGCACAACAGATCATGCGTTCCTAAGGAGTGACTAGTATGACTCCGATGCCAGAACACTGATCGTTAGATGCTCTTTCCACGTACATCTTCCATTGGATGGTAGGTTTTTCACTATTCTCAGCAGAGTCATCTTGTGTAGTGAATTTAGCTATGAAGTCCGCCAATACTTGTCCTTGGATGGCTCTCTGTGGGAGATATGTGATATCGAACTGGCTCAATTTGATGTTCCATTTCAGTAACCTTCAAGACGTCTCAAGTCGCTGTAGGACCTGTCATAACGGCTGGTCGGTGAAGACACTGATGGGCTGAGCCAAAAATTAAGAGCGTGGCTTCCTTGACGCAATCAGCAGGCAGTATAGAACTTCTCCGATTTTGGATAATTTCTTTCAGCACCTGTTAACCGCTTGCTAACATAGAATATTGGCCTTTGGATCTGATTCTCTTCGTGCAACAGCGCGACACTTATGGTATGTACCGACATTGCTAAATAGATGTACAAGTTTTCATGATCTAGTGGCTCAAATAAGATGGGGGTCTCTCTAAGTGGTGTACCAGAGCTTGAAACACGTCAACATAATCCTGCGTCCATGCAGAGTCCCTCTTCCCTCTTCCCTCTTCTGATCAAATCAAAGAAGAGAATGCACTTATCGTTGGCTCTGGAGATGAACCAACTTAGGGCGGCGACCTTCCCATTTAGGGTTTTTACTTGCTTAATCATCTTTGGTGCTTGGATATCTCTTATTGCCCGAAACTTCTCGGATTGTCTTCAATTCCATGAGAATTAATGATAAATCCCAAGAATTTCCCTGGTGCAATGCCGAAAGAGCATTTCAAGGGGTTGAGTTAAATTCCATATTTTCGGAGAACATTGAACATTTCCGCCAAATCATCGATGTGGTCTTTTGATCGTCATGAATTCACGAGCATATCATCCACATTCACATCCTTTGATCGTTTGATCTAGTCTTTGAACATCCGGCTAACCAGTCTCTGATAAGTAGCTCCAGTGTTTTCCGTCCAAAAGACATCTCAATGTAGCAGTATAATCCCAGGTCACTAATGAAGCCGGTGTGTTCCTGGTCTTGGACGTTCATAGGGATTTGATTATAACCGGAGTATGCATCCATAAACGAAAGCAATTCATGTCCAGCGGTTGAGTCTACCAGCTGGTCGATTCTTGGAAGTACAAAGATGTCCTTTAGGCATGCTTTATTCAGGACTGAGTAGTCAATGCATGTCCTCCATTTCTATTACCCTTAGTTACGAGTACAGGATTGGATACCCATTTCGGGTAGAGGGTGTCGCGGATAAACCCATTATACTCATGTTTATCCACCTCCTCCTTAAGCCCAGCAGATCGCTCCGGATCCATCCTGCATCGTTTCTGTTTCACCGATACATGCCTCGGGTCGATATTCAATGCATGGCTCACAATGGTTGGTGAGATCCCATACATGTCAAAATGGGTACAAGCGAACAGATCAAGATTCGCTCAGAGAAAGCCAGCTAATTCCTTCATCATCATTGCACTGAGCTGTGATCCGATCTTCAGGACCCATGATGGGTCATCATGGCTGACCGTGATGTCGGTCGTCAGCTCAGTGGATGAAGCCTTAGGTTCTTTGGGCCTTTTCTTCCTCATCTCTTGGATCTATACTTTATAGAACCAATTAGGGTGCTTGAGCCAAGGCTCAAACGTTGATTGCTAGGCTTCATTAATTTTGATGCAGAGAGGTTTTTCCACATCCATTCCTCTTTCTTTCCACTAAGCATCTCTTAACTCAGCAATATTGCAAGCATGGCCAGTCACCTGCTCTCCATGAATAATTCCCACGCCAATCTCTTTTGGAATTTCAAGTGTTAAGCACCAAGGGCCGATAGCTGCCCTGAATTCAGCAAGAGCCGATCGGCCCAAGAAAGCATTGTCCGGAGAGTTTACATCCATCATAACAAATAACAGCACCTGCACTCTCCTACGGTTGCCGTCTCCCAACTGCACCGGTAGCTTGACATAGCCTATCGCTTCAGTAGCAACACCATTAAAGCCATGAATATGGGCTTTGCACGGTTTCAAGTCTTTGGCCTCCCATAACATATGGTCGTAAGCCTTCTTAAAAATGATATTAACCGAGCTTCTGTGGTCTATCAAAATCTTTCTCACCAATGTGGGGACGATCATGGCCGAGATCACCATTGGGTCAATCGTAGGGGCTTGCACCCTATTTTCATCTCTACTTTGAAATACGATATCATTAGTCATAGTTATCTACTGCTTTGCCGAAGCACCATCCTCCGCATTCGAGCAGCTTTCAATATCAACATTTCTTATAACGTTCACGTAACTTCCATCTCGTTCCAGCTTTTTTCTGCTAGATGTGGTCCTCCTACAATAGTGTCAAGGACTAACCTTCCTCCCGCCCATATAGGTTCCTCAACACTAAGTGGGGCATGTCCTCTATTGGGGTTGGATGTTCCCTACCCGCATTCTACGGGGCTTTAACGAACTGTTGCAATTTTCTTTTACGAATCAAATTTTCAATGATATCATGGAGGTGACGGCACTCGTTCGTGGTACAACCATGACTTCTATGAAATCTACAGCACTTCCCTATTTGTTTCTGCTTCTCTGTCGGTTCTTTCAGAGGTGGTTTTCTGTACAACGTAGCATTACAAGTCGACAGATAGAAGTTTACTAATGACGAGTTCAATGGTATATATGTGTCAAATGTCGGGATCCTTGGCTTCCCTCTCTCAAAATCCCATCTTCGATCGCGGTTTCTATCATCACCTCTCTTTTGCTCATTTGCTTCGTTTTGAATACTAACTTCAACTTTTTCGAAACAATCTTCTTACTTTTTCACTGCGACAATACTTTGTACTCCCTCGGCACTCTGGCTTGCAACATCTTTCTTCCTGGTTCGCTTCGCATCCTTTTTCCTTAGGTACTGAGCTTCCTTCGTGTAAAAATGGTCCAACATAGAAGGAGGCTTCCCTACTAACCAATCGCCAAAATCAAAATCAGGCTCGACTCCCTTAGTCAGTGCCATAAGTATTACATCATCTTTTAGATTACTGACTTCTATAATAGCCATATAAAACCTTTCCAGATAATCTTTCAGTGACTCCCTCGGAGCCTGCATCAATTTGGAGAGGGACAAGACATCTTTGGGGCGACTCCTGGAGATGACTTGACTTTCTTTCACAATTATTGTTGGTTAGGCCTTGACTTTCTTTCACAAGTTGTCTTACCATAGCCGTTAGGTCTGGTGTCTCGAGAGCGAGTGCCTGGTGGTGGTCATGTTCCAGCTCACATGAATGGCCCGATCTGTGCCTTCAAGCAGCACCATGTTGCCTTGGCACAGCGTGCTCCTCATGTACCTCTTGAGCAGCAATCCTATCGTCATCTCTCATTAGTGGTTCAATTAGATTCACCTGATACCATTTCCTTGCTCTGTTGCGGCGTATCCAGAATTAGCTTCTCTATCAACATGAAAATTCCCCCTTGGTTGGAAGGTTTGGTGCCGAACCCCCTGGAGGGTTCGCTGCCGATTCGAGTAGCGTGGTGTAACATCCTCCATTTGGAGGCCTAAAATTAACTGCTACGGATGCTGTAGTCATCCATAGTTATTAATTCTCAGTGACCAAATGCGGTAAATTTAGATACAATGATATACCAGAAATACATGATTATGAAAAAAAATTAAACTCAATTTAAAAAATATATTCTCATTTCATTAAGATAGCATTTCAGATTCATTACGTAATCCCATACGTAAGCCACGTTAAGAGAAATTATAATTTATTATGAAATAGGCCAATAGCGACATATGAAGATGCTCTCTTGGTTGATCAGAGTCTAAATATAGGCACCAAACAACTTTGCCATTACATCCTAAACACAGCGGAATCAAACAGCAGAAAAAACTCCTAATAGCTAGCTTGCCTCCTGCACGTCTCTAGAAGCTTATTCATCTAAAGGAGAACCTGAAAACCTTAACTTTCAAACTACTCAAAATTAATTGAGCATCCAAGAGTTTAAAGGGAAAACATAAACTTCGAGTCAGACAAAAAGTCTGCTGTGAATAATAACCAACCATCTCGAACCATATAGATATCTAATGAGACAACGCCGCTTAGCGGAACGGATTTTCCCCTCACCAGTATCTTAACTCAATTTATAATAACCATATACCGTGCACCAGCATCCACAATGGTTAAGACATAACATAATAAAATGTATCATGATGATATGCAAACATGCAATATGCTATGGATTTCCCATCCCCA
This sequence comes from Allium fistulosum, assembly GCA_030737815.1. Classification (NCBI taxonomy): domain Eukaryota; kingdom Viridiplantae; phylum Streptophyta; class Magnoliopsida; order Asparagales; family Amaryllidaceae; genus Allium; species Allium fistulosum. Next base: position 427,349,953 of record CM060903.1, read on the forward strand.
TTCATCTGACTACCTATCTCAAGTTATAGTTTCTAGGGTCACTATTAACCTATTAGTTTTCATGGGCTAACTAATAATCTATTCCAAGCTTACAGACTATCTGTCCGATTTCATAGTTTTCATGGGATCATTAAGAACCTATTGGTGTCTACCAATAATATCATAGTTTTCATGGGTCACTATGAACCTATTGGATTTTCCAATAACATCTCTCATGTCATAGTTTTTATGGGATCACTATGAATCTATTGATCTCTTTCAATAACTTATTTCGAACACAGTTTTCATGGGATCACTAAAAATCTATTGGCCCCTACCAATAATACTTTTCATACATAGTTCTCATGGGCTTACTAAGAACCCATCTAAACCAATAATCCTTTGATCGGTCTTTGGGAATCATATATCCTAGTATGTCTAACCTCCTAGATGCAGTTCTACTCACATAGGAGTTAACCCACTATCTTTAGCAAGGAAAGCTTCTTCAAAATACCAAAGTTAAATGGCATTTCAAAACTCTTTCATATTGTTATGGGTTATGGGTTTTACCTAAAAAAACTGAGATTGGGTTTCTTGTTTGAAAACTAAGGCTTTCAACTATATCCTTTGGATCATTATGACATAATGAGTTACCCTCTATCACTCTCCCTTTTGAAAGCATTAGTTAATATCTTTGACCTTCTCTTTCGAAACCATTAAAAACATACCTTTCGAAAGCATTGAAACCTTCCTTTTGAAACACTTAAAGATATACCTTTCAAAACTCTTAAAACTTACATTTCGAAGGCATTTAGTTCAAGTAGAATTTATGGAAGCATAGCTTCGAAACCATTTGAAAGTATCTCTTTCGCAATCATTGGGTTTAACATTAAATATAAATACTGGGTCAAAGAGAAAAAAAGCGAAAGCTTTGCTTTCGAAAGAATTAATCTTAAGAAAAAGAATTGGGGAAGAGGATAGCTTTAAAACCATCGTTTCGAAACCATTGCCTTCAAAACCATTTATAAAAGAAGCTAAAAGGACCCTTTCGAAAGCATCGAGAAGGCGGCTTCAATGTTAATAAAACGAAAGCCTTCCTTTTGAAATAATTACTATAAGGCTATAAAGGATAGCGGTTTTTAACCAATTCGAAAGGTATGAACGTGGCAACTAGAAATCGAATGAGTTCAGAATATGGCAACTCTTTTGAAACTTCTTTTAAAACGTAAATAAGCAGCCACTCTTTCGAAAAGTCCTTTCTAAAAGTAAAGATAAGTTGATGGATTCGAAAGCTTATAAAAGCGACTTCCACCCCTTCGATAGCATGCCTTCGACATAGACCCTTCTGCCTTTCTCCAATACACTACGTACCGATTGCTTGATACCATGTGTGTTGGTTTCGAACGAGTTCGTAAATCCTGCTGGGCATGGTGACGGAAGCAAGCAAATGAAGTGGCAAAGTTGTAATTCATAACAAAACTGACTTTATGCCTTTCAAAGTAATTTCTTTTCACCTAACTTGCCTAATTTGTCAAAATGTGATTGGTTACCATTTCTTTATCAAAATCCTTTTTCTAAAAAGGTTGTCGAATTCACAATTAACAATTTAAAACATTTTAAGCAAATAAGCCCTTCCCTTGATAAAACTTATAAATCATTTAGGTCCCTTAATTTAAATAATTTTATAACCATAGTAAAATTGTAAAGACCAAATTTTTCGCACCCCGAAAACCCGCACTAATACTCCTCAATCACGAATTCCCAAGACATGAAAAACCGACTCATTAAGGATGAAATAAAAGAAACAAGAACAAAACAGAATAACAAAGTGGAATAGAACAAAATCTCACAACACATAGAGAAAATATAATATTGAACAATATCTTTACAGCGGAAAACATTTAAAAACGTATCAATTAGAGTCTAACCTATGATCAGCCTGGAAAGTTATAAACTCTATCCTTACAATTGCTGAAATAGATAAACACAACAAACATAGCATGCATAAGTAATAATACTATGCCTATACACAGAGGCATATCCCCAGCACTCCTCTAGAAAGCTCGAACCTCCTATCATGTTGCATTATGCTAAAGCAAACGCGATCCCTTATGATCTCTATCCAAGAAACTCCCTAAGTCTAGCCTTCTCGCTTCTCAGCTTGCATAGCTAATCCTGGAATCACTCGGTACTGACCCAAGTGTTGAAAACACCCGGATCAGGCTTGGAAAAACCAGCGTAAGAACACAATCCCAAATGCGACAATGTCATGATTGGACGCCAAAACAGAAATCCATATTTTGAATACAAAGGGTATCTCATAAGACCACATAGGATAAAAACACTAAACGCATTTTTTTCATATGATAACCCTAAAATGATTACGCCAAAAATAAGGGATATTATTTCTAATGACACTATTTTGAAAGTGCTTTTTAAGTAAACTTGTGAATCTTAGCCAAAATTGTTACATTGATTAAATTCCATCATTTGGTCCACAATCAAAATCATACAAGGCTCTTAATGGATTATTGGATTACATACTAGCAACCAAGGTAAGGGACTACCTTCTGTACAGTACACCTCTAGAGGAATGCACCTAGGTGTGAGTTCCGCACCCAATACCTAAACAAGACTGTCTACCCAACCGATAGACCGAATACGCCATTTCCCCTGGTCGTTTCCGACCGTCCGAGAGAGCTCTCATCACAACCTTCAGACCCGAAATATAGTGGGAGATCAGTTATATCTAGAAAGGAAAATGCGGGCATTCTCATGGGTGCTAAACCATGACTCATCTTACCGCACACCCGGTTTCAATCACTCCCCATTTGATGAGGCTCGAGGTAACGCGTTACCTTTTCATTCCAACTCCTTCACTCTGAATGCCACATTGCCAGACATCCATCCATACAAGTCATCCATGTAAAGGGTGAACCGAAGGCACCACCCTACTGCATCCCTAATAGCAGTGGCCGTAGCCCTTGCATCATCGCAGATCCCAAAATAAGGGATCACTGCTATTCATTTACCTTAGGCGCGACACCAAAGTTATCAACAAGCAATCCGCTTACCATGAAACGTCTCTGGTCTTCAATACAACGGAGATTTCTCAACAAAGAAAGAACTACCGCTACTTTGTAGTTATCTTTCCGGGCTATCCAAAAGAGTTCATCTTAAGGACCTACTCAACGAGTAACCTTTTCCCTTGCTGAGAAGATTCCTAGGTCTTCAATATTTCAATAACATGTCCATTTCTGGAATGTCGTAAATTGATTTGAAGTGGTCTTCGAATCTGGAGTACCCAAATCTGACCCCGGTTCCTTCGATATCAACCATTGAAATAAAATGTGTATATGTGTTCATGGAATCATTAAGCCTCATTTAATTAATTTCTTAATCCCAGTTTTTCCATTAGAATCAGTTCTTGATTGTAAAACATTTAGAGAATAATTTCCCAAGCGCAAACCCCGAAGGCCTAAACCAACATCAGATCGACACCCAGAATATTAACCGACTTAACATCACAACAATTAAGTTCCAACTCCTTTTTACCCAATCTCCTTAAATTTTCTTGTCAAAACTTTTATATGATCTTTGACAGATATCTGGATCTATCTTTTGATCCGTTCCACCTCTCGTCTAAGAAAAAAACAAGGTCGGATGGATTTCCCATCTTGTTGACTACCTTATCTGCTTTCTCAGATCTCATAGGTGGGACAAGATGTACTCTTAAGTATTACCGCATACCTCTTTCTGTTATTTACTTTACTTCTCATTCATAGATATTTTCCAAATATTGTTTCTTTTTAAACAATTCATTCGACTCTAGAATTTGACCAATTTTCTAAGTCTTTAGAAAATTTCCAAATAAATCTTAAAAATCATAATTAATTATTATGAAAACAATCGTAAAAGATCTGGGGTCAGAAACTCCTTCTAATTCCTTAATTTCAAAATCCAATTCCTTAATTGCTAGTGAATAGTGATTAACTAGGTCACTTTCTATAATTGTACTTTTGATTAAGTATAAACTCATTTTCATCTTTCAAAATCTCATTATTATATTAATAATGAATTTAGAAATTTATTTCATAATTTTCGAAGTTATAAAACTCCAATTATAAAAATCTGGAGTTTTAACTACTTTCGCAACGACCTTTTTGAAAACAGTTTTGTTCTTAACTTGAAATACCTAAATCGAAATCTTAATTTTTTGGATTCATATGAATGCTATCCTTATTATGGGCAAAACGTTTCCAATTTTAAGTCGTTCTGACTTGAAACACATCCTATACTTCCGTTTGAAATTACATGTCACATTGCTGCGAACTACCGCTACGGAAAGTGCTCAATTTTAATTGTTTGGGGAATTGTTACGGAACTCGTCCGAAACACTTCCAAAACAGTTATAAATGATTATAAAATAATATAACCATTTATTTTACTTTTCTAACATATAAAATATTATTTCCCAATATTTTATCTTTTATAATATTATATTATTATAGTATTATATTTAATACTTTTTCCATAATTTATAAAATATTATTCCCTAATATTTTATCTTTATAATATTATATTACTATAATATTATATTTATCCATTTATTAACTTATAAAATATTATCCCCTAACATTTTATCTTTATAATATTATATTACTATAATATTATATTTAACCTTTTATTAACTTATAAGAGGCTTAGCCATTCCGGTTTGTACACATATTAATGTCAGTGTAACGTGACTAGGAATTCCATATTAAAACCATGATCTTTAATTATAAACATGGTTATACAATATAAGTGCACTGATTATATAATTAACATCCAAAATCACTTAAACAATCCAAACAAGTTACTAACTTTACTTTAACCATACTTACTAACTTTCTTTAGTCTTGTTTAGTCCTAATTACTACCCTCATCCAAACAATCATTGTTTATACTAAACAAACAATCATCCAAACATCCAATCAAACATGACATCCATCTTAAGCTTACTTTTTTCCATATTAGCTTACTAACTTTTCTGATTTAAGTGTTTAGTCACTTTTCAAACTTTGTCAACTAATCATTTTAACATCATAACATTTATAACTTATATTCAAGTTAAATCAAGGCAAAGTGTAACTTACATAAGGATTCACTCCTCCATTACTTGCTCGAATTTTACCGGAACGAAACCGACATCATCTCTTCTTCCTATTTCCACATCTGAGTATCCCGAACACCCCCTCCTTCCTTTCATGGTTCAGCCCTGGTGGTTTCCCAGAGCCTCGTCGAGTTTGAGACGTTGTAGCTTGGCTCGTTGTTCTTAGAACATTGTGTAGAGTAAGTTTGATGTATAAACTTATGGATTTCGGGTTGCTTTAGAATTATTTTCTTTTATAAATTTCCTTAGAAACCATTAGAGAAACTTGAGGAAGAAGAAAGCTTGCAAATGAAATGGAAAGTGAGAAAAGAATGAAGTGGAGAGGTATTTATAGCCAAATCCTATGGTTAAAGTATTCATTAAAGGTCACATCATCACCTTACCTTCTTACACATCCATACCTTTACACCACCCTTCCCCATCACATCACCTACCCACTCATTTCACACACCTCTCCATACCCCTATATCATGTAAGCCTAATCAAGAAGCTTCTACACACTTTACATAACAATACCCTCTATATGCATGCACATACACACATATACAAACCATACACGCATATACACCCTCACACACGCATGCATGGACCCCCACACCCTTCCTCCACACGTTGCTTTATGTGGGTGGGACCCATTAGAGGTTTTGTTAACTCTTATGCAGGTTATACGACATTGTAGTGACGTTTGGCGACTTCTACGTGACGTTTTATGCAACGTTTTACAACGTATTTTTATTCTCTTTATCCGTCAAAATTTTTATCATATACTCATCTTTATACAAGTGTAGACAAAGCATACAAATCATATTTCAATAATCTTATATCACTTAAACTCTCTGGATTAATTATAAAATCCTTTATATTGAATATACAAGAAGTGCTGCGGATTTACGCTGTAAAAACTCAATAACGTTACAACTAGTGTTATCTTTTCTAAGCAAGATCGTAACTTCTTATGAATCATAAAAATCTATTTCCTATCACTTTATAATATATAAAATGAATTATTAAATTATTAAATCTAGATTTAGTCCAATAAATTAATTACTAATTATTATGATGATGTCATAATTACTTTTTATTCCCAAAAAAATTATTTTATTTAATATTCTCACTTATTTAGATAAATAAGTGTACCTATCCAAAGTCGTACACGATTATTGAGAAAATCTCAAATTTACTGAAAACTGAATTCTCGTCGTTTTGGTGAAAAATCCGAATATCCTACTTTTGTTTTATAAACCTTTAAAATAAGTATTATTAATGTTTGAAATCTATTAATTGAATATTTAATTAAATATCCCATTTTATTCTTATAAAATTATGGACCGTTATAAAAGCACTTAGGAAAATTCCCCAAAAATCATAATAATTCACTTTTGATATGTTTTCTATCATATATAAATTTCAAACCTGAAGTCATTATATAATTGCCTTAAATAATTTAAACCTAATTATATGTTTCTTCCATTCAAAATTCATAATAAATTATCCATCGCTTGGAATATTATGAGAATTTAAACCCATCTCCAAAATAATGTTCTACATCGCATATTCAAACACCATGGCATTTAGAAATCAATTTGCATGATTTTAACCTTAAAATCGAATTATATTATCCCACAAAAATCCTTGTTTAAAGTAGAACATGGCATATAATCAAAACATATCATCATTCATCCATCCAAACGGTTTTAAACCTTAAAACCGAATTAAAACATTCAAGAATACATATATGAGATGGTTTATATCATTATTCACCTTGTTTGGGATTTGTTCTTTACTTTAACCTCCCTAGCTTGAATCTTAGCCTCTAATTGATTTTTGAGCTCCTCTTTTCCTAGGGTTATGGCCAGCCTTGTTTCTCCTTTTTTTATATTTTTTATTTATGAAAATGTGAATGAGAATGAGGTAAGTGGTTTAAGGGTTATGTGGTTCGGCTATTCCCACATTGCGCTTGCCTTATTCTCTTAGGTATTTAACTTATAACCCATTTAGCTATAGTACAATCCTAATTAGATCTCAAATCTCAATTCCTTTATCACTCTAATCTCCACATAATTCTATTTAATTTATTTAATTAAATCCCCTGAATAATGCTATTTAAAATTAAGGGTGTTACAGGCTCCCTCCTTAATGAATTTTGCCCTCAAAGTTCAGCAACAACTATATACTAAGCATAGTAATCATCTGTAACATCTCCAAACTACCATACTAGCCTACCGGACTAAGAAACAGTCTATATAAAGTAAATATAGAACATACCCTTAAAGCAGATCAGGATAAGTATCTCTAATCCTGTTTTCTGTCTCCCAAGTACAGTCCTTCTCGTTGTCGCACCATCGAACTTTCACCAACTTGACTGTCTTGTTTCTTAACTTCTTCTCATCTCTTGTTACAACTCGAACTAGTTGCCTAACAAATATCAGATCCGGTTCTACTATTAAGTCTTCCAATGTAGTCAAAATAATAGTAGTCTCTGGATCATGCACATACTTATAAAGATGAGACACATTATGGACACCTACCAAACTGCTCAGCAACTCTACTCTGTATGCAAGTGTTCATATCCTCTCTATAACTAAGAACTGTCCAACATATCTTGGTGCCACTTTCCCTGACTTTCCAAATCGTACCACACCGTTCATCGATGATACTTTAATGAAAACGCTATCTCCAACCGAGGACTCTAGATCCTTACGCCTCTTATCTGCATGACTCTTTTGTCTAGACTAAGCTTTCTTCATCCTACCTCGGATCAACTCAATCTTCTCTGTTGCCTCTCTTACCAGATCTGGACCTAAGACAAATCTGTCTCCGATTTCCAACCACCATGTTGGTGACTTGCATGGACTTCCATACAAAGCTTTGAAAGGCCATTCCTATACTAGTCTGATAACTGTTGTTATAGGAAAACTCAACTAAATGTAGGTGATCTTCCCATGATCCACCAAAACCTAGTACATAAGCTCTCAACAAATACTCGAGTACCTTGTTGATTCTCCATGTCTGTCCATCTATCTGCGGATGGTAAGCGGTACTCATTTTGAGCTTGGTACCTAAAGTCTCCTATAGACTCTTCCAGAACTCACTAGTAAATAAGGAATCTTTATCACTTACTATACTACTAGGAATTCCATGCAGTCTGACTATGTTCTTCATAAACAACTTAGATAAAACAGGCAACATCCTGGTTGACTTAACTGGAATGAAATGTGCACTCTTGGTCAACCTATCCACTATGACCCATATACTTTCATTTCCTCGATTCGACCTTGGCAACCCGTCTATAAAATCCATGGATATTGAATCCCATTTCCAAAATGGTATCTCCAAAGGTTGAAGCAACCCACTCGGCTTCTGATGTTCGGCCTTCACCCGTTGATAGTTCATACACTACTTTACCCACAAGCCAACATCCTTCTTCATACCTTACCAGTAGAAACTCCTCTTTATGTCTTGATACATCTTGGTTCCCCCAGGATGAATTGTAAATTTTGGTCGATGACATTCCCTAAGAACTTCTCTTCTTAAGTGCCCAACATTCGAAACACATAACCGTTCCTTCTTTCTCAACCATCTCCTTTGGTCAAGACTAAAATCTTTTAGATCATCAATCTCCAATCCAACCTCAAGCCTTTTAATCTTCTTGGCTAGCAGTGGATCATCTTTCTACTTAGAAGTAATCCTTTCGATGAGTATTGGACGAACTTCCAAGTAGGATAACATGGCAGTGCTCTGACTAGAACTAGTAGTCGATCTTAATCGCACACTACAAGTAGTCAAAGCCTCTAAGTCCTTCCATTCTGTTAATATAGCTAACACCACATTCTGATGTTTTCTGCTAAGTGCATCTGTTACTTTATTTCATTTTCCAGGTGTATACTCTATACCAAAATCATAAGCTACTAAAAACTCCAGCCACCGCTGTTATATCATATTCAACTCCTTCTGAGAGAATACATATCTTAAGGACTTATGATTTGTGTATAACTCAAATCTCTCCCCTAAGAGATAATGTCTTCATACCTTCAGTGCGAAGATATTTGCTACCAACTCTAAATTATGAGTAGGATATCTCACTTCACGCGGTCTAAGCTGTCGTGAAGCATAGGGCAATAACTTTACCTTTCTGCATCAACATAGCCTCTAATCCGGTTCCATATGCATCGGTATATACTACTAATTCTTGATTTCCTTCTGGAACTACTAATACAGGCGCGTTGGTCAACAAATGCTTTAAATTAAGGAATGCTTCCTCATATTTTTCAGACCAAATATATTTCATGCTCTTCCTGGTTAGCTTAGTCAAAGGTGCTGCTATCCGTAAGAAATCCTTAATGAATCTCCGGTAATAACTAGAGAGTCCAAGAAAACTTCTAATCTTAGTCACCGACTCTGGTCTCTTCCAGTCGTTAACAGCCTCGACCTTATCCGAATCAACCGACAAACCCTTCTTTGAAATCACGTGACCCATAAACTTAACTTCTTTCTTTCATAAATGACACTTTGAAAACTTCGCTTTTAGTTGATGCTACCTCAGCATCTCAAGCACTAGTCTAAGATGAACCTCATGCTCTCTTTCATCCTTAGAGTATATTAAAACATCATCTATGAAATCCAATACGAACTTATCCAAGTGCTCTCATCAAATCCACGAAGAAACCTGGCGCATTCACTAACTCGAATGGCATTACTAATCACTCGTACGAACCATACCTAGTCTGAAACGCCGTCAATGGAATACTGTCCTCTGCCACTCTTAGCTGATGGAAACCTATCGCCAAATCTAATTAGGAAAATACTCTAGCTCCACTAAAATTATCAAATAAATCATCGATTCTTGACAAAGGATACTTATTCTTAATCGTCTTCTTATTCAACATACGGTAGTTGATACCCATCCTTAACGACCCATCTGGTTTCTTCACGAACACCGCGACCATTCCCCAATGCGAACAACTTGGTCTAATAAAATTCTTTCTTGGTAAATCCAGCAGCTGCACCTTCAATTTCTTCATCTCGGTAGGTGTCATTCTGCTAGGTGGTCTACTTATAGGTTCTGCTCCTAGCACAAGATCTATCTGAAACTCAATGGCTCGCTTCGATGGTAGTCCTGTGACTAGCTCAAAAACATCTGCAAACTCTCTTTCTACCAAAACCCGAGTCAACTATTTTTCTACTTCCATTGCATTCAGCAAAGCACAAGCACTTGAGTCAAACTTCTCCATGGAGTATATAATTCGGTTATGACCATTGGGTGCCTTAGCGATATTTCCTTATCTTGGCAAAATATTCTAGCATCATATTTATTTAACCAATCCATGCCCAAAATGATATCAAAGTCTACGAAATCAAAAACATATAAACTTCATAAAAACTTATGACATAACAACTCAAGTTCTAACTAGTCACATCTCATCCCTAGTGTTACATACCCACCTATGAGATTCACAATCCTTAATGAAGTAAGAAGGTATGAGGGTTCTAAACATAACTTATCTACTAAACACTAAGATATAATTGAAAGCAATGCATCGGTATCAAATAGTACCCTAACTGATATACTATAAATCAAAAGCGTACCTTCCATCATAGTCTTTCCCTTCCTAACAGCAGTTGGTCTAGAAGAAGATGGTTCCAAAGAAAAAACTTTTCCCTTATCCGCGCTGACTAGTTCAGGACACTGGTTCTTGTAGTGTCCAATCTGGTCACAGTTGAAGCACTTCACTCCTTTCTTATCTCTAACCTTTTTCCCTTTTCCAGTTTGACATTCATGAGCATAATGTCCTTTCTTGTCGCACTTGAAGCAAACTACATCGGCCTTCCCTTTCTTGGCAGCTCCTCCTTTCCGAGCTCCTTTCTTCTTAAAGAATTTCCTTTTCTTGCCCTGAGAATCCTATGTTCCAACCTGCTTCTCCTTCCCATAAGTAGAAAGCATCTCTTCATTCCTGATTACCATCTTTCTACAACTGTACTTGGATCATGGAGGTGTAGCATAGTCGCTATGGCAATCTTGGGTACTAACCCTTGAATAAACTTCTCATCCCTTTTAATGACAGTGTCAATGGTAGCATATCTATATTTAAACAACTCATCAAACTTCGTAGCATACTAAATCACCGACATCTCACCTTGCACTAAGTCCATGAAATTTCTCAGCAATACTGAATTGGCAACTTCAGACAAACCTGTCTTTAAATCTCCTTCAAAATTCTGCCCAAGTAAACTCTTCCTCGGGAACTACCATGGTAACACTATTCCACCAATAAAGTGTTGCTCCCTGCAACTGTCATGAAGCAAGTCTCCTCTTCTGCTTATCATCTAATCCTAAGTCAATGAAAATTCTTTCATAGTGCAATAACCAGTTTTCTACTTCGACAGCATCCTCTATTTCCAAAAACGGCTTCCCACCATGATGGGTGTAATCCCTGCTCAACATGGCATAGTTATTGCCAATAGAGGCCACGGGATTAGCTCCTCTAACATTCGCAGATTTATCCACAGCTACTCCTGCAGCTGCTCCAGCTTGCATCAGATTGATGAAGAACCGATACATCATCACATATCTACTGGCGGGGTTCCAGCATCTACATTAGCATTTGCGTTTGGATTAGCATTTGCGGATTCCTTCGAGTATTAGGTCGAGCATTTCCATTAGTTGTGGTGCTTCCTCCTACAAAATTTCATCTTCCGTTTCCTGCCTCCATAACTTCCTTTCTCTTAAATCTACATACAAGCCTTAGTAAGATATATAAGAACGGTTTAAGAGAGAAGGGAATACGTACTTATATATATAACAAATGCAAGTACGTTACTATAACGTTAACCCAAACCCCGATCTCATTATCTGATTCTTTGGATTATGTTTTGAAAATGTATTAGGTTCAAATTCCTTTAAAATTTACATAAACCTATGCTCTGATACCAACTTGTAACATCTCCCATTTGGAGGCCCAAACTTAACCGATGCGGATGCTACAGTCATCCATAGTTATTAATTCTTGGTGATCAAATGCGGTACTGTTAGATACATTGATATACTAGAAACACAGGAATATGAAAAAAATTAAACTCAATTTAAAACAAATTTCCCATTTCATTATAGATAGCATTTCTATTTCATTACGTAATCCCATATGTAAGCTACATTCAGAGAAATTACAATTTATTACAAAATATGCCAAGAGTGGCATATGAAGATACGCCCTTAGTTGATCAGATTCTAAATCCAGATACTAAACAACTTTGCCACTACATCCAAAATACAGCGAAACAAACAATAGAAAAAACTCCTAATAGCTAGCTTGCCTCTTGCACATCTCTGGAAGCTTATTCGTCTAAAGGAGAACCTGAAAATTTTAACTCTCAAATGACTCAAAACTAATTGAGCACCTTAGAGTTTAAGGGGAAAACATAAAATTCGAGTCAGACAAAAAGTCTGGTGTGAAAAATAACATACCATCTCGAACCATAAAGATATCTAGTGAGACCATACCATTTAGCGGAATGGGTTTTCCCCTCACTAGTATCTCAACCCAATTTATAATAACCATATACTATGCACATGCATCCACAATGGTTAAGACATAACATAATAAAATGTATCATGATGATATGCAAACATCCAATATGCTCTGGATTTCCCATCAGCATTCAGCTGACTACCTATCTCAAGTTATAGTTTCTAGGGTCACTATTAGTTTTCATAGGCTAACTAATAATCTATTGCAAGCTTACGGACTATCTATCTGATTTTATAGTTTTCATAGGATCACTAAGAACCTATTGGTGTCTACCAATAATATCATTTAATCATAGTTTTCATGGAGTCACTATGAACCTATTGGTCCAATAACATCTCTCATGTCATAGTTTTTATAGGATCACTATGAACCTATTGATCTCCTTCAATAACTTATTCCTGACATAGTTTTTATGGAATCACTAGGAATTTATTGGTGCTACAAATAACACTTTCCATACATAGTTTTCATGGGCTTACTAAGAACCTATCTAAACCAATAACCCTTTGATCGGTCTTCGGGCATCCTATATTCTGGTCTATCTAACCTCCTGGATACAATTCTACTCACATAGGAGTTAACTCAATGTATATTCACTACTGGGTCAACCTAGTTGGTTATTCTGCCCTTAACACTCCAAAATGCAGCTATGGATTAATTATGAAGTGAATATGTTTACAAAAGCATACATGATAACTGATCAAAACATAATAATATAAACATTTATGATTTAATTCCTTGTAATCATTTTTCTAAGGAAACATGGTTAATACCCTTAACCCATTATTTTTAGCACGGAAAGCTTCTTCAAAATTCCGAAGTTAAATTTCATTTCAAAACTCTTTCTTATTGCCATGGCTTTTACCTAAAAAAATGAGATTGGGTTTCTTGTTTGAAAAACTAAGGCTTTCGACTAGATCTTCGGATCATTGTAACATCATGAGTTACCCTCCGTCACTCTCTGTTTCGAAAGCATTAGTTAAAATCATAGACCTTCTCTTTTAGAACCATTAAAAATATAACTTTTGAAAGCATTAAAACCTTCCTGTTGAAACACTTAAAGACATACCTTTCGAAACACTTAAAAAACTTACCTTCCGAAGGCATTTAGTTCAAGTTGAATTTATTGAAGCATAGCTTCGTAACCATTTGAAAGTATCTCTTTCGAAGTTATTGGGTTTAACATTAAATAAAACTACTGGGTCAAAGATAAAAACAGCAAAATCTTTGCTTTCAAAAAAATTAATCTTAAGAAAAAGAATTGGGGAAGAGGATAGCTTTGAAACCATTCTTTCGAAACCATTGCCTTTGAAACCATTTATAAAAGTGGCTAAAAGGACCTTTTTGAAAGCATTGGGAAGGTGGCTTCAATGTTAATAAAACGAAAGCCTTCCTTTCGAACTCATTGTTATAATGCTATAAAGGAAAGCGGCCTTTAACCAATTCGAAAGGTATGAATGTGGCAGCTAGGTATCGAATGAGTTCAAAATGCGACAACTCGTTTGAATGCTTCTTTAAAAACGAAAATAAACGGCAACTCTTTCGAAAGCTCCTTTCTAAAAGCAAAGACAAGTTAATGGATTCGAAAGCTTATAAAAGCGACTTCAACCCCTTCAAAAGCCTACCTTCGAAACAGAACCTTCCGCTTTTCTCCAATACACTACGTACCAATTGCTTGATACCATGTGCGTTGGTTTCAAATGAGTTTGTAAGGCCTACTGGGCATGGTGACGGAAGCAAGCAAAGGAAGTGGCAAAGTTGTAATTCGTAACAAAACTGATTTTATGCCTTTCAAAGTAATTTCTTTTCACCTAACTTGCCTAATTTGTGAAAATGTGGTTGGTTGCTATTTCTTTATCAAAATTCTTTTCCTAAAAAGGCTGTCGAATTTAAATTAACAATTTAAAACATTTTAAGCAAATAAGCCATTCCCCTTGATAAAACATATAAAACATTTAAGTCCCTTAACTTAAATATTTTATAACCATAGTAAGTGCTTAGGAAAATTCCGTAAAAATCGCAATAATTCACTTTTAATATGTTTTCTAATATATATAAATTTCAGACCCGAATTCATTGTATAATTGCCTTAGATAAATTAAACCCAAAATTATCTATTTCTTCCATTCAAAATTCATAATAAATTATCCATAGCTTGCAATATTATGAGAATTTAAACCCATTTCCAAAATAATATTCTCCATAACATATTCAAACATCATGGCATTTGGAAATCAATTTGCACGATTTTAACCTTAAAATCGAATTATATTATCCCATAAAAATCCTTGCTTAAAGTAAAACATGGGATAAAATCAAAGCATATCATCATCCATCCATCCAAATAGTTTTAAACCTTAAATCGAAATAAAACATTCAAGAAGACATATATGAGATGGTTTAGATCATTATTCACCTTGTTTGGATAAGGAACTTGAGATTTGTTCTTTACTTTGACTTTTCTAGCTTGAATCTTGGCCTCTAATTGATTTTTGAGCTCCTCTTCTCCTAGGGTTATGTCCGACCTTGTTTCTCCTTTGTTTATGTTTATGATTTTTGAAAATGTGAATGAGAATGAGGTAAGGAGTTTAGCGGCTATGGAGTTTGGCTATTCCTATATTGTCCTTGCCTTATTCTCATAGGTATTTAACTTATAAACCATTTTTATAAATCCATTTAGTTAAGGCATGACCCTAATTAGATCTCAAATCTAAATTCCCTTATCACTGTAATATCTACATTATTCTATTTAATTTATCTAATTAAATCTACTGAATAATGCAATCTAAAAGTAGGGGTGTTACACCTGGCGATGGTTGATTGCATAGTTGCCCGTCGATATTCCAGCATCATATGTATCTATCTTGTGCCATTTGCTTTTGTGATAGTCATCAGATAAAGAGGAGCTGTCTAATCCTGAGTATGGACTAGGCACCCTCCTTGTCTTACCATGTTAGTCTTTCAGCTGGTTTGTCAGGTCAATATTCGCTTGGATTTGCAAACTGAGCTGTTGACGGCTATCAAGCAGTTCCTTCATTAGGACTTCAAAGTCAGCTTTGGAGATTTAACCATAAGGATTTGCGGCACCAACAACCGCTAGTTGTACATTCTGGTCAACCTGTTTAATGATGGTATCTTCATTTCCTTCAACGGCACGGGAAGTAGTTGACTTTCCTCTTGCAATGGCTAATAGCTTCATTTATGATCTTCTTCAAATCTGAATACCATCGAAAACTTGTCTGTAGAAATCTGGATTTATCTCATGGATAAGAATCCAACAGTAGATGATGAGATCCAATCAAGCTGAGAATTCACTCTCCGTGAAAGCACCAAAATGTTTGCACCAGAAGTTGGTGCAAACACCTAATAGATTGAAAGTAGAGATAAAGTGAAGAATTAAACTTAAAATGGAGAGCAACCAGCAGAAAATAAGAACATACAAATTTATAGTGGTTTTGGTGTTGATTACCTATGTCCACTTTGAAGGAATTGCTTTATTAATCACTTGGTTTTTTGAGTACAGAGGGATCAGATTGTAATAGATCCTGGATTACAATAGACTTTAAGTAAAACAGTAGTGTAAAAAATCCTTTAAGTGAACTATGAATCCTATATTTATAGGGGTAGACAACCGAATATCTTCCTAATAATTTGCTGACAGAATCTCAAGATGCCGACGAGGTCATCCAGAAAGTTTCATGGCCTAATTCCCAATATTAGGTGATTTGCACCGATCGGTCTTAGAGGCCACGTTGCATCGTGCGATCGGTCTGGTGGGTATCCATCCATACTAGCTTCATGTTTCCAAAATTGATTGCATAGTAGCCTTCGTGCTTTTAGAGATATTTATGATTCCCATTGAGTTGAGCTATTGGTTTGTGTTGTTCATTACCATAGTGATACGATCTAATCCCCTACACGGGGGAAGGGATAGGTACCGATTCCCTGTCTAGGGGAGGTAGTAACCCATAATTAGAATATTCCAGAGAGTCTATCTCTTGGTCTCACATGATCGTTGGTTCATATCACTGTCCATGCTTGATCTCTGGACTTCATGATCACCTCTCTGGGTTGCTTGCCTTGTTTTATCAAGTCTAACTTGTCCGATTAGTTTGGATATAGCTGAGTCAAAAGGCCGAATAACAATAATAATTTAAGTAAACAGAGCAGCTACAAATTTTTATTGTGCATAATAGTCTTAAGGGCTTTTACATTTTTAATACATCCTAAAACTTGCCCAAGCAGCGGTAAAATAGAATAGAAAATAAATAGTGTGCCATGCTCAACCTATAAAGATGTCAACATGGACACTTGAACAACAAAAACTAAAGCAACTATTATTTGCTTGAAAGCCTCATGCTTCCATATTCAATTTTCTGTATTCGTCCTTTCTAAATCTTTGTTTCTGATTCCATAAACTCAGCTTACTCAATCGAGTTCCAGTGAGTTTATGGGGAAAATAATAAGAAAACATGGTCAGAAAAAAGGAATAGTATGCGTAATACGTTACCCTAAATACCATACAGTGAGACCAAGTCGCTTAAATATGGAAATGGTTTTCCCTTCACCATTCAATAAAAACACACAATAACAAACTACCTTATGCAAGATATAAATCATGTCTCGGTTATTCCCAAAACCCCTATCGATTTACGCACGGTAACCCAATGAATTACATTACCTTCTGTCTCTGCTACTGTGCAGTTCAATCGTGTGCGGTTTCACTTATATCATTTCTCTCAAAGTGTGTCCCATGAAGTTCTCGTTTATCATTCTGTGTTGTGCAATACATGCCTATGCAAATTCATTTCTTTTATTTAATACTGCAAAGTATTGTAACAACCCACCCTGGAATAGGCCTAAATTTTGATCCATAAAAGGCCCATCGAAACTTAGATCCATTCTAAGGTAAGTTGTTAGTAGAACTAAGAAAATAACAGTATAGAGCCATAACTAAACTTTTAGAACTCATAGCGGATGGAACAAAATATAATAGTAAAGTGTACCCATTTATTTCAAAACCATAAAAATGGCACAAGACAAAATCCATAAAAATCGTAACATAATATCCATTACAACAATTTTCTAAATAAATGGGTACACATAAAAGTAAGTAATAATAACAAATACTGCCATAAGCCAAGCTTCTCCATCTCTAGCATCGTCACCGCCATCACTCCATCCTTAAACTATGTTTTAATGACGAGGGAGTCAGAACAACAAGTGTCTGGTGAATAAAAACCTTAAGTCTTACCTTTTCTATACTTAAGCGGTATATTTCAAAATAAGAATATGTCTACGAACATAAAACTAATAAAAACCATTTAATACTTCTTTATAAGTAAATGAGGCAGGTCTAACCACTTAATACCTTCCATTTCAAGAAGCAAGTTTTTAGAATTCCATATCTCAATCATACCTCATAAATAGCTAATAATGTAAGAGATGGTACTCAAACCACTTAATACTTCCAAGTGGAAAATAGGCAGAATCTGGTCATTTAAGACCTTAATTAAGGCCGACCTCATCATTTAAGACCTATTTCTAGAAGTGTGCTCCTCAATGGTACTATTTAGCTGACATCGTATGGAATCTCATAGGCCAATTAATATTTCCAAGTGGAAAATAGGCAGACTCTGGTCATTTAAGACCTTAATTTAGGTAGACCCCATCATTTAAGACCTATTTCCAGAAGCTGATCCCTGTAGAGATACCACCTAACATGTCTCCTTGGCCATTTAATACTTCATTTGGTGAAAAGGGACGAGTCCAACCACTTAATACCTCAAAACCCCGTAGCAGGCCCTTCGACTTATGGCCCATACTTATAATGACATCTCACATTGGTCCTCTATTCATAGGAACTGGTAGCCAGATTAGCTGGGTAGATTTCCCTATAGAATTCGGGACCAACCTCACGTAATTACAAATATATTTTTTGTAAGTATATTTCACATCAATAAAGTGTACACACCAGCTGGTAGCCTAAAAGTTAAGGGCAGACTTCCGTCATTTAACTCTATTTATCTCGCATCCCCATGACTTAGCCACAAATACACGTTAAAATAATAATTAGGCTATATAAGTGTTTCCTCTTATTTTCACCCAACAATTAATTACCTTCCTAATAGGGGAAATAAATAAAAACAAATGCCTAATTAACTACACCATATACGCAGTAATTATACGTTGATTACACAAATAGAGATAAATAAATATTCGCACCTAATAAGTTCTAAACGCATGGATTTTACGCTTTTAACTAGCGCTAAATGTCAATTCCCTAACCAAATATTATTAAAAGTTGTTTTTCTTCAAATTCCTAAGATTTCATGAGATTCTAATATCCAAAACAGGGAATAAGTATTCATAACCAAATTGCAATAGCGAACTTGTAAATAAAATAGAAACTCAATTTATTATACCAATTCAATGGAATATCTTAAACAATAAGAATTGTAATCTAATCCCCATATTTTATTCAACTCCTCTTTTACAAAGAAATATATAAGAATAAGTGGTGTAAACTACAGATAAAATTCATAATCTAAACCCTTTATTTTATTCAAGAAACGTAATTAGACCCAACGAAGAAAGAGAAGTGGAATAGACTATGAAATTTTCAAAAATTGCATAAACGAAAAAAATTCCGTCAAAGTAATGTAAATAAGTGGGAATCTCAACAAAGAACTGATATATCGAAATAAAAAGGAATTTTGGAGGATTTCATCTATCATATTTTTAGAATCTCAAAATTCCTTGGGCAATTCAAATCCAAAAAGAAATATACTAAACAGTTGCTAAAAGAAATACTAAGGTTTCCACTCACAGAATAGCCTTAGCTTTGCCTTCCTTGGATTTGCATGGCTCACAATCTCTTCTAGAATCTCTCTCTTTGGATATACACACGTGCGCGTGCAATAGGGAAGAGGTATATATATTTATTAGATTTAGAATAGTCGAAAGAGAATAAAATAAGAATAGGTTGGAGGAAAAAGAAATAAATAGAAAAGAGATTGGATTCTTACCTGAATTCTCTACAGAGTTTCTGAATCTAATTTAGAGAGATAACAATGGCAGAGTTTCATCATATTCCCTAAAATAACATAAATAAAAGTGGAGAGGATAGGATTCTGTTTATAGGGGTTGAAACGCACCAGAACCGTAGGATGGAAATAGGTAGGAAATGGGTAAATCTGGAGCGTACAACTGAATATAACATAGCTTCAAACCCTAGCTGCTACTAGGAACTTTTGTTGCTAAGCAGTTGACTTCCTTTGGGTGACCGGTCGACCGGTACGATCTACCGGTTGACCTATATTGGTCGACCGCCCCTCTATTCTGGGTAACGCTTATTTAATTCGTCGCAATATTATTTTATTCCCTAATTAAATTTTTAACATTAAACGTTAATTAAATATTTACTTAACCCCCAAGCTAATTTATAAAATTTAAACCCTAATTTTGATTTCACATTTGAATTTGAATTCAAACTAAATTAATTTAGATCTGAAAACTTCAAATGCTCATAACTTATTTGCTTGAGCTCTGTTTCCAGCATGTTATATATGGAAACAGATCAGAATTTTACCACGAACGCAATGTAATAACTTTCATGGTCAAATTCCAACTTTTATAAAATTCCCATATTCATCCTTATCTTATTTAATTCAATTTAATCCATTTAATTATGGTTCATTTTACGGGATGTCACATTCTTTACCCCTTAAAAAGGATTTCATCCTGAAATCTTTCAAGGGTCGAATAGCGTAATTCACCATAACATCCATATTATACAACCAAATATCTACACAACCATCTACTCAACCAAGATATGTGAATATGTATTGCAGACATACTAAAATGAGCTGAATCCTAGCGTGAAAGTGTAATCGTGTCATGAAAGTATATATGGAAATAACCTAAACATGCGTAAAAATTTCTACATGAGTGTAAAGTGGTTGTGAAAAAGTGTAGCAACCATCTCCTACCATCCAATTTAGCAACCATGATGCAATCAAAATCCTAATTTTAGGGAGAATTTGTAACGACCCGGTATTTTGGACCATTCAAATCGATAATAAATCCACACATGTCGGACTTGAATAATTCAAAACAATAGATTGTTAATTTAAATTTGGCAAAACTCAGCATATACAGTAAATAAATCAATCACAGAATCACAGACATAGAGTAATACAATAATACGCAGCGGAATAAATAAATAGTAGTTCATGAAGCTACTATATAAACATCAGAGTTAGAAATAGAATACAACAGAATATCTCAAATGCAGTGAAGTCTTCAGTACAACAGATGACCTCTCTGAACGAATCAACTAGAAAAGCTAAAAGCTGAGTCGATAGTTGGATCTCCAAATGAAGCTCCAAACTCCAAAGGTGAGTCTCAAATGTTGTATCACTCGGTCTGACCCGAGCGTAAAGCAAAACACAAAACACAAAACACTCGAGTCAGGATTAACATTCTTATATCAATAAATCCAACTCAAGTGAAATATCAACTGAAATACAAGTAACTTAAAGGATGTTTGGGATAACCATCCTCTAAGGATCTGCGGAACTATCTGCAAGGTAGAAATATACACTATAACACCGTGGTCGTTTCAAATTAATTTATTCTTCAAACCCAAATATCATGTCATTTCAAAAATATCTATTTTCCTAAATAATTTATAAAGTAAAGTATTTATAATTTCCTCAAGTCTCACAAATCGATTCAAATCAACTCAAATTTCAAATTCCAATTTAACTCAATCTAAATTTTTCCATTTTAATTCAATTCAGTTTCTAAATAACAAATTCAAATTATATTGATTTCAAATACAGATTTGAATCACAAAATAAACCATTTAAATTCTAATATATTTCAAAGCTTTAATATTCAACCATTTCAAAGTTAAATTTAACAGTTTCATATAGCTCTTGATCTAACTTCATTTATTATTTAATCAGGGAATATTCACTTAATAAATTCAATATCATTTAACTAGCCTTGAATTACCTTTTTACTAAATATTTCCATAAATTTATTTAAACAAGAAATATTTATTAGATTACTTAAATCAAACCCAAGTTATAAATCATATCTTAAATCTCAATTTCAATAAGTTTCAAATCGGTTTAATTAAATAAAATTATCTTCCCAGCCTTAACTTATTCAAATTTTTACCGAAATCTATTTTGAAACATAAATTTAAATACTTAACCATATTATGTATTAAATCAATCTCAATTAAATCAAATATTATTATTAAATATATATATATATATATCATTACCATTTATAGGTAATAATTTAAGAATCAACATTTATTAAAACCATATATTTCTTTCCAAAACCATAGGATTTATTTTCAAAATATTTATATATGGACCAACGGTGTCTGTATATATTTTCCTATTTATGGTTAAGTGATACGGATATTTATCATTTCAATCCGTAAATTTAAATACATACGGGTAGATATCATTACGACCCGTAATCCCAAATTCAAATCAATTGAAAATCGCTTGGGTCTATCATTTCAACCCATAACGATTTTCTCTTATTCTAAAGTCCGTTCGGGTATGTATCATTTCAACCCATAGTGAAATCTATACTAACGGGGAACTTGCAGAGTTATAACAGATAATATAAAATATAACAACAGACATATATCATCAGTAACAATATAATAAACAACATGATATGGTGTCATATCCCACAGGTGAACAATTACAGATAATAGCATATATAACAATTTTAAAAACCTAACAGCAGCATATTTCAATTGTCATTTCAATTGAAATCAAATTTAATAAATACAAGAACGTTAATCGTGAGTGATTGCTCACCTTTCGAGGCTAGATAGATTGGACGATGAAATTGAGTTACCAAATGCAAGCACGACTTCCAATTCAAAGTTAGATCGGCACGAATCGACGATCAAAGCTGATAAATAGGAATAGACGAATTCAAATCAGAGCTGGATCGATGAAGATGATTGATATAAGTGATCTTAAATATAACTATTTATATATATAACATATACTAAATTCAAACATATGTTAAATTAAGAATATATATTAAATCAGTTATATAACTAATATATTGTAAATCAACAGGTTATATATTAACTAAATATAAATAATATAACCCTATATACAAAATATATATGCAGTAGTAGGTAAAACTTATAAAATATACTAAAACGAAGTATAATAAAATAAAATAAAATATAATATAATATATATAAACATACACGTACAAACTATACTTTGAATTATAAACTGTAAGCAACAACATACTTACTATCTATGTATATAATTATACAACTGACATTAAAAAAAATATTATATTCGAAAGCAATATACAAAGTAGTATGTACATTTATATATAGACCTACAATTCCCATTATAACCTTAGAATATATGTTATAAAATATATATGCAGACACTACAAAAAAATTCAACTAAAAGTACAGATTACATGTTATGATGTCTACACACTTCAAAACAAATAGAAACTTACCTATATCTGTAACGACCCGGTATTTTAGGCCATTCAAATTGACAATAATCCACACATGTCTGACTTGAATAGTCCAAAATATCAGATTGTTAATTTAAATTTGGCAAAACTCAGCATATGCAGTAAATAAATCAATCACAGAATCACAGACACAAAGTAATACAATAATACGCAGCGGAATAGATAAAAATAGTAGTTCATGAAGTTGCTATATAAACATCAGAGTTAGAAATAAAATACAACAGAATATCTCAAATGCAGTGAAGTCTCCAGTACAACAGATGACTTCTCTGGAAAAATCAACTAGAAGAGCTGAAAGCTGAGGCAATAGTTGGATCTCCAAAGGAAGCTCCAAACTCCAAGAGTGGGTCTCAAATGCTGTATCACTCGGTCTGACCCGAGCGTAAAGCAAAACACAAAACACTCGAGTCAGGATTAACATTCTTATATAAATAAATCCAACTCAAGTGAAATATCAACTGAAAAACAAGTAACTTAAAGGATGTTTGGGATAACCATCCTCTAAGGATCTTCAGAACTATCTACAAGGTGGGGATATACACTATGACACCGTGGTCATTTAAAATTTATTTACTTCAGAAATCAAAATATCATTTTCATTCAATATATCTATTTTCCAAAATAGTGTATGTTCATTTACTAATTTATAAAGTAAAGTATTTATAATTTCCTCAAGCCTCACAAATCGATTCAAATTAACTCAAATTCCAAATTCAAATTTATTCAAAGCTCAATTCATCAATTCAATCCAGTTCTAAATATACCATTTAAATTTTCAATATATTTCAAAGCTTTAATATTCAGCATTTTCAAAAACAGTTTCATAAGGCACTTGATTTAACTTTATTATTATTTAATCAGGGAATATTCACTTAATAAATTCAATATCATTTAACTAGCCTTAAATTTCATTTTTACTAAATATTTCCTTATATTTATTTAAACAAGAAGTATTCATTAAATTATTTAAATCAAACTCAAGTTATAAATCATATCTTAAATCCCAATTCCAATAAGCTTTAAATTTGTTTAATTAAATAAAATTCTTTACTAAATTCAAATTATCTTCCCAACCTTAACTTATCCAAATTTTTACCAAAATCTATTTTGAAAGATAAATTTTCATACTTAACATATTATATGTATTAAACTCACCTTAATTGAATTAAATATCATTATTAAATCTATATATCCTTACCATTTATATATAAAATTTAAAAAAATCAACATTTGTTAAAACCATATATTTCTTTCCAAAACCATAGAATTCAATTTCAAAATATTTATAATATATGGACCAACGGTGTTTGTATATATATTTATCATATGGTTAAGTGATACGGATATTTATCATTTCAATCCGAAATTTAAATATATACGGGTAGATATCATTTCGACCCGTAATCCCAATTTCAATTCAAATGAAAATCGCTTGGGTTTATCATTTCCACCCATAACGATTTTCTCTATTCTAAAGTCCGTTCGGGTATGTATCATTTCAACCCATAGTGAATTCTATACTAACAGGGAACTTGCAGAGTGATAACAGATAATATAAATATAACAACAGGCATATATCATCAATATAAATAACAGATACTGGTGTCAGATGTCATAGGTGAACATATACAGATAATAGTAATGACATGCATATAAATACTAGATACTGGTGTCAGATGTCACAGGTGAACATATACCGATAATAGCATATATAACAATTTAAATAACTACAGCATCATATTTCAATTGTCGTTTCAATTGAAATCAAATTTAATAAATACAAGAATGTTAATCGTGAGTGATTGCTCACCTTCCAAGGCTAGAGATATGAACGAGAATGGAAACAGATAGACAAAGGCAAGCATACGGATCAAGCGAGCGGGACAGCGACAAGTTAGGAATTTTGCTGCAACAAATTTGATATTGAAAAAGGTAAATCGAGATGGACAAAAGATCGATTGAACAAGATATATGCTATCCATATATATATATACATGTATATTCTTTAAAATCAAGTTGAACATATGATTTCAATTCAATACTTCTTGAACAAAAATAAATTTTCCATAAATTTTGAAAGTCACACACATATATACTTATATATCTACTGTATATATATAACAATATTTACGATAAACACTACAAACTTATATAATAAAATTCTACAACAGATACTTACATAAAAGGTAACTATAACCCACTTTTAAAATTTTATAGCAATAGATCATATATATATATTTTGACAATATACAAATGCAGACAGAAAAATGTACGCAGGCAAAAATCTGAATGCGAACACTCAATTTGTATAGACCACTATGCAGACTTATATTGGTACATGTGAACAAATGTATGCGTTTATAAATATAGGAATTGAAAGAATTACATACAACCAAAATATAATAGAGTATATAACACTTGTCTACTGAACCTTTAAAACAACAGACTATTATCAAATCATCTCATAAAGCAGTCTTGTAGTAAACTGTATATATATACTTTTATATATCAAATCAGAATATAACTTATACTTGTTATATTAATATACAATATATCCTATGCCAACCTACAATTGTATAAAACATATATATATGTATAGATTTATAACTATTTATATATATAACCAATCATATACAAGCTAAGATAATATTATATACATCTATATATATACGGAAATCTTGTACTAATATGTATGTAGATCATATATCAGTATACTTATATATAAACAGAGCTTATAAATTAGCAAATAGATTTTTATAAACTTTGACATAAAAAAAAACTGATATTCATACATATATAAACTAGTATATAATACATATATATATATACCTTAGGATCAAATGTTAGGCTAAGCAGGCACAACGGAGGACATGCAATCAGGGTTTTGGGTTCGGGCTTGGCAATGGGAAGACGCACGGTTGTGGGTGCTCGGAGGCTTGCTGCAGCAAGTCGAGGGTAGGGTGGAGATGGCTCACGCGCGCAGGCCGATGGGGAGGTGGAACAACTGTCGTCGAGGCAGGCGGAGGAGGCTAAGCGGTGTTCGGGGCGGTCGCGGTTGGGAAAGGGGATGCCCGTTGCTAAAGGCGGTGAGGTGAAGGCGAGTGGAACGATGGGCTGCCATTTGCTGCTAGTGGCGGAAGTAGGTGGAGGGAGGTGATGGGCTGTGGGTGAAGTTCAAGTGGAAGTGGATGGGTGTGGTTGCTGGCATTGGGAGGAGGAGGGTAGCCTTCGGGTGTCAAGTGGTTGAAGGTTGATGGGGTCTCAGCCTCGTGAGTCTGGAAGGGAGGATCGGGTTCGAAGTGGGGAGGTGAGGTCGGATGATGGCTGTGGTGAGGGGTTCGTTGCGGATCTGGGCTGAGGCGGGCTATGCTTGATCGGAGGTGCGGTCATGGAGCTCGGTCGTGGAGGCCGAAGGCGGGTGTTCGGTCGAGGAGGAATGGCGGAGGTTGGATGTGTGGTGACGGTGTGAGGGGGATGGGTGGCTCGAGATGATTGGAAGGTGATAGGGCTGCTTCGATTCCAAGGTGAAAGGGTACGAAATGGAATAGGAATGAAAGCAAATTATTTGAGCTTCTGTAAAATGAAAAGTGATCGGATGTAAACTTGAATTACTTCTTGCCAATTGAAACCAGAGAATGATGAGAAGCCATACGTTTTGGAATCTATTGAAAAGGAAATAAATGTTGGGTTTTAAAAACGGAGGAATGACGAAAGCCGCACCTGAATTCCAGGAGATAAAAATGTTAATGACCGTTGATAAATCAGGGTAGAAAAATCAAAGGTTCAAAATAACAATTATTGACACGGTGATTCGTTACGCGGGTTTTGCCGCATTCCGGAAATCAAAATACAGAAGTGAATATATCACAAAGATCAACACGACGAGATGATCAAAACGGTACGCAGATATCTGTGGTACGATCATCCGATCAAAAGTCGATAATTGGTATCGAAAATGCTGCTATTTCGCCAGAATTAAGATAAACGGAGCAGTAGAAGTCCAAATTTCGCGAAACGAATTTCGCAGTCTGATTCAGAATGCTCTGAATAAATTTTCTCCTGTTGACATGTTTTGGTTTCGAAAAACTTTTAAATTCACTGTTATTAACCGGTTTAAATTGAAATAAAATTTCATAGGAAAATAAACTTCAATATTATTAGATGAAAATTTACCAGTTGCTATATTAAAATAGACGTATTCCAAATAATAAATTTTTATTTTAAAATTTTATTGTTTAAAATTTCACAAAATTTCACATTAATTTAACAAATAAAATCACTAAAAGTTTTGAGTCGTTACACTCTCCCCCACTCAAAACTTTTCGTCCCCGAAAAGGAAGGAGGTAGGAGAATAGAACAACCAGAAATAAAAGTAGATTGAAAGTCAAGATTAAATAATTAATTTAAAACTATACAAATTTTACTTGAAATATTACTTTGACAACTTTATTTGTAAATCAATTATCTTTAATACTTTCAAAACCCATTTGTAAAATTTCCTACTTCCTTTATAAATACCATTTATATGTTTAAATAACATCTTTATAAATATGAAAACTATTTGAAACAATTATTGACATTATTACTTATATTTACAAAGAAGCTATCTAAAAACATTAATCCATAATTCATAAATTTATTAATTTATCTCAAGATACTTTTCAACATTATTAATAAATCGATAATCATTTTCTTTAAATATGTTTTATTTAATTAATAACTTCTAAAATATTTATAACACTAAAGTTTTTTTTCTATTAAACCATATAGTATATAAATAAACAATATTTAAAAGGATATAGTCAACAAGGAGAAGAAGGAGGATTTGGAAAAGCAGAATATAGGTGAATAAATAAAGCTGAGTAGATAAGGTAGATTCAAGGAATAGTATCGGCATGAATAGTTAATTTAGAACCATAAGGGTTTTGATTCCAAATATTGATACAAAATTTTCTTTGTTGGAAATACTTTTATTATAAAATACCTTTATAACGAAACAAATTTTCTTTCGAAAATACTTTTATAACTCGATGTTTCAACAAGTTTATCCTTGTTCCTGTAAACTCTGGTAATGCGTTGATCAGGCGCAAAACTAGAATTCTCCAGGTACTTAGTAGACTTGTTTCAACACCCAGTGAAAATACTGGAAAACTTTTAAAAACAGATATGGAAAGTACAATCCAAACAAAAACGAATCAAATCATGGATCGCAGATACACAATGGTTACGCCTGGATCCCCCAGGAAACATCCGTACCTTTTAAGCATTCACTGCCTTACGAATTTCGCCATGCAACAAAACGGTGGACCGCAGGATACATAAAAATGGTTACGCCTGGATCCCCCAGGAAACATCCATACCCCTTAAGCAATCTCTGCCTTGCGGATTACGCCACTAACACGACCATAGATCGCAGATACACAATGGTTACGCCTGGATCCCCCAGGAAACATCCGTACCTTTTAAGCAATCACTGCCTTACGAATTATGCTATGCAGTCGAGTTCGTAAGACCATGGGTAACGCCATGGAATTCGAAGGACACTCGAGTATCATATCCGGAAAACCAAAAATCAGAGAGAATAATATCGATAGAATGAATCCAAGATGTGGCCACAAATCGGATATCAAGCAGAAGGCACTTTCCATATCTTTACTTCGAAAATATGTATCATATAGTACCTTTTCAAATCACTTTCAAATATCGTACTTATAAAAAAATCCATTATATATAAGATTTAATTTTCAAATCAAATACTTTTCCAAAATCAAAAGTGTATCAAATCACACTTATATAGACTTTAATTATATAAGATTTCACTTTTCAAATTGAGTACCCTTTTCAAATCCATAGTTTTCGAATCAATTTCATACTCATACAAATCAATTTTATATAAGTTCGACAACTCCCAAATCAAATGTTTAGTAACATAAGGTTCTCAAATTTCAATTTGTTTCAATATCAGTTCAATTTCAAAATCATATACAATTTCACCAAATTATTTCTTCTCAAATTAAATATCTTTAGTTTCAAAGTTTCCAAAATAATAGATTTAGAAAATAAATCCAAATTTCCAAATCAATATAATTTAAGTCAACCAATTCATTTCCAAAATCAAATGTTTTCAAAATCATCTTATATTTACATAAGGTCCATCTAATATCAGGATCAAAATTTTACAAAATAAATTTCGCTGTATGAAGAGCCATATGGGATTGAATATCTTTGCTTTTATGGGTTATATATCTTTGTAATTTAAGTTGGAAATTTTCTTTTAGTAAGCAAAGATATTCTAACATGACAGCTTTCAATTTCAGCGTCAAAATATATCAATGATATTAGAATATAAGATGTACATACGTCATCATTTCGCAGAATCACATTTGATCGCTCGCTCGATCACACAAGTTCGCTTTCGAACTAGTATTGTCCATTCGACTTCCCTAATGCGGATTTCGATATGGTTTCTCGACTAGAAGCCATCAGTCTCCTTGCATAGCCATATACTACGATAGAGAATTCTAGAATCAAGCCCAAAATCCATATCAAATATTCGCCATCAAGAATCGAATGAAAAATCCTAACACGAAATGGTGTAATTCACCTCGAACTCGTGTACTCAAACTTGGATCAAATTAATTATGCGAATAAAACAGCAGACGTACAACTTATATATTTATTCCAACTTGTTAAATATATAGTTTCATAAAGATGTTACTAAGTTAAACCATTTAACTAAACTTTATTCAAAATATTTTGAAGACCAAATTCTTTCCAAAACATTTCAAATCTAAATTTCATATTAGAAAAATTCAAAATAACCTTATTCATTTACTTAACAAAATAGTTTCATCTTATTTAAATCATATTACTACAAACTTTAAACATACTTGCCAAACTTATATACTTTATACTTTTCGAAATTTCTTAGCTTTGAAAAGTTAACCTTGATTTGGAAGTGGTCGAACCTTCAAAATAGTTGAAGAAATCATTTCAAATTCAAGAGTTGGAAATCAACAACAAATCAGTAAATCAATTTTAATAGATAGGGTTATATTAAATCAAATCAAAAACTCAAGAACTGAACACTGATTCACTTCAAATCGTTTAAATATATACATATAACTTTCGAATATCAAATCATACTTTGGAATTTTAAAATCAAAATTGTTTTCAAAATCACTCGCATAGCAAAGCTACTGAAGTGGCCTATCCCTCACTCTAAAACTCGAAAATCAATGTCGATGATGCGTGCACTCATCACCGAAATTATTTTCCAGCGACATAAGTGAGTTCTGGACTTCTATTTTCTCAAACTTCTTTTGAAATTTCTTCGAAATCATTCGAAACTCATTAAAATCATTTGAAACATTTCTTATTCGGAAAATACTATTAAATCATATTATTGTTATAATATATTTCAAAATCTTAAAACCAATTTCAAAATACCGGAGTTCAATTCTCGAATTTCAAATTTTAAAATCCTTCAGTTATAAATCATTTTTAGATAAATCAAATTTCTTATATAATTTTTCAAAATTACAAATCCTTTCGAAGCCCTTTTATATAGAATAACATTTCTTATTTGTTTTATATATAGGTATATAATCCTACTTATCAAAATAATAATTTCAGTTTAGAAAACAATTTCTAAAATATAAACAAACCCGATTTTCAAAGGATGATTTAAGAATGGATTTCCAAACAAAGATAGAGATACAATTTAGAGGAACTCTAATCAAATAGAATTCTAATTCGAAGATAAGCTCGAACGAAGATGAGATAATTAAATTTCAAAATAGAACCTGAAAATACTTATATAAATCGCGGATGACCCTAGGGTCAACCGTGACTTCAGTAACAAGATCGATGCAGAATTTCAAGAAAAATCAACATTCGGTCGCAAGAGATAGCGGCATTTAAACCAAAGATATAGAAATCTCCGGTGAATCAATGCCAATTGTGAAGGAGTTTCACCCCTTCACAATTCATTCAAAGATTGGCGGGATCGCCTATTCTTATAGAGATCATTCGAAGTGGGGTTATGGGATACTCCAGAATCAAAAGAATACAATTAGGGAGAGACAAGAATGAAATTTGGGAACCGCAAGGAACGTTATAAAGTTCAGAGGAAATTGAGTCAAAAGGAAGAGATTCAAACTCGAACGAAAGTGATTCTGTAAATAAATTTACTATATATTCCATGTTTTGCCTAGAGCCAAAGCTCTGATACCAACTGTAATGACCCGGTATTTTGGGCCATTCAAATCGACAATAATCCACACATGTCTGACTTGAATAGTCCAAAATATCAGATTGCTAATTTAAATTTGGCAAAACTCAGCATATGCAGTAAATAAATCAATCACAGAATCACAGACACAGAGTAATACAATAATACGCAGCGGAATAGATAAAAATAGTAGTTCATGAAGCTACTATATAAACATCAGAGTTAGAAATAAAATACAACAGAATATCTCAAATGCAGTGAAGTCTCCAGTACAACAGATGACTTCTCTGGAAAAATCAACTAGAAGAGCTGAAAGCTGAGGCAATAGTTGGATCTCCAAAGGAAGCTCCAAACTCCAAGAGTGGGTCTCAAATGCTGTATCACTCGGTCTGACCCGAGCGTAAAGCAAAACACAAAACACTCGAGTCAGGATTAACATTCTTATATAAATAAATCCAACTCAAGTGAAATATCAACTGAAAAACAAGTAACTTAAAGGATGTTTGGGATAACCATCCTCTAAGGATCTTCAGAACTATCTACAAGGTGGGGATATACACTATGACACCGTGGTCATTTAAAATTTATTTACTTCAGAAATCAAAATATCATTTTCATTCAATATATCTATTTTCCAAAATAGTGTATGTTCATTTACTAATTTATAAAGTAAAGTATTTATAATTTCCTCAAGCCTCACAAATCGATTCAAATTAACTCAAATTCCAAATTCAAATTTATTCAAAGCTCAATTCATCAATTCAATCCAGTTCTAAATATACCATTTAAATTTTCAATATATTTCAAAGCTTTAATATTCAGCATTTTCAAAAACAGTTTCATAAGGCACTTGATTTAACTTTATTATTATTTAATCAGGGAATATTCACTTAATAAATTCAATATCATTTAACTAGCCTTAAATTTCATTTTTACTAAATATTTCCTTAAATTTATTTAAACAAGAAGTATTCATTAAATTATTTAAATCAAACTCAAGTTATAAATCATATCTTAAATCCCAATTCCAATAAGCTTTAAATTGGTTTAATTAAATAAAATTCTTTACTAAATTCAAATTATCTTCCCAACCTTAACTTATCCAAATTTTTACCAAAATCTATTTTGAAAGATAAATTTTCATACTTAACATATTATATGTATTAAACTCACCTTAATTGAATTAAATATCATTATTAAATCTATATATATCCTTACCATTTATATATAAAATTTAAAAAAATCAACATTTGTTAAAACCATATATTTCTTTCCAAAACCATAGAATTCAATTTCAAAATATTTATAATATATGGACCAACGGTGTTTGTATATATATTTATCATATGGTTAAGTGATACGGATATTTATCATTTCAATCCGAAATTTAAATATATACGGGTAGATATCATTTCGACCCGTAATCCCAATTTCAATTCAAATGAAAATCGCTTGGGTTTATCATTTCCACCCATAACGATTTTCTCTATTCTAAAGTCCATTCGGGTATGTATCATTTCAACCCATAGTGAATTCTATACTAACAGGAAACTTGCAGAGTGATAACAGATAATATAAATATAACAACAGGCATATATCATCAATATAAATAACAGATACTGGTGTCAGATGTCATAGGTGAACATATACATATAATAGTAATGACAGGCATATAAATACTAGATACTGGTGTCAGATGTCACAGTGAACATATACCGATAATATCATATATAACAATTTAAATAACTACAGCATCATATTTCAATTGTCGTTTCAATTGAAATCAAATTTAATAAATACAAGAATGTTAATCGTGAGTGATTGCTCACCTTCCGAGGCTAGAGATATGAACGAGAATGGAAACAGATAGACAAAGGCAAGCATACGGATCAAGCGAGCGGGACAGCGACAAGTTAGGAATTTTGCTGCAACAAATTTGATATTGAAAAAGGTAAATCGAGATGGACAAAAGATCGATTGAACAAGATATACGCTATCCATATATATATATATATACATGTATATTCTTTAAAATCAAGTTGAACATATGATTTCAATTCAATACTTCTTGAACAAAAATAAATTTTCCATAAATTTTGAAAGTCACACACATATATATACTTATATATCTACTGTATATATATAACAATATTTACGATAAACACTACAAACTTATATAATAAAATTCTACAACAGATACTTACATAAAAGGTAACTATAACCCACTTTTAAAATTTTATAGCAATAGATCATATATATATATTTTGACAATATACAAATGCAGACAGAAAAATGTACGCAGGCAAAAATCTGAATGCGAACACTCAATTTGTATAGACCACTATGCAGACTTATATTGGTACATGTAAACAAATGTATGCGTTTATAAATATAGGAATTGAAAGAATTACATACAACCAAAATATAATAGAGTATATAACACTTGTCTACTGAACCTTTAAAACAACAGACTATTATCAAATCATCTCATAAAGCAGTCTTGTAGTAAACTGTATATATATACTTTTATATATCAAATCAGAATATAACTTATACTTGTTATATTAATATACAATATATCCTATGCCAACCTACAATTGTATAAAACATATATATATGTATAGATTTATAACTATTTATATATATAACCAATCATATACAAGCTAAGATAATATTATATACATCTATATATATATGGAAATCTTGTACTAATATGTATGTAGATCACATATCAGTATACTTATATATAAACAGAGCTTATAAATTAGCAAATAGATTTTTATAAACTTTGACATAAAAAAAACTGATATTCATACATATATAAACTAGTATATAATACATATATATATATATACCTTAGGATCAAATGTTAGGCTAAGTAGGCACAACGGAGGACAGGCAAGCAGGGTTTTGGGTTCGGGCTTGGCAATGGGAAGACGCACGGTTGTGGGTGCTCGGAGGCTTGCTGCAGCAAGTCGAGGGTAGGGTGGAGATGGCTCACGCGCGCAGGCCGATGGGGAGGTGGAACAACTGTCGTCGAGGCAGGCGGAGGAGGCTAAGCGGTGTTCGGGGCGGTCGCGGTTGGGAAAGGGGATGCCCGTTGCTAAAGGCGGTGAGGTGAAGGCGAGTGGAACGATGGGCTGCCATTTGCTGCTAGTGGCGGAAGTAGGTGGAGGGAGGTGATGGGCTGTGGGTGAAGTTCAAGTGGAAGTGGATGGGTGTGGTAGCTGGCATTGGGAGGAGGAGGGTGGCCTTCGGGTGTCAAGTGGTTGAAGGTTGATGGGGTCTCAGCCTCGTGAGTCTGGAAGGGAGGATCGGGTTCAAAGTGGGGAGGTGAGGTCGGATGATGGCTGTGGTGAGGGGTTTGTTGCGGATCTGGGCTGAGGCGGGCTATGCTTGGTCAGAGATGCGGTCATGGAGCTCGGTCGTGGAGGTCGAAGGCGGGTGTTCGGTCGAGGAGGAATGGCGGAGGTTGGATGTGTGGTGACGGTGTGAGGGGGATGGGTGGCTCGAGATGATTGGAAGGTGATAGGGCTGCTTCGATTCCAAGTTGAAAGGGTACGAAATGGAATAGGAATGAAAGCAAATTATTTGAGCTTCTGTAAAATGAAAAGTGATCGGATGTAAACTTGAATTACTTCTTGCCAATTGAAACCAGAGAATGATGAGAAGCCATACGTTTTGGAATCTATTGAAAAGGAAATAAATGTTGGGTTTTAAAAACGGAGGAATGACGAAAGCCGCACCTGAATTCCAGGAGATAAAAATGTTAATGACCGTTGATAAATCAGGGTAGAAAAACCAAAGATTCAAAATAACAATTATTGACACGGTGATTCGTTACGCGGGTTTTGCCGCATTCCGGAAATCAAAATACAGAAGTGAATATATCACAAAGATCAACACGACGAGATGATCAAAACAGTACGCAGATATCTGTGGTACGATCATCCGATCAAAAGTCGATAATTGGTACCGAAAATGCTGCTATTTCGCCAGAATTAAGATAAACGGAGCAGTAGAAGTCCAAATTTCGCGAAACGAATTTCGTAGTCTGATTCAGAATGCTCTGAATAAATTTTCTCCTGTTGACATGTTTTGGTTTCGGAAAACTTTTAAATTCACTGTTATTAACCGGTTTAAATTGAAATAAAATTTCACAGGAAAATAAACTTCAATATTATCAGATGAAAATTTACCAGTTGCTATATTAAAATAGACGTATTCCAAATAATAAATTTTTATTTTCAAATTTTATTGTTTAAAATTTCACAAAATTTCACATTAATTTAACAAATAAAATCACTAAAAGTTTTGAGTCGTTACAATATCTACCCAGACTGACATATAAACTAACAGGTTGTAATTAACATGTTAATCAACTAAAATATATATATATATATATATGTGTTTAAAAGTTGCAGACAAAAATGTATATAAATGCGGATCTAAACAAAGCAAAATAGATGAAAAGTTTAAACGAAATGTTCACTGACTTTATATAAATCATATATACATATATTCAAACAGCTAACTATGTATATTTTTATTGATAACAGGCCAACTTATCAATATAATATACACACTTCTACTGTGTAATCTATACTTTGTAAACTATATTTAAAACAACAGATATTATAAAACAATAACTTTATATGCTTAATAAAACAGAACTAACTAATATATATATTAGATATAATATACGTATACACACAAAACTTATACTAAATATTTTCATATCAACATTCTTGAGATAAAGAGGTACACATGTAGACTAAAAAATATATATACAGGCTTGCCAAAACTTAGTAATATAGTATATATTATAAATTTACAAATATCTACCCACAGATCTAAGTATTCAATAAGATATATATACACTCTTAGTTACATAAGCAGATTTTTATATAACCAATATATGTACAATGCATGCAAAATAAATATATACCTACATAAAAATATATAAACGTTTGTATATATATAATATAAAACGTATTTATACAGAAATATATATATAAGTACCTAATTAAGTGGAGAAGCCTCTCGGCAAAAGGAAGAGGAGGATGGGATTTGTAGGCAGGCGCACGGTGGAAGCTGGAGGGGATAGTGGTCGGTGCGTGGTGAGGAGGAAGGGGTTGGCGCTTGGAAGCAGTGACGCAAGGCAGACTGAGGCCGAGTGGAAAAAACTCGGAGCGGGCCAAGGAGGCGGTCGAACTAGGCTCTGCGGTTGCTGAGGAGAAGTGGTTGCCGAAGGGGAAGAGGCGATGATGATGGGGTGCGATGATGTGACAAGTGATGGGGTTGGAGGAAATCCACGGCCAAGGCCGGGTTGAGGCTGGGGAAGGAAAAAGAATAAAAGGAGAGGAAGAGAATGAGGTTACAGGCAAAGAGGAAAGTGACAGGAAAAGGTGCAAGTAATTTATATTCTTAAAGTGGAAACGTTCAGAAATAAATGTAAAGTAGTGCGATGGAGAAGTCAGGCATGCTAATTTAGTGAATAGATAAAAGAAACTTTTAAATGTGATCCAGTTGTACGTTCAAATTTGAAAAGGCACGGGAAGTAAAAGTCACAATTAAAGGTGCCGTTACAACGAATAGTTTATTGCTTTCGTCGCGTACCGGATCTCAAAATACAGAAATGAATATACTACTGAGGTCAGCACGACAGGACGATCAAAACGGTATACAAATATCTGTGGCACGATCGAATTATAAAATTTCGAATTTCCGCTACTGGAAATGCTGAAAAATTGCAGAGAATAAGACAAACGGAGCTAGAGAAGTCCAAATTTGGAGAAACGAAATATGATGTCTCACTCAGAAGATGATCTACAAAATTTCTATATAAAAATATTCCGGTTTGGAAAACATTTTATTACCATCAATATTAACTGATTTAAATTGAAGTAGAATTACACAATAAAATAAACTTCAATATTATTAATTGAAAATTTACCCTTTGCTATGTTTAAAATAGACGTATTCCAAATATTAAATTTATATTTCCAAATTCAAATATTTTGAAATTTCACAAAATTCAGTTAAATATGTTATTAAACCAATTAAAATTTATGGGTCGTTACAGAATTTTCTAGAGAAAGGTTTAGAACGAAGAGTCCTCATGCCTCCCATCATATATTTTTTACCATTGTACTCGAACCAATCTAATTCTTTGTTGCAGAACCTTCGAGTTCCGTGCTCTGTGATGCATGTAGTGTCACGAGATGCTATTGGCTCTGTCTTAAGATCCCCCAATTGATTAGGCTCTACGATAATTGTTATGCTACGAAGGTATTTCCTCAAATGCAAAAACGTCATGGACTCCAACCAACATTAAAGTTTTCTTGTTTTTACTATATTGGGAAAAGGCCTAATAAATTTGGTTCCTACTTTCCAACAACCCAAATCGGACGCTGCCTAATCAATTCCGACTTTCCAAAGTCTCGCAATACAAAATTGGTCCTAGTAGAATTTGTAAGTGGTTTCCCACCCATAATTTGGTGATTTCATGGCCTCCAAAAAAAATGTTTCGAGGGTGCCATACAAATCATCTCTTGATGACTACA
Source organism: Allium fistulosum (assembly GCA_030737815.1). NCBI lineage: Eukaryota > Viridiplantae > Streptophyta > Magnoliopsida > Asparagales > Amaryllidaceae > Allium > Allium fistulosum. Next base: position 427,387,963 of record CM060903.1, read on the forward strand.
ATCCTACTGAATTCTACTGAGGGTAAGCGCTACTTCTAAGATCCTTCAAATTCCAAGATGCAAGCTCTCAACAAATCCTCCAAGTTCTCATTCATCCCTTAAGTTTGTATGTCGGTCTTTAGTCGGTAAAGGATGCTCCAACTCAACGAAGTTCCTAAAGCTAGCTCCTAAAGCTACTAGCAAACTCCTCCAAATTTGCTAGTAAACTAAGGGTCCTTATCACCAATGATGCAAAGCGCAACTCTATAAAGCTGTGTTGGAGTGCTACGGTTCCACTGTTTCTAACGAATAACTTCTGCATTTTTTCTTAATCCTTGATCAATAGGAAATTCCATTCTCATTCCTATATATTTTCTCTTTTCCTTGCATGGTAGAATTTTGTGAGCTAAATCCCTTATGTTTCCAAAAATATAAAGTTTTGAGATTGAAATATATACTCACTTTAGGCTGCTAACCTAATTTCCTCATTAACTTCTAGTTTTACCTATGGTCTATCACTAGTTAAGTGTTCCTATAAAATTTCCTTATTTATTTTGCTTCCCAACATATATCAAGTGGTTTAAATCCCATTCATAAAGTCTACACGAGAATATATCTTATATCACAACATCCACTTTTCCAACGACTAAGGAAGGCAACTAGCGATTATAATTCAAGAATTCTAAAAGAAAATTTTACTGGAATTTTCCATTTATCGATTGATGTAAATGGTGTTGAGGTCCTAACACTCCTTTCTAAATTAAAATGGGCTATCCTTAATATTTCATTCCATTGTTCCCCATTTTCTTAATTTCCCTTTTTTCGATCTTTAATAAATGTGGTCCATTTATTGCTTCAATTAATATCCATAGTAGCTGATCATTGTTGTCGAATTGGACCATTTCCAATTAATCCTTCTTCAATCTTTCAACCTTCTTCATTTTCCAAAATCCATTCATTATTAAAATTTCTTTCTTCCTTAAATGCAATATAAGTTTCTTTAATCAGTCCCTATTATATTACTTTTCCTCTCATTAATTACAAATTTATTGCTCATGGGAATTTTGGCAAAGGATGTGAAGAAGTTGAGGAATAAATCGCTGAAACTTGTGAAGGTACAGTGGAGTCTTGATCCTAATGATTGCACATGGGAATTAGAAGACAAAGTTAGGATGAACTACCCTAAGCTATTTTCAGATTAAAGGTAATTCTGATTTTTAATTTGCTTTCCTTTTGGATGCATGTATTTTTAGTTATTGTGATAGGACTAAAATCTATTTGGTTAAGAATGTATTGTTCTCTGAATTAAGTTTAAAATTGATTTAAGCTTAGGAAAATTGTGGGACACAATTTCTAAAAGTTGGGTGTATGTAATGACCCAAGATTTTAGGAATTTATTTTGAAAATATAAATAAGTTTAAAATAATTTTTAAAACAATTTTAAAGGGGAATTGATATGGCTTGATATGGTGTAACTATATGTGTGTACATGTGTGCACAGGGAATACACATGAATTGAAGCTAAATTCCTGAATGATATGAATGAACATATGTTGATTTGTATGGGAAATATATATATATATATATATATAGATAAATAAATTAAATCCTTAAAGGCTATATGCAAAAATATATATGAATGCTACTGATTGTATTTGAGTGTACATGTGCATATGTGTTCAGTAAAATAAATAAATATAATGTATAGATATATATATATATATATGTACTAATTATTACTATAAGACTTATATATACATATATGTATACTAATCAAATACCAGAGTTAAATCAGTAAAATAAAATACAAAAATATATTTTAAATTATAGGCAGAAAGAAAAGAATGAAGACATAAAAGGAGTAATCCTTTTATAAATAAATCAGGGAAGTACGTGCTATTTAAGTGAAAGCTAAAAATAGAAAAAAATAAGATAAAACAGAGATATGTTTTATATAGGCAGAATTAGGAAGAACACTTGATATATATGTATAATAAACGATGGAAGTCACACTTTTAGCATGATAGTAGACAAGAGGAAAAGCATTTTCTGGAAAAGCAAAATTTCTGAAATTAACCAAAAGGATATAACCACTTTTCTCTCCACAAACTTGAGCCGGGGAGGGTAAGATTTTGGGTTTAAACAAAATGCAAATGGCATGATTTCTGATGGGCAAAAATGACTTTAGCTAGTGGCTTAAACCCTAAGAAGAACCCTGCATAAATAAGCAGTGATATGAGGAACCTTCTCTTCTTCCCGGATAGCTCTTGAGAAATATATATATATATATATATATATCACATAAATATAAAACAAGTGAATAAAAGGGTTAGAGGGCAGAAGCTTATCAATCAACTGAGAAGTGAAAGAGAGCTAGGTGAGAAAACTCACTCAAAAATCTAAGGCACTAAGTCCTAATGAAGGCAGCCAGTTTATAAGATGATTTTTCTTAAAAATGTATTTTCATATGTGATTGTCTTTCTTTAATTTCAGAGATGAAAATGCCTTGATTTTTAGTTGGGTGTTCTGCTTGTTTAATTATATGAAAGTTCAAAGTATTATTAGTATATATATGTTTTTAAAAACACAGATCTCTCTGATATGTTAATATTTAGAAAAATAAGTAAATACCCAGAGAATCAAATGTTGAACATAGGCAAGTAGTATTGGTTTTGGCACAACCTAGAAAATATAAACATGTTGAGCTGCAATATACTTGTGTATAAGTTCTGAGGTTTGAGACAAAAAGGAATTAGGGGTGCAATAGGGTTTCCTATGTGCTGATGCTCCTGATTCAATGAAAATATATAAATATTCATACACATAGCCAATAAATTTTGTGATTCAGTGAAACTTGGTCATTCTGAGTTTAACTTAAGCACAGATGTTTGCAAAAGAAAAACTCTCTCAAAAAGCCATAAGCCAATGTTAGTTGTCTATACCCCTTTTTAAAATGCAAGAATATATATGTATGTGTGCAGAATCTATTCAATAGACACCTATGTTTAATTGCATGTTTGTCTCTGTTTGGTTATGAATGATGTGGAATGCCATGACATGAATGTTTGTTTTAGTGAAATGATTCACTGAATGGTTTAGTCATGAAAAATCAAAAGTGTTGTTATTAACTTAAAACTGATTAGGAGATGGGGTCAAGAACACTGCAGGAATGACTTGTGTTCTTGAGTAATACAAGTTGACACATGGCTTGTTTAAGTCCTGAGATCTTTGTGTAGTGGAGTGAATTAGTCCATTACAGTGTGTCCATTGATTCATATAATTGCAGATGAGACCAAGATAGATAAATATATCAATGTAAGAAAATTTGATATAAAGAGGAACTAGAGTTTTCTTGGAATGAAATCTGAGTAGGGAGTAGATGATTTAATTCATTTTGGTGATTTCCCTATTTTGTATGGATGCTTATTTGATTTATGACTGAGTTGTATAAATGTATGAATGTACCATATCTTTTTGAGGTTTTTGGAAAGGAAGACTTAAGTGTGCACCTGCACACTGACACAGAACATGCACACCATGATTTATTTGTTTTCTAAAGGCAGCATATATATATATATACATGTTTCAACTTTAACTTGATTTACAAATTGTTTTAGTGGATTTTCTCATACTAGACATGTGTCTGACCCTAGTGTGCTAATGGCATATGGGGTGTCTCATTTAATATGGGGCAGCTTCAAATGCATTTTCAGGGACTGCAGCAACTAAGTAGGAGTAAGAGCAAGGCTTTGAGAAGAAGATTATAGCATGCTAAAATTAGTTCGATAAGAGCTTAAAAGATGAAATCTGCATGTATTGATATTTTTAATTATCACTTGTATTTAAAAACTGAATGTTGGAGGGATATTTTGCTAAGTGTTTTGCTAAGGAATTGACTTGTAATTGGAGTTTATGAATTTAGAGATTATCTGAAAAATTGAAGAAGCTAACCTATGATTTTGTAAGTAAATCTGAGCAGGAACTCTATGATAAATAGGACGGTTACATTTGATAAATGTATTAGTCAATCTTGATTCTTTGAAAAGGGTTAAGTTTTGGGGAAATCTGGATAGTTGAGTCTCAGTAAATTATATGATTTATTCTTCCACCATGACATTTGTATACAAGAGTTGATAGGCATAAGGAAAATGTATTTATGTGTCTGCAATGTTTCCATAATTCAATTTGTTCTATGCAAATGTTTTATACCTTGTTTTTAAATAAAGGAAGAATCTGTAATATAGGAGTTGAAAGAAATGTCCATAATAGTTGCATATATATGCACATTTAAATATGTTTGGTACAGATATTAGCACACCAGTTACCTTTGTATTTTTAACATGAATTTGAATTCCTTTTCACTCAGGCTTTGATCAAAATGCACTTTTAAGACCCTATGGGTTATACCTGAACAAAAAGTTTGGTTGAACCATGTTTTGGATACCCATGGTTACAGGAAACCCACTTAAGTTTGCATTTCATTTAGCTTAGCATCCTGGCATCAAAGAATTAAGTTTTTGGAATATGATATCTCACTTAAAAATATTCCAGAAAAGAGTTAGTACTCTAAACAGATTTTATAAGAAAATCAAACATAGATAATGATAGAAACTTATATCATTTTCCAGAGCACAAGCATTACACCATTAATTTATAGATAATCATAACACAATTATCTGGTTTCTAGGAATTATACTTCATAGAGAATTTAGCAAGGAATCAAGAGTTAAAAATCATATTGTTACATATATGGATGGAATTTTATTGCATGAATTAAATTGAACTATGTGTGGATTGATTAAATCTAATCAATCAAGTTATCCTCTTGTTTACCATAACTCTGATTGAAACAAGAGGGGCACATGCATCTTCACATGTATGTGCATCTCCTTATGAATACACTGATATATTTATATTGGTAAAGATTTTGATCCTGGATATGTGTTTTGAAAAAAAATGACTCTAGGCTTCAGAAATATAAATATATATGTTAAAAAAAATCCTTACAAATTAAGGTATAAAAGAGAGGGTCATTTCATTTGGTATCAGAGCTATGTTACTAAAACATAGTTGAAAATTGAAATCAAATCCTTATATGAAACTAAAGACTTAAGAAACAAAATATAAGTAAAATATTTTGTAGGGATTGATCACTGGATGATCAAGTCTGAGTTAGACATTAAAAAAAACTAACCAGCTATGTAAATTATTGTTAGCAAACTATGGTAGGAAGACCACCAAATCAGGGAGCAGGATCCTTCAATGCACCACCAATGGTCATTCTACAAGATTTGGTGAGGGCATTTAGGGATGGGGCAGGGCAAAGGCAAGAAAATCCCCTTGAAGAGCTCTCAAAATTACTTAAGACTTATACTCATTTAGGAGGCAAAAGCTTTGAAGGGACAGAGAGTATTATGCAAATTCAAGCATGGTTGAGAACATTGGATAGGATTTTCAATGACATGCAGCTTGATGATCAAAGGAAGAGGCAAGTGGCTTCTAGACAGCTAAAAGGAGTAGCTTTAAGCTGGTGGGAAGTAATCATTACAGGGAGAAATGAGAATGAAATCACTTGGAATCAATTCAAGGAGATGTTGGAAGCAAGATTTGTACCAGCATCAGCTAAAACCACTTTACTAGAAGAATTTATTAGACTCAGGCAAGGAACTCTGAATGTCACTGAATACACTCAAAAGTTTGAGGGGTTGTCCACATATGGAGCAATGCTAGTGGCAGATGAAGCATCCAAAAATGATAGGTACATAAAAGGTTTGAACCCAGGACTTAGCAGAGCCATGTTACCTTATGCTGACAGGACTTTTGATCAAGTAATAGACTTGGCTTTGAGATTAGAGCAGCATGATAAGGAAATGGAGAAGTTCAGAAATTTTAAGAACAATAACACTAAGAAGGGTAAGGGGAGATATCACCCTTATGATAAGAAGAAAGAGGAGGCCAGTAACAAAGGCACTGAAGATACCAAAGCTAAGGAAACCAAGAAGGAAATTGTGTGTCATCAATGTGGAAAGGAAGGACATATCAAACCAAGATGTCCAGAATTGAAAGGAGGAGCTTTCAAGTGCTATCTATGTGGGAAAGAGGGGCATATGAAGAGAAATTGTCCTGAGTATAAACAGCAAGGAAAATTGGCAAACTTGGAAGGCAAAGGCAAATCCACAGTGGAGACTAATGCTGAAAATCACAGTCAAGTGGAAGGTACACTATTTATTTGTACCATACCCATAGCAGTAGTATATGATACCGGGGCAACTCACTCTTTGATTTCTTATGAATTAGTTAAAATGCTAAAATTGAATTGCATATTGGTCGAAACCCCATTGCATATACAAAGTCCACTAGGGAGTTCTAGTGTTTTAAATATGATTTGTGTGGATGTGGAATTAAACATAGGAGGAGATACTTTTATTTCCAATTTATATGTTTTAAACTACCCAAACATAGGTGTTATATTGGGGGTAGACTGGTTAAGGCAATTTAAAGCCATAATTAACTTAGACTCATCCACCATATCATTGCAAAACCTTAAAGGCCAGAGAATCACAATTTTGTGTGAAGTGGCTAAGGGAAGGAAATTGTATCATTTAATTGACTTGGAGAAAGATTTCAGTGAACTTACTATTGAAGAAATTCCCATAGTCAATGAATACTAGGATGTGTTTGAGGAGGTTAAGGGTGTTCCAAACCATAGACTAGTGGAATTTCAAATTCATTTAGTTCCAGGAGCAAGCCCAGTGATTAAAAAGCCAACTAGAATGGGGCCAAATGAACTAAAGGAATTGAAGAAACAGTTAGAGGAATTCGAGGAAAAGGGTTTTATAAGACCAAGTAATTCTTGCTGGGGAGCACTAGTGGTATTTGTTAAGAAACAAGATGGTTCCTTAAGACTTTGTATAGATTATAGAGAATTGAACAAAGTAACTATTAAAAATAAATATCCATTGCCAAGAATAATGATCTTTTTGATCAATTAGCTGGGGCAAGAGTGTTTTCTAGACTAGATTTAGCATCTGGTTTTCATCAAATGAAGGTGGAGGAGTCAAGTATCAAGTACACTGCCTTTAACACTAGGTATGGGTTGTATGAATTTCTGGTTATGCCATTTGGCTTGACTAATGCACCATCATACTTTGTAGATTTAATGAATAGAACCTTTAGAGATTATTTAGACAAATTTGTGCTGATTTTTATAGATGACATTTTAATTTATTCCAAAACAGTGGAAGAACATAAAAGTCATTTGCATCTGGTTTTGTCTAGATTGAGGGAAAAAGATTTAAAGGCAAAATTTTCAAAATGTGCATTTTGGAAAGAGGAAGTACATTTCCTTGGCCATGTCATTTATACCAAAGGAATTTCTATGAACCCCAATAAAGTAGTAGCTATTCAAGCATGGAAGAGGCCTAGCACAGTGAGTGATGTAAGATCATTTATGGGGATGGCAGGATATTATAGGAGATTTATAAAAGATTTTTCAAAAATTTCTACACCACTTACTAACCTAACCAGGAAAAATCAAGCATTTGTTTGGTCAGAGAAGTGTGAGAAGTCTTTTGAACAGTTGAAGGAGGCATTGGTGAATGCTCCAATCTTGAAAGTACCCCAGGGAAATGAAGAATTAGTTGTGTACACTGATGCTAGTGGGTTTGGCTTGGGTGCAATGTTGATGCAACAAGGCCAAGTCATTGCATATGCATCCAGACAACTCAAACCTCATGAAGTAAGGTATGCCACACATGATCTAGAATTAGCAACTGTGATCTATGCTTTGAAACTTTGGAGACATTATTTGTTAGGAACTAAGTTTGAACTTTACACTGACCACAAGTCTTTAAAGTATTTATTTTCACAAAAGGATTTAAACATGGGGCAGCATAGATGGGTGGAGTTCTTAGCTGCCTATGACTTGGACATACTCTATACACCAGGTAAAGCAAACAAAGTTGCAGATGCCTTGAGTAGACAACATGCTAAGTTAGCTATGTTGATGATGGAAGAATTTAAAGATCTGTCAATACTCACTGACTTGGAAATTGAAGCAAGTAATAGGGTACAAATGATACCAGTAGAAGGAGATAAAAATAAAGGAAAATTGAGTTTAATGTCTCTGTAATTAGATTTAATTTTGAAGGTAGGAAAAATGCAAGAACAAGACACAAACTTATTGGAGAAGAAAATTTCTCATATCAAAAGGGGAGGAAGTGACAAATTACCATATTGATAAAAATGGTTATTTAAGAAACCAGAATAGAATATGTGTGCCAGAAAACATAGGGTTGAAGGAGGAAATATTGAATGAATATCATAGAAGTAAGTACTCCATACACCCAGGCGGTACAAAGATGTATCAAAATTTAAAAAGAGATTTTTGGTGGAAGGGAATGAAATCAGATGTAGCCAAATATATTGCAAGATGTATGACTTGCCAACAAGTCGAGGCTGAAACACAAAAGCCATCAGGGTTGTTACAACCTCTTAGCATACCACAGTGGAAATGGGAAGATATATCTATGGATTTCATAGATGGACTGCCTAGATCTAAAAGAGGAAACACAAGTATATGGGTGATAGTAGACAGGCTAACTAAAGTGGCACATTTCATCCCAGTCAAATCAGAAAGGAATGCACCAAAGTTAGCACAAGTATTTATGAAGGAGGTGGTAAGATTGCATGGCATTCCCAAAACCATTGTGAGTGATAGAGATACCATCTTCACCTCAAGATTATGGAGAAGTTTTCAAGAAGCCATGGGAAGTGAATTATGCTTAAGCATTGCCTACCATCCACAATCAGATGGGCAGACTGAAGTAGTGAACAAAGTTTTAGAGGACTCGTTAAGGGCATGTGCACTGGATTTTGGAGGCAACTGGGAAGACTATCTCCATTTAGCTAAATTTACATACAATAACAGCTATCAAAGCACTATAGGGATGGCTCCATTTGAAGCCTTATATGGCAAGCCATGTTTGTGACCTGTATGTTGGGTGGAAGCAGGAGAAAGAGCTATTTTAGGGCCTGAGTACATACAAGAAACTAAAGAGAAAATTGAGTTGGTAAGGAGAAGAATGGCAGCAGCTCAAGATAGACAAAAGAAATTTGCAAACATAAAAAGGAAGCAGGTGGAATATGAAGTAGGAAATTTTGTTTTCATCAAAATCTCACCTATGAAAAATGTACTAAGGTTTGGGAAACAAGGCAAGTTAACCCCACGATATATTGGGCCATACAAAATTCTGGAAAGAATTGGTTCCTTGGCATATAAGTTTGAATTACCAGAAAACATGCAAGGGATGCATGATGTTTTTCATGTATCACAATTGAGAAGGTGGGTTCATGACAAGGCAGAAATTCTTGAGACCCCAACCCAAGTGCAAATAAATCCTAATTTGATTTATGAAAAGGATCCAGTGGGAATTTTGGCAAAGGATGTGAAGAAGTTGTGGAATAAATCACTGAAACTTATGAAGGTACAGTGGAGTCTTGATCCTAATGATTGCACATGGGAATTAGAAGACAAAGTTAGGATGAACTACCCTAAGCTATTTTCAGATTAAAGGTAATTCTGATTTTTAATTTGCTTTCCTTTTGGATGCATGTATTTTTAGTTATTGTGATAGGACTAAAATCTATTTGGTTAAGAATGTATTGTTCTCTGAATTAAGTTTAAAATTGATTTAAGCTTAGGAAAATTGTGGGACACGATTTCTAAAAGGTGGGGTGTATGTAATGACCCAAGATTTTAGGAATTTTTTTGAAAATATAAATAAGTTTAAAATAATTTTTAAAACAATTTTAAAGGGGAATTGATATGGCTTGATATGGTGTAACTATATGTGTGTACATGTGTGCATAGGGAATACACATGAATTGAAGCTAAATTCCTGAATGATATGAATGAACATATGTTGATGTGTATGGGAAAAATATATATATATATACAGATAAATAAATTAAATCCTTAAAGGCTATATGCAAATATATATATGAATGCTACTGATTGTATTTGAGTGTACATGTGCATATGTGTTCAGTAAAAAAAATATAATGTATAGATATATATATATATATATGTACTAATTATTTCTGTAAGACTTATATATACATATATGTATACTAATCAAATACCAGAGTTAAATCAGTAAAATAAAATACAAAAACATATTTTAAATTATAGGCAGAAAGAAAAGAATGAAGACATAAAAGGAGTAATGCTTTTATAAATAAATAATGGAAGTACATACTATTTAAGTGAAAGCTAAAAATAGAAAAAAAATAAGATAAAACAGAGATATGTTTTGTATAGGCAGAATTAGGAAGATTGTAGACAAGAGGAAAAGCATTTTTTGGAAAAGCAAAATTTCTGAAATTAACCAAAAGGATATAACCACTTTTCTCTCCACAAACTTCAGCCGGGGAGGGTAAGATTTTGGGTTTAAAAAAAATGCAAATGGCATAATTTCTGATGGGCAAAAATGACTTTAGCTAGTGCCTTAAACCCTAAGAAGAACCCTGCATAAATAAGCAGTGATATGAGGAACCTTCTCTTCTTCCCGGATAGATCTCGAGAAAAATATATATATATCACATAAATATAAAACAAGTGAAGAAAAGGGTTTGAGGGCAGAAGCTTATCAATCAACTGAGAAGTGAAAGAGAGCTAGGTGAGAAAACTCACTCAAAAATCTAAGGCACTAAGTCCTAATGAAGGCACCCAGTTTATAAGATGATTTTTCTTAAAAATGTATTTTCATATGTGATTGTCTTTCTTTGATTTCAGAGATGAAAATGCCTTGATTTTTAGTTGGGTGTTCTGCTTGTTTTATTATATGACAGTTCTAAGTATTATTAGTATATATATGTTTTTAAAAACACAGATCTCTCTGATATGTTAATATTTAGAAAAATAAGTAAATACCCAGAGAATCAAATGTTGAACATAGGCAAGTAGTATTGGTTTTGGCACAACCCAGAAAATATAAACATGTTGAGCTGCAATATACTTGTGTATAAGTGCTGAGGCTTGAGACAAAAAGGAATTAGGGGTGCAATAGGGTTGCCTATGTGCTGATGCTCCTGATTCAATGAAAATATATAAATATTCATACACATAGAAAATAAATTTTGTGATTCAGTGAAACTTGGTCATTCTGAGTTTAACTTAAGCACAGATGTTTGCAAAAGAAAAACTCTCTCAAAAAGCCATAAGCCAATGTTAGTTGTCTATACCCCTTTTTAAAATGCAAGAATATATATGTATATGTGCAGAATCTATTCAATAGACACCTATGTTTAATTGACTGTTTGTCTCTGTTTGGTTATGAATGATGTGGAATGCCATGACATGAATGTTTGTTTTAGTGAAATGATTCACTGAATGGTTTAGTCATGAAAAATCAAAAGTGTTGTTATTAACTTAAAACTGATTAGGAGATGGGGTCAAGAACACTGCAGGAATGACTTGTGTTCTTGAGTAATACAAGTTGACACATGGCTTGTTTAAGTCCTGAGATCTTTGTGTAATGGAGTGAATTAGTCCATTACAGTGTGTCCATTGATTCATATAATTGCAGATGAGACCAAGATAGATAAATATATCAATGTAAGAAAATTTGATATAAAGAGGAACTAGAGTTTTCCTAGAATGAAATCTGAGTAGGGAGTAGATGATTTAATTCATTTTGGTGATTTCCCTATTTTGTATGGATGCTTATTTGATTTATGACTGAGTTGTATGAATGTATGAATGTACCATATCTTTTTGAGGTTTCTGGAAAGGAAGACTTAAGTGTGCACCTGCACACTGACAGAACATGCACACCATGATTTATTTGTTTTCTAAAGGCAGGATATATATATATATATATATATATATACATGTTTCAACTTTAACTTGATTTACAAATTGTTTTAGTGGATTTTCTCATACCAGACATGTGTCTGACCCTAGTGTGCTAATGGCATATGGGGTGTCTCATTTAATATGGGACAGCTTCAAATGCATTTTCAGGGACTGCAGCAACTAAGTAGGAGTAGGAGCAAGGCTTTGAGAAGAAGATTATAGCATGCTAAAATTAGTTAGATAAGAGCTTAAAAGATGAAATCTGCATGTATTGATATTTTAAATTATCACTTGTATTTAAAAACTGAATGTTGGAGGGATATTTTGCTAAGTGTTTTGCTAAGGAATTGACTTGTAATTGGAGTTTATGAATTTAGAGATTATCTGAAAAGTTGAAGAAGCTAACCTATGATTTTGTAAGTAAATCTGAGCAGGAACTCTATGATAAATAGGACGGTTACGTTTGATAAATGTATTAGTCAATCTTGAGTCTTTGAAAAGGGTTAAGTTTTGGGGAAATCTGGATAGTTGAGTCTCAGTAAATTATATGATTTATTCTTCCACCATGACATTTGTATACAAGAGTTGATAGGCATAGGGAAAATGTATTTATGTGTCTGCAATGTTTCCATAATTCAATTTTTTCTACGCAAATGTTTTATACCTTATTTTTAAATAAAGGAAGAATCTGTAATATAGGAGTTGAAAGCAATGTCCATAATAGTTGCATATATATGCACATTTAAATATGTTTTGTACAGATATTAGCACACTAGTTACCTTTGTATTTTTAACATGAATCTGAATTCCTTTTCACTCAGGCTTTGATCAAAATGCATTTTTAAGACCTTATGGGTTATACCAGAACAAAGAGTCTAGTTGAACCATGTTTTGGATACTGTTGGGTGCGTTTCTACCACCACCGAGCCAGAAAGTAGAAGGCATCGCCGAACCATAGAGAGGAAAGTCCCACCGAACCAACACGTCTCCAAGGCCCTGCTGAACCAACCCTTGCTCCACTACCTGTCGAACCAAACCCAAAGCATCACTACCGAACCGGAAGCCACTCCACCTGCCACCGAACCAACCCATCTCCCAGGTGCTACCGGACCAAAGTCCCACCGAACCTACCGGACCAAGGTCTCAACTCCAACCATCTACCACCGGACCGAAGCACTACCGAACCAAGGCGTTTCCGAACCAACGTTGCCAGGCCAGATTGCATTAGCCCAGGCCCACCAGCAGCTATATACATCCAGAACCCCTACTCCCAGCCTCACTCTATAAATAGAGGGGTAGGAGTACAACAATGGCAGACAAGTTTGAGAGCTCAAGCATGGATAGAACTTTCAAACAACTTTCATATACTTGTATAAAAGCTTTGTACTTGTAATCTGAACAGTAAAAGGAGAATAACATATAAAGTGGACGTAGGCACATTCTGGCCGAACCACTATAAATCTGTGTGTCTTTTACAGTTTAGTCCCTGCTTTTTATATATTTGCATAGATTACCCAGATCACTAAAAACAACATAAAATCAACTAAATCATACGACTTGGAGGTGTTTTCCCATTTTTTGCGCAAACATTTTTGGTGCTTTCATTGAGAGGCGGCTGAACTCAGAACATCAGCTTCTCCCACTTAACTTTCTTCCTAACAGCATCGCTCATTGCTTGGAAGACATACCTCCCAAGCAGAAGAAAGATGTTAACAAAGGAAAAAACATCGCAACCAGCAGTATTCCAGATCCAGTGGTCACAGATCAAGTAAATCATCCCATTCCAATAGTAGTACCAAATGAAGGTCAGGCAAATCCGACAACCCCTGCCACAGGACAGCCGGTAGCAATTACTAGGGTAGATCTAGACAGGGTTGTGGCTGAAGTGACTAACCGCTTTACATCCCAACATGAAGCCTTGGTGGACCAACTCATGTCACGCTTAAGGGATGCTGAAGAGTCCAATCGCAACATTGAATCATGGGGTGAGTCCCAGTCTGGAGGATCTCGGAGGCAACAAAGATCTTCCTTCTTCAAAGAAGCTAACGACAGAAGCGGCCATGGTAGGAGTCGAGACCGAACTTAGTCCGAACGCCGACCCGAGGAAACGCTTGGAACTGAACCCAACGAGAGAGGTACTAGGCGAAGGTCAACCGTAGCTGAGCCTGTCATGCTGCCTAACCACGGAAACGCCAATGAACGGGGCCGAGCTAGAGTCCAGCCCGAAGTTGGACCCGAGGAAGTGCTTAGATCAAAACCCAGCAGGGGAAGATCAAGGCAAGGGCCAGTTGTGGCTGACCCTAGCATGCTCCCAGAAGACCAAAGACAACCACTGGAAAATATTAGGAATGATAGACGATACCATCCCTACAGGTCATCTGGACGGAATCAATCCCATAGAGAAGAACCGAACTCATTTCTATCCGCTCCAAATTCTAATGAAAGGATGGCACGCTTGTTCAGAGAGTGCGTCCAATGGGATCAAAGAGATCGAGGAATAGGCGTGAGGGTAACTGGCCCTTTCGCCCGCAATATCGAGATTGCCATCACCCCCCGAGAATGGAAAATGCCAACAATGGAACCTTACAAGGGAACCTCTGACCCCGTTGTACACTTACAGTGATACACACAACATATGCTCATGAGCGGAGCAACAGAGGGAGTACTGTGCAAATGCTTTCCACTATTCTTAGCAGATCTAGTTACCTCCTGGTTCTGCCATCTACCCCAAGGATCCATCATCTCATGGGAGATGTTGAAAGAAAAGTTCATTAGCCAGTTCCGCATTCATGTGGAGCAACCCAAGGACGCTTATTCCTTATCCAGTATCAAACAGAAACCTGGAGAGAAAGTGCAGCAATATCTAACCCGATTCAATGCCGCAGCGGCCGCAATCCAAGATGCCGATGAGAAGCTTATCTTAATGGCCCTCTGTAGTGGGGTGCATCCAGATACTAAATTTGCTAGAAGATTGACAAAAGAAAAACCAGCTACTTTACCCTATTTCTTCCATGAGGCTGGGAAATATATGAGACTTGAAGATGCTGCCACTGAGGGGCAGTCAGGGTAACAAAATAAGGCAGCTCACAGCAACACGTCCGCTGTAGCAAAGGACATTCGAAGAAATGACTCTAGAGACAATGCTGGGGGCAAGAAGGGAGAAAAGCGTCTATATTGGCCAGGACCGAGATTTGACGCCTACACCCCTTTGAATGAAACGATCGAAAACATCTTCCTGGTCACTCAAGACGAAATTAAATACAAACGCCCTACGCACAAGAAGGAATCAGATAACGCAATTAAGTCTGGAAAATTCTACCGCTTCCACGAATCCCATGGGCATGATACCAACGAATGCCATCATCTTCGGGACTTGATTGAAGAACACATCAGAAGAAGGAGACTAGAACGCTATGTAAAAGGTCAGAACAGGACTCCAGTTCCTGCCAATGAGAACCCAAGGCTACCCTCCCCAGAAATAGGCAGAGGAAATCGCAACACTAGCGGCTCCAGTTAAGAGAAGATAGTGGTCCATACCATCTCGAGAGGGCCACACATCGCCGACAGAAGCTAGGCGGAGATGGAAAGGTACGAAAAGTCACTTAGAAACAATGAAGAATGCGTTAATTCTATTATAGAAGAACGCCACCCGAAGCGGATAGAGAATGGTGACATCACATTCAGTAGGCGTGACCTGGAGGGAAGGCAGTACCCTCACATGGATCCCATGGTTATCTCTGCCCGGCTCGTTCCAGCCGAAGTTTTCCGAATTCTAGTAGACACTGGAAGCTCAGTAAATATCTTATTCAAGCATGCCTTTGACAAAATGAAGCTGTCATTAAAGGATGTTCTTCCCTGCAATAAACCACTACACGGTTTCACAGGAAATGCGAAGATGCCCCTCGGGCGACTGGACCTCTTTGTTGAAATTGGAAGTCATCCCCACTCCGTTGTGCGGAAACAAACATTTGTGCTGATAGAAAACCACTCGGCCTACAACGCCTTCTTAGGAAGGCCAGCCTTGTCTGACTTCCAAATTGTCCTGGCCCCATGGTGCCTAAAGATGAAATTTCCAACGGACAATGGAATAGGGGAAGTAGAGGGAGACCAGGACATTGCTCGAGATTGCTATGTAACTGAACTTCGCAATAACCACAGGAAGGATAAAGGGAAGAGTGCAGAGATTGCCCTCTGCACAAAAAGTTTGGAAGCATAGCAACTAAAGAAAGCCCCTCCTCTTCGATATACCAGTGACCCTTTCAATGAATTAGACCCTAGGGACAAAGAGGAGGAGGCTACCGCCGAGCCTGCAGAGGCAATGGAATTTGTATCTGTGGACAGACGCGACTCGAGTAGACTATTGAAAGTCGGGTCCCAACTAAAAGCAGAATTGAAGGAACAACTCATTGATTTTCTCCGCCACAACTTGGATGTATTTGCATGGACGCACGCCGATATGACTGGAGTCTCCCCAGACATAGCATGCCACGCACTAAACATCGATCCTACCAACGCGCCAGTAAAACAGAAAAAGAGAAGCATAGGGGCAGAACGATCAGCGGCCCTCGATGAAGAAGTAAAGAACCTACTTGCCAATGACTTCATACGAGAAGCCATCTACCCAGAGTGGATCGCTAACCCGGTACTAGTAAAGAAGGCTAATGGGAAGTGGCGAACATGCATTGACTTCTCCAACTTAAATGACGCCTGCCCGAAGCATTGCTTCCCACTTCCCCGAATCGATCAGCTTGTGGACAGCACAGCCGGGCACGAACTCTTATCCTTTATGGACGCATACTCATGATATAACCAAATTCCTGTGCATACTCCCGACCAAGACCACACTAGTTTCATCACTGACCGGGGATTGTATTGCCACAAAGTAATGCCTTTTGGACTTAAAAACGCAGGAGCCACTTATCAACGCCTCGTCAACAAGATGTTTGCGGGGCTAATAGGACAAACTATGGAAGTTTATGTGGACGACATGCTGGTAAAGTCAAGGAAAGCCGACGATCACGTAAGCCACCTGGGCGAGATGTTTCAAGTACTTCGCCAATATGGAATGAAGCTGAATCCTCTAAAGTGCTCCTTCGGAGTATCATCAGGAAAGTTCCTGGGATTCATCGTCCATGCCAAAGGAATTGAAGCAAACCCTGAACAAGTCCGAGCTCTGAAAGATATCAGGATACCTTCTACCCGAAAAGAAATGCAAAGCCTAAATGGGAAGGTGGCCGCCCTGAGCAGATTCATCTCTAAAGAAACTGACAAATGCATCCCCTTCTTCGAAGCTCTAAAGAAAGACAAAGGAAAGTTCGAATGGACTTACGAATGCTTAACAGCTTTCTTTAACTTAATCGAACACCTCCAGAGACCCCCAGTACTCTCAACTCCGAACAAAGGCGAAGAGCTATACATATACCTTGCTGTGTCATCTCATGCTCTAAGCGCCGCCTTGGTGAGAGAAGACAACCGCACACAGCGACTGGTATACTTTGTAAGTAAGAGGTTTACGGGGGCATAAGCCAGATATCCTAAACTTGAGAAGCTAGCCTACTGTCTACTAATCACATCACGGAAACTGCGTCACTATTTCCAATATCATTCCATCAGAGTTCTGACTGATCAACCGCTAAGGCAGGTACTCCATCGTCCCGACACTTCTGGGCGACTACTTAAATGGTGCATTGAACTAAGTCAATATGATATCACCTACCATCCTCGCGCCGCCATCAAGGGACAAGCCATGGCCGATTTCATTGCCGAATTCACTACCAACGAAGGTAAGGAGCAATCGGAAATAGCAAAAGACATCAAGTGGAATCTCTTTGTGGATGGAGCGTCAAACGAACAAGGCTCGAGGGCAGGTGTGGTAATAATCACTCCCAGGGGAAATAAGCTACGCTATGCTCTAAAGTTGGAATTCGCTGCCACCAACAACGATGCAGAGTATGAAGCAGTGATAGCGGGATTAGAACTTGCCTTAGAGATTGGAGCCAATTCCTTATGTCTTCATAGTGATTCTCAGCTTATCGTGAATCAGATACTAGGAGAATTTCAGGCTCGGGAAGAGCGGCTCACAGCATATCTAAGGAAGACCAAGCGGCTCCTCAGTCATTTGGATCACTATTTGATCAAACACATTCCTCGAGAAGAAAACCAAGAGGCCGACGAACTGGCAAAACTAGCTAGCATGAAAGACAGCACCATTTCAGGAACAGTAACCCTCTCAAGGCAACTAACCCCGTGTTTTGAGCAAGTGAATCTGATAGCTGCAACCGAAGAAGAAACTTGGATGACTCCCATCCGAGACTACTTACAAAGTGGCACACTGCCCAACGGGCATAACGAAGTCAAGAAAATCTTGAGGAAAGCTTCCCGCTACACAATACAAGAGGGCATCCTCTATCGGTGTGGCTTCTCTAACCCCTTATTAAGGTGTGTCGCTGGAAGGGAAGCTAAAGAAATCTTATCCAACATCCATCAAGGAAGCTGCGGAGATCACACTGGAGGGCAGACTCTGGCAAAAAAGATACTCCGATATGGATATTTCTGGCCAACCTTAAGCAAAGACGCCTTAGATTTCGTCAAAAAATGTGACAGATGTCAGAAGTTTGCTAAGATTCCGCGGCTACCAACAACTGAGATTACTCAAATGACCAGCCCTTGGCCCTTTGCAGTATGGGGAATTGACTTGATTGGCGAACTGCCAATGGGCCAAGGCGGGGCCAAATATGTTATAGTGGCAGTCGACTATTTCACCAAATGGGTGGAAGCAGAACCCCTAAATAAAGTATCTTCAACAAAAGTTATTAACTTTTTGATCAAAAATGTTCTATGCAGGTACGGAGTCCCACTTAAAATCATTTCGGACAATGGACTTCAGTTTGACAGTGAGGAGTTCGCCAACTGGTGCCAAGAGCATGGAATTCACAAAAGCTTCTCATCTATAGCTTATCCCCAAGCAAACAGACAAGTCGAAGCTGTCAACAAAATTCTCAAAACTCTAATCAAAAAGAAACTTGAAAAGTCAAAAGGCGCATGGGTGGATGAACTTCCTACGGCACTTTGGGCCTATCACACATCTTTCAGAACATCAACGGGGCATACTCCTTTCTCTTTGGCATACGGATCAGAGGCTATGCTCCTAGTTGAAACTATAGTGCCTTCCCACCGTAGTATCCACTATAACCCAGAAGAGAACGAAGAACTCCTTCATATGTCTTTGGGTCTAATTGAGGAAGGAAGAAATGATGCAGCCCTCAAAGCAGCAGCTCACAAGCAAAAAGTGGCAGCACAATACAACTCCAAAGTCAAGCATCGTAGCTTACAAGAGGTGGATCTTGTCCTCAAGCGAATCTTCCCGCGCCCCGGAGCACTAGATCCAATCTGGGACGAACCATATGTAATTCATAAAGATCTCCACAACGGAGCTTATATTTTGTCAATAGTGGATGGAGAGGTGTTCCAGAGGGCATGGAACATCCAACACCTTCGTCGATACTTTTCTTAACTTGTACTGCCCATATGAAGTGAATTAACAAAGAGAATCAGTGGACGTAGGCATTTTCGTGCCGAACCACTTTAAAAAACTTGTCTCTTTTTAACTTGTTCCTTTATATCTTGGCTGCTTGTTAACTTTATCCTTTTCTGTTGAACAAAATCCTGTGTAATGGCATTTCCATTCAAGACACATCACGGCGCGACCTCACCTGGACAAGACCTAACAGGTACTATGCGAATCTATGCCCTCGCCAATGAGACACTTTTGCTTCGGCATCCCTCTGCTGCGAGTTAACTCATTGCTTGCAATCGGCCCTTAAAGCCAACTGTAATGAGCCGATTATAAGCCACCGAGAAGGCCGACTATAGCCGAGGCAGCTCATTACGGCGTTCGGCTCGCCGGCAACCGTGAACCTACTTTAAGCCCCAACATAAGGTGTGGCCAGCCAGGGGTAGTTCACGGTTGACGATCGACACCCACGCTAGCCGGTCACGGTAAATCGAATAATACCCGCGACTACGGGCCATAATGGCCCGGGTAGTTACTGTGCGCGATCTCGGCTCCGATGTGTCTTAAGTACGGCTGTGGTAAAAAAGATAAACTCCCCGCAGAGGCGTAAGATGGGTGACAAATGTCTCCAAGACCCACAGCTAGGGAAAGTGACTACAAAACCCGTTTGCCTCGAACTTAAGCACATCGCAGGCCTTCCGTGATTGGAAGTTTTACTTTTTCTTATATTTCTATCTTATTTAAAAACTTTCCTCCTATCCTCTATAACGATCCCTAAAGTACAGGACACAAAGTAGGAGACGCTCGCCGATGGGGATAAGAACTCACAATGGGATGACAGGTCAATCAACTGCATTCCATACTCAGTCATATAAGACATTCAAAGCTACCATCTACAACTAAGACATGAAGGGCGGTACTTTCTTCTCTTGTAAATAAATACATAGCTATAATTTATTCGCACATCACATTAACTTTGCAAGGTATGAAATTATATCTTAAGCAAGAAATTGGCATCAAACACGATAAAATCACATGCATGTGCACAGCTGTACTTCTTATGCAACACATCAAAATAATTAAGACAGTCAAATACGACAGAATCAGCTTAAGTTAAAAATTGCAGGCTAAGAATAAAGTCGTTTGTTGCCAATAACACAACTTACAGCCTAAGAGTTACATTAATGTTTTAGAGCTAGCGTAAACAGCAATGTCAAACAAACCAAAAAGACATCCAGGTCAAGTCAAGGAGTCAGCTGCATCGGAGCTTCACCTCTATCCTACTGGCCCTCCAAGATCTACTTAGCCACGGGATCGGAACTCTCGGCATGCTGGCCGGAGGTAGTAGGTACCTCGGAGGTCTCGCCTATCCAATTCAGAAGAAGAATCCATTAAATAAGCGATAAGCAGTCAGGTTACAAAAGCTAAAAGAGAAGACTTACCAGCATCTACTCCTTGATCATCATCCTCCAACTGCACACCAACCTCCTCAACGGCAAGCAGCCGCATGCCCTCTTTCACCGCCACCTTCTCCTCCTTGGTGAATTGAGCCATAACCACATCCATTCTAAAGGCCACGCCACCCTCCTTATCTGCATCAAACTTAGCCTCCTCCAGGGCCCTGAGATAAATCCTGGCCATGACTCGGGGGTAATCATCCATCCAAGATAAGTTGGCATGTTTCCAAGTGCGAAAGTACATATCTTGAAGCATCTCATCCATTATCCCCTCATTCTCCTCGAACTCCCTTATTCGGTCCTCAGAAGCCAGCAGCTTTGCAATGGTGGCGTCCCTCTCAGATTGGTATAGCGAGTAGTCAGCCTGGAAGGTTTTTCTCATCGCCTCCATCTCCTCCTTCAGCTTGGTTTGAGCAAGCTCCGCAGCCTCAAGCTTCCCGGACAACTCCTGCACCTACTCGAGATCCGCTTTCCGAACCTCATCCACCGTTGCAATAGCCATATCAATCTGTTCCTTACAAACGACCTCCATTTTCCGCATCTCTGCCTTGCTGACCTCTTCCATGGTTTTCTTTAGTTGCCTAGATGCGGTCTCATGTTGAGAGATCTGGATGGCTTGATCAACGAGTTGTTTGGCCTGGTCGGAAACCATTAAACGTAGTCGAATGTTAGCACTGCCGATTTCTTCTCCAGCCTTAACCAGTCGAGCATGATGCCCCATCAGCTTCCTAGTTTCCTCAGCAACCCGGTCAATGTTTGCCTCGGCTTCGTCCCCCAAGGTAACAACCCGAGTGGAAAGCAAATCAAGGTCCAGGGACTTGGCCTCATCAAGCACCCTTACCATGGGATTACGAGGGAGAAGGTGCTCACCAGTAGCCTCATCAAAGGAAATATCGTGAGAACCCGGATCCAGATCCGGATGACCCGCGAACGGATTACGAGCCAAGCTAGGATGGTCTATCGGGTAACGGTAGGATTCTCAGACAGGTGCGGGGAAAGAATAAGCTCAGTATTCTCCTCTGTGGTATCCTGAAGAGCCTGAGTTGGGGGCTGAGGATCAGGTGGAGATTCCAACAAGGAGCGACTCCTCTTCTTCTTTTGGATATCCTCTTCGATAACTCCGAGAAGAGGACGGTAGCCGACTACGTCTCCAGGGCGGTTAGTCAGAGGCTTTGGCTTAGTGGATGCCCTTAGAAGTTTATATTGTTCAAGACGATGCCGAGCACCCGATGTCTTGGCCACTTCATCCGATCCTGGGACAAAAAACCAAGTGTTACAAGCGGACGTTAAACTATAATTCAAGAAATATGTCAAGTTGGGAAAAGTAAGGAGACACTTTTGTTATACAAACCCTGGGGAGGAGTGGGATACAGCAATAAGTCCTGGATCTCATTCCAGGACGGGAGCTGACCGTAAAATATTCCTAAGTCCTTATCATAAATGGGGTCTGCAGAAGTCAAAAATTCACCTTGAGTCGCGGGGATGGCCTCAACCAGAACACTCTTAGATGATGAGTCGGCGCCGGTTTCGGCCTTGTCAGCTTTCTTAGGCTCCTCTACCAGAGCCAGTTCTCCCTCCAGCTCTTCGAAAGCTAGGCGGAAAGCATCGTTCGTCCACTCCTGGATCACACCCGCTTGCTTAGAAGACAAATCCCCACCATCATCACCACTCTGTCCATCACCTTCTCCACCACTTCCACTCTCCGCCTCACCTCCTTCACCCTCGCCTCTTTCCTCCTCATCTTCCTCCTCCGGAACGTCTGGACATGTGCTGGGGGAGGGTCCATCGGATTTATTAAGTTTCTTCCCCCCGGCAATTGGATGCTTTGAGAAGGGTTTCCTTTTACTGCTCTTCACTGTAGCCCCTCCTTTAGCCTTGGCGGCCCTCTCCTCAGCCGTGTCTCTCTGCTTGACCACAGACTGATGTGGAAGAATCAGGTTGTGCCCCAGAAGAGTACCGTTCCTGATCAAATAAGAAGCCGATCTCTCCCTTCCCGGAATGGCTTCTATTTCCTCAGCCATCCGAACCAAACGATCGTTCTCTACAACCGCAAAGCCACCTGCCGCTAGAAAGAAATAAGGCACGTAAGGAAGAGTATTGCAGTCAGAACAAAAAATTATAAATAAGATTCAACTTACAGCCAGAGGTGAAGCGGCAGAAAGAAACGGAGTCATCTCTGACAAAAAACCATTCCTTCTTGAACATGCTGAACTTTGAGTATAAATCCAGGACTGGCTTGAAGGACACGGTCGACTCCAAGGTAATATACGGAGACCCCTTCTTGTAGCCTCTTAAGTTGTACAGATACCGGATTTCCCGGTTGGAAGGAGGACGCCCGTATCTTCTCTGGAAGATGACGAACAGGCTCACCAAGATGGCATAGGAGTTGGGCTGAAGCTGGAAAGGAGCCACCTTCAAGTATGCGATGAAGCTGAATATCCAAGCATTAATAGGTGGGATGGCACCACACATGCAATGATACCTGCTATAAGCAAAATATCCGTCAGGGGGGTTATACGGCATCACTCCTTCCCCCGGCAACAACATGTGCGCTCTGTCGATCCCAAAAGAGCGAGAGATAACGTCAATCTGCTCATCTTTGAGGGAGCTGGGAAAGCAATCAGGCGGTGAGTTCAGGAGCTCTTGAGGACCGTACCCGTCTACTAGCGATCTCAGGGTTGGTCCCTGTCGTTCTGGTGCTGCCTGAACTGGGGGCACTATGGAGGACTCTCCTTGGTCCTTGGACTTCTTCTTGTCAGAACGAGTTTAGACTTTATGAGACATTATATGCAATAGGAGAAAACACATTATTAGAACAAGGAGTGTGGAGACATAAACAAGCACGTACATACGGCATGGAATATCTTTCATAATTCAAAACAAAAAGCCCAATCGGTAGTTCGAGACTAAAGTTCATTTGGCACTCAAGTTCATCCGGTAGCTCAAGGCTCGAAGATTCATCCGGCACTCAAGTTCATCCGATAGCTCAAGGCTCGAAGGTTCATCCGGCACTCAAGTTCATCCGGTAGCTCAAGGCTCGAAGGTTCATCCGGCACTCATACTCCATGGATTCATTCGGTAGTTCGAAACATAAAAGTAATTCGGAAATTACCTGGATCGGTGGTCAAACGTGATTCGGCGGTATGATTGGTTCGGCAGGAAAAAATCTGGTTCGGCTATTTTAGTTAGTAAGGAATAACGAAAGCATATGGCCCATACTTATAGGCAAATAGAAACGACCGGACAAACTGGTTCGGCGCTCGGGACCGAATGAGAGTGTCCAAGTCGAAGGGCCTAAAACAAAGCACGACATATGCTGGCATATGCCCCAATTTGGGGGGCAAATGTTGGGTGCGTTTCCACCACCACCGAGCCAGAAAGAAGAAGGCATCGCCGAACCATAGGGAGGAAAGTCCCACCGAACCAACACGTCTCCAAGGCCCTGCCGAACCAACCCTTGCTCCACTACCTGTCGAACCAAACCCAAAGCATCACTACCGAACCGGAAGCCACTCCACCTGCCACCGAACCAACCTATCTCCCAGGTGCTACCAGACCAAAGTCCCACCGAACCTACCGGACCAAAGTGCTACCGGACCAAGGTCTCAACTCCAACCATCTACCACCGGACCGAAGCACTACCGAACCAAGGCGTTGCCGAACCAACGTTGTCAGGCCAGATTGCATCAGCCCAGGCCCACCAGCAGCTATATACATCTAGAACCCCTACTCCCAGCCTCACTCTATAAATAGATGGGTAGGGGTACAACAATGGCAGACAAGTTTGAGAGCTCAAGCACGGATAGAACTTTCAAACAATTGTCATATACTTGTATAAAAGCTTTGTACTTGTAATCTGAACAGTAAAAGGAGAATAACATATAAAGTGGACGTAGGCACATTCCGGTCGAACCACTATAAATCTGTGTGTCTTTTACAGTTTAGTCCCTGCTTTTTATATATTTGCATAGATTACCCAGATCACTAAAAACATCATAAAATCAACTAAATCATACGACTTGGAGGTGTTTGCCCATTTTTTGCGCAAACAGATACCCATTGTTACAAGAAACCCACTTAAGTTTGCATTTCATTTAGCTTAGCATCCTGGCATCAAAGAATTAAGTTTTTGGAATATGATATCTCACTTAAAAATATTCCAGAAAAGAGTTAGTACTCTAAACAGATTTTATAAGAAAATCAAACATAGATAATGATAGAAACTTATATCATTTTTCAGAGCACAAGCATTACACCATTAATTTATAGATAATCATAACACAATTATCTGGTTTCTAGGAATTATACTTCATAGAGAATTTAGCAAGGAATCAAGAGTTAAAAATCATATTGTTACATATATGGATGGAATTTTATTGCATGAATTAAATTGAACTATGTGTGGATTGATTAAATCTAATCAATCAAATTATCCTCTTGTTTACCATAACTCTGATTGAAACAAGAAGGGCACATGCATCTTCACATGTATGTGCATCTCCTTATGAATACACTGATATATTTATATTGGTAAAGATTTTGATCCTGGATATGTGTTTTGAAAAAAAATTGACTCTAGGCTTCAGAAATATATATATATATATATATATCTATGCTAAAAAAACAAAAATCCTTACAAATTAAGGTATAAAAGAGAGGGTCATTTCAATATAAGATTTCATTTTCAAATCAAATACTTTCCAAAATCAATAGTATAACAAATCACACTTATATAGACTTCAATTATATAAGATTTCACTTTTCAAATTGAGTACCTTTTCAAATCCATAGTTTCTGAATCAACATCATACTTATACAGACCAATTTTTTTATATAAGTTCGATAACTCCCAAATCAAGTATTTAGTAACACAAGGTTCTCAAATTTCAATTTGTTTTAATATCAATATAATTTTCAAAATCATATACGCTTTCACCAAATTATTCTTCCAAATCAAATATCTTCAGTTCCAAAGTTTCCAAAATAATAAATTTAGAAAATAAATCCAAATTTCCAAATCAATATAATTTAAGTCAACCAATTCATTTCTAAAATCAATGGTTTTCAAAATCATCTTATACTTACATAAGGTCCATCTTATATAAGGATCAAAATTTTCAAAAAAAAAATTCGCTGCATGAAGAGCCATATGGGATTGAATATCTTTGCTTACTAAAAGGTTTTGAATTTAGAATATTTTTGTATACAAAATAGTTTGTAAATAGTTTTGTATATAAAATAGAATAAAATAGTTTGTTTAAGAAAAGTAAAAGAAAATGGTTTTAAATTGATAGTGGTTTTGAATAAAAGAAAATTTTCCAATTAAACTACAAAGATATCCAACCCAACAACTTCCAATTTCAGCGTCAAAATATATCAATGGTATTAGAACATAAGATGTACATACATCATCATTTCGCAAAATTACATTCGATCGCTCGCTCGATCACAAAAGCTCGCTTTCGAACTAGTATTGTCCATTCACTTCCCTAATGCGGATTTCGATATGGTTTCTTGACTAGAAACCATCAGTCTCCTTGCATAGCCATATACTATGATAGAGAATTCTATAATCAAGCCCAAAATCCATATCAAATATTCGCCATCGAGAATCAAATGAAAAATCCTAACACGAAATGGTGTAATTCACCTCAAACTTGTGTACTCAAACTTGGATCAAATTATTTATGCGAATAAAACAGCATATGTACAACTTGTTAAATATATAGTTTCATAAAGATGTTACTAAGTTAAAACATTTAAACTAAATTTTATTCAAAATATTTGAAGACCAAATTCTTTTCAAAACATTTCAAATCTGAATTTCATATCAGAAAGATTCAAAATAGCCTTATTCATTTACTTAACAAAACAGTTTCCACTTATTTAAATCATATTACTACGTACTTTAAACGTACATACCAAACTTATATACTCTATACTTTTCAAAATTACTTAGCTTTGAAAAGTTAACCTTGATTTGGAAGTGCTCGAACCTTCAAAATAGTCGAAGAAATCATATTTTAAATTCAAGAGTTGGAAATCAACAACAAAACAGTAAATCAATTCCAATAGATAGGGTTATATCAAATCAAATTCAAAACTCGAGGACTGAACACCGGCTTACTTCAAATCATTTCAAATATATATATATATATACATATATCTTTTGAATATCAAATCTTACTATGGAATTTGAAATCAAAATGGTTTCACAAAATCACTCGCATAGCAAAGCTACTGAAGTGGCCTATCCCCCACTCTGAAACTCGAAAATTAATGTCGATGATGCGTGCACTCATCACCGAAATTATTTTCCAGCGACATAAGTGAGTTCTGGACTTCTATTTTCTCAAACTTCTTTTAAAATTTCTTCGAAATCATTCGAAACTCATTAAAATAATTTGAAACATTTCTTATTCGGAAAAATACTTTTAAATCATATTATTATTATATATTTCAAAATCTTAAAACCAATTTCAAAACACCAGGGTTCAATTCTCGAATTTCAAATTTAAAATCCTTCAGTTATAAATCATTTTTAGATAAATCAAATTTCTTATATAATTTTTCAAAATTACAAATCCTTTCGAAACTTCAAATTCTCATTTTTAAAAAGGGTATATAATCTTTATCGAAAAGATTTCACTTTTATATATAGAATATAATGATACTTATCAAATAATAATTTCGGTTTAGAAAACAAATTCTAAAATACAAACAAACCCGATTTTCAAAGGATGATTCATGAACGGATTTCAGAACAAAGATAGAGATTCAAATTAGAGGAACTCTAATCAAATAGAACTTTGATTCGAAGATAGGCTCGATCGAAGATAAGATAATTAAATTTCAAAATAGAAGATGGATATACTTATATAAATCGCGGGCGACCTTAACCGGGTCAACCGTGACTTCAAGAATATGATCGATGCAGAATTCTAAGGCAAATCGGCATTCGATCGCCAGAGATAGAATTCAGCATAACAAGAGATAACATCATCTAAACCGAGGGATATATAAATCTCCGGTGAATCAATGCCAATTGTAAAGGAGTTTCACCCCTTTACAAATCATTCAAAGATTGGCGGGATCGCCGATTTTTTATAGAAATCGTTCGAAGTGGAGTTATGTGATACTTCAGAATCAAAAGAATATAAATAAGGGGAGACAAGGATGGATTTCAAAACAAGTGGGAGCGTTCCAAAATTCAAAGGAAACCGGATCAAAGGGGAAGAGATTCAAGCACGAACGAAAGTAATTATGTATTTAAATCTACTACATATGCTGAGTTTTACCTAAAACCTGGCTCTGATACCAACTGTAACGACCCGGTATTTTGGACCATTCAAATCGACAATAAATCCACACATGTCGGACTTGAATAATTCAAAACAATAGATTGTTAATTTAAATTTGGCAAAACTCAGCATATACAGTAAATAAATCAATCACAGAATCACAAACACAGAGTAATACAATAATACGCAGCGGAATAAATAAATATTAGTTCATGAAGCTACTATATAAACATCAGAGTTAGAAATAGAATACAACAGAATATCTCAAATGCAGTGAAGTCTTCAGTACAACAGATGACCTCTCTGAACGAATCAACTAGAAAAGCTGAAAGCTGAGTCGATAGTTGGATCTCCAAATGAAGCTCCAAACTCCAAAGGTGAGTCTCAAATGCTGTATCACTCGGTCTGACCCGAGCGTAAAGCAAAACACAAAACACTCGAGTCAGGATTAACATTCTTATATCAATAAATCCAACTCAAGTGAAATATCAACTGAAATACAAGTAACTTAAAGATGTTTGGGATAACCATCCTCTAAGGATCTGCGGAACTATCTACAAGGTAGAAATATACACTATAACACCGTGGTCATTTAAAATTAATTTATTCTTCAAACCCAAATACCATGTCATTTCAAAAATATCCATTTTCCTAAATAATTTATAAAGTAAAGTATTTATAATTTCCTCAAGTCTCACAAGTCGATTCAAATAAACTCAAATTTCAAATTCCAATTTAATTCAATCTAAATTTTTCCATTTTAATTCAATTCAGTTTCTAAATAACAAATTCAAATTATATTGATTTCAAATACAGATTTGAATCACAAAATAAACCATTTAAATTCCAATATATTTCAAAGCTTTAATATTCAACCATTTCAAAGTTAAATTTAACAGTTTCATATAGCTCTTGATCTAACTTCATTTATTATTTAATCAGGGAATATTCACTTAATAAATTCAATATCATTTAACTAGCCTTGAATTACCTTTTTACTAAATATTTCCTTAAATTTATTTAAACAAGAAATATTTATTAGATTACTTAAATCAAAGCCAAGTTATAAATCATATCTTAAATCTCAATTTCAATAAGTTTCAAATCGGTTTAATTAAATAAAATTATCTTCCCAACCTTAACTTATTCAAATTTTTGCCGAAATCTATTTTGAATCATAAATTTAAATACTTAACCATATTATATGTATTAAATCAATCTCAATTAAATGAATATTATTATTAAATCTATATATATCATTACCATTTATAGGTAATTATTTAAGAATCAACATTTATTAAAACCATATATTTCTTTCCAAAACCATAGGATTTATTTTCAAAATATTTATATATGGACCAACGGTGTCTGTATATATTTTCCTACTTATGGTCAAGTGATACGGATATTTATCATTTCAATCCGTAAATTTAAATACATACGGGTAGATATCATTACGACCCGTAATCCCAAATTCAAATCAATTGAAAATCGCTTGGGTCTATCATTTCAACCCATAACGATTTTCTCCTATTCTAAAGTTCGTTCGGGTATGTATCATTTCAACCCATAGTGAAATCTGTACTAACAGGGAACTTGCAGAGTGATAACAGATAATATAAAATATAACAACAGACATATATCATCAGTAACAATATAATATAAACAACAGGATATGGTGTCATATCCCACAGGTGAACAATTACAGATAATAACATATATAACAATTTTAAACAACTAACAGCAGCATATTTCAATTGTCGTTTCAATTGAAATCAAATTTAATAAATACAAGAACGTTAATCGTGAGTGATTGCTCATCTTTCGAGGCTAGATAAATTGGACGATGAAATTGAGTTACCAAATGCAAGCACGACTTCCAAATCAAAGTTAAATCGGCACGAATCGACGATCAAAGCTGATAAATAGGAATAGACGAATTCAAATCAGAGCTGGATCGATGAAGATGATTGATATAAGTGATCTTAAATACAACTATTTATATATATAACATATGCTAAATTCAAACATATGTTAAATTAAGAATATATATTAAATCAGTTATATAACTAATATATTGTAAATCAACAGGTTATATATTAACTAAATATATATAATATAACCCTATATACAAAATATATATGTAGTAGCAGGTAAAACTTATAAAATATACTAAAATGAAGTATAATAAAATAAAATAAAATAAAATATATATAAACATACACATACAAACTATACTTTGAAGTATAAACTGTAAGCAACAACATACTTACTATCTATGTATATAAGTATACAACTGACATAAAAAAAATATTATATTCGAAAGCAATATACAAAGTAGTATGTACGTTTATATATAGACCTACAATTCTCATTATAACCTTAGAATATATGTTATAAAATATATATGCAGACACTACAAAAAAATTCAACTAAACGTACAGATTACATGTTATGATGTCTACACACTTCAAAACAAATAGAAACTTACCTATATCTACCCAGACTGACATATAAACTAACAGGTTGTAATTAACATGTTATTCAAGTCAAATATATATATATATATATATATGTGTGTGTGTGTGTGTGTGTGTTTAAAAGTTGCAGACAAAAATGTATATATATATATATGCGGATCTAAACAAAGCAAAATAGATGAAAAGTTTAAACGAAATGTTCACTGACTTTATATAAATCATATATATATATATATTCAAACAGCTAACTATGTATATTTTTATAGATAATAGGCCAACTTATCAATATAATATACACACTTCTACCGTGTAATCTATACTTTGTAAACTATATTTAAAACAACAGATATTATAAAACAATAACTTTATATGCTTAATAAAACAGAACTAACTAATATATATTAGATATAATATACGTATACACACGAAACTTATACTAAATATTTTCATATCAACATTCTAGAGATAAAGAGGTACACATGCAGACTAAAAAATATATATACAGGCTTGCCAAAACTTAGTAATATAGTATATATTATAAATTTACAAATATCTACCCACAGGTCTAAGTTGTGCAATAAGATATATATACACTCTTAGTTACATAAGCAGATTTTTATATAACCAATATATGTACAATGCATGCAAAATAAATATATACCTACATAAAAATATATAAACGTTTGTATATATATAATAT
This sequence comes from Allium fistulosum, assembly GCA_030737815.1. Classification (NCBI taxonomy): domain Eukaryota; kingdom Viridiplantae; phylum Streptophyta; class Magnoliopsida; order Asparagales; family Amaryllidaceae; genus Allium; species Allium fistulosum. Next base: position 427,419,250 of record CM060903.1, read on the forward strand.
AAAACGTATTTATACAGAAATATATATATATATAAGTACCTAATTAAGTGGAGAAGCCTCTCGGTAAAAGGAAGAGGAGGATGGGATTTGTAGGCAGGCACACGATGGAAGCTGGAGGGGTTGGTGGTCGGTGCGTGGTAAGGAGGAAGGGGTTGGCGCTTGGAAGCAGTGACGCAAGGCAGAGGGAGGCCGAGTGGAAAAAACTCAGAGCGGGCCAAGGAGGCGGTTGAACGAGGCTCTGCGGTTGCTGAGGAGAAGTGGTTGCCGAAGGGGAAGAGGCGATGATGATGGGGTGCGGTGATGTGACAAGTGATGGGGTTGGAGGAAATCCACAGCCAAGGCCGGGTTGAGGCTGGGGAAGGAAAAAGAATAAAAGGAGAGGAAGAGAATGAGGTTACATGCAAAGAGGAAATTGACAGGAAAAGGTGCAAGTAATTTATATTCTTAAAGATGGAAACGTACAGAAATAAATGTAAAGTAGTGCGATGGTGAAGTCAGGCACGCTAATTTAGTGAATAGATAAAAGAAACTTTTAAATGTGATCCAGCTGTACGTTCAAATTCGAAAAGGAACGGGAAGTAAAAGTCATAATTAAAGGTGTCGTTACAACGAATAGTTTATTGCTTTCGTCGCGTACCGGATCTCAAAATACAGAAATGAATATACTACTGAGGTCAGCACGACGGGACGATCAAAACGGTATACAAATATCTGTGGCACGATCGAATTATAAAATTTCGAATTTTCGCTACTGGAAATGCTGAAAAATTGCAGAGAATAAGACAAACGGAGCTAGAGAAGTCCAAATTTGGAGAAACGAAATATGACGTCTCACTTAGAAGATGATTTACGAAATTTCTATATAAAAATATTCCAGTTTGGAAAACATTTTATTACCATCAATATTAACTGATTTAAATTGAAGTAGAATTACACAATAAAATAAACTTCAATATTATTAATTGAAAATTTACCCTTTGCTATGTTTAAAATAGACGTATTCCTAATATTAAATTTATATTTCCAAATTCAAATATTTAAAATTTCACAAAATTCAGTTAAATATGTTATTAAACCAATCAAAATTTATGGGTCGTTACAGAATTTTCTAGAGAAAGGTTTAGAACGAAGAGTCCTCATGCCTCCCATCATATTTTTTTACCATTGTACTCGAACCAATCTAATTCTTTGTTGCGGAGCCTTCGAGTTCCATGCTTTGTGATGCATGCAGTGGCATGAGATGCTATTGGCTCTGTCTTAAGATCCCCCAATTGATTAGGCTCTACGACAATTGTTATGCTACGAAGGTATTTCCTCAAATGCAAAAACGTCATGGACTCCAACCAAGATTAAAGTTTTCTTGTTTTTACCATATTGGAAAAAGGCCTAGTAAATTTGGTTCCTACTTTCCAACAACCCAAATCGGACGCTGCCTAATCAATTCCGACTTTCCAAAGTCTCGCAATACAAATTTGGTCCTAGTAGAATTTGTAAGTGGTTTCCCACCTATAATTTGGTGATTTCATGGCCTCTAAAAAAATGTTTCGAGGGTGCCATACAAATCATCTATTAATGACTACAATCCTACTGAATTCTACTAAGGGTAAGCGCTACTTCTAAGATCCTTCAAATTCCAAGATGCAAGCTCTCAACAAATCCTCCAAGTTCTCATTCATCCTTTAAGTTTGTCTGTCAGTCTTTAGTCGGTAAAGGATGCTCCAACTCAATGAAGTTCCTAAAGCTAGCTCCTAAAGCTACTAGCAAACTCCTCCAAATTTGCTAGTAAACTAAGGGTCCTTATCACCAATGATGCAAAGCGCAACTCTATAAAGCTGTGTTGGAGTGCTATGGTTCCACTGTTTCTAACGAATAACTTCTGCATCTTTTTCTTAATCCTTGATCAATAGGAAATTCCATTCTCATTCCTATATATTTTCTCTTTTCCTTGCATGGTAGAATTTTGTGAGCTAAATCCCTTATGTTTCCAAAAATCTAAAGTTTTGAGATTGAAATATATACTCACTTTAGGCTGCTAACCTAATTTCCTCATTAACTTCTAGTTTTACCTATGGTCTATCACTAGTTAAGTGTTCCTATAAAATTTCCTTATTTATTTTGCTTCCCAACATATATCAAGTGGTTTAAATCCCATTCATAAAGTCTACACGAGAATATATCTTATATCATAACATCCACTTTTCCAATGACTAAGGAAGGCAACTAGTGATTATAATTCAAGAATTCCAAAAGAAAATTTTACTGGAATTTTCCATTTATCGATTGATGTAAATGGTGTTGAGGTCCTAACACTCCTTTCTAAATTAAAATGGGCTATCCTTAATATTTCATTCCATTGTTCCCCATTTTCTTAATTTCCCTTTTTTCGATCTTTAATAAATGTGGTCCATTTATTGCTTCAATTAATATCCATAGTAGCTGATCATTGTTGTCGAATTGGACCATTTCCAATTAATCCTTCTTCAATCTTTCAACCTTCTTCATTTTCCAAAATCCATTCATTACTAAAATTTATTTCTTCCTCAAATGCAATATAAGTTTCTTTAATCAGTCCCCATTATATTACTTTTCCTCTCATTAATTACAAATTTATTGCTCGTTAAATTTGTAATTAACGTCCATAAATCTCAATCCTTCAATTACTAACTAATACGCATATAGTCATAATCTATGCTACCTATATATATATATATGTGTGTGTGTGTGTGTGTGTGTATGTATGTATGTATGTATGTATATTCTGGTCGTTTAGCGTAGCAGTACGATATTTATATCTAACTACTAATTCAACAACTAGAATAACCATTTATGTATTTTAATTTATTGAAGCTATCCTTCCAAAAAGATTATCATCATAATATTTCATAAATTAACCACAAGTGAAAGTTTTGCTTTGTTTGAAATTACCATGAATTATTTCCTTTTCTTTTGTTGAAATAGGCCGTGTAAACCATGTAAAAAGTATCCATCTCTTACCTATCTCTTTCCTTTCTAGTCCTTGTTACTTCAAACAATGTACTTTTATACAAATTTTTGGGAGTTGGATAATTTATGGAAATTTAATGGAAATTGCTCCAAAATTAAAATATAGAAATTCATATTATGTGGGCAACCTAATTCACAACCCAATTACAATCTGGAATATCTTTACACTTTACCAACTTCTTCAAATAGAGATTCAAGACTGATTTTAAATTTCCAGATCAGGTTGTACATTCTATTTCTATTTTGTTAATATCCTAAAAACAACCTTAGTCTACCCTACCTAGGTCATGATCCGTATCTACTCCATAAAATTTTATAAAATCATAACTTTCACACACAAAATAAAATATCTATATACAAATAAACTTATTTAAAAATAAGCATTTATTACTTCATTTCTTGCAATACTTAAAACATGAAGTATCAAATTCAATATCTCTCTCTTTGAAAATTTAATAAAAAACCTTTGTCAAATATTCAAAATTACTTAGTTCCCAAATATGAATATAAAAATCTCCATTTTAAAAACTTTTCTTATCAAAACTTTTTCCCTTAAAAGTTAGTCTTTCTAATTTATGGCATTCAAAAATTTCTTGGTTTTTCAAAAGGGAACTTATGAAAAACTTTCCTTTTAAATAACTCACTAAAGTAAGAATTTACTCCTTTTTGAAAATAGGACTTTTTTTTCCACAAAAGATTCAAAACTTAATTTACTTTCCAAAATAATATGTTAGACCATTTTTTCTTCAAAAAGTTTCCTAGCTACAAGAATTATCGTTTACAAAATAGAAACTTTTCTGCAATCATCATTTCAAAATAACAGTTATTTCCTTCTAAAGCATACAATAATATTTATTACCTTGTCAATCAAAATATACTGCTATTTGATGAAATATATCTCGTAACTTTTCTTAAAATCTCTTACAACACTTTTCTTTACCAAATCCAATATTATTATTATTCAAATAACTTTTGTATTCAAATTAGGAAAAACTTATAAATTCTCATCTTTACATAAATGCTTCTACTTATACAAAAACGTCTAACTTATTTATCAATCATCATTTAAATCCAATCATTGGTCAAGGATACCTTTTATAACTTTATACAATAAAAAAATTAATCATCTACCATAATTCACAATTCTATTATTACCTAAATTCCAGCCATTATTCTCTTCATCACCTTATATGGGAATGCTCTCTTTCCTATACTATCAGACATTCCTTTCTTTCTATTTTCTATTTCTCTATCCCAAATTAGGTGTTATTTTTATCTATAAACCCCTAAAAAGAGTTCTAAAGAAAGAATTTTTTGGTTTACAAATAAGAAAAAATAGAAGGATCAAAGAACCAAAAATTGAAATCTTTTTAACCAAATTAAAAAGGTTAAAAAATGAAAACTTTTCAAGTCCTTAATTTACAATTAAATCCACCCACCATTTTGTCTTAAAGAAATTCGCCGCTTTTAAAAATTGCATTACCTTTTCAAACTTTTCTAAAACTAATGGTGGTATATTTCCAAAGCTGTCTAAAACCATTTTTATATTTTCAAAATTTTCCAACTTATACTGTAACAACCCGAATTTCAGTGGGTCCGGATTTTTCGCAAAAATGCTAAAACCCAAATCCACTGAAGCCCGAGTTGGGTGTCTGGTATCCTGCAAATAGGAAAAGATAAATATATCAGAGCTCAAATAAATATCTCACAGCGGAACTGAGTAAAATATTGTAATAAGTAAATACTCACCATGGTAATAACACTTTCTAAACAAGTGTCTCAAAGCTGAAAAATCTCTGCCATCTATCTAACCTGTGGGATGAAATGAGGAGGGAGTCAGAACTAAAGTTCTGGTGAATGGACAAATTATACACTTCTAAGAATAATTCTACATATATTGTTCTATTTCCATTTTCTGTTATATTAGGTTTATTGGATTTATAATACACTCGCATCTGTGCGTGAATCATACCCATCTACTCCCTAATAGATTAAGACCTAATAAACAATATATATGTAGCTACATGCCCAAAGACCGCATCCGCCCTAGGTACTACCCATAGTACCTTCCGTATCCTCCTCGAAAAGGACTCCATCGTCTCCCTACTAGAGCGTACTATAACTACATCTGTAAAGGACAGCTTCGTGAGGCCTATAATATAGATGTTCCGTCGTCTACTATGAAAACGTGAAACTGCATCTGCACTAGCTTATACTAGTGCTCAGACATCCACAATGTACCACCTAGTGTGTACCTTGAGGACTACATGTAATCGTTCTGTTTACTCCCTGAATTTCGCCAACAAGGTCAACCTTGTATGGAACTCGGTCGGGGATTTTCTATATCTGTAAAGGTATGCTTCGTTAGGCCTACAATACATATATTCTACTTGGTCTGTCTCTTTACTCATCGTGACTATGCCCCATGCAGCCCCCCTCCTCAACTAGTTGAAAGACCTTTCAAGAGCTAAGTGGCTATCCCCTACTGCAAATAGTCTAAACATCCAATTGGCTGTACCCCTCATCCAATGTCTCGATAGTGCAAGAATCGTTGGCCTGTTGGTTTAACCCTAGTCTTTCTCAACCTCACTCTGACTGATGATGGCCGATATCTGCATGCGACTATCCTTATGGGTACTGCCCACTATACCTTACTCGCAAACTAGAGTAAGGTGTTATACGAATATCCTACTCCATCATCAACCTTTTGACTGCCTACAAAGGTCAACTTCGTTAGGCCTGCAATGCAAAAGCAATCAAGGCATACTCTCTTGATGGAACACCTATAGACCTGCCTCCGGGGGTGCAGCTTCGTTAGGCCTATCTTAGAGTATCCTCACGTCCCGTTGAAGTCTCGTACTTCCTTCTAGCCCAAAATAACTAAGTTGGACGTGCTCTTTCTATACTAAAAATCTGCGATGAACTACTTCGTTAGGCTCTTTATCCAGATTCTCTTTGGGCTACTCCAAACGCACCTTACCATTTTATTAGAACCTACGTCTAATCTTTTATTATGAGTTTAGTTAACTTTTCTTATTCTATTGGCTACTTATTTACCCTAATCAGCATGTCCAGCCCCACCCACGTGTGAGACCATTAGTACTAGACCTGAAAGGGAATGCTGCCCATACGGGCCACTGCTATTTTTTTTCTTATTAACTTAATCCAAGAACTAAGTTTGATAAAATAAGGCTGTGACGCCCCACCTCTATACCCACGCTAGCCAAGAACACTACGGTGTAATGCTGTCAACTAGCATGGAGAATAAGGCTGTTGAGGAGCGACCATCCATGTAACTTCTTTGAGCGAGCACCGATATGTCAGATAGTATAGCATGAACTTCATTTAAGGAGGAAATCCGACATACTGATACAAACCCAAAGCTATCACACGGTGGCTATATAAAATCTTCGGAAATAAATATAGAAATAAACGTAACACAAATCAGTCACAGACAATTCATATCACAAAGGCGGAATAAGATATGAATATTACACCTAAAAGTGTATATCAGAGTAGTGGTCGAATAAGATCCACAATAACACAAAAGAATAGATACAAGTGCAAGACAATAGAATATGTATACATCAAGGAGTCTAATCTCAAATGTATACAACAAAAACTACTAAACTAGAGTAGTTAGCCAAAAGTCAGATGATGGTTCCAGATAGGAAGTCATGAGGAAGCACCTGTAAAATCTCAGTCTGACCCGAGTATTATTTAAGAAGAAAATAATAAACGGATCAGTCTAATAATAATTATCAGATAAAATGAGATATAAGAAGAGATATGACAAAAACGTATGATAACCATAAAGCCATACTATGATAAGTATCTAATCGAAAATCAATCCAGAGATTAATCAATATCACAAGAATCTTCTCAAAGATTAAAAGAATGTCATATTCTTAATTTAATTCACCAAGCCACAATAAATGACATACATATCAATGCCAACTGAACAAGGTGGTGAAACATAAATCCCAGAAATCAATAAATTAGAAATCCAGAAATCACAAGAAAGAGGATGGCCAATCCCATAAACTGAACATCGACGCACCTAGAAAGGTTCGCCCCATGTAAAGTCTAGCATCGATACACCTAGAAAGACGTACCCCATGCAAAGTCGAACATCGACGCACCTAGAAAGATACGACCCATGCTCTAGCATCGACGCACCTAGAAAGATACGCCCCATGCATAAATAAACATCGACGCAACTAGAAAGATATGTAATGTCTAACATCGATGCACCTAGAAAGATACAACTCATGCAAAGTCGAACATCGACGCACCTAGAAAGATACGACCCATGCTCTAGCATCGACGCACCTAGAAAGATACGCCCCATGCATAAATAAACATCGATGCAACTAGAAAGATACGACCCATGCATAGATAAACATCGAAGCAACTAGAAAGATACGCCCCATGTAATGTCTAACATCGATGCACCTAGAAAGATACAACCCATGCAAAGTCGAACATCGACGCGCCTAGAAAGATACGACCCATGCATAGACGAACATCGACGCACCTAAATAGATACGCCCCATGCCCCGACTTATTGAGCCGATTGCTCCATGAAGTAAATAAACATCGACGCACCAAAATAGGTACGACCCATGCGAGAAATAAACATCGACGCACCTAAATAGATACGACCCATGCGAGAAGTGAGACGAAGCTCAATAAAACGAGGAACAGTCCTCCACGTGGACAAAGAGACATCGCACATTGATAGTCTAAACCATAAAATGATCGTCATCGATCATAAAGAAGTGTCGATTACACTAAGCTAGTAAATATAAGAGTTTAGCTTCATGTCCCATAACCACTTGCTTAACTCAAATATTTACGAACAGATTGTAGATCTGCACTAGAAAATTGTCACAAGAGTTTCAATCGAACAAGTCCATAAATTAACCGACGAAGTAAACGCAAGCGTTTCATACCACTTGTTTTGCTAAGCCGTTTAATTAGATTTTCTCATACGAATGACGTAAAGGTTTGTATATACTAATAGATTGGAAAACAGTTTAAGAAACAAGCTTTGTAATTAAAATAGTGCCAAAATCGTTTTGACGAAAGAGTTTTGATATTTACTACTAGTATAGAAAACCTTTATATTTTGAAGTGACAAATCATAGAAGTGATTGTAGAAACAATCAATCATAAAAATTCACGTTCAAAGACGTGAGTAAACTCCAAAGAAATCAATCCCAAAACCATCATAGTAGAAATTCTGATGAATGTTTTTCAGATAAGATCGCCTACGCAGAGGTGTACGGGGTTCGACCTGCCCGGTCAGGTCGCGGGGGTCCAGGGGGCAGCGCCCCGTCAAAACGGTACGACTTAGCGAAGACAAGAGAGGCGAGCGACATTCTTAGAAATCTCGAGAAGAAGTCATCAATGAAGAAAATAAATGATAACGACAAATAGGATCATCACTAATCGATTTAAATTGAGAATTCAATCCAAAAAGGCAAACTGGACTGAAACAGCAGGTTCAGTCGACTGAACAGAGTTTTCAGTCGACTGACCCTGTATCTGGAAATTTTCCAGGTTCAGGAACCTTTCTGTTTCCAGGTTCAGTCGACTGAACAGAGTTTTCAGTCGACTGAATCATGCCTGGAAACTTTCGGGTTCTAGGTTCAGTCGACTGAACAGAGAATTCAGTCGACTGAATCATGCCTGGGCTGTTTTTTAGCCTATACAAATGAAGGGCAAACTCTTCCAAAATGCAACCGGACGAACATTGGCTCTAAGGGATTATGCCAATCAGCAACCCGGCCCTATATGCTCCACGGTGCATCACCAAAAGCATGATCAAACATCCATAAAGAGATTTACACACTAATTTGACTTCAAAAACCAAAAATTGGAATATTCATAAAACCAATCCAAAACAAGAGAAAATGCACATGAAGAGGTGTTAGGAATTCATACCTAACAACCAAATATAATTATAGTCATAGATGTGAGATAAAAATCTCACCTTTATGCACAAGAACTAGAATGAAGAAGCTATAGAGCAATGGCAATGACAATCTCTCTTCAATCCCAACTCAACAAGCTTGATTCTAAACTAAAAAGAGAAACATTTCCTAAATTAGGTTTAGGAATTTCTGAAATTGATAAGAGAGTGAGTTGGGGAAGAAGAAGAGGAGACTTACCAAAGCTTCTTCTATTGATTTGGAGCTAGAACTTGATTTGTAGATGAAAACTAGGGTTTTAGAGTTTTAATTTCCCATTCCATTCACCATTAATCTCTTTAGAACTGAAATAAAGAGGAGGAGGGAGTGAATGAAGAGGGGGTTTCAGTTTGGAGTGTTAAGTTAAAACATAGGGCTGAACCAAACCCAAACCCAAAGTGAAAATGGTCAAATTTTTGACTAGCTCCAAACATATCGAAGTTTATACTCAAAAAGATCGCAAACGACATTTTGAACTCAATGGGGGTGGTCTCGAGTCCTAATTTGACCGTATGCAAAAAGTAGCGTTTTGGACATACATCCGACGAACGATGTTATATTTAAATAAAACATTTAAATATCAAATCGATAAATACGCGGGTTGTTACAAAGCCTCTTCTATTTCTTTGTTTTTAATTATAACCTACATGTTACAAGTATACTTGCAATTGTCACTTTTATATTCTTTTCTTTCTTTTATAACCTACATGTTATAAATGTAATTGCAAGTGTCTCTTTTCTATTCTAGTATGTCTTCTTTTATTATGATACTAAATTTTCTTTAGTTCTCTTATATTATATAACAATCTTAACTTGGGACTACGTCTAACTGTCATAAGTTATTTATCATAATAACTGCTTTACTTTTTACTCTACTATCTGTGCAATAAATGCAGATCTAGTCACATTTTCTGTTTATTGTTTCTAGTCTTGTCATATAATTAACTTAATTATTTCTTCTTCATTAATTTCTTTAATGCTTCATGTTAATCTCTTTTATTCTGGGAAGTAGTTCTATTCTATTTGGTTGGTTACAAAAACCGTACTAAAAATCCATTTCCATATTTTAATACTAAATAATAATATAAACAATAACTCGTAACTGCAAGATATTTCTTTTATTGTTTCTTTAATTGTTGGGTAATGCAAAATATAGTAATATCTCTATTTTGCACTAATTCCATTTTTCTTGCTTTTATTCTTGCAATTACGTTTATCATTATTCTTACAATATTAAACTATGGAAATATATTCCCTTTTCTAAACCAACCAACTAATCTATCACTAACTTCCAAATCAAGTTATTATATTTTCCCCTTTTTAATTCATTTCTCCTATTTTAACATAATTTACTGTAAATTTCTCACTTTTAGGCTTATGCCTTTCTCTACAACTTCTAAGCCTAATATTACTTATATTTAATTGGGTTTCTTTTCTTTTCTTTTTTCATATAAATAACATTTAAATATAAGTACTCTTTTCTTACAAAATTTACAGTTTTAACATAACTAGCTAGTAGAACCAATTACGGAAATTAGTCCAATGCTGAATTAAATATTTAACGGGAATCTAACGATATTATAAATCATAGACATAAAAGAGATATAATTTAAATCCATTCACCTGTCGTCCTTAGCTTTAATCCATGGCCTTCCTGGATCCACTTCTAAGGCGTCTAATATTTTTATTAAAAAGATATTCTCCCTAGAAATATTTTCTATTTAGGGTTCAGCCTCACGCAATGAACCCAATTGGAAGAAAATCTTATTGTGAGGAAATAGCTAGGCCTAGGGTTCTATTTATAGTGAATCTTAGGATCTCAGGCCATCGGATTTTAGGATTGAATCTGGTGCAACCACGTCACAAGCTTATTATGAATCGTTGGATCCAGAAAACAATGCTCGAGATTGCATAAAAATCAAATTATAAACACGTCCCTTAACGATTTCTCGTCTAGGGCAAAACACAGGTCGACCAGTGTGCTTTGCGGGTAGACCTATGGGTCGACCAGTGGGGTCCTACTCTTTTTGTTTAATTGTTTATATATTTATATAATTCTAATTTCTTATTCTTCTCGTAACTTCTTCATATTAACTCAGATTTCGACAAGTTATATATGGAAATTGATCAAAAAATCACCACGAACACAATGGTATAAGTTTCGAGTCTATATTCTAACAATTCCAAAAATGCTTATTTTCACCGTTTATCGTTATTTGACTATTTAATTATCTAAAAATGTGGGGTGTTACATATACAGCCTCTAAGAAGTTCTAGAGGGAGGAGCTTTCAAATTTATTGCATAGGAAATATAACATAGAAAAATACAAAAACAAGGGATTTGAAAGCTTTTCTAATCCAATCAAATACTTAATTAGGAACACTACTACAAAACAGGCCATTTGCATCGCCTCATTTGAATCGGTTGAAGTAAAAGCTGATGCAAATAGAACTATTTGCATCAATTCTGTCTTAATAACCGATGCAATTGGTACGTAGAAAGCAATAGGTAATAAAAAATCAAATTTGCATCAGTTGTCCCCAATAACCGATGCAAATACGTCGATGCAAATAGTTGTAGTTGCATCGGTTTTAAAGTCAATCGATGCGACTAAATTAATTTGCATCCCTCTCATTATGCACTTTCGTTAATTCCCGCCATCCCAATTTTTTCTGCCGCCTCTTATTTTCCCTTTCGTTTCCAGTATTTCACCTGCCTCCATAAAAAAACCCTAGACCTTAACCAAATCCATGATTTAATCAATCAAATTCCTCTCCCATTTTCTCCTTCACCTTCTTCTCCTCTCTCTCATCCTAAACCCTAATTTCCTCTAATTAGAAGAAAAAACCCAACGAAGGTAAGAGAGAAAAAACCCTAATTTCTTCTAATTCGTTTCCAGTATTGCGGTGGCGATTAGTTCAGGAGGCAGGCAATTTTGGAGGAAGTGCAATGGTGTTGTGGTGATGCTCGAGAGTCTGGATTAAAGGTGAAAGGGTTGGGTTCGCGACGTCTTTTAGGTCTGCACATAATTTCTCATCATATACTTGAATGCCACCAAAGTAAATTCCAATTGAGTTTAATATTGGTTGTAGTTTGAAGATCTGAAAGCATCGTAAACCAATTCCTCCCTCACAATTAGGTCTGCACATAATGTCCTAAGCAATTTTATGAGTCTTTCCCACCAAGAAAAGTTAGCACACAATGATTCGATCTTAGTGATAATTGAGGAAGGTAAATGATAAATAAGAAGCCAATAAATCAAAATAGAAGTGATAACACTTTTGATCAATTGAGCCCTTCCAGCTATCGATAAAAGGTTACTGTCCTAACTATGTAATTTAGAAGTGATTCTTTGCAATAATGGGGAACAACTGGATGTTGTAACATAATCAAAGGATACTGGAACCCTTAAATATTTAATAGGAAGAATATCTTCAAGCATATCTGGTTCTTGAGTAATATCATTCCTATTAGTAACTGCTGAACTATAATAAACCTCAAATTTCAACTAGTTCACCTTCAATCCAGTTGTTTACTCAAGATCGTCAAAAATTTGTTTGATATGCCTTGCATTAGTTACAGTAGCTTCTAGGAAAATCATCACATCATCAGCATAAAGTAAGTGTAACTCTATTGGTTGCATTTTAGATATATGGTTTAACAGCCCTAATGTTACACTATCTTCCATTTTAAGTGAGAATCATTCCATAGCAACATAAAACAAGTAAGGAGATAGAGGGCCCCCTTGCTTCAAACCCTTATTAGTTTCAATAAAACCATGGGGAATACCTTTAACCAAAATAGAAAAATAATATTTGATATCTTTTTCTCCCCTCCACCATAGATTTTTAGTGTCACAAGCAGGGGAACTTGGAAGGATGATATATTTTTTAGGAAGAGAGAAAAATGGGAAAGGGAAAAAATAATGGGAAAGTGAGTATGTATTAATGTGTGTGTGTATGAGGATCCTTATCAAAAGAAGGCATGTGAGAGCCATAATGTTTATGCGACTTGGAGAGTTAACTGCCAAATTGATAGTGTTTATTAATTGGTCAGGCTGATGTTTTCGCTTTGGATTTTCCCGCTTTGTTGCTATTGTTGTTCAAGACTGGTCCACTGATGATGTCTAATATGAGGTGTATAATGCATAAGGCATGGTCAGAAGTTGAGTTCTTTGGACCAAAATGTGTGATGTTTTATTGACGCGTTAAGTCAGTTTTATAACACAGTGTGATGTTTTCTTGACATGTTAAGTCGGTGTTGTAGTCCATTTTTCCCGAGGTTTACGAACAGTATATGGTTTACCTGGTGTCCAAAATCAAGGGATGACTGAGAATAAGATCCCAACCCGACTTTACAACTAATAAAACCTAATTGGTGGCAGATTGATGAAGGTTGTCTTGGAATCAAGATGCAAATTAAAATCATATTCATATATTCATCTCATCTTGAGCTGGAATTTTCTCTTTGGATGGAATTTGTTCCATCCACAACTTGTTTTTTTAATTCCTTTTTTTTCCTAGCACTGTCAGTCATGCCTCCTTTTTTCACCACTTGCATTTTACTACCATTTACCCCTTTGTTTCCCCTTTAAATCTTCAATACGCCCACTGATAAATATGTGTCAACAGCAGGACATGATTCTTTTTCTTAACTTTATTTGCTTCATGTGAATCTGTGTGAGTTGCAGTAATCAAATCAATATGTATGTTTCAGATTATTTTTACAGAGAAAAAGATTGGTAGTGTTTAGAGGTAGCAGTTGGAAGATGGGGAGCACAGATATTAGTTACGCATGTCTGTCCCTTTTTTTTCCTTTCTTTTTCTCTATAATCAATGAGCCCTTCATCTTCATTTACGCGTCAAAAAAACTCTATATTGACCATGATTTACACAGGAGTAAATCTACTTGACATATACTAGTATAAACTTAATACAGAAAAATAATGCTATAGAATAAAATACCAATTGCTTGAATTTCAATTTGGTTAACTAATGTATCAATAATTCTTTTATTTTATAACGCAGACAACAGTTTTAGGTGCTAGTTTCATAATTGTAGATAGTATCTGCATACACATACAAATATACAGTCACATACACTGATAACGGGTAGAGCACTGAGAAACAATTCACAGTTTATTTTCTTGAAGCCTTGTAGGGGGCAGGTGATGAAACCCACACATGTCTTTATGCTTGCGTCTCCTTTGTCTCTTTATTTTCACATAATGAATGTCATATATTTATTATATGTATATGTGTACCTCCATGAATGATTTTACATGCACTAACAGTATATATTATGCAGGTTTTTACACAGACCAGAATGAGTTGAATAGTAACAGTAGCAACTTTCTCTTTACCCATCTGATGATATGCATGGAGTTCTGTACTATGAGTCATGTTCTCTTGTACATACCTTGAACTTGAAATATTTACAACGACGACAAATTCACACTTACAAACACTGATTGAAGAATAAGAGTAAAGCAAAAGCAGAGGATACAAGTGATTCCCAAATGCATTTAAAATTGGCGCGACAATAATAAATATTGGCCCCTAACTTGCATTCATAGCAGTTAGCGACTTAACAAGAAATCTCTATCTATATTCTTGAATTGATGAAGCAAATCAGATATTTTTCTTGGAGAAATTATTCCTAAATCCTAATGGTTGATGCAAGAACATTTAAAGATAGCTTGTAAAAATTGAAACGTCCAAATCGGAAGCTCTGTCCATGTGAGTATATTAATCATCAATATGAAGCAACAACATTGTTACATGATTCCAGTTGATATTGAACCTGATTCCTCAAAAATATTGCCCCACGATACTAAATTCACTCATTATTGAGTCCTAACTATGACCGTTTCTGGTTGCGGGTTGTGCTCTGAGATGAAGTGATGGGTTTATATGTAGTATTTAACAGTGGAGCTCGTCGAAGAAGGTGGAAGGATGTGTGCAGGGAAGGACTGTGGTCAGCGATGGTGAAGGTTGTGATGGATGATATGCATGGGAGATGCGTGCACTTTGGTAGGAGTGAGGAGTAGGGGTTGGCAGTAGTGTAGTTGTTGATGGATTGTATGAAGCAATGTAGCAATCGGAAGATGTAATTGGGTTGGTCGTAATGAGGAGCAGAACTGTGTTGTATGGGTAGGGTGGTTTGTATTGGATGACTGGAATTTGTTGGTAATGAAGAAGAGTAGACTGTAGTCAGGTATGTGATATGGTGATAGTGTATTGTGGTTGTTTGTATTGATGGATTGATAGCACTGAATTGGAATACAGTTGCTATTGTGATATGCAATAAGTATCTGAAGGAGAAGATGGAATGGATAGGTTGTTGAATGAGTTGATGTAGTTGCTACTGTGGTAACTGTCAGAGAGATAATAACAAGAAACATTTCGTCTTTTAACTAATCCCAATGTTGCTTGAAAAAATTAGAGGAGAAACCATCCGGTCCTTGACTTTTAGCTTCATGAATAGAGAATAAAGCTCCTGTAATTTCTTCAAGGCTAATTTTAGAAGATAGATATGCTTTTCCATAAGAATTAATAATCATTCTTTGTTCAACTGGTAGGAATACTGCAACATTATAACAGAGGTAATAACATAGGTAATACTGCAACATAGAGGTAATAACAGAGGTAATACGGTTCATGCAATATATTCAAACTGTTGACATTCTTTCAGTGCAATTTCCGTGTGTTAGTCATTGATTCATTGTAGATTTTGTTTCTTCCTATGTTGTTTCTATGAACAAGTCTTAGACTATTTTCTGTCTTCTATATCCGGTGATTACTGGTTTCCCTATATTTAACAATCACAGTAGATATGTCTTTTTTATCTTATTTCCTGGCTATTGATATCGTTTCTTCTGTTGCAAGGTTGATATCTGATCCTTTGATCTTCACTCCTGGGATAACCAAATGATTATATGGTTAGTAAAATATCATTTCTTTTACTGCTGTTTACGCTTTTTTTGTCGTATATAGTAGGTGATATTCTTAGAAATTGGCTGTTATATGATATTTAATCCTTTTCATTTTTCTCCATGATTGTGCGTTAAATGTCGAATGATAATACTCTTAAGTCAATTCTAAACAACGATTTTCTGTCTACATATTTATAATTAATCCACCCTTATGTGAACTATGATAGTCTTGTTTGCTTTTTCAAATCAGCCATTTTACATTCTGCCATGTATTCAGTGTTTACACAATTATTTCATATATAAATTATAAACAATGTACACCGATAAATAATATCTCTTTCTATGTACTTGGTATAATCAGCAAGGACACCATATTCGTATTTGAAGTAATCAAACAAGGACTCTTGTCTATGCTCAAGTATTACAATGTGATCCTCTATTCCATTAAGATCAGTTTGCTGTTTAGAAAGATCATTTGCACACCTTAAAAAGAACAACTTACCAGCATATTAGTTTAGTATTCATAAATCTTTGGATTCATATTTTTCAGTCGTTATAGATGTTATTATATACAATGTTGCTACAATTAATTTGTTAACAGAGTTTGGCAGACTAAATGAAATATTGATATATCATATTAATTTCCATTTTTTTTCCTTTTCATTACAGAAAAAGGAGTAATTTTAAGGATCAGAGATTGGATATTATTGGTACAGATTGTCTCCCAGCTCACCGTGGTATAACAACAGTAAGAGCCAATAATGACTGCCGTTTCTCAACTGATTATGTTCTTTGTGTTTGTGTTTTGACATGGAACATGAATGGAATTTGCTATTTCATAAGAAATCTGCGCATATGTTATCTACTTTGTTCAGCACTAATACTGATAGATGATAAATTAATAACTAATTCATAACTATTGGCATGATTGTGCTATGTATAAGTCCTGCTCTTCCCATAGTTGATAGTAGACCATGTATAACTACAAACAATACTACTAGATCATCAAAGATAATAATTAAATAACTCATTTTTTGGGTTTGTATTCTGCAGGATCATTCTGCATATGCAGATTTCATCACGTAAGGAGTGACATAAGGATTGCACAGCTCAACTTCAGGTAGCTCAAGTACAATATAGGATGAAGGTTTGTGCATTTGAAGACCATCTTCTGCTTAATTTATCCACTGTCAACGATACATTCTCTTCTCTGTATATATGTATTTTTGTGTGTCTACATATAACACGCTACATTTATTTTTTACTACTGACTGTCTGATTATGTATTGTGGAATTTATTTATGTTTTTCATTCTTTTGTAGAATTATTAAAGCTGATTATGTATTTGCCATCAAATTTAATTTTGAATGATTGTAATATTGCATGCAGTAATTGTTTGTTATAATTAATAATATATATAGTCTATTTGAGTACTGTAATAATGGTTTATGAGAATGGATTTTTTTCATCAGGTATAAATAGCTGATGCAATAGAGGGATTAGTTTGCATCGGTTTTCAACAACAACCTATGCAACAAATTCTTTTGTTGCATCGGTTTTCATTACAACCGATGCAACATGGGGGCTGTGTCCAAGCAACCAACCAGGATATTTTGCATCAGTTGTTAGCAAAAACCGATGCAAAAAGGACCTTTTTGCATCGGTTTCAGAACTAATGCAAAAGTGTTAAGCCTGTTGCATCGGTTGCATATGCATCGGCTGTTGAACTGATGCAAAAGGGGGGTAAACAACCGATGCAAATGGCCTGTTTTATAGTAGTGGAAGTTAATAAATGGAAACTTTTTTTCAACTTCTCAACTCACCAAATTTTTTAACTAAAATCACCTACAAAAAATGTTTCACCATCCTTTTTAAATTTACAACCTCTTTTCAAACTTTTTACAAAAAAACGGTGGTATAATTTAAAAGTCATCTAAAATATCTTTTTATCAAAAAAATTAACTTATAAGATTTTCATTTCAAAATCTTTGAAAGGCACTTTCAAAATTTTCAAGGGGTTTTCAAAGAAACCTTTTTATCCAATTATGTCCCAAAAGGTATGATTAAAATTTGTTCTTTCTTTTAAACCTTTGTACTCTACCCTTTAAAAATCTAATTTCCTTCTTGTGCTGATAAATGTATTCCTTCTTACGGAAGTTTGCTCCTTACCTTACTTCCATATTTTATTAATACATAACACCTTCATTCGTTATCTCCATAAATATTAATTTGTCCAAATTAATTGTCAGCCTAACAGATGTTTCCTTAAGGTCACTTATTTCCTATCAACATTTCCATCTATGTTTCGTATCCCTCTTACCTTAATACTTATAGAGCTTACGATGATAAGGAAGTCTTGGTCCTAGAAAGAAGTATAAATTTATTTCTATTTATTTTCGAACTCATAGTTGCTTCATCCATCCTTCGGAATATGGTAGCAGCTACTTCTATAGAAGGAATTTATAGAGTTAAGCATAAATTCAAAATAAGTGTATATATATATAGCATGAGTTTTCGAAAAATCTTTTGAAAAACCTTTTTTCAAAAATAACAAGTATGCCACTCATACGCATAGCATACTTTCCCCATTGACCGGTAACCTAGGCTCTGATACCAAATGTAACAACCCACCCCGGAACAGGCCTAAATTTCGACCCAAAAAAGACCCATTGAAACTTAGATCCATTCTAAGGTAAGTTGTTGGTAGAACTAAGAAATTAACAGTATAGAGCCATAATTAAACTTTCAGAACTCATAGCGGATGGAACAATAACAAAGTGTACCCATTTATTTCAAAACCATAAAAATGTCATAATACAAATTTCATTAAAATTGTAACATAATATCCATTACAACAATTGTCTAAATAAATAGGTAGACATAAAAGTAAGTAATAATAAAAAATACTACCACAAGCCAAGCTTCTCCATCTCTAAGCATCCTCACCGCCATCACTCCGTCCTTAACCTGTATTGTAATGAGGAGGGAGTCAGAACAACAATTGTTTGGTGAATAAAAACCTTGAGTCCTACCTTTTCAGTACTTGGGCAGTATATTTCAAAATAAGAATATGTCTACGAACATAAAACTAATAAAAATCATTTAATACTTCTTTATAAGGAAAGGAGGCGGATTCAACCACTTAATACATTCCATTTCCAGAAGTAGGTTTCCAGAATTCTATATCTCAATCATTCGTCATAAATAGCTAATAATGTAAGAGATGGTACTCAAACCACTTAATACTTCCAAGTGGAAAATTGGCAGAATCTGGTCATTTAAGACCTTAATTAAGGCTGACCTCATCATTTAAGACCTATTTCTAGAAGTGTGCTCCTCAATGGTACTATTTAGCAAACATCATATGGAATCTCATAGGACAATTAATACTTCCAAGTGGAAAATAGGCAGACTCTGGTCATTTAAGAGCTTAATTAAGGAAGACCCTATCATTTAAGACCTATTTCCAAAAGTAGACCCCTATAGACATACCACCTAACATGTCCCCTTACCCATTGTATACTTCATCTGGGGAAAAGAGGCAGGTCCGACCACTTAATACCTCAAAACCCCGAAGCAGGCTCTTCGTCTTATAGCCCATACTCATAATGAAATCTCATATTGGTCCGCTATTCTTAGGAACTGGTTGCCATATTAGCTAGGTAGATTTCCCCTATAGAATTTGGGACCAACTCGCGTCTTACAAATATTTATCATAAGGATATCTCACATCAATAAAAGTGTACACAACTGTTGGTAGCCTTAAAGTGAAGGGCAAATTTTCGTATGCCCATGACTTAGCCACAAATCAATTACTCTCCACACACACACACACTCTCTCTCTCTCTCTCATCTCACCATTTCATAAATAAGGCCTTGTAAGGAATTTTCCTTATTACACCTTAAAATAACAATTAGGCTATAAGAGTTTCCTCTTATTTTCACCTAACAATCAATTACCTTCTTAATGGGGAAATAAATGAAAATAAATGCCTAATTAACTATGTTATATACACAGTAATTATACGTTATTGACGCAAATAGAGATAAATAAAGATTCGTGCCTAATAAGTTCTAAATGCATGGATTTTACGCTCTAAACTAGCGTTATTATCAATTTCCTAACCAAATATTATTACAAGTCCTTTTTCTTCAAATTCCCAAGATTTTATAGGAGTTTAAAATCCAAAAAAGGGAATAAATATTCATAACTAAACTGCAATAAAAGACTTGTAAATAAAATATAAACTCGATTTATTACGCCAATTCAATGAAATACCTTAAATAATAAGAATTGCAATCTAAACCCCGTATTCTATTCAACTCCTCTTTTACAAAGAAGTAGATAAGAATAAGTAGTGCAAACTACTAATATAATTTGCAATCTAAACCTCTTATTTTATTGAAGAATCACAGTTTGACCCAACAAAGAAGGAGAAGTGGAATAGACTATGAAATTATCAAAAATTGCATAAACGAATAAATTCCATCATATTAATGTAAATAATTAGGAATCTCAATATAGAATTGACATATCGAAATAAAAAGGAATTTTGAGGGATTTTATCTATCATATTTTTGGAATCCCAAAATCCCTGATGCATATTCAAATCCAAAAAGAAACACACTAAACAATTACTGAAAAGAAATACTAGGTTTCCACTCATAGAATAGCCTTAGCTTCGCCTTCCTTGGATTTGCATGCCTTACAATCTCTTTTAGAATCTCTCTCTTTTGATATATACAGACAAAATAGGGAAGAGGCATATATATTTATTAGGTTTAGAATAGTCGAAGGAGATAGAATAAGAATAGATTGGAGGAAGAAGAAATAAATAGAATTTAGATGGATTCTTACCTGAATTCTCTACGCAGTTTCTGAATCTAATTTGGAGAGAGATAACAATGGTTGAGTTTCGTCGTATTCCCCAAAATAATATAAAGAAAAGTAGAGAGGGTTGGGTTCTATATATAGGGGTTGAAACACACTAGAACCGTAGGACGAAAGTGGGTAGGAAATGGGTAAATATGGAGTGTACAACTGCATAGAACATAGCTTCAAACCCTAGCCGCCACTGGCAACTTTTGTTTCCAAGTGCTCGACCGCCTTTAGGCGACTGGTCAACCAGTTGACCTATATAGGTCGGCTGCTCCTCTATTTTGGGGAACGCTTATTTATTTACATTGCAAGGTTATTTTATTCCCTAATTAACTTTTGAACATTAAATGTTAATTAAACATTTACTTAGCCCTTAAGCTAATTTTTAAAATTTAAACCTTAAATTTGATTCCTAATTTGAATTTGAATTCAAACTAGATTAATTTAAATCTGGAAACTTCAAATGCTCGTAATTTCTTTGCTTGTGCTTCGTTTTCAACATGTTATATATGGAAACATATCAGAATTTCTCCACGAACTCAATGGAATAACTTTATGGTCAAATTACTAACTTTTATAAAATTCCCGTATTCAACGTTATCATATTTAATTCAATTTGTTCCATATTTAATTATGGTTCATTTACGATGTATTATAAGTACAATCTTAAGCAGTCTTGGTTTCTTTAGTTTATAACTCCAAGGTACAACCTAATTAGTTTCGTTTCATTTTCTTAAGTTTGAACCCCGTAAGAGAGTTATATCCACTCTCGTGAAAGAGTACAGTCCACTCGGATGTCCTACATCCCTTAGAAATTTGAATGCCACTCCCTACCTTCCTAAGGTAGTGCATACGAGTGGGCATCCCCACTTGGCACTAATAGCCCTTCCAAACCCGCATTATTTTGTAGGTTTTAATTCTTCCTTTAGTTATCTTTAGATCCCCAAGCTTTACCAGATTATTTATTTATTAGGCTTTAGTTGAATACACTGGTTACGGCGTAATACAACCCTGCCTTTAATCGTATCGCGATGCACTTCCTTTCTGTGTCGTTTGACTTTCGGCCTTCTACACCATTACTCATATTGCATCACATTTCCTTCCTGTACCTTTCTACTTTTGGCCTTCTATGTCATTACTCATATTGCGGCTCAGTTTCTTCATGCCCTCACTCATATTGTGAGCAGCTCTCCTATAGTATCTTTGGTTTTCAGCGCAGTTTCGTTCTACGCCTTTCGACTTTTGGCTTTTACCAATATGTTTTCATTTAATGTAGTACTCTAATATGCAATATTGACTCTCCCCAAAAGTTAATAAGATCCTGTAAAAAATTCAATACCTTCGGCTATGGGAAATTATTTTATTTTCTTAAGGTTAGGCCGCCACCGTAGCTCCGCAACAGACAAAGTCTGATACATCTGTTCAACATTTATATGTGTTTTTATCTGGTAAGTTCAAACTCCACTTTTAGTTAGTGACAGTTTCATTTTATATCCCTTTCAACATTTATATGGGATCCTGTCCCCTAACCATTTAATATTAATTTCAAAATGTTCATGTATGTAATATGTTCCATTCCTTTACACTTGCCTTCGGTCTGTACAGTTTTAACTTAGGTGATGATAAATTTTGGCCAATAAATACTTATAAATTTATATAAAAATTATGAATAATTACCTTAACATGATTTACTTATATTCCTCATGTTAAATCATTTTCTCTTATATATTCACTATGTATTTTCCTTCAAAAAGTCATAATTAATAATTTTAACGTAGGAAAATTCTATAATTTAAAACCCATTTCTAAAATTACGATTAAAACGTCATATCAAAATTTCATACCATTTGGAAATCATTAGATTAGGGAAACACATCTAAATATCCCACATTTAATTATTTTCCCCAAAACATTCATTAAATAATCATTCATTTACACAATAATTCATATGAACATCACCATTAATGTGCTTGTAACGATGCGGAATTTCGGATACTTCGTATTTAAATATCTTAATTATTTAAATATTTGAATATTTGATTAAATTTTAGTAAAAGTATTTAATAAGAATTTTAACCTCCTTTTAAATCATACGTAATGATGGTAAACTTGTTTTGGAAAAATGTTTACAAAAATATATTCTTTGGAAAAATATCGATAATATGACCGAAAATCATTTTATCGATAAACAACTATTTTCTCAATGGAAGTTGTTCAAACTTTTTGCAAATGTATAATTAATCATTAAGGAGATAATTAGCAATTAAACTATTTTCATGTTAATGGTTAATTAAGTAGGAAAATGAGCAAATAAGGAAAATGAGCAAAAATGGAAATAATTAACTGTTAAGCTAATATTTAATGAACACGTTAGCCACTAATTAAACACTCTCCTCTTCATACAAGATTGGAAGCTTCTAGAAGCTTCCTATAGATAAGAGATATTATGAATGGGGTATAAAAGCAATTAGTCATAAAGGAGATATGACATAAAGTAGAAAATGAGCATAAATAGAAACTACTTAACACTTAAACAATTGTGACATAAAGTTATCATGTGAGAGGAGGCTCCTTTGTGACCTTCCATGAGAGATGGAAGGTGGTAATTACCCCTTTCCCAAACCTATATAAGAGAGTGCACACCCTTAGTTAACATTCAAAAAAATTCCTAAGCAAATGTAAGCTTTTCTAATGGCATCTTCTTCCTCTCTTATGTTCTAAAAAGAAAGAGTTGCAAATCAACTCCAAATCACTTCAAACTTTGCCACAAGGCTTGGTAAAATATTAGACCCTTCCACCAAGACAAAACACAAAGAAGCAAATCCAAGCTCCCATAATCTATGGAGGCCGTGAGCTTTATGGGGTTTGTGAAGGCAAATGAGCAAGGTGAAAGCAAGGAAAAGAGGATTGAAGGAGGTGGTTGCAAGTGGGGTTAGGCTTTGGTTCTTGGATCTTGGTTTTGGTTGGATTAAAGGTGAGTTAACACCTCACTTTAAATGAAAAATATAACACATATATGTTGCATTTGGTTGTGTGAATGTTGTTTGGTTTTTTCTTAACTTATGTTGAAAACAATGGTTGTAACTTCTTACTTTAAAAGTAAAGTGACATATGTGATCCATGTACATGGACTTGAACAAACTTTGAATGGACATGTATGACATGTGACTAGACCTTGAAAACAAAGCACATAACGTTTAGTAGGGAACGAGCTCGACTATAGTTGAAAAGGAAGTGGTTTTATAGAGAAAAGGTAGCTATAAAAACACTTTGAAATAGCTAACTTGTGGGGTTTTTGTAGAATTTTGTAGAGAGATCCTCATGGCTTTCTTGCCTTGGATATGATGAATTATATGCATACTAGTTTGTGTAAGAAGATTGGGTGCTAAAAAGTTTGTTAACACCTTCAAAATCGATCAAACATTAAAGTATAAAAACCTGGAAATTCATTATTCATGTCACAGAACTTTCCCTAGCACTTATAAAGTGCTGTAGTAAACCAGTGGCTATTTTCATAGCAATTTTGAACTGTTGTAGCTTCTGTTTTGAACTAAAATCTACATTTATCCTTGAAACGTCTTTTAAGTGTTACAGAACTTTTCATAGCAATTTTTTACTACTGTAGAAACGGTTTTTACCCAAAATTATTCTAAAACCTTTTTAAACTATCTTTGCACTTTTCTATAGCATATAGTAAATGCTGTTTCCGTTTGAGGTTTTAAAACGGTTAAAAATGACTTTAAATTCCACTATTTCACTTCAATATTTCTGGTAGTCTTTTCTAACATATATTAGAGTACTTTAAAAGTGATTTGAAATTTTTATGAATTTTTAAGAATTAGTTATGAATTTATATAAGAAGATGGTTTTATGGGAAACACGGTTTTCTACGTTTTAAAACACAAAATGATTAATTTTAAGTAGTATTTTGTACGGATGTTTTGAAACCTATTACAAGTATTTTGAAGTAAAATATCTTATATAAATATCTTATATAAATATCTTGGAAAATATTTTAAATAAATATCTTGGAAATATCTTATGCAATTATCTTGCCTTTTAGATTGTTTTAAATTATAAAACAAAGGGTTAGAAAGGGGTTAGTAATTGCTTAATGGCAAGATAATTATTTAATTACTTATTTTAAAAGTAATTGATTATGCTTAACATTAACAAGCCGATGAAGTAATCTTATATATTTGTAAGAGTTAAGATTGATGTCGAGTAGGGACGGAGCAATAAAACTCTAACCTACCGGGCTTCCCTCTTAACCGATGAATAGGTAAGTGGAAAATGTCGGAAACATGTTAATTGAGTTGATTCCCTATTTTTTAAGGAAATTATTAATATTATACTTAACACTAAAAGCCAATGAGGTAGACTTATTTATTTGTGTGATTCAAGACCAAAGTGTCTAGGCAAGGCTTGGAACAATTAGTGCCCAAACTTACCTGGCTTCACTCTTAGGCGAGGAATAGTTAAGTTGGAATGTCAAAAATGAGTTAAGCATACGAATCATGATTTGTATAAGCAATCATCTTTAGACTTGATAGTTAACTAGTCCATACTGAACTTGACTGAATATGAACTTAGATCTTTACAAAAATGTTTGTAAAGATAGTAACAAGTAGGAAAATGACTTGGGTTCATTGTGACAATGTGTTAATTGCGTTCGCCTTTAACCCTTATCGATTTTACTCAGAGATGTAAATAGATCTTTAAAAGAATGGTTTAAAGTTAAGCAAAAGAGAAATGGTTTTGGGTTTGTAGTGACAATGTTTAAGTAACATTTGTCTTAAACCTTTTGAATGGATTTTTGAAAGTACTTAGATCCTTAAAATGGATATTTTAAAGGAAATATTAAGTAAAGGAATATTTTGGAAAAAAGAAAGAAAAGGTAGAAGTTTATTAGATAAATGAAGCTTACCAATAAAGGAGTTTTAATTAATAAAAGGATTAATTAATGGAAGAGATTAGGAGTGCTTAAGTAACTTAATTATATATTGTGTGGCTTGATTGTAACGACCCGTAAATTTTAGATAATTTTACTTGTTTATTTATATATTTAATTGAAATTTTGTGAAACTTTAAACAATAAAATTTTGAAATTTAAATTTGATATTTGAAATGCGTCTGTTTTAACATAGCAACTGGTAAATTTTCATCAGATAATATGGAACTTTATTTTCTTGTGTAATTTTATTTCAATTTAAATCAGTTAATAACAGTTGAATTTAAAAGTGTTCCGAAACCTAAATCTGGCAACATTAGAAAATTTATTTAGAACATTCTGAATAAGACTGCGTAATTCATTTCGCAAATTTCGGACGTTTCTAGCTTTGTTTGGATTTTTCCGTACGGAATAGCAACGTATATCAGTGTCCATACCGACTTTTGATCGGATGACCGTACCACTGCTATCTATATACCATTTTGATTGTCTCGTCGTGCTAATCTCCATAGTATATTCATCTCTGTATTTCGGTGTTCGTTACGCGACGATGATCGCGAAACGGATAGACGTATCGGTTACGAAATTTCAACATTTGATCCCGGGTCTATTCAAATTTCCAACTGTCGAAGTCAAGCAGTCATTGCCTTTAATACTGCCTAATTTATAGCGCCCTGACTTTTACTTTTCTCTAGATTCAAATCATAATCCATTTGTGTCTCTTTCCTTTCATTTGTTTGCTGCCATCGTGTTGGGAATTTTTTTTTGTATAGTTATAATATAGGATTTCATTCATTGTACCAGAGAAGCCAAAACGTCCTCACCCATTCATAAATCTTTAGCCTGCTCATCTCCCCAAAATAATAATAGCAATATTTAATATATATATATATATATATATATAAAGTAATATAAAATATGTTAACTTATACAAGCTACAAGTGTTCTACTTCCCTGGTCTATTTTATTTCTTCCAAACCTGTTTATTTTACTTTACTTTATGCATGGCCGATCTCCCTCATCCCCGTTTCTCCCAAAGCCATCAACATTTTGCCGACAAGCCCACCCTTCGACTCAACTCTTCCTCTCCATCTTCTCCAACCCGTCCGCCTAAACTTCCACCCAAGCGCTGGCAACTGCCTATCACCCATGACAGCCCGCCACATCAACCGCCTCACAGCCCCATGCAGCCTCGATGAGAACCAATCTCCGCCTCCATCCCAAAGCAGCCCATCGCAGCATATGCCGTGGCTACTTCCCCTTTTCTATTTTTCTTTGCTAATAGGAAGTATATAAGAGGTGTGTACTATATATATAGTATTCTATGTAAATGTTTTGTTTTATATTTATATATAGTTACAGTAAGTTATATATAATTTTGTTGTTCATGTATGTACGGGTTGTATTGTTTTCTATGATAAATATTTATTTAAAATTTAAACAGTTTATGTATAGTAATAATATAAGTTGGGTTATATATATTTGTCATATCTGTACACCTGTGACATCTGACACCATTATCTGTTATTTATATTGATGATATATGCCTGTTATGTTATTATCATATCTATTATCACTCTGCAAGTTCTCTATTAGTATAGAATCATTATGGGTTGAAATGATACATATCCGAACGATCTATAGAATAGGGGAAAATCGTTATGGGTTGAAATGATAAACCCAAGCGATTTTCAATTGAATTGAATTTGGGATTGCGGGTTGAAATGATATATACCCGTATATATTTAAATTGCGGATTGAAATGATAAATATCCGTATCGCTTGACCATAGGATAGAAAATTATACACAGACACCGTTGGTCTATATATGAATATTTTGAAAATGATTTCTATGGTCTTTGGAAAGAAAATTTTGGTTTTATAAAAATATGGATTTTAGATATTATATAAAAGTTATAGTTATATTCTTGATTTTAAGCTATGCATAAATTTGTTTTAATACAAAATAAGCATAATAATAAAGTTTGATTTTATTAAAATATAATATGGTTAAGTATTTATTTAAATTATATTTTAATATAGAGTTTATAATGATTTAATAAATTAAGGTTGAGAAGATAGATTTGAAATTGATTTGAAATTGTATTTAATTAAGAAATATATTTAATTAGAAATCGATTTGGAACTTATTGAATTTGAGATTTTTAAAGGATATAATTTTATAACTTGATTTTGGTTAAGGTGATTTAAATGAATATTTCAAGTTTAAATAAGTTGAAGGAAATATTTAGTTTATTTGTAATTTGGGGTTTTATTTAAATAATATTGGATTTATTAAGTGAATATTTCAAAACTAAATAATGATAAAGTTAAATTAAGATATATATGAAATTATCAAATTTAGTCTTGAGATTGTGAAATATTTAAAGCTTTAGAATATATCGAAATTTAAATGGTTTATTTGTGGTTCAAATCTATATTTGAAATCAATATAATAGTTTATTGAGAACTGAATTGAATTGAAATTGATGATTTAAGATTTGACTAAATTTGAAATTTTGGGATTGGTGTTGATTTGGAATTGATTAGTGAAATTGAGGAAGCTATTTTATTATATAAAGTATTTTTAAATTATATTTAAAACTATTTATATATGTTACTTTATAAATTTATTTCATATAAACTATTTTAATATAAATTAATTTTAATATAAACTATTTCAAATTATAACTATTTTTATATAAACTATTCTAAATTATAAACTATTTTATTATATATACTATTATTTATATTTAAATGGTTAAGTGGGAAGTGTTATGATTCCAAAGCATTATGATTTCTAAATTTTGATTTCCAAAGTATTATGATTTCCAAAGTGTTTGATTTAGAAAGTGTTATAACTTTGAAGTACTAAGATTTTGTAAATGGATATATTTGAAATGGAAATGATATCGTATTTGGTTTTGAAATGGAAGTGATATCATATTGATATGGTTTTGAAATGGCAATGATATTTTGGTTTTGAAATATAAACTATTTTGAAAGTTTATTAAATGACCAATCGCTGTAATAATTACGTAGTTATTAAAGAGTCCGGGATCGGTTTGGGACATACTCTCTGTCTAAACCGAAAACCACTTTAATAACTATTATACGCGGAGTGTGATCCAGAATGAAGTGGTTGGAATGATGACGTTGCTAGATTTGAAGAAAGAGAACGATAATGGATGACCTTGACACTTGTGTCAAATTGGAAATGACTTAAACAGGAGCTGTGCTGGGCCAGTGAGGTTAGCTACCTCTAGCGGACACACTTCTTCATAAACTACTCATTACTTGTTTTTGATTGGTGCGCACCCTTTAATTGGGAGTGTTGTTTCGCGGTGTTGCGATCGTTGGGCGATGTGTTCTCACCAGTCCGGATCAGGCAAACGGTAGTTTCACTACCTTGGGTATTGCCTCATGTACCTTGTCATACTCGTATCCCTATGCGCGACCACTATGATTTGTTTCATGTTATACCTATGGAGTACTCCCTGATATCCCACTAGTTTACGGTGGAGTTTACAGTGCTGTATAGACTATGACGCTTATATAAAATGTGTTAAGGGGGATAATGGTAACGCCTTAACGCTATTTTGATACTTTATATTACCGATAGGCATTATCTACTTAGCGTACACTACTATATATAAATAGTTTAACGGATCCTTAGAGGATGGTTATCCCAAACATCCTTTGAGTTACTTGTATTTTCAGTTGTTATTTCACTTGAGTTGGATTTATTGATATAAGAATGTTAATCCTGACTCGAGTGTTTTGTTTTTTGCTTTATGCTTGGGTCAGACTGAGTGTACCAGTATTCGAGACTCACCTTTGGAGTTGGAGCTTCGCTTGGAGATCCAGGTATCTAGCCAGCTTTCAGATATTCAGTTGATTCTAGTGATGTATTCTGATCTTGTATTTGACTATTGTATTCGAGACTTCTGTTGTATCTTGTTTAACTCTATTATATATATAGTAGCTTCATGAACTACTATTCTTTTGTTTCCGTTGCACTATTGTTATATTACTCTGTGTTTGTGATTTTGTGATTATTTATTTACTGTATATACGCTGAGTTTTGCCAAATATAAATTAACAATCTGATATTTTGAGCAATTCAAGTCCGACATGTGTGGATGCGAATGGGTCAAAATATCGGGTCGTTACATGTGGTATCAGAGCTCTGGTTTTAGGCAAAACTTAGCATATAAAGTAAATGTAGTTACAGAATCACTTTCGTTCGTGCTTGAATATCTCCTTCTTTGACTCAGTTTCTTTTGAATCTTGGAACTCCCCTATTCATTCTGAAGTTCACTCTTGTCTTCCCATATCCAAATTCTTCTTGATTCTAGAGTATCCCATAACTCCACTTCGAATGATCTCTAACCCGGCGGTCTCGCCAATCTTCGAATGATTTGTAAAGGGTTGAAACTCCTTTACAACAGCATTGATTCACCGATTATTTCTATATCCTCGGTTTAGATGCTGACATCTCTTGCTATACCCGAACCGTTCTCTAGTAGATGACCAGGGTAAATTCTCCTATGATTGAATGTCGATTCGCCTTAGAATTCTACATCGATCATATTCTTGAAGTTACGGTTGACCCGGTTAAGGTCGCCCGCAATTAATGTTAGTATATCCATCTTTTCTCTTTTTCTATTTAATCATTTATCTCCCTATCGAGCCTATCTTCTAGTTTGAATTCTCTTGGATTTGGATTCCTCTAATTTGAATCTCTACCCTTGCTTTGAAATCCATTTTGAATCATCGAGTGAGGGAGTGTATTTGTTTTAATATTAAATGTTTTACATGTTGTGTTGTTTGAGTTTTTGATGTTGATTTGGGTTTTCGATCGATTCGTCCGATAAACGCTATCGATAGGAATTCCAAAACACTTGAACAGAGCAAACTGACATAATATTATTTTCAAATTTGGTAAATGAAATAAATTTGTATGATTATATTATAAATATATAAGTAAAAATTTTTGGAATTAAAAGTTAAATAAATTGGTTGGTTGAAAGATAATATTTGATTATCATTTATTGTTCTAAATGAATTTATAAACCTAGTTTATGAATTGATTGGAATTGAAATGAAGTTAAATCATGAATTTGAGAATTTAATTTCCAATGATTTCAAACGTTGGTTTTAAAAGTTTTAAAGTGTATATTATTTAAAGTATTTTCAAATAGAAATCGTTCAAAGAAACTTTAAATGTTTAAATCAGTGCTCTTCTCTTTTGTCGCTGGAAAATAATTTCGGTGATGGCGGCCGCATCATCAACATTCATTTTTGAGTTTCGAAGTGGAGAGACCATTCAGTAGCTTTGCTACACTTTTGTTTTAGAAATTAATTTGATTTGAATTTCTTAAGTATGATTTGATTTATATATATATGTATATTATTTTAAATTTAATTTGATTTGATATATATAGTGTGTATATATATATATATATTTATCTTTAAAATTCTTGAAGTTAATCGGAGATTTAAATTCTTAAATTTATGATTTAGAGATGATTCCACTTATAAACCGAAGCCAAAAATTTTGAATAAATATTTAAATTTGAAATAATTGAATTGGAAAATTTTATTTGTATAATACTCAATTACATTCTAATACAACTTACCTAAATCATTCAAAAGTTGAATATGTAACTGGATAATATACAATATAAAATGACTTTTATAAATAGAATTTGAGTGGTTATATTAAAGGTTATACACTTAAATTTTAGTTATAAATATTAATTGAAATAAATAGAATATTAAGTTAATAGAATAATAAATGAGATAAATAAAATAAATTCTGTTTAGAGGGAATTAATAAATTGAAATTAGATCAACTTATGGAAATACCTTGAATTTAAATTCAATTATTGAATATAAATTAATTTAAATTGAAATTTATATGGTTTAAACTAATTTATATGGTTTAAATATAGGTGATAAGATAAATTAAGTGAAATAAACTTAATAATAATTTAGAATAAAAGAATTAAATTTGTTGAATAAAATAGGAGTATAATAAATGATTATACAAATTGATGATTTAGAAATTTTAATTGAGGATGACTAGACAATAAGATAATGAATTTAAAAATAGATAGATTGATTTAACTTAGGTAAACAAATGGATTTAACCAGATTGTTGAATATTAATTAGTTTAATTTGAAATTTATATGGTTTTAAATTTATTGCTTATTTTGAATATCAAAATCTATTCTTTCTTTCGGGTTGTTTCTATTCTCCTGCTTCCTTCCTTTTCGGGGATGAAAAGTTTTGAGTGGGGGAGAGTGTAACGACCCGTAAATTTTAGATAATTTTACTTGTTTATTTATATATTTAATTGAAATTTTGTGAAACTTTAAACAATAAAATTTTGAAATTTAAATTTGATATTTGAAATGCGTCTGTTTTAACATAGCAACTGGTAAATTTTCATCAGATAATATGGAAGTTTATTTTCTTGTGTAATTTTATTTCAATTTAAATCAGTTAATAACAGTTGAATTTAAAAGTGTTTCGAAACCTAAATATGTCAACATGAGAAAATTTATTTAGAACATTCTGAATAAGACTGCGTAATTCGTTTCGCAAATTTCGGACGTTTCTAGCTCCATTTGGATTTTTCCGTACGGAATAGCAACGTATATCAGTGTCCGTATCGACTTTTGATTGGATGATCGTACCACTGATATCTATATACCGTTTTGATTGTCTCGTCGTGCTAATCTCCGTACTAAATTCATCTTTGTATTTCGGTGTCCATTATGCGACGATGATCGCGAAACGGATAGCCGTATCGGTTATGAAATTTCAACTATTGATCCCGGGTCCATTCAAATTTCCAACTGTCGAAGTCAAGCAGTCATTGCCTTTAATACTGCCAAATTTCTAGCGCCCTGACTTTTACTTTTCTCTAAATTCAAATCATAATCCATTTGTGTCTCTTTCCTTTCATTTGTTTGCTGCCATCGTGTTGGGAATTTTTTTTGTATAGTTATAATATAGGATTTCATTCATTGTACCAGAGAAGCCAAAACGTCCTCACCCATTCATAAATCTTTAGCCTGCTCATCTCCCCAAAATAATAATAGCAATATTTAATATATATATATATATACAAAGTAATATAAAATATGTTAACTTATACAAGATACAGGTGTTATTCTTCCCTGGTTTATTTTATTTCTTCCAAGCCTGTTTATTTTACTTTACTTTATGCATGGCCGATCTCCCTCATCCCCGTTTCTCCTAAAGCCATCAACATTTTGCCGACAAGCCCACCCTTCGGCTCAACTCATCCTCTCCATCTTTGTAACGCCCCACCTTTATGCTCACAATAACAAAGAGTATCAAAAGGAAATACTGTCTGTTATTACGAAGGATAAGGCTAGATAGGAGCAACCATCCGTAGTTAGGTCTTACACTAGTATTGGTTATCTCGAAAGGAGTGGTATATTTTTTTTTCATCTCTTTGTTTATTTACTCCCATCGACATATTCAATTTCAGTATAAAACAAACTACGATGGTTCATAATAGTTCAGGACAACATATGTAATAAGAACACAAATAATATAAAATCTCATATATAACTGAAGTCAGTTACTATACATGTGATACGACAACAACTGTCGACACTGGAAGTTACGTACACAAGTACATTATTATAAATAATATACATGAATACATGTCATCCTATAAAATAACACAGACCACTCCAAAATATATGAAGAGACTTCATAGCTCAAGCAACATCCCAAAGTGAGATATCAACAGCCTGTAATAACTCGGTCTAACCCGAGTATTAATTCAAAAGAAAATAAAACGCGGGTCAGTCTAATTCAAACTCAGTAATTAATGCACGGAAGCAATAATAATTAAATAACAATTAGATGACAATCACAATAAATCCCGCATATCCAATCCTCTAATAAGAAAATCAGATAACGGTAAATATAACGCGTAACAGCATTTAAATAGCGAATCAGCAAAGCCAAATCATCACAAAGGTAAATAGAAGGATTATCCATGAAGATAATTAGAAAACAGCGGAATAGTATAAATAGCGAATTCAAAAATCTGATTATTAATAAAGATAAATAGAAGAATTATCGATGAAGATAATTAGAAACAACAGGGTTACATAAACAACAATTAACAGCAAAATCTGATTATCAAATAAATAATTAGAAACAACATAATCTAATTATCTAATAGGTAATTAGATAACAACAAAATAATCAAATTAAACCAAATCGAAATACGATTTCAAAATCTATTGAATCAGCCACACGAAACAATTCAAGCAATTGAAATTATCAAATAAAGCGTCAATTCTGATTGGCTGCAGCACACGCTCATGTGCACTGCCTCGCCACTGCAGAATATGACGTCATCACTACTCCAAATATTTAAACTAAACTCAATCACACAACTAAGTGCGTATAATTCAGTAAACGCGTTGCGGCAATCAACGCTACAAAACACACACATACATAGCTATATACATATACATATAATTATGTACATATATATATATATACCAACCATATAAAGTGTGTACCCAATCAATTAAAAATTCGAATCAAAACACATGCATACATAGCTATATACATATACATATAAATATGTATATATATATATACCAACTACATATAAGTGTGTACAATCATTACTTTATAAATTAAATCAGCAGCTTATAAAAGTGCAATATGTATAAAGCTAGTGCAACTCCAGCCTCGACCAAAGTTCAAGTCATACACATGAAAACAGAGACCAGGCAGCAAACACAGTCAACATGACTGCATCAAGAAACCAAAACCAGGCAGTTACAATAAAGGATGCATCAATTATTACATGAAGGCAGCAAAACTCAAACCAGCAAAAACAGTTCAGGGAAGCAAACAAGTGCACATATATACACATGAATCATGGCAGTGTACAAAAGCAAGTGCACAAGTACAAAACAAAGTGAACATGCAATCATATCAGATAAATGAGGATGCAAATGTACATAGATAGTAACATATGAACATGGATATGCACCAATGAAAACGATGCAAACTTCAAGCCTGGCAACATGCACCAGTGAAGACTACAAGTACATATTCAAGTTCACAAGTCAAAGACCAGAGCATCAAAACAATGTCAAAGTCATTCCAGCAAAGTGACAGTGCAAACAAGTGCACACTGGAAATACCAGCTATAACATGAAACATCATATATACAGTGCACATCAATGAGTCCAAATGCAATACGAATTCAAGTATACATATATACATATATATGTATACAAATACATATCTGTATCAAATGAAACAGTGGCAACAACAAACAAGTAATTGATCAAGCAGGAATTTTTGAAAATGAATGAAGTCAAGGTCGAATATTTTTATAGCAGCAGTTTCAAAATAATCAAGGCAAAGCAAAGCCAGAAGGAACAGAGAATTCAAAGAAGCAGTTTCAAATTAAAATAAAAATCATGGTCATGCCTAAGTTAAACAAGTCAGAAACCAGCAGTAGCAAGTTCAACCATGAAGGCCGAAGTCAAGATTATCACTATCAATAAGCACAAAGAGGAATCCACAGAACCAAAATCAAGTTCGAATTCAACACCCTGGTGGCCAAGAAATCAGGGAAGTCAAATTCAAAGCCGTGAGTATCAAGTTAAACAAACAACGAAATATACGAATTTGAAAAGGTCGGAAATCATCACGTTCATCAATACAAAATCATACAGCCGAGAAGAATTCAAACAATTAGCAGATGAACAAAAAATAGGAAATCGAACCCTATATAAACAAGTAACATCATCGGTAGTTCGATTATTGAGTTCAAGCAAGCTAAAAGAGCAAATCACATACCTCAAACTCGATCAATTTCAAAGAGTCGTGAGCAAATCAGAGAAACGTGCGATCGACAAAGCAAACGACGTGATAAATCATTCATTCGATCGAGCAACTAAAGTCGGTCTCTTCGAAATTACAAAATCCCTAATTTCATAGCAAAGAGGAACAAGAACGAGCAGCCCCCCTTTTTTTTGGGCTTGCGAAGAGGAAAAATGAATGGAGGAGGAGGAAACAGGTATATTCCTTTGATAACAACACAGCACCAAGAAAAACGTGGGCCAATATTTTATTTAAAGCCCACATAACCCTCAACAAATTTTTAAAAGAATCTCAACCCGAACAAAAAAACTCCCAATAATAATTAGCTAGCAAATTTTATCGCCTAATGACGATAATTAACTGGTGCAAAACCCTGGGTCGTTACAGACTCCCCTCCTTACAAAAATTATGTCCCCGCAATTTTCATAATTAAAGTAGTCCATAACAATTATTTTTTCTAACATAATCTGGTTAAGCTAGAAAAATTAAGGTCAAGAATACAAACGCCAAAGAAATGTTTTAGTTTCATAAAAGAAATTCACAAATTTTCAACAAAAATCTAATTATCATATGGATAATCAAAAAACAGCAAAACTGAATAAATACAATTAGCAGCAATATTTAATTATCAATTAGATAATTAGAATACAGAAATCACAAAACAGCAATATCTAATTATCGATACGATAATTAGAAAACAAAAAAATCTAATTATCAACAAAGATAATTAGAAAACACAAAATTACAAATCACAAAACCGCAAATACATAATTATCAACAAGATAATTAGAAAGCAAGAACTTCACAATCAGCAAACTCTAACTATCAACAAAGATGAGTAGAAGAATTATCAATGATGATAATTAGAAAACAGCAATTCCATATAACCAACATAATCTAGAATCAATCAGAGGCTAGAAAATCTCATAATCAGCAAAATTAGCAAATATCTAATTATCAAAAAAGAAAATTGGAACACAAATCAGCAATTATCTAATTATCAAAAACGATAATTGGAAAACAACAAATATCTAATTATCAACAAAGATAATTAGAACTCAAATCAACAAATATCTAATTACCGATACGATAATTAGAAAACAACATAATCTAATTATCAACAAAGATAATTAGAACTCAAATCAACAAATATCTAATTACTGATACGATAATTAGAAAACAGCATAATCTAATTATCAACAAAGATAAAACTCAAATCAACAAATATCTAATTACCGATACAATAATTAGAAAATAGCATAATCTAATTATCAACAAAGATAATTAGAACTCAAATCAACAAATATCTAATTACCGATACGATAATTAAAAAACAGCATAATCTAATTACCAACAAAGATAATTAGAACTCAAATCAACAAATATCTAATTACCGATACGATAATTAGAAAACAGCATAATCTAATTATCAACAAAGATAATTAGAACTCAAATCAACAAATATCTAATTACCGATACAATAATTAGAAAACAGCATAATCTAATTATCAACAAAGATAATTAGAACTCAAATCAACAATTATCTAATTACCGATACGATAATTAGAAAACAGCATAATCTAATTATCAACAAAGATAATTAGAACTCAAATCAACAAATATCTAATTACCGATATGATAATTAGAAAATAGCATAATCTAATTATCAACAAAGATAATTAAAACTCAAATCAACAAATATCTAATTACCGATACGATAATTAGAAAACCGCATAATCTAATTATCAACAAAGATAATTAGAACTCAAATCAACAAATATCTAATTACCTGCAGATAATTAGAAACAACGAATTAGCACTATCTAATTAGCAATTAGATAATTAGAGATAGCTATTAGTGGATCGATCCCTGCAAATGATGAGCTTAAGCGATAAGCCTAAACTGCACCGCACGTGCAACAGCAAATGGTCGAACCCTCACCGAGTACTATAATTTTGGCGCCCAACAAATGACCCGAAGGTCCAACAAATGACCCGAAGGTCTAGTATTGGTGATTGACCTGAAGGTCCAGCAAATGTGTCGCTAACTCTCAATCAGCAGATCTCATCAGTGACAACGATGGTGTATATAATAACCACGTGTTCACCTCCATCTACTAATGATAGATAACTCCACAGATTGGGTTTCAATTAACGAGTCCGGAATTAACCGTTTTAGTAAAAGTGAGGGTCCATAGTCCACACTTTTTCTAATACGTTTAAGTCGCTTTCTCGTTGACTGAAAACCCCGCATAGAACCCGAAGGTCCTGAGCCCGAAAGCCCCATATAAGTGTCACTAACTTTTGGTTAGTAATCCGAATAATGTTAACAGTGTGTCCCATACCACACGTTCGCACTGAATGATTTAATAACCACTAGCTTCTTTCCACTGTGTATGATTCAATTAACGAGTACGGAATTAACCGTACAAGTAAAAGTGAGGATCCATAGTCCGCACTATTGCTACGACGTTTAACTCTCTTTCTCGTTGACTGAAAGTGCAAAAACGGGTATTTTATAAAAGTTGTTCGATGTAGTCAAATGAACAATTCCAGAATTAATCGAATTAATAAAAGTGAGGGTTCATAGTCCGCACTTTTGTTAAAACATTTAATTTGATTCCTCGTTCCTTTGAAAACACAAAACAATCTGAAAACCATTTATTTTAAACAAATGGAATCACGTGGAAAATCATCAAAACAGCGAAAACAGTCATAACGGCAACGGCTAATTATCGACAGAGATAAATAGAAGAATTATCACTGAAGATAATCAGAAAACAACAACATCTTATGACAATATAAACAAAGAAATCACTCGACTATATCTTCGATGAAGATAATTTAAAACAGCAAAAATCTAATCAAATATGCATTTAGCATAAAAGAAAACCAGCAAAAATCTCAACAAAATTACATAACTGCAATCGCTGCAGATCCTCAAATCGGATTCGAAATTTTCAAAGAAAACAAAAATAACACATCTAAGTAACAGCATCAACACAATATCAGCAAAATCTAACTATCAATTAGATAATTAGAAAACACAAAAATCACAAACAGCGATTTCTAATTATCGACTGAGATGGATAGAAAAATTATCGCTGAAGATAATTAGAAAACAACAGAAATCACAACAGCAAATTCTAATTATCGACAGAGATGAATAGAATAATTATCACTGAAGATAATTAGAAAACAACAAAATTCATGAATGAATTAAAAACAACAAATACAAAATTAACATTCATACCAAAATATGTATCACATTGTCTCTCAAGTGTTTAGGAACTCCTATCGATGACGCTGATTAGACGCATCGACCAGAATTCTTAATTACTCATCAGGCGATTGATACAATAAAGTACAAATCACTTTTTAAATTGTTTTTAGGAATTTTAAAATTGATTGCAGAAATGTCCATTTTCAAAACATGAACATTCTTTAAATATACAACCAAGCAACAACCCATAAACAATCATATTATATTTACAGGAATTTTCAATTCCAATAAATACTCTTATTTCTAATCCATCTAGAAATTTTATTTTATTTTATTTAACCATTGGTTAAACAACATAATGAAATTAATTTCATTTTCATACTTTGATTTTTAAATCAAAAGGGTTATCAATTGTACTCAGCAAAGGCAGTCTCACTGTTTCCGCTGCGCACTCTAATAAACAGAACACAAATTAATCAAATCATCATAACACAATTTCACTTTTATTTTTAAATAAAGATATTTAAAAGTTTTTATCATATTTTCAAAACTTTGGTTTTGACCAAAGGCACAAATAAAAACATCAACAAATAGTTGTAACACATGTTCTACCTAAGTTCTGTTCTATATTATGTCCATGAACCCCTGCTCTGATACCAATTGTAACGCCCCACCTCTATGCTCACAATAACAAAGAGTATCAAAAGGAAATACCGTCTGTTATTACGAAGAATAAAGCTGGATAGGAGCAGCCATCCGTAGTTAGGCCTTACACTAGTATTGGTTATCTCGAAAGGAGTGGTATATATATATTTTTCATCTCTTTGTTTATTTACTCCCATCGACATATTCAATTCCAGTATAAAACAAACTACGATGGTTCATAATAGTTCAGGACAACATATGTGTTAAGAACACGGATAATATAAAATCTCATATATAACTGAAGTCAGTTACTATACATGTGATACAACTACAACTGTCGACACTGGAAGTTACGTACACAAGTACATTATTATAAATAATATACATGAATACATGTCATCCTATAAAATAACACAGCCTACTCCAAAATATATGAAGAGACTTCATAGCTAAAGCAGCATCCCAAAGAGAGATATCAACAGCCTGTAATAACTCGGTCTGACCCGAGTATTAATTCAAAAGAAACTAATAAGCGGGTCAGTCTAATTCAAACTCAGTAATTAATGCACGGAAGCAATAATAATTAAATAACAATTAGACGACAATCACAATAAATCCCGCATATCCAATCCTCTAATAAGAAATCAGATAACGGTGAATATAATGCGTAACAGCATTTAAACAGCGAATCAGCAAAGCCAAATCATCAACAAAGGTAAATAGAAGGATTATCAATGAAGATAATTAGAAAACAGCGGAATAGTATAAATAGCGAATTCAAAAATCTAATTATCAATAAAGATAAATAGAAGAATTATCGATGAAGATAATTAGAAACAACAGAGTTACATAAACAGCAATTAACAGCAAAATCTGATTATCAAATAAATAATTAGAAACAACATAATCTAATTATCTAATAGTAAATTAGATAACAACAAAATAATCAAATTAAACCAAATCGAAATACGATTTCAAAATCTATTGAATCGGCCACACGAAACAATTCAAGCAATTGAAATTATCAAATAATGCGTCAATTCTGATTGGCTTCAGCACACGCTCACGTGCACTACCTCGCCACTATAGAATATGACGTCATCACTACTCCAAATATTTAAACTAAACTCAATCACACAACCAAGTGTGTATAATTCAGTAAACGCGTTGCGGCAATCAACGCTACAAAACACACGCATACATA
The DNA here is from genome assembly GCA_030737815.1 of Allium fistulosum. NCBI lineage: Eukaryota > Viridiplantae > Streptophyta > Magnoliopsida > Asparagales > Amaryllidaceae > Allium > Allium fistulosum. The sequence continues at coordinate 427,459,972 of CM060903.1, forward strand.
GCTATATACATATACATATAATTATGTACATGTATATATATACCAACCATATATAAGTGTGTACCCAATCAATTAAAAATTCGAATCAAAACACATGCATACATAGCTATATACATATACACATAAATATGTATATATAAATACCAACTATATATAAGTGTGTACAATCATTACTTTATAAATTAAATCAGCATCTTATAAAAGTGCAATATGTATAAAGCCAGTGCAACTCCAGCCTCGACCAAAGTTCAAGTCATACACATGAAAACAGAGACCAGGCAGCAAACAAAGTCATCATGACTGCATCAAGAAACCAAAACCAGGCAGTGACAATAAGGGATGCATCTGTGATTACATGAAGGCAGCAAAACTCAAACTAGCAAAAACAGGTCAGGGAAGCAAACAAGTGCACATATATACACATGAATCATGGCAGTGTACAAAAGCAAGTGCACCAGTACAAAACAAAGTGAACACGCAATCATATCATATACATGAGGATGCAAATGTACATAGACAGTAACATATGAACATGGATATGCACCAGTGGCTCATATGTACAAAGGTAGGACCAGGCTACATAATGAAAACAATGCAAACTTCAAGCCTGGCAACATGCACCAGTGAAGACTACAAGTACATATTCAAGTTCACAAGTCAAAGACCAGAGCATCAAAACAATGTCGAAGTCATTCCAGTAAAGTGACAGTGCAAACAAGTGCACACTAGAAATACCAGCTATAACATGAAACATCATATATACAGTGCACATCAATGAGTCCAAATGCAATACGAATTCAAGTATACATATATACATATATATGTATACAAATACATATCTGTATCAATAGAAATAATGGAAACAACAAACAAGTAATTGATCAAGCAGGAATTTTCGAAAATGAATTAAGTCGAGGTCGAATATTTTTATAGCAGCAGTTTCAAAATAATCAAGGCAAAGCAAAGCTAGAAGGAACAGAGAATTCAAAGAAGCAGCTTCAAATTAAAATAAAAATCGTGGTCATGCCTAAGTTAAACAAGTCAGAAACCAGCAATAGTAAGTTCAACCATGAAGGCCGAAGTCAAGATTATCACTATCAATAAGCACAAAGAGGAATTCATAGATCCAAAATCAAGTTCGAATTCAACACCGTGGTGGCCAAGAAATCAGGGAAGTCAAATTCAAAGCCGTGAGTATCAAGTTAAACAAGCAACAAAATATACGAATTTGAAAAGGTCATAAATCATCACGTTCATCAATACAAAATCATACAGCCGAGAAGAATTCAAACAATTATCAGATGAACAAAAAAAGGAAATCGAACCCTATATAAACAAGTAACATCATCGGCAGTTCGATCATTGAGTTCAAGCAAGCTAAAAGAACAAATCACGTACCTCGAACTCGATCAATTTCAAAGAGCCATGAGCAAATCAGAGAAACATGTGATCGACAAAGCAAACGACGTGATAAATCATTCATTCGATCGAGCAACTAAAGTCAGTCTCTTCGAAATTACAAAAGCCCTAATTTCAGAGCAAAGACGAACAAGAACGAGCAGCCCCCTTTTTTTCGTTGTTTTGTTTTGGGCTTGTGAAGAGGAAAAATGAATGGAGGAGGAGGAAACGGGTATATTCCTTTGATAACAACACAGCACCAAGAAAAACGCGGGCCAAGGTTTTATTTAAAGCCCACATAACCCTCAACAAATTTTTAAAAGAATCTCAACCCAAACAAAAAAACTCCTAATAATAATTAGCTAGCAAATTTTATCGCCGAATGACGATAATTAACTGGTGCAAACCCCTAGGTCGTTACAGACTCCCCTCCTTATAAAAATTACGTCCCCGTAATTCTCATAATTAAAGTCGTCCATAATAATTATTTTTTCTAACATTAGCCGGTTAAGCTAGAAAAATTAAGTTCAAGAATACGAACGCCAAAGAAATCTTTTAATTTCATAAAAGAAATTCACAAATTTTCAACAAAAATCTAATTATCAAATGGATAATCAAAAAACAGCAAAACTGAATAAATACAATTAACTGCAATATTTAATTATCAATTAGATAATTAGAATACAGAAATCACAAAACAGCAATATCTAATTATCGATACGATAATTAGAAAACAACAAAATCTAATTATCAACAAAGATAATTAGAAAACACAAAATTACAAATCACAAAACCGCAAATACCTAATTATCAACAAGATAATTAGAAAGCACGAACTTCACAATCAGCAAACTCTAACTATTAACAGAGATGAGTAGAAGAATTATCAATGATGATAATTAGAAAACAGCAATTCCATATAACCAACATAATCTAGAATCAATCAGAGGCTAGAAAATCTCATAATCAGCAAAATTAGCAAATATCTAATTATCAACAAAGATAATTAGAACACAAATAAGCAATTATCTAATTATCAAAAACGATAATTAGAAAACAACAAATATCTAATTATCAACAAAGATAATTAGAACTCAAATCAACAAATATCTAATTACCGATACGATAATTAGAAAACAACATAATCTAATTATCAACAAAGATAATTAGAACTCAAATCAACAAATATCTAATTACCGATACGATAATTAGAAAATAGCATAATCTACTTATCAACAAAGATAATTAGAACTGAAATCAACAAATATCTAATTACCGATACAATAATTAGAAAACAGCATAATCTAATTATCAACAAAGATAATTAGAACTCAAATCAACAAATATCTAATTATCGATACGATAATTAGAAAACAGCATAATCTAATTATCAAAAAAGATAATTAGAACTCAAATCAACAAATATCTAATTACCGATACAATAATTAGAAAATAGCATAATCTAATTATCAACAAAGATAATTAGAACTCAAATCAACAAATATCTAATTATCGATACGATAATTAGAAAATAGCATAATCTAATTATCAACAAAGATAATTAGAAATCAAATCAACAAATATCTAATTACCGATACAATAATTAGAAAACAACATAATCTAATTATCAACAAAGATAATTAGAACTCGAATCAACAAATATCTAATTACCGATACGATAATTAGAACACAGCATAATCTACTTATCAACAAAGATAATTAGAACTCAAATCAACAAATATCTAATTACCGATACAATAATTAGAAAACAACATAATCTAATTATCAACAAAGATAATTAGAACTCAAATCAACAAATATCTAATTACCGATACGATAATTAGAAAACAGCATAATCTAATTATCAAAAAAGATAATTAGAACTCAAATCAACAAATATCTAATTACCGATACAATAATTAGAAACAGCATAATATAATTATCAACAAAGATAATTAGAACTCAAATCAACAAATATCAAATTATCGATACGATAATTAGAAAACAGCATAATCTAATTATCAACAAAGATAATTAGAACTCAAATCAACAAATATCTAATTATCAATACGATAATTAGAAAGCAGCATAATCTAATTATCAACAAAGATAATTAGAACTCAAATCAACAAATATCTAATTACCTGCAGATAATTAGAAACAACGAATTAGCACTGTCTAATTACCAATTAGATAATTAGAGACAGCTATTATTGGATCGATTCCAGCAAATGGTGAGCTTAAGCGATAAGCCTAAACTGCACCGCACGTGCAATAGCAAATGGTTGAAGCCTCACCGAGTACTATAATTTTGGCGCCCACCAAATGACCCGAAGGTCCAATAAATGACCCGAAGGTCTAGTACTGGTGATTGACCCGAAGGTCCAGCAAATGTGTCGCTAACTCTCAATCAGCAGATCTCATCAGGTGTGTAGTTAATGCCCCGCTATTACCCCGCTATATCTCATATCGGATTTCTACCGCTACGATATTTCCATATAGCCCAAAAATATAGCCTTTCCGTTTTAAGCCCCGCTATATCCTTTTATTCCCGCTATATTCCGCTATTTCCGCTATATCTTCTTTAATAAAATGAACTGAAAAATTTCATTTATACATTATAAAAATTATGAAACTGATTTATTTGATTTAATTTTTATTATATTTTCAGAATGAAAATACTCTAATATTCTACTAAATTCAATTATGTTATATAACAGTTTACGTTTATCTAAAGTATATTCGCACATGTTTTTATTTAAAATTATTTATGTATTAATTATAATTCATTTGAATGATATTTTTTCATTTAATTACCATTTATATATTTGTAAAAACATTAAGTACGAGTTTTATATGCTATTTTAGAGTCATCCGCTATATCCCGCTATATCCTGCTATATCCATGCTGTATCCCCGCTATGACTTTTTGCACCTCCACCGCTTTGAATCTGCCGAGCGCTTTAACTGCACAGCTCATCAGTGACAACGATCGTGTATATAATAACCACGTGTTCACCTCTATCTACTAATGATAGATAACTCCACGGATTGGGTTTCAATTAACGAGTCCAGAATTAACCGTTTTAGTAAAAGTGAGGGTCCATAGTCCGCACTTTTTCTAATATGTTTAAGTCGCTTTCTCGTTGACTGAAAACCGCGCATAGAACCCGAAGGTCCTAAGCCCGAAAGCCCCACATAAGTGTCACTAACTTTTGGTTAGTAATCCGAATAATGTTAACAGTGCGTCTCATACCACACGTTCGCACTGAATGGTTTACTAACCACTAGCTACTTTCCATTGTGTATGATTCAATTAACGAGTCCGGAATTAAACGTACAAGTAAAAGTGAGGATCCATAGTCCGCACTTTTGCTACGACGTTTAACTCTCTTTCTCGTTGATTGAAAGTGCAAAAACGGGTATTTTATAAAAGTTGTGTGATGTAGTCAAATGAACAATTCCAGAATTAATCGAATTAATAAAAGTGGGGGTTCATAGTCCGCACTTTTGTTAAAACATTTAATTCGATTCCTCGTTCCTTTGAAAACACAAAACAATATGAAAACCATTTATTTTAAACGAATGGAATCACGTGGAAAATCATCAAAACAGCGAAAACAGTCATTACGGCAACGCCTAATTATCGACAGAGAAAAATAGAAGAATTATCACTGAAGATAATTAGAAAACAACATCTTATGACAATATAAACAAAGAAATCACTCGACTATATCTTCGATGAAGATAATTTAAAACAGCAAAAATCTAATCAAATATGCAATTAGCATAAAAGAAAACTAGCAAAAATCTCAACAAAATTACAAAACTGCAATCGTTGCAGATCCTCAAATCGGATTCGAAATTTTCAAAGAAAACAAAAATAACACATCTAAGTAACAACATCAACACAATATCAGCAAAATCTAACTATCAATTAGATAATTAGAAAACACAAAAATCACAAACAGCGATTTCTAATTATCGACCGAGATGGATAGAAAAATTATCACTGAAGATAATTAGAAAACAACAGAATTCACAACAGCAAATTCTAATTATCGACAAAAATGAATAGAAGAATTATCACTAAAGATAATTAGAAAACAACAAAATTCATGAATGAATTAAAAACAACAAATACAAAATTAACATTCATACCAAAATATGTATCACATTGTCTCTCAAGTGTTTAGGAACTCCTATCGATGACGCTGATCAGACGCATCGATCAGAATTCTTAATTACTCATCAGACGATTGATACAATAAAGTACAAATCAATTTTTAAATTCTTTTTAGGAATTTTAAACTTGATTGCAGAAATGTCCATTTTCAAAACATGAACATTCTTTAAATATACAACCAAGCAACAACCCATAAACAATCATATTATATTTACAAGAATTTTCAATTCCAATAAATACTCTTATTTCTAATCCATCTAGAAATTTTATTTTATTTTATTTAACCATTGGTTAAACAACAGAATGAAATTAATTTCATTTTCATACTTTGATTTTTAAATCAAAATGGTTATCAACTGTACTCAGCGAAGACAGTCTCACTATTTCCACTGCGCACTCTGATAAACAGAACACATATTAATCAAATCATCATAACACAATTTCACTTTTATTTTTAAATAAAGATATTTAAAAGTTTTTATCATATTTTCAAAACTTTGGTTTTGACCCAAAGGCACAAATAAAAACATCAACAAATAGTTGTAACACATGTTCTACCTAAGTTATGTTCTATATTATGTCCATGAACCCCTGCTCTTATACCAATTGTAACGCCCCACCTCTATGCTCACAATAACAAAGAGTATCAAAAGGAAATACTGTCTGTTATTATGAAGAATAAGGCTGGATAGGAGCAGCCATCCGTAGTTAGGCCTTACACTAGTATTGGTTATCTCGACAGGAGTGGTATATTTTTTTTTCATCTCTTTGTTTATTTACTCCCATCGACATATTCAATTCCAGTATAAAACAAACTACGATGGTTCATAATAGTTCAAGACAACATATGTAATAAGAACACGGATAATATAAAATTTCATATATAACTGAAGTCAGTTACTATACATGTGATACGACTACAACTGTCGACAGTGGAAGTTACGTACACAAGTACATTATTATAAATAATATACATGAATACATGTCATCCTATAAAATAACACAGACTACTCCAAAAGATATGAAGAGACTTCATAGCTCAAGAAGCATCCCAAAGTAAGATATCAACAGCCTGTAATAACTCGGTCTGACCCGAGTATTAATTCAAAAGAAAATAATACGCGGGTCAGTCTAATTCAAACTCAGTAATAAATGAACGGAAGCAATAATAATTAAATAACAATTAGACGACAATCACAATAAATCCCGCATATCTAATCCTCTAATAAGAAAATCAGATAACGGTAAGTATAACGCGTAACAGCATTTAAACAGCGAATCAGCAAAGCCAAATCATCAACAAAGGTAAGTTGAAGGATTATCAATGAAGATAATTAGAAAACAGCGGAATAGTATAAATAGAAAATTCAAAAATCTGATTATCAATAAAGATAAATAGAAGAATTATCGATGAAGATAATTAGAAACAACAGAGTTACATAAACAGCAATTAACAGCAAAATCTGATTATCAAATAAATAATTAGAAACAACATAATCTAATTATCTAATAGGTAATTAGATAACAACAAAATAATCAAATTAAACCAAATCGAAATACGATTTCAAAATCTATTGAATCGGCCACACGAAACAATTCAAGCAATTGAAATTATCAAATAAAGCGTCAATTCTGATTGGCTGTAGCACACGCTCACGTGCACTTCCTCGCCACTGCAGAATATGACGTCATCACTACTCCAAATATTTAAACTAAACTCAATCACACAACTAAGTGTGTATAGTTCAGTAAACGCGTTGCGGCAATCAACGCTACAAAACACACACATACATAGCTATATATATACATATAATTATGTACATATATATATATATACCAACCATATATAAGTGTGTACCCAATCAATTAAAAATTCGAATCAAAACACACGCATACATAGCTATATACATATACATATAAATATGTATATATATACCAACTATATATAAGTGTGTACAATCATTACTTTATAAATTAAATCAGTAGCTTATAAAAGTGCAATATGTATAAAGCCAGTGCAACTCCAGCCTCGACCAAAGTTCAAGTCATACACATGAAAACAGAGACCAGGCAGCAAACAAAGTCAACATGACTGCATCAAGAAACCAAAACCAGGCAGTGACAATAAGGGATGCATCAATGATTACATGAAGGCAGCAAAACTCAAACCAGCAAAAACAGGTCAGGGAAGCAAACAAGTGCACATATATACACATGAATCATGGCAGTGTACAAAAGCAAGTGCACCAGTACAAAACAAAGTGAACATGCAATCATATCAGATACATGAGGATGCAAATGTACATAGACAGTAACATATGAACATGGATATGCACCAGTGGCTCATATGTACAAAGGTAGGACCAGGCTACACAATAAACAATGCAAACTTCAAGCCTGGCAACATGCACCAGTGAAGACTACAAGTACATATTCAAGTTCACAAGTCAAAGACCAGAGCATCAAAACAATGTCGAAGTCATTCCAGCAAAGTGACATTGCAAACTGGAAATACCAGCTATAACATGAAACATCATATATACAGTGCACATCAATGAGTCCAAATGCAATATGAATTCAAGTATACATATATACATATATATGTATACAAATACATATCTGTATCAATTGAAACAGTGGCAACAATAAACAAGTAATTGATCAAGTAGGAATTTTCGAAAATGAATGAAGTCAAGGTCGAATATTTTTATATCAGCAGTTTCAAAATAATCAAGGCAAAGCAAAGCCAGAAGGAACAGAGAATTCAAAGAAGCAGTTTCAAATTAAAATCAAAATCATGGTCATGCCTAAGTTAAACAAGTCAGAAACCAGCAGTAGCAAGTTCAACCATGAAGGCCGAAGTCAAGATTATCACTATCAATAAGCACAAAGAGGAATTCACGGAACCAAAATCAAGTTCGAATTCAACACCGTGATGGCCAAGAAATCAGGGAAGTCAAATTCAAAGCCGTGAGTATCAAGTTAAACAAGCAACGAAATATACGAATTTGAAAAGGTCAGAAATCATCACGTTCATCAATACAAAATCGTACAGCCGAGAAGAATTCAAACAATTAGCAGATGAACAAAAAAAATAGGAAATCGAACCCTATATAAACAAGTAGCATCATCGTCAGTTCGATCATTGAGTTCAAGCAAGCTAAAAGAACAAATCACATACCTCAAACTCGATCAATTTCAAAGAGCCGTGAGCAAATCAGAGAAACGTGCGATCGACAAAGCAAATGACGTGATAAATCATTCATTCGATCGAGCAACTAAAGTCGGTCTCTTCGAAATTACAAAAGCCCTAATTTCAGAGCAAAGAGGAACAAGAACGAGCAGCCCCCTTTTTTTCGTTGTTTTGTTTTGGGCTTGCGAAGAGGAAAAATGAATGGAGGAGGAGGAAACAGGTATATTCCTTTGATAACAACACAGCACCAAGAAAAACGTGGGCCAAGATTTTATTTAAAGCCCACATAACCCTCAACAAATTTTTAAAAGAATCTCAACCCGAACAAAAAAACTCCCAATAATAATTAGCTAGCAAATTTTATCGCCTAATGACGATAATTAACTGGTGCAAAACCCTGGGTCGTTACATTCTTCTCTGACCCGTCCGCCTAAACTTCCTCCCAAGCGCCGGCAACCGCCTATCACCCATGACAGCCCACCACATCAGCCGCCTCACAGTCCCATGTAGCCTCGATGAGAACCAATCTCCGCCTCCATCCCAAAGCATCCCATCGCAGCACATGCCGTGGCTACCTCCCCTTTTCTATTTTTCTTTGCTGATAGGAAGTATATAAGAGGTGTGTACTATATATATAGTATTCTATGTAAATGTTTTGTTTTATATTTATATATAGTTACAGTAAGTTATATATAATTTTGTTGTTCATGTACGTACGAGTTGTATTGTTTTCTATGATAAATATTTATTTAAAATTTAAACAGTTTATGTGTAGTAATAATATAAGTTGGGTTATATATATTTGTCATATCTGTACACATGAATTTTATATATATTGTTTTTGATTATCTTTGTTTAAAGACTGAGTTAAATATACTGGTTTAAACTATGATAAATTATTTCTCCTTGATTTTATGATCTAAAGCTATATAAGTTGTATAAGATCTATGTTCTGTATATAGTATTAATTCTTATGTATGTATATCATAATGTTGAAAGTTGTATTGGATTTGAGTATTGATTTTTGGGAAAATATGTATGCGTGTTGTATATGTTGGTTAGATTCAAGATCGGTCCGTAGTGTATATGTATATGCTTCTGTTGTCAGTGTTATATTACTTTGCCAGTAACAATGTTGGTTAGGGTAGTGGTTTCAGGCATTGTGCGCTTGATATAGCATAGGTATATAGTTTTAATATAACTTATATATATATATATAAGTTTGTATATATCTTCGGTTGTAATGTAGTGGAGTCTATAGTCTATAACGTATATACATGTTATATATATATATATTTCTTTTTATAAGTTTCGTATAAAATTTTGGTCATATATATATATTCTGTTATTAGTTTACAACTTTTACATAATATAATATTTTAAAAAGGTAGTACTGTATGTATATATTTTTGATTCCTAGTATTATACTTATGTAAATTTGTATATATATAGATTTATGTATATTAGTTGTGATTAAAATTAAATTATTGATTGTGAAGAGAAAAAATATATATAATATTGTATATTTTCTATTTCTGTCAAACTAATTCTGGTTTGTCTCTATCAATTCCCTTTTATCAGCTTGTACATCAAATTCGTGCCAATCTAACTTTATTTTGGAATTCGTGCTTGGATTTATAACTCATCTCATTCTCGTTCTCGTTCTCTTATAGCCTCGAAAGGTGAGAAATCACTCATGATTTATGTTCTTATATATATTAAATTTTATTTCAATTGAAACGACAATTGAAATATATTGCTGTTAGTTATTTACATTGTTATATATATGCTACTACCTGTATCTGTTCACCTGTGACATCTGACACCATTATCTATTACTTATATTGATGATATATGTCTGTTATGTTATTATCGTATCTGTTATCACTCTGCAAGTTCCCTGTTAGTATAGAATCATTATGGGTTGAAATGATACATACCCGAACGATCTGTAGAATAGGAGAAAATCGTTATGGGTTGAAATGATAAACCCAAGCGATTTTCAATTGAATTGAATTTGGGATTGCGGGTTGAAATGATATATACCCGTATATATTTAAATTGCGGATTGAAATGATAAATATCTGTATCACTTGACCATAGGATAGAAAATTATATACAGACACCGTTGGTCTATATATGAATATTTTGAAAATGATTTCTGTGGTCTTTGGAAAGAAAATTTTGGTTTTATAAAAATATGGATTTTAGATATTATATAAAAGTTATAGTTATATTCTTGATTTTAAGCTATGCATAAATTTGTTTTAATACAAAATAAGCTTAACAATAAAGTTTGATTTTATTAAAATATAATATGGTTAAGTATTTATTTAAATTATATTTTAATATAGAGTTTATAATGATTTAATAAATTAAGGTTGAGAAGATAGATTTGAAATTGATTTGAAATTGTATTTAATTAAGAAATATATTTAATTAGAAATCAATTTAGAACTTATTGGATTTGAGATTTTTAAAGGATATAATTATAACTTGATTTTGGTTAAGGTAATTTAATTAAATATTTAAAGTTTAAATAAGTTGACGGAAATATTTAGTTTATTTGTAATTTGGGGTTTTATTTAAATAATATTGGATTTATTAAGTGAATATTTCAAAACTAAATAATGATAAAGTTAACTTAAGATATATATGAAATTATCAAATTTAGTCTTGAGATTGTGACATATTTAAAGCACTACGCCATAAATGACCTTCTGCAACATTTTTGCAAGGTATTGCCAGCTAAAATGTTGCGATAGCTATAGAATTTTGGTCCTACTGCAACGTTGTATTTTTGGTGTTACCTTAGCCATAGAAATGTGTTGCTCTAGCTAAACAAGTGTAACACGATGCAACATTTTTATATAGTGTTGCCATAGATGTTTTCAGATTAAAAAATTAAAAAAAAATTACACCTCAGCGATCCACACCACCATTTAAAACAAAATCTCAACCGTCGATTCACACCATCGATCCACACCTTACCAATTTCCATTTCCCGCTTTACTTTTCACTCATCCGCTTTCGTTTCTCACCCTCAATTTTCCAATCCCTAATTTTTATTCCGCTCCTCCTTGTTTCTTCGATCTGGAGAATAACTGGCTTTGCTTTTATCCCTTGTCGTCCATATCAATTTCCGTTATTTTCTTTCGCCTCGCGTCAGTTTTCCTCACTACTTCCGGATTTGCGATTTTGTTCAGGTTTATGGCGATTCTGGTGATTCGAGGTAAGGTTGTGGGATTGCGATGGTTTAGGGAGTTGCTGATTTGGTCGCAATTTCGTGGTTGGGGCCTGATGTCAGAGTGGCAGGGGGTAGTCGAATTGGTTTCGGTGAAAACTAGGGCACGCGATTCTAATTGCTTTGATGCTCTGATTGATCGAATCTAGTGTGAGAAACGTTCCTGGTAGCTTGCTCCTTCGTTCTCCTTGATTGATTGCTCGAATTGCTTTGACTTCGTCGTCGGGTGCGATGTGATATTATTTGGTATGTTTTATGCCTTCTGGTTTACTTGAATATTCTTGATTTTGGTTACACTCGCACGCTTTTGCCGATGATGAATTGGGATTTATTTATAGGCTTTATTTCCTATAATCTCGAGTTTAATCTTTCTGTTGGACTTTGAGAAATCTGGTATGTTGGATTGCAATGATGAATACAAACATATGTGTGTTGAGCTTTGTTGGTTTTGCTTGGTCTGGACTGAACTGGTACCATGCTAACCTTGTTCTTTAACATGAACTGATGCTCCAAGTCCTCTGTATATCATGTTACTACCTAGGTTTCTCTTGTACATGCCTGATGCATTCACTGTTTTTGCTTGATGGGCTGCCTATGTGTACTGCTGTGTTTCTTGCAATGGCTTGTCTATATTTTGCTGAACCTGGTTCTTGTTTGTTTTGTTGGTTGCTTGGCCCTGAGTTGAATCCAGTCGATGACTCGGGTTTGACCTTGTGCCGTGTCCGTTTTTTTGGCTTGTCTACATATCTGGCTGCACTTGAGTATGAACTTGCACTTGAGTAGTTGCACTTGAGTAGTTTCTTGTACCAAGCCTTATGATGCATGTATGTTCATCCATGTACATGCATTTCTTGGTCATGTTATGTTGCTTGCTGTGTTGAGTACTACTTTGTGCACTTGGCTTCTCCTTTGTGCATTTTTGTCTGAACTGTTGCTTGCTGTCTTCCATACTGCCTTGTATCCATGTGTTGCATTCATGTTTGGCTTATGCACTTATGAAAAGAAACAACCCAAATACCTGAGGCAAATAATATAACAAAAACATTTTCATTTTCTGTTCGAGTTAAGTATTATTTTCCAGATTACTGCTTTTGAATTATATGTGACAGGTATTGAAGACTGGACAGCTGGATATAAGCTTGAAGACAGAGTCAAATCAAATGTGCATGAGCGTATGAATGCATGAGCTGAAGACAGGTTTCAAAGAAGGATCGATCTTCCGAAATCGGATGAATCAGTTAGGTTGATCCCCGCCGGGACTGCGGTGCCCCGGACCCCCGCCGGCGCTGCGCCCGGACCCGCTTCTCGGCTCGCCTTCGGCTCGGCACTCGGCTCGCCTTCGGCTCGGCATATATTTGTCAGTGTCGGTGTCTGTATAAATTGAAACTGCATATGTAATGAGTGAACTGAGTGATGTAGTGAGGAATATCCGTATATGTGAATATCGGTATTATATATCATTGAATTGTAAAATAGTGGAGTTAGGAATTTGTACTATTTCAAATGTTGAAATAAAATATTTATTTAAATAAATTACTGTTTAAATATCAAATTCTGTGTAATAGCATTTTATTAAATAAATATTTATTTTTATTAAAAAATCAAATATGCTCTACATTGTGGGCCCCACAAATTCAAAAAGTTCATATCTATAGCAACATTTTGAAATGTTGCTACAGATACCTATGGGTGTTGCCATAGACCCAAATAGGGTTCTATTGCAACAATATTACTTATGTTGCCTTAGATAGTCAAAATGTTGCCTTTGAGGTCTAAGGCAACGGCAAAAATTGCATCACCCTAAAAGTGTTGCCATAGACCTATGGCAACATTTTTCGGGCCTGAGCCAACATTTTTTTTGTGTTGCAGTAGGCCATTTATGGCGTAGTGAAGCTTTGGAAAATATCAAAATTTAAATGGTTTATTTGTGGTTCAAATCTGTATTTGAAATCGATATAATAGTTTATTGAGAACTGAATTGAATTGAATTGATGATTTGAGATTTGACTAAATTTGAAATTTTGGGATTGGTGTTGATTTGGAATTGATTTGTGAAATTTGAGGAAGCTATTTTATTATATAAAGTATTTTTAAATTATATTTAAAACTATTTATATATGTTACTTTATAAATTTATTTCATATAAACTATTTTAATATAAATTATTTTCAATATAAACTATTTCAAATTATAACTATATTAATATAAACTATTTTAAATTATAAACTATTTTATTATATATACTATTATTTATATTTAAATGGTTAAGTGGGAAGTGTTATGATTCCAAAGCATTATGATTTCTAAATTTTGATTTCCAAAGTATTATGATTTCCAAAGTGTTTGATTTAGAAAGTGTTATAACTTTGAAGTACTAAGATTTTGTAAATGGATATATTTGAGATGGATATATTTGAAATGGAAATGATATCGTATTTGGTTTTGAAATGGAAGTGATATCATATTGATATGGTTTTGAAATGGCAATGATATTTTGGTTTTGAAATATAAACTATTTTGAAAGTTTATTAAATGACCAATCGCTGTAATAATTACGTAGTTATTAAAGAGTCCGGGATCGGTTTGGGACATACTCTCTGTCTAAACCGAAAACCACTTTAATAACTATTATACGCGGAGTGTGATCCAGAATGAAGTGGTTGTAATGATGACGTTGCTGGATTTGAAGAAAGAGAACGATAATGGATGACCTTGACACTTGTGTCAAATTGGAAATGACTTAAACAGGAGTCGTGCCGGGCCAGTTTGGTTATCTACCTCTAGTGGACACACTTCTTCGTAAACTATTCATTACTTGTTTTTGATTGGTGCGCACCCTTGAATTGGGAGTGTTGTTTCGCGGTGTTGCGATCGTTGCGGCGATGCGTTCTCACCAGTCCGGATCAGGCAAATGGTAGTTTCACTACCTTGGATATTGCCTCATGTGCCTTGTCATACTTGTATCCCTATGAGCGACCACTACGATTTGTTTCGTGTAATACCTATGGAGTACTCCCTGATAGCCCACTAGTTTACGGTGGAGTTTACAGTGCTGTATAGACTATGACGCTTATATAAAATGTGTTAAATGGGATAATGGTAACGCCTTAACGCTATTTTGATACTTTATATTACTGATAGGCATTATCTACTTAGCATACACTACTATATATAAATAGTTTAACGGATCCTTAGAGGATGGTTATCCCAAACATCCTTTGAGTTACTTGTATTTTCAGTTGTTATTTCACTTGAGTTGGATTTATTGATATAAGAATGTTAATCCCAACTCGAGTGTTTTGTGTTTTGCTTTACGCTCGGGTCAGACTGAGTGTACCAGTATTCATGACTCACCTTTGGAGTTGGAGCTTCGCTTGGAGATCCAGCTATCTATCCAGCTTTCAGATATTCAGTTGATTCTAGTGATGTATTCTGATCTTGTATTTGGCTATTGTATTCGAGACTTCTGTTGTATCTTGTTTAACTCTGTTATATATATATAGTAGCTTCATGAACTACTATTCTTTTGTTTCCACTGCACTATTGTTATATTACTCTGTGTCTGTGATTTTGTGATTATTTATTTACTGTATATATGTTGAGTTTTGCCAAATATAAATGAACAATCTGATATTTTGAGCAATTCAAGTCCGACATGTGTGTATGCGAATGGGTCAAAATATCGGGTCGTTACATTGATTGTCTTTTGGATGATGATGGTGTTTTGTGTGTTTATTTGTTTATAGAAAGAAACCTAGACTTGGTTTCCATTTACAACCATCTAACTTGTACCAGATAGTCGACTATCGAATTGACCAAATATGACTTAAGAAGTTACCGAAAGGCTTCGCAATCTCATACCAATAAGAACCCCCAGGGATAAGTATTGGTAAGAAAAGTTTCTAGCTTTCTCTTACTTCTGAGACAACCGAAATTGTGTTAACTGGAAATTCATCGATTGGTTTTGGAGAGTCCGGTAAGTGGGAAGAGTGTACTTATATGAGATGACTCAAACCCAAAACCACTTCAAAACCATATACGTGATCTATGTTCTAGAAGCAGTTGAGAAGTGGAATGCTATAGAGTTGAACTATCAATCCTAAGTTTAAGTCCAAAGGAAAGGTTAGCGTTAACATTTCAAATGATGTTATCGTATGGGACTGTCTATCTTGAGCAGCACTCTAAGAGAGAGGGCTTCGTTAGCATTCATCAAAGGACTTATGTGGGGAACCTATATGGAGGTTCGAGATCTGTTCAAGATGCTCAAATCCATGTAGTGATTCATGATCTATTCGAGATAGAGGAATCCATTTGGGGATTCGTGTTCTGTTCTAGTGATGAAGACTCATGTGAAAGATGCCGAACGTAGCCACGACATCGGGAAAATTATAGAAAACTGAGAAGGGGCATGGCCAGGTGGTTTAGCAACATCAAGGGTATATCAACTCCATGTCTAGAGATGCTTATCGATTGTTTCTAGTGGGAGTTGGTATGGCTCGGATCACACACCGAGGGTGGTCCAGTTATGTTTACCTTAGAGTATATCCCATTTAGAGATATGCGTTGCTCAGAAGGTAGTTTCTGCTCCTTGTCATGGAGTTTGGATTCGGCTAGATCCGATGAGATCTCCATGGAAAATCCATTATGCGAACGCACCTTAGCGGTATTGATCGTATATTTATTATTGTTGTGGTGTTAACATAGCTACTATTTGATATGACTTATGTGCTACACCCTTGATATTATCTATCATATCACTATATATTAGACCTAATGAATGGTTGGTTTCTTTGAGGGAAAAACTATTACAGGAATTCATACGATCTCAATGGTTACTATTACTCATCACTTATATTTCTTGAGTTTTCTCACGCTGGTTTAGCGGACTGATCCGGGTGTTATTTTCTTTTAATGTTTGGGTCAGCCCCATGCATGTTTCCAGATTTCGCTGTGGATGCTTTGGAGCTTTTGGAGAAGAGTTGGAGTTCTACCTATCGTAGTATTTACTTCCGTCGCATTACTTGTGTGTATCATTAGAATTTGTTAGGACAGGTTGTTATAATTGTCAGGGTTGATTGATGTAACTTTGAAAAACTTTGTATTTTAGGATGACAGTTTATACTGTCTTTTGATATTATATATGATCGTTTCGTTGTGAGATTCTAATATTGTGTTCCTTCTTTCTTGTTATATTTCCATTTCTTTTATTTTACCCTAATAATTCGTCTTTTCGGCACTTGGATGCTCGGCATGGTGAATATTGTGGATGTATTAGTGTCAACATTTGGGGATCGAAAAGGCGAGTCATTACATGTGGTATCAGAGCTGAAGGTTAAGTAAGAATCTTGGCTTTGGTCGGTATGACTCATTAAGAGATAGGGTTATGGAATGCCCTAGCATGAGTTGAGAGTATTATACATATTTGAGAGTATTTGTAGTACTATAAAAATATTTTATAGTGTGTTAATTGGTCTATTGAGTAGTTTATGAATTTTGGTCGATGCGCCTGATCAATGTTGTCGATAAGGTTTCTAAACGCTTGAATAAGGCAAATCGACATAGTATTGTTTTTGAAATTGGTAAATAAAATAATTTTACCTAGGATTATATTTTTTATATAAAAGAATACAATTTTCATAAATTGATATAGTTATTTATGATATGGTTGTTTATTAGGAAATGATAATATTCTGTTATTATCATTTATTTTTTGATTAGTTGTGCTCGGTCAGTTTATGAGCATTTACTATAGTTTGTTGATTTATAAGTTACCTTCTTACGACAAGGGTTGAGTAGATAGTAATTTACGAGAACATTAAATACAAACATCTTGCAAATTCAATTTCACGGTTTGATTATAAGGCTTTCGATGATAATGTCGGGTTAAAATTGAATTTTAACGAGGGTTTTCTATTAAAATCTAAACAAAGGTATACATTTTCGAAATGATTTAGATAAGGAAGCAACTTTATATAAGAATGTGATTTTATATAAGTATGGTTTATAAAACATGGTATATAAACAAAAGGGATTTAAATAAAGAATTTGAGAACTTAAATCTCGACATCTTTGAAAATGTTTTTTTTAAGATTTTGGATAAAATAATATTAGTATTATTTGCAAGTAAGCATATGGGAAATTGGTTATGAAATTGAGATCATGGTACTTGGTAACATTTACGAAGTATTTGATACCATTTGAAATGATTTTGGTTAAGTTCGAAAGTCATAAGTTGGATGTACTGAACTCACTCCTGTTGCTTGAAAATAATTCCGGTGATGACTTCAACATCATCGACATTCATTTTTGGGTTTCTGAGTGTGGGATGCTAAAAAATTGTTTTGGTAAAATAGATTTTGATTTGATCCCAAAGTATGATTTGATATACAAAATTCATATGTATATATTATTTTAAAACGATTTAAGACGAAAACCGGTGTTTAGTTCTAAAAGTTTTCCAGTTGGGTTATTTCATGGATACATATAGCTTATGCATTAGGAAGTATGGATGTGCATCATAATATATTTTTTGGTATCTTTCATTTGTTAAAATGAAATGGAATTTTCGGTGGGTTTGGATAGTCAGGAACTTCCAAATGGTTATAGAACTTTTAGTTAAGTGTTTTTGAAAATATAAAAGTTGAGTTTATATATAACACTTGAATTGAGAAGATAGCAAGTCAAAACAAGTTTATATTTATTGAAAATACTGGTTAAGTAAAACAAATTTGATGTTGGTATATACTCTTAGGATATAATGGAGTATTATATGAGTACGAACTTAAGTTATAAAATGTTTATAGACTTGAAGTTATAATTTATAAAATGACTTATAAATGATTTAGTATTAAAGAGATATACTATTTGGATAAGTGAATGGGATTAAAATGATATTGGTGTAGTTAGGAAACCAATAAGATAAATACGTAAGTTGTATGTAGATCGTTTTATTCGCATCACTGTTCTTGATCCAGTATTCGAGCACATATTTTCGAGGTGGTTTACACCGGTCTAAACAAGGATTTTTCACTTGATTCTAATGGCGAACACTTGATACAGATTCTTGATAAGATCCTAAAGTTTTCTATCATAGTATATGGCTATGTAAGGAGAGCAGATATTTCTAATCAAGGAACTTGGTCGGAGCCCGCACTAGAAAGGTCAAGTGATCTATACTAGTTGGGAAGTGAGATCTATGTGTCCGAGCAAGTATCGGAATTGATAATGTGTATAGATGATAATGTGCATTGTACAGGCTTTAGTATGTTTGTATGCTATGTTTATTAGCTTAGGGAGAGTTTAAGGAATGGCTCTTCGATTTGTTCGAGGGTTGCATGAATAATCATCTAAGTAACAACCTGAGGCTGTTGAGCAGAAGATACGCTTAGTGGATTGATTTTCATCCTTGTGCGATGAGACGGTTTGACTTGAGCAAACCATGAGCTTTATGGTTAGGACACTAATAAGTATCAAATGTATAGTTGTTTCTTTGGTGGCTTTGTTGGAATTTCGGGGATGAAATTCTAAGTAGGGGAGGATGTGACGATCCGAAATTTCGGACACTTCGTATTTAAATATCAGAATTATTTAAATATCTGAATATTGGATTAAATGTTATTAAAATAATTTAATAAGAATTTTAGCCTCCTTTTAAATCATAAGTAATGATGGTAAGCTTGTTTTGAAAAAATGTTTATAAAATATATTCTTTGAAAAAATATCGATAATATGATCGAAAATCGTTTTATCAATAAACAGCTATTTTCTTAATGGAAGTTGTTCAAACTTTTTGCACATGTCTAATTAATCATTAAGTAAATAATTAGAAACTAAAAATAATTTCATGTTTATGGATAACTAAATAGGAAAATGAGCAAATAAGGAAAATGAGCAAATAAGGGAAATGATTAACTTTTAAGCTAATATCTAATGAACACATTAGGCACTAATTAAACACTCTCCTCTTCACACAAGCTTGGAAGGTTCTAAAGCTTACCATAGGATAAGAGATATTATGTAAGGGGTATAAGAGTAATTAGCCATAAAATAGATATGACATAAAGTAGAAAATTACCATAAATGGAAACTCCTTAACCCTTAAGCAATTGTGACATAAAGTTATAATGTGAGAGAAGGCTCCTTTGTGACCTTCCATGAGAGGTGGAAGGTGGTATTGACCCCTTGCCCAAGCCTATATAAGAGAGGGCACACCCTTAGTTAACATTCAAAAAAATTCGTAAGCAAAGCGGGCTTTTCTAATGGCATCTTTATCTTCTTCCGCTCTTAAATTCTAAAAAGAAAGAGTTGCAAATCAACTCCAAATCTCTTCAAACTTTGCCACAAGGCTTAGTAAAATATTAGAAACCCTTCCACCAAGCCAAAACATGAAGAAGCAAAGTAAAGCTCCCATAATCCATGGAGGCCGTGAGCTTTATGGGGTTTGGGAAGGCATATGAGCAAGGTGATAGAGAGGAAAAGTGGAAAGAAGGAGGTGGTTGCAAGTGTGGTTAGACTGTGGTTCTTGGATCTTGGTTTTGGTTGGATTAAAGGCGAGTTAACACCTCACTTTAAATGAAAAATATAACACATATATGTTGCATTTGGTTGTATGAATGTTGTTGGAATTGTTGTTAACTTATGTTGGAAACAATGGTTGTAAGTTCTTACTTTAAAAGTAAGTGACATATGTGATCCATGTACATGGTCTTTAACAAACTTTGAATGGACTTGTATGACACGTGACTAGACCGTGGAAACAAAGCACATAAGGTATGCTTAAATTCAATAAAGTGTATTGGGTGAAGTAACAAGGAATGCAAATAAAAAGGAAGAGATGTACAAAATAAGTGAATCACCGTATTTTGTACTGTCTATTCCAATAGAAAAAATAAAAGATAATTCCTTGTTGTTTCACGCATAACACAAGTCCTTTCTTAAGTAAGTTATAGAGAATTTTATAGTGTCAACATATGTACAAAGTGTGTAGTCACCAATCACCAGAACGTTGTTCTGACCCTCTCGTCAGTACAGTCCACAGGATAGGTTTAGAGGTACAGGTAATGGTGTATGACGGGAACAGTAGAAGGATAGATTTCCTAATGCACGCTCAGCATTGGCAGGGACTCTAGATATTGGAAGTGTCAACTTGGTTAGTAACTATATATTTTATTATACTTTACTACTTTGCTATGAGTTATATCGATTGTGCTCTGATATGCATTTATTTGTTTACTTGCAGGATACCAAACCAACGATCAATACTTTGGTGAACTTAGGTTTTTGATTTAGCGAAAATTCAGGCTCATTGGGGTGTGGTTGTTATAGAATACATGCAAATGTCGTTACTAGGTGAGATTATTTTAGACTGGAAATTGGATTTCGCCTAAATGGTCTGTAAGCATTGAACTTGGCCAGATAATTTGCTTAAGCAAATTTTATACAGGCTTCTGTATTTAAGTTGTTTAAATACTGACTAAGAACCGAATTCACATTGCAGAGTCAGCATAACCACATTGTTAATTATTTTTGAATTTGACCAGTGGAAAAATTAATTTATAAATGTTATAAATTAATAATAAATTAATACAATCATTGGTTTAATATTCTAGCCATTTTTAATTCTTTATTTAAAGCTTTAAATTAGAGAGAGTGACGTATAAAAATTGTGTATCAGTTCGGTTGGTTAAGGAGTTTGAAATTAAATGACTAAACAATGATTAATATAGGAGTCAATGGTTTTTTTTATCTTACTATTCAAACCCAATATCAGTCGTAGAAGTTTTGAATAGGAGGCTAGGCTTAGTTAAAGGCTACAGGAAAAGGGAAGAATAACATGCACATATGAAGCTATAAATAATATAGCCTCACACAATTTTGAACATAGTTCACAACTCTTTAGTCTTCATTTGTACCATTGTGAAGTCTTGTATTTAGCCTTGTGAACAAAAGTCAAGAAAGAGAACGTTAAGCTCCTTGAGGAAATTTTGGAAAAAAAGTCTTAGGCTCTTGGGAAGACATCAACAATAAACGGTAAAGATTTCTAATTTATTATTCTCATATTCATACATATGTATTCTATGCTTTTTATTTTTGGCTACAAATTTAAAAAAGTGAAACTATTTTAAAATTAATAAATAACTTATTGGTATTTACATATGCATTTTATATTTTACTATTCAAATAATTCTTTTGTTCGGATCTGATCATAATGATATACACACAGTTAAATTAAAATTTTCACATATTTATATATAATTATATAACTTTTAGTTTTATTATTATTAAAATTAGAAAAACTCTTATTTCTTAGCTATATATATATATATATATAATTTTCGTACGAAAAAATCTATTGGATTACAAAATATGTTAATATATTTTGTTTTAAAAAGACAAACGAATATTAGAATTAAAATTAGAATTTTTAATTGAATATTGATAATATACACATGCATATATTTTTTAATCAAACATTTTGTATTAGCGACTGCACTCTATATACATACATATATATATACATATACATATATATATACATATACATATACATATATACATATATATATAATGATTTGTGTATTAAACGAGGAACTCTGTTCAAAGAGAGGAACTCCACACCAATATAGTTAGAGGAGGGGTGAACTTTTTAATCTTTTACTCTGTAACGTTCAAACGGTTGCTGATACTAAGGATATATGCGCAAATGATTTGGAATTCATGAAAGCAACAATCGAAACTCAATTTTAGGGTAGAAAACTTAAACTCTAATTAACTTTGAGAATTCAACACTATGGTCAAACTCAATATTCAAATCGCACAATTGAAACTAAGAAGGATCTAGATCTGTACAAATTCTGTTCTCTCACCACTACAATGCTCGCTATCCCTAAGGTACCAAATCAATTCAAGGTAGGAAAGCAATCCCTGTTTCATTTCGTTTGGCAATGTAATAAAGATCTGGGTTAACATGGATATATTTTGAAACTGGAGATGTTTTGGTTCACAATATTCGTCGACGAGCATGACAACGGTTGCAGTCCAAGTGAAGTGGAAACCGCGAACCCAGGTTTCTTAGAACACAAACTTGAATTTAGATTTGGAACTTAGGGACGAGAAGTAACAACAAGTATGGGCATAGAAAAGAGGCAAGCAACACTAGTGACGGTGCTAAACGACATAGATAATCATCGACGTTGAAGGGAAAAACTTCATTGGGGAAGATAATAGTCACGTGACATTAGGCAGTTATTCACGTGAATGAGTAGTTACCTCACATGCAAACATGGGCTGAAATGATTTAGCCTTTGAGGGAACTGTTGCTAATGGGAAAGGTTGGCGTGAGGAATTGCGTAAGACATGCACGGGGTATTATTCTAGTGTTTAACTTCTATAGGCACAAAGGAAACAAACAATTAGACTTCAAATATACTGGACTTACTATTAATATCTGATAACCAAGTAGAAGGCAATAAATGATTCGAAGAAAGATGTTTAATAACTTAGACGGATGCGGAAATTCAATTGAACAATGTAATAGGAAGTGCCTCTAGTAGTTCTAACATACAAATATGCATTTTTTACTTTATGCAATTTACAGGCCTGTTACTGCTTGGTCTTTTTTTATTTGATTGTACTCTATAATTTATATAATAGCAATAAAAGGAACCCATTTTCATTATATATGGGTGTATGCATGTATGTGTGTGTATTTATTAAATAATATTTTGGAAAGGTCAAATGTACTTGTTTTGAAGTTTAAATCTATTAATATAATTTTAAAAATATCCATAAATGCACATATGGATATTTAACAGTAAATGAATAATAAAAATATTATATCTTGAAAAATATTAGATAAAAATTTAAAGGCATAAAACCATTGAAGGACAAAGGAAAGGGCTACCACATATTGAGATTAAAAGTTATCTCATGTTGTAGCTATTGGGCGTGTTCTCACCCAGAAGATCTCAAGACCAAGAAGCTTGATTCGTCCAGGCTTGCCTAAGCTCCATTCGGCTTCCTACAACTGCCGGACCAACTCCTGCTTCCTACCACTGCCGGACCAACTCCTACTTCCTACCACTACCGGACCAACTCCATTCGGCTTCCTACCACTGCCGGACCAACCTACTTCCTACCACTGTCGGACCAACTCCTACCGGACCACCTACCACCGGACCAAGACATTCCGAACCAACACTACCAGGCCAGATCGCGACAGTCCAGGCCCATCGGCAGCTGTATACATCCAAGACCCCTACCCCCAGCCTCACTCTATAAAAAGAGGGGCAGGGGTACAACAATGGGGACAGGTTTGAGAGCTTAGGCACGGAGAGAACTTTCAAACAACTTTCTTTTACTTGTATCAAAGCTTTATACTTGTAATCTAAACAAGAGAAGAGAAATAACATATAAAGTGGACGTAGGCACATTCTGGCTGAACCACTATAAATCTGCGTGTCTTTTTACAGTTTAGCCCCTGCTTTTCATACATTTGCATAAATCACCCAAACCACTAAGAACAACATAAGATCTATTAAATCATACGACTTTGAAGTGTTTGTCCATTTTTTGTGCAAACATTTTTGGTGCTTTCATTGAGAGCTAGAAGCTCGAAGCTTCAGCTTCATCCACTTAACATTTTTCCTAACAGCATCGTTCGCCACTTGAAAAACATGCCTCCCAAACAGAGAAAAGATGTTAACAAAGGAAAGAACATCGCATCCAGTAGTCTTCCAGATCCAGCTGTCACGAATCAAGTAAATCGTCCTCCTCCAGCAGCAATACCAAATGAAGGACAGGCTAATCTGACCACTCCTGCCATAGAACAGCCCGCAGCAATTACTAGGGCAGATTTAGACAGGGTTGTGGTTGAAGTAACTAACCGCTTCACGTCCCAGCAGGAAGCCTTGATGGACCATCTCATGTCACGCTTAAGGGATGCTGAAGAGTCCAACCGCAACACTGAATCATGGGGCGAGTCCCAGTCTGGAGGATCTCAGAGACAACAAAGGTCTTCCTTCTTCGAAGGAGCTAACGGCAGAAGTAGCCATGGTAGGAGCCGAGACCGAGCACAGCCCGAAGTTAGGCCCGAGGAAACGTTTGGTACCGAACCCAACGGGGGAGGTACCGGGCGAAGGTCAACTGTAGCTGAGCCTGTCATACTGCCTAACCACTGAAACGCCAGTGAACGGGGCCGAGCTAGAGTCCAGCCCGAAGTTGGACCCGAGGAAGTGCTTAGATCAGAACCCAGCAGGGGAAGATCAAGGCAAGGGCCAACTGTAGCTGACCCTAGCATGCTCCCAGAAGATCAAAGGCAGCCACTGGAAAATATGAGGAATGATAGGCGATACCATCCCTACAGGTCATGTGGACGGAATCAATCCCACAGAACAGAACCAAACTCATTTCTATCTGCTCCAAATTCTGATGAAAGGATGGCACACTTATTCAGAGAGTGCGTCCAACGGGAGCAAAGAGATCGAGGGATAGGCGCTAGGGTAACCAGCCCTTTCGCCCGCAATATCGAAATTGCTATCACCCCCCGAGAATGGAAGATGCCAACAATGGAACCTTACAAAGGAACCTCCGACCCCGTTGTACACTTACAGAGATACACATAACATATGCTCATGAGTGGAGCGACAGAGGGAGTACTGTGCAAATGCTTTCCACTCTTCTTAGCAGATCTCGCTACCTCCTGGTTCTGTCATCTACCCCAGGGATCCATCAGCTCGTGGGAAATGTTGAAAGAAAAGTTTATCAGTCAGTTCCGCATTCATGTGGAACAACCTAAGGACGCTTATTCCTTATCCAGCATCAAACAGAAACCTGGAGAGAAACTGCAACAATACCTAACCCGATTCAATGCCGCAGCAGCCGCAGTCCAAGATGCCGATGAGAAGCTTATCCTAATGGCCCTCTGTAGTGGTGTGCATCCGGACACTAAATTTGCTAGAAGGTTGACAAAAGAAAAACCAGCTACTTTACCCGATTTCTTCCATGAAGCCGGGAAATATATGAGGCTTGAGGATGCTGCCGTTGAGGGGCAGTCAGGACAGCAAAATAAGGCAACTCACAGCAACGCCCCTGCTGTGGCAAGGGACGTTCGAAGAAATGATTCCAGAGATAATGTTGGGGGCAAGAAGGGAGAAAAGTGCCTATATCGGCCAGGACCGAGATTCGACACTTACACTCCTTTGAACGAGACCGTCGAAAATATCTTCCTTGCCACCCAAGGCGAAGTCAGATACAAACGCCCACCATACAAGAAGGAACCAGATAACGCGCAGAAGTCTGGAAAATTCTGCCGCTTCCACGAATCTCATGGGCATGATACTAATGAATGCCATCATCTTCGGGACTTGATTGAGGAACACATCAGAAGGAAGAAACTGGAACGCTATGTAAAAGGTCAGGACAGGACTCCAGCTCCTGCCAATGAGAGCCCAAGGCTACCCTCACCGGAGATCGGCAGAGGAAACCGCAACACTAGCGGCTCTAGTCAAGAGAAGATAGTGGTCCATACCATCTTGGGAGGACCGCACATCGCAGACAGAAGCTGGAAAGAGATGGAAAGATATGGAAAGTCGCTTAGAGACAATAAAGACTGTGGTCCATACCATCTTGGGAGGACCGCACATCACAGACAGAAGCTCCTGCCACCCGAAACGGAAAGAAAGTGATGACATCACATTCGGTAAGCGTGACCTAGAAGGAAGGCAATACCCTCACATGGATCCCATGGTTATCTCTGCCCGGCTCGGTCCCGCCGAAGTCTACCGAATCCTAGTAGACACTGGAAGCTCAGTAAATATCCTGTTCAAACATGCATTCGACAAAATGAAACTATCAATGAAGGATGTATCCCCCTGCGATAAACCACTACACGGTTTCACTGGAGATGCGAAGATGCCCCTCGGGCAACTGGACCTCTTTGTTGGGATTGGAAGCCATCCCCGCTCCGTTGTACGGAAACAGACGTTTGTGCTAATAGAAAACCATTCAGCCTACAACGCCTTCTTAGGAAGGCCAGCCTTGTCCGACTTCCAAATTGTCCTAGCCCCATGGTGCCTAAAAATGAAATTTCCAACGGACAATGGAGTAGGGGAAGTAGAAGGAGACCAGGACATTGCTCGAGACTGTTATGTGACTGAACTTCGCAACAACCACAGGAAGGATAAAGGAAAGGGTGTAGAGGTTGCCCTCTACACGAAAAATCTAGAAGCATAGCAACTAAAGAAAGCCCATCCTCTTCGATATACCAGCGACCCTTTCAATGAATTAGACCCTAGGGACAAGGAGGAGGAGGCCATCGTCGAGCCTGCAGAGGCTATGGAGTTTGTATCTGTAGACAAGCACGACTCGAGTAGGCTATTGAAAATTGGGTCCCAACTAAAAGCAGAGTGGAAGGAGCAACTCATCGACTTTCTCCGCCACAACTTGGATGTATTCGCATGGTCACACGCTGACATGACCGGAATCTCTCCCGACGTAACATGCCACGTACTAAACACTGATCCTACCAAGGCGCCCGTAAAACAAAGAAAGAGAAGTATGGGGGCAGAGCGATCAGCAACCCTCGATGAAGAAGTAAAGAATCTGCTCGCCAATGACTTCATACGAGAAGCCATCTACCCGGAATGGATCGCTAACCCGGTGCTGGTAAAGAAGGCTAATGGGAAGTGGCGGACTTGCATTGACTTTTCCAACCTAAACGACGCCTGCCCAAAGGATTGCTTCCCACTTTCCCGAATCGACCAACTTGTAGACAGCACAGCCGGGCACGAGCTCTTATCTTTTATGGATGCATACTCAGGATATAACCAAATTCCTATGCATGCTCCCGACCAAGACCACACTAGTTTCATCACCGATCGGGGTTTATACTGCTATAAGGTAATGCCTTTCGGACTTAAAAATGCAGGAGCCACCTACCAGCGCCTCGTCAACAAGATGTTTGTAGGGCTAATAGGACAAACTATGGAAGTATACGTGGATGACATGCTGGTAAAGTCGATGAAAGCCGACGATCACGTAAGCCACCTAGGCGAGATGTTTCAAGTACTTCGCCAGTATGGAATGAAGTTGAATCCTCTAAAATGCTCCTTCGGAGTATCATCAGGAAAGTTCTTAGGATTCATCGTCCATGCCAGAGGGATTGAAGCGAACCCTGATCAAGTCCGAGCGCTAAGGGATATCAAGATACCTTCCACTCGAAAGGAAATGCAAAGCCTGAATGGAAAAGTGGCCGCCCTAAGCCGATTCATCTCCAAAGCAACGGACAAGTGCATCCCCTTTTTTGAAGCTCTAAAGAAAGACAAAGGAAAGTTCGAATGGACCGACGAATGATTAACCGCTTTCCTTAACTTAATCGAACACCTCCAGAAACCACCGGTACTCTCGACTCCAAGCGAAGGCGAAGAATTATACCTATACCTTACTGTGTCATCTCACGCCCTGAGCGCTGCCTTGGTAAGGGAAGACAACCGCACGCAGCGGCCAGTTTACTTCGTCAGTAAGAGGTTTACAGGGGCAGAAGTCAGATATCCTAAACTTGAGAAGCTAGCATACTTTTTACTAATCGCATCACGGAAACTGCGTCACTACTTCCAGTCCCATTCCATCAAAATTCTGACCGATCAGCCACTGAGGCAGGTACTCCATCGTCCCGACACTTCTGGGCGACTACTTAAATGGTGCATTGAACTAAGTCAGTATGATATCACCTATCACCCTCGCACCGCCATCAAGGGACAAGCCATGGCTGATTTCATTGCAGAATTCACTACCAACGAAGATAAGGAGCAATTGGAAATAGCAGAAGACATCAAGTGGAATCTCTTTGTGGATGGTGCATCAAACGAACAAGGCTCGGGGGCGGGTGTGGTAATAATCACTCCCAGTGGAAATAAGCTGCACTATGCTATAAGGTTGGAGTTTGCTGCCACCAACAACGATACAGAATATGAAGCAGTGATAGATGGATTAGAACTTGCCATAGAAATCAGAGCCAATTCTTTGTTTCTTCATAGCGATTCTCAACTTATTGTTAATCAAATACTAGGAGAATTCCAAGCTCGAGAAGAACGACTCATAGCATATTTAAAGAAGACCAAGTTTTCTCAGCCGATTGGACCACTACTTAGTCAAACACTTCCCTCGGAAAGAGAACCAAGAGGCCGACGAATTGGCAAAGCAAGCAAGTATGAGAGACATCGCCATCTTCGGAGCAGTGACCATCTCAAAGCAACTGACCCCAAGTTTTGAGCAAGTGAATCTGATAGCTGCAACCGAAGAAGCAACTTGGATGACTCCCATCCGAGACTACCTACAAAGCGGCACACTATCCACCGGGCGTAACGAAGTCAAGAAAATCTTGAGGAAAGCTTCCCGCTACACAATTCAAGAAGACATCCTCTATCGGCGCGGATTCTCTAACCCGTTATTAAGGTGTGTCGCTGGGAGGGAAGCCAAGGAAATCTTATCCAACATTCATCAGGGAAGCTGCGGAGATCACACCGGAGGGCAAACATTAGCAAAAAAGATACTCCGATATGGATATTTCTGGCCCACCTTAAGCAAGGACGCCTTGGATTTCGTCAAAAAGTGTGACAGATGCCAGAAGTTTGCTAAGATTCCGCGGCTGCCAACAACTGAGATTACTCAAATGACCAGCCCTTGGCCCTTTGCAGTATGGGGAATTGACTTAATCGGCGAACTGCCAATGGGCCGAGGCGGGGCCAAATATGCTATAGTGGCAGTCGACTATTTCACCAAATGGGTGGAAGCAGAACCTCTGAATAAAGTATCTTCAGCAAAAGTTATTAACTTCTTGATCAAAAATGTTATGTGCAGGTACGGAGTCCCACTCAAAATCATATCGGACAATGGGCTTCAGTTTGACAGTGAGGAATTCGCCAACTGGTGCCAAGAGCACGAAATTCATAAAAGCTTCTCATCTGTAGCGTATCCCTAGGCAAACGGACAAGTCAAAGCCGTTAACAAAATTCTGAAAACTCTAACAAAAAAGAAACTCGAAAAATCAAAGGGCGCTTGGGTGGATGAACTCCCTACGGCACTGTGGGCCTATCGCACATCTTTCAGAACATCAACAGGGCATACTCCTTTCTCTTTGGCATACGGATCGGAGGCTATGCTCCCAGTTGAAACCATCGTGCCTTCCCACCGTAGGATCCACTATAACCCAGAAGAGAACGAAGAACTCCTTCACATGTCTTTGGATCTAGTTGAGGAGAGAAGAAATGATGCAATCCTTAAAGCAGCAGCCCACAAGCAAAAAGTGGCAGCACAATACAACTCCAAAGTCAAGCATCGTACCTTACAAGAAGGGGATCTTGTCCTCAAGCGAATCTTCCCTCGCCCCGGAGCACTAGACCCAATCTGGGATGGACCATATGTAATTCATAAAGATCTCCACAATGGAGCTTATATTTTGTCAATAGTGGACGGAGAGGTGTTCTAGAGGGCATGGAACATCCAACACCTCCGTCGATACTTTTCTTAACTTGTACTGCCCATATGAAGTGAATTAACAAAGAGAATCAGTGGATGTAGGCCTTTTCATGCCGAACCACTTTAAAAAACCTTGTCTCTTTTTTAACTTGTTCCTTTATATCTTGGCTGCTTGTTAACTTTATCCTTTTCTGTTGAACAAAATCCTATGCGTATAGCATTTCCACTCAATGCACTCCACAGCGCAACTTCACCTGGACAAGACCTAACAGGTACTATGCGAATTTATGCCCTCGCCAATGAGACACTTTTGCTCCGGCATCCCTCTGCTGCGGGTTAACTCATTGCTCGCGACGGCCCTTAAAGCCAACTGTAATGAGCCGATTATAAGCCACCGAGAAGGCAAATTATAGCCGAGGCAGCTCATTACGGCGTTCGGCTCGCCGGCAACTGTGAACCGACTATAAGCCCCAACATAAGGTGTGGACAGCCAGGGGCAGTTCACGGTTGACGACCGACACCCACGCTAGCCGGCCACAGTAAATCGAATAATACCCACGATTATGGGCCATAATGGCCCGGGTAGTTACTGTGCGCGATCTCGGCTCCGATGTGTCTTAAGTGCGGCTGTGGTAAAAAAGAATTAACTCCCCGCGGAGGCGTAAGATGGGTGACAAATGTCTCCAAGACCCACAGCTAGGGAAAGTGACTACAAAGCCCGTTTGCCACGAACTTAAGCACATCGACGGCCTTCCGTGATTGGAAGTTTTACTTTTTCACATATTTCAATTTTACTTAAGAAACTTTTCTCCTATCTTCTGTAACAATCCTTGAAGTACAGGACACAGAACAGGAGACACTCACTAATAGAAGCGGATACTCACAGCAAGATACTGGACCGCATCCCTTACGCGGTCACACAGGATATTCAAAGCTGCCATCTACAAGCAAAATATAAAGGGCGGTATTTCCTTCTTTCATATGTAAACACATGACTATAATTTATTCACACCTCACGCTAACATTGCAAGTCATGAAATTATGTTTTAAACAAGAACCTGACATCAAACACAATTTGATTATAAGAATATGCATAGCTATATTTCTCATACAACATGTCAAAATAGCAAAAAACATTCAAAAGACGACAAAATCAGCTTAAGTTAAAGAATTACACGTCAAGAATAGAGCTATTTATTACAAGTAGCAAAAATTACAACCTAAGAGTTAATTTACTGTTTTAAGACTAACATATACAACCATGTCAAGTCCACAAAAAGAATTTTCCAGGTCTAATCAAGGAGCCGGCTGCGTCAGAGTCTTATCCTTGTCCTGTTGCCCACCTGTCCGGTCAGAAAAAGAATTCGTTAGTGATAAGCAACCAAGTTAACGGAAAGACTAGAAAGGAAGACTTACCAGCATCTGCTCCTTGATCAACTTGATCATCATCCTCCGCTTGCACACCTGTCTCCTCAGCTGCAAGCAACCGCATGCCCTCCTTCACCGCCACCTTCTCCTCCTTGGTAAACTGGGCGGTAATAGCATCCATCCTAAAGGCCACGCCACCCTCCTTATCTGCCTCAGCCTGGGCCTCCTCTAGAGCCCTGAGATAGATCCTAGCCATAACCCGAGAGTAATCATCCATCCAGGACAAGTTACCCTGCCTCCAAGTACGGAAGTACATATCCTGGAGCATCCCCTCCATCAGCCCCTCGTTCTCTTCAAACTCCCTCGCCCGGGCATCGGAATCCGACAACCTTACGACGGCGGCATCTCTCTCCAATTGGTATCTCGAGCAGTCAGCTTGAAGGGATTTCCGCATCGCCTCCATCTCCTCCCTCAACTTGGCTTGAGCAAGCTCTGCAGCCTCAAGCTTCCCAGATAGCTCCTTTATCTGCTCAAGATCCGCTTTCCGAACCACGTCCACCGTGGCAATGGCCATATCGATCCGTTCCTTGCAAGTAGCCTCCATTTTCCGCAGTTCGGCCCGGCCGGCCTCTTCCATAGTTTTCTTTAGACGTCCGGAGGCAGCCTCGTGTTGAGAGATCTGGATGGCCTGATCAGCGAGTTGCTTGGCCTGGTCGGAAACCACTAACCGCAGTCTTATGTTGGCACTCCCAATTTCCTCCCCGGCCTCGACCAATCGGGCATGATGCCCCATCAACTTCCTGGTCTCCTCAGCAACCCGGTCGATATTTGTTGTAGCTTCGTTCCCCATAGCGACAACCCGAGTAGTAAGCAAATCAAGGTCCAGGGATTTGGCCTCATCAAGCACCTTTACCATAGGGTTGCGAGGAAGAAGGTGCTCACCGGTAACCTCTTCGAAGGAAATATCATGAGAACTTGGATCCAGATCAGGATGACCCGCAAATGGATTACGAGCCAAGCCAGGACGATCAATCTGAGTAACGATAGGATTTTCGGATGGGTGCGGAGAGGGTGTGAACTCAGTATCCTCCTCCATGATATCATGAAGAGGCTGAATTGGGGGCTGAGGACCAGGTGAAGGCTCGGATAGGGAGCGACTCCTCTTTCTCTTTTGAATATCCTCTCCAATAACCCCGAGAAGAGGACGGTAGCCGACTACATCCCCGGAACGGTGGGCCGGAGGCTTCGGCTTGGCGGAAGCTTTGGAGAGCTTGTATTGTTCAAGCCTGTGCCGAAGATCTGAGGTCTTGGCCATTTTACCTGCTCCTGATATGAAAACCAAGTGTCACCAACATGTATTGGGCCACCACTCAAGAATTAAAAGACTAAAGTGAAATTCACCTTGAACCATCGAAGTTGTTTCAGTGGAAGCGCTCTCGGAAGACAGATCGACGCCGGTCCCGACGTTATCGGCTTTCTTGGGCTTTTCCGTCCCCTCCAAACCTTCGAAGGCTTGGCGGAAAGCGTCATCCGTCCACTCTTGCATCTCGCCTACTTGCCCAGAAGACAAAGCCCCGACACCTTCGTCACCTCCAGCACCTTCTCCTCCATCTTCGCCTTGCTCCTCCTCCACGTCTCCCTCCTCCGGGATATCTGGACATGAGCTGGGAGAGGGACCATCAGACTTTCTGAGCTTCTTCCCCCCGGCAACCGGGTGTTTCGAAAAGGGCCTCCTTTTTCTGCTCTTCAACTCGGCCCCTTCTTTAGCTTGGGCAGCCTTCTCTTCAACCGTGTCCCTCTGCTTGACCACGGACTGCTGTGGAAGGATCAAGTTGTACTCCAAGAGTGTAGCGTTCCTGATCAGGGAGGCAGCCGACCTATCTCTCCCAGTAATAGCTTCTATTTTTGCTGCTGTCTGAACCAGGCGGTCATTCTCCACGACCGCAAAACCACCTGTCGCTAGCAAAAAATAAAAGCACATAAGAAAGGGTATTGCAACCAGAACGGGAATTAAAAATAAAGCTTTGACTTACATCCGGAGGTGAAGCGCCGAATAGAAACAGAATCATCCCTGACAAAAAAACCACTCCTTCTTAAACATGCTGTACTTGGAGTATAAATCCAGGACCGACTTAAAGGATACGGCCGATTCCAAACTGATATAGGGAGACCCCTTCTTGTAGCCTCTCAAGTTGTACAAATACCGGATCTCCCGGTTGGAAGGGGGACGCCCATATCTCCTCTGGAAGATGACGAAGAGACTCACCAGAATGGCGTAAGAGTTGGGCTGAAGCTGGAATGGAGCTACCTTTAGATAGGTGAGAAAACTGATTACCCAGGCATTGAGAGGCAGGATGGCCCCGCACATGCAATGGTATCTGCTATAGGCAAAATATCCTTCGGGAGGATCATACGGCATCACTCCCGCATCCGGCAACAGCATGCGTGCTCGGTCGACCCCGAAGGAGCGAGATATAACATCGAGTTGCTCGCCCTTGAGTAAGCTAGGGAAGCAATCAGGAGGCGAGTTAAGAAGTTCCTGAGGACCGTATCCATCCACTAATGATCTCGGGGTGGGCCCATGATGGACAGGTCCTGGCTGAGCTAGGGGCACGACGGAAGGCTCTTCTCTATCATGAGATCTCTTTTTCTCTGATCGGGTTTCCACTCTTTGAGACATTTATCTGCAAACACAAAAAATCACTAACGAAAGATGCAGAAGTATCAAACAAGCAAGTCTATATAAAGTCCATCCAGTACAAAAGTCCGTCCGGTAAAAAAAAACTCATTCGGCATTCCCAACTAAAAATTCATCCGGCATTTCTCGGTAAAAAACTCATTCGGCATTACCAACTAAAAATTCATCCGGCATTTCTCGGTAAAGGCTCATTCGGCATTCTCAACTAAAGTTCATTCGGTACGTAGGACACGCAAGTTTCATTCAGTGAATACCACGCAAAACCATTCGGCGAAGGGAAGTTAAGTACCTGATTCGGCAAGCTAAAGTGGTTCGGCAGTAGGGAAAAATCTGATTCGGCTATGTGACTGACTTGGCTCGGCCGTCTCGTTCGGTAGAGGGTAGCAGAACCCTAGGCCCTTATTTATAGGCGAACATAGACGACCGGACCGGCTGATTCGGCGAAAGCATCCAAGCTAACGTCATTGGTTTTAAAACAAAGCACGACATATACCGGCATATTCCCCACTTTGGGGGGCAAATGTTGGGCGTGTTCTCACCCAGAAGATCTCAAGACCAAGAAGCTTGATTCGTCCAAGCTTGCCTAAGCTCCATTCGGCTTCCTACAACTACCGGACCAACTCCTGCTTCCTACCACTACCGGACCAACTCCTACTTCCTACCACTGCCGGACCAACTCCTGCTTCCTACCACTGCCGGACCAACTCCTGCTTCCTACCACTGCCGGACCAACTCCTGCTTCCTACCACTGCCGGACCAACTCCTGCTTCCTACCACTACCGGACCAACTCCTACTTCCTACCACTGCCGGACCAACTCCTGCTTCCTACCACTGCCGGACCAACTCCTGCTTCCTACCACTGCCGGACCAACTCCATTCGGCTTCCTACCACTGCCGGACCAACCTACTTCCTACCACTACCGGACCAACTCCTACCGGACCACCTACCACCGGACCAAGACATTCCGAACCAACACTACCAGGCCAGATCGTGACAGCCCAGGCCCATCGGCAGATGTATACATCCAAGACCCCTACCCCCAGCCTCACTCTATAAATAGAGGGGCAGGGGTACAACAATGGGGACAGGTTTGAGAGCTCAGGCATGGAGAGAACTTTCAAACAACTTTCTTTTACTTGTATCAAAGCTTTGTACTTGTAATCTAAACAAGAGAAGAGAAATAACATATAAAGTGGACGTAGGCACATTCTGGCTGAACCACTATAAATCTGCGTGTCTTTTTACAGTTTAGCCCCTGCTTTTCATACATTTGCATAAATCACCCAAACCACTAAGAACAACATAAGATCTATTAAATCATACGACTTTGAAGTGTTTGTCCATTTTTTGTGCAAACAGTAGCCAAGCTATCATAGGTAGAATCTATCATATGTTGAGAATATCATAGATATCGCATAGTGAAATGACCAAACTATCGCACGATGAGAACATAAAATTTATTGCATGTTGAGTGATCAAGCTATCACATTTTGAGAATATCAAAGCTATCGCATATTTAGATGATTAAACCATCGCATATTGAGATAATTAAGCCATCGCATGCCAAAAATATCAAGGTTATCACATGTTGAGATGATCGAGCTATCGCATATCAAAGGTGCCGAAGCCATTACATATTAAAGGTGCCAGATCTATCGCATATTGAAAGTACCAAAGCTATCGCATATCAAAGGTGCCAAAGCCATTACATATTGAAGGTGTCAAAGCTGTCACATATTGAAGGTGCCAAAGCTATCGCATATTGATGTGCCAAAGCTATTGCATATTAAATGCGCTAAAGCTATCACATGTTGAATATAGCGTTATCTTGTGTTAAGAAAATACTATAGAATATCCAAAAACAACATCCAGTTAGCTACTTGGGGACTCCCTATTGGTCTAGCCATGTCATATCATCATTATAAGCAAGTTATGCCTCATATCTAATCAACAACGTGTCATGTCAACAAAATCTCCATTGTCCATTCTCAATGGGTGTCACATGTCAATAAACTAGGGGTGCAATTTCCTTATAAATAGGCGTGTATTCCCTTTTAAGAGGGGGAGAATTTCAAATTGTACTTCTTTTATATTTTTATTTTTATTTTTATTCAAGCTGTAACGACCCGTAATTTTTGATAATTTAAATTTTTTAATTTAATAAGATTTTAGTAATTTAATATTGAAAGAAATAAAAATTTGTAATTTAATAATGAAATGAATACTAAAATGAAATGTAACAATGTTAATTAAAGCTAATTATTAACAATTGGAATGAAATTCCAATAAATGAAATAATGTAAATGTTGTACTTGGTTATAAATGGGATAAAGGAAAACAAATGTAAATATTGAAACAATTAATGAAATAATAAATAGAATGAAGTGTAACAATGGTAATTTAAATTAATTATTAACAAGTAATTGGAATTCCAATCAATTGAAATGATTTAGAGGTTATACTTGGTTATAAAGTGAATATAAAAAAAATGTGAATATCGAATTTATGAATGTGATAAAATATAATTAATGGTAATTGAGTAAAACCATTGTTATGTAAGTAATTGTAACATTTGGTTGTAAATAATAAACTTAATAATGTGACTAAAAGTTAATGGTGACAAACTATTAGATGTTGCCCATTTATTTAATCTGTAAAATTTAAACCGAAAACCAATTGCAATTAATTCCCTTAATTAGTGCAGTTAATGTAGGTTAAATCAATAACTTTAGAATGTTAATTCAATAACTGTAGAATGTTAATTCAATAAAGTGTAACCAATGTAAATTCTATTTCATATTATGATAATTGATTGAACACAAATAATTGAAAATCAAAATTTATAAATTTTTGGAATTTAAATTATAATAATTGGATTTATTGCAATCGAATGTAATTAAGTATTACGTTAATGGGAATTTAGACGAAATTGTAAAATATTAATGTACTAAGGTATAAACTAATGATAATTATACCCATAAAATGATAATTGATGGAATAACAAGATGGAAGTCAAATCAAATGGATTTATAGGGAATTTAATTTATAGTTACTGAATTTACTGAAATTGAAATTAAACACTGTAATGGGTAAATAAATTAACTTTAAATTGATATCTAAATTTGTTCAAATTATTGTAATTGTTTAAGGAATCAAAAATGATAAGATTTTTCAATTATAGAATTAAAATTAAAATTTTAATTTAATTAATTTAATATTAATTTATTTAATTAATTAGAAATATAGCCATTTTGGCAACTGTCTTGGATTTCGACGAAACTAGTTTCATCGGATCCGTAACAGTGAATTATTATAGGATTTCAAGTTTCGTGTCGTTCGGATTTGTCGTTTGATCGTACGGGCTCGAAACGCCTAGAAATCAATTTAATTGAAATCAATTTGAAATAAACTGATTTTAACATAACTTCTTCATACGATGGAATTAGGACTTGAAACCTATTCCATTGAGTTTAAAACTATCCAAAACATCTATTTTGATATATGGGATGATCCATTTTCGTTCCGGAGGCAAAACGGGCTTTTCGGGTTGTTTATCGTTCAACTTCTAAATCAAATCTTATCCGTTCTTTCTATTTTCAGCTCTGCCTACAAACTGTAACGACCCGTAAATTTCAGTGGTTTTATTTATTTAATTAAACGAATTTTGTGAAATTTTAAACGATAAAATTTTGAAATATAAATTTGATATTTGGAATGCATCTAATTAAACATAGCAACTGGTAAATTTTCGTCCGAAAATATGAAATTTTATTTCGCGCGTAAATTTACTTCAATTTAATCAGTTAAAAAGTGATGAAAATAAAATGTTTCCAGAACCTAAATATTTTTACATAGAAAAATTCTAAACCATCTTCTGAGCAAGATGTCAGTTTGTCGTTTTTCCAAATTTGGACATCTATTGCTCCGTCGATCTTATTTTCGGCAAAATAGCAGCATTTCGTACCGATATCGATTTTTGATCGGATGATCGTACCACTGATATCTGTATACCGTTTTGATCGTCTCGTCGTGCCGATCTTTGCGGTATATTCAATTCTGTGTTTTGAAACCAGGTAAACGACGGAAATGAAGGAAAATAGTTTCGCCGGTACCTAATTGTGGCCTTTTGTTTCCTTGCCTTTTTAAACGTTTTATAATAAAAATTTAATCTGCGTATTCGTTGCTTATAATCAGCTACGAATTAGGATCTAAGAAAATAAACGTTCAACCTATTTGCATTCTTTGGTCTATTATTAAACCTGTCACATTCTTTCAAATTTAGTTTATTATATATAAAATCCAACCTTCACCCTTTCTCTCCTCCTTTATATTTCCTGTAGCCGAAAGAATTATGTCCAGATCTAAAAAAAAAATTTGTGTTCCACCACACTCGGCTACGACAACCCACTCCTTCCCCGTTCGCTCTTCCCTTCCCCATCTAGCGCCACCCAGCACGGCCACCAAGGCTGTTCACCCACATCTCCCCTTTCGTTCCACCTCCCTTCCGGTCCCCATACCCGTCATCCAGTGCCCAGCGTGGCCTTCTCCATCACGACCTTTCCTCCCAAACTCATCCTTCCGAGCTCGATGCCTCCTTCTCACCTCAGCCGTATGTTTGTTTTAATTATGGGTTAGTATATATGTTGATGTTTCATTTTTTTGTATTGGTTATATATATAGATGAATAGCAAATTTCAGTTTAAATGATATTTGATCTGTAGAGTTTTGAATATATATAAGCTTAGTTTATATGTTATTTGTCTAAGTATATATATAGTGTTTACAGTAAGGTATTTCCGAGCCTGTGTTGCCTATATATGGCTGTACGAGTTATATGGATGATTTATATACATATTTATACAAGTATACATGAGTTTATACAAGATCTATGTTGTCTTATTTTTGTTTATATATTAGTTTAAGTATATAATGCAGTTAGAGATATATTTAGTTATATATTCTATGGGTTTAGTTATACATAATTATATATAGTTGTATGTACCTTTTCATATGAGTTTGTTTAGAGTTTAAGTACAACTATATATATATATATATATATATATCTATACCCACGGTTAAAAGCTTAGTCCAGTTCATACTTTAACTGTTTTTTTTAACATCAAATTTTATAATAAGTTTAGAACATATATACGTCCTTATATATACTAGTTATATGTATAGTATGTATATATGAGTTTATAAAGGCTATACACCTTGACAGCCTATATCAATACATATGTTAGCTATGTTATAAAATGGTGTACGTGTGGTTATATACGTGCTAATTGCATACTTATAGTTACTGCAGTTTTATATATTTGGATTTTTAATAAACATCGATCTTACCGTAATATACATAGGTAGATTATATGTTATACAATACGTTTAACAAGGGTTGTATATTAGTTTGCGTATAAAATTAATTTGGTGTTTACTCATATATATACATATATACACTGGTAATTCATAGATATAAGCATCTGACTATATATATTCGACTTTCAGTTTGGGCTGTTGTTTCGTCCTATATAAATATTAGGTTATATATGATATGTTGTGTTATAGAAAAGTCTGTATGAATTATGTGTAACTTGGTTGTTGTATATATAGTGTATGTAAGTGTAAATATATTTAAATGTTGGTTTTATAACATTATATGTTTAAAGTTTTGTTACGTTGATGTCCCAAAGGTGTAGGTTGTATATGTATGTTAGTTCGTATATATTATATATGTAATTCATACATTAGGCAATATATATTTTTGTATGTAACGTGTATAAGTTCGTTGCATTTTTAATAAATATAAAAAAAAAATTATTTTGTGGGTATTAAAGTTAAATTATTGATTTAAAAATACATATATATATATATATATATCTATTTTATCATAAAGAGAAATTATATATATAACGTACAATTTGTTCAGCCTATATCGAGCTAATCTGATTTTTCTCATCGATTCCAGCCTTGCTTTAATCGTTGAATTCGTGCCCAAACCACTTTGCTTTGGAATTCGTACTTGGATTGTAACTCACTTCATTATCAAATTCCTCTAGCCTCGAAAGGTGAGCAATCACTCTGATTAACGTTCTTTTATTTATTAAATTTAATTTCAATTGAAACGACAATTGAAATATGCTGCTGTTAATTATTTACATTTCTTTATATATGCTATTATCTGTATCTGTTCACCTGTAACATCTGACACCATTATCTGTTATTTATATTGATGATATATGCCTGTTACTGTGTTATTTTATTATCATATCTGTTATCACTCTGCAAGTTCCCTGTTAGTATAGAATCACTATGGGTTGAAATGATACATACCCGAACGATCTTGTAGAATAGGAGAAAATCGTTATGGGTTGAAATGATAAACCCAAGCGATTTTCATTGAATTGAATTTGGGATTGCGGGTTGAAAAGATATATACCCGTGTATATATTTTAAAATTGCGGTTTGAAATGATAAATATCCGTATCACTTGACCATAGGATAGAAAATTATATACAGGCACCGTTGGTCTATATATATAAATGTTTTGGAAATAATTTCTATGGTTTTTAAGAGAAAAATATGGTTTTGATAAATATTGATTTTAAAGATTTATTAAAGTTGATTTAATAAAGTTGATAAATAATATGTTTAAGTATTTATTTAATATCTATATTTTCAAATATAGAATTTATAATGATTTGAAATTGATTGAAATTATGCTTATTTAAGAATTATACTCAAATAAGTTGATTTGAAATGTATTGAATTTGAAATTAAAGAAGTGTTTTACAAACTTGAAAATTTGAAAGGGTGACTTAAATGGATATTTCAAACGTATAAATATCTAAATGAGATCTTTTGTTTATTTAAATTATAAATTGAAATTGTATTCAAATGTCTTGGAAATGTTGAATATTTAAAGCTTTGAAATATATTCAAATTGAAATGGCTTATTTTATGGTTCAGATATGTATTTGAAATCGATAAACTGAAATGGTTATTTAGAAGCTAAATCGTGTTGAAACAGATGATTCGAGATTTGATTTAAATTAAATTTTTGGAATTCAAGTTAATTTGAATCGATTGTGAAATTTGAGGAAATTAATTTATTTTATAACGCAATTTTTATATCTAAACTGTTAAAAAGGAAGTGTTATGATTTCCAAAATACTGTGATTTCCAGACTATGATTTCGAAAGCATTATAACTTTGGAAAGTAATATGATTTTGAAAATGGATATATTTGAAGTGAAATGATATCGTATTAATTGGGTTTTGAAATGATAATGATTTTTGGTTTGAAGTATAAACTATTTTGAAATGACCACGGTGTTATAATAACGATTGGTTGGCAAAGAGACCGGGATCAGATATGGACATACTCTCTGTCGATACCGAAAACCACTTTGACAACCGTGTACGCGGTGGAGATTCCAGAATGAAGTAGGATGGTGGCGGCGTTCTTAAGGTATCTTACGTGGACCCAACTCCCGTGAGTTGGCATAAGGTGGCTAAAACAGGAGCGATCTCGGACCAGTGAGGTAGCACCTCTTCTCGGACGCATTTCTTCGATATTATACTCTTACTTGTGATTTGACTAGATGGCCATCCTCCGATTTGGGAGTGTTATTCGAGGTGGAACGGTAGTGGCTGCTATGCGTATCCATCAGTCCGTGTGCGTAATTGGTATATCTACCCTGGCATTGCCTAGTTGTGCCGTGTCACCTACCATATCGAGCTTTACTACGATTATGATTTTAAGATCCGACCGCGTTAAGGTTCTCCATCCCCTTAACACTATTTTCCGATATGATTATACTTTACTTATTTAGACACTATTATAATAGCGAATATTACTACATAGTAAATAGTTTAACGAACCCTTAGAGGATGGTTATCCCAAACATCCTTTAAGTTACTTGTATTTCAGTTGATATTTCACTTGAGTTGGATTTATTAATATGAGAATGTTAATCCTGACTCGAGTGTTTTGTTTTTTGCTTTACGCTCGGGTCAGACTGAGTGATACAGCATTTGAGACTCACCTTTGGAGTTGGAGCTTTGCTTGGAGATCCAGCTATCTATCGATCCTGCTTTCAGCTATTCCGTCGATCCAGTGATGTATTCAGATCTGGTATTTGATTATTGTATTGAGACATCTATTGTATTCGAGACCTCTATTGTATCTTGTTTAACTCTGTTATATATATATAGTAGCTTCATGAACTACTATCCTTTTGTTTCCGCTGCATTATCATTATTTTACTTTGTGTCTGTGATCTGTGATTATATTTATTTACTGTATATTCTGAGTTTTGCCAAATTTTATTTACAACGCGGTATTTTGAGCAATTCAACTCCGGCATGAGTGTCTACCTATACACTTATAATGGATGCGAATGGTTGAAAATACTGGGTCGTTACATGTGGTATCAGAGCTCTGGTTTTAGGCAAAACTCAGCATATAGAGTAAAATTCAATTACAGAATCACTTTCGTTCGAGCCTGAATTCCTTCTTCTTTGACTCGGTTCCTCTGAATTTTGGAACGTTCACTTCAGTTCCAAAGTCCATTCGTGTCTTCCCTATTCGTGTCTTCCTAATTCTGGAGTATCCCATAACTCCACTTCGAATGATCTCTAGAATAAAATCGACGGTCTCGCCAATCTTCAAATAATTTGTACTAGGGTGAAACTCCTTTACAATCGGTATTGATTCACCGGAGATTTCTGTATCCTCGGTTTACGATGCTGCTATCTTATGCTATACCCGAATTCTACCTCTGGTAATCGAATGTCGATTTGCTTCAGAATTCTACATCGATCTTATCTATGAAGTCACGGTTGACCCGGTTAAGGTTGCCCGCAATTTATACAACTTTATTCATCTTCCTGTTTGAAATGCAATCATCTAACCTTCGTTTCGAGCCTATCTATTTTAGATTTGAATTCTCTTTGATTAGAGTCCCTCTATAATTGGATCTCTATCCTTATGTTGGAACCCAATTCTGGAATCATCGTGTGAGGGAGTGTATTTGTAATTAATATAAAATGGTTTATGTTATAGTGTGTTGTTTGAGTTATTGATGTTGGTTTGGATTTTCGATCGATTCGTCTGATCAACGCTATCGATAGGATTTCCAAAACACTTGAATAGAGCAAATTGACACCATATAATTTTCAAATCTGATGAATGAAATAAATTTGTAGGATTATATTATAAATATATAAGAAAATTTTCTGGAATTAAAAGTTAAATAATTTGGTTGTTGAAAATGATAATATTTGATTATCATTTTATTGTTTTGTAAATCATTGACTATTGCAAAGTGACTGTTGTTTTTTGAATTTATTTGGAATTGAAATGAATTTAAATTGAGAATTTAAGAATTAAATTTCTGGTGATTTCAAACTTTGTTTTAAAGCCTTAAAATGTATATTATTTAAAGTATTTTCGAATAAAATGTTTTTCAAAGAATTTTAAATGTTTAAATCAGCGCTCTTCTCTTTGTCGCTGGAAAATAATCTCGGTGATGACGGCCGCATCATCGACATTCATTTTCGAGTTTCGAAGTGGAGAAACTATTCTGTAGCTTTGCTATGGTTTTGTTTTGAAAAAAAAATATATACTTTTGATTTGAATTTCTTCAATATAATTTGATTTATATATATATATATATAGGTATCTTATTTTAAAATTAAATTTTATATAAATATATTATATATATCTCTAAATTGTTTGAAGTAAATCGAAGATTTAAATTCTTAAATTTTAGGTTTAAAGATGATTTCAATTATAAACTAAAGTCAAAATTCTTGGATAAATAATTTAACTGGGAGTAACTGAATTGTAAAATCTTATTT
This sequence comes from Allium fistulosum, assembly GCA_030737815.1. Taxonomy (NCBI): domain Eukaryota; kingdom Viridiplantae; phylum Streptophyta; class Magnoliopsida; order Asparagales; family Amaryllidaceae; genus Allium; species Allium fistulosum. The sequence goes on from CM060903.1 coordinate 427,504,396, forward strand.
GTATAATACTCAATTACATCTCAACATAACTTACCTAAAATTTTCAGAAGTTAAGACTGTAATTGGATAATATACAATATAAAGAAATTTATAAGTAAAATTTGAGTGATTATAATAAATGTTATATACTTAAATTTTATTATAAAGATGTTTGTAGAGAGAAATAGAATAATAATTCAATTGAATAATAGATGAGACAAATAAAATTTGTTTGCAAGAATTAATAAATTGGAATTAGATCAACTTATGGAAATACCTTGAATTTAAAATCAATTAAAAAAATATAAAAATTAATTTAAATTGTAATTTATATGGTTTAAATTAATTTATATGGTTTAAAATATATGAAAAAAATTTATTGGAATAAACTTAATAATAATTTGGATAAAAGAATTAAATTTGTTGAATAAAATATGAGGATAATAAATGATTATACAAATTGATTGATTTAGAAATTGTTAATTGAGAATGATTAGATAATAAGATAATGAATTTAGAATAGATAGATTGATTTAACTTAAGTGAACTCAAATGAATTAAACCAAATTGTTGAATATTAATTAGTTTAATTTGAAATTCATACGGTTAATTTAATTGTTTTATTTGTATTTCAATCTAATTTCTTTCTGGTTGTTTCTATTCTCCTACCTTCTTCCTTTTCGGGGACGAAAAGTTTTGAGTGGGGGAGAGTGTAACGACCCGTAAATTTCAGTGGTTTTATTTATTTAATTAAACGAATTTTGTGAAATTTTAAACGATAAAATTTGAAATATAAATTTGATATTTGGAATGCATCTAATTAAACATAGCAACTGGTAAATTTTCGTCCGAAAATATGAAAATTTATTTCGCGCGTAAATTTACTTCAATTTAATCAGTTAAAAAGTGATGAAAATAAAATGTTTCCGAAACCTAAATATTTTTACATAGAAAAATTCTAAACCATCTTCTGAGCAAGATGTCAGTTTGTCGTTTTTCCAAATTTGGACATCTATTGCTCCGTCGATCTTATTTTCGGCAAAATAGCAGCATTTCGTACCGATATCGATTTTTGATCGGATGATCGTACCACTGATATCTGTATACCGTTTTGATCGTCTCGTCGTGCCGATCTTTGCGGTATATTCAATTCTGTGTTTTGAAACCAGGTAAACGACGGAAATGAAGGAAAACAGTTTCGCCGGTACCTAATTGTGGCCTTTTGTTTCCTTGCCTTTTTAAACGTTTTATAATAAAAATTTAATCTGTGTATTCGTTGCTTATAATCAGCTACGAATTAGGATCTAAGAAAATAAACGTTCAACCTATTTGCATTCTTTGGTCTATTATTAAACCTGTCACATTCTTTCAAATTTAGTTTATTATATATAAAATCCAACCTTCACCCTTTCTCTCCTCCTTTATATTTCCTGTAGCCGAAAGAATTATGTCCAGATCTAAAAAAAAATTGTGTTCCACCACACTCGGCTACGACAACCCTCTCCTTCCCCGTTCGCTCTTCCCTTCCCCATCTGGCGCCACCCAGCACGGCCACCAAGGCTGTTCACCCACATCTCCCCTTTCGTTCAACCTCCCTTCCGGTCCCCATACCCGTCATCCAGTGCCCAGCGTGGCCTTCTCCATCACGACCTTTCCTCCCAAACTCATCCTTCCGAGCTCGATGCCTCCTTCTCACCTCATCCGTATGTTTGTTTTAATTATGGGTTAGTATATATGTTGATGTTTCATTTTTTTTGTATTGGTTATATATATAGATGAATAGCAAATTTCAGTTTAAATGATATTTGATCTGTAGAGTTTTGAATATATATATAAGCTTAGTTTATATGTTATTTGTCTAAGTATATATATAGTGTTTACAGTAAGGTATTTCCGAGCCTATGTTGCCTATATATGGCTGTACGAGTTATATGGATGATTTATATACATATTTATACAAGTATACATGAGTTTATAACAGATCTATGTTGTCTTATTTTTGTTTATATATTAGTTTAAGTATATAATGCAGTTAGAGATATATTTAGTTATATATTCTATGGGTTTAGTTATACATAATTATATATAGTTGTATGTACCTTTTCATATGAGTTTGTTTAGAGTTTAAGTACATATATATATATATATATATCTATACCCACGGTTAAAAGCTTAGTCCAGTTCATACTTTAACTGTTTATTTTTAACATCAAATTTTATAATAAGTTTAGAACATATATACGTCCTTATATATACTAGTTATATGTATAGTATGTATATATGAGTTTATAAAGGCTATACACCTTGACAGCCTATATCAATACATATGTTAGCTATGTTATAAAATGGTGTACGTGTGGTTATATACGTGCTAATTGCATACTTATAGTTACTGCAGTTTTATATATTTGGATTTTTAATAAACATCGATCTTACCGTAATATACATAGGTAGATTATATGTTATACAATACGTTTAACAAGGGTTGTATATTAGTTTGCGTATAAAATTAATTTGGTGTTTACCCATATATATACATATATACACTGGTAATTCATAGATATAAGCATCTGACTATATATATTCGACTTTCAGTTTGGGCTGTTGTTTCGTCCTATATAAATATTAGGTTATATATGATATGTTGTGTTATAGAAAAGTCTATATGAATTATGTGTAACTTGGTTGTTGTATATATAGTGTATGTAAGTGTAAATATATTTAAATGTTGGTTTTATAACATTATATGTTTAAAGTTTTGTTACGTTGATGTCCCAAAGGTGTAGGTTGTATATGTATGTTAGTTCGTATATATTATATATGTAATTCATACATTAGGCAATATATATTTTTGTATGTAACGTGTATAAGTTCGTTGCATTTTTAATAAATATAAAAAAAAAATTATTTTGTGGGTATTAAAGTTAAATTATTGATTTAAAAATACATATATATATATATATCTATTTTATCATAAAGAGAAATTATATATATAACGTACAATTTGTTCAGCCTATATCGAGCTAATCTGATTTTTCTCATCGATTCCAGCCTTGCTTTAATCGTTGAATTCGTGCCCAAACCACTTTGCTTTGGAATTCGTACTTGGATTGTAACTCACTTCATTATCAAATTCCTCTAGCCTCGAAAGGTGAGCAATCACTCTGATTAACGTTCTTTTATTTATTAAATTTAATTTCAATTGAAACGACAATTGAAATATGCTGCTGTTAATTATTTACATTTCTTTATATATGCTATTATCTGTATTTGTTCACCTGTAACATCTGACACCATTATCTGTTATTTATATTGATGATATATGCCTGTTACTGTGTTATTTTATTATCATATCTGTTATCACTCTGCAAGTTCCCTGTTAGTATAGAATCACTATGGGTTGAAATGATACATACCCGAACGATCTTGTAGAATAGGAGAAAATCGTTATGGGTTGAAATGATAAACCCAAGCGATTTTCATTGAATTGAATTTGGGATTGCGGGTTGAAAAGATATATACCCGTATATATATTTTAAAATTGCGGGTTGAAATGATAAATATCCGTATCACTTGACCATAGGATAGAAAATTATATACAGGCACCGTTGGTCTATATATATAAATGTTTTGGAAATAATTTCTATGGTTTTGAAGAGAAAAATATGGTTTTGATAAATATTGATTTTAAAGATTTATTAAAGTTGATTTAATAAAGTTGATAAATAATATGTTTAAGTATTTATTTAATATCTATATTTTCAAATATAGAATTTATAATGATTTGAAATTGATTGAAATTATGCTTATTTAAGAATTATACTCAAATAAGTTGATTTGAAATGTATTGAATTTGAAATTAAAGAAGTGTTTTACAAACTTGAAAATTTGAAAGGGTGACTTAAATGGATATTTCAAACGTATAAATATCTAAATGAGACCTTTTGTTTATTTAAATTGTAAATTGAAATTGTATTCAAATGTCATGGAAATGTTGAATATTTAAAGCTTTGAAATATATTCAAATTGAAATGGCTTATTTTATGGTTCAGATATGTATTTGAAATCGATAAACTGAAATGGTTATTTAGAAGCTAAATCGTGTTGAAACGGATGATTCGAGATTTGATTTAAATTAAATTTTTGGAATTCAAGTTAATTTGAATCGATTGTGAAATTTGAGGAAATTAATTTATTTTATAACGAAATTTTTATATCTAAACTATTAAAAAGGAAGTGTTATGATTTCCAAAATACTGTGATTTCCAGACTATGATTTCGAAAGCATTATAACTTTGGAAAGTAATATGATTTTGAAAATGGATATATTTGAAGTGAAATGATATCGTATTAATTGGGTTTTGAAATGATAATGATTTTTGGTTTGAAGTATAAACTATTTTGAAATGACCACGGTGTTATAATAACGATTGGTTGGCAAAGAGACCGGGATCGGATATGGACATACTCTCTGTCGATACCGAAAACCACTTTGACAACCGTGCACGCGGTGGAGATTCCAGAATGAAGTAGGATGGTGGCGGCGTTCTTAAGGTATGTTACGTGGACCCAACTCCCGTGAGTTGGCATAAGGTGGCTAAAACAGGAGCGATCTCGGACCAGTGAGGTAGCACCTCTTCTCGGACGCATTTCTTCGATATTATACTCTTACTTGTGATTTGACTAGATGGCCATCCTCCGATTTGGGAGTGTTGTTCGAGGTGGAACGGTAGTGGCTGCTATGCGTATCCATCAGTCCGTGTGCGTAATTGGTATATCTACCCTGGCATTGCCTAGTTGTGCCGTGTCACCTACCATATCGAGCTTTACTACGATTATGATTTTAAGATCCGACCACGTTAAGGTTCTCCATCCCCTTAACGCTATTTTCCGATATGATTATACTTTACTTATTTAGACACTATTATAATAGCGAATATTACTACATAGTAAATAGTTTAACGGACCCTTAGAGGATGGTTATCCCAAACATCCTTTAAGTTACTTGTATTTCAGTTGATATTTCACTTGAGTTGGATTTATTAATATGAGAATGTTAATCCTGACTCGAGTGTTTTGTGTTTTGCTTTACGCTCGGGTCAAACTGAGTGATACAGCATTTGAGACTCACCTTTGGAGTTGGAGCTTTGCTTGGAGATCCAGCTATCTATCGATCCTGCTTTCAGCTATTCCGTCGATCCAGTGATGTATTCAGATCTGGTATTTGATTATTGTATTGAGACATCTATTGTATTCGAGACCTCTATTGTATCTTGTTTAACTCTGTTATATATATATATATATAGTAGCTTCATGAACTACTATCCTTTTGTTTCCGCTGCATTATCATTATTTTACTTTGTGTCTGTGATCTGTGATTATATTTATTTACTGTATATTCTGAGTTTTGCCAAATTTTATTTACAACGCGGTATTTTGAGCAATTCAACTCCGGCATGAGTGTCTACCTATACACTTATAATGGATGCGAATGGTTGAAAATACTGGGTCGTTACACAAATAGATCGCTATAAACCCTAGGTCATTTCTTATTTCTGATTTTAGTACGTACAATTTTATTTGCTTCTCTCTTCCCAATGGCTGCAAACCCTAATTCCCAAATTGCAAATCCAAATCAAAAAAATCAAATTGAAATTTTCAAACTCCTTAAACTATATCGAATTATATATCCATTTGAAGCTCTCGACAAATACATCTCAGAACTGTAATTCGTTTTACAATTTGAATCACTGTTTGTCCAGAAATTGAAGAACAAATCGCGGTCGTTCATCGAGTCGCGATCAACTTGGTCCGATCGTCGAATCAGTGGTACCGTTGTGTGGAGATTCGAGTGGGGTTCGCATCTGCATTGTTCTTTCACTTGAACTTCATCTTGATTTTTGGAATTTCACCTGTGTTGAATCCAGCTTATAGCTCGGGTTTGACCTTGTGCTCGTGTCGTGACTTTATTTGTATTGCACCTGAGTTGAACCCGGTTTTTGATTGGGTTTGACCTTGTGCCCACCTGTCCCTGTAATTTTATCTAGTGTATATCGGTGTACACGGTCTTGTGGCATGTATAGTGATGCACTGTGCATGTCACAAGCTGTTCGTGTATGATGAATTTAAATTTAAATGATGACGAACAACCCGAATGACTGAGGCAAATAATATTTTCAAAAATACATTTTATTTTACACTGCAAAAATATTTCTTTTTCAATTTTACTGCGTCAATGTTTTCTTTGCAGATAATTCAGATGCTGGATTCAGTCTGGAATAGAGTTGAAGATAAATACGAGTGAATGAGCAATATGTAGTGAGGATATTTGTAAATGAAAATTTGTGATGTAATCAAAATTGTATTGTTTGAAAATTGTGTATATAGTGAGAGCTCAAATTTGTACTATTCAAAATTGTAATAAAATATTTGTTTGTATAAAATATCTATTTGAATTTAAATTCTGTGTTATTTATTTTATTCAGCAAATATTTTTTTAATTATATGAAAAATAAAATAGTACATTAACAAATACATTTAAATGAATATATATATATATATGTTTATTATCATCAAACAAAAATCATATACTCGCATATTCAACACACTGTAGTAATTTTACTGTAGATTTATTTTGATAAACAAATATAAATTTCAAATTGTTTAAATATAATTGGATATATAAGCTGTAAGTATATACATCTATCTATTATTTTTGAATAATTTGAAATGGAACCCGGTATTTAGTTCTTAAGTTTCTGTTAATTAATAGTTTCAATTATTGAAATAAAATGGAATTTAACTAATTAATAATTGGAACTTCTAAAATGAAATGAGAAATTAAATTCTAGGGTATAAATGAAATTACAAGAAAATTTAAATTTGTAACCTATGAAACAAAGGATATGATTATTGAACATTAAATTAATTAAAAGAAATGAGATAAACTTGTGTAACTTTCAGTTGCATTCTTAAAAGCATATATCGATAACTTACAAAATATTAAAAGTTGTAATGTTTAATAAGAAAATGTAATGGAAGATTATACAAGTAAAACTTATGTGATAAAAGTGTTCAATGAATCACTTTTATAAATAAGAATTTGATGTTATAGTTGTTATAAACTGAAGTTATAATTTAAATGTTACTATAATAAAATGTGATAGAAAGTAAGTATTGTAAGTAAATAATTACAAACTTAATTTAATGAATTGATATGCTTAGAAATTGAATTGAACATGAGTACTATAAATAAATGAATTATAAACTTAAGTAAACGTTTGAAGTTATTTATAATAAAAATAAGCAGAAAGATGAATACTGTAAGTAAAAGATTATAAACTTAATTAATGTTTGAAGCTATGTATAACTAAAGAAAATAATAAAATGAGTATTATATTAAGTTAATAATTATAACTTCAGAAATTGCTGAAATGAATAAGAAAATGGATTTAATGTTTAATGATATTATATAGGAAAGGAAATGAATGCAAATCAAACAGTAAGAAACTTAAGTATGAACTTCTACCTTAATGAATATTAATATCTAATGGTAACCAAGTATAAGTTTATAAATGTGAACTAAACTGCAATAAAATGTATGGAAAACTTAAATAGTGAATCCATTGATTATTATAAACAATTGGATGAAATAACTTATGTAAGAAATTAATATAAAGTAATGAAAAGAAATTTTCATTAAATGAATAAATGAAATGAATTTTTATGAGTAATGGATATAAGCAAATGGAAATAAGTATTAAATGAATGAATGTGAATGAAATAGTCATTGTATGTATGAAATTGAAGGAAGGTAAAAAAAATATGAAAAGAAATTAATAATAACAAACACAAATAATGTTGGAATTTGTTGTTTGTTTAGTTTATGGATTGTTTGGGAAAGGATACTTCAAATTGTTTGGATGTATGAATAACTGTGCAGTTAATGCCCCGCTATATCCCCGCTATAACTCCGATATATCTTATAGCGGATTCCTACCTCTACGATTTTTCCATATATCCCCAACATATAGCCTTTCTGCTTTAATCCCCGCTATTTCCGCTATATCCCGTTATTTCCGCTATATTCCGCTATATCTTCTATAAAAAATTGGATTGAAAAATGATATTTATACGCTATAAAAATTATGAAATTAATTAATTTCATTGAATTTTTGATATATGTTTAGAAATGATAATACTCTAATATTCTACTAAATTAAATTAAGTTATATAACAGTTTTACGTTCATTTACAATACATTTGCACATATTTTTATTTAAAATTATTTTTGTATTAATTATAATTCAATTGAATGTTAATTTTTCACATAATTACTATCTATATATTTGTAAAAACAACAAGTATGGGATTTATATGCTATTTTAGAGTAATCCGATATATCCCGCTATATCTTCGCTACATCCCCGTTATGACTTTTTGCACCTCTACCGCATTGAATCCACCGAGCGCTTTAACTGCACAGATGAATAATCTGTTGAGTTTTATCTAAGGCTGTTGAGTAAATGGTATACTTAGTAGTTATTTGTCAATTGATACAATTAAAAGTCATGAACCCAAACAAACCATTTATTTTGCTCGGTATGGATGAATGGTTGATTACTTTGATTCCTTACGATGATGGTATGCTTATTTGCAAGTGATTGTTGTTATGTTATGTTGATTGTTTGTTATTAATTTAAAACAATATGATCATTTCACTTCTATATAATTATTAACACCTTTGGATTATAAGTGAAATACAGGTTATGGAAGCAATAGCTACTGCTTTTGGTTTCATAAAATAAGCGTTAATTGCCCGACAAATAGGTACGTTCTCGGATTACGGTTTTCTAGCGAAATTATATTATTCTTCCCATGTTGGGATATATTATTTCGAAATATATGATATATTTTGTTATTATTGATATTATTATTTCTCCCGAGTCTCTCCGTACAAAGGCGACTCTACCGAAATTTTTCGTGAATTTTGGACTTAGAAAATTTTGTGAAATGGATTTCAAACTTGTATTAACTTGAATATAAAAGGATTTAATTGTTTATAAATTAATATATTTTATTTAAATTATTTAATTGTGTAAACTAATTTTTATAAATTTAATATTTTGAATAAGATATATTGATTACTTAATTCCTTCTTTCCCTTCTTTTTCCTTTTCGGGGACAAAAAGTTTTGAGTAGGGTTGAATGTAATGACCTGTAATTTTCGATAATTTAAATTTGTTAATTTAATAAGATTTTGGTAATTTAATATTAAAATAAATAAAAATTTGTAATTTAATAATGAAATGTAACAATGTTAATTAAAGCTAATTATTAACAATTGGAATGAAATTCCAATAAATGAAATAATGTAAATGTTGTACTTGGTTATAAATGGGATAAAGGAAAAAATGTAAATATTGAAACAATTAATGAAATAATAAATAGAATGAACTGTAACAATGGTAATTTAAATTAATTATTAACAAGTAATTGGAATTCCAATCAATTGAAATGATTTAGAGGTTATACTTGGTTATAAAGTGAATATAAAAAAAATGTGAATATTGAATTTATGAATGTGATAAAATATAATTAATGGTAATTGAGTAAAACCATTGTTATGTAAGTAATTGTAACATTTGGTTGTAAATAATAAACTTACTAATGTGACTAAAAGTTAATGGTGACAAACTATTAGATGTTGCCCATTTATTTAACCTGACAAATTTAAACTGAAAACCAATTGCAATTAATTCCCTTAATTAGTGCAGTTAATGTAGGTTAAATCAATAACTGTAGAATGTTAATTCAATAAAGTGTAACCAATGTAAATTCTATTTCATATTATGATAATTGATTGAACAAAAATAATTGAAAATCAAAATTTATAAATTTTTGGAATTTAAATTATAATAATTGGATTTATTGCAATCGAATGTAATTAAGTATTACGTTAATGGGAATTTAGATGAAATTGTAAAATATTAATGTACTAAGGTATAAACTAATGATAATTATACCCATAAAATGATAATTGATGGAATAACAGGATGGAAGTCAAATCAAATGGATTTATGGGGAATTTAATTTATAGTTACTGAATTTACTGAAATTGAAATTAAACACTGTAATGGGTAAATAAATTAACTTTAAATTGATATCTAAATTTGTTGAAATTATTGTAATTGTTTAAGGAATCAAAAATGATAAGATTTTTCAATTATAGAATTGAAAATGAAAATTTAATTTAATTAATTTAATATTAATTTATTTAATTAATTTGAAATATAGCCATTTTGGCAACTGTCTCGGATTTCGACGAAACCAGTTTCATCGGATCCGTAACAGTGAATTATTATAGGATTTCAAGTTTTGTGTCGATCGGATCTGTCATTTGATCGTACGGGCTCGAAACGCCTAGAAATCAATTTAATTGAAATCAATTTAAAATAAGATGATTTTAACATAACTTCTTCATACGATGGAATTAGAACTTGAAACATGTTCCATTGAGTTTAAAACTATCCAAAACATCTATTCTGATATATACGATGACCTATTTTCGTTCCGGAGGCGGAACAGGCTTTTCGGGTTGTTTATCGTTCAACTTCCAAATCAAATCTTATCCGTTCTTTCTATTTTCAGCTCTGCCTACAAATAGATCGTTATAAACCCTAGGTCATTTCTTATTTTTGATTTCAGTACGTACAATTTCATTTGCTTCTCTCTTCCCAATGGCGGCAAACCCTAATTCCCAAATTGCAAATCCAAATCAAAAAAATCAAATTGAAAATTTCAAACTCCTCAAACTATATCGAATTATATATCGATTTGAAGCTCTCGACGAGCGCATCTCAGATCTGTAATTCGTTTTACAATTTGAATCATTGTTTGTCCAGAAATTGAAGAACAAATCGCGGCCGTTCATCGAGTCGCGATCAACTTGGTCCGATCGTCGAATCAGTGGTACCGTTGTGTGGAGATTCGAGTGGGGTTCGCATCTGCATTGTTCTTTCGTGAAGATAGCGGTTAGATCATCATCAAAAATTTGGTTAGGGTTTATAACCTAGGCGGCGGCTGGGCGTTGTGCTCGATGGTGGCGGCTGATGGAGGTTCGCGGGGCCGTGTCAGAGTCGCGGCGTGGGGTGCGACCTCCAGGGTGGTCACAAACGTGTCAGACACGGCGGAGTTAGGTGGCGGCTCGCGGTTTCGAGCGCGATGTCCGGGTGAGGATGAGGGTTTTGAGCGATGGCTATGTGGCAGGGTGAGATGTTCTTCCTTCATTTTATTTTATTTTGTTTTGTTTTAAATAAATTTCAATTTTAAATGTTTTAATCGCAATAACTTTTGCATACGAGGTCCAATTTATGCACGGTTTGTTTTGCCAGGATCGTATTGAAATTCGGACATTTTGATGCTAGTTTGGACAAATTCTAAGACCGTTTGAATTTTGGGCTTAAATTGGATTTTAATTCGATTTAATTCAAATGTGAGTGATTTGACCCACTCACAACTTCTAAAATTTCTTATGTTGGTTAAATTAATTTATGATGTGATTAGAAATTTATTTATGACTGTTCGGTATAGTTAAATCATCATTCCAGTTAACTTGAATTTATTTTGAATTAAATTGTCATTTAATTTATTTTTGAATTTAAATTGCCAGTTAATTGTCTGTAAATGATAACCTGTTATCTATTGATGTTTATTGATTGACTTGGATGATGATTGTGATGAATGTTTGATTGTTTTTTGGATGAATGGGTGTTGTATTTTATATTATCATAACTGCAAGTTCCCTATGGGTTGAAATGATACATACCAGAATAATCTATAGATTAGGAAAAATCGTTATGGGTTGAAATGATAGACTCGAGCGATTTTATGGATTTTATTATTAAATTCGGGATTGCGGTTTGAAATGATATATAACCGTAAAAGTGTAAATGGCGGATTAAAATGATAAATATCCGTATCACTTGACCCTAGGGTAGAGAATTATATACGGACACCGGATTGGTTAAATTAAATGATTTTAAATCCTTAAATTTTGAATTTAATTGAATGATATTTTGGAATAAACTTGTTTTATATAAATTGAATTATTATTGAAATCAAGTTATGTTGAAATTTGAAATGGGTTAAAGAAATGGATTAAACAATTTTAAGTTGGATTTTGAAGTATAAATGGAATTAAACGGAACTGAGTTATTGAAATTGTTTGAAAGTGTAACTTTGAAATATATTGGAATGTGAGTGATTTAAATTGATATTTCAACATGGTTTGAAAGTAATATAAAGTTTAAAATTTTATTGTGAGTTGAATTGAAAGATTGAAATTGGATTTGTCGATTGAGAAATTTGAATGGTTCAGATGTGTTGAATAACATAAATATTTCTAATTAATAAGATTTTCAAATTATTAAACTATTTTAACTTATATCAACTATATTAAATCATTTTAACCTATTTTAAACCATTTAATTCATTGTTAAAACTAATTAACCTATTTTAACTTATTTTAAATCTAATATATCTATTTTAAATCTAACCAATCTATTATAAAGCTATTTAATCTATTTTAATTATATTAAATCTATGTTAAACCTATTCAACTATCTTAAATCAAGTTAAACTATTTTTAATATTTTTAAAGTATTTTAGAGTAATTTAACTATTTATAACTATTTAAAACTATTTATAACTATCTAAACTATCTTTCTAAATTTCAAACTAAATAAAATAGATGTATTTATCTTTTAAATCCTCGAGTTTAAAGTGAGTATGGTTACGTGATATTATAACCTAAGTTGGGAGTTAACTATATATATTTGATTTGAATATAAAGTTTGAAATGAGGGTTTTAAACTAGTTGAAGATATGATTTCAAGGTGAATATGATTTTGGAAGTGATATGGTTTTGAGAACATGATATTTTGATATAAATTGTGAATTGACTTTGGAAATGTAAAAGAACCATTCGGTGTGAAATAAGCGTTTGGTTGTTAAAGAGACCGGGATCAGATATTGTCATACTCTCTGCCAATACCGAAAACCACTTTAACAACTGTGTACGCGGTGGAGATTCCAGAATGAAGTAGGATGGTGGCGACGATTCCTGTATGAGGTATGACATGACCCTGACACCCGTGAGTCAGCTTAGATGTGACTAAAACAGGAGCAATTGACAGGCCAAGTGAGGTTATTCCTCCGATTGAGCACATTCCTTCGATACTATATTCTGACTTTGTGATTTATTTGGTGGCCACCCTTGATTTTGATTTAGGAGTGTGTTCCGAGGTGGACGGTTGTAGCTGCTATGCGTTACCACCAGCTCGGAAGTGTAATTTGTGACGCCCCACCTCAATGCTCACAATAACAAAGGTTATTATAAGGAATAACGTCTGCTATTGCAAAGAATAAGGCTTGTTAGAAGCGAGCATCTGTAAGTTATGCCTTAGACGAGTATTGATTACATCGATAGGAGTTGTATAAATTACTCCCAAAGATATATATTCAATCCAAGTCTAAAACGAAACTACGGTGGCTTAAGAAAAATCCAGAACAACTCATAATAACAATAACACAGATAGTATAATCGCATCAGAACAGAAATATCAGATATATAGCGGAAGACAAGTTTGGATACATGCTACAACAATCGATAGTTCATAGGAACCGATACATATACATGTTATCGACATACATGAGATGAGAGTCAAATAACCAAAAGAACTCCTTGAAGGCTAGACAAAAGATGATGTGAAATCCCAAAAGCTGAAAGCTGCTACTGAATCAGAGATAGAGATTACCCTGAAATGACTCGGTCTGACCCGAGTATTATTTAAAAGAAAATAATAAACGGATCAGTCTAATTTATTCTCAAAAATAAGTGAATGATAAACAACACTTAAACAAATAATTATAGTCTCGAATGAGACTATATAGCATAAATAATCAGCATAGTTTAAATGAAGAAATCTCAATTTAAACTCCATCAAAATCAATTTTCAAATTCACAATTGAATTTAAAACAGCAGTACGCAAATTTATAATCTCAGATGAGATTATACACAAACTCAACTTCCAAATTCATAATTGAATTCAAAGCAGCAATTCACAAAATCTAGAAATCAAAATAGATAACTAGAAAATCAGCAGTCACAAAATCTAGAAATCAAAACAAGATAACTAGAAAAATCAGCATAAAAGATGGATCGATCCCAGCAGATGGCGAGTTTTAGCTACGCCGCACGTGCATCTCAGATGGCCGAAGCCTACCAAGTACTATAAATTTTGGCGCCCATCAGATAACCCGAAGGTCCGCAAAGTAACCCGGTCTAGTACTGGTAATTGACCCGAAGGTCCATCAGATAACCCGAAGGTCCATCAGATAACCCGAAGGTCCAGCAGAGTGGCTCGAAAGCCCAACAAATCATCAGAATCATCAAACAGCAAATTCTCAACGATTGTTTCAATTAACGAGTCCGGAATTAACCGAAATAGTAAAAGTGTGGTTCCATACTCCGCACTTTTGCTAAATCGTTTAAATCTCTTCATCGTTTCCTTGAAAGTGCAAAATTGTGTATTTTATAAAGATAACATTTTACGTTCTCAAACGGACAAGTCCGAAATTAAGCGAATCAGTAAAAGTAAGGGTTCATAGTCCTCAATTTTGCTGAAGCGTTTAAATCGCTTCCTCATTCTTTTGAAACCGCAACTGTAAATTTTTTTGAAAACAATCTTATTTAAAAATGATTTTTTTTAAAACACGTGATTAAAACGGCAACCTCTGTAGCAATTTCGACGAAGAAATTGCACTTCGCAAAACACCGTAAAAACGGTTACTAAATCAGCGTTGCGGGATAACCGCTTGAAAATTCACTTTAAAACTAACGGTTACTGAAGTGAAAACAACAGTAATTTATTCGCCAAAAATGCCGACAAAACAAGACGCTTCAAAATTATAATACTGGTGTAAAAATTTCTTTATAAAAATAACGGCAACAAAATACGTTGCAAAACAAAACACCGGTTCAACGTAAATTAACCGGTGGACTGCCCTACTATATAAGCATTAAAACATTGCACTGACTAGACATTATATTCTTAAGTTACAACTTATACGTACACGGTCTGAGTAGTAGTGCTTACTCTTGAACTAAAAATTTTAGTTTGGCAATACGTATATATTAAATGATGCTGAACTATACCTAGGTAACATAATACTAGTGTGGACAAATGAACGTTATGAACGTAAATGAACGTCAAGCACATACTAGTTTTAGTTTTTATGCATGCTATTCATAGTGCACTCGAATACACCTGTGCTCTATCTCTAAACACACGCAAGAAATGAATGACGGTATGTCTGGACATATGTATGCAAAAATAAAAATAAAAAAGCAAAAATAAAAAGAAATGCATGCATGTAAGTGGATCACAGGACTTGAAAACCCGGGCCATATAAAGCACGAACGTCATGCATGCGCATAAAATATAACCCAGACCTGAACCTAATTTTTTTTCTCCCATGAATGCACTCAAATAAAATACAAATAAACTAGGCTTGACATATCTTTAATGTACACGTAAGATGCATTGACTCAAATTACTAGTAAATGACCCCTATGCCTGTAACAAGAAGAATGTAAACTTAAATGCCACACAATAAAATAACACGTATGCAATGGGTTATTCATAGTGCCTGGACACATTTTGCAATAATTGTTCTAAGTTGCTTAAGTCAAGTATTTATTTTAATTTTACCTGACGCTTACACTTAACTTGAGCACGCACGCATATAAATTTTAATAGTCTTTTCATGCAACATGCGTTCACACGCAACCTACACATGTTTTCTTTTGAAATTCATCTTTACACATAGGTGATAATACACACACGCATGAAAGTGAAAATGGACCTGGATACTATATATATGCAATATAGAGGTGGCTTCTTTGCATGAAATTGTAAAAATGCAACTTAGAACGCACGCATTCAGAGTGATAAATGTCTGGACTTGAAGATTTAGTGCAAAGCTTACTTGCACTCAACAAAATAAAACAAGAATTAACAACCTGGACATATTTTTATACAATATACTACAACTACCCTGAGCATGAATTTAAGTACTACACATTGTCACTTAAAATACCCCGGACCAAATTTGTTTACAACAGGGCCTTGTTCAAACCAAAATAAACAACAAAAATCATCAAAATGAAAATAGGCAACATAGTCTTTAAATTAGAAATGTGAGTATAAAACTCACCTAATATTCGCTTCAAAACGGTAAGCAACTAGGAATCAATTGAAGCCAATTTGAACCGCCATTAATTCATTACCATGCTCCCAGGCAAAATGAGCAACGAAAAAAATAAAGCTATTGGAAATTCTGAAGCAAGAGACAGTCATAGTGCTTTCTTTTCTTTTCTCTTCTCAAATTTGTGTACAAATCAAAATGAGGTGTGCTGGAAATGTTCTCGTACAAAAGCATTAAAGGCAAACGTGCTTCTGAGTAAAGAAAGTACAGGCTCCTTGTAAAAATGATGATGCCAGCAAAGAGAAAATGTTCAAACTTTTGCTTTGCAAAATTATTGCGTTCACACTTGCATAAAAACAATGTGACAGCACAATTAAACAATAGGTTCCACTTTTGCTCTTAAAGTAAGTGACAACAAAAAGGTAAAGGAATGCTCCAACTTGCGTTACACATAAATGTCACAGCAAGCATAAAGTGTTCAAAAATTTTATTTTATTTTATTATGACAGTAATTCAAAAATCACGGTTGTTACATAATTGGTATATCTACCCTGGCATTGCCTAGTTGTGCCGTGTTCACATGCCTTAGTGTCTTTTACGAGTTTGTTTTGTATCATACCTATGGAGTGCCCTCTGACGACGCCCAGTACGGGGGAAATTACGGTACTGTATAGACTATGCAAATATATAAAATGTGATAAGGGAGATATGAGCAACGCCTTAACGCTATTTTAATACTTTACTTTATTGTAGACACTATTATAATAGCGTATTGTACTACATAGTAAATAGTTTAACGGATCCTTAGGAGATGTGAATCCCGAACATCTCTTGAGTTACTGCACTCACGTTAGACACTGGATAAGAGATGTCAAACCCCGTAAACATCTCCGATGTCATTACACTCATATTTACCGTTGATTTAACTTCCATAAGATCTTTTAGTTCAGACTCGAGTGTTTTGCCTTTTCAATTCGCTCGGGTCAGCCTGAGCATTTCAGGATTTGAGGACCTTATTTCTGGAGGACGAAGACGAAGATTTGTACTACTATTATTTACTATATATTTATTCCACTACATTCATACTATTCCGCTGCACTTATTTATTTATCTCTGTTGTATGTAACTCTGATTCTGTGTTGTATAAATATAATCAAATGTTTTTGTAAACAGCTTCAAGAACTGTTATTTGATTTATTATATTTTGTCATTCCGCTGCGAGATTTTGTATTTGTTTAATTTCTTTATTTTTTTCTTATTTACCCCATAACAATCTGCCCTTTTGAATGGTTTGAGTTTGACGCGTGTGTCTGCTTAAAGCGTCCAAAAAGGCAGGTCGTTACAGTTGGTATCAGAACCAGGTTTAGCGATAACCTTAGCTTTGTGGGGTTTGACTCATATTAAAATAGGGTAGTAATACCCTAGAATGAGTCAATGAGTGTATATATATGAGAGAGCGTATTTGTTAGTGTTATAAAAGGTTTTTATATTGGGTTAATTTGCTCCGTTTTGTATTTATAAATCTTGGTTGGTGCATAGGACGATATGACATCAATAGATATTTCTAAACACTTAATAGGGCAGACCGACATAATATTTTTTTGAAATATAGGTAAGTGAAATAATTTTACCTATTATATTTTGTATATAAAATAATAAATTATAAAAATGATATATTTGGTGGTAATATATTTGTTTGTTAGGTAGTGAAATTTATAAATATTGGTTGAAATTAAATTGTGTAAATAAAATAAATATAAATTGGAAATTTTAGAACTTAAGTTTCGGTATTTCGAAAAAAATTTCAAAGGGATTTTGGAATATAATATTAGGATTATTTAGAAGTAATTTCTGATATAAATATTTCATTATAATCTGAAAGGAATGTTTTAAAAAGGAATTTTGGAAAGAAATATGTTATGTACTTCCCTATTTGTCGCTGGAAAATAATTTCGGTGATGAGTGCACGCACCATCGACATTCATTTTCGAGTTTCAAAATGGGAAGGGCACTGTGTAGGATCGATTTCACCCTAGAGGGGGGTGAATAAGGTGATACTATCAATTATAAAAATTTAATACGGAAGTATAAAATAATCACAGCACTGATAATACCAGAATAATAGCAGCACCGGTAATAGCAGAATAATAAAAGCAGAAAATAGAACACACAGATTTACCCAGCTTCGGCAAAACCTTGCCTACGTGCTTCCCTCAAGGTTTCTACTAGAAATTAAGTAGTCGGACGCTTACACACGTAAACTCGCGACACCTGCTATTGACTAACCTAACTCTACGCTCAAAACCCTGCCACAACTCAGCCACTGAGTTGCGAATTCTCAAACTACACCATCGTAGTTCGTCCCCTAGTCACACGACTAGACTTTACAATAGTTTGAAATGAAAATTAAAAACAATTTAAACAATAAAAACACAAAGCCCTCAAATATAAATAAAAGCCCAAAATAAAATATGAAACCGGCTCAAATAACTAAGTGATAAAAAGTATCCTTTTTCTTTTTTTCCTTTGGCCGGTGTCTTTGCGATTATGTGTGCTTCCTTTTTGTTACTCGTTCGTTCCTCTCTGATAAAATTAGGGCATTGGAAATTCAAAGAAGCCGACTTCAGTTGATGATGTTTTCACGTTGCTACTTTGTCTAGTTATACATGGCTGCTTCAATCAAGTCGAGTTCGATTATTGCGTGAATTGGTACGTTCATTCCTTTTCGATATATACCATACTCGACTTTGATTCGAGTTGAATGATTGTTCTTTTCTGTTGTTCCTTGAACTCGAATGTAGTTTATTTTCAAGATCTGTCCATTGATCCATTGGTTTATCTATTTCCTGATTATCTACTATTATAGTTGGTGTCCTATATCCCGTCTCAACAATATTCCAAGCATCAATGGTTTTCAGAAAAAATTTCATTCTATTTTTCCAGTAAGCATATTCACCATTGAACATTGGTGGTCTAACTATGGATTGAACCTCAGCAAAAGCATTATTAAAAGAAGCCATTTTTAAAAAATCAAATTTTTAGAACAAAAATTGGTTTTTGAAAAAACAGATTTTTAAAATAAAAATTGACTTCTATTCCTAGCTCTGATACCACTTGTAGGATCGATTTCACCCTAGAGGGGGGGAGGGTGAATATGGTGATACTATCAATTATAAAAATTTAATGCGAAAGTATAAAATAATAGCAGCACTGATAATACCAGAATAATAGCAGCACAGATAATAGCATAATAATAAAAGCAGAAAATAGAACACACAAATTTACTCAGCTTCGGCAAAACCCTGCCTACGTGCTGCCCCCAAGGTTTCTACTAGAAATTAAGTAGTCAGATGCTTACACACGTAAACTCGCGACACCTGCTATCGACTAACCTAACTCTACGCTCAAAACCATGCCATAACTTAGCCACTGAGTTGCGTATTCTCGAACTACACCACCGTAGTTCATCCCATAGTCACACAACTAGACTTTACAATAATTTGAAATGAAAATTAAAAACAATTTAAAAAATAAAAACACAAAGCCCTCAAATATAAATAAAAGCCCAAAATAAAATATGAAACCGGCCCAAATAACTAAGTGATAAAAAAATATCCTTTTTCTTTTATTCCTTTGGCCGGTGTCTTTGCGATTATGTCTGCTTCCTTTTTGTTAATCGTTCGTTCCTCTCTGATAAAATTAGTGCTTTGGAAATTCGAAGAAGCCGACTTCAGTTGATGATGTTTTCACATTGCTGCTTTGTCGAGTTGTACACGGCTGCTTCAATCAATTCGAGTTCGATTGTTGCATGAATTGGTACATTCGTTCCTTTTCGATTTATACCATACTCGACTTTGATTCGAGTTGAATGGTTGTTCTTTTCTGTTGTTGCCTGAACTCGAATGAGATTATTACCAATGATGTCAACGGGTTTTATATGATTGAAAACCCAAAATTCTCGATCGAAAATATTTTTGAATTCGTCAGTCAATTTAAGTTCCGCCGTTCGATTTATCTTGGATGTTGGTGATATTTTCTGACTAGTTCAATTTGCTTGCTTACCACAGCTTCATGAATTTCTGGCATGATTTTCACGGCTTTGATTCTTGGTCACCACGGCTTTGATTCTCTATTGACTTCGGTTTGTAAAAACTTTGACTAGTTCAATTTTGAATTCCTGCGACATTTGATTTTGGCCACTTAATTTTGTGAAAATTTGACTTTGTTATTATCTTGTTCACCACAGCTACATGCCTTGATTTTCTGACTTGTTATGAACTGCTCCTCTTTACTGCATTTTTTGTTTACGGTTTAGTCTCACTGCATATTTCTATAGCATATATATTACTGATTTGCTTTGAGTCTGGGTTGCACTGAATATAAATAACTAATCAACGATTGTTTCTTCAGTCACTGTTTTGTACTGAGCATTGTAGATGTGTTATTTATTTAGTATGCTTTGATATTGAACTGCTTCCATGCCTTCACTTGTTGAGGCTGCTGCACCACTGTTGTCACTGCATATGTATGTTGTATTCATGTATAAATTCATGTTATACTTGTACTTGTGCATTGCATTTTCCATGTGCTTCAATATGCATTGTGCTTGAAGTCACTCTGTTGCAGTTTGAATAATGACGAGTTGCTTCGAGTTTGAATGCTTGCAGGCTTGGAGTCTTTGTACATTTGAGTCTTCATGTATATTTGAGTGTGGTCTGTGTCTTTGTGCCATGCTAGTTCCGAGTTGTCCTGCTTTGCATTGTACCATTGTCATATGTGGAAGCTGCTTGTTTTGTTTGCTGCCTGGTCGACACTTGCTGTTGGTTTTTACTTCAGTTTGGTTGCCACTGAACTTGTCTACATTTTGGTTCCCTTGCTTGAACTTTGTTTGGTTGGACCTATATATATATATTTATATATGTATACATGTGTACAATCATATGTATATATGTATATTTGTTTAAGTGGTCTTGTCTGAAATTGTCTTTGAGGCCTTTTCTTCTAAGTTCAAGCTTGTCCCTGGTCTAGTATACATGTGCACTGCTTACTGGTCTTGGTTTGTGGTTCACTTTGTGTTGAGTTGCCTCATTACTTTTTGTGCTGGTTCATTACTTGTGCATGCCACTTTTCATTTTTGTTTTCACTTGAACTTCATCATGATTTTTGGAATTGCACCTGTGTTGAATCCAGCTTATAGCTCGGGTTTGACCTTGTGCTCGTGTCGTGACTTTATTTGTATTGCACCTGAGTTGAACCTGGTTTTTGATTGTGTTTGACCTTGTGCTCACCTGTCCCTGTAATTTTATCTACTGTATATCGGTGTGCACGGCCTCGTGACATGTACAGTGATGCACTGTGCATGTCACAAGCTGTTCGTGTATGATGAATTCAAATTTAAATGATGACGAACAACACAAATAACTGAGGCAAATAATATTTTCAAAAATACATTTTATTTTACACTGCAAAAATATTTCTTTTTCAATTTTACTGCGTCAGTGTTTTCTTTGCAGATAATTCTGATGTTGGATTCAGTCTAAAATAGAGTTGAAGATAAATACGAGTGAATGAGCGATATGTAGTGAGGAAATTTTAAATGAAAAATTGTGTTGTAATCAAATTTGTATTATTTGAAAATTGTGTATATAGTGAGAGCTCAAATTTTTACTATTCAAAATTGTAATAAAATATTTATTTGAATAAAATAACTATTTGAATTTAAATTCTGTATTATTTATTTTATTCAGCAAATATTTATTTAATTAGTTGAAAAATAAAATAGTACATTAACAAATACATTTAAATGAATATATATATGTTTATTATCATCAAACAAAAATCATATACTAGCATATTCAACAATCTCCCCTTTTTGATGATAACAAACATATATTTAAGATTTTCAATTTATTAAATGTATTTGATTATTGATAGATTCTATTTGCTCCCCCTATTTGAATGCTCCCTCTCTACATCATGCTCCCCCTTCATATATGCATGAATAAAAATATGCAAATGAGCCTGGATGCAAATAGAAAATACAAAGTAACATATTTGACCTTTATTTTCCAAAATCTTACCTTTTCTCTCCCCGTTTTGTTATCAGCAAAAGTGTAATAGTGTTAGAAAAAATAGAGATAAAGTGATAGACATTAATACAACATTTATACCCAATCGAGTATAACTATTAAATTTCAATAAAAAATCAAACAAAAATCATAAATACTATGTTTGATGCATATTCCACTTTAGAATGATAGGGATGATGTCATCATATAAAACCATATAGTTGTGTCTATTTGTGGTATATGTATATTAGGAATTTGAATATCTACTAACCATGCATAACCGTTAGGACTTTTAAATGAGATTAGTAGTATTCCAAATTTTTTTAAAAATGAATTCAAGTATCTTCTAACCACGCATAACCGTGAGGACTTTTAAATGGGATTAGAATCAACTTGTCTATTTAATTAATCAATTTTGATATGTGTTCCATACATGCATAACCGTGAGGACTTTTAAATGAGCATGAAAGCACATAATCAAAAATTCCAACTAATTCACCCATGCATAACCATGAGGACTTTTAAATGAGAGTGAATACTTTGGATGTTTTTATTGCTAAAAATATAATGAAATGAAAGCGCATAACCTGTTTAAAATACCACATATTGACATACTATATTGGACTTTGATGAGTGATGGTTGATAGAAATATGATAGAAATAGAAATGGTCATGGAATTTTTTACCAATAATTTTTTTTATAACTCTTGTTTAAATTTCTAAAGAAATTTACCAATTATACCGTTTCAAGTTATAATATATGATTAATATCAACACTCATCACTTTTTCAATCACTATTTATCTTTTCGATAATCAATAGGGAGTCAGATTAGTTAATGTAGTCATTTAAAATCAAATCCAAAGATAATTATAAAATCAAATTTTATAAAATGACTAATCTAAAACAAGGTCAACAGAAATGATTTTCTGGAAGGGGTTTTTTAAAAAAATGTCTGCTAATTGAAAATTATTTCAAGTGAAAAATATGCAGATATTTTCTTTAAAAAATGCGATGCAACTAAAGAATGTCTCAACATAAATCATGTTCCACTAGTAATTTTTCTATCAACTAGATTACCAGTGTAATCTGCATCTAAATTTTCCTTTGACTCAAGATTATCATTAGTTGAATGTTATAGACCAGATTGTGGAGTTGCAACAATTCCTTGAAATCCTTTTTACAACTTTTAAATGAAATTCTTTTGGATTTTAATTGAAGCCGTGCCAATAAACAAAACCGTGAATATAGAGTCAGCAGTAAAATAACTAAATGTATTATCATCAACACCATCATTATTTCAAACACATCTATATGAACTAATTCAAAGTCTCTAGTGATACATGTGGTGTTCTCAGCATAAACAAATAATTGGCCAACAATTTTGAGAAGTCGGAATCATAATCAACATTCATTATAGCTGGCTGAATTAAATCAGATTATTGTGCAGATTATCACATTTAATATATCATTCAAGATGAATATACCATTACCTGTTTTACCTTTACCGATAATATTTCGTTGTTGACCATTGTGATTCTGCCACCTTTATACCAGGCTAAGGAACTTTGATTTATTGCCCGTTGTGTGCGTGGAACAGTCAGAATCCAGATAACACTGTTGTTGTTCCTTAGCCTGCCACCACACCTACACGAGAAAAGAGTTTTGTGACCTATTTGATTTTATAGGTCCATGGTTGTTAGTGGCAATTGATTTTGAAAAATATGTTTGAGTAGACCCAAAACTATTTATAATTGTTCCTTTTGGCATCCAGATTTTTTTAACTTTAAGGGATTTTATATTTATGCCTTTTGGAACCCAAATTGGAATGGTTTTCATGTGTTTGGGTCTGTACCAGCAAATATTTTGTGTCCAAATTTTCTACAAATTGTGCACATGGAATTTACTTGTTTAATTTCACCTCTAATACGTTCAGGGTGATTATATCCAAGTCCTTGTCTATCTGTATTAACAATTTGTTTTCCTAATAGCATATTTAACGATCATTCTCCTTTGGAAAATTTTCTTAAAGTCGTAGGCAGTTGTTAGACTTGTGTTTTGAGGGATTCATTTTCATTTAATAATTGTGTGCACGTTTTAATAGAATTTTCTCTCCTCGTATTTTCACTTTCTTTCAAAATCAGAATTTCATTTTCAAGCGATTTAATTTTAATTTCTTATTTTTTAGTTTCTTCTTCGAATGTTGGACACTTATCACACTTAGGGCTCTTGCTTTGATAGTTTTTAACCAATTGATTAAGCTGTTTATTTAAATCTATCAAAGTATCTCTTTGTGATTCAATTTTAGTGTATTTCTCTCTAAGTCGTTCAAAACAGCCATTTACTTCATGGAAATATATAAGTAATTCTGAGTGAGTGAGTTTTGATACCTTGCTTGGCTCATCATCATCGCTCTCAGTTATATCACCTCGAACGTACATATCTGCTTTTTCACTCTCACTGCTAGTGCTTTTATAATCATCATCACTTTTATTCCACTTGGCTGCAAAACTTCTTCCTTTTGATTTCTTTTCTTGGCCGAGTCGATTTTGAGGGCAATTTGGATTGATACGGCCAGGTTTATTGCACTTAGGGCAAATGATCTCCTGTTCTTCTGGGTTGTCTAGAACTTTAACTATTCTACTTTTCAGTTGTTGATTTAGAGCTGGATTTCCGTATTTGCGATTCCACCTTTTGAATTTCTTTATTATCAGTGCTAGCTCAGCTGCTCCATCATCATCGTCATCATCTTAACTTTCGGTTGTTCCTTTAAGAGCTATCGATTTCTTTTGAGTATCACCTCCTTCACGCTCTTCCTTGAATTTCATTTCTAGCTCATAAGTGGTGAGATTTCTAATAAGCTCTTCAACTTTGATTTGTTTCAAATCCTTTGATTCTTGTTTGGTTGTGACTTTTGCTTCAAAATTCCGTGGAAGGACTCCGAGGAATTTTCGGACTATTTCCAACTTTGTGTTTGATTTTCCAAGAGCTTTTGATTTGTATACGAGATTGGAAAGTTGTCCATACATCTCTTTGATATTTTCATCCTTGGCCATTGTGAAGTTCTCGTATTCGCTACTAAGCATGGCAAGGTGAGATTCTTTGAGTTGAGACGTTCCTTCGTGAGTCACCTCGAGTGTGTGCCATATTTCCTGCACAGTTAGACAATGTGAGACATGATTAAATTTAATTTGATCCAATGAACAAATAATAAAATTCATAGCTTTAGCATTAGCATTCTGTAGTTTATTTTCAAGATCTGTCCATTGATCCATTGGTTTATCTATTTCATGATTATCTACTATTATAGTTGGTGTCCTATATCCCGTCTCAACAATATTCCAAGCATCAATGGTTTTCAGAAAAAATTTCATTCTATTTTTCTAGTAAGCATATTCACCATTGAACATTGGTGGTCTAACTATGGATTGATCCTCAGCAAAAGCATTATTAAAAGAAGCCATTTTTTTAAAAATCAAATTTTTAGAACAAAAATTAGTTTTTGAAAAAACAGATTTTAAAAATAAAAATTGACTTCTATTCCTAGCTCTGATACCACTTGTAGGATTGATTTCACCCTAGAGGGGGGAGGGTGAATAGGGTGATACTATCAATTATAAAAATTTAATGTGAAAGTATAAGATAATAACAGCACTGATAATACCAGAATAATAGCAGCACAGATAATAGCATAATAATAAAAGCAGAAAATAGAACACACAAATTTACTCAGCTTCGACAAAACCCTGCCTACGTGCTGCCCCCAAGGTTTCTACTAGAAATTAAGTAGTCAGACGCTTACACATGTAAACTCGCGACACCTGCTATCGACTAACCTAACTCTACGCTCAAAACCATGCCATAACTTAGCCACTGAGTTGCGTATTCTCGAACTACACCACCGTAGTTCATCCCATAGTCACACGACTAGACTTTACAATAATTTGAAATGAAAATTAAAAACAATTTAAACAATAAAAACACAAAGCCCTCAAATATAAATAAAAGCCCAAAATAAAATATGAAACCGGCCCAAATAACTAAGTGATAAAAAATATCCTTTTTTTATTCCTTTGGCCGGTGTATTTGCGATTATGTTTGCTTCCTTTTTGTTACTCGTTCATTCCTCTCTGATAAAATTAGTGCTTTGGAAATTCGAAGAAGCCGACTTCAGTTGATGATGTTTTCACATTGCTGCTTTGTCGAGTTGTACATGGCTGCTTCAATCAAGTCGAGTTCGATTGTTGCGTGAATTGGTACATTCGTTCCTTTTCGATTTATACCATACTCGACTTTGATTCGAGTTGAATGGTTGTTCTTTTCTGTTGTTACCTGAACTCGAATGAGATTATTACCAATGATGTCAACGGGTTTTATATGATTGAAAACCCAAAATTTTCGATTGAAAATAATTTTGAATTCGTCAGTCAATTTAAGTTCCGTTGTTCGATTTATCTTGGATGTTGGTGATATTTTCTGACTAGTTCAATTTGCTTGCTTAACACGGCTTCATGAATTTCTGGCATGATTTTCACGGCTTTGATTCTTGGTCACCACGGCTTTGATTCTCTATTGACTTCGGTTTTAAAAACTTTGACTAGTTCAATTTTGAATTCCTGCGACATTTGATTTTGGCCACTTAATTTTGTGAAAATTTGACTTTGTTATTAGCTTGGTCACCACAGCTACATGCCTTGATTTTCTGACTTGTTATGAACTGCTCCTCTTTACTGCATTTTTTGTTTACGGTTAGGTCTCACTGCATATTTCTGTAGCATATATATTACTGATTTGTTTTGAGTCTGGGTTGCACTGAGTATACATAGCTAATCAATGATTGTTTGTTCAGTCACTGTTTTGTACTGAGCATTGTAGATGTGTTATTTATTTAGTCTGCTTCGATATTAAATTGCTTCCATGCCTTCACTTGTTGAGGCTGCTGCACCACTGTTGTCACTGCATATGTATGTTGTATTCATGTATAAATTCATGTTATACTTGTACTTGTGCATTGCATTTTCCATGTGCTTCAATATGCATTGTGCTTGAAGTCACTCTGTTGCAGTTTGAATAATGATGAGTTGCTTCGAGTCTGAAATCCTTGCAGGCTTGGAGTCTTTGTACATTTGAGTCTTCATGTATATTTGAGTGTGGTCCGTGTCTTTGTGCCATGCTAGTTACCGAGTTGTCCTGCTTTGCATTGTACCGTTGTCACATGTGGAAGCTGCTTGTTTTGTTTGCTGCCTGGTCGACACTTGCTGTTGGTCTTTACTTCAGTTTGGTTGCCACTGAACTTGTCTGCATTTTGGTTCCCTTGCTTGAACTTTGTTTGGTTGGACCTATATATATATTTATATGTATACATGTGTACAATCATTTGTATATATGTTTAAGTGGTCTTGTCTGAAATTGTCTTTGAGGCCTTTTCTTCTGAGTTCAAGCTTGGGCCTGGTCTGGTATACATGTGCACTGCTCACCGGTCTTGGTTTGTGGTTCACTTTGTGTTGAGTTGCCTCATTACTTTTTGTGCTGGTTCATTACTTGGGCATGTCACTTTTCATTTTTTTTTTCACTTGAACTTCATCTTGATTTTTGGAATTGCACCTGTGTTGAATCCAGCTTATAGCTCGGGTTTGACCTTGTGCTCGTGTCGTGACTTTATTTGTATTGCACCTGAGTTGAACCCGGTTTTTGATTGGGTTTGACCTTGTGCTCACCTGTCCCTATAATTTTATCTAGTGTATATCGGTGTGCACGGCCTTGTGGCATGTACAGTGATGCACTGTGCAAGTCACAAGCTGTTCGTGTATGATGAATTCAAATTTAAATGATGACGAACAACCCAAATGACTGAGGCAAATAATATTTTCAAAAATACATTTTATTTTACACTGCAAAAATATTTCTTTTTCAATTTTACTGCGTCAATGTTTTCTTTGCAGATAATTCAAATGCTGGATTCAGTCTGGAATAGACTTGAAGATAAATACGAGTGAATGAGCGATATGTAGTGAGGACATTTGTAAATGAAAATTTGTGATGTAATCAAAATTGTATTGTTTGAAAATTGTGTATATAGTGAGAGCTCAAATTTGTACTATTCAAAATTGTAATAAAATATTTGTTTGTATAAAATATCTATTTGAATTTAAATTCTGTGTTATTTATTTTATTCAGCAAATATTTTTTTAATTATATGAAAAATAAAATAGTACATTAACAAATACATTTAAATGAATATATATATGTTTATTATCATCAAACAAAAATCATATACTAACATATTCAACACATTGTAGTAATTTTACTGCAGATTTATTTTGATAAACAAATATAAATTTCAAATTGTTTAAATATAATTGGATATATAAGCTGTAAGTATATACATCTATCTATTATTTTTGAATAATTTGAAATGGAACCCGGTATTAAGTTCTTAAGTTTCTGTTAATTAATAGTTTCAATTATTGAAATAAAATGGAATTTAACTAATTAATAATTGGAACTTCTAAAATGAAATGAGAAATTAAATGCTAGGGTATAAATGAAATTACAAGAAAATTTAAATTTGTAACCTATTAAACTAAGGAAATGATTATTGAACATTAAATTAATTAAAAGAAATGAGATAAACTTGTGTAACTTTCAGTTGCATTCTTAAAAGCATATATCGATAACTTAAAAAATATTAAAAGTTGTAATGTTTAATAAGAAAATGTAATGGAAGATTATACAAGTAAAACTTATGTGATAAAAGTGTTCAATGAATCACTTTTATAAATAAGAATTTGATGTTATAGTTGTTATAAACTTAAGTTATAATTTAAATGTTACTATAATAAAATGTGATAGAAAGTAAGTATTGTAAGTGAATAATTACAAACTTAAGTTAATGAATTGATATGCTTAGAAATTGAATTGAACATGAGTACTATAAATAAATGAATTATAAACTTCAGTAAATGTTTGAAGTTATTTATAATAAAAATAAGCAGAAAGATGAATACTGTAAGTAAAAGATTATAAACTTAAGTTAATGTTTGAAGCTATGTATAACTAAAGAAAATAATAAAATGAGTATTATATTAAGTTAATAATTATAACATCAGAAATTGCTGAAATGAATAAGAAAATGGATTTAATATTTAATGATATTATATAGGAAAGGAAATGAATGCAAATCAAACAGTAAGAAACTTAAGTATGAACTTCTACCTTAATGAATATTAATATCTAATGGAAACCAAGTATAAGTTTATAAATGTGAACTAAACTGCAATAAAATGTATGGAAAACTTAAATAGTGAATCCATTGATTATTATAAACAATTGGATGAAATAACTTATGTAAGAAATTAATATAAAGTATTGAAAAGAAATTTTCATTAAATGAATAAATGAAATGAATTTGTATGAGTAATGGATATAAGCAAATGGAAATAAGTATTAAATGAATGAATGTGAATGAAATAGTCATTGTATGTATGAAATTGAAGGAAGGTAAAAAAAATATGAAAAGAAATTAATAAGAACAAACACAAATAATGTTGGAATCTGTTGTTTGTTTAGTTTATGGATTGTTTGGGAAAGGATACTTCAAATTGTTTGGATGTATGAATAATCTGTTGAGTTTTATCTAAGGCTGTTGAATAAATGGTATACTTAGTAGTTATTTGTCAATTGATACAATTAAAAGTCATGAAACCAAACAAACCATTTATTTTGCTCGGTATGGATGAATGGTTGATTACTTTGATTCCTTACGATGATGGTATGCTTGTTTGCAAGTGATTGTTGTTATGTTATGTTGATTGTTTATTATTAATTTAAAACAATATGATCATTTCACTTCTATATAATCATTAACACCTTTGGATTATAAGTGAAATACAGGTTATGGAAGCAATAGCTACTGCTTTTGGTTTCATAAAATAAGCGTTAATTGCCCGACAAATAGGTACGTTCTCGGATTACGGTTTTCTAGCGATATTATATTATTCTTCCCGTGTTGGGATATATTATTTTGAAATATATGATATATTTTGTTATTATTGATATTATTATTTCCCGAGTCTCTCCGTACAAAGGCGACTCTACCGAAATTTTTCGTGAATTTTGGACTTAGAAAGTTTTGTGAAATGGATTTCAAACTTGTATTAACTTGAATATAAATGGATTTAATTGTTTATAAATTAATATATTTTATTTAAATTATTTAATTGTGTAAATTAATTTTTATAAATTTAATATTTTGAATAAGATATATTGATTACTTAATTCCTTCTTTCCCTTCTTTTTCCTTTTCGGGGACAAAAAGTTTTGAGTAGGGTTGAATGTAACGACCCGTAATTTTCGATAATTTAAATTTGTTAATTTAATAAGATTTCGGTAATTTAATATTAAAAGAAATAAAAATTTGTAATTTAATAATGAAATGTAACAATGTTAATTAAAGCTAATTATTAACAATTGGAATGAAATTCCAATAAATGAAATAATGTAAATGTTGTTCTTGGTTATAAATGGGATAAAGGAAAAAAAATGTAAATATTGAAATAATTAATGAAATAATAAATAGAATGAAGTGTAACAATGGCAATTTAAATTAATTATTAACAAGTAATTGGAATTCCAATCAATTGAAATGATTTAGAGGTTATACTTGGTTATAAAGTGAATATAAAAAAAATGTGAATATTGAATTTATGAATGTGATAAAATATAATTAATGGTAATTGAGTAAAACCATTGTTATGTAAGTAATTGTAACATTTGGTTGTAAATAATAAACTTACTAATGTGACTAAAGGTTAATGGTGACAAACTATTAGATGTTGCCCATTTATTTAACCTGTCAAATTTAAACCGAAAACCAATTGCAATTAATTCCCTTAATTAGTGCAGTTAATGTAGGTTAAATCAATAACTATAGAATGTTAATTCAATAAAGTGTAACCAATGTAAATTCTATTTTATATTATGATAATTGATTGAACAAAAATAATTGAAAATCAAAATTTATAAATTTTTGGAATTTAAATTATAATAATTGGATTTATTGCAATCGAATGTAATTAAGTATTACGTTAATGGGAATTTAGATGAAATTGTAAAATATTAATGTACTAAGGTATAAACTAATGATAATTATACCCATAAAATGATAATTGATGGAATAACAGGATGGAAGTCAAATCAAATGGATTTATGGGGAATTTAATTTATAGTTACTGAATTTACTGAAATTGAAATTAAACACTATAATGGGTAAATAAATTAACTTTAAATTGATATCTAAATTTGTTGAAATAATTGTAATTGTTTAAGGAATCAAAAATGATAAGGTTTTTCAATTATATAATTGAAATTGAAAATTTAATTTAATTAATTTAATATTAATTTATTTAATTAATTTGAAATATAGCCATTTTGGCAACTGTCTCAGATTTCGACGAAACCAGTTTAATCGGATCCGTAACAGTGAATTATTGTAGGATTTCAAGTTTTGTGTCGATCAGATCTGTCATTTGATCGTACGGGCTCGAAACGCCTAGAAATCAATTTAATTGAAATCAATTTGAAATAAGCTGATTTTAACATAACTTCTTCATACGATGGAATTAGAACTTGAAACTTGTTCCATTGAGTTTAAAACTATCCAAAACATCTATTTTGATATATAGGATGACCCATTTTCGTTCCGGAGGCGAAACGGGCTTTTCGGGTTGTTTATCATTCAACTTCCAAATTAAATCTTATCCGTTCTTTCTATTTTAAGCTTTGCCTATAAATAGATCGTTATAAACCCTAGGTCATTTCTTATTTTTGATTTTAGTATGTACAATTCCATTTGCTTCTCTCTTCCCAATGGCTGCAAACCCTAATTCCCAAATTGCAAATCCAAATCAAAAAAATCAAATTGAAAATTTCAAACTCCTCAAACTATATCGAATTATATATCGATTTGAAGCTCTCGACGAGCGCATCTCAGATCTGTAATTCATTTTCCAATTTGAATCACTATTTTTCCAAAAATTGAAGAATTAATCGCGGCCGTTCAACGAGTCGCGATCAACTTGGTCCGATCGTCGAATCAGTGGTACCGTTGTGTGGAGATTCGAGTGGGGTTCGCATCTGCATTGTTCTTTCGTGAAGATAGCGGTTAGATCATCACCAAAAATTCGGTTAGGGTTTTATAACCTAGGCGGCTGCTGGGCGTTGTGCTCGATGGTGGCGGCTGATGGAGGTTCGCGGGGCTGTGTTAGAGTCGCGGCGTGGGGTGCGACCTCCAGGGTGGTCACAGACGTGTCATACGCGGCGGAGTTTGGTAGCGGCTCATGGTTTCGAGCGCGATGTCTGGGTGAGGATAAGGGTTTAGAGCGGTGGCTACGTGGCAGGGTGAGATGTTCTTCCATCTTTTTATTTTATTTTATTTTGTTTTAAATAAATTTCAATTTTAAATGTTCTAATCGCAATAACTTTTGCAAACGAGGTCCAATTTACGCGCGGTTTGTTTTTTCAGGATCGTATTGAAATTTCGGACAGTTTGACGCTAGTTTGGACGAATTCTGAGACTGTTTGAATTTTGGGCTTAAATTGGATTTTAATTCGATTTAAATTCAAAGGTGAGTGATTTAACCCACTCACAACTTCTAAAATTTCTTATGTTGGTTAAATTAATTTATGATGTGATTAGAAATTTATTTATGACTGTTTGGTATAGTTAAATCCTCATTCCAGTTAACTTGAATTTATTTTGAATTAAATTTTCATTTAATATATTTTTGAATTTAAATTTCCAGTTAATTACTAGTAAATGATAACCTGTTATCTATTGATGTTTATTGATTGACTTGGATGATGATTGTGATGAATGTTTGATTGTTTTTTTGGATGAATGGGTGCTGTATTTTATATTGTTATAACTGCAAGTTCCCTATGGGTTGAAATGATACATACCCGAATGATCTATAGATTAGGAAAAATCGTTATGGGTTGAAATGATAGACTCGAGCGATTTTATGGATTTTATTTTTAAATTCGGGATTACGGTTTGAAATGATATATTACCATAAAAGTGTAAATTGCGGATTGAAATGATAAATATCTGTATCACTTGACCCTAGGGTAGAGAATTATATACGGACACCGGATTGGTTAAATTAAATGATTTTAAATCCTTAAATTTTGAATTTAATTGAATGATATTTTGGAATAAACTTGTTTTATATAAATTGAATTATTATTGAAATCAAGTTATGTTGAAATTTGAAATGGGTAAAAGAAATGGGTTAAACAATTTTAAGTTGGATTTTGAAGTATAAATGGAATTAAACGGAACTGAGTTATTGAAATTGTTTGAAAGTGTAACTTTGAAATATATTGGAATGTGAGTGATTTAAATTGATATTTAAACATGGTTTGGAAGTAATATAAAGTTTAAAATTTTATTGTGAGTTGAATTGAATGGTTGAAAATGGATTTGTTCATTGAGAAATTTGAATGGTTCAGATGTGTTGAATAACATAAATATTTCTAATTATTAAGATTTTCAAATTATTAAACTATTTTAACTTATATCAACTATATTAAATCATTTTAACCTATTTTAAACCATTTAATTTATTTTTAAAACTATTTAATCTATTTTAACTTATTTTAAATCTAATATATCTATTTTAAATCTAATCAATCTATTATAAAGCTATTTAATCTATTTTAATTATATTAAATCTATGTTAAACCTATTCAACTATCTTAAATCAAGTTAAACTATTTTTAATCTATTTTAAAGTATTTTAGAGTAATTTAACTATTTATAACTATTTATAACTATCTAAACTATCTTTCTAAATTTCAAACTAAATAAAATAGATGTGTTTATCTTTTGAATCCTCGAGTTTAAAGTGAGTATGGTTACGTGATATTATAACCTAAGTTGGGAGTTAACTATATATATTTGATTTGAATATGAAGTTTGAAATGAGGGTTTTAAACTAGTTGAAGATATGATTTCAAAGTGAATATGATTTCGAAAGTGATATGGTTTTGAGAACATGATATTTTGATATAAATTGTGAATTGACTTTGGAAATGTAAAAGAACCATCCGGTGTGAAATTAGCGTTTGGTTGTTAAAGAGACCGGGATCAGATATTGTCATACTCTCTGTCAATATTGAAAACCACTTTAACAACTGTGTACGCGGTAGAGATTCTAGAATGAAGTAGGATGGTGGCGACAAATCCTGTATGAGGTATGACGTGACCCTGACTCCCGTGAGTCAGCTTAGATGTGACTAAAACATGAGCAATTGACGGGCCAAGTGTGGTCATTCCTCCGATCGAGCACATTCCTTTGATACTATATTCTGACTTTGTGATTTATTTGGTGGCCACCCTTGATTTTGATTTGGGAGTGTGTTCCGAGGTGGGCGGTAGTAGCTGCTATGCGTTGCCACCAGCCCGGAAGTGTAATTGGTATATCTACCCTGGCATTGCCTAGTTGTGCCGTGTTCACATGCCCTAGCGCGCCTTCTACGAGTTTGTTTTGTACCATACCTATGGAGTGCCCTCTGACGACGCCCGGTACAGGGGAGATTACGGTACTATATAGACTATGGGAATATATAAAATGTGTTAAGGGGGATATGGGTAACGCCTTAACGCTATTTTAATACTTTACTTTATTGTAGACACTATTATAATAGCGTATTGTACTACATAGTAGATAGTTTAACGGATCCTTAGGAGATGTGAATCCCGAACATCTCTTGAGTTACTGCACTCACGTTAGACATTGGATAAGAGATGTCAAACCCCGTAAACATCTCTGACGCCGTTACACTCATATTTACCGTTGATTTAACTTACATAAGATCTTTTAGTTCTGACTCGAGTGTTTTGTCTTTTCAATTCGCTTGGGTCAGCCTGAGCATTTCAGGATTTAAAGACCTTATTTCTGGAGGACAAAGACAAGTTTGTACTACTATTAATTACTATATTTATTTCACTACATTCATACTATTCCGCTGCACTTATTTATTTATCTCTGTTGTATGTAACTCTGATTCTGTGTTGTATAAATATAATCAAATGTTTTTGTAAACAACTTCATGAACTGTTATTTGATTTATTATATTTTGTCATTCCGCTGCGAGATTCTGTATTTCTTTCTCTTTTTCTTATTTACCCCATAACAATCTTCCCTTTTGAATGGTTTGAGTTTGACGCGTGTGTCTGCTTAAAGCGTCCAAAACGGTAGGTCGTTACACAAGCACAAATAAATAACTCGATTTAGGACTTTAAAGGCAACCTAGGCCAAATTCTAATTAGGACTTTGTGACAAAGGACTTGCATAATTGACTACTTGACTATATGATGATTTGCATGCTTGTCCAAGAGTTATTTCCTTTGCCTAAGTACTATTGATTCTCTTGATTTTAGCACATAAACTGGGGCAAATTTTTTTTAAAACATTTTTGGTGCTTTCACTGAGAATTAAACTCGGGCAAGATTACCGTTGATTTAGCACAAATGGGGAGGGTAAAAAAGATAAACATCCAAAAGAAAGAAGCGGTCGCCATGTCAACCTTGAGGAGTGCATAACACCCCAATTCCACATTGAAAATATTAAGGTTAGACAAGCTAATGAGAATGCTAATATTAAGATCCCATAAAAACAACTTCAGCAATGCATGAATCAATTGAGATGCTTATATTTAAAAAGTAATCTAGGACAACCCAAAAGATGAAAAATAATGAAGATGAGGAGGCTTAATCCCCTTGAATCTATACTAGTGCATTGCATTTGAAAAGTAAGAACCCTGGGAAGAGTATCATGGAACCCAAGAAAAAAATGAAGCTGAAGCTATCAAGTCAGTAAAAGATTACAACAAACCCCAATTGAACTTGGAAAAGAAGCTGAATATAACAATCGATCAATTTCGGTTTTGGAATTTTCTTGTAGATATTTTTCATGCTAGAGGTTTTGGGCAAAGATGGATCAGTTGGATTATGACTTTGCTTAGAACTGGAAACTCTAGTGTTATGGTTAACGGTATATTAGGTAATAGAATTCAATCTAAGAGGGGCTTAAGGCAAGGGGATCCATTATCGCCTTTATTATTTAACTTAGCTGCGGATGTTTTTGCTAAAATTATTAAAAGAGCGGTGGATAATGGATCTCTAGGATGTGTAGGAAATGACATATCGCATAATGGTATATCGGTTCTTCAATTTGCTGACGATACCATTCTTTTTTCTTCCCACCTTCCTAGGCACATTATAACCCTCAAGTTTATCCTTTATAGTTTTGAACTTTTATCTGGCTTAAAAATAAATTTCGACAAAAGTTATGTGTTAGTTTTAAATGATTTTGAAAAGGTTGAAAATTTAGTTGCTAATACTCTAAATTGCAAAATTATGAACTTTCCTTTTGACTACCTTGGTTTTGTGATTAGACCCACCAAACTCAAACATGATGATTGGATTATTATTATAGATAAAATTAAAAATAAGATTTCTAACTGGAATGGGAGATTTTTATCTAGAGCAGGTAGACTAGTTTTAATAAATTTGGTTTTATCAGCCCTTCCGATTTATTGGATGTCCATGCATCTGTTTCCGGATTGGGTTATTGATAAAATTAGAAGAGATTTCTTATGGTATGGGGAAAATTCTAATAATAATATAAAATGTCTAGTAAATTGGGAAACCGTCTGTAAGGCCAAAAAGGAAGGTGGTTTAGGAGTTATAAATTTGCGTAATATGAATTTGTCTCTTTTAGGTAAATGGCTTTGGAAACTTCAAGATATAAATGATAATGCTATTTGGAAAGAGATCATTTCCAAATATTACTATAACGGTAATAGCAATTTATATCAAATTGCTCATTCATACACCCAAAATTTATCTAATTTTTGGAAAAACATTTTAAAATGTCATGAAATTTTTAACTTAGGAATTAATAAGATAGTACATTCAGGTAATTGTACTTCATTTTGGCATGATCGTTGGATTTCGATCTTGCCTCTAAAGGTAGAATTTAAGGAGCTATATGAAATTTGTAACTTTAAGTATGCTTTAATCAATGAAGTTTATTCTCCTGAAAATGATCCTCCTTGGAATTTCAGTTTTAACAGAATTTTAGTTGATTCAACCCTTAGGAAACTTTCTTTGCTTTATGCTAGATTAAATCTTTATAATATTGATAACGATAATGATTTTATTAGTTGGGAATGGGATAAGAGTAAGAAATATACTTCAAATTCTTTCTACAGATTTATTAATTTTTCGGGTACTATAAACAATTCTTTTAAATATTTGTGGAAATCTAATGCTCCTCCTAAGTCCAAAATTCACATGTGGTTAATACTTCATGGAAAACTTAATACAATAGAATTTTTAAAAAGAAAAAATATTCAAAATGATAATAAATGTTATTTTTGTAATCTGCATCTTGAGGACATTAATCATTTATATTATGATTGTTTAGATTCTAATTACATCCTAATTAATACTCTTAATTTTTTTAACTTTAATATAATATCTAAAATTTTGGATTGTGAATCCTACTGGAATAATTTTAGATTCAAATTCAAAAAGAATATTAGATTTTTACTTGACACTTTATTCATCATTATTAGTTGGTTTATTTGGTTTGAAAGAAATCAAAGAATTTTTAATAATAATAACAGTCATTTAAACAAATTGATTTTTTCAATTTCTTCATTTTGCTTTAATTGGATTTCTAACCCCAAATATTAATTAGCTAAAATTATCCATTTCAAACAGTACCTTAACAAAGTTAATCATAATATTAATTTATTTAAACATAGCAATAATTTTTTTAATATTAATAATAGTATTATTAATTTTTTCTTAAATTTATATGATGATTTCAATTTTAATCATAACTTACTTATGATTAAAGGTACATAAATTAGATCTGATTTAATTTTTGTACTAGTCTTTTTTTTTGTTTTAGTTTACAAGTAATTCATTTCTTTTGTTATCGTCCAGATAGTCTTATTTAGGTTTTTATTTCCTTATAAATACATATATATATATATGTATATTTACTATATAAATATGCATATATATGTACCATTCTAATTTTTTCCTTAGTCATGTTTTAGATACAGGTATGGGAGATAGGATATCAGGTTCATTTTGCAGGTTCACTTGTCTTCAGATAGATGGATATCAGATTGCAGAGAGGTCATCAGAGTAGAGTTTTCTTCATCCAGGACTTGCAGTTATCTCCTCAGATATAGGATACTACTATCTTCATTATGGAGTACTTT
Source organism: Allium fistulosum (assembly GCA_030737815.1). NCBI lineage: Eukaryota > Viridiplantae > Streptophyta > Magnoliopsida > Asparagales > Amaryllidaceae > Allium > Allium fistulosum. The sequence continues at coordinate 427,543,017 of CM060903.1, forward strand.
TTTCAAGAGGATCTATTATTCAGTTTGGCACTTCTTCCTCTTGATCAGAGCCTTCAAAGCGGTCTCTCTTTTCAGCAGATCCACTTCAGAGCAGATGCTTTTCACCCCTTCTGATTCAGATGTTTGGAGCTTCCTCATTAGTTTGTGTCGTCATCCAGTAGTTCTATTTTTCTTTAGTTTTTTAGGTACTTCTAACACCTCAATATCGGGTGGTGGCCATGCCGGAGCTCGATATTGGGGTGCGATGGGTGGTGGCTTTGCCGGAACTCATCTTAGGAGTACCTAAGATTTGATATATGTATTTTGTTTTTGTTACCTGCCAGGCATGTTGGCAGCACCTTATGTATGTGATATATACATTCTCATGTGTTCTCTCCCCTATTCGTAGAGGATCACACATTTTTCTCAAAAAAAAACAATCGATCAATTTCGAGAATAAACAAAGAGCTAAGGAGCCTATGAAAATCTCCACTCGTGCAATCCACAAGGTCATCTTCTCATAAAGAATACGAGCTAGAAAGAAGGGATTATAAACACTATAAGGCATATCTAAAAGCCCTAGCTAATAAATTGGTTAAAAATATGATGAATTTGAAAGGGAAAGGACGATGAATCCTGGAGTAAACAATAATGTTGTTCACAAAAGTAATAACGGTAGTCTTATTACCCTCATATTCCAGAATTCCTTCTATTAAGCATGATAGGTCAACTGCCCCGGATGATCATTTATTTGCTTTTGAAAGCAAATGGATAGTTATGGCATGCCAAAAGTAGTAAGTTGCAGACTCTTCCTTGCAACTTTCCCCAGTGCAGCAGCGAAATAGTATCACCACTACAGGATTATCTATTCTTTGGGGAAGTTCACCAATGAATTTTCCACCCAATTCTACACCTCAAAGGAGCCAACTATAGACTTAAGTGTCTTCACTATCATAAAGAAAGAACTGAAAAAACTATTGAGAAACTATCTCAAAAGGTTCAATTTTGAAGCCATAAGGGCTAAAAAGGCAAGTGATAAGGAAATTTCGATGGTGGTAAAATCCAGATCGACGGATAAAACCCTATTCTAAAATAAATCTTCCTCCATAGATGTAGGGATTTACAAGAAATTCACTTCCAAGCTGACATATTCATTCGTATGGAAGAGATCTTTCATGAGAAAAGGAAATCACAACAAAGGGAAGGAGAAGGGGAAAGATTTGTATTCTCGGCTTAAAATAAAAGACGAAGATGGGAAGAAATATCGAAGGCCAACTACGTTGACTTGAACCAGCCCATCTCATATATTTTCACTATAACAGAAAATGAGATGGAGTATTCAATACCTAAAAAGACCAAAACTAATCCAAAACTAAACACATGAGGAGATTATTGTGCCTTTCATAAGGTAAATGGATAGAAGACATACGATTGTCACGTCTTAGTTGGAGTTATTCAAAATATGATCAGGAGAGGAGCACTTAAAGGGTTTGTTAAGTGAAATAGGAAATTCTCCTGTCCTAATAACTGTGAGAGACCTCCGTTTAATAAGGCAAATTTTCTGGACAACGAACCCCCATAGGAGCTCCCACCACTAATCAACCATCTGGATGTGATTATGTATGGGTCTCATGTTGATGGAATGAGCAAAGGTGCAAGGAACATATATATTCATGAGGCCAAAGTGGGAATCTATTCTATGGAGGAGGAGCCTCTAGGAAGGCCTATAAATGTGTTATACAAACCTTGAATTTAGTGGTTACTTCAAAATAGTTGAAGAGGGTGAGATACCCTCTTAATGACCCACTGATGATTACTGTTCAAATCGAATTATATCCAGTATCAAATATCTTGATGGATACTGGAAGCACAGTATATGTTATTTTCAAACACACGCTCGATAAAATAGTATTCCGGTGGAAAAGCTTGAGCCTGGCTTTGTGCCCATGTACGTGTTCAGTAATAAGCGTTCTACTCCGATTAGGCAATAAAGCTATCCAAATGGGAATCCTGCCTTATTTAAGGATTTTCGTAACTACATTTACGGTGATGGACCACTCTTCTTCCTACATGCCTTCTTTGAGAGGCTTGCCTTTGATGAAGTAAATTATTTTGTTTCTCTTAAGCATTTGATTATAAAGTTTCTCTCTAAAGCTGGATAGAGGACCATGCAAGGAGAGCAATTTAATTCGAGGGAAGTGTACTTTGTATCCCTGTAACAATGTAATAAAGAGATTGATTCATGTTATGAGCTATGTCAAAGTTAAATAAAGCCAAAAATTGCATGCCCTTGAATATCAGTCATAAGGAAGTGACATCTAAGGCAATTAGACTAAAAGTGCTGATTAAGCAGCGAAATATGGTGGCTAAAAGGGTTAGAATTTTAGAAGAGAAAAGGAAACATGTTGGAATAAATAAAGTCATCTAAGAAGTAGACACCGAAGAATCCCTAGAAATCATTGTCCTAGAAATAGATTCTAGAGATAATGAAGATAATGTAAAGTCTAAAGAGGAGTTGGACAAGATAAATATATATCCATGGGATTCCACTAAAATAATAAAGATAGGGAGAGGACTGGATGAAGCTACCAGGAAAGAGTTAATTCATTTTCTCTGAACACTCAAAGATGTTTTTGCTTGACTCATGCAGACATGATCGGAATTGATCCCACAGTTTTGAGCCATGCGCTAATATAGATCTGAATTTCACTCTTATAAGGCAAAAGAAAAGGTAGTTTGATAAAGTAAGAGCAACTTCATTACAAGAGGATGTAAAAAAATTTCTAGAAAATAGGTTTATCAAAGAATTATTCTACCCAAAATGGCTGGCAATCCCCTAACATATAAAATCAATCCGAGATATGGTGGATGCTATAACAAATAAAGATGTGATTATGTCAAATGGCTTAGTGGCAGCACTCAACCGGTTTATATTAAAGACACCAATAAGTGTATTCCATATTTCAATGTGATCAAGAGAAAAAGAACCTTTGAATGGACAAAGGAATGTCGAAAAACCTTCCAGGAGCTAAATGATCATTTGGTCAAACCCATATACTCTCCAGTCTTGTCGAAGGTGAATGTTTGTTCTTGTATTTGGTAGTATTCGAGTATGCAATCAGTTCAGTCTTAATAAGAGAGAAAAATGGAGTTCAATTACCAATGTATTATACGGGTAAAAGGTTAAAGGATACAAAAGTAAGATACCTGGTTATGGAAACTCTAGCTTATTGTTTAGTGCTATCAGCTTAAAAGTTAAGGTCCCATTTTCAAGCACACGAAGTTAAAGTATTAACTAACTATCGGCTCAAGCAAATTTTTAGTAAAGCCGAAACATCTGGAAGGTTAATAAAATGGGGGATGGAATTAAGTCAATATGATATCAAATATCTACATCGGGTAGCATAAAAGGGACAAGCACTGGCTGACCTTGTAATAGAACGTACGAGGTTTATCAAAGAACAATTTAAAAAGGAAAGAAAACTTGAACTAAGATGGCAACTGTTTGTTGATGGTGCATCAAATGAACAAGGAGCCAGAGTTAGATATGTGATAATTACACTCAATGGACATAGGTTACATTATGCAATAAAATTGGGATTCATCGCAACCAACAATGTTGTCAAATATGAATCGGTGATAATCAGACTGACTTTAGCCAACAATTGAAAATTCCTACAATAGAGGTGATTAGAAACTAAAATTGATGGCAAACCAATTAAACATAACTTATCAAACAAAGGATACATGATTACCTAGTACATAAAGAAGATCCACGAGACATTAGCTCAGTTTGAGGATTTTTCAATCCATCAACTGCCACGAGAGAGAAATGCACAAGAAGAATCATTGGAAAAGTTAGTCAATACATATAGAGCACTAATAGTAAACACCATCTCCATTGAATTCCAGCAAAGTCAAAGTATTGAGTTTAAGGAAAAGGAACCAAAGTGTAAAGCACTAGTATTAACTCGTTCACAAATTCAGCAATAACAAGTAATGAAGAAGACTCCGACGGTAAGGATGATCGTCAAACGACTCGCAAAGAAATGCGGGAAGATGATCACAAGGATCAATATGAGAATAACTAGATGATACCGACAATAGTATATTTACATAGAGGAACAATACCAACGGATAAGAATAGTTGAAAAAGTTAAGATACCTAATACATTTTTATACCATAATCAATGGGATATTATATAAGAAAGGATATTCAAGCATAACCCTAGAAAAAGGGATGAAATTGAAAAGAATGCCCATGAAGGGTTTTGTAGTGACCATTCCAATGGCATGAAACTATTCAAGAAAATAATGAGACTAGGGTACTATTAGCCTCAGATGAGTGAGATGCTTTTGACCTACATAAAAAATGTGACGAGTGTCAGCGATTCTTAAGAGTCCCATACTTACATCTAAGTGAATTGACCCTTTTCACTAGCTCATGGCCATTCAATGTTTAGGGAATCAATTTGATAGGCCTTCACCTATCTCACAAGGAATGAAATTTACAATAGTGGAAACTGACTATTTTACCAAATGGGTTGAGGCTAAATCATTGTCCAACATAACTGCAAAAAAAGTCTTGAAATTCATGATAAAAAACATAGTTAGTCGATTTGGACTCCCGAACAGGATCAATTCTGACAATGAGATTTAATTTAAAGGTGAAGAGTTTACTCATTTCTCTAGAATGAATAGAATAATATAGAATTTTTCTTTGGTAGCCCATCCAAAAGCTAGTGGAGCAGTAGAAGCTACGAATAAGATGTTAAGAATATCTTGAAAAAGCAGTTAGACAAAGCAAAAGGAATTGGGTTGAGGTACTTCCATCTGTTCTATGGTATACAGAACTTCTTCGAAGAGGGCCGCTGGGCATACACTATATTCTTTGACATAAAGATTTGAAGGAATCCTACCAATTGAAATCGAAGTCCCATCACATCGAAGAACTATGTCTTCCTACTAACCAAACTAAGATATGGAAAAAGGAATCCTCATAATTAATAAATGAGCCAAAAGATCAAGTTGCACTAAGAACACCATAATATCAAAGAAGAATTACCGAGTAATATAACTCAAAGGTAAACGAAAGAACCTTCCGAAAAGGTGATATAGTAGTCAAAAGAGTAATAGCGAATACCAAAAATATGACAGATGGATCATTAGGGCTAAACTGAGAAGGATCTTTGGTTATCCATGAAGTAATTCCACTGGGAACTTAGCGACTATGTAGTTCCGATAGGAATGTAAAAGCAATAACATGGAATGCCAAGCATTTGAGACCTTACCTCACTAATTTTGATGAATAAAGAAATAATGCATTTTAAAGATCTATCTTAACAAGCTACTCTTGGACTGGGATGCATTATGCTTAACGTATCTCCTAACCTGACAAGGTAAATAGGATTCATTGAGCAGAGGCTCGCCTCATACTTGGTATAGGATAAAATTAAGCCTTTGGATTCGCTTCCACACTTGGCCAAAGCAACCATCCAAGAAGAGATTTTCAATATAACCTTTGGTCCCACCTCCGGGCCTAACAAAGTAACTGCCTATAGAATGGTGGTTAATTAAGAGTTTGGTCCTGCTTCCACGTCTGGCTAAAGCAACCATCCAAGGAGTTATAGTAAATTAAGACTTTATTCCTGCTTCCATGCTTGGTCAAAGAAACAATCCAAGAAGTGATGGTCAATTAAGCTTTTAGTTTCGCTTTCACGCTTGGCCAAAGCAACCATCTAAGGACTGATGGTCAATTAAGCCTTTGGTCCCACTTTAATGCTTGGCCAAAGCAACCATCTAAGGGATGATGGTCAATTAAGACTTTGGTCCCACTTCTATGCTTGTCAAAGCAACAATCCAAGGGGTGACGGTTAATTAAGCCTTTAGTCTAGCTTCCATGCCTGGACAAAGCATTTAACTAAGGAATGATGGTCAATTAAGCCTTTAGTCCCGCTTCCATGCCAAGACAAAGCAACAATCCAAGGAGTGATAGTCAATAAAGCCTTAGGTCTCACCTCCATGCCTGGCCAAAGCACGTACTCGAAGAGTAGTGGCCAATAAAGCCTTGGTTCTGCCTCTGTGCCTGCCAAAGAGACCATCTAAGGAAAAATAGCCAGCTAAGCTCTAATGAAAAATAAACATCTTAAAAAAATTTGAAATAAAATTTTAAATGCATGAAGTTATTTAGGGAAAAGGATAGGCTTATCACATATTGAGATTAAAAACTATTTTAGGTTGAAGCTATCACATGTTGAAGTCAAGCTATCGCAAGTTAAAGCTATTGCATGTTAAGAATATCAAAGATATCATATAGTGACATGACCAAGTTATCACATGACGAGAATATCAAAGCAATCACATGTTGAGATGATCAAGCTATCACATGTATCAAAGCTATCACATATTGAGATGATCAAGCTATTGCATGCCGAGGATATCAAAGCTATCGCACGTTGAGATGATCAAGCTATCACATGTTGAGAATATCAAAGCTATCGTCTATTGAGATGATCAAAATATTACATATCAAAGGTGCCAAAGCTATTGCATATTGAAGATGCCAAAGCTATCACATATTGAAAGTGCTAAAGCTATCACATATCAATGATGTCAAAGCTATCACATATTGAAGATGCCAAAGTTATTGTGTACCAAAGATGCTAAAGCTACCACATATTGAAGGTGCCAAAGCTATCACATATTCAAAGTGCCATAGCTATAGCATATTGAAGACACCAAAGCTATTGCATGTTGAACATAGTGCTATCAAATGTTGTGAAACTACCATCGAACATCTAAAAATAACATCCAGCTAGCCATGTGATGACTCCTTATTGGTGTAGCCCTACCATGTTATCATCATAAGCAAGTTGTGCCATATGTCAAATCAACAATATGCCATGTCAACAAAATCTCAATCATCCATCCTTAATGTGTGTCGGGTGTCAAAAATCCAGAGGAGCAATTCCCCTATAAATAGGCATGTATCGCATTCTAAGAAAGGGGGGATTTCGAATTTTACTTCTTCCTCATTTCATTTTTATTCAAGCATAAATAAAGAACTCGATTTGGGATTTTAATGCCAATCTTGGCCCAATTCTAATTAGGCTTTGTGACAAAGGGCTTGCGTAATTGTCTATTTGCATAATTGACTATTTGACTACATAACAACTTGCACGCTTGTCCAAAAAAAATTCCTCTTGCCCATGTACTATTGATTCTGTCGATTTCAGCATATAAGTAAGGCCTTATTTTTTATCTACCAAAAATAATTTTATCAGTAAATTATTTTAACTAGTAAATCTTAAATGAATGTTTAAGATAGTTTACTTATATATATATATAGCAAGGCTAGCCGGCTTTGAAGTGGGTTGTCCGCTTTTATTAATAACCATTCAAAACAGGTGCTTGGAAAATCGCTAGAACAACTAAGGAAAGAAAGTCCAGGAGATAGGCAGATGCACATATACTACTAGAAGACAAGGAACTAGTCCTCATCTTTATTACTGCTATTTTCAATATATCCATAACATGAGAAAAATCAGAAAATAGCAAAGCCAGGTTAGGCACATAGTTCATAGAATCAAGTGAGTATAAATATTTCCTATCCCACATTTCATCTTCCAAGATGATCTTGTTACATTCACCATTATCTCCATCAGAAGATAAGATCAAACCACCCCCTCAACATGATAAATCAAGGTACGCTCTTCAACTTTCTCTCCAACATACATATGGTAGCCAGCATTTTTCAGGATTGAATCTCATTTCAGATGGTGCATGAATCCAATCACATTTAGCATGATTCCAAAGGATAAATCATTTTGCAGGAGAGGTCGGAACCCAAGCTTCCACGACACTAGGCATGGGAGGTGGCAGATCAACAACAGAGGGACTAGCGAAATGGTCTAAAACAATCGAAACATCAACATGAATAGTAGTGGGCCTAGATTTTGGAACCTACTTTTGGGTAAAGGTCGGGGTAGTGGAGTCTTAGCAGGAATAGAATTAGAATTCCTATACTTAAAAACCTCAAAAGAATGACCAAAACACTAACAAGTCGTGCATATATCTAGTTTCCAACTATATCGAACCTCTACCTCGGCATCATGACCCTCGGCAATATATAATTATATATATATATATATGGCCAAAAAAATTAGTAAATTTTATACTCAAGTTATGTTGGTATGTATATAGTTATTTATATATATCCCTTGAAGTTATATATCACACGTTGACAGGTGGTCAATTTTCCCACTATACCACTATGATAATAATATATAGTAGTGATTTTTGCATCGTGAATACAAATATCACATAATTTTAAAATATGAATTTAGAATAAACTAATAAATTTTAAATTGAATTTTTAATAAATATTTTTTAAGTAAATTGCTACTTTAACCGAAATTCATCACAAGATCTGTATACAGGAGGAAGAGAGACCGTGGATCTTGACTCATGTGGGCTTATTGGATTATTTTTGGATTTGGATTCATTCCCAGAAATCGGTTGATTTAACATTAGCATTTTTTAAACTTTAGCAAATGAACAAATATTTTAAATAAATAAAAATATTATCCAAATAAAATTTATCAATTGAATGTTAATTTTTTTTAATATAAATAAATTTTATTAGTATAAACCTAAAATAAGATCTTATGCAATTTAATAAAAGGATTTTTTTTAAATTCATCCTTTTTATTCCACTACCAATGCATCTGATCCAATACTTTCAAACGTAAAGCTATTAATTCGACATGTACTCGACCAGCAAGATCGCATGGTTATGATTCTAGCTCTACAATTTGGTTTTAACACATGAATGCATGTATATATTTTAGGTAAATATTTAATAATTAGTTTCTAGGATTCAAATTAATATATTAATACATTTGTGTTTAAAATTATAATATATAATACCGTATATTCTAATTTTTTTAATTTATAGTTATAATCTATATACGACTCTAAAATTTAATAAAAAGGTTCTTTTTTCTATTTAAAATTATAAAATATTTATTTGTAGTATTTAACCCTAAATTATTTTAAATATGCTTATATATATATATACACTTATAATAGCTTGGATTATACACATAAACACGTACATATAAACTGTAAAATTTATTCTAATTTTGGGCCAAAATACTAATAATTATATTATTATTTTTAGCAAAGCTAAGCCGGCTTTATAGTCGGCCGTGCTACTCTGTATATAATAAGGAACAAGTGTTCTATACATGCACAGAATAGCTAAATCTAATTTTATAGTGGTCAGGCCACTAATACATAAACAAATGAAAAACAGGAGCTAGACAAATAGTCTAGATTGCTCAGAAGGACATAAACTATATATTTTTAAGGGTCCTAAACTATAAATTATTATTTGAGTTTCGAAGATTTAGATAAAAAATACAATAAAATTAATTATAATTTAATGCTAAAATAGTATAGATATTTTATTTTGTATTTTTTAGTTAATTGACTAAATATTTGGATCCTACTTTTTAGTATTATATTATTAAATAATAATAAGTCAATTTTAGATTTAATTAATTTATAAAATATAAAATTGATGTATTAATGGAAAAATAATTTACTGCATATTATCATGTCAATTTATACACACACACATGTATGTATGTATATATATATATATATATATATATAATCACTTGTATATTTAGACATATTTTAATTTATACAAGCTTATACACTTCCTTGCATATGCGAGACATTATTGTAATACATATACATGCCATATTTGTCATCAAACATTCGATGTTATTAATATTAACATATAAGTTAGACTAATATTACTATAAATTAAATTAATATAAATATAAATTGGATCAATATTATTATTAAAATATAATACATTGAATATCACATCTGACTTAATGTAATTTACTTTATTTGTAATAACACGATATAAGATCTTATATATAATGTAATAACGGAATATTTTATTGAGAATTACATTTTATCATATGACGTATCAGACTAAATCTAACAACAATATTAGAGTGAGGTCCCGGAAAGACCAATGTGATAAGAGGTTCTCATAGTGTGATTAAATATGAAGCATTAAATTTGCACCTATGTTATACCAAGTTTTTCCAAGGCATAAATTCAATAAAGCATATAAATTTGGAAGATTATATAATTAACTTGAATGGCTTTTAACCAAACGGAAATGATCTTGCAACTTTCTCTGAAACCTTGAGTAAACATATAAGAACAATAAAAATAAACATCGAAAAGTTAAGATGACATAATATTTTGTTTAAGTTATTTGTATTTGCAAGAAAAACCAAAAGATCAATCTAAAGCAATAGCCAGCCAAAAGCACTTCAATGAGCAACTCGGATCAATGGCTATGATAGCCTCATATGCATCTATGGCTTAAGTAGACTAAAGCTTATACAACGCATATAGATTAAGGCATCCAAAACTATATGTGGAATATCAGGTTAGCAATCAACGTTGCAAGTATGCCGAATATCAATATGTGTATAAATCTTAACCCCACATGCGATACAAGTCAGCAATCCAAGGGAAAAACTCTCCACCAATGACTAAGCTACAAGATGTCTATAAATAGGCACAGATCCCAGTGCAACAAGGATTATATGGTAGTTGCATAATTCATATACTAAGAAAATTTTATTTCCCTATATTTGAGCTCCTTGTAAAAATTCGTTAATGATAGACTTAACCCAACTTAACAATGTAACAACCTTTCTACCTTGATATAGAACTCTAAAGAGGGAAAGGATAAAGTTGACATAAGGATTTAGCCCAAACCACTATAAATCTTGGTGTCTCTTACTATTTTTGTTACTTTTACGTTTGCTATATTTATGTATTTACTCTCCACCTAATCTACTGAAACCTCTTCTCGGCACTAACACCTAAAGTCCCACCTAATCTCTAGCATTTACCGAAAACCTTCTATAACCAGTCTACGAAGATCCCTTTTGAATATAACAATTAATTTAAGATTACCCTTTCGTTCTAGGGTGTTGGTGTTACGAAAATCCCACCAACATGTTTAGCGCTAGAAGGAGGGCTCCTAGCCTTTCTGTTTCGTTACCAAGAAAATCATCTTCAGCAACTAGTCTTAAATTGCTAAGACAGTGAAAGTAACAAAGAAGACATTAGCTCAGAAATATCTCTCAACTTTCGGATTCAGCTCATGAATAAAGACAACAATGAGTGCCTAACTACTATTGTTCCTGCAAAAGAAAAAGCTGAAGAATATGACCAGTCTATAAACTTCAAGCTTCGCAAATCTAACAACTTTCAGGATATCTTCAGGGGTCACTTCGGTAATCAACTCAAGTCAGAAAAATTGTTGAGGCGATGAATAATGAGATATGAGACTTAAGTGTTAAGTTGATGGCATACGAAGAAAAATCTAAACAACCTAAGGATACTAAAAGGCCATTTCCATAAACTTTAGTCGATGAGTCCTAAAAGAAGCCGAGAAGGAGAAGGTTCTTACCTCATCCAATAATGTCTTGTCCCATACCTTCCATAAGACTTGCGATAAAATTCTTATCCAAATTATCCTCCACAAAAAGAGGTAAAGCCCGAAGAGTGGGAACTACTGTGTTTATCATCATATGAATGGACATAAAGAAGACCAATGTCGAAAGCTTGCATTGGCAGTAAAAAACTGACCCAAAAGGGGGAACTCTCAAACTTTATTGAATAACTAATTTTAATATTTTACTCTAGCAATTTATTTTACCTTATCCTACCCTTCCTTTTTCAAAAAAAAAGTGTTATTGAAATTTGCTTCTTTCAATTAATTCAGTTATTATTTCAAGAGTTTATATCTCAATAAGACATAAAGAAGCAAGTTATCAGATAAAGTTTCGGCGTTCTCAATCTCCTTCAGTTCGTTTATTAAATTTCTCACGGGCCTTTAGTACTCTTGAATTTCTATCAGTATTCTTTGATTTTCTATCCAAGCACGGATTCTGTAATTGCCATTTTGGCCTGGTTTATACCCATGGGACCACTTATTGGATTTATTATCAGGATTTCTTTCAATATTCTTGGACTTTCTATCTATGGTCTTTAGCAAATGCCCTTTCTGCCAGGTTTATACCCAAGGGGCACCTATTGGATTTCGTATTTAATTTTCGAACTTCTTAGTCTCCATATTTTGGTATCCTAATCATTATCACATTAACCCCCATTCTTTATTCTTTGTGGTTAGCCATGAGCATTGTTTTATGCAAATATATGCAAGCTTAGGTACTGGTTACAAGTTGAACATCAAAATGGCTAAACCCAAAAAGTTTTTAAAAGAGAATTTCTTTTTCAAAATTAGTACTCCACCATAGTATTACCTTATAGAACTTTTCAAAGGCGCAATAAAAATTGAATGTAAGTTCCCTACTAAAGATACATTTCTCTGAAAACCAATAAAAATTCTCATTTCAGCGTAGCACTGTAGCAAAAAGTGCTTTACTCCGTCGAAACATACTATATAGTAAATACAAATTATTTCAATAAATATATATAATTCTTTCCATAAGTGGATGTGTTTCATTAATAATAACATTTTAGTATGTATTTCCATAGCCCAACCACTCTTTATCTACTATAAATTCGGTTAGGTGACCCGGAAAAGAGAGGCAGCCCTCGAGAGGGACCTGCTCCCTACATACACCCACAGTGATGTGACCTTAGCAAAACTCTTACCATCGCCAATAAGAGAAGGTTATATCATATTGGTTTTATTAACGACTGACACATTCATACAAAGAGTAGTCTTGGGTAAGTAGTCCAAAGCAAATTAGAAAAGCCTTGGGCAAGTAGTATAAGCCCCTAGTGGGTAGATTCCCAATTGTAATAGAAATTTTGGGGAACAATCCCAAATGCATAGTGGGTAGATTCCCAATCAAAATAGAAAGTATTAGGAAATAGTCCCAAGCCCCTAGTAGGTGGATTCCCAATAGAAATAGATAGTCTAAGGGAACAGTCCCTAGCCCCTAGCAGGTGGATTCCTAATAGAAATAGAAAGTCTTCAGGAGCAGTTCCAAGAGCCTAATGGGTAGATTCCCAACCAAAAAAAGCTTCGAGTAGTAATCCTAAAGCCCCTAGAAGTGTTGGGTAGATCCCCAATCAAAAGCATTGACCACAAGGTTGGTTCTAATCTAAAACGTGAGTCACAAGGTTGACTTCATTCAAAAGAAGAAAGCATCAAGACATGATATTTACATAGGCTCGGTAAGACTCAGGATCTTATCAAGATACGACCAGGATACCACAAACTCAAAGCCTTAAGAGACAAAAGAAAGACTTGGAGACCCTGAGTGTGACGATCACCCTATACCTCTTCCGGTACCGAATATACATGTATAATGTGTAGTGGAGGTACCCAACCGATGCAGGACTGTAGCCAAGAATGTAAAGTAGTGAAAAATCCAAATACAGAACCTGTAGAACATCTCACAGCGCACAGATAAAATATAATATAATAACATAGATGTAAAAATAGGTAAGATAGTAATATAATCAAATGAATCATAAATAAGAACACCAAAGTGCATCAGGTTCACGACTATGCAAAAACTGAAGTACAGAGTTTATACATCCAAATTTCAAAAAATAAACTCTATAACCGTGTCTCAAAATACAAGTATTGATATAGCTCTACAGTACTTCACAATGAAATATAAGCGATAGTAAGCTCCGAATATAAATATATGAAAGCATAGTCTCCTACTCGTACTTCATACAACTCCGTGGGCCATCTAGACCTGTTATCCCTGATCTACTCATTTAATAGTACCTGAGATAATAAGAAGATAGCATAAGACCTCGGGTCAAACAACAGTATGGTGTGAGCGATACATGGATCTTTGTTTGCCTGTTGATCAAAGAGATCATCTATATAAGGCAGTGGATAACGATTCTTCTTTTTCTTCTTATTAAATTCATGATAATAAATGCAAGTCTTAAATAGCCATCTGTTTTTGTTGTGAAAACAACTGGTGTTCCCCACTCCACAATAATTCTCTGAACAAAGCCCTTCTCCAAAAATTCATTCACTTGATAATTTAGCTCGCTTCTTTCTTTAGGACCCATATGCCCAAAGGGGTAAGGCAACAGGTTTAGCATTCTCTTTAAGATAAATTAGAAATTCGATCTCCCTATGGGAAGGAAGATCATAAACTTCAGAACATACATCTAGTTTGTTACGAACAACAGGTACTGAAGCCAACTCGTCATGTGAGATGACTAAAGAATATAGGTAACTCAGCATAACTAAACTCTTTGGATAGCAGTAAACCTCAAGGCAGTGTCCACTATAAGTACCAACCGAAGCACCTTCCAATTACAATCTAATCCTGCTCCATACACAGTCATCCAGTCTAACCCAAAATTAAATCAAACCTTGAGAATCCCAAAACAAAAACTTCACAATCAAACTCAACACCCAAAATATATAACTTCAAACCCTTACAAATCATGGAAAAATGAATTGATCCTCCAATCGGGTTCGATGCTACTACAAGATCTGTAACTAATCTAGTCTAAGTGCAATTCATCTACTAGTCTACTTGAACTGAATGAGTGTGATACTACGGTTTCAAATAAAGTATAAATAAATCAGAAAGAGTTAACACACCTTTTATGGCGACTTTCTCTCCTTTATCCATAGCCGGAGTAGCGCTCGAGCTAAAAATAGCATCAGGTGCATATGCTAGAATGCTTATGCAGAAGTCTTAGGTGCACCTAGACACTCTCTTTTTATGTGCTCAAATTGGTTACAGTCGTAGCATTTGATTTTCACAATGCTCGTCCTACAATCCCTTGCTAAATGACTTTTTCCTTGGCACTTCTTACACTTAAACTTTGGATTCTTAAGTTCCTAAATAGGCCTTACCTCTGTCTTCTTAGGTTCCTCCTTCCCAATTGAATTCAACAATGCCATCTTAACAAAGATCTCAAACGTAGCTCCAATAGGCACATGACTCAAAGAAATACCACTCAAGGATGGATTCAAACCCTTAGCAAACTTCATTGCCTTTTTCACTGGTATATTGAAAAAGTCCAAGCTCTATTTTGTTGGTTGATTAAATTTATTTACATACTGCTTGACAGTGCAGTCACCTCGCTCTCAATAAATGAACTTCCCTAGTTCTACTCACCGTTCTACCTTAGAAAGAAACTTAGTCTCAAAACGCCCTTTAAAATCAGCCCAAGCAACACCAGTCTCATCCATCTCCACAATAACAATCTCCTACTAGTTCAAGGCTTCTCCTTGCAAGTGCCATGAAACTAACCGTCTCTTTGGTGCATCCTCCACACCCATCATAGCAAAAATCATATCATAATTTCTTAGCCATGCGCATGTCTCAACAAATGATTCAATCCCATAATAATTTTTTCCACTTAGACTCTGGAAATTCCAACACGGCTTGGGGAAATCAAAGCAGGTGGAGGAGCTGGGGCTACTACTTGTGCTTCACTATGGGTCCGCTATTGAGAACGAGTTCAATATAGCCTCTTGCTTGAAGATACCGGCGGAACCATGTAAGAACGTCCATGCCTGGAACCTCAGTTGCCTCACCAGAGCAATTGCCAGTTTGATTACCCATTCTCATTTATTTGTAAATAGGAATTATTAACAACTTACCTCAGATATTGTTAAGCATTACTGGAATCCTAAACCTAAGCTCTCTCAATACACACCTAATCCCTAAAGAATCTTGAACCTAACCTCCGATACCAACTGTGATAGCCCATTACTTCAGAAACACCCATTCAAAGGCTAAAGTAAATTTCGAACTCGCGTCGTGCCAAGAAATACATGTCATCGGGGTTTTTGAACATTACATGATATAGAGACTATTATAAAATTTAAAGCATTCTACACTTTCAGATCTCATAGAGGAAGGAAATAAAATGTAAATATCAAAAATAAGCAAATCAGATAATAGTCTCAATATAACGTGGTCCATAAAATGGTGTCTCCAAGTAACAACTTAAAGTATGACTAACAAATAATACAGTACAAAATATATGGAGCATAACTATAAGGAATGTAACTCTGGCGTCTACTCTCCTCCTCCGTGTTTTGTGTCCTGGCAAAATCACCTAGTGGCATGTCCTCCTGTAATGGGAATGAAAGTGGAAGAATAGTAAAGGATCAGAAAAAGTCTAATGAATGAATTGTATTACTAGTGTTATGGTGTTCACAAGCAATTAACTTCATCTATAATCTACACAACCTAGGGTTTTCTATTTGTGTTCATGTATTACCTATAAAGGATTGGTTACTTTGCAAACCATGGATATAATTCTTATTGCAACTACATAAATAAACAACGTACAAAGGTTTCCAACCGAAGTTTAAATAACCGACAACTAATAATTCTAAATCACCTCTTAGTATATGATCTCGATAATTAACTTTCTAACCAACAGTGAGTTGACATTCGCAAGGACGAATCACATATATTGGACTCACACACTGAGAAAACATCGCAATGCCTAGGCTTGCATCGAGTATACTATCTTGACGATCTATGGCCTACCGAAGCATTCGTATCACCTTCTCGATGATAAACATGTCCTATGCTCTTTATCATTAAACCCGAAGCTAAAGAAATCACTATAGCAATTCCCCTGCTTCCAGTAGGTTCAACCACCTCCCAACTGTACAACCTTACTGTTGCGGATGTCCCCATCTCCCTTTCTCGATTCCAACTTGTTTAACATGTGACCGAATGTGCCCCAGTAAACATAAGAGCTTCTAATTGTGCTGCCATCGCACAACTTGTCGAGTTACACAATACAATAGTGTGAACCTAGGTATGTCATCTAGTGTAGAGCTGATACTCCCTATTACACCTGCTCCGTGAAGCTACATGAACTCCTAAAAGTCAAGAAACACTATATTTGTCCAACACTAGGTCTAGGTTAAACGTGGGCTTGCTAAAGCAATTCAGACGTCTGAAAATTTACTTTAGACGTCCGACCCTCTTCATTTTTTAAAATAATTTTCCAAGCATTCAAACGTTTAGCTTCCTTTCTTAGACATCTGACTTTGATTTCAAACGTCGGAAAAGGATATAGATGTCTAAATAGAGTCAAATTTGAACTAGTTTCTCTCATGTTAAGATTCTAATACAGATATAAGGTTCTTCTTAACAGTGTTTTGGTGATGATTTCTACTTTTGTTTACATGCAACTTCATATAAATTTTTCCAATAAACCACCTATACATTTGCATCAAAATCTATATATTTCAAATTATATAATCAATTAAAAGTGAAACAAAGGGTACTCGATCTCTTTTATCTGTTCCAATCACACCAAATTTATCACATAAAGGTTTAAATCTATAGAATTTAAAATAAATTACTCTAATCTATCTTTTCCTTTTTTCTATTAAATTAATACCTAATTTTTCCATCATTACTATTCTTTTTGACTTACAGATGAAATTGTGATTTTAATAAAATCTAGGTTGAAACTTCTATTTCAAATTCAACAATTATATTTTTAAATCACATTGAATTGTAAAGGAATTTAATTACTTATGGATCATCATAACATCATAATCAATCACCTTTACAAAGCTTTCCTTCTTCTAATTTGGGTTGAATCTTCTACACTAGACATCTAAGCTTGATTGATTCGCCCTTGTTTCTCTCTTTCTCTCTTCTAATCTCTATTCTCTCTCCCTCTTCTTTGAATTAAATATGTTCTGTTTTATTTTTAGTATTAGAACTTTTTGAAGAGAATAGAAGTATTGTTTAGATTTGAGAAGTTTCTATAAAGAAAGAAAAATAATTGTACGTACTGAATAGAGAGGTGATGGCTAGGGTTTAGAGTAAAAATGAGAGAGAGTTAGGGTCTTATTTATTATTGAAACCTAGGGTTATTTGGTCTAAATCCAAAATAAATAATTTAAAAAATCCATTGGTTATAGTTTTCGCTAATCTTGACCTGTTTTATCAAATTTAACAAGTTATATTTATTTCTAGCTATAACGACATTTTGGACGCAATGGACTATTGTCCTTTTATGTAAAATTATATTTTACATAAATTAATATTTATTATTAAAATTTCTAGGGTGTTACATTCTCTCCATCCTTTAAAGGATTTCTTCCCCGAAATCTCTATGGACGGAAAAAAGTAATTCGCTCATACAACCAATACATTTACTCAACCAATAAACACTTGCAAACATTGTCCTTAAATTCAAAATTTCTAATGCAGTACGTACATATATGTATGGAATGCATATGAATATATAAGTAAGGTAAAATTTGGCAGTCTCCAAAACCAGTCAACCTCTTGAAATGCAAATGTTTATCCCTTGATCCAAAATGTATGCAACGTCCTATACTTGAAATTCTATATGGATGAGCAACCATTCAATACATAAGCAAAAATGCAACAATCTTTATACATATAAATGATAAAATAAAATGGATAATTTGATGTGTGTCGTAGGCTAACATGAACATATTAGTCCATATGTGTAATACTAATAAAATTCATTCATTAGCAATCATCATTCAAAACATATCCTAGCAACACGTTCACAACCATGCCTAGCATCCAAACTCTCCTACCTATGGAATATACCAGCCAAATACTTATGTGTGCTAGTAGTAATACTAACTTAAATAGAAACAAACCAAAAAAAATTCGGATGAATAGCTCGAATTTTCTCCTCGATCTCCCAAGTACTCTCAACTAGATCGTCTCCCCACTGGACACTAATTAGTTTAATTACTTTGTGTAAGAGTTGTCTTGTCCCAAGGTTAATAATATGGGCACGTGCATGGCGAACAAGTGACACACTCTCCACTCCAACTTCTTCCAACTGACTCGGCTAAACCACGGTAGCTGAATCAGGTAGACATTTCCGCAATTGTGACACATGGAAGACATTGTGAACTCTGGCCAACTTTTTAGAAAGCTCCACCCTATAAGCTAACATCCCCACCTTCTCCATGATTGACAAGGCCCAACAAACCAAATTTCCTAAACTACCAAACCTCATAACATGTCTAAACGGCGAGACCTTCACAAGACCATATCGCCCATAGCGAACTTCAACTCCATGCATCTCCAGTCAGCAAAAGATTTTTGCCTATCTTGTGCATCTTTATCCTTCTACAGATCAATTCTACTTTCTCCAAAATCTCCCTTATCATATTTGGTTCAAGAATGATTCTATTTATAGTGTCATATCAACAAGATGGCGATCTACAAGGGCTCACGTACAACGCCTCGAATAGTGATATCCTAATACTTGCCCGATAGCTATTATTTTATGCAAACTCTACAAATGGAAAGTGACTCTCCCAAGAACCTCCAAAATCCAAAATACACATCCAAAGTAAGTCCTTTAAAACTCTATTCACCCCCATAGCCTATCCATCTGCCTATGGATGATAAGTAGTGCCCAAATTTAGTTTTGTACCCAAAGCTTCCTGAAGAGTCCTCTAAAAGTCACAGTGAAAAGCGAATCTTGATTACTGACAATGCTAGTAGGAACTCCATGCAACCAAACAATCTCTCTCACATATAAGATCGCCAAATATGCAGCTATTCTTGTACTTCTAACTGGAATAAAATAAGTGCATTTGGTCAATCGATCAAGTATGACCCTAATACCCTCATTCCTTCTTCTACTCCTAGGTACCCATCAACAAAGTCCATAGAGATACTTTCCCATTTCCAATGAAGAATATCCAACAACTTTAATAATCCACCGGGCTTCCTCTACTCTGCCTTTACCCTCTTACAAGTCAAACACTAGGAAACAAACTCTGCTACATATCTCTTCATACTAGGCCAATAAAATACTCTATTCGTATCACTTTTATCACCACTAAGATGAATAGTCATCCTAAAACGATGGGACTCTACTAGTACCATGTCTTCCAACTCCTTAAAAAGAGGGACACATAATCTACCATCTCTTCACAGACATCCTTCTGAAATAAATGGAATAGTGGTCTAAATGACTCGAATGCTATCCTCTATTCATCTTTTCAAAAATATCCAACAACTCATTGTCTTTCCTCTGACTCAAACCAATATGGTCCATAAGTGAAGGTTGAACATCAAAGGCTGCCAACAATCCTGGTGTAATGTCCGATGAAGGTCGAAAATCAAATGTAGGAATGAACTCTAAGTGCTTTTATTCCACAAACATAAGACTCAACATCGCATGCTTTCTACTCAAGGCATCAGCAACAACATTGCGCTTGCCCGGAGTACATAAGATACCAAAATCATACCAAGAACTCCATCCACCTCTGTTGCCTCATGTTCAAATTCTTTTAGGACAATAAATACTTCAGAAACTTATGATCTATGAATAGCTAAAATCACTACCCTAGAAGATAATGCCTCCATGAATTGGGGGCGAAGACAATGGCTTCTAATTAAAGATTATGGGTTAGGTAGTTTCTCTTGTTATCTTCAATTATCGACTAACATAACAAACAACTCCACCCTTCTACATCAATATTGCACCCAATCCTGTATCACGTGCATTAGTATTGAGTGCAAACGCCTTTGTGCCATCAGTGAGTACTAAAATAGGTGCACTTATCAATAAATCCTTCAGCTTAATAAAAGCATCTTCGCATTCTGAGTTTGAAGAGAAAACTAAATTTTTCTTGGTAAGGCGTATCAATGGAGTGGAAATTTTAGCGAAGTCCTTAATCAACTTCCTATTGTAGCCGGCCAAACCAAGGAAACTTCTCACCTCTGTAGCATTCTTTGGTGCATGTCAATCGTGTACTGTAGCAACTTTACTAGGATCGACTACTAGTCCATGCTTGGAGGTAGCATGTCCAATGAAACAGACCTCCTTGCACCAAAAGTGACATTTGGAAAATTTCTCCTTTAGCTTATGCCTATATAGAGTATTAAGCACTTCTCCTAAATGCAACACGTGCTCTTCCTTGCTTTTTGAATAAATAAGTAGGTCATCAACGAATATTACCACGAACTTATTTAGCAACCCTCTAAAGACCCGACTCATGAGTTCAATTAAATATGCCGGTGCATTGGTCAGTCCAAAGGGCATGACTAACCACTCATAAATTCAATTGAGTGTGCAAAAAGAGGTTTTCTGAATACTGTCATCGGCTACATGCAACTAACGGAACCCGATTGCTTAGTCAAGTTGAGAGAATGCCTTTGCTCCAACTAACTGATCAAAGAGATCATCTATATGGGGAAGTCGATAATGATTCTTCTTTGTTAGCTTATTCAATTCACAATAATTGACTCAAAGCCTTAAAGCCATCTGCTTTGGTAGCAAAAACTACATGTGCTCCCTACTCTGAATTACTTCTCCAAATAAAGCCTTTCTCCAATAATTCATTCACTTTCTTATTTAGATCTCGTCTTTCTCTAAAATCTATATACCTAAGGTTAAGACAACATGTCTAGCATCATCTTCAAAAGAAATTCTAAATTCGATCTTCTTTTTGGTAGAAACATCGAAAACTTTAGAAAAGACATTTAGGTAGTCACGAATTACTAGTACTAAAGCTAACCCATCATGTCACAGATCTAAAGAATATAGGTAACTCAGCATAATTGCACTTTAGGGATCATAATAAACCTCAAGGCTGCACTATTATAAGTACCTAATCAAACCACCTTTCTATCATAATCTATCACGGTTCCATACATAGTCATCCATTCCATTCCCGAAATTAAACCAAAGCTAGAGAATCCCAAAACAAAAGAATCACAATCGAACTCGACACCCAAAATATATAACTTCAAACCCTTACAAATCAAATCCTCCAATAGGGTTCGATACTACAATAGGGTTGTGACTATACTAGTTTCTAAGTGTAATTCATCTACTAGTCTACTTGAAATAAATAAGTGTGATGCTCTGGTGTCAAATAAAGTATAAATGGATAAATTTGAAAGAGTAAACACACTATCTATAACGGCCTTCTTTCCGTTACCCATAGTTGGAGTAGTGCTCGAGTTAGAAATAGCATCAAGTGCATATGTTGGATCCACCTAGGTAAAAGTTTTAGGTGCCTTGGACAGTCTCTCTTCTTATGCCCAAATTAGCTGCAGTTGTAGCATTTGATCTCCACATTACTCGTTCTGCAATCCCTTGCCAGATGCATATTGCCTTGGCACTTTTTACACATAAACTTTGGATTCTTTATCTTGCCTTGAGCTCCCATTTCACTTCTATGGTGGTTTTCTTGAACTGGCTTTACCTCTGTCTTCTTAGGTTCTTCCTTCCTAATTGAATTCAATGACATCTCAACCAAGCTCTCAAAATTAGCTCCAGTAAATACAAGGCTCAAACAATAGCCCTTAAAGTTGGATTCAACCACTTAACAAAATTTATTGCCTTTTTCGCTGGTGTGTTAATACAGTCCAGGCCATACTTCACTAGCTAATTAAATCCATTTACAAACTCTTTGACATTACGATCACCTTTCTCCAAATGAAAGAACTTATCTAGCTCTACTCCCATTTCTGCCTCAGAAATGAACTAAATCTCAAAGAGCCTCTTAAAATCAGTCCAAGCAACACCAGACTCATATGTCTCCGTAATAAAAATCTCACACTAGTTCAAGGCTTCTCCATGAAAGTGCCACGAAGCAAACTATCTCTTCACTGCATCCTTTACACCCATCATATAAAAAAATCCTATCGCAATTCCTTAGCCATGCCTACGTCTCCACAAATGTTCAGCTTCATAATAATTCTTTCAACCTAGACTCTAGAAAATCCCTATATAGCTTGAGGGAATCCAAAGAAGGTAGAGGAGTTGGGGTTGCAACTTGCTTTTGCACTGCGGTGCTTAATAAGGGTTGATTTTAATCTAGCCTCTTACTTAAAGATATTGACAAAACCATATAGAAACGTTCATACTCAGAATCTTGGCTACCCTACCAAAATTATTTTTGGTTTGATTGCTCATTCTCACTTATCTATAAATAGGAATTATTAGCAGCTTTCCTTAAATAGTGTTAAGCATTACTGGAATATGAGGGTGTGTTGCATTATACTTATATATATATAACAAATATTTTTGAAAATATACAAGTACGCTCTCTTAGTATGCACCTAATCCCTTATGAATTCTAAACCTAAACACAGTTACCAACTATGACAATACTCGCACCTCCGGACACACTAATTCAAACCCTAAAGTGATTTTCGAACTCATGTCGTGCCAAGAAGTTTGAGTCGTTGGTGTTTTTGAACATTACATGATACAAATACTATTACAAAAATTAAAGCATTTTACACTTTTAGATCTCACAGCGGAAGGAAATAAAATATAAATACTAAAAATAAGCAAATCAGATAATAGTATTAACATAACATGGTCCATACGATGATGTCTCCAAATAACAAATTAAAGCCTGACTGGTAGAATAATATAGTATAAAATACATGGAGCATAACTATAAGGAAAGTGACTCTGGGCATTACTTCTCATCCCCTACGTACTGTATCCTGGTCAAATCACATATTGGAATGTCCTCCTGTAATTGGTATAAATGGGAAAGATAAGGAGTGGATCAGAAAAAGTCTGGTGAATGAATTGTATTAATGGCGTATGGTGTTCATAAGCAATCAACTTCACCAATAATTTGCAAAACCTAGGGTATCTATTTGTATTCATATATTACATATAAAGGATTGTTTAATTTAAAAACCATGAATATAATTCTTATTACACTTACATAAATAAACAATATAGGTTTCCAATCGAAAGTTAAATGACTAATAGCTAATGATTCTAGGTGAATTTTCCTAGTATATGATCCCGATAATTAATGTAACGGCCCGCCTTTTTTACCATCGAAAGTCGACACCGAACACTACCAATGTAATCCAATGTCGCGCATCCAATCGACAAAAGGGTCGATTGTTAGGGTAAATAGAAAGAAAGAACAGAGAACAGAGGAAAAAAACAAAATCTCACAGCGGAATCGACAACATATAATATAACAAGGATAATAGAAACTATCATTCCAAACACATAGAGTATATCAGAGTTAAAAACAAACCTTATTAGCTGGACAGTTATAAAATCCCAACCTTACAAATGCCGATAGGTATACTATATAATACAACGGAAAATAAAATACTACAATAGGTGAACCTTCAACTCCCCTTCAAGACCTCCATAACACCAAGGCCAACCTGGGAAAATGCTCGGTCTGACTCGAGCATTATAATAAAATAACACCTGGATCAGTCTGGAAATACCAGTATGAGATACTCAAATAATAGGGAACGTATAAAAGTTCTATAAGACCATGCCGCTAATGCGGAATGGGTTTTTACTTTACAAGAATAACATCCATGCAGGCAAGAGCAGAAATAATCATCAGGAAACAAATCCAAATATGAGTATGCATAATTAATATCAAAATCAGAATTGAAAGAATGAAAATAACCCGAGTAAAATCCAAACTAGACAAAATGGATAAAATAAGGAAACGGTCCAAATTCGATTGAATGGACAAAATAAGATGACAGTCCAAACTTGATAGAATTATTAAATAGGGTAGAGTCCAAACTTGATAAATTGGATATAATAAGGTAACCGTCCAACTTGATAGAATGGACATAATAAGGTAACAGTCCAACTTCATATAATGGACTAAATCAATACTTATATGCCATGAGGAGTTGACTCTACTCATGGCAATTTAAAGATAAAAAAATTCAGGGTTTCCGAATTAAATAAGGAAAGGAAATTTTTCAACAAATGACTAGGAAGGTGCACCCCCCTTGAAGTATACTTCTAGTAATATACTCCTAAGAAGCTCATTTACTCGGTGACACTTCTCGGGACCCTCCAAGTCGGACCTCGACAGACCTTACTGAATATCCAAATATTTCCATATCTAAGTGCACAACCAAATCCAAACTAGATGAGATGTGAAAATACCCTAATGGGAGCAACCCCACATAGCTTGGCCTTCTCTCGCACTTTTGGTTTAGTCATTTTTCGACAAAGGATAGCAATGCTCAATGGAAATTGTCTTAGAATGACGATAATAAAGTAGCTGAAGTAACCAATAGCTGAGATACCAACTATCAAGGATATAAAATGATCATATATGAAAATTAAGTCTTGTATACTTATCACTACTCATTGAATTCAAAAGTACTTTTCCTTGGTTAACAATAATACCAGACAAGTCAAGGTAGTGTTACCTCAAAGTCATGTCCAAAGATTATTCTTAACTTTTGAAATAGCGACAAGTTTACTTCTTCGATGTTTAATGCTAATTATACAAATAAATCATTTTCATATAAGTGATTCACTTTACGGAAACAATTCATTTCCATAAATAAATCAAACTTTTTCTTTTTAAAAAATTAACCGAACTTGTGCTTGATTTTGATATTTCCATGTTGGTAAAACACTTTTAGAATTAGTTCATGATTGCTAAAATGTTGAGAGATGTTTATGCCAAAAATGGTCACAAACCCCAAATTTCGTGAAAGCACCAATGTATGAACACAAATCAGCAGTATATAATCACAGATCTCAGATCTAAGTGATGTAGATGATAAAAAGTGAAGAATAATGAACTTAAAATGTAGAGAGATAGACAGAAACACAAGGTTTATAGTGGTTCGGCGATCTTGCCTACGTCCACTTTGAAGTTGATGATTTTATTGATGTTCACTTGATGATTTCCGTTGATTACAGCAAATTACAATCAATAATGATGATTTACAGCAGTGAGAGGAAGAAGAAGAACCCCTTTTTTGTTGGCTTTGGGGGTCTATTTATAGGTGTAGGGGGCTGGTATCTTGCTCAGATTTTGGGAGACCCTCTCTGGCACATGACCAGGCCCGTGTGCCCAAGCCCATGAAGTTTCGGTCTGATCCGTGATCGATACGAACAGATTTCGTATCAATCAAGATTTCATTCAATGGAGTCGAAATTTGGCGTGGACATTCTTCAGCATGGACGTAGTCTTCTGTGAAAATTTCATAGTGTTTGGACTTGTAGATTAGGAGATATGATCGATACGAATTGGGATTCTCGGTTGGCTGTTTCGTTCGACTCGCTCTGTTCGACTCGCTCTTCGACTCAATCACTTCGAATCGGTTCAGCAGCAGTCCCCTTCATGTCGAGGCATTTGTGTTGTCTTGTTCGAATCAATAGGAGGTGGAAGACTTCGGATGGATACGAAGTGGAGCGAGTCGAAATGCAGCTCTTTGATCGAGTCGAACCAGATGGAGTTGAACAGTTGACTTCTGAAGGATGTGGAGCGAGTCGAAGTGGAGCACTTCTGATGGATGCGAAGCGAGTCGATCTGAGCGAGTCGAAGTTGGCTTATGCGGAGCGAGTCGATCTGAGCGAGTCGAAGTTGGCTTATGCGGAGCGAGTCGATCTGAGCGAGTCGAACCAGATGGATTTGAACTGAGCGAGTCGAAATAGACTTTTCCTGAGGGATGCGAACTGAGCGAGTCGAAGAAGGCTGTTTTTATTCAGTTTTGCATCGATTGTAATTGAGCATACGAACTCGGATTGACTTGAGATTTGGAACGTTGACTCTCATGGCTTAGTTGGTCGTGTCATATCAATTTTGGCTCGATCCGGATTCAGACAAAATTCGTCGATATCCATAGTGAACCTGCATGTAACCGATTTTCTAGACGAACTGTCTTCGGTCTCTAGTTAAGTTCTTGGTGTCACGGCCTTGCCAAAAGGCGGGATAACATTTGCCCCCCAAAACATGCCTTGTGATAAGAAGGTGTTTTTTGTAATGCCATAAGCTGGATTTTCATATCCTATTGATGACCTGCAAAGGAATTGATAGTTTTATTTGACCACGAATGACGATCGTTCAGGATCGTATGTCATTCGAGGTGATATGTGACCGTTCGCGGTCGGATGCCGTTCGCGGCGAATGGTGACCGTTCGCGGTCGGGGTGCCGTTCGAGGCGATTTGTGACCGTTCGTGGTCGGGTGCCGTTCGAGGTGAATTGTGACCGTTCGCGGTCGGGTGCCGTTCGAGGCGAATTGTGACTGTTCGCGGTCGAGTGCCGTTCGTGGTCGGGTGTCGTTCGAGGCGAATTGTGACCATTCGCAGTCGGGTGCCGTTCGAGGCAAATTGTGACCGTTCGTGGTCGGGTGCCGTTCGAGGCGAATTTTGTGTGCCGGGGGGGGGGGGGCGGACTTAGAATTAACAATGTCGGATTTCACATTCGAGTGAGTTTCTGAACTATTTGTGGTGGCGGTTCATCACCATCTCAGAGCATGCCTGAGGACCGTTCGCGATCCCTTACATGTGTAAGTGGCTTAGCCGTTGTGGAATCATAGGTAGTGGATTTTCGTTCAAAATGAGTTTTTCAACAGAGATGTTCAACAAAATCAGGTTCAAACATTAGAAATGGAAAATAAAGGTAAAATAGGGACGTCAAAGTGCAAACACCTACACCGTTGCGATCGGTAGTCATATCAGAGCATGCCTGAGGATCGTTCGTGGTCCTGTACATGTGTAAACAGACTAAGTCGCGTTGGTGTGGAGTTTGCTACTTATTCGTCATTATCCCAATCAATTGATGACAAGCTGACGCCTTGATCCTGAGCCGTCTCCAGTAGGTGCAGGTGGTGGCCGCTCTCGTTCCACCGTTGTTGTTCCCCTTCTTATATACTGCGATAGCAGACCATTCCAGATATGTCCCTCAACCTCATCCTTCAAGTGTCTGCAATCATTCGTGTTATGGCCATTCAGCTCGTGGAATAAGCAGTACTTGTCTGACCTTCTTTCATTGTTGGTCGGATCCCTTCTTATTGGCTTTCGATAAGGAATCTTCCCCTTGGTGTCCTGGTAGATTTGCTCCAAAGTCTCATTCAACTCCATGTAGGAGGTGAATCTTGGTTCCTTTCGTGGTCGTGTTGGTCCATCACCATTATCCTCAGCCTTTCGTTTCCCTTTACCAGTTCCTGAATAAGTTTTAGGAGGATTTTCACCCTTGACTGCATAACCATCAACTCCTTCTCCTTTCTCTCTTTCAGCATTTGCATCCTCTAATCGTAAAAATCCTTCAGCCTCGTGATAAAATTCTCCTAGATTCATAGGGGGATCCCTTGTTAACAAATTCTTGAACTCTGTGCCATCAGCTACGCCGGAGACAGCTGCCATCAAAACCATCGATGGATCAGATCGATCCACTAATGTTGTCGCTGCATTGAATCGCATCAGAAAGTTCCTCAAAGACTCCCCGGTTCTTTGCTTCATTGCTGCCAAACTCATCACATTCTTAGGTCTCTAAATGTGAACTCTGAATTGCCTCATAAACCTCTCAGTCAGATCGGTCCATGTTCCTATGGAGCCACTCTCCAGCTGTCTAAACCAAAGCGCTGCAATTTTTGTCAAGTACAATGGGAAGAACCGGGCCATGACCTCCTCCAATGCCCCCAATACCTCCATATGCCTCATGTATCGTGTCAGATGCACTGCAGGATCTGTCCTTCAATCGTACGTCTCTAATGTTGGTAGCTTGAATTCTGGTGGATTCCTAGCTTGCCTGATCGTAGGAGCAAAGGGACTCCTATTCACATCCTCCAGATCTCTATCCACTAGTCCGCCTCTCATGGCTCGTCTGACCATCTCTGCCAATCTGTCACTATCTCCAAGTTGTAGTCCTTGTCCGTTGCTTCCGATTTGCCCCCCGAGTTCACGAGGGATTCCTGGAGTCTGCTCTCCTGAATGAGCATTCGCTTCTCTATCAACGCCGCGCTGCGCAGCTCCTCCTGGTACTGCTCCTGGGATCGGGTCAACATGCTCTGTGTAAGTGCCCCCTAGTTTTGGGGTTGTGCCTGATGGTCCTGCTCCGTTCTGAACTTTGGTTGCTCCTTGATTTTGCGCTCCAAGCTGCCCAATCTGAAGAAGCAAGTTCTGGATCATTTCCTCTTGTCTTTTCATCATTGTCTCTATCTCATCCTTGGTGATGAAGATTGATGTCTGATTTGCACCTGAGGAAGCCTCTTGACTCCCTTCATGCTGACCTCTCTCCTCCCTTTGTCTTCTATTTGATTGCCTTGTCATAGTTTCTCAGATCTGAATCCTTAAGCCTTCAAATTCAACTTCCAAATGCTAAAATCCCTGAGTTCAGTTCTCAGTGAAAGCACCAAAGTGTTTGTGCCAAAAATGGTCACAAACCCCAAATTTCATGAAAGCACCAGTGTATGAACACAAATCAGTAGTATATAATCACAGATCTCAGATCTAAGTGATGTAGACGATAAAAAGTGAAGAATAATGGACTTAAAATGTAGAGAGATAGACAGAAACACAAGGTTTATAGTGGCTCGGCGATCTTGCTTACGTCCACTCTGAAGTTGATGATTTTATTGATGTTCACTTGATGATTTCCGTTGATTACAGCAAATTACAATCAATAATGATGATTTACAGCAGTGAGAGGAAGAAGAAGAACCCCTTTTCTGTTGGCTTTGGGGGTCTATTTATAGGTGTAGGAGGCTGGTATCTTGCTCAGATTTTGGGAGACCCTCTCTGGCATGTGACCAGTCCCGCGCGCCAAAGCCCATGAAGTTTCGGTCTGATCCGTGATCGATACGAACAGATTTCGTATCGATCAAGATTTCATCCAATGGAGTCGGAATTTGGCGTGGACATTCTTCAGCATGGACGTAGTCTTTTGTGAAAATTTCATAGGGTTTGGACTTGTAGATTAGGAGATATGACCGATACGAATTGGGATTCTCGGTTGGCTGTTTCGTTCGACTCGCTCTGTTCGACTCGCTCTTCTACTCGATCACTTCGAATCGGTTCAGCAGCAGTCCCCTACGTGTCGAGGCATTTTTGTTGTCTTGTTCGAATCGATAGGAGGTGGAAGACTTCGGATGGATACGAAGTGGAGCGAGTCGAAATGCAGCTCTTTGATCGAGTCGAACCAGATGGAGTTGAACAGTTGTCTTCTGAAGGATGTGGAGCGAGTCGAAGTGGAGCACTTCTGATGGATGCGAAGTGAGTCGAAGTTGGCTTATGCGGAGCGAGTCGATCTGAGCGAGTCGAAGTTGGCTTATGCGGAGCGAGTCGATCTGAGCGAGTCGAAGTTGGCTTATGCGAAGCGAGTCGATCTGAGCGAGTCGAACCAGATGGATTTGAACTGAGCGAGTCGAAATAGACTTTCCTGTGGAATGCGAACTGAGCGAGTCGAAGAAGGCTGTTTTTATTCAGTTTTGCATCGATTGTAACTTGAGCATACGAACTCTGATTGACTTGAGATTTGGAACGTTGACTCTCATGGCTTAGTTGGTCGTGTCATATCAATTTTGGCTCGATCCGGACTTAGACAAAATTCGTCGATATCCATTGTGAACCTGCGTGTAACCGATTTTCTAGACGAACTGTCTTCGGTCTCTAGTTAAGTTCTTGGTGTCACGGCCTTGCCAAAAGGCGGGATAACAAGAGAATAATTTTTTCCAAGTGCTTGACCTCGAAGGCCTAAACCAACATTAGACCGACACCTAGAAACTTATCCAACTTAACATCCCAATAATCGAGTTCCAATTCCTTTTTAACTTACCCAAATTTTCCCTTATCTTATCAAAACTTTTATGTGATCTTGGACAGGTATCCAGATTTCCTTTCAATAAACAAATCATTTATCTTTATATAAAATAATTAATTATTTCCAAACACTTTTATATCATCGGTAAATCGACTTTAAAATCTTTACTAAATCAGTTTATTAACTTTTAAATCATTTAATAAACTTAAAGCACTTTTATTATATTATTTAATTTACTTTAATCACTTTTATTAAATCAATTAATTAATTTTAAATATCAATAGTTAAAAAAGATTTATTAAATTCAGATAATCATTAGTTAAGTGAATAATTAATCTCAAACATCATTAATTAAAATGATAAGTAAATTGTAAATACCATTAATTAGAACAATTTATCAAATTCAAATAATCATAAATTTATTGGATTAATTAAATTCAAACTCCATTAGCTAAAATGATTAATTAAAACATCATTTGTTAAAATGATTTATTTAATTATAAAACATCATTAATTAAAATGATTTAACAAAATTCCAAATATCATTAGTTAAAACAATTAATTAAATTTAAAACAATCATTAATTAAAATGATTAACTAAATTCAAATATCATTATTTAAAATGACTAATTACTTTTAAATATCATTAAGTAAAATGATTATTAATTTCAATTATCATTAATTAAAAGAATTAATTAAACTTAAATAATCATTATTTAAAATGATTAATTAAGTATAAAACATCAATATCAAAAATGATTAATTAAATCTAAAGATAAACCAATTTTAATCATCATTTATTAAATTGGTGAATTAATTTCAAAATGATTAGAAATGATTAACTAATCTAAATTATCATTAATCAAAATGATTAATGAATTTTCAATATTCTTTTTAGCAGAAACATAAGTTCAAGATAATATGACAGGGTTTGGGGATGGAATTTAATAAACGACGATATAGCGAAAACTGCTATAACGACACTTAACGAATTAAATGGAATATCACGATTTATTTTCAATTAACCATCAATATAACAGCATAATTATGTAAATAAATAATTATTGGCGAGAAACCCTTCATGGTCTCTCTTTAGATTTTTCCTGCAAAACAATGGTTATGGATAGTGTATGGATACTCATATGGGTTTATAACGATTAAATTAATATGTCATCCATTTTCCAAATGGAAATTCAACGAAATAATC
The DNA here is from genome assembly GCA_030737815.1 of Allium fistulosum. NCBI lineage: Eukaryota > Viridiplantae > Streptophyta > Magnoliopsida > Asparagales > Amaryllidaceae > Allium > Allium fistulosum. The sequence goes on from CM060903.1 coordinate 427,574,787, forward strand.
AATCAAACAATTTAATTAACATCCAAGCAATCAATAAATGTTTTAAACCTCATAGAATGATACAATAAAATCGAATGAGAGTTAAACTCACATTGATTTTCGTTTTCGCCGAAACGTCATGATTTTGGACTAAAACTGAACGACCGTCTGATTTTAGCCTAAATTCCTACTTGCTCCAAATCCAACTCCATGGCGAAGAGCTCAATGACACGAGTCCAACGTAAAAAAGGGAGTTCAAATCTGACCTCGTATGCAAAAGTTATACAAAATATAGGTTTTCTCGGATTAATTTAAATTATACTTTACACAACAACTTTATATTAATTACCATAATTACCCCTCCACTATCTTCTCCTTCTTCCCCAAATAAACCCAACTCCCTATACATGCGCACAATTGTGCACGCATGGCCAAACATGCTCTTCCCTCGATGAAACCCCAAGCGACTTCGCCAAAGCACTTCTCCCTTCGAACCTGACTCGACCAACATCACGAATCAACCCCACTCGCGCTCGATCGAATCGCGACCTGCTCCAAGTACAACCGTGACCTGACATGTCATGATCCCTATGCCTACAACGCACGTACCCAAATTCATGTCTCTGAATCCCTTCGACATGCCGAATCCAAATCAAAGCTTCGCTCGACGGATCGATGCCCAAAATCCCTTAAAACCTCAACCCTAGTTCACGCCTAAAAAATGACATTGGCCAAAATAAGGGCGCATGCAAAATGAAGGGTATAGAACTGAAGACAATCATTCTACGAGCCTCTGGAACAAGTTTCATGATATTACATTCAGTAAATGTTTAAATTTTATTTTTTGAATTCCATGTTTTCTAAAAGGAGGCTCCGTTTTTTGTTTACAAGCAAGTTTATATAGAGATCAGAGGGGTATGGGCATACATAAGGGGTATGGACCTGAAAAGATGGGTATGGGCTAATGGCAAGGCAGCATGCCCAATAAAATGAATATATATTATTATTTTAATTTTAATTATTCAGCAAAACATACCCGAAAATCCCCAACTCCAAACGAGGCATGTCGCCTGGCATTCTATATGTTATACCTCTATTCTGAATGCAATGGAACTAGTCTCAAGCTCTAATTCGATCGTATGAAGAAGATAGATTTTTAAATCCAATTATTATATTTAATTTTCGATATTAATTTCAACGCGTTTTGAACTCGCACAACCAAACGATACGTCTGATCGCCATGAAATTCGACGGTGTAATATAATTTACTATTAGGATCTAATGAAACTAGTTTCGTCGAAATCCGAGACTGTACCCCGAAAGGCTAATTTCACAGATTTAAATATCGTTTTAAATTTAATTATCGATATTTATCTGATCTATTCACGTTTGCGAATAAATTTATAAATTGAATATACCAATATTATTTATTAATTAAATGGAGTTAAATAAAATTATTAAATCCATTTAATTAAGATTTAATTCACAATTCAAATATTTAAACACTCCCTATATTTGAATTAAAGGTTACTAAATTCCAAAATCCAATTATTTAAATATTGAAAATGAATTAAACATTTAAAATCAAATGACCAGAATTTTGGATAGTTACATCCCCCCCTTAAATGAATCTCATCCCTGAAATTCCTAAGGAAAAAAATGTTTCCAAACCCTCGAGTTTAAAACTATTAATTGAATTGAGTTATTAAACTTATTTTTATAACCAATTAGCTGGAATAGATTCCAAAGTTTCCAAGTCTTTTAAATTTATTCACCTATACCAACTAATTCTCTTCTATTCATCTATTCCAAGATATACCCCAAAAATCAAATTTTTAGTTATCCAAAAATTTTCCAAAATTCTCAAAAAAATTTCTAGTCTTAAATTTTCAAAAAATTTCGCCAGCGTCTCTTTTAGGCGGCTCGATCGGTACAACTACAAATGGCCTCTATGGACTCAAAACCAACCAAAGAAAACAAAAGCCAAGTGGCCTCCCATATCCGGGATATAAAATCATCAACCAATTTAAATTTTCTAAATTCATTACGTAGCTTTTTGCGTATGATTTATATTTTGGCAAGTAATTTATGATCCTCTATGCAAATGCAAGTGCACAAGAATCAAATGGAAATCTCTTGCATAACTATACTTACGAAACCTAAAATAAATCAGGCTAACAAAAGCAATGTGATGTAACTCTACATGCAAAAACCAGCCTGATATAAATCTACATGCAATCAACAATCCATATCTCAATCATATGCAACAAAGTACATAGAATATTCTGTAATAGGTGTTATGCATCTAATAAATTTTCAAATGATAAATTTAGTTCTATATACCCAGGTTTTTCAATCCAAAATTTTATTTTCAAATTTCTCAAACGAGAAAAATCAAAGATCAAAAATCAAAATGATAAGGAGGGTGTATGTGTTTAACGATGAATTTTCTATCGAGTTAGAAAACCGTCGAACGAATTTAAATTAAAATAACCGCAAGCGCACGAAGTACTATCATAGTACGTAGTGAGTACGGGTCGATCCGTAGGAAATTGTTGATTTTAAATTTCCTATTCAATCAAATTAACCAAGATTTAAGATGTTTAAGGTAACTACTAAAAATTGCAAAACTAACAACAACAAAAGTGAATGAAAACTATGAGAATAAAATGATAATTTAGGGATAATTCCACTCTCTAGATCATATAGTTTAACCAAACATGAAATTATGATCTCTCTTTTGGTCATTAGCGAAATTAATTGTTTTGTTTATCATAAGTATGGCATATTTGTGCTATTAATTAGCCCAATATAAACCATCAAACTATAACACAACCACCAATACACTTTTAAATCTCATGAAATATGACAACAAAGTTGAAAGAAAAATCTATTTTAAGCATGGCCTATTAACTATTAATTAGAAATATAAGCCATCAAATTTTAATTTCAACATTCACTTCTTTGCCATAATCATATTTAGATGAAGAGGCAATTTGTGTTTTGTGATTGTTTAAGCATAGCATATTTGGTATCAACAATATATGCTATCAAATTCAAAGCAAAAACAACAAGTTAAACCACTTTATGCATTCTCATTAAGCATTAAAAGAGATCCATAATTGTCAAAATGTTGAAGCTACATGATTAGAGGCTTCATTATCCCTAAATTGAAGGGATTGGCCTCTCATTTGTGTTATCATATCAACACAAGTAGCATGTAAAATGAAACACAAAAAAGAAGAAGATGAAAGCAATGTAAAGGAAGAGCTATTCTACTTGCATAAAATAAAAGAAGATCTACACTACTTACATAAAAGTAAATAAATAAGAAAAGACTTGAATTAAAATTTCATTAAAAAAATTACATAAAAGAAATGGCTAAGTAGCCATGAAAATAAAAGGAGAGCTCTCATTTTATTTTTGATCTAAACTAAGAGAAGAGAGCTTAAAGGAAGAGTGTCTAAGGGAAGAGAGAGCTACATGAAACATAAGGGGTATTTATACAAGTTAGAAACCCTAATCCATTTTGGGGAATGCCCAAACTACCCCTTAGGAAGTGTGGTGTCTAAGTAACCATTAGCATAAGATAATCATCATTTAAATGTGCATGAAGCTTTAATGGCCTTTTAGCATGTGTATTAGCTCCTAAGCGTACATGAAGGTAAGTGGGTAGGTGGGGTCCTCCATGATCCATGAAATGAATTATTTCCATCTCCATTCCTTTGTATTCACTCTTGTGCATGCATATATCTTCATGAAGCCACTTGTATTTTGAATTTAAACTCCTACAAAATAACATAGAAATTTTCAATTAAATTTTAGAAAATTAATATATGCACAAAAATGACCATTTTGCCCCAGGATGAAGATGAATATGTGACGATCTGAAATAATTTGAATTTTTGTTTAAATAAAGTAAAATACCAGATATGATCATTTATTTAATTTAAATAGATTAAATATGGTGGTAAAAATATGCACATTTACGTGCACATCAGTATGTATTTAGTTTGTGTATTTAGTTTGGATGGAAAGGAATAATAGGGTCTTTTATGGTACTTCTACCACTAAACACATAATGGTCCTCTCTATTGCTAAACATTTTAGGTAATTGCCTTCTGGCGTTTTGTTTGTAAGAAGAGGTGTGTATGTATTTGTTGGATGGTTGGCCATCCTTGTTTGTAATATTCTTTTTTTAATATATGGTATGAGCCATTAATCCCCACTGGCTTTACCAAAAAAAATGATAAGGAGGGGATTCCTCCTAATAAAGTATGGTGAAACTCTAGAATCAAAACAACATGGAGCGTCCAATGGTATTCCGGTTCCTCCAAAAACATCAACTAGAGTGAATAAATATTATTTCTTTCCCCAAAATATTCAAAAATCTCCATTTTCAAAATCATCAGGATATAGGTCTAATAACAACAATTCAAAATCCTTTTTCTATAAATTTAAACTTTATATACAATGGTATATGAAATCACACAACCAATTGATTCAATTTAATCAAATTAAATCAATCGAATAAATCAAATTCCGTGAAGGAATAAACTAACACTAATAGCCAATCAAATTCCACTAGGGAAAACCTATCACTTAACATTGTTTCAAAATAACAAATGACTAGCAAAAAAATCTTAACTTAGGTTCAAAACTTTCTTGATTGCCCAAAAATATAGATAATTATCTATGCACACTGTTTTGCTCATTAGCTTTTGGTTATTGCTTAGAAGACTATCCAAACTCACTCGGATAAAATGGAAAGTTATACTCTATATTTTATTAGTTTCTTAATTATATTAAAAAATTTCTAAAGTTATACTCAGATAATTGTCTAAATTACTTGTGTTTTCACTTAGTAATTTATCAAATACTAAAATTATTTGTAAATTATGTCATAAATTCTCACCTAAGTTCAAAAATACTTCATAAAGTCATTTCTTTATAAAACATAAAATAATAACTTATTTCCACTTTACTTACTTGTATAACACCCTTCCATATCCTAAGAGTACATACAAATTTATTTTACTTTTTCAAAGATCTAGATGGAGATCAAATCAAATTATGGTTTATAAAACCGAGTCAACCTATTAACTCTTTTAACTTAGAGTGTTAAATGAATAATATTCATGGGTTGACCCAATCTGCAAATAATTTACACTACTTAGATGTTTAAACAATTATATGGTTTTAATAAAACAATTTTTATCAAAACCTTTTTATTTAATTTAACCAAATTTACCTATGTTAAATTATCCCATATCTTATCTAAGGGAAAAATCTTATTTATCGAAGCAATCTCTTATTAGAAATACTTTTTATTGTTAAACCGATTTCCTTTTAGGGAATTTAAAAGTTGGATACCCGATTTTAGTTTCAGAAACTCATTCTTTTGAAATCATATTGCATATATTTTGATGTATATCAACTTCAAGCAATTTATTTATTAAAACTCACTTTGGGTTTATTCAGATTTGAACTCATTTCGACCACAAAATGATAATGAGAATAATTTACTAAGTACTCTACAACGTTCGCCCAAGCAAACATCTGATCGTCACTTAGAAGATTATTCAGATTACCACAAACTAATCAAAACAATTTCCTCCTAATTATTCCAAAGAAAATGCATTCCATTTAAAATTTTGCTTTCCAAAATAATTTTACTTTCAATTACATCCAAAACTACTTCTATTTCATTCCTCTAAAATTCTTCCAAAATTAATTTCAAAAACTCTGGGATTTAGATTCAAAATTCTTTTCTAAACATATTTTATAAACTAAATTATATAAAATTTTCTTTACATAAAAATCATTTCATACTATAATAACTCTTCTTTATCATAATAGAATTATCTAGAATATTTATTCTTTAAATAACTTATCCCACTATTTAGATTATATTAACAACTTTTTATTGAAGTTTAATCTTTAACTCACCGTTATAAAAAGGTGAATTTTCAAGTTAATATTTTCTCCAAACACCTTTATAGCCAAATTGTGAAAATTAATTCACAAAGGGTTCATTTTAATTCAAAGGGATAAATGCTCCAAATTAAACCGAGCATAATTTAACACTAATAAGCAACATTTAATGCTTCTTATTTAAATTAAGAAAAACCGAACAAATAATGGTGATAATAAATAAATATTATCACATTTAAACCAACACGCTTTATAACTATATAAAGTTTTGAAAATTATTCCTTTATATATATAAAATATAATTCTGGGCAAAATATTTAATTTGCTAAAATTTTCAAAAATTCAATGCCATGTCCGTTGGCCTTGGTCGAGTGTTTAGAAATCTTTATCGATGTCGTGGTGTCCCACGTCTCGACTAGAATTCATAAAAACTCAATAGACAAATTAACATAATATGTTTTCATAATATTAACAAATATGCTCTCGTATATATAATACTCTCAAACTCATTCTACGGCGTCGCTTACCCTATCTCTAATGAGCCAAACCCTACCAAACCCAATGTTCTCACTAACCTTCAGCTCTAATACCAAATTATAACGACCCGCCTTATTGACCATCGAAAGTCGAACACCGAACATACCACTGCATTCCAATGTCGCGCATCCAATCAATAAAAGGACAGACTGTTAGGGTAAATAGAAAGAAAGAATAGAGAATAGAGAAAAAACAGAATCTCACAGCGGAATCGACAACATATAATATAACAAGGACAATAGAAACTATCACTCCAAACATACAGAGTATATCAGGGTTAAAAACAAACATTATCAGCTGGACAGTTATAAAATCCTGACCTTACAAATGGCAAAAGGTATATTATATAATACAACGAAAAATAAAATACTACGATAGGTGAATCTTCAGCTCCCCTTCAAGACCTTCATAACACCAAGGCCAACCTGGGAAAATGCTTGGTCTGACCCGAGCATTATAATAAGATAAAACCCGGATCAGTCTGAAAATACCAGCGTGAGATAACTCAAATAATAAGGAACATAAAAGTTCTGTGAGACCATGCCACTAACACGGAACGGGTTTTACCTCACAAGAATAACATCCATATAGGCAAGAGCAAAAATAATCATCAGGAAATAAATCCAAATATGAATGTGCACTATTAATATTAAAACCAGACTTGAAAGAATGGAAATAACTCGAGTAAAATCCAAACCGGACATAATAGATAAAACAAGAAAACAGTCCAAATTAGATTGAATGGACAAAATAAGATGACAGTCCAAACTTGATAGAATAGATTAAATTGGGTAGTAGTCCAAACTTGATAGAATGGATAGAATAAGGTAACCGTCCAACTTGATAGAATGGACAGAATAAAGTAACAGTCCAACTTGATAGAATGGACTAAATCAATACTTATATGCCACGAGGAGTTGGCTCTATTTGTGGCAATTTAAAGATAAACGGATTCAGGGTTTCCGAATCAAATAAGGAAAGGAAATTTTTCAACAAATGACTAGGAAGGTGCATCCCCCTTGAAGTACACTTCTAGTAGTATACTCATGAGAAGCTCATTTACTCTATGACACTTCTCGGGACCCTCCAAGCCAGACCCCGCCAGACCTTACCGAGCATCTGAATATTTCAACATCTCAGTGCACAACTGAATCCAAACTAGAAGAGATGTGAAAATACCCTAATGGGAGTAGCCCCACATAGCTTGGCCCCTCTCGCGCTTTTGGTTTAGTCATTAATCGAAAAAGGATAGCAACGCTTAACGGAGCAATAAATCGTCTTAGAATGACAATAATAAAGTAGTTGAAGTAACCAATAGTTGAGATACCAACTATCGAGGGTATAAAAAAATCGTATATGGAAATTAAGTCTAGTATACTTATCACCACTCATTGAATTTAAACTTATACTTTTACTTGGTTAAAAATAATACTGGACAAGTCAAGGTAGTGTTACCTCAAAGTCATGTCCAACGATTATTCTTAACTTTTAAAATAGTGACAAGTTTACTTCTTCGATTTTTAGTGCTAATTATACAAATAAATCGTTTCCATATAAGTGATTCATGGAAATAATTCATTTCCATCGACAAATCAAACTTTTTCTTTTTTAAAAACGAATGAACTTGTGCTTGATTTCCATATATTCATATTGGTAAACACCTTTAGAATTAGTTCATGGTTGCTAAAACGTTAAGTGAATAATTTTTTTCCGAGTGCTCAACCTCAAAGGCCTAAACCAACATCAGACCGACACGCAGAAGATTATCCAACTTAACATCCCAATAATCGAGTTCCAATTCCTTTTTAACTTACCCAAAATTTTCCCTTATCTTGTCAAAACATTTATGTGATCTTGGACGGGTATCCGGATTTTCTTTTAATAAACAAATCGTTTTTCTTTATATAAAATAGTCAATTATTTACAAACACTTTTATATCATCGGTAAATCGACATTATTAAATCAGTTTATTAATTTTTAAATAAGTTAACAAACTTAAAACAATTTTATTATATTATTTAATTTACTTTAATCACTTTTATTAAATCAATTAATTAATTTTAAATATCAATAGTTAAAAAAGATTTATTAAATTCAAATAATCATTAATAAAATGAATAATTAATCTCAAACATCATTAATTAAAATGATAAGTAAATTGTAAATACCATTAATTAAAACAATTTATCAAGTTCAAGTAATCATAAATTAATTGGATTAATTAAATTCAAACTCCATTAGCTAAACGATTAATTAAAACATCTTTTGTTAAAATGATTTATATAATTATAAAACATCATTTATTAAAATGATTTAACTAAATTCCAAATATCATTAGTTAAAACAATTAATTAAATTTGAAACAATCATTAACTAAAATGATTATTTAAATTCAAATATCATTATTTAAAATGACTAATTACTTTTAAATATCATTAAGTAAAATGATTATTAATTTCAATTATCATTAATTAAAAGAATTAAATAAACTTAAATAATCATTAGTTAAATAGATTAATTAAGTATAAAACGTCATTAGTAAAAATGATTAATTAAATCTAAAGATAAACCAATTTTAATCATCATTTATTAAATTGGCGAATTAATTTCAAAATCATTAGTTAAATGATTAACTAATCTAAATTATCATTAATCAAAATGATTAATGAATTTTCAATATTTCTTTTAGCGAAAACACAAGCTCAAGTTCATATGACATGGTTTGGGGATGGAATTTAATAAATGACGATATAGCAAAATTTCTATAACGCCACTTAACGAATTAAATGGAATATCAAGATTTATTTTCAATTAACCATCAATATAATAGTATAATGATGTAAATAATAATTATTGGCAAGAAGCCTCTCAGGTCTCTCTACAGATTTCCCTGCAAAACAATGGTTATGGATAATATATAGATACTCATATGGGTTTATAACGATCAAATTAATATATCATACATTTTCCAAACGAAAATTTAATCAAAAAATCAATCAAACAATTTAATTAACATCAAAGCAATTAATAAATGTTTTAAACATTATACATATGATATAATAAAACTGAATGTGAGTTAAACTCACATTAATTTTCGTTTTCGCAGAAATGTCCTGATTTAGGACTAAAACCGAACGGTCGTCTGATTTTAGCCTAAATGCCCACTTGCTCCAAATCCAGCCAAACCAACTTCATCACAAAGAGCTCAACGACACAAGTCCAACGCAAAAAGACGGCGTTTGAATCCGACCTCGTATGCAAAAGTTATATAAAATATAAGTTTTCTCGGATTAATTTAAATTATACTTTACACAACTCAACTTTATATTAATTACCATAATTACCCCTCCACTATTTTCCCCTTCTTCCCAAAATAAACCCAACTCCCTGTACACGTACACAACTATGCACGCACGGCCAAACATGCTTCTTCCTCGACGAAACCCCGAACGGACTTCGCCAAAACACTTCTTCCTTCAAACCTGACTTGACCAACATCACGAATCAACCCCACTCGCGCTCGATTAAATCGCGACTTGATCCAAGAACAACCATGATCTAACATGTCACGATCCCCATGCCTACGCCGCTTGTCCTCAAATTCATGTCTCCGAAGCCCTTCAACATCCCAAACCCAAATCAAAGCTTCGCCCGATGAATCGAAGCCCAAAATCCCCTAAAACTTCAACCCTAGTTCACACCTAAAAAATGACATCGGCCAAACAGGAACACACGCAAAACAATGGGTATAGAACTGAAGACAATCATCGTACGAGCCTCCGGAACAAGTTTCATGATATTACATTGAGTAAATGTTTAAATTTTGATTTTTGAATTCCATGTTTTCTAAAAGGAGGCTCTTTTTTTGTTTACAGGCAAGTTTTATAGAGATTAGAGGGTTATGGGCATACATAAGTGGTATGGACCTAAAAAGATGGGTATAGGTTAATGGTAAGGCAGCATGCCCAATAAAATGAATATATATATATATATAATTTTAATTTTAAATTATTCAATAAAACATACCCGAAAATCCCCAACTCCAAATGAGGCGTGCCGCCTGGCGTTTTAATATGTTATACCCCTATTTTGCATGCAATGGACCTAGTCTCGAGCTCTAATTCGATCGTATGCATAAGATAGCTTTTCAAACTCAATTATTATATTAAATTTCCAATATTAATTTCAACGCATTTCGAACTCGCACGACTAAAAAGATACGTATGATCGCCACGAAATTCGACGGCATAATATAATTCACTATTACGGATCCAATGAAACTGGTTTCATCGAAATCCGAGACTCTGCCCCGAAAGGCTAATTTCACAGATTTAAATATCGTTCTAAATTTAATTATCGATATTCATCTGATCTATTTACGTTTGTGAATAAATTTACAAATTGAATATAACAATATTACTTATTAATTAAAAGGAGTTAAATGAAATTATTAAACCCATTTAGTTAAGATTTAATTCACAATTCAAATATTTAAACATTCCCTATATTTGAATTAAAGGTTATTAAATTCCAAAATCCAATTATTTAAATATTTAAAATGAATTAAACATTTAAAATCAGATGATGAGAATTTTGAGTTGTTACAATTAACTTCTTAATCAATACCGAGTTAATATTCTCAACGACGAATCATGTATATAGCACTAACATGCTAAGTGGACATCGCAATGCCTGGGCTCATGTTGAGAATAATACCTCGACGATTTATGGCCTACCGAAGCATTCGTTTCACCTTCTCAATGGTAAACATGTCCTATGCTCTTTACCATTCAACCCTTAGCTAAAGAAATCACTATAGTGATTCCCTCATAGGTTCAGCCAACTACCAATCGTATTGCCCTACTATTGTAGACGTCTCCATCTCCCTTCCACGATTCCAACGTGTTAACATGCGACTGGACATGCCACTGTAACAATAAGAGCTTCTAGTCACGCTATTATTGCACACCATGTTAAGTGCCACGTTATGCCCACCATAAAGTGTGAATCTATGCATGTCATCCAGTGTAGAATTGGTACTCCTTATTGCACTTGCTCTATGAAGCTACATGAACTCCTAAAAGTAGAGAAAGTGGGGACAAGTCCCTTTTTTCACCCTATTTGGTCTGCACCAGGTCTCACCAGGTCTAGGTTCAACCTGGGCTTGTTGAAATAATTCAAACGTCCAAAAATTTACTTTAGACATCCGACCCTCTTTGTTTCTAAAAAATATTTTCCAGGCATTCAAACATCTAGCTTCCATTATCAGGCGTATGAATTTGAATCCATACATCTGAAAAAGGATTCAGACGTCTGAATCGAGTTGAATTTGAACTGGTTTCTCTCAGGTTAAGACTGTTTGAAATCCAAATATCTGAACCTTAATTCAAATGTCAGATTTTCCCTTCAAACGTCTAGTTTTGGTGTTTTTTTTAAGATTTTATAAAAAAATTTGTTTACTCCATCGTCTTCTTCGCTGATTTGAATATAGACTTAAGGTTCATCTTTATAGTGTTTTGGTGGTGATTCTACTTTTGTTTTGGTGGTGTTTTGGTGGTGATTTCTACATATATTTCAAATTATATAATTAATTCAAGGTGAAATTTAAGGGTACTCGATCTCTTTCATGTGTTTAAAATTACACCAACTTTATCACATAATGATACTCTATCTTCCCATTTTCTGTAATTCTTTCTATTAAATTAACATCTACTTTTCCATTATTACTATTCTTTTTGATTTCTAAATGAATTATAATTCAAATAAAATCTAGGTTGAAACTACCATTCCAAATTCAATAGTTGTATTTTTAAATCAGATAGAATTATACTGGAATTTAAGTACCTATGAATCATCATAACGTCATAATCAATTCACTCACCTTTACAAAGCTTTTCTTCTTCTAATTAGAGTTGAATCTACTTCCCTAAAACTCCAAACTTGATTGATTCACCCTTCTTTCCCTCTTTCTCTTCTAATCTCAATTCTCTCTCTCTTTTCTTTGAATTAGATATTTTTTATTTTATTTTTGATGAATAAAAGTATTGTTTAGATTTGAGAAGTTTCTTTTGAGGAAGAAGAAGAATTGTACATACAGAATAGAGAGGTGACAGCTACGGTTTAGAGTGAAAAGGAGTGAGGGTTTGGGTCTTATTTATAGTTAAAAACTAGGGTTATTTGGTCTAAACCCAAAATTAATAATTACGAAAATGTCATTGGTTATAGTTTTCACTAATTTTGACTCATTTATCAAATTTAACTAATTATAAATATTATCTAAATGTAAACGATAATTCGGACGCAGATGGAATATGACCCGAGGCCTAATTCTAATGTTTGTGAAAATTAACAGTTGTTCTTTTATGTAAAATTATATTTTATCCTTCTTAATATTTTGATTTACTATTAAAATTTTCGACGTGTTACATTCATTCTTTGACAAATTATTATATTTATTCTTATATATGTGTAAGAACCATAGAGACATAGCACGTATGCCATACATAAATAATCAAAATTTTCTAAAATTTCCTCAACATTGTGAGATTAACTTTAAAAATAATTATTTCAAGTTTCTCACATTGGCCTCTTATAAATCTACTGTCTCAAATTAGGAGAACAAGAAGAAACTCAAAATAAAATGTCAAAAGTCCATTGTTGATTTTTCTAAACTATAGTAGACCCACTTTAGCTGGATAGCCCGACACTTCAAAAACTTCTGGTTTGCAGGAATACCTTTTCATAATCCATAAATAGTTCCTTCTAGTTTTTCACGTGGATCCTGTTGAGTATGAAACAACCTAGCAAAGTTGCTTTTCCCATATACAGTCTAACTTCTGAAGATTAATATATTCAATTGTTATCATCGGCTATAATCAGGATAATTTTGACATGTTTTTTGTACTTTCATACATATAAACAAATATCAATGCAATACATGTAAAAACATTGACTAAATAAAACCATCATATATTAACACAATAATCAGTTCAACTCATCGTTCTATTATCATGCATACATAAACTCTAATATGTACTAATAAAACGTAACAAGCAAAACATAGGGTTTTATAACCAGGTTCATATAGAGGAGAAACACACATCAATCTACAACACATGAATCTTCTTGTATACACACACACACACATATGTCATATATACGTGTATATATATATATTCAATAAAAATATCTTCAATACTGATTAAAATTCCATTTTCATATATGTATTTCAAATTAGATATTTTCCCCATATATATGAACCTTATATCCACTAATTTATATTGGTAATCCAAATAAATATCTTTCGAACATGGATTTTCCTTAGGCTCATACATCAGCCAAAATTACCATTTTTCATTTTCAAATCATATGAGCATATCTGTCTACATGCGCTAATATCTCATTTTGAAAAACTTTATAGGGTACTAAAACAATTACTTATTCCCTTTTATTTTGTAAATATCCTTCATAAATATACCTCTCCTTACTTTTAGTATCCAACATTTTGTTTTATTTCAAAGATAGACCATCTCATAACTCGCTAATATACATGTTTTTTGTACATTGTACCATCACTACATTGTACCGCGTAACTTATTTCATTACGTCTTCACTTTCAATAAATTCATTCATGTCAACAAAGTGATAATTTTTCAAATCCTTTTGGAATATATTTCATTTTGAGTTGTATTCTCAAGTACGTACACAGAGCAAATATAAATGTGTTTAAAATTAAATAATAATTAACTTTTCGAGAACTTGCTTATTCCCCTACTAGATTCAAAGAAAGGGCACAAATTCAGTCAGGCATTTAGCGGATAAAGTGTCACGACCCGCCATTTTGGACCATTCGCGTCCATTATGAGTGTATAGGTAGACACTCATGCCGGAGTTGAATTGCTCAAAATACCGCGTTGTTAATTTAAATTTGGCAAAACAGAACATATACAGTAAATAAATAATCACAGATCACAGACACAGAGTAATAAATGCAGCGGAAATAAAAGAGATAGTAGTTCATGAAGCTACTATATAAATGTATAAGTTACATCAGAGTTAAACCAGATACAACGGAAGAGTAATATGATACATCAGATACAAATCAGAATACATCACTGGAATCATCGAATACTGAAAGCAGGATAGATGGCTGGATCTTCAAGCAAAGCTCCAACTTCAAAGGTGAGTCTCGAATACTGGTACACTCAGTCTGACCCGAGCGTAAAGCAAAAACACAAGACACTCGAGTCAGGATTAACATTCTTATATTAATAAATCCAACTCAAGTGAAATAGCAATTGAAATACAAGTAACTCAAAGGATGTTTGGAATAACCATCCTTTAAGGATCCGTTAAACTATCTACTATATAGTAGTGTATGATAAATAGATAATGTCTATCAGTAATAATAAGATATCAAAATAGCGTTAAGTCATGGCCCATTCCACCCTTAACACATTTTTATTCCCAAAAGCATATACAAGACCGTAGTTTCCCCAAAACCGGAAGTCACCAGAGGGCAATCCATATACTAAAGGTACAAATCAAAATCGTAGTGGTCGCGCATAAATGGAATACAAGTATGACAAGGCACATGAGGCAATACCCAAGGTAGTGATACTACCGTTCGCCTGATCCGGACTGGTGAGAACGCAACGCCGCAGCGCCCGCAACACCGTGAAACAACACTCCCAAAATCAAGGGTGCACCAATCGACAACAAGTAATAATTAGTTCGAAGAAGTGTGTCCACTTGAGGTAGCTAATCCTCCATTGGCCCGGCACAGCTCCTGTTTTAGTCATTTCCAATTTGACACAAGTGTCAAGGCTATCCATCATCGTTCTCTTTCTTCAGTCAACACGAACATCAATCCAACCACTTCATTCTGGATCATCACTCCGCGTATAGTTATTAAAGTGGTTTTCGGTTTAGATAGAGAGTATATCCATAACCGATTCTGATCTCTTTAATAACTTTCGTGATTATTACACCGATTGGTCGTTTATATATTTCAAAACCAAATCAATTTCAATTTCAAATAGAATTCGTAAATCAACATTTCATTTGTCTTGCAAAACCAATTTCCATAATTTCACGTTTCAAAACTTTCAAATTACCATTTCAAAATCTTATAATTCAATTTTGATTTTTCTATTTAAATCAATTCAAATATTGATTCAAGTTCGTAAATAAGTTTCATTCCAAATCATTTAAATAAATTTTATTTAACATTCAAATCAATTTAAACTCATTTATCGATTTCATTCAATATTCGTTAAGTTACTTTATCATTCAAACAATTCCTATTAAATTTCCAATTCATTAAATCAATTCTTAAGTTCAACTTCATTAAATCAAAACTTACAACTTTGAATTAAATTAAATTCGTCAAATCATTTCTTTCAATTACAAATCTTACATTAATTCCAAAAATATCACATTTTTATTTCTTGATAAAGAAATTCAATTCACTTATTTACTTACTTAAATAATTTTCCAAAACTTAATTAATCAAGAAAACTCAATTTCAATTATTACGAAGTAAATTCACTTATTCAAAAGTTCAATTTTACTTATTAAAGAAATCAATTCAATTTAATCATTACATAATTCAATCTTATTAATTATTAAATAATTCAAAACTTAATTATTAAATCATTTCAAAGTTTAATAATTTCAAACTTAATTATAATTTCAAACTTAATTATAATTTCAAACTTAATTCAATAATTTCTCAAATTAAACAACATTCTTTCATCAATTACATTGTTAATATTTTGTTTCAGATTATTATATATTAACATTTTCCTTTCATTAAAATTAAAATTTCAACTTCATTTCAAAACCATATTATTTATTCAAATAAAATATTCGTTTACTTTTAAATCAAATTATTGACCAATCGGGTTTTATTTAATTCTCTATATCCAAGGTCAAAGTTCAATTTGGGTATTTATCATTTCAACCCGATTCCAATTCAATTCAAAAATCAAAACATAACAAAGGGAACTTGCAGTGTGATAACTGGGATGGTGTCAAAGTAAATAAACAAGCAATAACAACAATCAATATCAATCCGATAATCAATTCAAATAATCCCGAAATAACCGTATTAATTCGCATTGTTATTTGTACGAATTAATATAATTATTTCTAGAATCTACACTATCATTTCATGTAGATTAAAGATTATTCCACTAATTATTTATACGGTTCTTCAATTGTCATTCGATTTCAATTTTAACACTACAACAACTAATCCAATATACATTCAAGGTTCAAAGTGTAATTAAACAAATCCTACGTGTCAATAAATTTAACAGTTAAAGGGGTCATATTATACAAATGTCAGTTAATCAAATCTAACATTTAACTATCCTATATCAAGTCCAATTGCATACTATTTATCATTTTAACAATAACAATTTAACGTCCAATATAAACATCAACAATCAATCAATTATCAGCCAAACTGTATTATCATCGCATAAATAATTAACAGATAATGGTGTCAGATGTCACAGGTGAACTGATACAGGTAATAGCATATATAACAGTGTAATTAACTAACAGCAGCATATTTCAATTGTCGTTTCAATTGAAATCAAATTTAATAAATAAAAGAACGTTAATCGTGAGTGAGTGCTCACCTTTCGAGGACGTTGAAATTTGTGTTACGAATCCAAGCACGAATCTTAAAGCAAGGCAAGATTGAACACGAATCGACGAACGAAGCTGATAAAATAGAAATCGATGAGAACCAAATCAGAATCCGTTTTGATATAAACTAAAATATACACATTATTAAAATCTTTATTTACTTCGATATTCAAGGCAAATATTAAAATAATATAACTTTTCAAATCATTGATAAATCAATCCTATATATATATTAACATAAACACATATTTTTTTTTTAGAATTCATATTTATTATGGAATCAATATTAAATTTAGACACACAAAATATAAAATCTTTAAATGCTTTGTCGAAAAAGAAAAATTATCTTCAACCCATATGTAAAGCACGTCAGGCTTATGCAAAGAAATCTAGAAACATGTACATACCTTTCAACAAATAATATAGTATTGATAACACTTGTCTCAAATTTAGTATTTTGACATATATAATATAATATATGCAACAAACACACGTATAGTTTATATAAATCTATACATAAACATCAGTTGAAAAGGAACAGTTTAAATATACTTCCTTTATACTACACGTATTAAATTTTTAACATACAACATATATGCATCCTCCACTTACTTTAAATCTAAGAAAGGAACAACAGTCAACAACTTAAAATACAATGCACATACCATACTATTTTTCTTTACTGTGTACACATCTTACGAAACATCAAATAACTATTATAATCAAAACTGTAAAAATATGAAACAAAATAGTAAATTCGTGTATACATATATAGGCCAACCGTATAAAATATTGTATTATATAAAATAAACCGTTTAATTATAAAACATAAAAGAAAATGAGAATAAAGCCTTGGTGCTAGATAAAATATGAGTTGGTACAAAATCACTTATATACAATACAGATCTTACGCCCATGTGTTATATATACAAAAGCCTTTGAAATCTTTTTCTCAAAAAAAATATATATACTTTAATAACAGACTATAGATAAACTACATGACTTTATAACTTTTAAAACTTACCCGTACATATAACATATACTTATTACAGATTAATAAACTTTATATAAATATACTTATACATATCTAACAACATAAATGTAAATGTTTCTATACTAACCTTATATACTAAACACGTACATTAATATCTCACTATAAAGAGGGATGCTCGACTAGCTGGGTGGATCTGGGATTGGCTACAGAGGTGGGTTGCTGATGGCCGAGGTGAGAGGGAGGGGAAACGAATGGGAATGGCTGGGAATGGGTTGTCGTCGTGGAGCACGGTGTTGCCGCAGCAGGTCATGGACGTGGTGGGTTAGTACGGTAGAGGATGGAGACGTGAATGGAGGTAGGTGGCGAGATGAGCAAGAAATGGTCGAGAGAGGCAGTATGGGCCAGTCTTGGTCTGAAAAGGTTGGTAGAGTGTTTCGGCCTTCATGGCAGTGGGAAGAGGTGGTTCAAGGTGGAGGGTGTGCGGTTGCTCGATCGGTGAAGGTGGGTTTCGTGAGGCCTGAAGGTGGCGCGATAGAAAGGTGGAGGTGGTTGTTAGGCATTGAAAGGTGGATGGGAATATGGTGGCTGCTCGTGTTTTAGGTTATTTGTTGTAGGAGGGATGATAAGCCGGAGAAGGATGAAAAATATGGATCTGGAGTACGTGAATTATGTTAGAAGAGTGAAAGCACTTTGGAACTAGGGAAATGTTAACCACTCGAGAATAACAAAAGTCATGGCTGTTGGTTATCAAGTAATTGTTTGATTTCAAGAAAATTAAATACAAGTGACCATTGGTTTTACAGCTGGGCAACGAACGGTCACAAGGAATCAAAGGAAGGACCGCTACGGTTACCCGTATCGTATGTTTGCCGCGTCCCGAAAACTGGAACACACCAACAAATATACCGTAATGACCAGCACAATGAGACGATCAAAACGATATAAAGATATCAGTGGTATGATTTAATTATAAAAATTCGAAATTTCTACCGGTGAAAAATGCAAGAAAAACACTGAAAAATAAGATCGACGGAGCCAAAGATGTCCGAATTTTGAAAAACGACAAACTGACATCTTGCTCAGAAGATGGTTTAGAATTTTTCTATGTAAAAATATTTAGGTTCCGAAAACATTTTATTTTCATCGCTTTTAACTGATTAAATTGAAGTAAATTTACGCACGAAATAAACTTTCGTATTTTCGGACGAAAATTTACCAGCTGCTATGTTTAACTAGACGTATTCCAAATATTAAATTTTTATTTCAAAATTTTATCGTTTAAAATTTCGTAAAATTTCAACTAATTACGTTATTAAAACAGTTGAAATTTACAAGTCGTTACATAAAGGTTTGGGCCAATTAATATACTAGGGAACGAGGCTTAGATTAAACTATACTCATACTTATAAGATGACAACATTATTTTTTCATTTTCGATGAATTTTTTCATAACCAATATATGTATTAAATATTAATAATTTCTCCATTCTCGAAAATAACCGA
The DNA here is from genome assembly GCA_030737815.1 of Allium fistulosum. Classification (NCBI taxonomy): domain Eukaryota; kingdom Viridiplantae; phylum Streptophyta; class Magnoliopsida; order Asparagales; family Amaryllidaceae; genus Allium; species Allium fistulosum. The sequence continues at coordinate 427,594,394 of CM060903.1, forward strand.
ATATAAAATTTTGATATGTTTCGCATTTCTTTTCTACTATAGAACTTTATATACGAACATCTTATCTTATTAACTATAGTAATCATTTCCCAAACTAAATTTATGATAACTTTGATATTCTAAAAACATTATAATATTTACATTTTAAAGTCAATAGATTTATGTTTTTTGTGTAATATAACAGTGAATTAATCCAACTCCACATATCAACATTTATAAAACTCATTAGTCAGTTGCAAAATTGATTCACCATGATTTGTCATTCAAATTCAGTTTCCATTCAAAAATCAAACAAATTAGTAAATGCTCATAATATGCATCCACAAATAAATCATAAATCGATTTTATGATTTAAATTCAAATACACACTTTTAATGCTCATAAAATTCTTAATAAAAACGCTTAACGTAAATCGATATATTTATCATATTTAAATTAAATGAAATCTCCAAATTAAATTTTAAAGTTTTATATGCTTTTGAGTTATTTACTCACTTTCATGTTTATTGGTAATGCCTAACCAATATGATAAATTTGTGTAAAACAAATGGTTATTATTTTATTTTCAAATTTACATGTACTAAAAATACTTCATATGGTTTACTCTACAAATCTTTCATTTTGGACATTTAAATATTATTATGGGAAAACAATAAATGCTCAAAAAAATTAGGGTCAACTGTTAACTCGACAATGTTATATTACAAGCATATATGATCTGTAAATACTATTTAAATTCCATCTAGAAATGGAAGGTAAAAATTTAAGTAGTCTTAGTTGTTATAATCATAAAACCACAATAATGATTTGTGTGTGGAAAAGAATGTTTTTATATTATGATCTTCATATATGACATATCAAAAGAATAAAGGTTATTCATTACAAAAGTTTCCTTTTCTTTAGTGTTTGAATATACTGTACAAATATAATCAATGACTAAATCATTTATTCAAATTATCAAAAGTTTGGAAACAAATAAAACTACCATTCTATGAAGTGTTCATATGTATGATAATGAATGCCAATGGTTAGACTTCTCAGCATATTTATACAGTAATTAATATTTGGTAATTTATATGCTTATTCTAGAAAATATTATTATATTTATTTTCTTCTTTCCTTACCAATTGTTTATCAATGATCAATAAATATTTGTATTTACTTAAGTAATTATCAAATAATTATTTCATGTGATAATTTCATAGAATTTAATTTCGCCGTATACATATAAATTTACAATTCCTAATAAGAATTTCATTAATTCAAAATTATAATTGTCTTGTGCTATTAAAAACGCTTACATTTCAATCAATGTCTTGGGTTGGAATTTATTAAACTTTACCATCCAATATTGGTAAAGTTCGCAAAATATGTAATTTTACATTGTCACTAGTCAATTATATTATAAAACACATTTTTTCTTCAACCAATCTAAATTTTGTGATCACTAAATTGACTTCTAACATGTTTAGTAACAAAATATATTGTTTTGAATTGTATGATATATGGCACTTAATTCCAAGGTTGTAAAAATGGTAAGGGGGATGGTAGGCAATAAGTATGGATTAGGGATTAATCATTTAAGTGGGGAATAATCGAGGTGTAACGACCCAGAATTTTGAACAAATTAAATTGATAATATTTAATTAATTTTAAATATTTGAACGATGATTTAATTTGAATCCCGAATATAACTTTGAATTTGACGATTAAATTATAAAATTTAATCTATTGAATGCTGAATAAAAATTTAAATCTTCAGTTTAAAGTTGAAGAAAAATATTTCAAAAGCTTTTAAAATTCGTATTGATATTACTGAAGATAATCGAAGCTTCGGAATCAAGTTTGAAAATGATTTGTTTAGTTTTGAAATTAAATCGTTCGTATCGATATTTGAAAATAGCGTTCCGAGGCGCAGTCTCGGAATTCGACGAAACCAGTTCCATTGGGTCCGTAATATTGAATTATTACCGGATTTCAAGTTTCGTATTTTTCGGAGTTAATGCGTGACCGTACGGCGAGCAAACGCGTCGAAATTAAATTGAATTCAAATTGAAATTTAAATTTGGAAACTGGTCAACATAGTATGATATCTCCCTTTTATCAAGCAGTGAATCACGCCTAAAATCACGAGATAATCGTGCAACCTATGCCTCCTCAAGATTTTAAATATTCCCCTCCCTCTTTAAATTAAACCGAGCATCTCGTTGAAATCATTTCCCCTTCTCTTTCGTTCAAAAACAAAGAAAATCAAACCCCCCTTTTCAGTTCGAAAAAATGGCTGCCCTCGTTTTAATTCAACTCGAGTTCGAGCGATAAAGGGCAGGACTACGGCAAATGTTGAGATGGCCATATCGAAATCGCGTGGCCGAGGTTAGTCAAAGCTAGGGCGGAGGCGCGTTCGTCTGGGCAGCGAGGTCGTGATGGAGCGGCGACGTGTACGGCACGCGCGCGCGTAGGTCGAGGCTGGGTTCACTGGGGAGGTAGTCGCGATTCTCGTAGAGGATCTGGGATCGTCGTGGGTGAGGCAACTCGTTCAAATTTGATGTCTTGGAGGGGTTTGTCGCTGGTATCAAGACAGTCACGATGAAAACGAGGCCAGGGTCAAGTGCTTGGTGGTTAGTGTGCGTTGTCAGGTGAGGCCGGAATCGAGTGTGTCAGGGAAATTTCCAGTCGAGTTCGTGGAGGAGCAGTGCTCGTCGATTCGCGAGCATAGCTGGGTCTTCTTTAACAGTGAGGTATATTATCAATTACAAATAGCTGTTTTTATTTTGAAACAGTAATTGTAAAATGTTGATTTCAAAGCAGTCTTGTTTTTTTTAAGAAAAATAAAATAAATAAATAAATCAACTTGAATCAGCTATGTATATATAAATAGAGGACAACAAGATATATTTATTTCATTTACCAGATACTGACTAAGTTTAGCATATATAGATTGAAATATATACATATATAAATATTTATAAAAACCAGATTTTAACCTCTGTAGATTTATATAACTCATTTTATAAATATATGTGATCTCAAAGAGAAAAATATGTACATTGTTTTTAGACTCACAAATATATTTTTTTATGATGTATAAGATGATTAATTAGTTAATTGGCTTATTATTATTTCTAGTTTCTAAGGATACTTTATCTAATAGGAAATTGATCGATAGATTTGTTTGAAATAAAAATAAAATTTAAAAGAGGTAATTAAGTAACTCTTTTAAAAAGAAATTTGATCATTCGATTTGTTCGAATATTAACAAATCATATATAATGTTTTACAAGGTCTTAAATAAAGAAATCAAAGCAGAAATGGATTGGATTGCAAAATAAAAGCTAAGGTGAGATCTTTCTCACTCGAAGGAAATTTGATTTTACAGTTATTATTGATTGATGATTGCTATTGGATGTGATATTAGATATTATAGGATATATCTATATATAGCAATATATACATATTGGCATATGTATATATTGGATTGATGATTTCCCGCCTCGTATAGCGGATGAGACCCTATTGCGCCGTTAGTAAGCAGATATTTTTATAAAACCCATATACCGCGATATTCCACCTCGAAGTGGAATTGGTATTGTGCTAACGTCTTTGGATGCAGGGAAACAGGTTGGAGGGATCCAACTGGACCCCTCACATTGATTGAATTTATTTCTACTGTGATATGAATCTGTGAATAACTATATTGATGTTATTGATCATATTGATGTCTGGAAATTGTTTGAAAGCTAAAATTTAGCTGAAGGGATGTTTGATATCATTGGATTTCAAAAAAAAAAATCAATTGAATTTTTGAAATCAAAATAGAAATTTCTAAGTGAATCAATTTTAGAAATTGAATAAATTCGAAGAAAAGAATTTAAAAGTATAAAAGCTGATTTTTATAATCTTATTGAATAAATTCCAGAATAAAGTGAAAATGCTAAATAAATGAATTTTGTATAATAGTGATTTTAAATTGAAGAATTTTAATAAAAAATTTGGATTTCTAAATAGTTTGAAAATGATAAAGAGATTTATTTTCTTTAAGAGGAATTTATTTAAAAAGGAAATAGGTTGGAAGTCCAACTATAAATTTAATTGGCAAATTGAAACGAATTTGGAAAGTCAATATAAAATGAGTTGGGATGGAAAATAAATTTAGAAATCAATATTGAAATTGATTTGGTATTGAAGTTTTTATAAATAGAATTGGAATTTATAAAAATTGTTTATAAATCCGAAATCACTTATTTTGATAAGTAAAATATAGAAATTAATAAAAAGAAGATTTATAAGTTGAGGTTGTTATTAAAATAGAAATAGAATTTATAAACGTGTTTATAAATTCGAAATAGATTGAATTTGATAAATTAAATATAGAAGATTTTTAAAGAAGATATATTCGCGATTTTGGATAGCGAATCTCTATTGAAATAAATGTATAGAAAAGACTGAAATTTGGTTAGTATATTCACGATTTTGGGACAGTGAATATATTGTTAAGTAAAATGGATTTATTTTTGAAGAAGTGATATTAAAAATGAAGTTAAACATTTTAAAATGTTTTAAATTGTATTATGAATCGAAATCATATATTTCAACATTTATTGTTGAAATAGACGTTTTCGAGGAAGAAGGAAATGGTGGACTATAACACTGTTGTTATAGTAAATGATTTTCGAAAGAAAATGTTTTGATGTAGTATTGGGATTTATATATACCTATCTTAAAATCCGAATCCCTATACTAGTGATTTTGAGTCGTCGTAACGATGTTTTACGCAACATTCGTTTTGACTCAAATAAATGTTAAAATTAATGATTTCCTTGAAAAATGAAACATATACTTAATTTTGATTTAAGTATATTGAATATTTTCAAATGTTGAAAATAAATAGTTTTGTGAATTACTTATTTTAAATAAGTATGGAATTGCTTTTCCAATATGAAACGAAGGGTTTGAAACTTTATCTTTTTAAGATAAATTGAAAAGTGAATATTTGAAATTTGTTTTCAAACGGTTAAGTGTGGAAATTTTATATCTAGTAAAGATATTTTGGAAGATAAAATAATTTTGGAAAATTATTTGGAATCTGATGATGTTGCGCATCTTTATTGATAGTTAAATAACCGACTATCAATAATTACCTTGAATGGTATTTGTGTGAATTGGATGAATTTGAATGCCACACTTATTTTTGAATAATCGCTCACTATTCGGGTTAGCCGGGAAAGGACCATGGGGTCGTATAACCCATTCCAAATATGTGATACGTCGTTATGAATTGCATTCGAAGACCGGTGTTGAAGACCGGATATTTTTGAAAACGGAAGGATTACCGTCGAGTTACTCTACATCGGCTGATCTCCGGTTTAGAGGTTTTTATCACCCTTAGTGACGGGAAGTCCGGACGTGATTAGAAAATTATCCGGAAATGCAAGGGCTTCGTGAGAAGTGCCTTCGGTTCTGTTCGATCCCGGAACAGACTTGTATGGATTGTATGTCTGACGTTACAATTTGAGATATAAAGCTGATTTCTTTCAAATACATTTCTGTTGGTGGCGGAGAATTTATTCTCTTAGCTTAACACCCTTCTCTGAGACGTACGAGCTCAGAGGTTATGTAGTTGAAATTTATCAGCGATATATTCCCAATTTGGTAACGTGGCATACTGAGTGTTGCTGTGAAATGATCAGTGTTTGATCATTTGCGATATGATCATTTGTTTGATCTTATATCTTTGTGATCATAGGTTGATCATTTGTTTGACCCGAAGCATGGCTTTGTAGAAGGCGTAGCTTTGTGGACGAGACTTCGTCGAGCCTCACACCCCGGAAATGGTCGAAACAGGAAGGATGCAGCAAGGTTTTAGGGAGTAGCGCCCCTTAGTGTATGTCATTCCTTCTGGATAGAGGTGGTATCATGGTATGGAGCCCAGATACTTAACCTATGTGGTTGCTGCATTTTTACTATGTGGTTTGTTGCGAATCGGGGATCCTCGGGAAGATCGGTTACGATCGGGGGATGGCATACGCGTGTCAGTAGTTACCTATTTTTGCAGAGGTAACCCGGCCTTGTGTTGGCAGAGATCCGGTTAGGTTCTCGGGTCGTCTATTCCAGGGACATACCCATCGTGGAAAAGGAAGTTCCTTAGCCTGACCATTTGTTGGAAATCCAAAGAAACAATACGCGACGTGTACGGTTTTAGTTGTATTACCTGCTATGGAATGTGGCGGTAACCTGCTATTGAACATAGTAGCTATAGTAGGCATAAGTGCGGAATGCCTATGCTGGCTAAGATTAATATTATACTTTCGAAATGTTTTCTACACTATGCACTAATAATAATATCAAAAATGATTTGATTTTGCGTAGTAAGCATCTTTGACTATCATAAGAAGAAATCTCCTCCGATTCTGCGTTTGCATTGTGTGTGTGGTGGGAGGTCTTATGGTAGTTTCATTTTCCAAAAGCATTGCGAATTGACTTTAAAATTTTTCTGTTGTTTATTTTAAAGATAAATAACTGTTTTACGATCTCACACCAGTCACCATGACTGACTCGGAGTTTATTGTTCCCTTCTAAACTCTGGGTGCCCACTATTTTCCACACGGGCAGCCTAGAGTTATGTTATCAGGATATTCTGGAGCTTTGGAAGCAAGCTGGATGGCGAGACGTAGTATTTGTATCTGATATTATTTTATTCCGCTGTGTATTCTGTATGAGGACAAGTTATATAACTGTCCATTGTTGTATATTGACTCTGATTGATGTATGTATAAAAACTGATATAATTCTTTGTTTTAAAAGACTAGTGTTTATCTATTATATATTGTTCCGCTGCGATATGTGAGATTCTGATATTGTTTCTGTTGTTCTATTGTTCTTCTCTTTATTTTCTCTTCTTCTGTTCTTTCTTGTTCTTCTTTCTTCTTCTTCTACCTTTTTCTTCTATTTAAAACCCTCACTATTGGAGTTTCCGGCACTCGATTGCTCGGCATTCGATAAAGTGAGTATCGATGTCGAATTTTCGAAAGTCGAAAATTCCCGTACGTGACACGAGGATTAATCGGAGCTTGGTGTTTTTGATGCCTCGTGTATTTTGGATAAAATTTAAGTGTTTAACAGCGATTGATAGAAAATGAAAATTTTGGATTTTGGATGTCCTTTTGAGTAGCCAAGGTGGCAAGACCACCTAAAACTAGCACATTGATGCTTGTATGTGGCACTAAACTTTAAATAATGTCAAACTAGTGTCTAAATACATGTTTAGATTCTTACATGAGCTAATAAACCTTATCTATGCGAACCTAGGCAAATCGCTTGGCAGTAAGCCTCATCCAGCACCTAGACGAGGCCTAATTTGGAGCCTAGAAAGATTTTTACAATAGCGCTTAATCCTTTATTATGTTCCATAAATAGATGCACCGATTTAAATAAGTTGGCACACAAATAATACCCATATATATTGTGTATATATATATAAGCTTAATATTATTTTATTACAATCTTATATTTCAGTTAAAATTTTGGCACCATAGCATACTGTGATTAACATACATGTCACCGACCAAAGTCATTTTCTGAATCACTATGAATTCCTAAATATTAAATAAATGTGGATATTGTCAAAACTCCAAATAATTCAAATAAGAAGGCAAAAGGAAATTTTAGAACATACTTTAACGTTAATTTACTATATTTCTTTTTAATGTTCAAAACCTAAAATTCAATTCAACGTTGCTCAATCTTCTTTTCTTCTCCAAATTCACTAGTCGCTGTGATAGTCTAATCTTCGCTCCAAAATCTAAATAACATAATCCTAATAAAAGATGGATTTAGTTTCATTTTCAAATTACTGGAATCGATGGTTAGGAGCAATAAAGAGAAAGTGACAGAAGTTGCATCATGGATGAGTCCACTACTTTAAAAGCGAAATTCGACACGACTATGGTGCAATCGATGATTGTCATCCGCTCTATAAGGTTAACACGGTGATCCTTCAAACATTTGCACTCATATTTGAAGGTTTTGGAGATTTTAGAACTCCCAGGAGTTTCAACCAGTTGGAAGAAGATTTTACTATGGATGAATTTGTGGAGAGAAAAAGAGGACGAAGATGAATGTTTATTTTCTGTATGTTTTTTTTCTTTCTCAAGGTAAAGAGAAAAATTATACAAAAAAAACCTTAGTTTATTTTCTCTTTCTCCAAAATCCGTAAATGAAAACAATTGCTCATTATTATAAAATACAAAAGATCTTAAAATGAGAGGACTTTGCTTTTTATTGTAGTTATCCAACAATAACTACATGATGAATGCCAAAATATATGCATATGAGCTATATGTGATGAATACAAGTATTATAAACGCTTAACAGTGTTGACATCAATCATATTGAATTCAATGGGTCTTTATAGAACTAGTCATCAATTTATACATTAGTTTTCAGTCATTCTCAGGTTGATACCACTACACCAACTAATTCATTGTATTTAATTAACTGCATGACCCATGGGCATCAATGTTAAGGCAAATTATATTTCAACCCGATTATTTACTTAGTAGCCCCCAAAAATTAAAAAAGTCTGTAAACCAAAAAAATAACTTACTAGCCCTCTACCATTTCCAGAACTAACCTTCCCATTACGCAAAACGTGCTCGTGCCTCCTACTATCCCGCAGAAAATTATACGTTCTCGAATTCGTTCACCCAAAAAATTAAACGTTCTCGAATCAAAAAAATTAAAAGCTTTTCAAATCCCTTGGGTGTATTATCACCAATCCCCGTAATCGACAGTCTACGATTGTATTTGCAAAAAATTAAAAACTTTTCAATTTTTTTTTGAATTGCCTGCTGTGATTGCGTTAACAATGCATTCTCCTCTTCAAAATCTATCAGCTAGTAGTGAAAAATTGAATTTTTTCTTCACTAAGTTGAAACTAGGGTTTTGAAGTAGTGGTGGTTTAGACAGAAAGAAACTGATGTAAGAAGATGATGGAATGGATAAGAAAGAAAAAGTACGCAGCTTTCTAAGGGTATTTTAGTCTTTAAAATTTTATTTATTTTGGGGCTACTAAGTAATTATCTGTGTTGAAATAGAATTTACGCAATGTTAAACTTTCTACGTGACAATTTTATTACTTTTAAAATTATTTTGTCTTGGCCAAGTTATTAATTTAGTTACGATAACCATTCCTTTGAGTATGGTGTTCAGCGATGTGAGTTAGATGAGTAATATATAATATAAGACCGCTCTGTAATATAACAATCAGGATTAACTGCATATAGCTTCGCCTATGGATCGAGACTTATGAAGTTGCTTTGTTGGCGATTAAATCATTGATTGTTAGCTTGGTTCTGATGCATGATTGTTAGACTTGAGTGGTGCTTTCTTATTTACATCCTGGTGAAATCTTAATTTGTGTATGTAAATGGTTACAACTCTTTGCCCAACTATATACTTCTTTGACTTTCACTAAATTTCTCCTTTCTAGACATATAAAATGAGCTAGTTTACTTGGTATGTTTAACATTTTTCCTTATATTTTTGAATGTTGCTTGACCTTAAAATTTAAAGACATGTTAGTGCAAGTATATCAATTATAAACATTTTACTTTTCAGTTTCATCTAATAACAACAATATTATGTATTTTCAAATGGTGCTTTATCTCATGTTACATAATTGTTATATCACTACAAGGAAAACAGTGTATTCCAACGGAGCCTTCCAACGGCCTCCAACGTCCTTGACCAACGTCTTCCAACGTCCAGTGTTTTCTCGTATAATTTATTAGTTAAAAACTGCAGGACGTTGGTAGACGTTGGAAACAGCCGTTGGCGGCCGTTGAAGGACGTTGCAAAACCGCGAGCAAAACAGAAAGCCTGCTTCTCCTTCCCCCATTCGGCTGAACCCAATTCCCCCCCCAAAATTCCCAACTTTCCTCCAATTCCGCCCCCCCAAGCTGCTCCGACGATCAACGGCCCCTCCGACGACTCCAAGCCTCCCTCTCGTCCTCTCTAACTCCCTAATCTCTCAAGAAAAGGTATAAACCATAATTCCTATATTTAATTAAATTTGTTAAATTAGTGTATTAAATGTTTGTATTGCCTTATTGTATGTATAATCTAGTTTATTGAGGTATAATTTATGTTATTAACTTATGTATTGCAAGATTATATATATTTAAGTTTGTGTTAACAATAGAATAATGTGCATACAATTAGTTTTAGGTTTGTTTGGAAACGTTAGTTGTTAGTGAGCATACAATTAGTTTATGTATTTTAGAAAATTTAAAAAACGATATTTTATATTCATGAAACCCTTAGAGTGTCTTTCGGCCCCGTCTGATAAGTATTGTATATGATCGTTATGTGGATATTCGTTTTTTAACAGAACGGACATCTATATTCACCGTATACAATATTTGTTGGATTTGTCCCTGTATTAGACAAGTTACGAACACAATAACGTAATTAAATCTCGAAAAATATTTCATTTTAAATGGTTCATAAAATTTCGACAGCGCTTTCTTTATGTTCCCTGTGTACACGCAAATGTGTACTGTTCAGGGAACAAAAGCGAAGTGCTGTCGAAATTTTGTTGAATCGTTTAAATTGAAATGATTTACGCGATTTAATTACGTTATTCTATTTGTAATGGGAGGTAGGATGACCCATCGACAAAGTGTCAATTCACCAATAATATTGTTTTAATAAAATGTCAATTTTTTAAATTTATATCGTACTTTTTAATTATATACGTAGGTAAATGGACAATTATTTTACTGATCGAAGCTGGATGTACAAAAAAAGAAGGATCGAAAATGGAGGCTCAATAAGTGAACAGTTTAATAACGGTGTTTGCGTATTTATTGATTTCGCTTTTGAGTAATAACAGAAACGACGAAGAAATCCGTTGTCCATGTACTAAATGCAAAATGTTAAAGCATTTGATACCAGAAATGATTAGAGTTCATTTGCATCAATACGGTTTCGTTCCGAACTATTTGGTTTGGGATCGTCATGGAGAACCGTTAGCATCTACTCATGTACAAGCTGAGGAGGCAGTGTGTACTGAAATTGATACGACGAATCTCGTAGAACATATGGTTGAAGATGCTGCATGGTCAATGTTTCATGTTCCTCAATTAATTGATGACGATGGTAATGCTGAAGAAGAACCAAATATTGGGGCAAAAAAATATATGATTTATTAGATGCCGCAAAGAAACCCATTTGGGAAGGCTGCACAAGCGGAACCCAATTATCAGTAACTGCTAAATACATTGCAATGAGATCTAAATACAACTTCACAGAAGCTGGATTTACAGCTGTTGTACAAGCTGCGAAACGGCATATGCCTCCCAATAATTTAATGTGCGAAAATCATTATGAAGTAAAAATGATGTCAGCTTTTGATTTACCGTATCATAAAATAGATACATGTCTAAACGGTTGCATGCTGTTTTGGAAAGAAGATATCAACCTTAGAAATTGTAAAATATGTAATCAAGAAAGGTACAAATCAAGAAAGAAAAAAGGAAAGGAAGTCCCGTATAAACGTATGCATTATTTACCAATTACTCCTAGACTTCAAAGGTTATATGCATCTTCTGTAACCGCGCAACATATGAGATGGCATAGTGTTAGAACACGGGAAGAAGTTACGTTAACACACCCAGCTGATGGGGAAGCATGGAAGCATTTTGACCACAAATATCCTGATTTTGCATCCGAGAGTCGTAATGTTCGACTTGGTTTATGTACGGATGGATTTTCACCATTTTCTCAGTTTGGTTCTAAATATTCGTCATGGCCTATAATTGGCACACCTTATAATTTACCTCCATGGATGTGTATGAAAACTCCATATATGTTTCTCACAGTTGTCGTCCCTGGTCCTAATGATCCGACACAAGGAATCGATGTTTATCTACAACCTTTGATTGAAGAATTAAAAACACTGTGGTACGAAGGAGTAGAAACATACGATATTTCCAAAAAAAAACTTTCGCATGTATGCTTCTTTGATGTGGACAATCAGCGATTTTCCTGCTTATGCAATGCTTTCAGGTTGGAGTACGGCTGGTCGTCTATCTTGTCCGTACTGCATGGAAGATATACGAGCATTTTCTTTACCTCATGGAAAGAAAATTTCATGGTTTGATTGTCATCGATGTTTTCTTCATATTAATCATCCTTTTAGAAGAGATAAGAAAAACTTTACAGCTAATAGACATGAAACTTTGAGACCACCTACGGTTTGGTCAAGCGAAGATATTTATGAACTTGTAAAGGATTATCCAAAGATACATGAAACCGGAGAACAAATTGAAATTCAAGGTAAATCATCGATTCATAACTAGTGCAAACAAAGCATATTTTGGGAGTTGCCTTATTGGAAAAATCTCCTGATTCGTCATAATATTGACGTGATGCATAATGAGAAAAATGTGTTTGATAATGTTTTTAATACTATTTTGAATGTCAAGGGGAAGACGAAAGATGATTTGAAATCAAGACGTGATATCGAAGTAATATGTAATCGTCCTGAGCTTCATATAAAGCCAAATGACACAAAAAAGCCAAAAGCTTGCTATGAGCTAGACAATAATCAAGTTAAAGTACTTTTAAAATGGGTGGAAGGACTAAGATTCCCGGATGGTATATCTTCTAATATTCGTAGATGTGTCGACTATAAGAACAATAAACTTAGCGGGATGAAAAGTCATGATTGTCATGTTATGATGGAAAATTTATTACCCGTCGCTTTTAAAGAACTGTTGCCCGTAAAAGTTTGGACTGTTGTAACAGAACTTACTCTTTTTTATAAAGATATTTGTTCTACTACATTAAAAGTTGATCGTCTACGTAAACTTGAGGAAGAAATCCCGATATTGCTCTACAAAATGGAAAAAGTATTTCCTCCATGTTTTTTCAATGTTATGGAACATTTACCTATTCATCTTCCATTAGAAGCACGTCTTCGAGGGCCTGTGCAATATGGATGGATGTATCCATTTGAAAGGTATTTAAATCATCTAAAAAAAAGTGAGACAGAAAGCTCGAGTTGAAGGTTCGATTTGCAAATCATACATCGAAGAAGAAGCGTCGTTTTTTTCTCTCATTATTTTAGTGACCATGTGAACATATCATTTGAAAGTGCTACGCGTAATGATGAAGGCATTGATCAAGATGATTGTCAAACGACCTTATCAATTTTTTAAAAACAAGGTCGGCCTGTTGGTGCTTGTGTGGAAGTATGGTTGGATGATAGAGATTATCATGTTGCACACACATATGTTCTTCTCAACTGTGCTGAAGTTGCACCATTTGTTAGGTAATTTACTTATATATATATATATATATATCATCAACACGTGTGTATACACAAATATATGCACACACGTGTATCTTAATCATAATGCAACATTTGTTATTATATTGCAGTATTTACGAATCACAACATCCTAACGGCGATATCGGCAAAGAATTCGCTTCTTGGTTTTCTAAGTACGTTTTTGATACAACAAATTGTGTTGTAGACGAAGGATTGAAACATTTAGCTATGGGACCAAAAAGGATAGTGAAGACCTATCCAATATTCTTTGTCAATGGATATAAATTTAATACCAAAGAATACGGTGCCGAAAAATTAACTAACAATACTGGTGTATTTGTTAAAGGTAGTGATGATCCAAATGATCATATACATGATTTGTATGGTGTGCTAACCCAGGTTTTGTAATTGACGTATTTCACACGACCCGCGGAAGAAGTATTTTTGTTTAAATGCAACTGGTTCAGCAACGTTCCAGGTTCTGGAATCAACGTGCACCCAAAATATAATCTTATAGAAATAAAACATACTTCGCGTTATTATAAATACGATCCTTTTGTACTTGCCAAACAAGCTCTTCAAGTTTATTATGCTCCTTACCCATCTCTAAGAAGAGATAAAATAGATTGGTCGGCTGTTTTTAAAACAAAGGCAAGGTTTACATTTGATGGACGGAATATTCTCGAAGAACAAGCTTACCAAGCAGATATCAAGGAAAATAGAGGAATAATAATAACCGACGATCAAACAGATTTTGGACCTCTAAACGATGAATTAAATGCATTAATTGAAGCATTTGAGAGTACAGAGGAACAAAATATAGAGTGCGAGTCTGAATCCGAAAATGACGAGGACTGATCAACTATCTACATTTTAAGACGGTAAATTTATATTTTTTTAATTAAACATTATCCTGTTTTCATTAAAAATGAAATGGTATGCTAATATATGATATGTATCACATCTCGTTTTTACGTTACGTCATACTATATGTTTTACATATAGTCATTTTATTTTCTGTTATAATGTTTGTTTATAACATGTATTATATAGGTATGTCGTCACGTAGACGTACCGGTGGACATTCTGGGTCTCCCTCTTCCTCACAGAGAGGGCACGCTCGTCCGGACGGTGGTGATGGCGGTGGTCCATCACAGGAGCTACGGCGTCCTGTGGTGTGGCTAAAGCCAAAAGCAGATCAAAGGTAAGTATTAAATTTCAAAATTAAATTTCATTTTTGTACAATCTATTCTGAAAATATATAGTAATCATGAAATATTAATAAAAAATTCTATGTTTAAACACAGTGGTTTCTCTTTGGAGCCGACTCAAGTAGTTCTATCTATATCTCAACGGGCGTACATGAGTCGTATGACCGAATGTTGGCCTAAGTGGACATTGATTCCAGATAATGTTAAAGAGACTATTTGGCAGGATTTTTTGGTATGTCACTTTAATATATTAGGAACATGTTATATCAATTCATGTTTACGTTATATATAAAAGCTGTATAACTCTTATTTTGTCAAACGTGCAGGCGGAAGTGGATCTTCAGGACGCTGATATTTTAGTCGTATATCGCCACTGGTGCAGCAAAGTCGCAAAGAACTACCGGGAAACAGTAAACAGCTTAAAAACAGCGGGAAAGAAGCCTCAGTGGATGAGCGCAGCTGTGTGGGATGATTTTGTGACATGGTGGGGAAACGAGGAGTTTCAGGTAAATTTATCATATGTTTAATTTAAATTCTTCTACGCAAATACTAACTAGAAATGTTAAACAATTTTTGTTTTTAAATTAATTTTACAGAGGCAGTCGGAGAGGAACTCAGCCAATAGGAGCAAGAACCCTGTCACACATCGTGGTGGTTTCAAGTCATTTCAGCATCACCGAGAGGACTTGGTATATTTATTAATTACGATAATAATTTAAAGATTTTAAGTTCTAAGTTGTAGAGATAACATAAACATATATATATATATAATATATATGTATATGGACATATTTCAGGAGAGACAGCGTGGTGGTGCTTATGTGAGTTACTGGGATGTTTTCACGCATACTCATGCATTGAGTCAGGTCGACGAAGCAGACACCGTTTCATACTCCTGGGATCACGATGCCAAAGTGCAGTCCGCATATGTAAGTAACATAATGACTTAACACTTATATAAGTTAATTAAAATAATGTTATCTAAATTCAACTTATTTTGCATAACAGCAAAAGTTTCAGCAAGCACGGACTTCCATTCTCGAGGGCTCTGGGCGCGACGAGTTGACCGCCGATGAGGAGGACGCTATTTTTGAGTCTGTTATGGATCCAGCGGCACATGGCAGACGCTATGGTTTTGGGAATCAATCGGTAATAACTTTAACTTAAATTTTAAAATAATTATTCTGAACCAACTGTTGTACATTGTGATGGATTATAGTAAACAGAAATTACAGTTATTAAACACTGATAATTTAAATTTTATTTACAGGTTAAGACGGCTCAGATTGAGTATCAGAGGGTTGAAGATAAGGAGGAGATTGCACAGCTCAAAGCCCATGTCGCCGCGCTCGAGGAACGCAATATCCGCACCGAAGCCAAGACAGAGGAGCTGAACAGGCGTCTTACGGAGTTTATGGAGCAATACGACCGGTTTCCGTCTTCTGGTGGTTTTGGAGGAGAGTGATTTCAGGTATGATTTGATTTGTTTTGCTATGGACATGTATATTTGAAGAGTGTGAGGATTTGATACATTCTGATGTTTTGGATGTTGGTTTGGATGTGATTTTGACGTAGTAATTTGGTTATGGTTGGATGTTGATGTTGGATTGGACGTTTTGTTGGATGTTGGATGGTTCTTGTTGTTTTTATTGATTTGTATTGTGTATATTGATTAGTATATATGCTTATTACTTGAATTTACTATTATGATTGATTATATGTGAGATATGCTGTTGTATATGTGCTCGAAATTGAGCTTTTATGAGATATACGATGTTGGAGGTGGCTGGAAGCATGCATTGTTGGTTCTGTTTAAAAAAAACACCCAGATTTCCAACGTCCACTAACGGCTTATTCGCACATTTATTCCAACGTCTTCCATCGGAATTTCCAACGTCTTTCAACATCCAATTTGGTCAACATCTTCTACCACGTGGACAAATTGAACGTTGGAAGACGTTGGTATAAGCGCGTTGGCTCCGTTGGTGGACGTTGGTCGCCGTTGAAATGTATACCAACGGCTTTTCCAACGTCTACCAACGGTTGGCCGCCGTTGGATTCCATTATGTTTTTTGTATGCTAGCTTATAATGGCTCAAAAGGAAGAATAATTATTGGCAGTCTCTTAGGGATGTCAGTAGTATTTCAATCATCATTGACATGATAAATGAAAAGGGAAGGCAGTAATTTACTCAAGAGAAACTCAGCAGGTGTGAAATCAGATGCATAGGTATAAAGGATATTGAATAATATGGAGATTCAATGAAGTCAACTTGCCAGCCTATTTTGTTTGAAGCAAGAAAATGAACTTAGGGTAGCTCTATATTTTAGTATTTCACATATAATGTAATACATTTAATGAGTATAATGTGTTATCTTGGCTAATTTTAGGGTAAAATATATATATGTGTGTGTGTACTGATGGAATAATAGCTAATGCAGGAGAACAAATGTTAGACGGTGAAAAGATAATATAAGTATGTTAATTGCTGTGTGTTTATAATTTTTTTCAATCAATAACCAGTATGAAAATGTATTTAATACTAGTCAAGCTTGAACAGATTCAGAAAGGATATCATCTTAACGTGTTCAAATCAAAGAAATACTTATTGACAAGCCAGCTAGAGCAAGAGTTGCATCAGTTACCTTGCCAAAATTTTGATATATTTTGCTTCTATCTAAACACCTTTTAACAAATTCAAGGAACTTCATCTGTTTGGTAGAGTTAGACAGTTAGTCTAATCAACTATGTTTGAGCTACATTTTACCTTTTTTATCCATGTTGATCTATGTCGATTGCCAAGTAGGTAATTATGCATAAGCAATAATATTACGGTTGACATCATACATTAAACCTTTTCTCTTTCCTTTTCTTTAATAGAACTTTATATTAGATTGCTCAAGTAATTTCTCTGTGTCTATAATATAGGTATACATAGTTGTGCACTTTAGTCACGGACAAAGGAACATGTAGATATATTAACTAACTAACATTTTGAAAAGATACAATGTAATTAAGCGCACATATATAGATATCTCATTGTTTTATTTTCTAATAATATATATTATTTCACTAGAACACACTAACCATCAATAATAATTAGTTGTAAGACCCTACAATATATTCTTTTCATGAATGTTAACGTCAGTTACCAGGTGCTCGGAAGTGCCGTTGCCATTAGACCAATATAAGATGGTGGAACCTGCTCCAAATTTAATCCAAAATGTAGAAATGTGATTCAGCCAAGCAACAAAGCGAGTAGAGCGATTTGGAAACACTCTACGCTCTATGTGGTTGATTCCCATGATAATATTTTATTAACAAAATTAAAAGGAAAATGTAACATAAAGTAGCATGCTTTGGTGTTTAAATAGCTCTTAAATTAGAAGGAAAACATGTGTTAGAAGGAAAAATGGAAATTGTTAGGAGTTTTGTTTTCTTTTGTAATAAAAGTAACTTATGGAAGTTGATCTTCAATACACATGGTGTATTGCCGATGTTGACACCTTGAGAACTGAAAAGGACAAGTCGTTGGGATTTGATAAAATAAATAAATACAATTCCAACTAATAACGTTTAGAGTCTTATGGTGGAAAGAAACAAAATATAATACAACAGTAAGTATAATCATATCACACTACCATAACATGTCAACTATTAGATACATGTGTTGTACAACACAAGTCAAACCCAAACCATCACATAGTTAAATCCATGTCATAATACTTATTTACGTCATAAACGATATGTACAAACAAATCCCTATATTTGATATCATCGCATCTCTAAACTTCATCAACCTAGATATATAAATAAATTAGGAAAAGTAGGAGTGGGTAAACATAAGTCTGGTGAGTGAACCATACTTTACTCTACATATACTACAAAAATAATATTATAGCATTGTAACGACCCGATATTTTGGACCATTCGCATCCATTATAAGTGTATAGGTAGACACTCATGCCGGAGTTGAATTGCTCAAAATACCGCGTTGTTAATTTAAATTTGGCAAAACTGAACATATACAGTAAATAAATGAATAATCACAGATCACAGACACAGAGTAATAAGTGCAGCGGAAATAAAAGAGATAGTAGTTCATGAAGCTACTATATAAATATATGAGTTACATCAGAGTTAAAACAGATACAACGGAAGAGTAATACGATACATCAAATACAAGTCAGAATACATCACTGGAATCATCGAATATCTGAAAGCAGAATAGATGGCTGGATCTTCAAGCAAAGCTCCAACTCCAAGGTGAGTCTCGAATACTGGTACACTCAGTCTGACCCGAGCGTAAAGCAAAACACAAGACACTCGAGTCAGGATTAACATTCTTATATTAATAAATCCAACTCAAGTGAAATAGCAATTGAAATACAAGTAACTCAAAGGATGTTTGGAATAACCATCCTTTAAGGATCCGTTAAACTATCTACTAGGTAGTAATGTACGCTAAGTAGATAATGTCTATCAGTAATATAAAGATATCAAAGTAGGGTTAAGCAGGGCCCATACACCTCTTAACCTGTTTATTCCCAAAAGCATATACAAGACCGTAGTTTCCCCAAAACCGGAAGTCACCAGAGGGCAATACATATACTAAAGGTACAAATCAAAATCGTAGTGGTCGCGAATAGGATAATCAGTATGACAAGGTACATGAGGCGATACCAACTAGGATACTAGTAGTTGCCTGATCCGGACTGATGTTGGGCATAGCAGCTACTACCCCAACACCGCGAACAACACTCCCATAATCGAGGGGTGCACCCAAATCGAATCACAAAGTAATAGATATGGTATCGAAGAAGTGTGTCCGCTAGAGATGGCGATCCTCAATGGCCCGGCGCGGCTCCTGTTTTAGTCATGTCAGGGGTCATCCAAAATCGTTCTCTTTCTTCAGTCAACGCGTTCATCAAAACCATCCACTTCGTTCTGGATCAACACTCCGCGTTTAGTTATTAAAGTGGTTTCGGTTCAGATAGAGAGTATATCCATTACCGATCCCGGTCTCTTTAATAACTTTCGTAATTATTACACCGATTGGTCGTTTATATATTTCAAAACCAAATCAATTTCAATTTCAAATAGAATTCGTAAACCAGCATTTCATTTGTCTTTCAAACCATTTCCATAAATTTACATTTCAAAACTTCCAAATTACACTTCCAAAATCTTATAATTCAATTCCAATTTCTATTTAAAACAATTCAAATATTGATCCAAATTCGTATATCAGTTTCATTTCAAAATCATTTAAATTAATTTAATTTAACATTCAAATCAATTTACATTCATTTATCGATTCCATTCAATATTCGTTAAGTAAATTTGTTATTCAAAACAATTTCCATTAAATTTCCAATTCATTAAATCCATTCTTAAGTTCAACTTCATTAAATCAAAACTTACAATTTTGAATTAAATTAAATTCATCAAATCAAATTCTTTAAATTTCAAGTCTTACATTAATTCCAAAATATCACATTTTATTTCTTGTTAAAGAAATTCAATTTCACCTATTTACTTACTTAAATGATTTTCCAAACTTTATTAATAAAGAAACTCAATTTCAAGTATTACGAAGTAAAATTCACTTATTCAAAATTCAATTTAATTTGATCATTAAATCATTCAATCTTATTTAATTACTAAATAATTCAAAACTTAATTATTAAATAATTTCAAAATTTAATAATTTCAAACTTAATTATAATTTCAAACTTAATTCAATCATTTCTCAAATTAAACAACCTTCTTTCATCAATTTCTTTATTAATATTTCATTTCAGATTATTAAATATTCACGTTTTAATTTCATTAAATTCAATTTCCAACTTCGTTTCAAAACCATATTATTTATTCAAATAAAATATTCATTTTATTTTTAAATCAAATTATTGACCAATCGGGTTTTATTTAATTTCCTATCCTAGGTAAAAATTCAATTTGGGTATTTATCATTTCAACCCGATTCCAATTCAATTCAAAATCAAAACATATCAAAGGGAACTTGCAGTGTGATAACTGGGATGGTGTCAAAGTAAATAAACAAGCAATAACAGCAATCAATATCAATCCAATAATCAATTCAAATAATCCCGAAATAACCGTATTAATCCGCATTGTTATTTGTACGAATTAATATAATTATTTCTAGAATCTACACTATCATTTCATGTAGATTAAAGATTATTACATTACGGTTTTCACTTGTCATCTATTCCAATTTCATACATCATCAATTTAACAACATACATTCAGTGGTTCAAAATGTAATTAAACAAATCCTACGTGTCAATAAATTCAACAGTTAAAGGGGTCATATTATACAAATGTCATTTTAATCAAATTTAACATTTAACTAACCTACGTCAAGTTCAATTGCATATTATTTATCATTTTAACATTAACAATTTAACGTCCAATATAAACATCAACAATCAATCAATTTCAGCCAAACTGTATTATCATCACATAAATAATTAACAGATAATGGTGTCAGATGTCACAGGTGAACTGATACAGATAATAGCATATATAACAGTGTAATTAACTAACAGCAGCATATTTCAATTGTCGTTTCAATTGAAATCAAATTTAATAAATAAAAGAACATTAATCGTGAGTGATTGCTCACCTTTCGAGGCTAGAGAATACAGAAGGCGACACGGATACGCATACTGAAACGGACACACAAAATTTGAATTGCGAATCCAAGCAAAGCGGAATCAGCACGAATTCAACGATCAAAGCTGATTGGCACGAATCTGATGAGCAAAGCTGATAATAAAGAATTGACGAAATCAAATCAACTTGATATAAATGGAAAAAAAATATATATAGATATATAATTTACATTTTAACTTAATACAAAACAAAAATTTTGACACATAAAATAAAACATATATATTTATTGTATATATATAAAAACCAATAATTTTGACAAATCCAACACCAAGAAATTTTTTTTTTTTTTAAAGTAAAACATGTATAAAATACTCTGTAAACAAATGCATATCGTTTAAAAGTCTGTAATACTATAAACAAACTCTGTAGTATAAAATCTATGTCGGCAAAACTCTCCACTATAACAACATGTAAATAACCAAAACAACTTCAATAATACACCCTATACTTCCAATAGAACTTGTACTGTAAGACTACATATATTAAATTATTACCTCTATAATATATACTTACATATTACAACTCACGTAAAACTCATATAAAATATATACTATAACCCAAGTATACTACTACCTATGTAACTAATATACAAACCATATTTATAGAAAAAACGCACGCTGTATAAGAATGAGACAAGACAGTCCTACATAAGCTAATATATTATGTGCCTAGTCCTTAACGTAAATAAACAAATCTATCTTAATAAAACAGGTTACAAACCTTGTCAAACTATATATATGTAAAGTAGGATAGCTCAGAGCTACTATAATCAGATACTATTACTTACATATACTAACTGTAAGCCTATGCAGACAACTAGTATATTAAATCTAACATATATTTAGTATTGGTTTTTCTGACAGGTTTTTTTTTCTTTTAAAAAAAACAAACCTATATAACAATGAGCAGAGGAGGGCAGGCACGCCGGAGAGGAGCCAGCGGAGGTTCGCGTAAAAGAGGAGGAAGCTGTGATGAAGCAAAGGAGGGCGGAGCTGCTGTGCATGGAGAGGAGTGGGTAGGCGAGGCCGACAAGGTGGTGAAGCATGGGAGAGGCGGAAGGGTGCAGGGGAACACGGACTGCCGCGTTGGAGGACGAAGGCACGGAGCACTAGGTGGATGGGGCTTCGGTCAGAGGGGAGGGAAGTGGTTCGGTGGCCGTGGTCTCAAAGCGGAGGAGGGTCGGAAGGTGTACGGAGTGGCCGCGGGATGAGAAGCTTGGTGGTGGATGAGGAATGGCGGTGAAGGAAGGAGGACTTGCCGCTGTCGCGGGCCGTGGAGGAGGAGGGCTGCAGTGGGTTATGGCGAACTGGAGTTGGGTGGAGGCGGTTGTCGAGGCAGAGGGAGAGGCCGGTTGCATGTGGTGTGGGCGCGGGCTCGGAGGAGAGGCGGATGACATGGAGGTGGAAGGTGGTTGCTGCCATGGGTGGATGGGCGGCTTTGGCATGAGAGGCGGGCGGAAGGCGAGCACAGAAACAAAAGGCAGGGCGGAGGCTAGGGGAGAATGTGGTTGCGGGGTTATCTTGAGGCCAAGCTTGCGTTGGCTTTGGTGGGAATGAAGACATACAGTGGGAGGAGGAAAGGAATGCAATGAAAACGAAAATGGGTTTCAGAATATAAATCATATATTATATTTCTCAAAATAGAACAGATCAAAGAAGAAATGAGGTGACGAAACCAAAATAATAAATATGCCAACAGGTGAGAATATTAAAAGTTTGATATTAATATTTGTGAAGAGACGAAACGAGTTACAAAGCGAGATAACAATCAAAATTAATACCAGTGAACTTTGAAAGTCCAACACTGAATTTATAAGTGTTGATGGCTGTAGATATTATACGGTGAATAATGAACGGTCATATAAACCAAAAGCCCGAATTGCATAACTGATATGGAAATCATTCTGTAGATTTTCGCCGTCTCCCGAACTCTGAAACACACAATCGAATATGCTATGGAGATCAGCACGACGAGACGATCAAAACGGTATACAGATATCAGTGGTACGATCATCCGATAAAAATCGATATCGGTACCAGAATGCTGTTATTTTGCAGAGAATAAGAACGACGGAGCAATAGATGTCCGAATTTGGAAAAATGACGAACTGATATTTTTCTCAGAAGATGGTTTAGAATTTTTCTATGTAAAAATATTTTGGTTTCGAAACCATTTTATTTTCAACGCTTTTAACTGATTAAATTGAAGTGAATTTACGCGCGAAATAAACTTTCATATTTTCGGACGAAAATTTACCAGTTGCTATGTTTAATTAGACGTATTCCAAATATCAAATTTATATTTCAAAATTTTATCGTTTAAAATTTCATGAAATTTTCAACTAATTGCGTTATTAAAACGGTTAAAATTTACGGGTCGTTACATTCTCCCCCACTCAAAACTTTTCGTCCCCGAAAAGGAACGAGGTAGGAAAATAGAAACAACCAGAAAGAAAAACAGATTTGAAATACAAAATAACGATTAATTTAACCATATAAATTCAAATTTTAATTAATTGATATTCAATAATTGATTTAATCCATTTGATTTCACTAAAATCAATCTCAACTATTTCCAAATTCATTATCTTATTATTCAATTATCTTCAATTTACAATTTCTAAAACCATAAATTTGAATAGTCTTTTATTATAATCATATATTTTTCAGCAATTTAAATTCTTCTTTATTCCAAATTATTGTTAAATTTATTCTACCTAATATATCTAATCACCTATATTTAACCCATATAAATTAATTTAAACCATAAAAGTTTCGATTTAAATTAATTTATATTTACTAATTGCTTTTAAATTCAAGGTATTTTCATAAGTTGATCAAATTTCAATTTATTAATTCTTTCAAAACAAATTTATTTCATTATTAACTGAGTTTTACTTATTATCCTATCTAACTCTATTAACATCTTTATAATCAAAATTTAGTGTATAACATTTATTATAAACACTCAAATTTTATTTATAAATTCAATTTATCTTATATATTATCCAATTACATATTCAATTTCTGAATGATTTAGGTAAGTTGTATTAGAATGCAGTTGAACAATATACAAATAAAATTTTCCCAATTCAACTATTCAAGTTTAATTATTTATTCCAAATTTGGTTTTATTTATAATTAAAATCTTCCTTTAACAAAATTTAAGAATTAGATTTCCGATTAACTTTAAACAATTTAGAGATATATATAATGTATTTATATCAATCAAATTAAACTTTAAAATAAGATACCTATATATGTAAATCAAAATATACTGAAGAAATTTAAATCAAAATATTTTTTTTTCTTTCAAACAAAACCGTAGCAAAGCTACAGGATAGTATCTCCACTTCGAAACTCGAAAATGAACGTCGATGATGCGGCCGCCATCACCGAAATTATTTTCCAGCGACAAAGGGAAGAGCACTCATTTCAACATTTTAAAATTCTTTGAAAACGATTCCTATTTAAAAATACTTTAAATAATATTCATTAAAATTCTTTGGAAACAAATTATAGTCAAAATACCTTTGAATAATGTGCATTTTAAACCTTTAAAACCATAGTTCAAAATCATTGGAAATTAAATTCTCAAATTCTTAATTTAATTCGATTTCAAATTCTCAATCAGTTTATAAATCAAGTTTATAAAGTCATTTATTTATATTATGCAATAGTCAATGGTTTTCAAAACAATAAATGAAGATCAAATATTATTATTTCAAACAACAAATTTATTTACAATTTAATTTCAGAAAACTTATATTTATATATAATATAATCATTCAAAACTATTTTGTTTATCAAATTTGAAAACGATATTGTGTCAGTTTGCTCTGCTCAAGTGTTTTGGAAATCCTATCGATAGCGTTGATCAGACGAATCGATCGAAAACCCAAATCAACATCAACAACTCAAACAACACAATATAAAACATTTTGAATATAATTTCATAAATCCAATTCCACGCTCGACGATACAAGAATAGATTTCAAAACATGATAGAGACTCAAATTTGATGGACTCAAATCAAAGAGAATTCTGATTCAAAGACAAATTCGAAAGAAAAGATAAGATGATTCAATAATAGAATCGGGAGATGGGTAAGTTTATTTAATTCACGGGCAACCTTAACCGGGTCGTCCGTAACTTCAAGAATAAGATCGATGCTGAATTCCGAGGAAAATCAACACTCGATCTCAAGAAATAGAATTCAGGTATAGCAGGAGATAGATAGCATCGTAAACCGAGGATACAGAAATCTCCGGTGAATCGATGCCTATTATAAAGGAGTTTTACTACTTTACGAATCATTCGAAGATTGGCGAGACCGCCGATCTATTATAGATAACATTCAGAATGGAGTTATGGGGTGCTCCAGAATTGAAAGAAGATGAATAGTGAAAGACGCGAAATGAATTTTGGAACCGAGGGGAACGTTCCAAAATTCAAAGGAATTGAGTCAAAGGAAGAGATTGAAACTCGAATGAGAGTGATTCTGTAAATACATTTACCCTATATGTTAAGTTTTGCCTAGAGCTACCAAAGCTCTGATACCAACTGTAACGACCCGATATTTTGGACCATTCGCATCCATTATAAGTGTATAGGTAGACACTCATGCCGGAGTTGAATTGCTCAAAATACCGCGTTGTTAATTTAAATTTGGCAAAACTGAACATATACAGTAAATAAATGAATAATCACAGATCACAGACACAGAGTAATAAGTGCAGCGGAAATAAAAGAGATAGTAGTTCATGAAGCTACTATATAAATATATGAGTTACATCAGAGTTAAAACAGATACAACGGAAGAGTAATACGATACATCAAATACAAGTCAGAATACATCACTGGAATCATCGAATATCTGAAAGCAGAATAGATGGCTGGATCTTCAAGCAAAGCTCCAACTCCAAGGTGAGTCTCGAATACTGGTACACTCAGTCTGACCCGAGCGTAAAGCAAAACACAAGACACTCGAGTCAGGATTAACATTCTTATATTAATAAATCCAACTCAAGTGAAATAGCAATTGAAATACAAGTAACTCAAAGGATGTTTGGAATAACCATCCTTTAAGGATCCGTTAAACTATCTACTAGGTAGTAATGTACGCTAAGTAGATAATGTCTATCAGTAATATAAAGATATCAAAGTAGGGTTAAGCAGGGCCCATACACCTCTTAACCTGTTTATTCCCAAAAGCATATACAAGACCGTAGTTTCCCCAAAACCGGAAGTCACCAGAGGGCAATACATATACTAAAGGTACAAATCAAAATCGTAGTGGTCGCGAATAGGATAATCAGTATGACAAGGTACATGAGGCGATACCAACTAGGATACTAGTAGTTGCCTGATCCGGACTGATGTTGGGCATAGCAGCTACTACCCCAACACCGCGAACAACACTCCCATAATCGAGGGGTGCACCCAAATCGAATCACAAAGTAATAGATATGGTATCGAAGAAGTGTGTCCGCTAGAGATGGCGATCCTCAATGGCCCGGCGCGGCTCCTGTTTTAGTCATGTCAGGGGTCATCCAAAATCGTTCTCTTTCTTCAGTCAACGCGTTCATCAAAACCATCCACTTCGTTCTGGATCAACACTCCGCGTTTAGTTATTAAAGTGGTTTCGGTTCAGATAGAGAGTATATCCATTACCGATCCCGGTCTCTTTAATAACTTTCGTAATTATTACACCGATTGGTCGTTTATATATTTCAAAACCAAATCAATTTCAATTTCAAATAGAATTCGTAAACCAGCATTTCATTTGTCTTTCAAACCATTTCCATAAATTTACATTTCAAAACTTCCAAATTACACTTCCAAAATCTTATAATTCAATTCCAATTTCTATTTAAAACAATTCAAATATTGATCCAAATTCGTATATCAGTTTCATTTCAAAATCATTTAAATTAATTTAATTTAACATTCAAATCAATTTACATTCATTTATCGATTCTATTCAATATTCGTTAAGTAAATTTGTTATTCAAAACAATTTCCATTAAATTTCCAATTCATTAAATCCATTCTTAAGTTCAACTTCATTAAATCAAAACTTACAATTTTGAATTAAATTAAATTCATCAAATCAAATTCTTTAAATTTCAAGTCTTACATTAATTCCAAAATATCACATTTTATTTCTTGTTAAAGAAATTCAATTTCACCTATTTACTTACTTAAATGATTTTCCAAACTTTATTAATAAAGAAACTCAATTTCAAGTATTACGAAGTAAAATTCACTTATTCAAAATTCAATTTAATTTGATCATTAAATCATTCAATCTTATTTAATTACTAAATAATTCAAAACTTAATTATTAAATAATTTCAAAATTTAATAATTTCAAACTTAATTATAATTTCAAACTTAATTCAATCATTTCTCAAATTAAACAACCTTCTTTCATCAATTTCTTTATTAATATTTCATTTCAGATTATTAAATATTCACGTTTTAATTTCATTAAATTCAATTTCCAACTTCGTTTCAAAACCATATTATTTATTCAAATAAAATATTCATTTTATTTTTAAATCAAATTATTGACCAATCGGGTTTTATTTAATTTCCTATCCTAGGTAAAAATTCAATTTGGGTATTTATCATTTCAACCCGATTCCAATTCAATTCAAAATCAAAACATATCAAAGGGAACTTGCAGTGTGATAACTGGGATGGTGTCAAAGTAAATAAACAAGCAATAACAGCAATCAATATCAATCCAATAATCAATTCAAATAATCCTGAAATAACCGTATTAATCCGCATTGTTATTTGTACGAATTAATATAATTATTTCTAGAATCTACACTATCATTTCATGTAGATTAAAGATTATTACATTACGGTTTTCACTTGTCATCTATTCCAATTTCATACATCATCAATTTAACAACATACATTCAGTGGTTCAAAATGTAATTAAACAAATCCTACGTGTCAATAAATTCAACAGTTAAAGGGGTCATATTATACAAATGTCATTTTAATCAAATTTAACATTTAACTAACCTACGTCAAGTTCAATTGCATATTATTTATCATTTTAACATTAACAATTTAACGTCCAATATAAACATCAACAATCAATCCATTTCAGCCAAACTGTATTATCATCACATAAATAATTAACAGATAATGGTGTCAGATGTCACAGGTGAACTGATACAGATAATAGCATATATAACAGTGTAATTAACTAACAGCAGCATATTTCAATTGTCGTTTCAATTGAAATCAAATTTAATAAATAAAAGAACATTAATCGTGAGTGATTGCTCACCTTTCGAGGCTAGAGAATACAGAAGGCGACACGGATACGCATACTGAAACGGACACACAAAATTTGAATTTCGAATCCAAGCAAAGCGGAATCAGCACGAATTCAACGATCAAAGCTGATTGGCACGAATCTGATGAGCAAAGCTGATAATAAAGAATTGACGAAATCAAATCAACTTGATATAAATGGAAAAAAAAAATATATAGATATATAATTTACATTTTAACTTAATACAAAACAAAAATTTTGACACATAAAATAAAACATATATATTTATTGTATATATATAAAAACCAATAATTTTGACAAATCCAACACCAAGAAATTTTTTTTTTTTTTTAAAGTAAAACATGTATAAAATACTCTGTAAACAAATGCATATCGTTTAAAAGTCTGTAATACTATAAACAAACTCTGTAGTATAAAATCTATGTCGGCAAAACTCTCCACTATAACAACATGTAAATAACCAAAACAACTTCAATAATACACCCTATACTTCCAATAGAACTTGTACTGTAAGACTACATATATTAAATTATTACCTCTATAATATATACTTACATATTACAACTCACGTAAAACTCATATAAAATATATACTATAACCCAAGTATACTACTACCTATGTAACTAATATACAAACCATATTTATAGAAAAAACGCACGCTGTATAAGAATGAGACAAGACAGTCCTACATAAGCTAATATATTATGTGCCTAGTCCTTAACGTAAATAAACAAATCTATCTTAATAAAACAGGTTACAAACCTTGTCAAACTATATATATGTAAAGTAGGATAGCTCAGAGCTACTATAATCAGATACTATTACTTACATATACTAACTGTAAGCCTATGCAGACAACTAGTATATTAAATCTAACATATATTTAGTATTGGTTTTTCTGACAGGTTTTTTTTTCTTTTAAAAAAAACAAACCTATATAACAATGAGCAGAGGAGGGCAGGCACGCCGGAGAGGAGCCAGCGGAGGTTCGCGTAAAAGAGGAGGAAGCTGTGATGAAGCAAAGGAGGGCGGAGCTGCTGTGCATGGAGAGGAGTGGGTAGGCGAGGCCGACAAGGTGGTGAAGCATGGGAGAGGCGGAAGGGTGCAGGGGATCACGGACTGCCGCGTTGGAGGACGAAGGCACGGAGCACTGGGTGGATGGGGCTTCGGTCAGAGGGGAGGGAAGTGGTTCGGTGGCCGTGGTCTCAAAGCGGAGGAGGGTCGGAAGGTGTACGGAGTGGCCGCGGGATGAGAAGCTTGGTGGTGGATGAGGAATGGCGGTGAAGGAAGGAGGACTTGCCGCTGTCGCGGGCCGTGGAGGAGGAGGGCTGCAGTGGGTTATGGCGAACTGGAGTTGCGTGGAGGCGGTTGTCGAGGCAGAGGGGGAGGCCGGTTGCATGTGGTGTGGGCGCGGGCTCGGAGGAGAGGCGGATGACATGGAGGTGGAAGGTGGTTGCTGCCATGGGTGGATGGGCGGCTTTGGCATGAGAGGCGGGCGGAAGGCGAGCACAGAAACAAAAGGCAGGGCGGAGGCTAGGGGAGAATGTGGTTGCGGGGTTATCTTGAGGCCAAGCTTGCGTTGGCTTTGGTGGGAATGAAGACATACAGTGGGAGGAGGAAAGAAATGCAATGAAAACGAAAATGGGTTTCAGAATATAAATCATATATTATATTTCTCAAAATAGAACAGATCAAAGAAGAAATGAGGTGACGAAACCAAAATAATAAATATGCCAACAGGTGAGAATATTAAAAGTTTGATATTAATATTTGTGAAGAGACGAAACGAGTTACAAAGCGAGATAACAATCAAAATTAATACCAGTGAACTTTGAAAGTCCAACACTGAATTTATAAGTGTTGATGGCTGTAGATATTATACGGTGAATAATGAACGGTCATATAAACCAAAAGCCCGAATTGCATAACTGATATGGAAATCATTCTGTAGATTTTCGCCGTCTCCCGAACTCTGAAACACACAATCGAATATGCTACGGAGATCAGCACGATGAGACGATCAAAACGGTATACAGATATCAGTGGTACGATCATCCGATAAAAATCGATATCGGTACCAGAATGCTGCTATTTTGCAGAGAATAAGAACGACGGAGCAATAGATGTCCGAATTTGGAAAAATGACGAACTGATATTTTGCTCAGAAGATGGTTTAGAATTTTTCTATGTAAAAATATTTTGGTTTCGAAACCATTTTATTTTCAACGCTTTTAACTGATTAAATTGAAGTGAATTTACGCGCGAAATAAACTTTCATATTTTCGGACGAAAATTTACCAGTTGCTATGTTTAATTAGACGTATTCCAAATATCAAATTTATATTTCAAAATTTTATCGTTTAAAATTTCATGAAATTTTCAACTAATTGCGTTATTAAAACGGTTAAAATTTACGGGTCGTTACAAGCATGATATGAGTCTACCGCTCAGCCACCTCGCATCTTGTTGGTCACATCATAACCTAACTACCATATACATCTAGTCGTATCACATGACATCTATATGGACTCACTTCCCTGGACTCACCTCGTGCGCTACGGGGTCACCTGTTTCCCACTATCACGTCAATCGCATATATAGGACTCACTTCCCTGGACTAGCCCTAGACCCTATAGGGTCGCATATTGTCCTCATACACAGACTGGACTCATGCCCTGGTCCACACTAGTCCACCAAAGCACAACAAGGGAGCAGTGCAATACCTGGACCATCCACTTGTGTCACTGATCCACATCATATCTGTATCCTGGTCCACCTATTTACGCTACAGGCTCATTCACATTCACGTCACCATCATACCACAATTTTGTAATGGTCCGCCTTTCTAACTCCTAAATACGACACTTAATACATCAACGATATTCGTGTACCGATCGCTAGGCGTTCGAAAGATGGGTCATTGGAGTAAAAGAAAAGAAAAGAAAAGATAAGAAGAAAGAAACACAGAATCTCACAACGTATGAAAATTGTATATAATAGAACATAAGATAGCACATACAGTCATTCCCTAAAATGAAAATAAGAGTTACAACAGGTACTAACTTCAGCCAGGGACAGTTATAACTGTTTGTCCCAACAATGCTGATACATACTATACACACAGCGGAAATAAAATAGATAACTAGATAACGGTGAAGCCTCCTACTCCATGCTCCTCTACAATGCATCCGTAAGAACGTGGAAAACTTGGCTACTTAAAAAATATAATACCTAAAGGTTTAAAGGAAAGAAAGAAAAACTCTGGGTCAGACATGAGTCTGGTATGAGTAAACTCAAAACATATGTTTTATAAAATCCTCAAAAATAAAGGTATCTCGTAAGACCATGTCATACATAAATACAGACGAGTTTTACCTTACGATAACCAAACCATTGTTTATAGAAAATTCAGTGATATTATAATAATGTATAGAGTTAAAATAAATATATAAAATAGTTGAAATGCTTACATCTAACGTTCCAGCCTATTTGGTATACAACTAAGACAGTAAAGCATGTATTGTAAATTAGATTTCATACAATGACAAGGTAAGGGACTACTTTCCGTATAGTACATCTCTAGAGAAAATGTATCGAAGCTACAAACTTTGCACCTCTACCAACACAGAACTAGCCTACCTCTTCCTGAATAGTACCGAATATAATCATCCCTTGGTATACCGTACTAGATCCGAAGCAATCATCCAAAATTATCGATCTAGATCAGGGATGATCATACCCTAATGGTAGCGAACCACATAGCCTTGTTGCATCTCCCTTATTTTAGTCATTTTCGGGAGTAAGGCTTGAGGCAACGATTACCTCTTTCTAGCAGATCCATTTTGGAATGCTAACACTTCCTTCCAAGCAACCAATGCAATACCAACATTCATCCTACAAGTCGTTCCAGGATCGAATAAACATAAATTTTTTACTACCTTTCATTTTTGAATCGCCTTAAGGAAAAGTAGGACAACTCCATAACATACTTCACATCGTTTCAGAATATGAAACATTTTTTAGTTTTAAGTGGTTTGGATAAACCATACTTATCCGAAACCGGTGTCTCTAAACTAAAGCAATAAATTTCCACCTAACTCACTTTCGGTTCTTTTAAAAGTATGCGAATAAATATAAGAGTGTTTTTTAGGAAATCTCAAATATATATTCCTAAAAGAAAACTACGTTTCATAAAAATGAGTCCTCCTCGGGAGATCTCAAACCAAATAAAGTCATGAAGCTTTTATATACTTCTTAAGTCAAAATAGGTCAAGTTATTGATAGTGGACAACCCACTATCTGATGTATGTAATTAGTTTGCATATGGAAAATCGGACGTCATATACTTACCGCTACTTTTCGATGTCAACCCCATACTATCCCTCGATTAACAATGAAGTCGGAAAAGTTAGAGAACTACCCTTGTCTTGACGTACATTCTTAAACTCTCACTAATAGAAAATGGGCTTCCCTACCTTGAAATTAAGTATCAAGTATAAGATGAAGTATCTTCCTTATACTTAATCAATCATGACGCATTTATCGAAATTAACCCTCTTATATTTGTCACGTTTCCGTCATTATAACTTCTCTATCCCTCTCCCAGAATCGAAGTCGGGTAAATTAAGATACTAGTTTCACCTCACCTTGCCTTAGTTATAATCCTCTTATTCTAGATCTCACTGATAAAGGAAAGTCTACTCATCGGCTTTTAGTGGTAAATATAAGATGGCTTACTTTCCATAAACGTGTCAATATTTTAACACTATTTATTATATTTATTTTATGTTACTTAATGACACGGATAAAGAAATCCCTTGTTTTAAAAACAAAGACCTTAAAATCATTGAAAAATTATCTTTGAAACGTAATTCCAGATTTCGGTTTTTAAACTAGTAAGTTAAACTTTTTCAAAAAATCCTTCATTTAAAACTAAAGTTTGATTTTTTTTTAATTCCTTTATAAATGTAAACACCTTTTTAATAAATTACAAACCATTTCCTAACCTCTTTGAAAAGAGTTTTGAAAACAAGAATCAAGTTTGGAAAATCCTCTTAAACATTTAAAACTTTCTTGAAAAATGAA
Organism: Allium fistulosum; assembly: GCA_030737815.1. Classification (NCBI taxonomy): domain Eukaryota; kingdom Viridiplantae; phylum Streptophyta; class Magnoliopsida; order Asparagales; family Amaryllidaceae; genus Allium; species Allium fistulosum. The sequence goes on from CM060903.1 coordinate 427,628,045, forward strand.
GTTGCAAACTAATTTAAAGAAAACATGGGATCACAATATCGAATAAAAACCAATTCAAGTATGCTAACTATACCAAACAACATTCACAACATTTATATACACAAGCACACATATAAAACCATAAAGGCGAGAAACTCTTTTGAGTCTCTCTACAAAAAGTCCCTTGTATATCATATCATATGCGCATCAAAGTGTTCGTAGCGATGTGTCGTAGCAACATATTCGCTACGAACACTTCGACTTCATTTCTAGTCCTCTGTCTAAATCCTATGGGTCATCCGCTTTAAGCGGGAACCAAACTAAGCAATGATGATTACATACAATTTTACATATAAGCAACCAACCTAAATTATTACGAAAAAATAATAAATTTCCAATCTTGCTTTTAAGTTAGCTTTACTCACTTAAACAAACACGAACTTCACCCGATCCTACCGTGACCTTGCAACCAACACACGGACCTAGCTTACGCTTGAAAATCTAGCCTTTCAAGACCTAGTGGAGGTTAAGTGGGCTCGACCTTGGGCTAGGAGGGCTCGGCAATGGTGGAAACAATGAGGTTTTTGGTTTGTTTTTGGTAAATGAGTGTTGTAGAGAGAAATAGAAATGTTTTTAGGAACTAGTTTAAGGATTTAAAGAGAAAAGAAGCAACTTTTTTAAACTTTTCTTTTAGGAAGACGTGGAAGAGGAATAAGCGAAGAGAGTGGAGAGGAAGGGAGTTTTGGAATGGAAATAATGAAGCAAAATGGAGAGTGAAAGAGGGGCGTTTTTTTTATAGAAAATGAAAAATGCATAATTACTAAATTACCTCTGTTTAATAAAAGTAAATACCCTCCACTCAAAACTTGACAACACACTACTTCCCTCTATTGTAACATTCGTCCCCCCTTATCACTCCATGCCATCACTTTTTTCTTTTCTCCGTACTTTTGTCTTAGATTTTGTGCTTTAATTTCTTTTTAAATTATAAAAAAAAGTCCACTTCCACTTTATTAATTTAAGTATATTATAAACATGTTTTATCTAATTATTACATTACCAAAAGAATTTTTTACTTGTATATATGTGTGCGTATATACACTAGTGTGCACAACACATTCCAACAACATTTGAACGATGAGAAGTCGAAAATCCAAAAAAAGATTTTGGTCATATTTTCGATTTTTCTCCAAACAAATAATTTTTATAAACCAAATTTTAAAACAACTTTACTATCATTAGTTATTACTTAAAAGAGGTCAATTTGAGTTATAAAATCCATTATTTAATTATCTAACAATTTATTAAACATTCATACTTAAAGTAGTTAAATTATAGAATGTAACATTCTTCCCCATTAAATGAATTTCGTCTAGAAATTAACAGACAAAGAAGATAACTCAGAAAGAATATATATATATATATCATATACAATGCAACACATACAAAGAGATACATGATAAGTGAATGCACCACAAACCGTGAGTGCACTATCGACACACTAAGCAAACTACTCAACTCATAGCAACTCGAGATAAGCTCCTCTTATGTTATCCGCACTTTCCCAAGTGTAGTCTCTTGGATCTTCGCTCCATTGAACTTTAACCAACCTCATGATGTTATTGTGCAATTGTTTTACATTTTATTAACAATGCGAACGTGATGCTTTATTACGGTCAAGTTCGGTTCCACCTCCAAATCTTCCTGAACAGTTGGCTCAATAATTAGTGATGGGTTATGCACATACTTCCTTAAACGAGATATACGGAAAACATTATGTACCCTTGACAATTTTTCATGTAACTTAACTCGATGGGCAAGTGATCCAATCTTATCAAGAATCTAAAAAGGTACAACATAACGAGGTGCTAACTTTCTAGCTCTCCTAAATCGTACAACTCCTCTCATCGGAGAAATCTTCACAAAAACGAAGTCCCCAACTGAGAATTCCAAATCTATATGCTCTGATTGGCATAGCTCTTCTGTCAATCCTTAGCTTCCTTCATCTTCCTTCTAATCATAGCAACCATCTCTGTGGCTTCAAGAATCATATCGGGATCGGGCACTAATCGATCCCCAGTTTCAACCCAACAAGATGGTGACTTGCACGGCCGTCCATAAAGAGCTTTATAAGGTGTTATACTAATACTTGCCTAGTAACTGTTATTATAACAGAATTTAACTAAATGAAGATGATCCTCCCATGATCCTCCAAAATCCAAGAAATAAGATCTCAAAAGATCTTCCAAAACCTGGTTCACCCTCTCCATCTGACCATTAGTTTAAGGATGATATGATGTGCTTAAACTCAACTTCATTCTTAGAGCTGCATGTAATACTTCCCAAAACTGAATAGTAAAAATTGGACCTTAACCACTTACAATACTACTTGGAACTCCATGTAATCATACAATCTCCTTCATATAAATATCTATTAAACTTGTTGCAGTCCTAGTCGGTTTAACCGGACTAAAATGCACGCTCTTGGTTAGTCGGTCGATAATAACCCACACGCCTTCATTGCCCTTTCTTAATCTAGGAAAATAATCTATAAATCCATCGATATTTGCTCTCATTTCCAATTCAAAATCTTAAGTGGTTGTAGTAGCTTAGCAATCCTTTGATGATCACCTTTGATTTGCTGGCAGTTTACACATCTGCTAACATAAATTGAAATGTCCCTCTTCATCCCTATCCACTAGAACAGCCCCTTCATATAGCGGTACATCTTAGTAACTCCAAGGTGGATACTTAACTTGGATTTGTGGCATTCTGCTAAAACTTCTTGCCTAAGACCATCGACATCCCAAACACACATCCTTCCGTTCATCTGCAATATCCCATGGTTGTCAATCTCAAAGCTCGAAGATCGCCCTTCTTCAAATTCTTGCATGCACTCTACTAAATGACTATCTTCACTTTGCTTGCTTGCAATCCTTCGAGGAGAGTCGGAGTAACTTCCAAAAGGTCCAGAACTGCATTTCTACTTAGAGCATCGGCTACCATATTGGCTTTCCCAGGTGTATATAAAATATCCAGGTCATATGCTATAATAAATTCTAACCAACATTGATGCCTCACATTTAAATCCTTCTACATGAAAAGGTACTTCAAGGACTTCTGATCCGTGATGAGCTCAAAATTTTCACCTAATAAGTAATGCCACCACATCTATAATGCAAACACAATAGCTAATAATTCCAAGTCGTGTATTGCATAATTATGCATGACGCTTCAGCTGCCTACTAACATAAGCAATAATCTTCCTGTGTTGCATTAATACCACACCCAAACCTACACCACAAGCATCTGTATACACTACCATTCCTTCACTTCCATCCGAAACAGCTAAGATTGGAGCGTTGGTTAACCTCTTCTTTACCTCAATGAACGCTTCTTCACATTTCAAAGTCTAGATAAACTTAACATCCTTCTTTTTTAACTTTGTTAGGTGCGAGGTGATCCTAGAAAAACCTTGAATAAATCTCCTATAATATCCTGCTAAGCCTAAGAAGCTTCGGACCTCCATTGGAGTCTGCGATGTCTTCCAATCTTGAATGGCTGCAACCTTCTCCGAATCAACTGAATACCATCTCTCGACACAACATGTCCAAGGAACCGTACTTCCAATTGCCAAAAATGCACTTAGAGAATTTGGCTCTTAAAACGTGTTTCCTTAACGTTTCTAGCACAACTTCCAAATGGCGTTTGTGTTCCTCCTTAGTCCTGAAATAAATAAGAATATCATCTATAAAGACTAACAAAAATTTATTAAGCACATTTCTAAAACTCGATTTATAAGATCCGCAAAAAAGCGGTGCATTACTGTAACGACCCGACTTTCCAGACCCGGAAAATCGAACCATTTTAGTTAAGAAGAAGAGGTAGAAGAAGAAAATAGAAAAACAACATCAGAATCTAACCATCGCAGCGGAATAAAATATAATATATATCAACAGATCTTTACACAAATCAAAAACTATATCTGTTTATATAATACATCATCAGAATACATCATCAGAGTACATCAACATCCATAACATACAACTGAATACACAGCGGAAAAATAATAGCAAGTACGGGAGTACGTATCGTCATCCAGCTCGTCTCCTGAGCTCCACGGCATCATATCCTGAACCTGTTTATCTCGGTCTGACCCGAGCATCATATAAAACAATACCCGAGTCAGTCTGGAATACCAGCGTGAGAAAATCACACTCAAATTGATTATTAAAGTTTCAAAATCCTTTGAAAACAAAAGCATCTCGTAAGACCACGCCACAAATAAACATGTCGGGTTTTTACCTTACGATAGCTAAAACACTTTTTATAAAATCCTCTGATATTATAATAGTGTCTATATACAAATACTTATAAAATAGCCGAAATTGTTACATTCATTAAATTCCAGCATACTAGGTATACAAACAAAACTCGTACAAGGCACGTAGGGAGAATGGATTTCCAACGAATGACTAGGCACTGGGGTACCACCTGTCACAGTACGTGGCCTAGATCACAGTACCGAGGACCCACCCTAAGTCCCCTGCAACACAAGGCCGGAATCACCTATGGGCAATTCCGAATATGATCACCCCACGGTTGGGATCAGCAACCGCACCACTAAGCCGAAATATAAGGGACATCTAGACAGGGATGACCACACTCTCTAGTGGGCGCTACCCACGAAGCCTTGCTGCATAACCCCTGATTTTCAGCCATTCCCGGTTGATGAGGCTTGAGGCTAAACGATACCTTAGAGAACATATCCCTTAGAATGCCCATCGCCCACCTGACGATGTCACGAAAGCATTCGTCCATACAAGTCCGTCCCGGGTTCGAACGGAACCGAAGGCACTATTCCTACTACATCCATTTTGGAAATATCCTCAGGATTAGTAGCGACTAGCCCTTGCACTTCACTGCTCCATCTTCGACTCCGAACATGTTACACGAAACGTACAAACCGAATCGAAGTGGTATTCGAGTCTCCAGACCTAGAATCCCGGTATATGGAAACCCGATCCCGGTCTCTTCGAAACGATCGGCGCATTTGGCCAATATTGATAGTCGGTTATTTAACTATCAATTAACATCCACAAGCAACCATCACACAATAAATAATTTCCCACATTATTTATTTGCCCAAATATCTTTCCAAGATATATTTCCGAATTTTCAAAACTCATTTGAAACAATTTCAAACAGTTTCCGCTTACGGAATACATTTCCAAATATTTATTTCCTCTGAAACACCAAGTACAAAACACTTTTAGATTTTAAAATAATTTAAAAACACTTTATTTTAAATATATCTTATAACATTGAAATCAAACTACTTTAATACTTTATTAAAAATATATACTTTAAAATAAACCACTTTATAATATAAACTAAATTTCTCCTTTTAAAACATAATAGCAAATCACTTTTATATAATTACTACAATAATAGATTTTGAAAATCTTACTTTAAAGTTTAAACATTTAAAAAGAATAGATTTTTCCAAACATACCTACTTAGGAAATTAACATTTAGAAATAATCAATTTTCTAAAACATGCTTTTAAAAACACAATTAGAACTTTTAACTTATATTAAAAATTTCTTTGAAAACGTACTTGGCTATCCAGAGAAATGCACTTCTCATTTCCATCTTTTAAAAATAAATCAACATTTATTTTTAAACCAATTCATATTCCTTTATAAATTCCCACCTTGAATTTATATTTCAAATATCCTCTGATATTCCATTTCACTTTATAAACCCAGTTTATATCTCCAAAATCTCATTTCACTTAAATTTCAAATCCCAAAATATTTAAATCAATTTACAATTGATTTTCCAATTTACTTTGAAATAAATTTCCTTACTTAATCCATTTATTTCCAAATTCATTAACTTCCAAATTTTATTTCTCATTATGATTTAAAATCTTTAAACTGAAACACAAGTTTCAGATTTCCCAAATTCCTTCTTTCTTTTTAATTACATTTAAACATTGAATTAAAATAAATTATTTATTCTTTTAAATAATATCACATAAGTTTTCTTTAAATTCAATATTTCTCTGTTTATTCAAAATTCCTCTTTCCCATATTTATTAGAATTTTGGAAATCACTTTTATTCTTAATCAGATTTATTCTCAAATTTATTCCAAACTCTTTATAATTATTTTACTTAAAATTTACTCTTTTATTTCTTTTCAAAAATTCCATTCTAGAGATTTTGATAACTCAGCATATCCAAATCGGTCCAACCAAACCATAACATCCAATTATCCATATAAGTCATCACAGGATATCAAAATCATATCACAGAATATTTAACAAAATTAAATATTTTGAGGAATCCAGTTGGATCCCTCCAACCTGTTTCCCTGCATCCACAGATGTTAGCACAATACCAATTTCACTTCAAGGTGGAATATCGCGGTATAGGGTTTTATAAAATATCATCTTCTATTATGCGGCGCATAGGGTCTCATCCGCTATATAATGCGGGAATATCAACTACTCCAATATATACATATGCCAATATATATTGGTATATACTACTATATATATCACATCAATCAAATCAACCAATTCAATCATCCATCAATATTTAAATTTAACCAATTAAATTTAAATTATAATTTAACTGAGTGAGATTAACTCACCTTTATTATTTTTGCAATCCACTTCAATCTTGACTCGGTTTCTTCACGATTAAAGACCTTGAATACACATTGTACGATTTATTAATAACTGAAATAGATCTAATAGTCAATTACCATTGACTAATTTAATTAACTAACGCTCTCGTTTCAAACTAATTTTTTTTCTTTAATACAATATTCAACTAAAAATTTATTTTCAGAACTAAACTAAATAAGATAACTTCTTGTAAAAATTGAATAAGTTTCATCAAATAAAACTACCTTTATAATATATATATAGACTGCATTTAAAATCTTTACTAAGATTAAATTTTTTTTTCTCTGCTTACATATCTTCATATATGCATAAATTTTAAATTGATTTAAATCAAAAGAATAAATCAGCAATTACCCCATAGCTACTGGAACCCTAGCCCTCACGACTTGCCGAGCCCATCTCCAGTTGCCTCCGCGAAGACGAGTCACCACCAGTCACAATTCTCGAGCTCTAGCCGCAACCCAGTGGCGACATCGCCACCGACCCCACGAACACATGCGCGAGATCCACCTCGTGACACGCGAAGACTACTCCGGTTGCTGACAGCCTTCACATTCCATGCTCTGATGAAAGTCGAAATCGACTTCTCTCACAAATATGCCGCGACGTCCCGGCCTCAACGAGCTCGTCGAACTCGACTCGATCGACGGTAGGAAGGAAAGAGGGGAATCCTCCTCTTCGCAAGACGAAACACTTCGTCGCCGGCCCACCTGCTATGCCACTTTGAACTTCGTTCGAACAATTGAAGGAAGGGGTACGCGATTTCAATTTAAGGGAGGATGCGGCCATTTTCGAATGAGATCTGGAGTGAGGAAGGAAGGGAAGGTTTGATTTTATTTCCGAAATTGGATTTGTGAATTAAACTGAAGGGGAGAATTCGATTTGAATAGGCTTCAGCCATTTATGTTTTCTCTTCTACAAAAAATGTGAATATACGGAAAGGAAGTGTACTAAATGGAGACAGTGAGGCGTGTAAAGAAAGCTTTGCTTGGAAAATATCTAGCTATAGTAAATTGAAATGAAATGAAAAAATATTGACGGGATACAATTACGGCTGAAAGAAAATTTGGGGTTGACCGATATTATTTTATTTAAATTCGATTTGTCTCTATATAAATTTTCAACGCGTTTATATATCGTGCGCTCACACAACATCTCCAAACGCTACGAAAATTGAAATCCGATAAAAATACAATATTACGGATCCAATGGAACTGGTTTCGTCGCATTCCGAGACTGTGCCTCGGAAGACTATTTTTAAATTCAATTTCAACGATATATTTTTAAAACTTAACAAAACACTTCCAAATTCAGTTTCAACACTTTTACTATCTTCAGTACTATCAATATAATTTTTACAATCCTTTAAATTATTTTTAACAGGCTTAAAGCTCCAGATTCAATAATTTACCAATTTCGATAATTAAATTCAACAATTACTTGTCTAATCAATAATGATATTTGAAATTAAAGTTAATAATTATCTTTTGAATATTTAAAATTAATTAAATATTCTTATTTCAAATGTTCAAAATTTTCGGGTCGTCACATTCCTCCTCCCTTAAAAGAATTTCGTCCCCGAAATTACCAGTTAGGAAGAATGATCCAATACCCATTACTATTTTCCAAAACCAAAAAGTTTTAACAACACCCAAGCAATCTTTTATTAATGATACACTAATCATCTTTTAACTTCCCAAACTTATTCATAAGTTCACCCCATACCACCTACTTATCCATTCAAATTTAAATTTGAATTCAAATTTTGAATTATCAAAATTTTCCAAAATTTTTCTAACTTCCTAAATTTCCGAAAAATTTCGCCAGCGTCTCCTTTGCGCGGCTAGCTCGGTACAACTACAAAATGGCTCTACGGCCTCCCAATCTCAAAAAGAAAACAAAAACCAAGTGGCTGGATCAAAAACCAAATCAAATTTCATATAAAATTCAAATACATACCTTTTTGTCGGGCCATTAAATTTTATCTTCTAAAATCAAAAATCCCAATTTATCCATTGCTTTTATACACCTGTATATCCTACTAAGCAATAATATTCAATCACAATTCCAAAGTCATTTTATACTTTCCTTTACAAATTTCCAATATTTGTTTTACTTAAGCCCGTACGATGCACATATATCATCCGTACGCAATATCACATTCGATCGCTCACTCGATCACACAATTTCACTTCCGAACTAGTATCGTACACCCGACTTCCTAGTGCGGACTCAGATCTGGTTTCTTGATCAGAAACCGTCATTATCCTTGCATAGCCACCAACTATGATAGAGAATATCCAGAATCAATCAACAATCCATATCCAGGTTCGCCGTCGAAAATCGAGTGAAAAATCCTAATTCGGATCGATATAACTATGTTGAAATTCTGTGCTCGAATTCTGGATCAAATCGTTATGCGAATAAAATAATATACGTACATCCTACGTATAAATTCCAATTGATTATCAATTATATCAATTTCCTTTTTATTCACATTCATTTGATTGTTATTCACTTATCACACTTATCCCATTCACATCTTCAAATTTTAATCGTCATTCAATTATTCACCTAGAATAATTTTCCTCTATACCAAATTTACTTAAGAATTCACCATTCATTTCTTAAGTCCAATATAAACATTTTATATACTTCTTGGATTTGTTTTACTTCATTTTTGAAGTTTATATTTATTTTCACTTCCCCATTGAAGTTTATTTTCATTACAATTTACTTAGCCCTTACAATTTCATTTAAACTCAAATTGGCTTCCATTTTGAATATGGATTAGTTTCACTTACTATTTAATTTAAACCTCAAATAACAGTTTATTTACGAACTTTACTTTCTTTAGTTCCTTTGATTTCACTTCACCTTACATTCACATTTGAATTAGATTCCAATATCCAGTTTTAATTTCATTTGCTTAACAAATTTAAATCATTTATCGTAAATGAAAATTTTCAAAAATTTTCTTACTCCCAAAATTTATGGAAAATTTTGGCAGAGTCTCCTTTGTACGGAGGGACTTCTGCGATATCGCAGGATGCACAAATATATATATACATCGGCCTCAGGCCGGAAATCACAATATATATCAATATATGCAGTTCATATTTCCTATTTTGAATTTTTGCGTAAGCGTACCTCATTTTTAGCATTTTAAAGAAAGCAGCTATTTAATTTAGCATTAAGCGCAGTCAAAATCAGCCAAGCGGCTCCCAAAAACCTGTACTTACTCAATTCAAACGTATAAGTGCCAAATTCATGAAATTTAACAATATTCAACATATTTAACTAGCAAATTTACAAGCTTGTATAAACAATGCCAGTTAATCAATATTTATAAGTCACTTATAAGGTTCCAATATAAATTTTAATTGTTTGCAACTCAATTGTTTACATTCGATTCTTATTTAACCCAACAACTCACATTTACTACAATTGATTCCAAAATAAATTTTATTTCCTTTCTATCAATTCATAGAATTTTATTTAACCTCGTTTTACCTCAAACGATCCATTTTCTAATACAATTCGACAATATCAATGTGAATAAAGGATTACTTCAGCTTTAGAACCATTTAGGTTAAATCCAACTAAATTTACATTTAACCTATTCCATTTTAAATTTATTCACAACTTTCATTGTATTTCTTCCATATCCAAAGAGTTTGATTCCAAACCATTTTATTAAACTCAGCCACCAATATATCAAATAACCGTCACACAACTTACTTAAGTTATTTATTTGTTTGAGTAGAATTTTATTCCATTCAATATTATCTATACCCAGCTAAATTTATTTCAATCCAATTTATTTTAGCTTGCTTCCAATTAAACCTAGCCACACCCCATTTTTGGATTTTGCTAAGCAAAGATTTAATTCCACTTAATAACATTCATGACACAACTGACTTTTGATTCAATTCAATCCAAATTTAATTCAATTTCGATTTCAGTTTATATAACTTATTTCAAGTTAAATTCAAACATATTTTCTTCACTTTCATCCACTTAAGTTAAATATTAATTCCCGGATTAGAGTTCTCTAATTTCTTCTTATTAATATCAACTTCACTTTATAAGTACAATAGTTGATCCATTTATTCATTCACCAATTCTTTAGTTAACCAATGAATTTTAATTCCAAACATTAATTATTTTTAGTCCATCTTGACTACTTTTTTGCATTCACATTTTACCCTTTACTCCAGATTATACATTAAATTTTAGTCAAGTATATATTTTTCATTATTATTATTCTATAAATATTCCAAAATAAGATTCCAAAGTATACACAAATTTTCAAAATTTCAAAATCCCTTTTTGAAATCAACTATATCCAAACTCCTTTGGTAAATTTCATTATCTTTTTGAATTCTTAAATCAAACCCAGTTCGCAACAATTTCAATTTGAAACAATTCGGTAGCAATTTCTCTTTGGAAACTCGAAAATGAACACCGATGATGTCGCGATCATCATCGGAATTATTTTCCAGTGACCAAAGAGAGTTTAGTGCTTTTATCACTTTAAATCATTTCAAATATTTTTAATTTCCCAAATCTCACAAGATTTCAAATGCAACTCAAAATGTTTCTGAAATAACACCTTTATTCCTCCAAAACTTTTGAAAACCATTTTCAACTCCAAAGGAATTTAAATTTTCCCAAAATTCCAAATTTCAAATCCATCCAACCTTATTCAAACATTACTCTGGAATTTTCTTTATTTCAATTTCAAAATTATAATCACCTTTACAGTTTACACTTACAAATCTCATTTGGTTATATGAAGTTTATTTCTTAGCTGTTAGTTATGATTTCAATTTCTTATTCAATTTTACACTTAAATGATAATGATTTAATATTATCACTCCCTAAAAACCAAGCATCTATATATATCTATAATTATTTCTTTCATATACAAAAATAATTTGGGTAAAATTATTTCATTTACCCTATTTTTAAAAAAACATACTGTGTCGATTTACCTAGTTTAAGGGTTTAGAAATCCCTATCGATATTGTGGCGTCCCACACATCGACCAGAATCTATAAACACTCAACCGATAAGTCAACACAATATAAAACCAATTTTTTATATTCACTAACAAATACGCGCTCATATCTATTAATACTCTCAAAATTCCCACCAGAGCCAAGGTTATCGCTAGCCTAAGCTCTGATACCACTGTAACGACCCGACTTTCCAGACCTGGAAAATCGAACCATTTTAGTTAAGAAGAAGAGGTAGAAGAAGAAAATAGAAAAACAACATCAGAATCTAACCATCGCAGCGGAATAAAATATAATATATATCAACAGATCTTTACACAAATCAAAAACTATATCTGTTTATATAATACATCATCAGAATACATCATCAGAGTACATCAACATCCATAACATACAACTGAATACACAGCGGAAAAATAATAGCAAGTACGGGAGTACGTATCGTCATCCAGCTCGTCTCCTGAGCTCCACAGCATCATATCCTGAACCTGTTTATCTCGGTCTGACCCGAGCATCATATAAAACAATACCCGAGTCAGTCTGGAATACCAGCGTGAGAAAATCACACTCAAATTGATTATTAAAGTTTCAAAATCCTTTGAAAACAAAAGCATCTCGTAAGACCACGCCACAAATAAACATGTCGGGTTTTTACCTTACGATAGCTAAAACACTTTTTATAAAATCCTCTGATATTATAATAGTGTCTATATACAAATACTTATAAAATAGCCGAAATTGTTACATTCATTAAATTCCAGCATACTAGGTATACAAACAAAACTCGTACAAGGCACGTAGGGAGAATGGATTTCCAACGAATGACTAGGCACTGGGGTACCACCTGTCACAGTACGTGGCCTAGATCACAGTACTGAGGACCCACCCTAAGTCCCCTGCAACACAAGGCCGGAATCACCTATGGGCAATTCCGAATATGATCACCCCACGGTTGGGATAAGCAACCGCACCACTAAGCCGAAATATAAGGGACATCTAGACAGGGATGACCACACTCTCCAGTGGGCGCTACCCACGAAGCCTTGCTGCATAACCCCTGATTTTCAGTCATTCCCGGTTGATGAGGCTTGAGGCTAAATGATACCTTAGAGAACATATCCCTTAGAATGCCCATCGCCCACCTGACGATGTCACGAAAGCATTCGTCCATACAAGTCCGTCCCGGGTTCGAACGGAACCGAAGGCACTATTCCTACTACATCCATTTTGGAAATATCCTCAGGATTAGTAGCGACTAGCCCTTGCACTTCACTGCTCCATCTTCGACTCCGAACACGTTACACGAAACGTACAAACCGAATCGAAGTGGTATTCGAGTCTCCAGACCTAGAATCCCGGTATACGGAAACCCGATCCCAGTCTCTTCGAAACGATCAGCGCATTTGGCCAATATTGATAGTCGGTTATTTAACTATCAATTAACATCCACAAGCAACCATCACACAATAAATAATTTCCCACATTATTTATTTGCCCAAATATCTTTCCAAGATATATTTCCGAATTTTCAAAACTCATTTGAAACAATTTCAAACAGTTTCCGCTTACGGAATACATTTCCAAATATTTATTTCCTCTGAAACACCAAGTACAAAACACTTTTAGATTTTAAAATAATTTAAAAACACTTTATTTTAAATATATCTTATAACATTGAAATCAAACTACTTTAATACTTTATTAAAAATATATACTTTAAAATAAACCACTTTATAATATAAACTAAATTTCTCCTTTTAAAACATAATAGCAAATCACTTTTATATAATTACTACAATAATAGATTTTGAAAATCTTACTTTAAAGTTTAAACATTTAAAAAGAATAGATTTTTCCAAACATACCTACTTAGGAAATTAACATTTAGAAATAATCAATTTTCTAAAACATGCTTTTAAAACACAATTAGAACTTTTAACTTATATTAAAAATTTCTTTGAAAACGTACTTGGCTATCCAGAGAAATGCACTTCTCATTTCCATCTTTTAAAAATAAATCAACATTTATTTTTAAACCAATTCATATTCCTTTATAAATTCCCACCTTGAATTTATATTTCAAATATCCTCTGATATTCCATTTCACTTTATAAACCCAGTTTATATCTCCAAAATCTCATTTCTCTTAAATTTCTAATCCCAAAATATTTAAATCAATTTACAATTGATTTTCCAATTTACTTTGAAATAAATTTCCTTACTTAATCCATTTATTTCCAAATTCATTAACTTCCAAATTTTATTTCTCATTATGATTTAAAATCTTTAAACTGAAACACAAGTTTCAGATTTCCCAAATTCCTTCTTTCTTTTTAATTACATTTAAACATTGAATTAAAATAAATTATTTATTCTTTTAAATAATATCACATAAGTTTTCTTTAAATTCAATATTTCTCTGTTTATTCAAAATTCCTCTTTCCCATATTTATTAGAATTTTGGAAATCACTTTTATTCTTAATCAGATTTATTCTCAAATTTATTCCAAACTCTTTATAATTATTTTACTTAAAAATTTACTCTTTTATTTCTTTTCAAAAATTCCATTCTAGAGATTTTGATAACTCAGCATATCCAAATCGGTCCAACCAAACCATAACATCCAATTATCCATATAAGTCATCACAGGATATCAAAATCATATCACAGAATATTTAACAAAATTAAATATTTTGAGGAATCCAGTTGGATCCCTCCAACCTGTTTCCCTGCATCCACAGATGTTAGCACAATACCAATTTCACTTCAAGGTGGAATATCGCGGTATAGGGTTTTATAAAATATCATCCGCTATTATGCGGCGCATAGGGTCTCATCCGCTATATAATGCGGGAATATCAACTACTCCAATATATACATATGCCAATATATATTGGTATATACTACTATATATATCACATCAATCAAATCAACCAATTCAATCATCCATCAATATTTAAATTTAACCAATTAAATTTAAATTATAATTTAACTGAGTGAGATTAACTCACCTTTATTATTTTTGCAATCCACTTCAATCTTGACTCGGTTTCTTCACGATTAAAGACCTTGAATACACATTGTACGATTTATTAATAACTGAAATAGATCTAACAGTCAATTACCATTGACTAATTTAATTAACTAACGCTCTCGTTTCAAACTAATTTTTTTTCTTTAATACAATATTCAACTAAAAATTTATTTTCAGAACTAAACTAAATAAGATAACCTCTTGTAAAAATTGAATAAGTTTCATCAAATAAAACTACCTTTATAATATATATATAGACTGCATTTAAAATCTTTACTAAGATTAAATTTTTTTTTCTCTGCTTACATATCTTCATATATGCATAAATTTTAAATTGATTTAAATCAAAAGAATAAATCAGCAATTACCCCATAGCTACTGGAACCCTAGCCCTCACGACTTGCCGAGCCCATCTCCAGTTGCCTCCGCGAAGACGAGTCACCACCAGTCACAATTCGCGAGCTCTAGCCGCAACCCAGTGGCGACATCGCCACCGACCCCACGAACACATGCGCGAGATCCACCTCGTGACACGCGAAGACTACTCCGGTTGCCGACAGCCTTCACATTCCATGCTCTGGTGAAAGTCGAAATCGACTTCTCTCACAAATATGCCGCGACGTCCCGGCCTCAACGAGCTCGTCGAACTCGACTCGATCGACGGTAGGAAGGAAAGAGGGGAATCCTCCTCTTCGCAAGACGAAACACTTCGTCGCCGGCCCACCTGCTATGCCACTTTGAACTTCGTTCGAACAATTGAAGGAAGGGGTACGCGATTTCAATTTAAGGGAGGATGCGGCCATTTTCGAATGAGATCTGGAGTGAGGAAGGAAGGGAAGGTTTGATTTTATTTCCGAAATTGGATTTGTGAATTAAACTGAAGGGGAGAATTCGATTTGAATAGGCTTCAGCCATTTATGTTTTCTCTTCTACAAAAAATGTGAATATACGGAAAGGAAGTGTACTAAATGGAGACAGTGAGGCGTGTAAAGAAAGCTTTGCTTGGAAAATATCTAGCTATAGTAAATTGAAATGAAATGAAAAAATATTGACGGGATACAATTACGGCTGAAAGAAAATTTGGGGTTGACCGATATTATTTTATTTAAATTCGATTTGTCTCTATATAAATTTTCAATGCGTTTATATATCGTGCGCTCACACAACATCTCCAAACGCTACGAAAATTGAAATCCGATAAAAATACAATATTACGGATCCAATGGAACTGGTTTCGTCGCATTCCGAGACTGTGCCTCGGAAGACTATTTTTAAATTCAATTTCAACGATATATTTTTAAAACTTAACAAAACACTTCCAAATTCAGTTTCAACACTTTTACTATCTTCAGTACTATCAATATAATTTTTACAATCCTTTAAATTATTTTTAACAGGCTTAAAGCTCCAGATTCAATAATTTACCAATTTCGATAATTAAATTCAACAATTACTTGTCTAATCAATAATGATATTTGAAATTAAAGTTAATAATTATCTTTTGAATGTTTAAAATTAATTAAATATTCTTATTTCAAATGTTCAAAATTTTCGGGTCGTCACGATTACTTAGCCCAAAAGGCATAACCAACCACTCATAGAAACAATCCGGTCCTCTGAATGTTGTTAGGGGTATATTATCCTCCGCTATTCTTAATTGGTGAAATCATGTGGCAAGATCCATTTGTGAGAATACACGAGCACCGTGTAGTTTGTCGAACATGTCATCTATATGGGGTAAGGGATAATTGCTCTGAACCTTCTATTGTTTAGCTCACGGTAATCAACACAAAATCTTATGGAACCATCCGACTTTGCAACAAAAACTATAGCAGCTCCCCAACTTGAGCAACTTGATCTAATCAGTCCTTTTCTCAACAAATCATCGGTCTGATTCCTTAACTCCTCCTTCTCTCTTGGAGCCATCTTATGGATATGATGTATAATAGGTTTCCAACCGGAAATCAAGTCAATATGAAACTTAATCTCCCAATGTGGAGGTTGACTATTAAATTCTTCAAAAACATCTAGGAAATCCTTACCAAGTAATACTAACCCTAACTCTTTTTAGGGCGAACCTAGTGCATAAAGGAAACTACTCATTAACTAGTCCGGCTCATCACACGACACTTTCAAAAACTTCCTAGGCTTAGTTTCTAAAACTATCGACCTCCCAACACAATCCAAGACAACATCATTCTTTGACAGCTAATCAATACTGAGTAAAACATCAAACCCATTGAAATCTAGAACAAACAAGTCACATGAAAAGTGGTGGGTAAGGTAAGTAATTTGTATATCTTCATAAATCATGCATAGATTAGGTGCACCACTTATAGGGTTATACACAATAATAGGGGTTTCTACAATTCTTGGGGAAAGTTGCAATCTATCTACCAATTCTTTAGAAATAAAACAATGGGAAGCCCTAGTATCAAACAATACTCAAACTAAAATGCCATTGACACATAAAGTACCTTCAAGAACTCCTTTTCCTTTCACGTCCTTTGAAGTTGATGGTTCCTCCTTGATAGCATAAACTTTGACCTGCTCTCCTTTTTTCATTAGTGGACAATCCTTCACCATATGCTTTGGTTGGTGGCAATTAAAATAGAGTGTTTTTTGTACCATTGAAGAAATATGACCTATCTACTGCTTCTGAACTCCGGAATTCTTATAGAATCTTGCGATATAGCCTTTCTGCTTATAAACATTGCAAATGTAATCCTTGTTATGGTCTTCATGTACCCCTCCTCCTGGTTTTCCTCCCCACTGTTTCTTCCCTTGCTGATTAAACTTCCTCTTGTTCGGGTTGTTGCTACTATTGTTGCTTGGTGCTGTTGTCAGTTTCTTCTTCTCAAGAACTTCATAATGCAAAGCCATATCTACAAGGTCTACAAAACATCCTTTTAGGTGGACAGTCATCTTCTCATTAAATCCTTCTCTCATCCCAACTACAAACATCTCATTCTTCTTAAGAGGGATATCAATAAGTACGGGACCAAATAGCAATAATTCATTGAACTTAGTTTCAACTCAGCCACCATCATTTCCCCTTACTTAAGATTTAGAAAACTTCTATAATGATGGTTCTTCCTTGCTGTGGGCATATATTAATCTTCAAATACCTCCTTAAATCTTGCCTAATAAAAGTAATCCTCTGGGACATTCGCTGTAACTGAATCCCACAATGCTAAAGCTCCTTGTTGCAATTGCCAAGATACCACGCTTCTGACCATCAAAAATACCAAGCCCCTTGAAGATCTTTTCACAAGAACAAAGCCAAGCCTGGATTTTGGTAATAGACTCCATGCCTTTGTACGACTTCCCTCCTAAATTGGTATACTCTTTACACAAGGCTGCAAAGTTAACACAGGGCTACACATGTCCGCCTCTTCAACTGCTTCTGCCCGTCCAACATTTGGAGCCCGACTATTGGTGGTCGTAGTACTGCCGGCTCCACTTTCGTTCCTTCTTCTATTACTCATCTCTTACTTCCTGGATAAAGTAAGATAACTTTAGAATACATAGACAAGATTATCTTAGTGAAAGGTACTAAATCAAATATATCAAAGCTGATCAAAATAACTTGAATATTACACACACACTCATGCATGCGCGCGCGCGCACACACACACACACACACATATATATATATATATATATAAAGATTACAAATACGCACCCTCATAGACTAAACTCATTCTAGGGTATTACCAACCCTATCTCTAATATGTTAGCCCTAACCAAGACCTAGGTGTTCACTCAACATAAGTTCTGATACCACATGTAATGATCCGCCTTTCTTATTTCTAAAGACAACACTTAATACATCCACGATATTCATGAGCCAATCATTCAGGCATCCAAAAGGCTGGTCATAGGGGTAAAAGAAAAGAGAAGATAAGATGAAAGAAACGCAGAATCTCACAACTTTCATCGAAATCATATATAACATAAGATAGTACATACAATCACTTCCCAAAAAAAACATCAAAGTTACAACAGGTACTAACTTTAGCCAGGGACAGTTATAACTGCCTGCCCCCACAATGCTAATACGTACTATACACATAGTGGAAATAAAATAGCTAACTAGATAACGGTGAAGCCTCCTACTCCATGCTTCTCCAAAATGCATCTGTAAGAACCTGGACTACTCAGCTACTCAAATATTAGAGTACTTAAGAGTTTAAGGGAAAGAAAGAAGAACTTTGAGTCAAACATAGGTCTGGTATGAGTAAACTCAAAACATATGCTTTGTTATATTTGTAACATCCTTCAAAAATAAAGGCATCTTGTAAGACCACGCCGCACATAAACACGGACGGGTTCTTAATTTACGATAACCAAACCCTTTTTAATAGAAAATCCAGTGACATTATAATAATGTCTAGAGTTAAAATAAATATATAACATAGCTGGATGCTTGCATCTCATGTTCCAGCATATTTGGTATATCACGAAGTCTGTAAAGCACCTATTGGAAATTGGATTTCGTACAATGACAAGGTAAAGGACTACTTTCCATACAGTACACCTATAGAGAAAATGTATTGAGGTTGCAAACCTTGCATTTCTACTAATACAGAACCGGTCTACTCCTTCCTGGATAGTACCAAATATAATCATCCTTCGGCTGCGATCAACAACCGTACTAGGTCCGAAGCATTTATCTAAAATTATCGATCTAGATCAGCGATGATCATCCCTTAAAGGTAGCGAACAATATAGCCTTGCTACATCTCTCCTGTTTTAGTCATTTCCGTAGTGATGCTTGAGGCAAAGATTACCTCTTTCTAGTAGACCCATCTTAGAATGCTAACACTGCCTTCCAAGTAACAAATGCAATGACAGCATTCATCCATACAAGTTGTTCTGAGATCGAACAAAGACACAAAATTTACTACCTGCCATTTTGGAATTACCCTCAGGATAAGTAGTACAACTCCATAGCATACTTCACGATGATTCAAAACATGAAGCGTTAGTTAGTTCAAAGTGGTTTTGGTAAACCATACTTATCCAAAACCGATGTCTCCAAACTAAAGTGATAAATTTCCAGCTAAATCACTTTCGATTCTTTTAAAAGTGCAAAAATAAATATAAGAGTCTTTTTTGGGAAATCTCGAATATATATTCTTAAAAGTGAACTACGTTTCATAAAAATAAGCCATCCCCGGGTGATCTCAAATCGGATGAAATCACGAAGCTTTATATACTTCTCAATTCAAAATAGGTCAAGTTGTCGATAGTGGACAACCAACTATCTGGTCTTAGTAATTAGTTTGCATATGGAAAATCCAACACCGTATACTTATCACCATTTTTCAATTTAAATCTCGAACTATCCCTCGATTCATAATGAAGTCAAACAAGTTAGAGAACTACCCTTGTCTCGACGTACATTCTTAAACTTTCACAGATAGAAAATGAGCTTTCCTACCTTAAAATTTAGTGTTAAGTATAAGATAAAGTATCTTCCCTATAATTAATTAATCATGACCCATTTATCGAAATTAACCCTCTTATACTTATCCTGACATTTCGATTTCTCTATCCCTTGCCTTGAATCGAAGTTAGGTAAGTTAGGGTGCTGGTTACACCCTGCCTTTCCTACAATACTTTGATTCTAGATCTCATAGATAAAGGAAAGTCTACACATCGGCTTCTAGTGTAAATATAAGATGATTTACTTTCTATAAACGTGTCAACATTTTAACACTATTTATCATATTTGTTTTATGTTACTTAATGGCATAGATAAAGAAATCCCTTGTTTTTAAAAACAAAGACCTTAAAAATTATTGGAAAATTATCTTTGCAACTTAATTCTAGATTCTGGTTTCAAGCTAGTAGGTTAAACTTTTTCCAAAAATCCTTTATTTAAAAAATTTTGATTTTTTAAAAAGATAACATTTTCCTTTATAAACATAAACACCTATTTAATAAATTCCAAACCACTTCCTAACCTCTCTGTAAAGAATTTTGAAAACAAGAATCGAGTTTGGAAACTTTAAAACATTTAAAACTTCCTTGGAAAAATGAAGTAGTAAACTAAGTTAAAGAAAACATGGGATCTTGATGTTGAATAAAAACCAACTCAAGTATGTTAACTATAACAAGCAACATTCACAACATTTATATACACAAGCACACATATAATACCACAAAGTTGAAGAACTCTTTTGATTCCCTCTACACAGAGTCCCCCATGTAATTCATTTCATATGCACTTCAAAGTGTGTCTAGCGACCTATTTGCTACGAACACTTTGACTTCATTTCCAGTCCCCTATCTAAATCCTATGTGTCATTCGCTTTCAAGCGAGAAACAAACCAAGCAATAATGACTATATACAATTATGCACATAAACAACTACTCTAAATTATCACAACAAAATAATAAATTTCCAAACTTGCTTTTAAGTGAGCTTTACTCTCTTAAACAAACACAAACTTCACCTAATCCTACCGTGACCTTACAACCAACACACAAACCTAGCTTTCGCTTGAAAATATAGCTTTTCAAGACCTAAGTGGCCAAGTGGGCTCGACCTTTTGCTAAGAGGGCTCGGCCATGGTGAAAATAATAGTGGTTTGGGTTTTTTTTGGTGAATGAGTGAAGTAGAGAGGATTAGAAATAGTTTTAAGAATTAGTTTAAGGATTTAAAGAGAAAAGAAGTAACTTTAAAAAAATTCTTTAGAAAGCCATGGAAGAGGAAAAAGTGAACAGAGTGGAGAGAAGGAAGTTTTGAAATGAAAATAATGAAGTAAAGTTGAAATTGAAAGAGAGGTGTTGTTACTAAATTACTCCTGCTTAATAAAAGTAAATACCCTCCACTCAAAACTTGACACTACTTCCCTCTCTTACAACATGCGTCCCCCTTGTCACTCCATGCCATCACTTCTTTCTTTTTTATATATTTATATCCTAGATTTTGTGCTTCAATTTCTTTTTAAATTATAAAAGAAAAGTCCACTTCGACTTTATTAACTTAAGTATATTTCAAACATGTTTTTATCTAATTATTCCATTAACAAAAGCATTTGTTACTTGTATATACGTGTACATATATACATTAGTGCGCACAACACATTTCGATAGCTTTTGAATGATGAAAAGTCGAAAATCCCAAAAATGATTTTCGGTCACTTTTCGATTTTTCTCCGAACCAATTATTTTTGTAAACCAAATTTTAAAACAACTTTACTATCATTAGTTATTACTTGAAAGAGGTCTTTTTGAGTTATAAAATCCATTACTTAATTATCTTAATATATATTAAATATTC
This sequence comes from Allium fistulosum, assembly GCA_030737815.1. Lineage (NCBI taxonomy): Eukaryota > Viridiplantae > Streptophyta > Magnoliopsida > Asparagales > Amaryllidaceae > Allium > Allium fistulosum. Next base: position 427,650,073 of record CM060903.1, read on the forward strand.
ATACCTAAAGTGATTAAATTATGGATCGTTACAATTTTCCTATCACAAACAACGATCAGCTATTACATCATACACTTGAATTCATCATCAATTGCATAATCAGTAGCATCCAAACACCTTAAAAACAGAAGGAATAAGACTTGAACCGGTAAACGTTATTTTACATAGGCCCATATGGATCCAGGTTCAACCTGACCTTGAAAATAGGCCACTGTAAACCGGTTGACATAATCGATGGATCGATGTGCATAATTTTTCTAGAAATCGTCAGGCCGTGTATTTGAATTTTCAATCATGGCATCTCACCTCCAGCTAATTTTGTTCTGCTTCAGTCACCTGAGAATGTCCCAAGCACCTAACCCTTTGTTTCTAGGTCTGGTTTTACACTTTATTTCATCAAATTAGTGTATATTCATTAAATTACAAGAATTTAGTGAAAACCGAATTTCTATTTACTAGTTATATAAAATTCCCTCCTAAATTCTATTGAACTTCTTATTGCAATTACATAGTTCCTCCAAGAGAATTTTTACAATGTTTTGTTGTATGGTTATAGCCTTACAAGCCACCGTAAGTATATGTTGCAAATTATTTATTTTAGCTGGATGTATATTGATTATGATATAGTGTTATGTAAAGGCTAATATAATGATTATGAGTATGGTTGGAGGAAAAGGGTCAATGCTGAAAAGAACATCCATCGGGAAAAAAAGACAAAAGTGGAAGGTAACGAGGTTGCGAATTGTAGAAACCTAGTACTATTTTTTGCTTAATAGTTAGTATTTTTATAAACTTCATAACTTTGAGATCATGTCTCTCACATACACACACAAAGGGTGAGGATCGGCAACACCTCATCCCTCTCCCCTCGATTTTACCTCAAGTTCCAATTTAAAGAATAATACTTTCTATAGTATAGTGGGAAGAGAGAGAAAGTATTATTATTTAAATTGGAACTTATGGTGGAAATCAAAGGGATTAGAGGTATAGCTGATCCTTGCCCATATATATATATATATAATTAGTTCCTTTATTCAAATGAAAAGATACAAATGTTAAATACACACCCCAACACAGTCCAATTCAGCCTATAAAGAAAATAGGCCATATATACAACACAACAAAACGTACGAAGGATAATATCTCCGTAGTAACATAAACAAAAAAACATATCCATAGGCATCCTATCAACTCAGATATTAGGGTTCTGCTCGTAATGTCAACGCAGTGAAACCAAAAAAGGGGATTTCACCCTTCATCCAGCATCATTTAAATCAATACCCCATTTTTGCAGGATCTATTCATTATGAGATGTTTGGGTGGTCTTCTTCCTTGATTTTATCATCATGTAAGATATATTAGTTAGTATGAGTTTGGCTTTTGCAATCTTATTCATATATCGACTCTCAAATATAGGCTTATTTCTCTCATCCCAAATATGGTAGATTGAGGTTACAAGGAAGTAGGAAGAAAGTTGGCTAATCTGATCTTTATACTAGAACCCTTGTCTGATCATCCAACCTCATCTTCGACATCAAGTGCGGTATTATTATTTATAATATTCAATTTTAGCCTTATTAGTACCTATATGTATCTCGAGTAGCTACAGTTGAAGAACAAATGGTGTATACTTTCTATATCCTTATTGCATATGACACGGATGTCATTACAGTCTACTCCACATTCCTTTAATCGATCTGTTGTATTGATTTTGCCTGGTAGGACCCTATAAGCACAACATGACATTTTTCTACTGTTAATAGGATCCCATATAACAGGACACCAGAATAGCTCATTATAATGTTGTCTGCTGTGTTGCCATGTCATGTTGAATGAAAACTGGGTCTCACCACACCATTGCCAATAGTCTGAAGTACCATGAGAATCAATTTGCACTTGTGATATAAAATGAGATGCTTCTCTGGTTTCAAAGAATTTAGTGGTATTCCACCGATTATTTAGGATAATACTAGAAATTAATGTTGTTTTATTTGTTGATAGGAAGAACCTATCCCAGCCTATGATATCCACCAATGACTTATGATTAAGCCAAGGTTTGGTCCATAAAAAAGTAGAACCACCATCAATACTTATCATTTTAATGCATTTAAGACTATCTGCTTTATATTTCAACATGCTTTTCATGGTACTTGAAATATTATTGTTTAGTTGTAATTTCTAGAAATCACTTATCTTACAATATTTGTTCTACATCCATATGGACCACATAGTTTCCTTTGTAATAAATTGCCAAATAAGCTTCAGACTTGCTAATGTTCTCAACTCTATAAAACTTTTAATGCCAATGCCTCCCTTAAGCTTAGGCCTACAAAGTTTACTTTATTATATTTTATGTTATCTTCCTGCCCAGAAAAAATTAGTACACATATCATCTAATTTAATAATAGTAGCAGTAGGCATATGGTAGACCAGTAACCAGTAGAGAACCATGGGTGTAATGACAGTATGAATAAGTGCTACATCCTTGCCATAGAGAGCATATTGCTATCCCAGCTATCAATTTTTCCCATAACATTCTAAAATAATGATTTGCACTCTATATAGTGTAAGTAATCAGAGAAGATAGGAACATCCAAATATTTTACAGGAGGTGATGCTTCCTGTAGTTCCTATAGTTGAAGAATCTCTAGCAGTTGCTCCTTATTTGTACAACTTGTGCTAAAATAGACTTTAGTCTTAGCTTGTTTTAAAGCCAGGCCTACCACCCTATTTAGACAATCTATAATTTATTTTAGAGTTGTAGCACTTCTAACATCTACATTTGCAAAAATTATAACATCATCAACGTAAAATGAATGAGAAATAATAGGCTAAGTAGTGTTAATTGGTATGATTAATCTCCTCCTAATAGCCGCTTCAAGTTGCAGGGACAAGTATTCCATTGCTATGCAAAAGAGGTAAGGGGACAATGGGTCCCCTTGTCTGATTCCTCTGTTGGAAGTAATCAGCCCTTGTGGAACTCCATTGATGAGAACAAAGAATATTGGTGTTGTGATAAATACTTTTGCAAGCTTTATTATCTGCACAGGGAAATTCATTTGTTGTAGCATGTGGCAGATGAATCCTTTGTTTAGCATGTCATAGGCTTTTTGGAGATTCACCTTTATACAAAACTTTTAATTCCTCTTTTTTTTAAATTCCTGATGTTTTCATGTGCTAGTAAAATGTTATCTGCAATATTTCATCCAGATATGAAAGCATACTGAGCTTCAAAAATTAGAAAGGGAAGAAAACCTTTTATCTTATTACAAAATACGTTTGACATTATTTTGTAGAGTACATTGCAACAGGATATCGGTCTAAAATGTGATAGATCATAAGGCTTTTCTGTCTTTGGTACAAGAGTAATAAAAGTATGGTTCAAGCCTTGCGGTATATCAACACGAGTGTAAACATAATTTACTGCGTATATAAGCATCATGTATTTCCTTTTTAGACACAGTTTTGATCAGGTATGCTTTACCATATTCATTAATCATTTTCCTGCATTGGATGTTAGGGAAGTTCCCTTCCTGATCTCCATTGAATTTCAATGTAATAATGCATAGCCTTTTCTTGGACCAGGTTAGTGTCATAAATGAATTCACCATTTGCAGCTAATAAGCCCTTGATATTGTTTTAGTGCCTCCTCTTATTCATCCTGGCAGGAAAAAAAATTGAGTTAGTATTTCCTTCATGTAACCAAGTTATTTTAGACTTTTTTAGCTTTAATAAATTTCCTATGCATTCTGTGCTTTAAATTAGTGCATGATGTGATCATATCATCATATATGTAAACATCCTCTGGATTGTTATCCACCTCCAAAAGTTTCCTTTGGAAGGTTGTTTGTAGTGCTACCAAAGCTTCATTGTCTTTGGGTCTTGATTTGTTCCAGTCTTTTAATTTTTTTTTGGTTCTTCTAATTTTAATCATGATTTGTTGTATTGGGGTGCCTCATGCCAAATTTGATATAGGGATACTACTTGGTCTCCATACCTAGCCATAAGATGTCGTCCATTGTTATATCTGAAAGGTGTCCCTTTTCTAATCATTGTATATGTGAAGTTTTATAATGATTGGGATGTGATCACTTAAAGGTGACGTGATGGCAGTAGCCAATAAGGTTGGGAATTGTTATAGAAGTTGGTTGTTCATTAGAACTTTGTCAATATGAATTGTTATCCCCTTAATCCTCCATGTGAAGTTATATCCATGGATGTTAACTTCAATAAAGCAATTTTGAAGTAGAAAATTTGTAAATCCTCTGAGATGAGAGAAAGGGACTGGCAGTCCCCCTTTCTTATCCAACATCATTAAAGTCCCCTCCAAGCAACCAAGCCTTATCTATAACACATACCACATGTGATAGCTCATGCCATAGTTGTTCCCTATCTGAAGACAAATTGTTTGCATATCCAATAGTTAGAAACATAGAGTAACCATCTAGATTAGTAACTAAACTTGTAATATGTTGAGAACTAGATTGAATTAGTTGAAAATTTCAAGTGGTTATGTCCTAGAGTAAAAGAATTCTCCCTTTAGACCCATGATCATTATTGTGTAGAAAACCCAAATTATTACTAAATTTAGCAACAAATTGAGATATTTTGTTTATGGATAGTATACTCTCTAGTAGACCAATAATGCTTGGTCTATGTGGCATTAGGATGGATATAATTTGACTCATTTTAGGGTCAGAATTTATCCCCCTGACATTCTAGAGAATAAGAATCATTTACCATTTTTTTCGAGCCCTAGTAACTCTTTTAAGGGGCTTTACATGTTCATGAGTGTTATCTGTTGTTCGTTGTTCCTTTACTGATGATGATTCTGCCACTTCTTGTACATACTATGGATTGGGCGAGACATATGATTTAAATTGTAGGTCTGATTTGTGGTACTTCCCTTCCTCTTTGATTTTTGTGCAATATTATCAATGAAATCAGTGTCATTAACAAATTCTTCTTGTGCAGAGCAGAATTCCTCATGTTCAGGTTGATGATCATCGTTATCTTCTTCTTTAGATGAGCTAAGTACTTGAAACTTATTGTTGGTGGTAAAATTTGTTTGAACTTTTTTTTACCTTTATTGTTTGTACACTTCTCTTCTTGATTAGTTGCTTTTCGACTATTTGAATTCCTTTGCTCAGTAGATTTTGTTGAATTTCTCTGTTCTGACATTCTTTGTTGACCAACTTGTGGCCATTCAGAAGTGCTAGTGTTCATGGGTGGTTCTGGATTGCGCACATGTTCCTATTATGGTTTGGATGGTTGTGTGGGTTATGGGTTGTGTTGACCATTTGAGGAGAAAGTTGGTGTATTTGTAGTGGTAGTTAATTGTGAATGCAAACCCCATTGTGTATATTGTCTTTTTGGTCTGTTCATATTGCACTTTACTGTTTGGTGACCAAACACTTATAATGTGCACACATATATTGTTTAAACTCATAATCAACTTTGATTGTACGGTTATCTCCCTATGTGGTCTTCGCATTGATAGTTTGTGGGTAATTTGTTTTAGCATTAACATTTACTAAAATTCTTGCATAATTTGTTTGTTTCCTCTCTACGGTGATGGTGTCCATTCGAAAGGGAACTCCAATTACACCTGCAATTCGACTTAATGCTTCCCGATCCCAATGTTCCAGTTTGAGATTGGAGAATTTGATCTGAATAGGCATTTTAGATAGAGATTTTGAATAGTTTGATGGCGACGTATCAGGACTCGATGTATATGGATCGGTCTCCAAAATTTGTTGTAAATCTGTACAACTTTTAAAGTGAATTAGGAAATTACCCGAATGTGATTCTAATTCACACGGTTCCTTTGTTCCAAGTCTTTCATATATAATTGTTGAATTGATTGTAACTTGTTTTGTAACCATAAACCAAACAAAATAGTAAATTGTTCCATTTTTGTTTTGACCTTTGAAGAATTTCATCATGAAGTAGAGCAAATTCATTGGTGTTGCCTTTTTGGTTTGAAGTATTGTAGTTTGGTTGTAATTTTTTTGTTTTCTTTTTTTAAAAACTCCGCTCCGAAGAGTAGAGCCCCATCCCAGCTAGTCCAACCAGAGCCAGGAATGGGATTTTTTGTTTTCTTTGTTGCTGCTTCTTTATATGTTGATTTTGTAGTAGTTTTCGGTGATGTTGATGCACTTTTACCATTAGAATTGCTCTTCTCAATGAAATGCCTGAATCGCCAAGATGTGTAACCGCTTTCTCCTTTTTTATTTATAATTATTTATTTCCCATACATACACACACACACACACACATATATATATATATATATATATATATATGTGTGTGTGTGTGTCAGTGTGTGTATATACGTATGAATGCATGCATGTATAATTTTAAAAATAATAGGCAACAAAGCAGAAAGAGAAGAAGTAAGTGATGGAACAAAAGAAGAAGAAAAGGGGTAAATAATATGGTACAGGCTATGTGGGCAGTTAGAAATGACCTAAAGAAGTTGAGATACAAGGATGTGGAGGACCCGATTTACTATTTGCATGTCAACGACATTATCACTTTGGCTTTGAAATCTGACCCGGGTTATGCAATCATTGTTTTTTTTAGTGTTTTACACTTTGAAATAAATTTTTACTCACACGTACACATGGTTTTTCCAATGTTAATGAAAGAAAAAGCATCCAATGATTATGGGCATCTAAAAGAAGACTCTTTTATTCTTAGCTATGAGACAATACTTTTCCTATTGAGTTAATGAAAGGAAAAGCAACCACTGATTATGGTTGTCTCATACATTAATTTTCCCATGGTGCCTTTTGCTCTTAGGCTAATCCATGCATTAGATTCTTACAGTAAGTGTTGTCAGATAGAGTTAACGGTATGCCCTTGGGGTAATTAATTAATTTGTTACATATATCTAACTTAACAACCAATCTTGTTCATAATAAAGGTGTTTGATTTCTATAGCATACTTTGTTATATTGTGATATAGTTAATTAAATAATTAATTTAAAGTATATTAATAGAAATTCCTCAAACGATCTATTATGTGATAATAATTACAATTTGTTGTAATCATGAGAAATTTATCGCGTTAAAACGATGTATTATTTTAAATATTCATAATCAAGATGTTTCAAAAAAGAATATCGATTGATATATTAAGACTAGAGTACGTAATGCTCTCCAAATATTGGGCAATTTACTACTCATGGCCCCTAAGGAAACCAAGAGTTTATGTACTGATAATTATTGGATAACATGGAATAACCCACTCGAATGTTTCCATTGGTTAATATAACTAAAGTCAAACAGAGGATCTCGAAGTAAAGGTGTTACACAATTTCCTCGACTTTAGAATATAGTAGAACTTCAACATGGATAGTCCACTTTGATTATAGTTAAATCATAGCGTGGGGATCCTTCGAGCGACTATAATTGGGCCTGATTTGAAAGCATTGGAAATGAAACACTATTCAATAGAGAATTCATCTTCTCAGTTATAAGGGATTAGTATCACGATCAATTGTAGTCAACTCGAAGTCAAAGTCTCTAGCTAGAGCAGTACTGTTACAAATAATGTTATTATTGAACCAAAGAACTTATGCTTGGACTAACCGAGTTGAATATAGCCAATATTGGAGTTTTGACCAAAACCAAATTCCATAAATCCTAAAGTGATATAGTTTTGATAAAGTGAATTAGTGTAAAATTACTACCAGCCACCACTTATAATAGTAAAATAAGATTTTATCAAAAAGGTGTGCAAGTAATAAATTCATCCAAAATGTTGCGCCACTAACGAAGGTGACATGTGAATGTTAATATTCGATTGTTCAATATTAATTGCTACCTAAATTTAAACTTTTGAGTTGCACAACTGTAATGATGACTCCTGCTGAAAACCACCCAATTTTATTAGTTTAATCATTGTAAATTAGTTAAACTAATTAATATTTATTAAATATTAATTATTAAATTTTATTTGATTTGTTTGAATACCATTAGCATTTAATAAGTGCATATATAAAAGTTATATATATATGTATCAATGTACGATATCGACAGAATATTTAAATTGGATTTAAATAGACTATTTGCTAAGTAGTTTTGGGAAAAATTTTAGGCCTATGTTACCTCTTTTATATCTACCATGCATGGCCGAGAGGAGGATTTGATGAGGTTTAATGAGGAATTATATATAGGAGGTTTTGAAGAAGGGAATTAAAAGGTTTCAATGTTCCTTTTAAAACAAAATTTTCTTTCATTCATTCATTGTTTTCTATGGACGGTTCATTTTCTTCTGCTCTTCTCTCCGTCTCCTATCATTATCAAAAATACGTGGCATCCCAACCATCAAAAATGTTCCCAAAGAAAAATCTAATCAAATCAGATTAAATAAATACAAAGGTGGTTGTTATCTCTTGATTCTTGTAAAATTCAATAGTTGATTCAGTTTAATTTAGGAGCTTTGTTTATAGTTCAAGATGCAATTTTTCGGCTACATCTTTAGGTGACATTCAAAACTTATTTATCATATATTAATCATGTTTATATGGTTTAGATTCTATACATGCTACATATCATCTGTTAATATGTTCAACTTGCAATTTAATTTAGCCCTATTTGTACTAAACTCAATTAATTATATGATCATTATGCTGATATATTTTAGATGTTTCATCTCTTTTGATTATCTGTTTATATTATTTGCATAGTTTAGATCTGAATCGTTTACAAGGAATTTATATATGTTTAAGTAGCTTGATCTAATTTGTTGTTGTTTTCAAAATCAAATGAAAAACAATTTTGATTGAAAACTTTTTTAAATTAAGTATATATACATATACGTTACATAGTTATTTAAACAATTATGATTCCTAGAAAAATTGATTAACTTTTAGTTAATTTTGATTGTAAACAATTGTTGAATGAAAACAATTTTGATTATTTAAAATTCACCTTTAAATTGAATACATGTGTTACATGGTTATTGATTTGAATATAATTTGTTTGGTTGTTATTTACATAAATGTAAAAGTTATTTTAATTTGAAAATCTATAAGTGGGCTTTTATGTAAAATTATAAACCATTTGATTTCTTTCTGTGTTGAAAGTTGGATTTAAATCTATTAGCTTTAAATTTCATATATATATATATAATTCAATTTTAAACCCATCTTTAATTATACATACGTACGTACATACATACATACATACATACATACATACATATATATATATATATGTATGTATGTATGTGTATGTGTGTGTATAAATCAAAACTGTGGATAACAGAGGCATATAAAATAGACAAATGAGTCTATTGTGGTATAAATCTCAGCACCAATATATGGTCACATTAGCCATGTACATTCTTATGTTGCACTTTCACATTTTACACTGGAGTATATTTCTATGTCAAGCATAGATTTGGTTATTTATGTCATTTAATAAATCAATCAATTTAAGTAATGAGAGAGAAATGAAATGTTTCTCTCTATAAATAAAATAGATTCTTCCCTCAATTAATTGAATAAGTTTAAAAGAGAGAAACGTAAAATTACCTTCTATAAGTTAACTTTATCAATTGGCTGTCACACACACATGCATACAAGAGTATATATAATATGATCCATTTTATATAAATGTCATGTTGATTAAAACTTAAATAAAATTAAGACTTCTTTTTCGACTAAAATAAATAAAATAAGATTGGATCTAATATCATCTTTAGACTTCATAAGCCTAATAGATCCAATATACGATTTTTTGTTGAAATCTACATATTTCGCCCGCTTGTGACTGGCTCGATCCCTTTGACATCGGAGCCTAATGGTCTGTGCGATCTAAATTGGCAATGTTATGACTAAATGATTAAAGCCTAGCCATAATTAGGGTGTCAAAATAGGTAGTGTCAAAGGCTAGGTTTAGGTAACAAGTACTCTGCCCTACTTGGCTGTTGGCCTAACCCAAACGATGAAGTAAGCCAAAAGGTTATCCTCAGTATAAAGTTTGTATTAATTTTGGGTCTTGGGCTAGTTTTCAAATTTTGTTTGAAAACTTAAAATTATATTTAAAATTTAAATAGTAAGTTTAAAATATAAAAGGGAATTTTATAAAAGTTAAAGAACGCATTCACATTTTTCGAAATTGTTTTGAGAAATTAAGCAACTAATTTTGAATTTTGGAAATTAAAATTTAATTAATATGATTAATGAAATTAAATGAAATAATAATTAAAATTTAATTAATACATACAAATTGATATATGCATATAACCATAATTGTTGTAGTTATATATTTATCTGAATTTTTTATGACAAATTAGACTAAAATTCAAAATTAATTAAAATATTTGATTAAATTGTTTAATTAAATAAAATTTATTACATAAAATTAATCAAAAGTTAATTAATGAAAATGTATACATATAATGATATATACACAAAGTATAAATATTATGGTTTATTAACTATCTTAAATAGTTAAAGATAGGCAATATAAAAATTTAGAAATGTTATATAAAATAAAATAAATTAATTAAATATGATTTAATTAGTAAAAAATAAAATTAATTAAATAAGATTTAATTAATAAGATACATTTATATATATTATATAAGTAAAAGAAATTATAAAAGTTATATATAAGTTAATACTTATATAACTATATACGTATAAAATTAAGTGGAACTGGAATGAAATCTAAATAAGATTTAAAGAATAAGTACATATAGTATAGTACGTATACAATAATTTTATATGTTTCTAACACTTAAATCATGAGTGTATTTCATAAGAAATATATTATTTTTTGAATCGATATCACTCATTATACACATATTAAAGATTATGTATTTCTTAATATAAGTTGTCCTCTACATTTATATATTAATAGATTAACTGCATACTCTTTAGTTTTTAATAATCCTCAAGCTAGAGATGCTATGTGTAGTGTTATTAATATATTGATTAGACGGGTAAGATACATGCATGTATTTGTTGATATTTTTCAAGGTACGTGTATTATGCTTAGGCCGTTGTAGAATGGTCGATACGAGTGATCTTTTGATTTGTTGAAATTCCTCAAGGTTGATATGAGATTAGGACAAAGACAGGGGATTAGGAGTTGTATATAATACAACCGATGAAGTGTTATCCATCGCTTATGGCCTTATGATTTGTTGATGTTTCTCAAGTTCGAAATCTCAGAACAAACGAGTTCTAATTTCTGCTAGAGAAATTGGAAGATTTCTATGATTTTCTTAGCATTTTGAGAAACATAAAGATCTATTTGGAGCCTTATTAGAAATATGAAATGGTAACATTTAACCTTTTTAATATTATAAGAATGTTTGCTATACAAGTCGAAATAATCTACTTCAATAAATTTATGCACTTAATATAATTGATAAAATCTTTATCCGTTAAATTAAACAATTGAAATTAAGACTGAAATAGAAATATAACATATACTTATGAATAATAAAAGAATTCATGCCCTATGCAAGTGTTGAATTAACATAACTAATAATAACATCTGTGCCTTGGTTATGTAAGTATTTATTTTCTCAAGACTATATATTATCTTCAATAAGTTTCGAACTCTAAAGCAATAAAAGAAAATGAATGTTTGATCCATATTAGATCAGATACAAAATTTGTAGTGAACATTCTCGATTCCTACTGTACAAAACTTCAATGAAATTAGTTCATTGGAAATAAACGAATAACTATAATGCAAAATCTTATATTCAATACAACTGATTACGATAAGAATCTCCTTGAATGCTTCAACCATTTTGGAAAGGAAAACAAATGTACGAGAGTGGAGTAGGCATAGTTAGGATGAAGGGAGTGAATGGTCACCTCTGCTTCATCAAGAGATATTGAAAACAAGAATAGTATAAAATTCTAAAGGATACTTAATAGGGAATCAGAAATGCGATGCTCATTCCAAATGTGTTTTAGCGTAGAAAATTATTTTATATTAAAGGTATTTCTTCAAAGATAATTGATTTAAAACTCATAATTGTAAACTAGTTATAATGAATGAAATAAAATCCCGTGGTAAGTGATCGAATGGAGTGTTATCCAGCATTTTAGTCCGGCTATATTCTCACTGATTGGACAAGTTAGATTCGACTGTCACCAAGGCCAGTTAATCTAGGGTGATGACTGTGGGGTCCAGAAGTTGAGTGCAGATGATAATATGAAGTCAAGATTGAATGGAATTAAGAGATGTGCAAGGCAAGATGTTTGAAGTATGGAATATGGCTCAACATATAAGAGGGATCGGCAAAAATAAACCTCCAAGATAGGATCGATATGTTTCAGGAAGTTAATGCAGTTCAATAGAAAACAATTAATATCTCAAGGTCCACAAGTCTAATGCATATGAAATTTTGTGAGCAAGATGCGGGGACCTTAGGGAGCTTATCCTAGAGATCACATCTCAAAATGATGGAGTCAGAGGGATCGGCCTTCTTACCTCAGTAGGGATCAGCTAAAATCAGGAAGCAATTCATGTTGAAAAAAGATCAAGCAATAACTCAAGTTCTACTAATCCAGTTGTCATGAAAATTGGAGGCTAAGCATATTTCAACATGGGAAAGCTACCACAGGGATCGCACCCCCAAATTCCTCCAAGGCAGGGATCGGTACCGATCCATATTCTTTGGGAATTGGCTCATGTGATCCCTTTTGTAGGTCTATATGGTTTTGAAGGTCCTTCTGCCGAATTTTCAAGGAGATATTTGGCTATTTTCGTCTATAAATACAAGCTTGGTTGTTCATTTTTAGGACTTTATACTATAATTTCTTTGTACTCTATTGTAACTAAGGGTTTTCATTTGATCCCTATTGTACTTAGTTTACTAAGTGATTGATAAAATAATCCATTCAAAGTGGACGTTGGAAAACAATGTCGAACCACTATAAATCATTGTGTTTGTGTTATTGCTTCAATTTACCGCTATTTCTTCATTATTATCCTCTGCTTTCATTTTATATTCTTCATTTATTTCTCTTTAAAATTTCTATTGGGTGCTTGTGCTAATTTTTGATGCAAACATTTTGGTGCTTTTACTGAAAATTTTGATTCCCAGCTTATTAAGATCCATTTGTTGCTACTGGATTGCACAAATCTCCCGAAGGAGATCCATAGTTATCTTCAAGAAGCTTGCTTGTTCTATTCAGATTTGCAAAAGTCTAAGAAAAGCTTTCAACAATAGTTAGGAACACCATATCTACTTCTCAGAACGCAGAAGGAAATGAGAATGCTAGCATCCAGCAAGGAGGCTCGAGCAGATGTGAATCCCAATCCCATTGACGCCTAGAATCCAGTTGATTCCATTACAAGAGCAAGATTCCAGAATCTAATGAGAGAGCCAGTGGATAGCCATCAACAATAGAATCAGCATATTCAACCCAATATTGATCTAATGAATCAACTCAGTCAACAACAGCATGGGAAAAGGAGGGACCCTACCCTTACTCTGCATCAGAGAGTTCTAGTTCGTCAAAAGGGTATGACAGACACAAGAATCGTAGAATTAACGGATATCACGCAGAAACTTTAAGGCATCAACAAGCAAACCTGCCTGGTCATCCAAGACCGATCGGTGCCAATCCCTCCATAGGGATCGGTACCGATCCCTCCTCCAGAGGAGGAAACTTACCTGTCCATGATGGGATCCAAGCTGGAGCTACTGCAACTGATTTGGATGATGGAGTTTAGTTGAATGTTGACCAATTGCTTCCTCGAAATGACGACGAAGTAAATTTATGTAATCTACATCGAGAGGATGTTGAACTAAGTAGTCATGGAACGGCCCGTATACATCGACCGGTCCATTCAGGTGACGTGGAACATGACCACCGCTTGGCACCAACTTTCCAAATGCCGGTTTTGTGGGCTATGGTTAGACAGTTAGTGAAAGAGAGCCAAGGCTTGACCAATGATGACTGGGGAATCTCGAGAAGCCATACCCCATTCACTGACAATGTCCTACATGCAGAGTATCAAAGGAGGTTCAATATGTCGTCGATGCTTGCCTTCGAGGGAAAAACCGACCTAAGGTAGCACATCATGAGATATGAATGGCTGATTGATTCTGCACGAGCACATGATGCAACCAATTGTAGATGTTCTCCTATAACTCTCTCTGGAATAGCAACGATATGATTTACGAGATTAACCTCATGGTCATCTCTAAATTTGATCTTTTAGCAATAAGGTTTGTGGAACAGTTCTGTGTGCATGCAACTTGCATCCAAATATGTAATGTCCCTATCCAGTGTGATCCAGGCTCCGGGAGAATCGTTGAAAGATTCCATACAACTATCACAGAAATCAATAATACGAATGACCATGCCATATTGATGGTCGTAACGAGAGGGATTGATCCAAAATCTGATTTTGGCGTTTGTTTAGCTGGCAAGCCACCCACAACATTGGAACGTTTCTATGCAAAGGCGGCTCAGTATCTGAGGAAAGAGGAAGCCAGATCTTCTAGGAAGAAGGATGTTGAGGGATCAAGTGGAGAGGGAGTACAAAGTAATATTGCTGTGAAGCAGTTTGGTGATAGTTCTGGAAAAGTTCAAGTGAATGTCTAGAAAAAACTGAATCAGCAAAAGAAAGGCGGAGATAGGATTCGAGAACTAAAGATGGATTCTGGAAGAGGAAAGAATAGGATTTAGATGTACGATACCTACACGCCACTGAATACATCTCTAGAGAATGTCTATTTATCTACCAGCAATACCATGCAGTATAGGACCACGCCTCCAAAAGAATCCACGGAGAAGCAGAAACAAACCAAAAGTACTGTCGGTTTCACGAATGTTATAGTCATAAAACTAATGAGTGTAGGTATCTCCAGGATATTGTTATGAACTGGTTCGAGAAAGAAAGTTATAATAGTTCGTAAAAGCCCCGCAGGATGGCGGGTAGGGGACATCCGACCCTAACTGAGGACAAGCACCGCATAGGGCTGAGGAGCCTGCACGGACTAGTGGAAGGTTAATAATCAATACAATAGTCAAAGGAATATATCCAGCTGATAAGAGTTGGCATGAGATGGAGCACTACGCTAGCGCAATCAAGCATATGAATTTTGAATGATATTCGAGTATAGAAGATAGAGCTCTAGAAAAATAGCAACGAACAATAACATATGATATTGTATTTAGAAACATGGAAGCAGCCAAGGTGGAGGCTCCGACAATTGACCCAATGGTCATTTCAGCCATGATCGACCCAACTTTAGTGAGAAGGATATTGGTTGATTACGGAAGTTCTGCAGATATAATTTTCAAAAAATCTTATGATCAGATGAGGATGGAAGCTAAGGACTTGAAACTGTCTAAAGTTTGCAGTTATGGCTTTAATGATGCTGCAACCTATGTTGTTGGTTATGTTGAATTGCCCATGGAGTTGGGAGAAGGTGACCGTAGGAGGGTGTGGATTTTTCCATTCATTGTACTAGATGTTGACTCTCTATACAACGCTTTTCTAGACCGACCGCCCCTAGCTGAGTTTGGGGCAACTCTTGCCCTATGATATTTGACTTTGAAGTTCCCGATAGATTATGGTGTTGGACTTGTTCATGGCGATCAGGCGATCGTACGTGCCTGTTATGTAGCTGAATTGAGGGATGCTCAACGAAAGGAGAAAGGTAAGAGTGCTGACAAGTCTTCCCGCATCTAAGTCACCGAAGATTGACGGCCAACGCCTAAGCCTTTGCTCGGGCGCTACAGTCGGTTCTATAGAGACATAGATCCGAGAGATGATGAGGACGAACAGAAAGAGACCAAGGCTGGTGGACATGCATTGGTTACTCGGATTTGAATAAGGCATGCTCGAAAGTTAGTTTTACCCTTCCAAGGATCGATCAGCTGGTAGACTCAGCCGCAGGACACAAATTGCTATCTTTTATGGATGCGTAATTAGGATATAACCAAATCCCGATGCACATTCCCGATCAAGAGCACACCAACTTCATTACCGATATTGGATTATATTGTTATGTGGTAATTCCGTTTGGACTGAAGAATGCAGGAGCGACTTACCAACGCCTAGTCAACCAAATGTTTAAAGATCATATCGGAAAAATGATGGAGGTATATGTGGATGATATGCACGTGAAGTCACGACTGTCTTGCGACCACATTAAAGACTTGGCAAAAATGTTCGATATCCTTCGATACTACAAAATGAAGATTAATCCTCTAAAGTGGTCTTTTGGCATTGCATTAGGAAAGTTCTTGGGTTTCATCATTAATGCCTGCAGAATCGAAGTTAATCCCGAGAAGATCCAAGCTATTCGCAATATCCAAGCGCCAAAGACTACCAAACAAGTACAAATCCTGAATGGGAAGGATGCTGCCCTAAGCCGATTTATTTCCAGAGCTACCGATAAATGCATTCCCTTCTTTGACTTGATTAGAAGAGGAAAAAGGAATTTTGAATGGACACAAGATTGTAAAGGCACATTCCAAGCTTTGGTGAATCACTTAGAGAGACCTCCTATCTTGTTAAAGCTTGTAGATCATGAAGATTTGTATATCTACTTAGTCGTGTCGGTACATGCTATAAGTACCGCACTACTTCGCGAAGAAAATTGAATCCAGAGACTAGTCCATTATGTTAGCAATCATTTAACAGGAGCTAAAAGGAACTATCTAAAGATAGAGAAACTGGTATATTGCTTATTGATTGCTTTGCAAAAGTTATGCCCTACTTTCAGGCACATTCTATTAATGTTTACACCGACTAGCCGTTATGATAGCTCATGCAGCGACCTGAGATGTTTGGAAGGTTACTCAAGTGGAACATTGAACTGAGCCAATTCGACATCACTTATCTTCCTCGGAGGGCTATCTAAGTTCAAGCGCTGGTGGAACTTATAACAGAATTTATTGCATAGGATGATTTCCCAAACAGCAATAAAACCCCTACCATATGGTGGAAGTTATATACGGATCGAGCATCCAATGATCATTGTTTGGGAGCTATAATTGTGCTTGTAACTCTCGAAGATTGGTCAATTTGCTATGCTTTAAAGCTTGATTTCCCTGCAACAAACAATGAAGCTGAGTATGAAGCTCTGATTGCTGGACTTAAACTCGCCAGAGAACCGAGGATAAAATCTTTGGAAATCTTTTGTGACACACAATTGGTATTATACTAAGTCAATGGAGATTATCAAGCTAAAGGGGCAATGACTTGCTTCATACCTTACGCAAGCCCAAGAGCTATTGACTGACTCTAAGTACTATGATATTACGCACATTCCTCGGGATCAAAACAAAGAGGCTGATTCATTGGCAAAGTTTGCTAGCATCGGGATGCACAACAAATGAGCTTGGTTCCAATCGAAGTATTAAACGCTTTGAGCATAAAACTGACGGAAATTGATTGGGTACTAGAGTCAGAGCTTGAGAAGGAGTCATGGATGACTCCGATTAAAGACTATTTACTACAGGGAGTTCTTCCCAAACGAAGGATTGAAAAATGGCAAGTCCTTCGTAAAGCTTTATGTTATATCATGCAGGAAGGAATTATGTATAGAAAAGGTTTTTCCATCCCCCTACTCCAGTGCATCGCTCATGATGAAATAAAACATACCTTGAAGGAAGTTTATAAAGGGGAATGTGGCGATCACACAGAGGGGAAAACCATAGCAAAGAAAATACTCTGTTACGGGTATTATTGGCCTACAGTTAATCGAGATGCTGCTGATTATGTAAGGCGATGCGATAAGTGTCAAATGTATGCAAAAGTTCCGAGAGCTCCACCAACTGAAATCATACAAATGGTCGGTCCATGGTTGTTTGCCATATGGGCATAGATATTATCGGTTTCTTACCGATCTCTAAAAGTGATGTGAAGTACACCATCGTTGCAGTTGATTACTTCACCAAATAGGCCGAAGCAGAACCATTAGCTACGATCACAACAAAGTAAGTAATCAACTTCATTGTTCGAAACATCATCTATCGTTTTGGTCTTCCATGAACTATTATAACAGATAATGGGACTCAATTCGATAATGTTGAATTCAAAGACTTCTGCCATTGGCATCATACTAAAAAGAGATTTGCAACAGTCGCTCACCCTTAAGCCAATGGACAAGTTGAAGCTGTGAACAAAATCATAAAGTCCATTCTAAAGAAACGTTTGGAAAAGGCTAGAGGCAAGTGGGTAGATGAACTCCCGACAGCACTATAGGCTTATAGGACCACCCACAAGCCCGCGACTGACCATACTCCATTCGCCCTTGCATACGGTTCTGAAGCCATTATTCCTGTTAAGCTCGAAGTTCCTTCTCATCAAGTGACCTAGTACGATCCCAGAATGAATAAAGATCTCCTCTTGGAATCTCTAGACTTTGTAGATGAGAAGCGCGAAGAAGCTGATTTGAGGGCAGTTGCGCACCGACATCAAGTCGCGCAGTACTATAACATTAAAGTCCGACCTAAAACCTTTGAAATCGGCGATCTCGTCTTAAAACGGGTTTTTCCTGCCCCATTGCATATGAATCCTACTTGGGAAGGACTGTATGTCATTGAACAGAGGCTTGGAGAGGGAACTCTCAAGCTAGCGACTGTTGATGGCACCATCCTCCTAAGGGCATGGAAAAGAAAGCATTTACGATGCTATTTCACTTAATTTATTTCTTTTTCGTTCGGTTGTATTTAATTTTAGGTTTTGTTATAGCGTTTGATTTTCCATATATGTAATAAGACAGATTATGTCATTTCTTTTTACTTTTCAAATAAAGTTTGAAACTTCCATCATATATGTGATTGTTGTGGCATTACATATTAGTTACGATACCGGACTAACTAGTATCGACATGTCCAAGCAGGTTCCCAGAGTTTGGAGCTAGCCAATTATGTTAGTCTCGATTTAACTAAACAAAATGAACATGGTCCGACCGTTCATTTGATGATTCTCGTTCACAACCTGATGGATGGAGTACATAACGATGAATGGATGTGACTCGACTATCCGATAAACAAACTAATCCCACCGAGCGATGGGACAGACAAGAATTAAAAGCAATGGTGATGCGACCGATCGCTCACTAAGTAAAACCTTGGACTTTGTGGTAAATTAATCAATTAAGGAAAGTACGATCCGACTATTTTTCGAAATAATTCTGAGTCCTCAGAGTGTTGACTAGAGTATGAACATAAGTCAGGAGCGATTCGACCACCCACTAACTAACTCTTATCTCTGAAGTGGGGATATGAGTATAAAGAAGTAGATGAGTGCGGTTCGACCACTCACTATCCCATAAATTTCGGCCTGAAACTGACAGGAGGAGTATAAACTTGCTAGGATGGAGTTCGACCATCCACCGTCTAACCCCGTTAACCCCGTTAACCCAAGACTGGGGGCAGGAGTATAATCATTCAAACCGTTGAATTCGACAATGTAACATTAAGGCTTGAGTTCCGTGTTTGGTACGACTCAAGACCATGACCACATGGAGGCCTTGGGGTTAGAATTAACGGATTATCATCCAACAACGAGTAATGAATTACAAGTACATCGAATGGAAAGTAATAGCTTGACCACTTAAATAAAAATTCACACAAGAGTTCGACAGAAAATAAAGAAATTTTATTTACATAATAAACTTTAAAAATTATGATGCAAGTTTATTCAGAAACGGGGGCTCCTGCATAATCATGGCCAACAAAAGAGGAAACGGCTATACAAGTTATACACAAACTAAGCTAGAGTGATGAATATTTTTTCTTCCCTTTCTCCTTTCTGGATTTTTTAGGAGTGCCACTACTAGAAATTCCACCTGTCCTTTTCCTTGATCCTTGCCACCCTTGGCAGGAGAGCTTTAAGAGGTTGGAGGGAGTTCTTGGGGAACTGACTCGCCAGGTGGGATGACTTGTAATGGAACGAGATTTGGCTTGTCAACGTCTGCATCGACAGGTTCGACCTTAGCTTTTTTCTTTAGCAACACCTCTTTCTCAATGCGTTCTTTTAAGCTAAGCTCATCGATATGTTCGATCGCACCAGTAATTACAACAACATCTGATTCATCAGGCAGCGGCGGGTCATTAGCTTTTTCATCATCAAGCGCTTTGATAATTTGAGCGTCGGGCCCTGGAATGTCGATGGCCATTGAAATTTCAGTAGATGTCGATTGGTGCTCTACGGCGGCACCGCTTCCTGGTGTTTGGTAGGGACCCGGAAGACCTACAGGTTCACAAAGACAAGAAAATAAGCTCACGACTATTAGGCATGAAGAACGAAATCTCTCGAAAAGTGAGGAATAAGGCAGGATACCTGCATCAGGCTGACTCACAGTTGTCACCAGAATGCTTCCTCTAGAATAGGAGTCGGCACCTTAGATTGATAACTGGACCTGCCCGGATCGTAGCTCAAATCCTGTCTCGGACCAAGAGAAACTGACGCTCCAACTGCGTGAGAAGAGGAAGGTTCCGTGGGATCGAACTCCAAAGATTTAATAGTGTTTTTCCTTTGCTGAAGTATGTTAGGATGTCAAAGTATCGGAATCTTGCATCAGTAAGGTCTAAGGGATAATCCCCGCGAAGAACCTCCCATACCAGTTTCTCTTCTTCATCTAAATCAGATTCATTGAGGGTTTTCTTTTTCATTTCGACAATGTATTCCCAGGCTTCGACGAGCGAATCGAGGTAGCCCTCTCCAAGAAAACTCAAATCATGATGGGTAAGGACTTTAGCATTATATTCAATGATCAGGGGATCGAACATGTCCTTAATTTCATTTCGACCGGCTTCTATAGCATCTTCTAACCTGGCCTTGATCTGTTGTCTAATTCAATGTGGCTCTCTTCTCTTGCCTCTTCTTTAAGGGTTCAATTTGAGTAAGTTGCTCGTCAAGCTTAATTTTCAAATTCCAGGCTTCAACGACATCTTCGCAATATCTTTGCAACTCCTCCCGAGCTTCAATTTTCTCTTCCCTCTCCTTTTTAAGGAGTTCTTCAAGCTCCTCAATGCGGTGGGCCAAAATATTTTTATCCTTTTGCAAGGTATCTTTTTCCAAGGCGAGCACACCACTACGATTGAGGGCAGCATCAACTGTCTTTTTGTGGGAAGCTTCTAGATATTACTCACCGCCTTAAGTGTTTCTTTGGCATTTTCTTCTACCTTGGTTAGCTTCACCATCAACTTCGAGATCTCATTGTCTTGATGTTTAATTATATCTTTATCATGGATCGTCTCTAGCTTGAGACAATCGATTTCATACTATCTCTATAGACACCTCGGAGATCTTTTCTACTAAGTGTTGGAATGATTTGTGTTGCACAAAAACATCGTTGACGCATGCGAGGGAACTTGGTTTAGAATTCCCTGGGATTGTATGAATGGAGGGAAGGAACTTAATCCCATCGAAGCAAATCTTTGGGAAATTGACCTTAAATTTGGCCAATTTTTTATACCGTGGAAGCCTCAGGAGCCGCAATCAGCAAAGATGGATCAGAAGTGATGATTGGCATTTGGTCGACCTATGGTCATGAGATTGTCTGAAGCTAGATGAACAAGAATACTACTCAAGCAATATAGCAACTTGAGTACCATAAAAAGAAGTCTGGTCGCCACTATGTACAGGAAGATTAGGTTGAACTTCCTGATGAGACGGCCAAGACTAACACTTATTTTGGAAGATCAAGATTCGCTCGAACGATGACTTCTTTCCCGGCTGTTATCTCTCCCTCTACGCCTACCCAATTCTAAATTACGGTTGGATCTGTACTACGTCGAGGAGCCCCTCAAGCGATCGAAAGCTCAGGATTGAGCATCGCACCTATAAACCAAACAAAAGTGTAAAAGTGACCACTGAACGAAAGATAAATGAAAATCGTGTTGTGAAGTGCACGTGATTGTGAGTGTTTTAGTGTCCCCCCAATGGACCAGTTGTTGCAGCCTTGCTCATAGGAGTTTTTTCCCCTTCGTCGGTGGGAAGAATGTCATCGCCACTTCTGGTGGGAGAATTGACCCCCCTCCCCCCTCCAAATACTGATGTTGGGGAAGTAATAAGTCATGGTGTCGTGTCATCAAGGATTGGGAGATTAGAAAACCCTTTCATCGAGCTTTTTAAATGTTAGGAGGATGACTCTTCGTCGACAGAAGTGATAATAAACTCAGGCTCTCTAGCAGTTTTTCTCCTATGGAGTATATATGAAAGCTTTTTTTCTTCTTGCTAGCATGTGTGGTTGTGCGCCTTATGACGGTTCGACCATGGGCACATTGCCTGGGCCTGCATCAGCATCGCCTGGCTTGTTGATCTTGGCACCCTTAATTTCACCCTCTTCAACGTCATCTCGAGTCCCCTCGAATGAAGGCACGATAGGGTTATTGGTATCGTCCTTTTGTTCTATAACATTTCTTAGTAGTGCAGCGCTTCTTGGAAGCCCAATGCTACGACCTTCTTCCAGCAGCCCAAACAAAGATAACCACTCATCGGTTACGAGGAGTCTAACATCCCTATCTCCAACTGGGGTGGTATGAATCATAGAAATTACTACTAAGAAGCTATCTCCCTCTAGACGTGGATGGGCATCTGTAAATTTTCAAATATTAGTTGGTTCAAGATATGATTTGGACTAAAGAATTTAAGAATAAAGCGAAGATGGCACTTACGTCCTTCCAACCATCTCCTTGCGAAGCCAGGTGGACATTAGACATAGAACCATTCGTGTTTAAAGAGGTTGAGTTTGTTCTAAGCACCTTGTTAAGACTTGGCAATTGGGTGAAGGCTCGAGAAAATATAGGAAAGGCTTCTTGTCCATCATTCAAAGTTGTAAATAAACCTAATGTCCTCAGGAGATGGTGGGTAGAACAGAACGTTCACAGGAAAGTGCCATGGGGAAAGGCATAGCTGTTCAGATGTAATTGAGTGGGAGCTATTCTGAGATATTTTAGCATCTTCCGGATAATATAATTGAAGGGAGGCACACACCTAGCCCAGCACATGAACTTATTGCATGTTGTATACCCCTCCGGGGGCGAATGAGCCCTGTCGTTCACTGAGGGAACCAGAACGTCTTTGAATGGAATCCCATGTCTAGAACATAGTCTCCAAAGAGCAGGCTCACCAATTTTGGAGGCTTAGGAATCTGTCAAGTTATCTAAAAATATAGCACCTTCTATAGCGTCGGTGGAAGGTCGGCGGCAGGACTTATATCTTTCGTCGAGAGGATGTGAACATCAGCAAAAAGGTCGGACGATGGGCCCGAAACCTCCGATTGTTCAATTTGACGATCAAAGGAAAGTCTGCCAGATATAGTTATGGAACTTGACTCGGCTCCGGATTGCTGTGTTGTGAAGTTAGTCCAAAAGACATTGTAGCTAGATGCTCTAAACGTCTAGATTTCATATCAACAAAACTCAGTAGATAATCGAGATTAGAAAATTTTACATATCCCTCCATGCTAAGTGTAAGCTAGTGTAGTGCAGTGTCATGTGGTGCAGAGATAAGTAGCTCAAAATAAAAAGGCAAAAGTAAATGACGAGACTTTGGATTCCGACCAGAGTGACCGTCATCGATGACCATCTCAACTGGCAAATAGATTGATCTGTTGTGTAAGCTTATGGATCGATCATCGGCATATCGAAGCGTGAAACCCGTTATTAAATTTCATATGTTAAGTTTTATTTCATTTTCTAAGTCTCAGGAATTTGGTCGTTTATTTTTGAGTTCAATAGTGGATATGCAAGTCCTATTATTCGTCATCATCATATGTTCGAGTTTATTGGGATGGGATTGGTTCTATTTGTTCAAACAAGTGAATATGGATTGGTTTTAAACTTAAATTCAAAGCCTAGAATTGGCCAAGTATAAGTAGCTGATCCCTATATAGCTGACCCGGCCCTATATATGTCGATCCATATTCCAAAACAAGACAACTAACCCCTCTCTCTAAGCAATCCATGCCGATCCCTTTCCATGGCGGCAACGATTCCCTCCACACTAACAAAAACAACCAACCCTTCACCATGCCACCGATCTTTCCATGCAAGCCAAAAATTCCCGACCCCTCCATGCAAGCCAAAGACAACTGATCCCTCTCCTTCCATACTCTCGTGTTATCCCTCAAACCTGTTGACCGATCCATATATTCTACGCATCCTTTCTTCCTCTTTCTTTACAATTCAACCGAGCCCTACTTCATATATGCCGCGTCACCCCCAAATGATTTTGACCATCCTCTCTTCATCGTGTCAAACTCCAACCCATTCGCCAATGAAGTAGAACCCATCACCTCATCACAAAAATTAAGGTAAAAAGCAAAAAAACCAACCTAAGTTAAAAAGTCACGAGTTGCTGGGTAGAGGATTCTCAATTTTGGGTCAAATTGAAGATGGGACAATGGCTTGGAGTGAGAGAAGGTGGTGGATTCAAAGAAGGAGGTGATGCTTGGGACCAGATTGATGGAAGGAAGAAGGTTCGGCTTTGGAGAACTAAAGAAAGGGTTTGGTCATGGGAAGGTAAGAGGAAGCAAAGGGGAAAATGAAATGAAGTAAAAAAAATTGAAGGGAGAACATTAGCTTTTATATGAAGGCTGAGGGATCGGTATGCTTCTAAACATCCCATGAAGCCGAATGAGATGAGTTCCTAATATGCTGAGGGATCGGTACCGATCCCTTGACCTGGGGATCCATCTGGTTCCTATTATATTAAAAAAGAAAGGATAAATGAGAGAAAGAGGGAGGGATTGGTAAGTAGAATGTCGATCCCTATATGTCTATAAAAAAATAATACTAATAAAAGGGAGAAAATTAGGGATCGGCTATGGGCTCTTGTACATATAAGCATGGGCATGAAAATTATGCAAAGCACATATATACAAAGTGCAATAAAATTGTATCTAACTCAATGAAAATTGGCGATGACTTGTGAATGTATAAACACATCCGGGAGCCAATGACAAGAAGGTGTACCTGAACGTGCACGTGAATATTCTAGAAGTTCAATTTTTAAAATCAATGGAAATTGAATTCAAACCTGAAGTCTTCAAGTTGGAAACCATACCAGATGACCAAAGCTTATTGATCTCATGGAACCAAACATAAATATCAGCTGATGGAATATAATCCTGGATTTATGCTGTTAGAAGTTGACCAAAAGTCATGATAATCAAAGAAAGATGCAGCGCTTTGGGAAAATAATTCAATGGAAGATAGCAACCATTCGGAAAGCTGGATGGATTTTTTTTCGACGACTCTAACCGACCATGATTCAAAGCACGTCATGTTCAACACAAACCATACTTTATGAGGCAAGTGTTAACTGGTGTTTTGGCCTGGATATATTCTCATTGATTGGACAAGATAGATTCGATTATCATCAGGGCCAGTTAGTTCAAGGTGATGATTGTGGGGTCCAGAAGTCGAGTGCAGATGGTAATATGAAGTCAAGATTAAATGGAATTGATAGATGTGCAAGGCAGGATGTTTGAAGTATGGAATATGGTTCAACATATAAGAGGGATTGGAAAAAATCAACCTCCAAGATAGGGATCGGTATGTTTCAGGAAGTTCATACAGTTCAATAGAAAACAGTTATATCTCAAGATCCACAAGTCCAATGCATATGAAATTCTATGAGCAAGATGTGGGGACCCTAGAGATCGCACCTCAAAAGGATGGAGTCAGAAGGATCGGCCTTCTTACTTCTGAAGGGATCGACTGAAATTAGGAAGCAATTCATTTTGAAGCAAAGATCAAGCAATAACTCAAGCTCTACTAATCCAATTGACATGAAAATTAGAGGCTAAGCATATTTCAACATGGGAAGCTACCATAGGGATCGCACCCCCAAATTCCTCCAAGATAGGGATCGGTACTGATCCCTATTTTTTGGGAATCGGGAAATGAGATCCCTCTTATGGGTCCATATGGTTTTGAAGGTCCTTCTGCTGAATTTTCAGGGAGATATTTGTCCATCTTCGTCTATAAATACAGGTTTGGTTGTTCATTTTCGGGACTTTACACTGCTAGTTGCTTTATACTCTATTGTAACTAAGGATTTTCATCCGATCTCTTTTGTACTCAGTTTACAAAGTGATTAATAAAGCAATATGTTCAAAGTGGATGTAGGTAACCATTGCAGAACCACTATAAATCGTTATGTTCATGTTATTGCTTCAATTTGCTACTATTTCTTGGTTATTATCCTCTGTTTTAATTTTATATTCTTCATTTATTTCTCTTCCAAACTTCTATTGGGTGTTTGTGCCAATTTTTGATGCAAACATGGAACTTCATATTTCATAAGCTTTTATAGTCATGGCGGAAAAAGTTGGTGCACACCACATAACACTTCATAGTGGACGCATCAAGCTATGAAATTTTTTCTTGTAAATATACCAAATATTACTTATGAAATAATAATTGTTTACAATATTGGCTGAAAATAAATATAACTTTATTATAAATATGAATATTATGAATATTCGTTTTAAAATAAATCTATAAAAATGGTATTAATAACAAAGTGATGCATTAGAAAATACAGAAGTATCAGAAACTTTTACAATTATTTTGGAATTATGGACTATGCCATATCTAAGAGAAACAATTCTTTAATTGTATAACTATGTATCATTTGGTTTTAGTAAATTATATCTCAAACGATTAAGGTCAAAACATCCATTTAGTGGGAACAACAAAAAAGTCATTGAACTCTGATTGATACATATAGATGTATGTATTCCAAGGTCTAATAATGTCAAAATGTATCCACTTACTTTGTTAAATTCACTGATGAATTATTGCAAACCTAAATGTGTGTATTTGATACACATGGAGTATGTCTATGATAAGTTCATAAATTTTAAAATAGAAGTAAGTAACATGACACGAAAAAGAAAATAAAATAATTTTATTTGATCGAATAGGTAAATTTATTGGAAACGAGTTCCAAATGTACCTAGAAACGAATAAAATTCAATCTCTAAATTCACTCCTCGCTCCTCTCTATGATATAGATGTGTCGATAAGGAATAGTCAGACGTTATTGGAAAATGTACGATTGGTGATGAGTGAAGTTGAGTTGACCTCTTCTTATAAGGATGTGTATTTAAGAGAAGTACTTAATGATAAATTTAATTTCATTTAAAACATAGTATACAAAATCATACGAGATAGGATTTGATGAAACAACCCCTACATATCCCAAGTTAAGGAGTTGATAGGTTGTTTGAGTCAAGAAATTGGATGTAATACTTGTTTGTAGGGGACCTTATATGAACTACTCCAAATGAGTTTGGGACCGATTAATATTGATTGACCAATTTATGTTATGAACATAACTTTTGTAAACTAAAAAACCAAATTAGTTTTTACATATATAAAGATAATTCATAAAATATTTATGAATAACTATCTCATTGTATTGAGAAACAATTGTTGTTTCAAGAAACACTAACTCCACGACGAAGAAATTTCATTTAGCAATTATTGATTGTAAAATGGATTTGGATACGATACAAAGATGAAACCAATTATGAAGGATGAAATGAAATTGACCAAAATTAAACGAACACTTCTAATTAGAATGTCTAATAAGAATCCTTGTATATTAATATGATTTTCTTATGGATGTCAGGAAAATAATTTCATCGGTTGTCAATAAATCATCAAGAGTATTGACTCTAGCATATGGCATGATGCGCAAACCTGGAGTGGAATCCAAGTGCATTATAAAATTATGATTTTAATAGTTATACCCGAAGGGATGTGATCCATTGGTGATAACAGTGTCTCCGAGAAGAAGATCAATGCAGTTAGAATATGGCGAGCGACGTTGACAGAATACTATAGTTAATCTTAATTGTCGAAATTAATGTATTCGTCATTCGACTACTTAAGTAAATTTAGATTTTACTAGCAAGATTATTGCATGATATGATTTTGAGTTTTTGCAAATGTATGTTGAAACAGAAATTCTAAAAAATGATTTAGAATATGTTGTTTGTGCTTAATAACAAAGTGTTTGGAAGTCAAGGGAAGCGATTTTGAGTTTGTAGGTTATTGGATAAGGATCCAAGAACTGATACAAAAGTATCTTCAATACGCATTAGATTTGAGCAAGCATTTTGAAAGAAAAATCAAACAGTTTGAATTTCGGTCAAGATGCAGAGGAAGCATGTATTTGTAAGTAAGAACTATAAAGGTACTAAAATATTTCTAAACCTATAAGTAAACAACAAAATTATGATTGTTAATGATGTACTCGTGTTAAAATCATTTTACTTTGGCTGTTTAATTCTTAGTATAAGATTTGAAAAGACAACTTTTCTAATAAATATAAAAGAATGCTAGCAATGTCCCAAAATGATACATACACACACTATACTAAATGTAACGATCAACATTTTCGACACTCAAAAGTCGATACTAATGCATCCACGGTATTCACATGTCAAGCATCTGAGTATCGGAAAGCTAGATTGTTGGGGTGAAAGAAAATAAAAGACAGAACAAAATCTCATATCGTGATGAGTAATATATAATATACAAATAATCTTTACAAAAAAACTATATTATACATACATCAATCAGAATAATCCAACATATTATCAGCCTGGATAGGTATAACAGCCTGTCTTGGAGGCATCCAACTCATCTCCTGAAGCTCCAAAGCGTCTAGCTAAATTTGGAAATATACTCGGGGCTGACCCGAGCATTATAAGAAAATAACATCCGGATCAGTCTGGTAAACTAGCATGATAAATTCAAATCATATGGATTCTTAAATGTTATAAAACCTTTCAAAAATAAAGCTATCTTGTAAGACCACGCCGCAAATAAACACGACCGTGTTTTTATCTTACGATAACCAAACCATTTTATTAGAAAATTCAGTGATATTATAATAATGTCTAGGGTTTAAAATAAATATTTGACATAGCTAGAATGGTTACAATAATTACATTCAACGACATATTTATTATACAACTAAGTCCATAAGGAATGTACCGGAAAATGAGTTCCAACAACGATAAGGTAAGGGACTACATTCCGTACAGTACATCTTTAGAGAAAATGTATTGAGGTTACAAACACATTGCAACTCTGCTAACACAGGACATGCCTACCCTTTACTAGATAGTATTGAATATGATCACCACCCCGGCTGCCAACTTGACAAACCGTTTTTGGGCCACGACATACATAATCTATAAATATCGATCTAGATACAAGTGATGATCATATCATAATGGAAGCGGACCACATAGCCCTACATCATCTTCCCTATTTTTGTCATTTCTGGGTATGAGGTTTGAGGCTACATTTTATCTTTTAGCAAATCCCTCTTGGAATGCTAACATCGCCTTCCAAACGAAAGTGCAATGCCAGCATTCATACATACAAGTTGTTCTAGGACTGAACACACTGAAGGTACTACTTCTACTACATCCTTTTTGGAATCACCCTCGGGATTAGTAGCAAGTAGCCCTTGCACTTCAAAGAACTCCATCTTCGATTTTCAGTATCTTTTAAGATGTCTTCAATTCGAACGATTATGCCAATTCGAAGTGGTATTCGGATAACTCATACTTATCCGATCCTGGTCTCTCCGAACCAACAAACGTAAGTTTCCGATCAACTCAACTCGATTCTTTCATAAGTAAGAAGATGATATAAGAGTCCCAAAGATATTTCGAATATAAGCCCTTAAAGCGAGAGACGGTTCACCGAAATGAGTTATTCTGAGAGATCTCAAATTGTATAAACACATGAAGCTTCCATATTTGTAGATACTTTAACTATCCAGGCTGATAAATGAATACTTTCCATACCACCATAAGTGAATACTTTCCATACCACCATAAGTGAAAATGATCATTTATAGAAATCAAATCTCATTCCTTTTATAAAACTGCTTTCTATTTAGTAAGTCTTCAGATTTTAAATCTTACATACTTATCACAAATCTTCGATTTCAAGATAGGACTAAATACTTTACATAAAATGATCATTCCATATATAACTATGAATTCACAAATGTGATTTATTATTCCAATATATCAAAATGATATCATTTCCCTTCTATAAAATATCATTTATAAATGTATTCTTATACTGAAAAAACCATTTATAAATCAATCTTTCTATACACCATTTTATATTAAGCATTTCACAAATATTTATTTCAAAATATATCTATCTTCTTTAAAAATAAAATCACTTTATTATAAAAGATAAAGTCTCCTTATTTTCTTTAAAATAAACATTTGTCATTATACTAACTTTTCTACATAATAAATACTTTTTGAAATACTTTTAAAACATTTCCATATAAATTAGAAGAGACTAAAAAAAGGCTGAAGTAAAACAGAGAAGTTAAAAAAAAGCATTTCTAAATAAGATGCCACAGAAAACTACAAAAGTCACATTTAAAATTATTTTTTGAATCAAAACCATTTTCAAATCAAAAACAGCAAATAATAGTATTTTCAAAATACTATAATGAGGCCTAGAGCTACCATAGCACTTAACAAGTGCTTTCATTGATCTGCACTAAAAGAGTTCAACTTTTGCAATATATCAAAGTCACATCCAATATGGCCAAGCTACCAATATTTTAGCATTCAAAAATTTATAAACATGAATATCAATGAAATTAAAATCAACAGTGGTAAGGAATCAATTAGGATCCCTCTATAAAATTTCTTGAGTTCCATGTATTTCATTTTATATGTCATCCACTTTCCAAAGTGGGAATTCAACCAAACCAAACAAAGAAATCATTCAAGCATACAAATAATAATTTATATCAACATATATATCATATAGTGTTCATTCAAAGGTAATTTAACTCGCCTAACCCCAAGCCGAACCAAGAAGTAGAGGATCGTGCTATGAGAGCAACAATGAAGATGGCGTCTCGATTGGACCACATATGTAATAGTTATGGATTTTATAAGAAATTAGATTAATTAAAATAATTAATTACTTAATTAAGTTTTAATTACCTTCATTAAACCTAAATCCATCTTCCTCCTTTCTAGTATCACTATGCACAGGCCGTGTACAAGAAACCTAGATACACGCGCCACTTCCAATGCCGATTTCTCCACCTTCGCTCCATGAAATGACGAACCACCACCTCCGATGAACTCATCTTCGCTAGAGCTTCACCCCTGACCCAACCAAATCATGCTCGATCTATCTAATCAAAAGCGACAGTTAAACGCATGCCTCGACCACATCAGGTCGCGATCCTCCACGGCAACCGTACCTCCCCAAACTTCTCCCAATGATGCCACTTCACATGAGAAACTCAACGGTCCTTCACGATCTGATTATCATCGCCTCAAACTTTGACAAATGTAAACCCTGGTTCGTCCATCTCATGTCGCTCATCCTCGTTCGTCATCACACTTGTCCAAACACTTATGGATATGAATCCCTTGTCACCGTGAGTTCAACGAATCAAACCTTAACATTTATCGTCGCTTGTAGCTCAAGGAAGAATTAGCAATAGGAGGCAACTTTTTTTTTGTTATAAGAAAATAAAAGGAAAAGAGGGAGATAGGAAAAGTGATAAGTGAAGTGTGAAGTATGGGTTATTTATAGTAAAATCACATTATTTTTAAATTCTTAAATTAATTTATTCTCGTTTCCAGTTCGCACGATCATACAGTATGTCCGATCATCACGAAACCCGTTGGCATAATCACCTCATTGTTTTGGTTTCGATGGCACTAGTTACTTCAAATCCAAGATAGTGCCTCGGCATGATAATTTCATGCATTTTGAGACCATTATCGAAAAAATAATATTCGGTCTCATTATCGATATTTATTCGAACTATTTACTTTTGTAAACAAAATTTAGAAGCAATTTTTTCCTTCATTAGTTATTAATTTAGAAGAGGGTTATTTCATTATTAAAAGCCATTAATTAAATATTTAAAATTAATTAAATACTCACAAATCAAAGCGATAAAATTCTTAGTCGTTACATTCTTCCCCCCTTAAATGAATTTCGACCCCAAAATTCCATCACAACAAAACAAAGAAAGAAATAAGCCAACACAAAATATTAACTTTTTTCACAAGCCCATATGACATATAGATCATTCGTACACAACATCTGATTCGATTACTTACTCAAATACATAAACTTCTCTTTCGCACTTCTATTATTCACTCGACTTCCCTAAAGCGGACTCCGATCAGGTTCCTTGATTAGAAATCTCTGTTCTCCTTACACAGCCATATACTATGATAAAAAAACCTCGATACCATATCAAGAACCCTCATCAAGTGTTCACCATCAAGAATCGAGTGATAAATCCTTATCCGGACCAGTGTAAATTACCTCAAAGTTATGTACTCGAATCTTGGATCAAGAGCCATGCAAAGAAATAATCTATGTACAAATTACATAGTATTCTTATTGGTTCTTACTTATACCAATTCCCTTTTTCTTAAATTTAGATGCAGACCCAAAATAAATTTGGGTCTTAAAACTGGGTCGACCTCTTTACCCATTTGGTTTAGTAAGTAGTTAAGAATAGTAGGATGCTAGTATCCAAACTTAGTCCTCGATTCTACTTTTCCTTAGACATCTCCAAGGTAAAGATGTTTATTAGTCAGCCTAATAATGTCAAATAGTTTACACAACTTAGATGTCAAAACAAAAGACATGGTTTTAATAAAACAAAACTTATTAAAACCTTCCTATCAAATTTAACCCATTTAAGAACTCGTGTTAAATTATTTCTCCTTTATCCAAGAGTTATGTAAACCTTTATTTTTTTAATCAAATCTACTTAAAGGAAATTTAAGAACTAAATACCCGAGTTTTATTTCAAAGCCTTTTTAAAATAACACTATATACTTTAATCCATATAAAATATACATATAGATTGAGTAACCCTAAAATGATACCAAGGAACTAGGTCCTACCAAGTAGTATCATACATCCCTTATCAAGAAGGGTAATACTTAAGAAAAGTGCTTACCATCTGAACACCTCTCTTCCCCTTTTTTAGTCACTTTCGAGCCACTCGAACTTGATAATATAAAAATACTTCTTCTCTTTCAAATTTCAATTTGAAATGATACTGTAGATATTTCATATAAATAGTTTTAACAAAATATCAATTACCACTTGCTTTGGGTTTGTTCAGATTCTAACTTATTTCAATCGTACAATGATAAGAGAATAATTTACTAAGTGCAATACAATGTTCACCTAAGCAAACGTTTGACTGTCACTTGGAAGATTATCCAGATCATCACACGAGACCTATTCCCCAAACTATCCAAAAAATGTATCATACTCAAAATTCTCCTTGAAATATTTATACTTAAAAATACTTTTAAGTAATACCATTGTTAATTTTCTAAAAAATCATTTGAAACCTTTTTCAAAGACACTAGAATTTAAGTTCTCAAAAATCCTCCTTTTTATCTATAAAACCCATTTTTATAAACCTGATTTATAGAATCAACTTCATATAAATCATTCCTTCTAAAATAAACTTTATAATAATTTTACTATCGACACCTTATAGTAAAAATATGAAACTAAATTCACAAGGTGTTCATATTTAATCTAAATCAAACTAATAACTGTTCATAAATTAGGCAAGCACAAATATCAATAAACAATAGCCGATGCTCCTAACTGGATGAGTATGACTAATCAAACAATAAATGATAACAATTGAATATTATCATTTCCTAACAAACAATCACATCATAAATAAATATATCAATTTTTGAAAATTATTCTTTTATATATAAAATATAATCCAAGGTAAAATTGTTTCATTTACCAGTTTCAAAAGCAATACTATGTCGGTTTGTCTTATTCAATTATTTAGGGATCTCTATCAATACATTAGCTACTCGTATTGCCAGAATCCATAAACCACTCGATAGACCAATTAACATAATATAGAATATATTTTTATAACAATAACAAATACACACTCTCGTATACAAACACACACACACACACACTCAAACTCATTCTAGAGTGCCACTTACCCTATCTCTAATGAGTTTACCCCCACCAAGGCCTAGGTGTGCGCTCAACCTATGCTTTGATACCACATGTAACGACCGGCCTTTTTGACCCTCAAAAGTCAACACTAGTACATCTTATTCACGTACTGAGCATGCGAGTGTCGGAAAGACAAATTGTTGGGGTAAAAGAAAAGAAAAGATAGAATAGAATCTCACATCGTGACACATAATACATAATATATAAATGATATTCACAAAAGAAAACTATAATATACATACATCAATCAGAGTAAACTAACCTATCATCACCCCGGACAGCTATAATAGCATGTCCTCCCAAAAGCTGATAAGTTATATATTCAAGAAATGTAAGGGAAAATAAAATATGTGAATAGGTATTGTATAACGACCTATCTTTTCAACCCTCGAAAGTTGGCACTCAATACATCCACGGTATTCAAATGCCATGCATCCAAGTGCCGGAAAGGCAGATTGTTAGGGTAAAAGAAAAAGAAAAAGAAAATAGAATCTCACAACGGGATAACGACATATAATATAACAAAGATAGTACAAGCTGCCACTCTAAAATACATTATATATCAGAGTTAAAAACAAACCTTATCTGGCTGGATAATTATAACTTCCTGACCTTACAATTACTTATGCTTATATATAATAATACAGCGGAAAATAAAAATACTATGGCAGGTGAACATCCAGCTCAACTCTATAAGCTCCATGTCTTACCAACGACAACCTGAAAATTATACTCGGTATGACCCGAGCATTATATAAAAACAATAGCCATATCATTTTGGAAAACAAGCATGAGAAAATGCAAGAAATATGGTAAACATATAATAATTCTATGAGACCATGCCGCTAAACATGGAATGTGTTTTTACTCACAAGAATAATATCCATAGATGAAAGAATGTAAACAAGTCGAAACAAAATTAGACTTGAAAGAATTGAAACAAATAATTAAACATTGAGAAGAGCTCCAACCACTTCTTGACGTAATTAAGAAAACAATTCAAAGACTTGAATTAAATAAAGAAAAGGAAGGTTTCCAACAACGAATAGGAGGATGCAAACCCCTCACTGAAAGTATACCTCGAGAAATACACTTAAGAACTATGATGGCTCTTGGAAATGTACAAGCCAGACCCCACCAACCTTATCGAAACCAATCTAGAGTATTTCACATCTCAATGTGTATATAATCAAAACCAATCTAGAGTAGATGTGAAAATATCCTAATGGGAGCAACCCAACATAGCTTAACATCTACTCGCTCTTTGGATTTAGTCATTTTTCTACAAAGGATATCAATGCTCAAATGAGTAGCAAATCATCTTGGATAGACGAAACACAAAGTAGATAGCACAATCAAAATCGATAGTCAATAAATCAACTATCAGGAATAACAAAATTATCATATATGGAAATTAAATCGCATACACTTACCGTCAATAATTTATTCAAGCATTTAAAACACTTGACTCACACTTGTGCTTGATTTTTACATCACGGATACTTTAAAAATGCCTTTCAAAAATATTCTTTCCAAAGAGCTAATTATATTTCTAAGTGTATTAAAAAGAAGGGTAAAAACAAATGTCATTAAAACATTGTTTACATTAAACTAAGGACAATTTCTACTTAGCTTTATTTTCAAACACTTCCTTTTAAAAGATTTTCTCATTTATAAACAATCATTTATAAATTTCAAACAACATTTATTATCCCAGAAGATGATAAATCGATTAAACTGATTTTATAAATTTAAAATAATGTTTATCATCCTAAAAGATAATTGACATAATTCTTTTATAAATTTAAAACCACATTAATTATCCAAAGAGACAATTAATCAAATTTGTAACTCCTTTAATAAATCAATTATACAACTTTAAACACCTTTATTAAATTACTTAATTAACTTTAATGACTTTTATTAAATCAGGTAATTAACTTTAAAACACTTTTATTAAACTAGTTAATTAACTTTCAACATCATTAACAAATTTAGTACTTAACTTTATTATAGTTAAATGATAATTAAGAACATATTTAAACCTCCAATTCTTTTCAAATAATTATACAATCCTTAGAAACCCATTTGAAAAGAATTTACAAAATATTTAAGGTAAATAACCTTTATAAATTTAAACACCATTAAATATCCCGAAAGATAATTAAATCCAATTTATAATCTTTAGTAAATTTAAAACAACATTAATTATCTTAAAAGATAATTAATCAAATTTATAACCTCTTTATAAATTTAACACAACGTTAATTATCCCGAAAGATAATTAATTAAATTTATTACTCCTTTTTATAAATTTTAATCAACGCTCATCCTATATTTTTAAAATTTACAAAATACTTGAAAATATAGTTTAAACAACTTTCAAAGTACAAAAACTTGACCAAACATTTATTTTGTAAAAATATAAGCTCAAGTTCAATACATAACAAGGGTTTAAGGAGATAATATTTCATAAGTGACGGTATAAGGACAATCGCTATAACGAAACTTACACAAATCAAATAGCATGTCACAAAAAATCTAACCAAACAGTAATATAAGCAACATAAGAATATAAGTAAATAAATATTGGCGAGGAACCCCTTGGGGTCCCTCTACAAAAGTCCCTTGTAAATCACATATATGAATGTGTATTTTGAAATGTTCCGTAGCGACCTATTCACTCTATATACACTTTGACTTTCCTCTTGTTTTTATTCCCCACAACAAAATAGTTATTTATGCCATCTGCTACCAAGCGGGAATCAAACCCAAACAAAACAATCAAACAACAATATATAACTACCATTTGAGTATTCAACAATAATCTATAGCAACACAGAAATCATATAGTTTATTTAGAGGTGAGTAAACTCACTAAAATTCCAATTGGCACTTTGGCATCTCGGTTTGATTTAAAATTAAATGGTGTTCGATTTTAGCCCAAAATTCCTCTAGCTTCAAATTCAACGAAAAAAATTCCAATGCGTAGATATCGCTTATACGAGCACAACATGAAAGACCGTTCCTCGATTGGACCTCGTATGCAAAAGTTATTTAGTTTATAAGAATTCAAATTAATTAAATTAATTAATAACTTATTATTTTAATTACGCTTAATAAACAAATTTCCCTACTTAATACTTTCTTCCCAAAATCGCTAATCATCGTCTTGCACACAGTGATACACGCGCACCCCTGTACATGTACGTTTATATATTTCAAAAACCAAATCAATTTCAATTTCAAATAGAATTCGTAAATCAACATTTCATTTGTCTTTCTAAAACAATTTCCAAATTTTCGTTTCAAAACTTCCAATTTTCCGTTTCAAAATCTTATAATTCAATTTCAATTTCTATTTAAAACAATTCAAATATTGATTCAAGTTCGTATATAAGTTCCATTCCGAAATCATTTAAATAAATTCTATTTAACATTCAAATCAATTTAAACTCATTTATCGATTTCATTCAATATTCGTTAAGTTACTTTATCATTCAAACAATTTCTATTAAATTTCCAATTCATTTAATCAATTCTTAAGTTCAACTTCATTAAAACAAAACTTACAATTTTGAATTAAACTAAATTCGTCAAATCAATTCTCCAATTACAAGTCTTACATTAATTCCAAAAAATATCACATTTCATTTTTGTTAAAGAAATCCAATTTCACTTATTTACTTCCTTAAATAATTTTCCAAAACTTAATTAAGAAAGAAACTCAATTTCAATTCTTTACGAAGTAAAATTCACTTATTCAAAAGTTTAATTTTTCTTATTAAAGAATTTCAATTCAATTTAATCATTTAATAATTCATTATTAAATAGTTCAAAACTTAATTATTAAATAATTTCAAAGTTTAATAATTTCAAACTTAATTATAATTTCAAACTTAATTATTAAATCATTTCAAACTTAATTCAATCATTTCTCAAATTAAACAACATTCTTACATTGATTACATTGTTAATCTTTTGTTTCAGATTATTAAATATTACCATTTTCCTTTCATCAAAAATTCAAATTTCAACTTCCTTTCAAAACCATATTCTTTATTCAAATAAAATCTTCGTTTATTTTCAAATCAAATTATTGACCAATCGGGTTTTTATTTAATTCTCTATATCTAAGGTCAAAGTTTAATTTGGGTATTTATCATTTCAACCCGATTCCAATTCAATTAAGAATCAAAACATATCAAAGGGAACTTGCAGTGTGATAACTGGGATGGTGTCAAAGTAAATAAACAAGCAATAACAACAACCAATATCAATCCAATAATCAATTCAAATAATCCCGAAATAACCGTATTAATTCGCATTGTTATTTGTACGAATTAATATAATTATTTCTAGAATCTACACTATCATTTCATGTAGATTAAAGATTATTACATTACAGTTTTTCACTTGTCATCTATTTACAATTTCATACATCATCAATTTAACAACATACATTCAGTGATTCAAAATGTAATTAAGCAAATCATACGTGTCAATGGATTTAACAGTTAAAGGGGTCATATTATACAAATGTCAGTTAATCAAATTTAACATTTAATTATCCTATATCAAGTTCAATTTCATACTATTTATCATTTTAACATTAACAATTTAACGTCCAATATAAACATCAACAATCAATCAATTATCAGCCAAACTGTATTATCAACGCATAAATAATGAACAGATAATGGTGTCAGATGTCACAGGTGAACTGATACAGGCAATAGCATATATAACAGTGTAATTAACTAATAGCAGTATATTTCAATTGTCGTTTCAATTGAAATCAAATCTAATAAATAAAAGAACGTTAATCGTGAGTGAGTGCTCACCTTTTGAGGCTAGATAGAATAGAAAATGAATTGGGTTACGGATCCCACCACGAATTTGGAAACAGAGCACAATGGACTCGAGTTCGACGGACGAGCTGATAATGGAAAATTGGTGGAACGATTAGAATCAGTTTGATATAAATTTAAAACGAAATGTAAATCATATAGTTATACATTTTCTCAAATCACCATTTACTACATAAGTAAGCTTTATATATATAATAAGAATCAAAATATTTATTTTTATTCTTCAAAATTTTCTGTATATATATCTATTTCTAACAAATCAAATCAATATATATGTATACAATTTATAACAAACCTACCTCATACATATAATCAATGTGCAGACTGTAAAACAACAAACTATGCAGACAACAGGATATGTATATGACTATGCAAATATATATACAACTATATTAGAAATCAATATTTATATACTGACCATAACACATCATATACTGACACACATAATACAAAGATATCTAATATAACTTATAAGTAAACATATATGTACCCCATATAAAACATATACCAACGTATTTACATTATAACCTATTATATATTGTTTCAATATACTGTAATGTAAAACTTAAAGGAAATATACATATAGATATAGTAAAGTATTTAGTAAACAATAGGTAAAAACTCAACAACCTGACACATTCCTATATGCAGATAGATGCAGCGACAGCAAAACCCACAAAATCATATCCAGTTAACAAAACTTCCACTAATAAAAATCTATATACTATACAACATATAAATATAAGCTTATATAAAATAATATGTAATTCTTAAACCATAACCACTGGAAATCTTTGTATGCCGAACAAACTCTCAACTAGACTTAGCTATATACAACTACTATATGTACCACATAAACCATCAAATATATATAATTCTGTATTATATTATAAAACCATAGTTAACCAAAACTCATCAAATAAATATTTAAATATAATATCTATATGTGTTTGACAATCAAAAATAAAGTTTATTTCAAAATATTAACATAAACATATAAATATATACATTTCAAATTTAACAGAACATATTATATAAATATACACATTTCAAATTTATTAACAAACATATTATATATACCTTTCAACATATAATGAGAAACAAGAGAGGAGGGGAGGGAGACGTGGTACCACTATTATGCTCGGGTAGGTTGTGGAAAAGTGGCAAGGTAGAGGTGTTGGAGAGCGGATGGAAAGGTGTCAGGTTAGGGATTGGAGGCGTTCGGCTGATGAAGGCCTAGGGTCTGTTCGGAGCGGTCAGTGGTGGTGTACGGCGGCGGATGAGGTGGAACAAGGCAGGGCTGAGGATATGGTTGGTTGTTGATGTGGGTAAGGCTGTCGTGTTTGGGTTTGTGGCTGCTATGCGAGGTGATGCGGATAGGTTTCGGTGAGCCGGCTGCACGTATGGGTGGAGCACGATGGCAGCTGACGTGGCAGGCAAGCATGGTGTGGATGGCAGTGGTGAGCGAGAGGAGTATGGAGCGATGTTGAGATGATAGAAGGCGTTTCTGGGTTATGGGTGTTAACGCGTGCATGGTTATCAATGCCAATAGACGAGCAGCTTCTCCCATGCGAAACATATGAAAGCTAATAATATTGTATATATTTTTCTCTTTCGAGGAAACAGGAATAGAAGCAAGATGGGAAGAGGAAGCAGAAATGTAACGAACCAAAATGAAGGGAAAATAGGAAATAGAAAAGTCACCAAATATTTATGGCAAATGGCAGTAGGTTGTTTGAATTCACCCGGTGAAAATGAATAGTCACGAACGAAAAGTAAATCAACCGGTTGGGAAATGTTAAAAGTCAAGCTTAGGAAATATAAAGGCATTAATTGTTTCAGCTGTTGGTTTGCAGGGTTTCAAATTTTGAAAGTAATATCAATAGGAAAAAGTTGTAATTTGTAGTAACGATACGGTAGGCGTTACGCAAAGTGCAACGTACACCGGAACTCCGAATTTGACAATCGAATATACCGTAGAGATCGGCACGACGAGACGATCAAAACGGTATATAGAAATCAGTGGTACGATCATCCGATAAAAATCGATATCGGTACCAGAATGCTGCATTTTGCAGAAAATAAGAACGACGGAGCCAAAGATGTCCGAATTTGGAAAAACGACAAACTGACATCTTGCTCAGAAGATGGTTTAGAATTTTTCTATGTAAAAATATTTAGGTTTCGAAAACATTTTATTTTCAACGTTTTTAACTGATTGAATTGAAGTGAATTTACGCGCGAAATAAACTTTCAAATTTTCGGACGAAAATTTACCAGTTGCTATGTTTAATTAGACGTATTCCAAATATTAAATTTTTATTTCAAAATTTTATCGTTTAAAATTTCACAAAATTTCAACTAATTACGTTATTAAAACGGTTGAAATTTACGGGTCGTTACATTCTCCCCCACTCAAAACTTTTCGTCCCCGAAAAGGAACGAGGTAGGAGAATAGAAACAACCAGAAAGAAAACAGATTTGAAATACAAATAACAATTCATTTAAACCATATAAATTCAAATTTAAATTAATTGATATTCAATAATTGATTGAATCCATTTGATTTCACTAAAATCAATCTCAACTATTTCTAAATTCATTATTTTACTATCCAATTATCCTAAATTTACAATTTCTAAAACCATAAATTTGAATAATCTTTTATTATAATCATATTTCATTTTCAACGGATTAAATTCTTTAATTCCAAATTATTGTTAAATTTATTCTACTTAATATATCTACTCACATATATTTAACCCATATAAATTAATTTAAAACATAAAAGTTTGATTTAAATTAATTTACATCTATTAGTTTCTTTTAAATTCAAGGTATTTTCATATGTTGATCAAATTTCAATTTATTAATTCTTTCAAAACAAATTTATTTCATTATTAACTGAGTTTTATTTATTATCACATCTAACCCTATTAACATCTTTATAATCAAAATTCAGTGTATAATATTTATTATAAACACTCAAATTTTCTTTATAAATTCAATTTATCTTATATATTATCCAATTTCATATTCAACTTCTGAATAATTTAGGTAAGTTATATTGAAATGCAATTTAGTACTATACAAATAAAGATTTCAAATTCAATTATTTCAAGTTTAAATACTTATTCAATATTTTTTATTTATAATTGAAAACATCTTTTAACATGATTTTTAAGAATTTAATTTCCGTTTAATTTCAAACCTTTTAGAAATAATTATGTATATATTATATATATTTAATCAATTTAAATTTAAAATAATATACCCATATATATATATAAATCAAGTCATACTTAAGAAATTCAAATCAAAGATATTTTTCCAAAACAAAACCGTAGCAAAGCTACAGAATAGTATCTCCACTTCGAAACTCGAAAATGAATGTCGATGATGCGGCCGCCATCACCGAGATTATTTTCCAGCGACAAAGAGAAGAGCACTGATTTCAATATTTAAAATTCTTTGAAAACGATTTCTATTCGAAAATACGTTTAATAATATACATTTTAAAATTTTAAAAACCAAAGTTCGAAATCACCGGAAACTAATAAATTTTCAAATTTCTGAATTTAATTCATTTCAAATTCCAATCAATTTATAACCAAGTTTATAAATTCATTTATTTATATTATGCAATAGTCAATGGTTTACAAAACAATAAATATTATTATTTCAGACAACAAATTCATTAACAATTTAATTTCAGAAAACTTATATTTATATATAATATAATCATCCAAAACTATTTTGTTTATCAAATTTGAAAACAACATTGTGTCAGTTTGTTCTGTTCAAGTGTTTTGGGAATCCTATCGATAGCGTTGATCAGACGAATCGATCGAAAACCCAAATCAACATCAACAACTCAAACAACACAATATATAAAACATTTTAATATAAATTTACAAATACACTTCCTCGCTCGACGATACAAGAATGGATTCAAAGCAAGAATAGAGATTCAAATTTTGATGGACTCAATCAAAGAGAATTTTTTTCTATAATAAGTTCGAAACAGAAGATAAGATAGTTCGATTAACAGAATCGGGAGATGAATAAGCTTATTTAATTCACGGGCAACCTTAACCGGGTCGTCCGTAACTTCAAGAACAAGATCGATGCTGAATTCTGAGGTAAATCAACATCCAATCTCGAGAAATAGAATTCAGGTATAGTAGGAGATAGATAGCATCGTAAACCGAGGATACAGAAATCTCCGGTAAATCAATGCCTATTATAAAGGAGTTTCACCCCTTTACAAATCATTCGAAGTTTGGCGAGACCGCCGATTCACTATAAGGGTCATTCGAAGTGGAGTTATGTGATGCTCCAGAATTGAAAGGAGATGAATAGTGAGGGACACGAATGAAATTTGGAACCGTAGGGAATGTTCCAAATTTCAAAGAAATCGAGTCGAAAGGAAGAGATTGAAACTCGAATGCGAGTGATACTGTAAATACATTTACCCTATATGTTAAGTTTTGCCTAGAGCTACCAAAGCTCTGATACCAACTGTAACGACCCGCCATTTTGGACCATTCGCGTCCATTATAAGCGTATAGGTAGACACTCATGCCGGAGTTGAATTGCTCAAAATACCGCATTGTTAATTTAAATTTGGCAAAACTGAACATATACAGTAAATAGATATAATCACAGATCACAGACACAGAGCAATAAATGCAGCGGAAATAAAAGAGATAGTAGTTCATGAAGCTACTATATGAATATATAAAAATACATCAGAGTTTACAACAGAAGAGTAATACGATACATCAGATACAAATCAGAATACATCACTGGAATCATTGAATACTGAAAGCAGAATAGATGGCTGGATCTTCAAGCAAAGCTCCAACTCCAAAGATGAGTCTCGAATACTGGTACACTCAGTCTGACCCGAGCGTAAAGCAAAAACACAAGACACTCGAGTCAGGATTAACATTCTTATATTAATAAATCCAACTCAAGTGAAATAGCAATTGAAATACAAGTAACTCAAAGGATGTTTGGAATAACCATCCTTTAAGGATCCGTTAAACTATCTACTAGGTAGTAATGTACGCAAAGTAGATAATGTCTATCAGTAATATAAAGATATCAAAGTAGGGTTAAGCAGGGCCCATACACCTCTTAACCTGTTTATTCCCAAAAGCATATACAAGACCGTAGTTTCCCCAAAACCGGAAGTCACCAGAGGGCAATCCATATACTAAAGGTACAAATCAAAATCGTAGTGGTCGCGAATAGGATAATCAGTATGACAAGGTACATGAGGCGATACCAACTAGGATACTAGTAGTTGCCTGATCCGGACTGATGTTGGGCATAGCAGCTACTAC
This sequence comes from Allium fistulosum, assembly GCA_030737815.1. NCBI lineage: Eukaryota > Viridiplantae > Streptophyta > Magnoliopsida > Asparagales > Amaryllidaceae > Allium > Allium fistulosum. The sequence continues at coordinate 427,694,320 of CM060903.1, forward strand.
CCCAACACCGCGAAACAACACTCCCAAATCGAGGGGTGCACCCAAATCGAATCACAAAAGTAATAGATATGGTATCGAAGAAGTGTGTCCGCTAGAGATGGCGATCCTCAATGGCCCAGCGCGGCTCCTGTTTTAGTCATGTCAAGGGTCATCCAAAATCGTTCTCTTTCTTCAGTCAACGCGTTCATCAAAACCATCCACTTCGTTCTGGATCAACACTCCGCGTATAGTTATTAAAGTGGTTTCGGTTCAGATAGAGAGTATATCCATTACCGATCCCGGTCTCTTTAATAACTTTCGTAATTATTACACCGATTGGTCGTTTATATATTTCAAAAACCAAATCAATTTCAATTTCAAATAGAATTCGTAAATCAACATTTCATTTGTCTTTCTAAAACAATTTCCAAATTTCCGTTTCAAAACTTCCAATTTTCCGTTTCAAAATCTTATAATTCAATTTCAATTTCTATTTAAAACAATTCAAATATTGATTCAAGTTCGTATATAAGTTCCATTCCGAAATCATTTAAATAAATTCTATTTAACATTCAAATCAATTTAAACTCATTTATCGATTTCATTCAATATTCGTTAAGTTACTTTATCATTCAAACAATTTCTATTAAATTTCCAATTCATTTAATCAATTCTTAAGTTCAACTTCATTAAAACAAAACTTACAATTTTGAATTAAACTAAATTCGTCAAATCAATTCTCCAATTACAAGTCTTACATTAATTCCAAAAAATATCACATTTCATTTTTGTTAAAGAAATCCAATTTCACTTATTTACTTCCTTAAATAATTTTCCAAAACTTAATTAAGAAAGAAACTCAATTTCAATTCTTTACGAAGTAAAATTCACTTATTCAAAAGTTCAATTTTTCTTATTAAAGAATTTCAATTCAATTTAATCATTTAATAATTCATTATTAAATAGTTCAAAACTTAATTATTAAATAATTTCAAAGTTTAATAATTTCAAACTTAATTATAATTTCAAACTTAATTATTAAATCATTTCAAACTTAATTCAATCATTTCTCAAATTAAACAACATTCTTACATTGATTACATTGTTAATCTTTTGTTTCAGATTATTAAATATTACCATTTTCCTTTCATCAAAAATTCAAATTTCAACTTCCTTTCAAAACCATATTCTTTATTCAAATAAAATCTTCGTTTATTTTCAAATCAAATTATTGACCAATCGGGTTTTTATTTAATTCTCTATATCTAAGGTCAAAGTTTAATTTGGGTATTTATCATTTCAACCCGATTCCAATTCAATTAAGAATCAAAACATATCAAAGGGAACTTGCAGTGTGATAACTGGGATGGTGTCAAAGTAAATAAACAAGCAATAACAACAACCAATATCAATCCAATAATCAATTCAAATAATCCCGAAATAACCGTATTAATTCGCATTGTTATTTGTACGAATTAATATAATTATTTCTAGAATCTACACTATCATTTCATGTAGATTAAAGATTATTACATTACAGTTTTTCACTTGTCATCTATTTACAATTTCATACATCATCAATTTAACAACATACATTCAGTGATTCAAAATGTAATTAAGCAAATCATACGTGTCAATGGATTTAACAGTTAAAGGGGTCATATTATACAAATGTCAGTTAATCAAATTTAACATTTAATTATCCTATATCAAGTTCAATTTCATACTATTTATCATTTTAACATTAACAATTTAACGTCCAATATAAACATCAACAATCAATCAATTATCAGCCAAACTGTATTATCAACGCATAAATAATGAACAGATAATGGTGTCAGATGTCACAGGTGAACTGATACAGGCAATAGCATATATAACAGTGTAATTAACTAACAGCAGTATATTTCAATTATCGTTTCAATTGAAATCAAATCTAATAAATAAAAGAACGTTAATCGTGAGTGAGTGCTCACCTTTTGAGGCTAGATAGAATAGAAAATGAATTGGGTTACGGATCCCACCACGAATTTGGAAACAGAGCACAATGGACTCGAGTTCGACGGACGAGCTGATAATGGAAAATTGGTGGAACGATTAGAATCAGTTTGATATAAATTTAAAACGAAATGTAAATCATATAGTTATACATTTTCTCAAATCACCATTTACTACATAAGTAAGCTTTATATATATAATAAGAATCAAAATATTTATTTTTATTCTTCAAAATTTTCTGTATATATATCTATTTCTAACAAATCAAATCAATATATATGTATACAATTTATAACAAACCTACCTCATACATATAATCAATGTGCAGACTGTAAAACAACAAACTATGCAGACAACAGGATATGTATATGACTATGCAAATATATATACAACTATATTAGAAATCAATATTTATATACTGACCATAACACATCATATACTGACACACATAATACAAAGATATCTAATATAACTTATAAGTAAACATATATGTACCCCATATAAAACATATACCAACGTATTTACATTATAACCTATTATATATTGTTTCAATATACTGTAATGTAAAACTTAAAGGAAATATACATATAGATATAGTAAAGTATTTAGTAAACAATAGGTAAAAACTAAACAACCTGACACATTCCTATATGCAGATAGATGCAGCGACAGCAAAACCCACAAAATCATATCCAGTTAACAAAACTTCCACTAATAAAAATCTATATACTATACAACATATAAATATAAGCTTATATAAAATAATATGTAATTCTTAAACCATAACCACTGGAAATCTTTGTATGCCGAACAAACTCTCAACTAGACTTAGCTATATACAACTACTATATGTACCACATAAACCATCAAATATATATAATTCTGTATTATATTATAAAACCATAGTTAACCAAAACTCATCAAATAAATATTTAAATATAATATCTATATGTGTTTGACAATCAAAAATAAAGTTTATTTCAAAATATTAACATAAACATATAAATATATACATTTCAAATTTAACAGAACATATTATATAAATATACACATTTCAAATTTATTAACAAACATATTATATATACCTTTCAACATATAATGAGAAACAAGAGAGGAGGGGAGGGAGACGTGGTACCACTATTATGCTCGGGTAGGTTGTGGAAAAGTGGCAAGGTAGAGGTGTTGGAGAGCGGATGGAAAGGTGTCAGGTTAGGGATTGGAGGCGTTCGGCTGATGAAGGCCTAGGGTCTGTTCGGAGCGGTCAGTGGTGGTGTACGGCGGCGGATGAGGTGGAACAAGGCAGGGCTGAGGATATGGTTGGTTGTTGATGTGGGTAAGGCTGTCGTGTTTGGGTTTGTGGCTGCTATGCGAGGTGATGCGGATAGGTTTCGGTGAGCCGGCTGCACGTATGGGTGGAGCACGATGGCAGCTGACGTGGCAGGCAAGCATGGTGTGGATGGCAGTGGTGAGCGAGAGGAGTATGGAGCGATGTTGAGATGATAGAAGGCGTTTCTGGGTTATGGGTGTTAACGCGTGCATGGTTATCAATGCCAATAGACGAGCAGCTTCTCCCATGCGAAACATATGAAAGCTAATAATATTGTATATATTTTTCTCTTTCGAGGAAACAGGAATAGAAGCAAGATGGGAAGAGGAAGCAGAAATGTAACGAACCAAAATGAAGGGAAAATAGGAAATAGAAAAGTCACCAAATATTTATGGCAAATGGCAGTAGGTTGTTTGAATTCACCCGGTGAAAATGAATAGTCACGAACGAAAAGTAAATCAACCGGTTGGGAAATGTTAAAAGTCAAGCTTAGGAAATATAAAGGCATTAATTGTTTCAGCTGTTGGTTTGCAGGGTTTCAAATTTTGAAAGTAATATCAATAGGAAAAAGTTGTAATTTGTAGTAACGATACGGTAGGCGTTACGCAAAGTGCAACGTACACCGGAACTCCGAATTTGACAATCGAATATACCGTAGAGATCGGCACGACGAGACGATCAAAACGGTATATAGAAATCAGTGGTACGATCATCCGATAAAAATCGATATCGGTACCAGAATGCTGCATTTTGCAGAAAATAAGAACGACGGAGCCAAAGATGTCCGAATTTGGAAAAACGACAAACTGACATCTTGCTCAGAAGATGGTTTAGAATTTTTCTATGTAAAAATATTTAGGTTTCGAAAACATTTTATTTTCAACGTTTTTAACTGATTGAATTGAAGTGAATTTACGCGCGAAATAAACTTTCAAATTTTCGGACGAAAATTTACCAGTTGCTATGTTTAATTAGACGTATTCCAAATATTAAATTTTTATTTCAAAATTTTATCGTTTAAAATTTCACAAAATTTCAACTAATTACGTTATTAAAACGGTTGAAATTTACGGGTCGTTACACTTCGGTCCATGAATCATCGATCCGACTCCACCATCACCTCTCTCTTTGCACGAGCAACCGATCCCCCATTACCACTTGAAGCTCGGTCCTTCGCCTTGAGATCCAACCTGACACCCTTCTCCTTGACTTTAAAAAAATCGGACCACCCAATCGACAGATGAGCTTCACCAAATTTGACCGCAAGCTGTCATTTTCCTCCTCAAACCCATATCTAAACTCCGTTTCGACTAACTCTGCCTTAATCTCCTTGAAAACCAAACCCTAGTCTACTGCCTAAACATGATGACTACCACAATCATCACCACACACAACAAAATGGACATGGATAGGAAGCCTGCCCCACTACGAGTTCAACGAATCAAGTTTGGTAATTTTCGTTCCTTGGATCATTTGATTTTAGATTTTTAAGGAATGGCCATTATTCCTTTATTTACTGTAAATGAATAATGGAAAGAGAGGAGGGAAAATGGAAAGATAAAAGTGGGAAAGAAAAAAGTGAACTTTTTTTAGTTTAAAGTGTTGAAGTTTTTGAATTTATAAACAAAAATCAATTCCTAACTTAAATCACAAGCAAACCAATATTCTCAAGTAACCCCAAAATTTCAAGCAACACATCACATCACCAAAAAGTAATTTTGAATTTTGATTTTGATTTAAAAAGATTTTGAAAAGAAGGTTTCGCGGTATTCCACTATACAATATTTCATTCGTTTAGGAACTGCGAACGACAAAAATAAAAAAATGATAGTGCACCAAAATGCGACACTATCATAAATCGACAATAAGGTACATGGATTATTTTATTCTTTGAAATTTCAAAAGTACCATCGTTTGCTCTAAAATATGTCAAATGATAATTTAAATATTTTTCAAATTAAAAATTGTGAAAAAATCCTATAAATTCATAAAAAATACGTCCATAAAATCAAGTCATTTTATTAAAAATTGATTTTTTTATATTTGTTTGAACCATTTATTATTGTAAATAAATTTACAAAATGAGATCACCATTATTATATTTTAATTAAAAGAAGTTAAATAAGGCTATTAAATCCATTTAACTAATATTAAATTCACAATTCAAATATTTCAATAATCCCTATATTTGAATATAGGTTATTTATATTTTTGAATATCAATTTTTTTAAATATTTAAAATTAATTATATATTCAAAATTAAAATGTTAAAATTCCAGGATGTTACATTCTCCCTCCTAAAAATAGTTTCGTCTACGAAATTTCCAAAGGGAGAAAATGTCCCCAAATCCTTAAGGTTTAAAAATTATTAATTAAAATGAGTTATTAAACTTTTAAAGTCCCTTATGTTACGGAAAATTTAGGCAGCACCACCTTCACGCGGCTGATCCGAAAAACTATAACTCGCCACAACTGGTCAAGTGGCCTTCGTTATCCGGAGCATAAAATCATCAATCAATTACCAATTTCTAGATCTACCACATACCTCTTTTGTGTTTGACTTTGATTTTTGCAAGCAATTCACTATCTCGATGCAACTGCAAGTGCGCAAGAAATCAAATAGTAATCTCTTGCATTCCTATACTTAATCTTGCACTTACATAGTTCAAAAGTGAATCCGCTGACAAAAGAGATACTCAAGCTATTTCTATCATAAGCAATAGCAATATAAATAATATAACAACTATATGCAATCAAAAGTATAGAAAATACTCTGTAATAAAATACTAAGCATCTAATCTTTTCAAATGATAACTTTAGAACTAAATACCCGGGTTTTATATTCAAAATATATTTTCAAATTTCTCCAAAGAGAAATATATCAAAATCAAAATCAATTATGATAAGGAGGGTGCTTCACCTACCAAAGCATGGTGTAACTCTAAAATCAAACAACATTGAGCATCCAGTGGTATTCCGGTTCCTCCTAAAACAACAACTAGAGTAAATGAATATACTTGGCAGGTCTTCCAAATCAGAAAACCCATAATCGTCCAACTTTATTCATAACCAAAAATATTTGAAAAACCACTTCACAAAAACTTTTATCAAATATCCTGAAATAATAATACTTTGCCAAAGTTTCAAAATAATATTATTATTATTTCTTTCACAAATTCTTTTGAAATCACTTTTTTTCAAAAACATTGGGATTTAAGTTGTAATAAACAACAACTTTATAAACCATAGTCTATAAACTCACGCTATCAAAATCAAATTTCATAAAGGAATAAACTGACACTTAACACTATTTAAAATGTTAAATGACCAACAAACAATACTTATAACTTTTCTTAGGTCCACAACTTTCTCGGTCGTCTAAGGATATATATAATTTCCTTAGCATACCGTCACGCTAATCAACCTTTGGTTATTGCTTAGAAGATTATCTAAGCTCTCTCACAAAATTGAAAGTCACTTCCCAAGTTTTCCTAAGTCACACACTAAAGCATACAAATATACTTAAGCACGTATGTTGTACATAAATCATCTGTATGCGATATATGATCCGACCACTCGTTTGGATACTTAAACTTTACTTCTGAACTAGTATCGCTCACTCAACCTCCCTGGTGCGGACTATGATCAGGTTCCTTGATTAGAAACCTCTATATCAAATCAAGAATATGAATCAAGTGTTCAATGACAAGAATCAAGTGTGAAACCCTTTTTCGGACTGATGTGAATCACCCTAAAGTTATGTATTCGAATCCTAGATCGAGAACCGTATGAATAAAATGATCTACGTATAACTTATGTACTTAATCTAATTAGTTCTTAACTACACCAATCCTTTTCTAAATCACTTTCATTTTCATTTCTAATATTTCATTTAATACTAAAATTATTTATGAATTATTTCACCACTTAAGTTTATAAACATTTCATAAAGACGCAACTTTATAAAACATTAAATTAAAAACTTACCCCATGTTGATTTACTTGTATAATACTATTCTACATCTTAAGAGTATATACAAAATGTCCGTTTTATTTTTTTATTTTTTCAAAATTCAAATGGAGGCCCAAACAAAATATGGGTCTTAAAACTGAGTCGATTGCTCCGACCTCTGTACCTATCTGGTCTGGTAAATAGTTAAGAAGAGTAGGATGTTGGTATCCAAACTCAGTCCTAGAGTCTACTTTCCTTAGATATTCCTAAGGTAAAAGTATTTATTTACTCGGACCAATAACATCAAATAGTTTATGAGACTTAGATGTTTTAACAAAAACTATGATTTTAATAAAACAATGCTAATTAAAACTTTCTTATCCAATTCAACCCATTTTAAAAACTTGAGTCAAATTATCTCTTTTCTATCCTAGAGTTTAAAATATTAGATTTATTAAATTATTTAATAAAATACCTTTTATTTTAAATCGGTTTCCTTTAAGGAAAATTAAGAACTAATTACTTGGTTTTTATTTCAAAACCTTTTTTGAAATCATACTACGTATATTTTTATATATAAAATAACTTTAACAATTTATTCACTAACACTTGCTTTGAGTTCATTCGATTTGAACTCGTCTCGATTACACAATGATAAAGAGAATAACTTACTAAGTGCCCTACAATGTTCACCTAAGCAAATATTCGATTGTCACTTAGAATATAATTCAGATTACCACAAAACTAATCGAGATGTTTTTCCCTCGAATTATCCAAAGAAAATGTATCTTTCTTAAAATTCTTTTTAAAATATTTATACTTATAAACATTTCCATGTAATACTACCATTATTTTTCTCAAAATCCTTTTGGAAATCACTTCAAGCAATACCTAGATTTAAAATTCTCAAAACCCTTTTTGCTTATAAAACACCCTTCATAAATAATATAAATCATTTTATATATATAGTACTCATATAAAATGTACCTTTAAAATCATCCAATATTATAATAACTTCCCTTTATTATAGTGAACTATTTTTGAAACACATTTTATAAATCAAATTTATATAAAATTGCCTTTATATAAACTTATCTCATATTATAATAATTCTCCTTATTATAATAAAATTTTCTCAAATATTTATCCTCTACATGTCTTATCTTTCCATTCGGATTATATTACACTTTTATTAAAAGTTTACTTCTGTTCAACATTGTGAAAAGATGACTTTTAACTTAACATTTTCTCCGAATACCTTATAGTTAAATTGTGAAACTTAAGGAGTTTGTTTTAATGTATTTATAATTATCAATAATGCTCATAAGCTGATCGAGCATAAATCAACAATCAACTAACAATAATCAGTGCTTCTAAATTACCGGAGCATGACAAATCAAACCATAATGATAATAAAGAAATATCATCATTAACGAACAGACACACCATGAATAACTATATAAATTTGAAAATTGTTCCTTTATATATATAAAATATAATCCTAGGTAAAATATTTTATTTATCAATTTTCAAAAATCAATATGTCTATGTGCTTTGTTTAAGTGGTAGAAATCCCTATTGACACCATGACGTCCTATGTCCCTACCAGAATTCATAAAAAACTCAACCGACCAATTAACACAATACGTCTTTATAGCAATAACAAATATGCTCTCGTGTACACACACACACACACAACTCATTCTAGGGTGTCACTTATCTTATCTCTAATGATTCATACCCTACCAAAGCCAAAGTTCTCGCTTATCCTGGCTCTGATATCATTTTGTAACAACCCGCCGTTTCGACCCTTGAAAGTCGGCACTCAATACATCTACGTTATTCAAATGTCGTGCATCCAAGTGCCGAAATGGTTGATTGTTATGGTAAAAAGAAAAAGAAAAGGAAAGGAAAATAGAATCTCACAGTGGAATGACAACATACAATATAACAAAGATAGTAAAAGTCGATACTTTAAAATACGTGGTATATCAAAGTTAAAAACAAAACTCATCAACTTGGACAGTTATAACTTCCTGACCTTACAATTACTGATGGGTGTACATAATAATACAGCAGAAAATAAAAATACTATGATGAGTGAACGTCCGGCTCTACTACATGAGCTCTAAGTCCAACCAACAACAACCTGGAAAATATACTCAGTGTGACCAAAGCATTATAATAAAATAACATCTAGATCAGTTTGGAAAACCAACGTGAGAAAACTCAAGAAATATGGTGAACATATAATAATTAAGTGAAACCATGCCACTAAACACTTAATGGGATTTTACCTCACAAGAACAACATCGACAGATTAAAGAATGGAAACCAGTCGAAACAAAATCAGACATGAAAGAATGAAAACAAATAATTAAACATTGAGAAGAGCTCCAAGCACTTCTTGATGCAATTAAGAAAATGATTTAAAGATTTGAACCAAATAAGGAAAAGGAAGTTTTCCAACAATGACTAGGAGGGTGCACCCCCTTCACCAAAATTTTACCTCTAGAAGTACACTTGAAAACTACGATGGCTCTTGGAAATGTACAAGCCGAACCTCACCAACCGAGAATTCGTGTATTTCACATCTCAATGCATATATAATCGAAACCAATCTATAGTAAATGTGAAAATACTTTAATGGAAGCAACCCCACATAGCTTGACGTCCATTCGCTCTTTGGATTCAGTCATTTTTCGGCAAAGGATATCATTGCTTAAATGAGCAGAAAATCGTCTTGAATAGATGAAACATAAAGTAGATAGCAGAATCAAAATCGTTTGTCAATAAATCAATTATCGGGAATAGCAAAATGATCGTATATGGAAATTAAGTCGCATAAACTTACCATCAATAACTGAATCAAGCTTTTAAAACACTTGACTCACGCTTGTGCTTGATTTTCACATCACAAATACTTTAAAAATACCTTTTGAATATATTCTTTCCAAAGAGCTAATTATATTTCTATATTTCTAAGCGTATTAAAATGAATGGTCAAAACAAATTTCATTAAAGCACTGTTTACTATAAGCCTAGGACAATTTACACTTAGCTTTATTTTCAAACACTTCGCTTTGAAAGATTTTCTCATTTATAAATTGTCATTTTTAAATTTCAAACAACATTTATTATCCTAAAAGATAATAAATCAATTAACATGCTTTTATAAATTTAAAAAATGTTAATAATCCTGAAAGATAATTGATATAATTCTTTTATAAATTTGAAACCACATTAATTATCCTAAGAGACAATTAATCAAATTTGTAACTCCTTTAATAAATCGAATAATTAACTTTAAACACCTTTATTAGATCAGTTAATTAACTTTAATCAATTTTATTAAATCAGTTAATTAACTTTAAAACACTTTTACTAAGTCAGTTAATTATCTTTAAACATCATTAATAAATTTATTAATTAACTTTATTATAGTTAAACAATAATTAAGAATATTTTTAAACCTCCAATTCTTTTCAAATACTAATACAATCCTTACAAATCCATTTGAAAAGAATTTACAAAATATTTAAGGTAAATAACCTTTATAAATTTAAACAACATTAAACATCCTGAAAGATAATTAAATCTAATTTATAATCTTTTAGAAATTTAAAATGACATAATTATCTCGAAAGATAATTAATCAAATTTATAATCTCTTTATAAATTTAAAACATTGTTAATTATCCCAAATGATAATTAATTAAATTTATAACACCTTTTTATAAATTTTAATCAACACTTATCCTTTGTTTTCAAAATTCTCAAAATACTTGAAAATAAAGTTTAAGAAACTTTCAAAGTACAAAAACAGGACCAAACATTTATTTTGTAAAAATACAAGCTCAAGTTCAACACACAAAAATGGTTTAAGGAGATGATATTTCATAAGTGATGGTACAACGATAATCACTATAACAACACTTACAAAAACCAAATAGTATGTCATAAATAATCCAACTAAACATCAATATAAGCAACATAAGAATATAAGTAAATAAATATTAGTAAGAAACCCCTTAGGGTCTCTCTACAAAAGTCCCTTTATAAATTACATATATGAATGTGTATTTCAAAGTATTCCGTAGCGACCTATTCGCTACGTATACACTTGACTTTCTTCTTATTTTTGTTCCCTGCAACAAAATGGTTATTTATGTCATCCGCTTCCAAGCGAGAATCAAATCCAAACAAAACTATCAAACAATAATCTATAACTACCATCCAAGCAATCAAAAATAATCTATAGCAACACAGAAATCATATAGTTTATTTAGAGGTGAGTAAACTCACCAAAATTCCAGTTGACGCTTTTGCGTTTCGGTTTAATCTAAAATTGAACGACGTCCGAATTTAGCCCAAAATCCACTAGCTTCAAATTCAATGAAACCTATTCCAACGTGTTGACATATCTCCTATAAGTACAATGCAACAGACTGTGCCTCGATTGGACCTTGTACGCAAAAGTTATTAAGTTTACAAGAATTCAAATTAATTAAATTAATTAGTAAATTAATTAGCTTTTTAATTACCCTTAATAAACAAGTTTCCCAATAATCCTTTCTTCCTAAATCACTAATCATCATCTTGCACACAATGATACACGCATACCTATTGTACAAGCACGCAACTTCCCACTCTCCATCCATGAATCATTGATCCGACTCCACCATCACCTCTCTCCTCACGCGAGCAACTGATCCCTCATCACCATTGAAGCTTGACCCTTCCCCTTGAGATCCAACCTGACACTCTACTCCTTGACTTTAAAAAAATTGCACCACCCAATTGACAGCCGAGTTTCAACAAAATTGGTCGCAAGCTATCATTTTCCTCCTCAAACCAATATCTAAACTCCGTTTTGAATAATTTCACCTTAATCTCCTCGAAAACTAGACCCTAGTCTACTGACTAAACATGATGACTACCGCAATCATCATCCCATACAACAAAATGGACATGGATAGGGAGCCTACCCTACTGCGAGTTCAATGAATCTAGTTTGGTGATTTTTCGTTGCTCGGATCATTTCATTTTGGATTTTTAAGGAATGGCCATTATTTCTTTGTTTACTATAAATGAAGAATGGAAAAAGAGGGAGGAAAATGGAAGGATAAAAGAGGGAAAGAAAAAGGTGAACTTTTTGGCTTAAAGTGTTGAAGTTTTTGATTTTATAAACAAAAATCAATTCCTTACTTAAATCACAAGTAAACCAATATTCTCAAGTAACCCAAAATTTCCAAGCAACATGTCACATCACCAAAAAGATTTTGTGAAAATTTGAATTTTGATTTTGATTTAAAAAGATTTTGAAAAGAAGGTTTCACGGTATTCCGTTACACAATATTTCATTAGTGTATGAATTATGAACGATAGAAATAAGAATACGATCGTACACCAAAATGCGGCATGATCATAGATCAATAATAGAATAAATTATTTTATTTTGTAAAATTTCAAAAACACCATCTTTTGCCCTAAAATATGTCAAATGATAATTTAAATATTTTCTAAATAAAAAATTATTGAAAAATCATATAAATTCATAAAAAATACCTCTTTAAAAATCAAATTGTTTTATTAACCATCGCCTTCCTTATTATTTATTTAAACCATTTATTATTGTAAATAAATTTACAAAATGAGTTCATAATTATTATTTATTAATTAAAAGGAGTTAAATAAGGCTATTAAATCCATTTAAGTAATCTTTAATTCATAATTCAAATATTTAAATAATCCCTATATTTGAATATAGGTTATTTATATTTTTAAACACTAATTTTTTAAAATATTTAAAATTAATTAAACATTCAAAGTTAAAATGAAAAAATTTCGAGATGTTAAATCTTGGAAGCATCCAGCTCGTCCTTTGAAGCTCTAAAACGTCCAACTAAATCAAGAAATATACTAAGGCCTGACCCAAGCATTATAAGAAAATAACACCCGGGTCAGTCTAGCAAACCAACGTAAGAAACTCAAATCATATTGATTTTAAAATGTTATAAAACCTTTCAAAAATAAAAGTATCTCATATAACCATGCCGCATATAAACATAGATAGGTTTTTATCTTACAATAACCAAACCATTTATTAGAAAATCCAATGATACTATAATAATGTTCAGGGTTTAAAATAAACATTTAACATAGCCATAATGGTTACATTAATTACATTTAACGGCATGTTTAGTATACAACTAAGTCCATAAGGCACGTATTGGAAAATGGATTCTAACAATGACAAGTTAAGGGACTACCTTCCGTACAATATACCTCTATAAAAAATGTACCAAGGCTCACCTTCGCCAACACAGAACTGGCTCATCCCTTACTGGATAATACCGAAGATGATCATCACCTCTACTACCAACTTGACAAACCGTTTCTGTGGCCATAGCATACACAATAGATAATTATATATCTATATACAGGTGATGATCATACCCTAATGGTAGCAAACCACATAGCCCTACCGCGTCTTCTCTGTTTTAGTCATTTCTAGATGTGAGGTTTGAGGCTACATTTTACCTTTTAGCAAATCCCTCTTAGAATCCCAACATTGCCTTCTAAGCAAAAATCCATGCCAGCATTTATCCATACAAGTTGTTCTGGAACTGAACAAATCGAAGGCACTACTCTACTACATCATTTTCGGAATCACCCTCAAGATTAGTAGCAAGTAGCCCCTGCACTTCAAAGAACTCCATCATCAGTTTCCATCATCTTCAAGATGTCTTCAATTCAAACGCTTAAGCCAGTTCGAACTGGTTTTCAGATAACTCATGTTTATCCGATCTAGGTCTCTCCAAACCAACAAACGATAGTTTCGGTAGATTCAACCGTAGTTCTTTCAAAAGCAAGCAAATGATATAAGAGTCCCAAGGGGATCTCAAATATACGCCTCTAAAGTGAGAGACGGTTCACCGGAATGAGTTCTCCCAAGGGATCTCAAATCGTATGAACACAAGAAGCTTCATACACTTTCTAAGTCAAAACTAGCTAAGATTCGATTGTCAGTTATTTAACTATCAAATAAGCAAACAATCAAATCAGTGATTTAATTTCATATGAAAACCAAGCATGATTAAGCACATAAGCAACTACTAAACCTCTTTAATTAATCCTTTTATTAATTAAAATATCCTTATAAATACTTATATTAAAATACCTTTATAAAAGATATACATATGTATACTACTCATACATTATTCATTTATACTCTTTCAATGCTTGGAAAACTAACACTACACTTTCAATACTTAGAAAATGTATTCATATACTTATCTCAACGGTATATATATATTCACAAAACATTATGAAAGATTTCATATTTCAAAAGCATACTTAAATGGGTCAAAAACAAATGTCGTTATAAAACATATAAACCCAAACCACTTTCCTTTTGGTGTAAGTAAATGGATTATATGGAAATTAGACCAAACATACTTACCACCACTTTTCGATTTCAAACTTGAACTATCCATCGATTAACAATGTAGTCGGACAAGTTAGCATACTACCATTGCGTCAACATACATTGTTAAACTCTCATAGATAGAGACGAGTTTCCCTACCTTGGAATTTGGTGTTAAATATGAAAAGAATAATTTTCATACCACCATAAGTAAAAATGATCATTTAAAATCAAATCTCATTTCATTTATAAAACTTCTTTTTATTTATAAAACTGCTTAATAAATCTTCTTTAAATCTCCTATACCTATCATAAATCTTTGGTGTCAAGTTAGGACTTAATACTTTACATAAAACAATCATTTCATATATTAAAATATATATTCAGAAATGTGAATTATTATTCCAAATTTACCAAAATGATATCATTTCCCTTCTATAAAATATCATTTATAAATCTATTCTTATATAAAAAAACATTTATAAATCTATCTTTCTATACACCATTTTATATAAAGCGTTTTACAAACACTTATTCCAAAATATTTCTATCATCTTTAAAAATAGAATCACTTTATTATAAAAGATAAATTCCCTTTTTCCCTTTAAAATAAACACACATTATTATACTAACTTTTCTACATAATAAATACTTTTCGAAATACTTATAAAACATTTCCATATAAATTATAAGAGATTAACAAAAACGATTAAAGTAAAATAGAGAAGTTAAAAAAATTCTAAATAAGATGCCACAGAACATTCCAAAAATCATGTTTAAAATCATTTTCCGAATCAAAACCATTTTAAAATCAAAAACAGAAAATATTGATATTTCAAAAATATCATAATGAAGCCTAAAGCTACCATAGCACTTAACAAGTGCTTTCATTGATCTACGCTAAAAGAGTTCAACTTTTGCGACATATCAAAATCACATCGAATATAGCCAGGCTACCAAGTTTTTGGCATTCAACAATTTATACAACAAGTATATGAATGAAATTAGAATCAATAGTGGCAAGGAATCCCTAAGGATTTCACTACAAAATTTCTTGAGTTCCCTGCATTTCATTTTGTATGTCATCCGCTTTCCTAAGCGGGAATTCAACCAAACCAAACAAAGAAATCATTCAAGCATACAAATAACATTTTTTATCAAAAAATATATCATATAGTATTCATTCAAAGGTGAGTTAATTCACCCAAGCCAAGCCAAACCAAGATGTAGAGGATCACGCTACGAATGCAAGGTGAAGACGGCATCTCAATTGGACCTCGTATGCAATAGTTATGGATTTTATAAGAAATTAGATGAATTAAAATAACTGATTGAGTAATTAACTTTTAATTAACTTCATTAACTTAAATCCATCTTCCCCCTTTCCAGTATCACTGTGCACAGGCCATGCACAAGAAACCTAAATACACATGCCACTTCCAACGCTGATTTCTTCACCTCCGCTCCATGAAACAAGGAACCACCACCTCCAACGAACTCCTTTTCACGAGTGCTTCATCCCCGACCCAACCAAACCATGCTCGATTAATACAATCAAAATTGAAAGTCAAATGCACGCCTCGACCACATCAAATCGTGATCCTCCACGTGTGATTGCACCTTACCAAACTTCTTCCAACGATGCACGTTCACATGAGAAACTCAACGGTGCTCCCAGATCCGCCGTTCATCGCCTCAAACTCCGATAAATGTAAACCCTAGTTTGGCCATCTCACATCGTTCATCCTGGTTCGTTACCGCACTTGCCCAAACGCCTATGGATTTGAAACCCTCGTCACCACGAGTTCAACGAATCGAACCTCAACATTTATCATCACCTGTAACTCCAAGAGATATTGGAAATATGGGCGGCTGTTGTTTTTTGGTTATAGGAAAATAAAAGGAAAGAGGGAGAGTGGAAGAGTTAGAAGTAAAGTGTGAAGTATGGATTATTTAAAATAAATTATATTATTTTAAAATTCTCAACTTAATCAATTCTCGTTTCGAGTTCGCACGATCGCATAGTATATCAGATCGCCACGAAACTCGTTGGCATACATCACCTCATTGTTCCGGTTCTGAGGGTACTAGTTTTGTCAAAATCCAAGACAGTGCCCTGGGATGATAATTTCACACGTTTCAAAACCATTTATCGAAAAAATGATTTTCAGTCTCATTATCGATATTTATTCGGAATATTTATGCTTATAAACAAAACCCAAAAATAGTTTTTTCCTTCATTAGTTAATAATTTAAAAGAAGGTTGTTCGATTATTAAAAATCATTAATTGAATATTTAAAATGAATTAAATACTCTATAACAACCCACACTTTAATGAGCCTAAATTTCGACAAGAATCGAAACCCAAGTCCATCAAAGCATAGATCGTTGGATTTGGTACCTGCAAATAAGCATAAGCATATAAGAGACTGATAAAAATCTAAACTCACAGCGGAAACAACAATAGGATATAAATACAGACTGTGCCTACTATCTTGGATTTAATGGTATTCCTTGGATATCATATTGCCGCATCAGCATCGAGCATGAAGAAAAGAAGACTTCTCCAACAATCAATCAAATCCAGCTCTAGTGGCATGTTCCTCTAAATCCATCATATGGATTGTAATGATGAGGGGGTCAAAACAACATTTTGTTGGTTGGAAAATTTATACAATGTCTATAACATAAATTTATACCGATTGGTTTCCACTTAACTGTTATGTCTACCATTTTAAGGTCAACTAAATTAACCTAATATCACCTACACGATATTCCTACCTAGCATAATTCATTTACCTACCCTTCCTAGGATACAAAATACTAACATAAATTTATTAGCCACTTAATACTTCCAAATATAAAGCAAGCTCCTAGCATCGTCATTGTTGGTCTATTGGTCCTAGCTACAGAGACCTTTGACCACTATTTATGGCTTTATAGTACATAATAGCCATACTAATAATGCATCTATCATTAAAGTCTTATCCATGGGAGAGACAGTACCTAAACCACTTAATACCTTATTAATAAGGACTAGACAGATCCCTGACCATTCAATACATATATTCTAGGTAGGCCTTTTTCATTTAATACCTAATTCCAAGGCGGACTCTTCACTAGTACTATCTATCTGACATCGCTTGGAATCTCACTGAGACACTTAGTACTTCTTTATAGGAAAGAGGCAGACCCTAGATCAGTCACTTAATACCTCAAACCAGAAGCAGACCCTTTCCCGGATACCCACTACCGCTCCTAATCGTTAATTGTGACCATTTAATACTTTTTAATTAAAAAAGACGTGGACCCTCAAACAACCACTTAATACCTCTAATCCCTAAGCAGTTCCTATCATTCATAATCGTTTCCCATAGGTCCTATGATTTGTGATATTTCACATCAGTAATAAGTATACACAACTACAAGTAGCATCTGAGTGAAGGGCAGACTTTCGTTGTGTCACTTTACTAACCTCGTATTCCAATCTTCTAAGCTTAATTAATTATTTTATGGGTCTTATGGTTAAAGATGTCTCACATCAGTAAGAAACGTACACAACAGCTAGTAGCCTCAAAGTGTACGGCATACTTCTGTTGTGTAACTCTACTGACCTCGCATCCTAATCTTCTAAGTCCAATTAATTATTTTAGGCTTTACTAACTTAAGTAATGTTATCCTAGGCTTTATTATTGCTAAGCTTTATCACCCTAAATTAGATATTGGACTTAGCTTACTAACATTCTTTTATTTATTTAAGGCTATATAAATTACCTTAAATATTCAATTAACCAAAAATCCCCTTTATTTACTTCTTCCATAAATGTCAATTTGTTTATGATAAAGAATATCATCCTAATAGACATTTCCCAAGACATTTATGTAAATTTACTAATTTCCAATTAGTAACTATTCCATAGTTATTAACCTAACTTCGTTATTTTTCAGTTCCATTAATCCATTTACCCTATTGATTACTTGTAACTCTCAAATCCATTTCATAATTATTACCAATTAATTGGAGTTACAACATTTCCAAACTTTCCTCATATTTCTTATTCACAAATCAACGCTATTACTATATATAACTACTATCCTATGCGAGTGTCATGCATAAATGTCACATTTATTAGTGCATATAAATACATATAAATACCTACTTCTACCAAATATATTCTAGTTACAAATCTTTAATTGGAATATTTTTTTTCTATATTTTATTTGCTGAAATTACATTTCTTAGGAAGATTCTCCATTGTGATTTCCATAAATTAGTTTAAAAATAAAGATCAAGAATAAAAAGAAAGGTTTGCCTCATTTGAAATTATAAGGAACAATTATTTTCTTTTTTTGGAATAAACAGTGTAAATTATGAAGAATAACTCCATACTTTACACATCTCTTCCTTTTTATTTGCGTATATTCCTTGTTAAATCAAACGTTGCACCTTCTATTCAATTTTAAAACACAAACAAATTTATAAAAATCAAACGGATATTCTTCCTACAAATTAAACTACGGAAAATTCCCAATTCAACATAATTAGGGTAATGATCAAAATCATACTAATAATCTACAACCTAATTTCAGATCTAGAATAAATTTCATATCTGATTAATCTATAACTTTTGGGATTGATTTCAAGATCATGGTGTAACAATAATTCCAAGCAGATCTCCTAAAAATATGTAGGCGATGTTTAATACATTCAAATTTAGCCTACAATTCACATATACTCATTTAGGCATAAAAATCAAACATATGCCAACGGAATAGATTCAGTATCATAAACAATTTATAAATTTCCAAATCACCTTCTAAAAGCGTTCCAAATCTTCAGATCTGAAGTAAAACCTATGATTCAACTCCATTTTCTTCTAATTACCAGAAATATGTATAAAAAGAGTATATACATATATTAGAATTATAGATCTGAAAAGAGACTTGGGGTTGAAGGGAAATATAAATACAAATATAAATACATATCACCTCGCTATCACGTAGTGTTGACTCGCTCTTCTTCTTCTTCTCTTGTTTGATTTCCGTACTTCTCCAATATGTATACATACAAATACAATATTATATTTTATAATTTAGAAAATAAAGGGAAGAGAAAAGGACAGTGCTTCGCTACTGTTTTCAAAAAAATATGAGAAGAGAAGAGAGGGTTAGGCCTGAATTTATAGGCACTCAAATCAACCACAACAGTTAGATTTAACTATGTAAAATCTGGGCTGCTTGGCCAAGGCAAACCCTCTCTGAAAGGGAGTGCGGATTAAGGATCTTAAGGCTAATTTAACACTAGAGGGGGGTGAATAGTGTTTAATGGATTCTAAGACTTATATGGACTAATTTAAAAATTATGATATAAACAAATGCAGAACTTAATCATAGAACAATCACATAATCAAACACAGATGCAGAAAGTAAATAAAAAGCAGTAAAAGGAAAGAACACACCGGATTTTATACCGGTTCGGAGTTACTCTACGTCCAGTCCTGCACCAAGGCAAACACCTCGTATAGATTTTTATTATACCAATGTCGAGATTACAATCCTCAATTTCTAAAGGCCTTGAGGTACCCTCCCGTGTTCGAGTCCGGGGCAAACTCTCTTGATTTACGGGACATAAGATCACCCAATTGATTTCCAAGCACAACCACACCTTATAGAGAGACTCGATAAACTTTTGATTACGAATTGATCCTATAACTCTGAATAGCACTTTGATCTTCGAGAGAGGGCAGAGAATCAAACAAGAATGAGATTCTAATTTGATTCACTTGAGAATTTCGGCACGATCTTAAAAATATGAAAATTTTAGAATATGGATTTGTGGAGAAGAAGGAGTGAAAAAAATAAGAAAATCGTTAGTTAAAAAATTCGTTTGTGAAGGCTATTTATAGACCAGTAACGGTCATAACCATTCGTGAAGATATTTAAAAGAATATACACTTCTTTTGAAAATTGAAACTTTTGAATTTAACGGCCACCATGTCGACATGGGGTATCCCATGATGTCGACATCCCTTAGTTAAAAACAATGTAAAATTTGGTTTGAAAATGGTATTGAAAGGAAAACAAGATGAAATAATTCTGGAGTAAAATAAACTAATTTTCCTATGTTTTAAAATAAAGAAGAGTAGAAAAATATATTTATAGAATGTATATATAAATTTGATTTTAAATCTCAAGTATATATATATTATAAAAGAATATTTAAAAAATCAAAAGATAGTTTTAAAACAAACGAAGTTTAAAACAAGAGTTTATTTAAAAACAAAAACAAAGAATATTTTAAGGCTAAAACATCTTTTTGAAAATCATTTGAAAAGATAATTTTTAAGGCTAAAACATTTTGAAAAGCAGTTTTGAAAATCATTTTGAAAAACCATTTTGAAGTAGTTTTGCAAACTTCTTCCTGCAGAATATCTCATCACATCAGGACTCGAGAACTTGTACAAAACCAGGATGTTCGTGGGTTTGTAAGCCACTTGTCGTAGGTTTGTAAGCTACTTGTCGTGGGTTTGTAAGCCACTAAGAAGGTAGAAATGAGTTCCATCCCAAATGAAATTTGGAATGAAGATTTCCATGCTATTATGAAGTTTTAACAAAACTAGACACTTATCTTGAAATCTTGATCTTGATACTCATGAGTCTTCAAACTTGATTTCTTCATTCTTGATCTTTATACTGTACAGTCTTCAATAATCAGTACCTGCATTATATATATCCTGCATAATAACATTCATATATATCTAGTCAATAGTGTTAGTATATAAGTTATAATAAAATAAGTTACAAAGGTTGTTGTCATCAAAACCACTATCTCAAGTTCCTAACAATCTTCCCCATTTTGATGATGACAACCTTATAAAATATACTTACCACTTCGATCATACCATAACTCCCCCTTACACCAATAACTCCCCCTTATTCCAAGCCTACTATTTTATATAACTTCTCCTCCTTTGTCATCAACAAAAATAACCTATAAACCTTGAACTTAATAGAAAATGAGATAAACAAACATATGACATAAGAATAATAACTATGTATGAGTGAAATATAGCATCCTAAGTTAAATGGAATTCAAGATTTTATACACCAAAGATTTTTTAGAAGAACAATAATTAAGATAACACTTATATACAAATTAACAAACCAATATACAATCAAGAAAGAGAAAAACAAAAAATGCTTAACGAGGACCCTTAACTACTGGGGATTTATGGACCGAACAATTTGGATAGTGGAGACAAAAGTTTCCACGTTGTTTGACCAAGTTCCCATTAGCGTCAAAAAGGACCTCTCCAACGCAAATCACGCCATCGTCTTCGTCCATATGAACATCCGGATTTGACAGAGGATGTTCTTCTTCTTGATCCTCTTGTGATTCTTCTAGAGGCTCTTCTTCTTCAGAATCCATGGCTTGTGATGAATCTTCGATGACAATGGGATTCGCATGGTTATCCATAAGGAATTTTTGTAAATTCCTAAGGATTTTTCCTTGCCTATCTTGTTCTCTAGACATTCGCAGTTGACTTACTTGAATTTCTATCATCGTTTGAAGAAAATCTTTCATCTTCTCTTGTAATTTGATGACTCGTACGTGTGTGGAACGTTGAAAAGGACCAGAATGAGGAGAAGTGGGTGAAGAAGGTTCATTATTAGAAGAGGAAGCCATTAATTTACCGTTTTAGAAGTTTATTACAGAGAATAGAATAGAGAAAAGGAGTAAAAGTCGAAATATATAAATATATAACTTAATAACTAATTTTTAGAGGGAAATTTAAATTTGAAAATCTCGGCATGTATGTCGACATAGGGGGATGGGTCATGTCAACATGCCCAGTTCAATTTTTGAGAAATTTTTATTTATATTAATTATTAACTATACTTGTATTATTTATAATTTATATTTCAGTTAATGAACATATACCTAATTCTCTTCTAAATTTAGTAAAGTTTTGTTCATTTAATGGTTTGGTTAATATACAGCAATTTGTTTTTTAGTATTAATATATTCAAGAGTTATGACTTCTTTACTTATATTATCTCCAAGAAAATGATGTCTAATATCAATATGTTTTGTTCTAGCATGATGAGTTGGATTTTTAGATAGGTTTATTGCACTAGTATTATCACAATAAATTGTTGATCTAGTTATAGTTAATCCAAAATCTTTTAAAGTTTGTTGCATATATATAACTTAAGAACAAGCCAAAGCAGCAGATATATATTCCGCTTCAGCTGTTGACAAGGATACAGTGTTTTGCTTCATACTAAACCAGGAAACCAGAGAATGTCCTAGAAAGTGACAAGTTCCACTTGTACTTTTTCGGTCTGATTTACAACCAGCGTAATCAGCATCACGATATGAAATTACATCAAATACATCATTTTTAGGGTAAAATAAACCATAATCTAAAGTATGTTTTACATATCTTAAAATTCTTTTAACAGCTTTTAAGTGAGTTTCTTTAGGTTGAGATTGGTATCTTGCACAGAGATAGACACTATGCATGATGTCAGGACGACTTGCTGTTATATAAAGTAGCAAACCAATCATTCCCCTATATAATTTTTGATCAACATCTTTTGATTTATCTTCTTTACTTAAAGCTACATTAGTTGTCATTGGAGTTGGTTTCTCACTAGAAGTGGTCAATCAAATTTATTAATTAAATCCTTAGCATATTTTTCTTGACTAATGAAAATTCCTTTATCTAATTGTTTGATTTGAAGTCTTAAGAAGAAACTTAGTTCTTCCATATGACTCATTTCAAATTCTTTAGTCATTATATCTGAGAATTCTTTATTCATTATGTTATTAGTTGACCCAAATATTATATCATCTACATATATTTGTACTAATTGAATATCATTTTTGTTTCTTTTAATAAAAAGGGTTGTATCTATTTTACCAATTTCAAAACCAGATTGTAGTAAATAAGATCTTAGTCTTTCATACCAGGCTCTAGGAGCTTGTTTCAGACCATATAAAGCTTTCTTTAATTTATATACACGATTTGGAAATTTATTATCTTCAAAAAGTGGAGGTTGTTCAACATAAGCATCTTCTTTTACAAAACCATTTAAAAAAGCACTTTTATCCATTTGATATCACTTGAAATTATTGTAGTTTGCGAAAGCAAGTAGAATCCTGATAGCTTCTAGTCTTGCTATGGGTGCAACGGTTTCGTCATAATCAATTCCTTCTTCTTGACAATAACCTTGTGCGACTAAACGAGCTTTATTTCTCACGACCTCACCAAGTTTATTCATTTTATTTTTATAAACCCATTTTGTTCCCATTATACTTTTATCCTCAGGTTTAGGAACAAGTTCCCAAACATCATTTCTAGCAAACTGATTCAATTCTACTTACATAGCAAGAATCCATGAATCATCAGATGATGCTTCCTTTGGATTTTTAGGTTCAATAGTTGATATAAAAGCTACATTACTCATACTATTTAGTTGATTTCTTGTTTTAACTATAGATTCGATATTTCCTAGTATATTTTCTACAGGATGATCTTTTAATAGCCTAATTCTTTTATTAGGTTGAATGATTTCACAATTAGTTTCATTAGGTTCATTATTTAAAGTTAAAAAATCTTCTTCATCTTCTATTTGTACAGTATCTTTAAAATTTTCATCAAAAGATACATGCATTGTTTCTTCAGTAGTGTTAGCTCTTAAATTATAAACTCTAAATGCTTTACTTCTATTAGAATATCCGATAAAGATACCTTTGTCGGATTTAGGTTTAAATTTATCTAAATTATCTTTTGTATTAAGAATAAAACACTTACTACCAAAAACTTTAAAATAATCTACTATGGGTTTCTTATTGTAAAGTAATTCATATAGTGTTTTATTAGTTAATGGTCTAATTAAAATCCTATTTAATATATAACAAACTGTAGCGACTGCTTCAGCCCAAAAGTTATTAGGTAAGTTACTATCAGAAAGCATTGTTCTATCACACACTTGAATCATTCTATTCTTACGTTCTACCACTCCGTTTTGTTGTGGAGTTCTTGGAAAAGAGAAATTATGAGTAATTCCTTTTTGATTATAGAAATTCTCAAAATTTTCATTTTCAAATTCCCCACCGTGATCACTACGAATAGTTTTTATTTTTAAAGAAAGTTGATTTTGAATTCTTTTAGCAAAATTATTAAATAATTCAAAAGCATCACTTTTAAGTTTAAGAAAAATTGTCCAAGTATATCTGGAATAATCATCTATAATTACAAAAACATATTTATTGTGATTAATTGATTGAACTTGAGATGGATCAAATAAATCTAAATGAAGTAATTCTAGAGGTTTAGAAGTAGAAATCATATCTTTTAATTTAAACGAACTTTTCTTAAGTTTTCCTAATTGACAAGCATCACATATACTATCCACTTTAAAGTTTAACTTAGGAAGACCTCTAACTAAGTCAAGTTTTGATAACCTATATAACAGTTTGAAATTTAAATGACCAAATCTTTTATGCCAAATCCAAGTGTCACTTGTATTAGCCAAAAGACATAAGCTATCATTTGAAACTTTCATACTAAGGATGTAAATGTTTTTCTTCCTAATTCCTTCAAAGATAATATTTGACTTATTATCTTCGATGTGACACTTATCTTTTCCAAATTTAATTTTAAATCCTTTATCACATAGTTGACTTATACTAAGCAAATTATGTTTTAAATTCCTAACTAGCAAAATATCAGAAATAAGAGGAGTTTTAGAATTACCGACATTGCCGATGCCGATCACATATCCTTTTGAGTTATCTCCAAAGTTGACTAATCCACCATCTTGATATATAATGTCATTGAGTATCTTGGGATTTCTAGTCATATGCCTTGAACAGCCACTATCAAGTATCCATTTATCTTTCTCAATTTGCACAGTTTGTCCATTGGTTGTTGATTCTTCAAAAGTCATGTAACATGTTTGTTCCTGCATAACAAACCAATTTCGTAGATAACTTGATTTTTCATAAAAACTATATGCAGACTTATGATACTTTGATGAAATGCATAAATTCAAAGTAGTATTAACAAAATTTCCTGAAAATGCTATTTATAACTTTTCAAGTTTCAGATTATGAAAACTATGAAAACCTATGCTTTGATACCAATTGAAAGGGAGTGCAGATTAAGGATCTTAAGGCTAATTTAACACTAGAGGGGGGGGTGAATAGTGTTTAATGGATTCTAAGACTTATATGGACTAATTTAAAAATTATGATATAAACAAATGCAGAACTTAATCACAGAACAATCACAGAATCAAACACAGATGCAGGAAGTAAATAAAAAGCAGTAAAAGGAAAGAACACACCAGACTTTATACTGGTTCGGAGTTACCCTACATCCAGTCCTGCACCAAGGCAAACACCTCGTACAGATTTATACCAATGTCGAGATTACAATCCTCAATTTCTAAAGGCCTTGAGGTACCCTCCTATCTTCGAGTCCGGGGCAAACTCTCCTGATTTACGGGACACAAGATCACCCAATTGATTTCCAGGCACAACCACACCTTATAGAGAGACTCGATAAACTTTTGATTACAAATTGATCTTATAACTCTGAATAGCACTTTGATCTTCGAGAGAGGGCAGAGAATCAAACAAGAATGAGATTCTAATTTGATTCACTTGAGAATTCGGTAGAATTTCGGCACGATCTTAAAAATATGAAAATTTTAGAATATGGATTTGTGGAGAAGAAGGAGTGAAGAAAATAAGAAAATTGTTAGTTAAAAAATTCGTTTGTGAAGGCTATTTATAAACCAGTAATAGTCATAACCATTCGTGAAGAGATTTAAACGAATAAACACTTCTTTTGAAAATTGAAACTTTTGAATTTAACGGGCACCATGTCGACATGAGGTATCCCATGGTGTCGACATCCCTTAGTTAAAAACAATGTAAAATTTGTTTTGAAAATGGTATTGAAAGGAAAACAAGATGAAATGATTCTGAAGTAAAATAAACTAATTTTCCTATGTTTTAAAATAAAGAAGAGTAGAAAAATATATTTTTAGAATGTATATATAAATTTGATTTTAAATCTCAAGTATATATATATATTATAAAAGAATATTTAAAAAATCAGAAGATAGTTTTAAAAAAGACGAAGTTTAAATCAAGAGTTTATTTAAAAACAAAAACAAAGAATATTTTAAGGCTAAAACATCTTTTTGAAAATCATTTGAAAAGATAATTTTTAGGGCCAAAACATTTTGAAAAGCAGTTTTGAAAATCATTTTGAAAAACCATTTTGAAGTAGTTTTGCAAGCTTCTTCTTGTAGAATATCTCATCACATCAGGACTCGAGAACTTGTACAAAACCAGGATGTTCGTGGGTTTGTAAGCCACTTGTCGTAGGTTTGTAAGCTACTTATCGTAGGTTTGTAAGCCACTAAGAAGGTAGAAATGGGTTCCATCCCAAATAAAATTTGGAATGAAGATTTCCATGCTATTATGAAGCTTTAACAAAACTAGACGCTTATCTTGAAATCTTGATCTTGATACTCATGAGTCTTCAAACTTGATTTCTTCATTCTTGATCTTTATATTGTACAGTCTTCAATAATCAGTACCTGCCTTATATATATCCTGCATAATAACATTCATATATATCTAGACAATAGTGTTAGTATATAAGTTATAATAAAATAAGTTACAAAGGTTGTTGTCATCAAAACCACTATCTCTAGTTCCTAACACTCTCCGCCATGGTCCCAACCGGTCAACCGCTTCATGACATCAGTCGACTGCTGCATGTCGACCTGTAACAATGAACGTGTCGCTGTGGGTCCCGGGAATTATGATATAAATTTATTTTTTCTAATCTTATTATTTTCGTTCCGAATTCATTTTTCGTCCGTAACTTCTTCGTTTGGACTCCATCGCAAAACTCCAAATATGAAAGTTGATTAGATTTTTATCATGGATGCAATGGTGAAAGTTTCGTGGTCAAATTCCATCATTTGTACAAATCCCATTTTTGGAGCCTAATTAACTAATTAACTAACTAAATAATAATTGTAAAATTTGCAGGGTGTTACATTCTTTCCCCTTAAAAGATTTTCGTCCTCAAAATTATACCAATGACTAAGTCATGGTTCTAGCTCGCAATTACCCTTAACTACACAATTAATTAGTGCACAACCAATTTTTGCAACCAACGTGCACAAAACATAGAAAACATGTATGCAGAATGATTCTAAATCGGGACATCCTATATGAATACTTTTTTTGAAAATATGGTGCAAACAACCTATATATACACTGCCAGTTCTATCTGTATGCGGATTTTGAAAAATCTTTTAACCAAAAATCCCCATGCTCCTATGAATAGAAGTATGGTGCAACCCATTTGCATCCAATTCCTACCAACCAAAAATCTAACATGTCAAAATCTCACTTCCTAAACGTCACTCCTATGCTCGAAAAAGGGATTTAGACGGAGAATTTTACATTCTTAACAATTTATAAGCTATCCATGTCCCATTGTACAATGGATATTTTCTCACTGTCTCGGATTTACTCTAAATTTTCCACCCACGAAATGCATAAGGAGGCTTGTTTCCAAGTTTTAAAATGGAATTGAGTCTGAAAATAGACACGCGCGTATCATCGACAAGGTATCGAAATAGAAATTCCAAGGCTAAAATAGCTTTTCTCTAGTAATCGCTTGCATTTTATCGTATCATCGATCCTAATACACAAATACATTCACATTTCTAATCTACTTTCCTTCCCTTCGCTTAGCACGTGGCCTTCAAAATCAAAAAATTCATAAAAAATCTTTTCTCTTTTCAAATTTGCGCATCTCTTGAAAAATAAATTTCTAACATATTTAGATGCAAATTTTCCCTTAAAATAAAACTTGAGCAAAAATTCTAAAAATTATTCGAGCATAAAAAATAATTAAAAATAAAAAATCTTTTTTATCAAGCGAAACTTTTTAAATCAAGAGAAACTTCTTGAAATATTTTCCTTCTTAAAATTTTTGATAATTCAAGTCACATTTCAGCGTAGTCGGAAGTCAATTATGCACTAAACACATAAGCTCAATTTCCAACATTCTACAACTAACCTTAACACATAAAACTTGACATTTATTTAAAAATGTCATCATATTCAGTTATTAAAAAAAATTAGCTTTTAAAGAACGGGAACAATGACCCGTGATTCCCAAAACTATTTTAATTTGTTCTTCTCTTACTAAAATTTCTATCTATTCAAAACCTCCAACATCACATTGCATTTTATTGCTAGTCAAGTATCCTTATAAGATTTTCATGTTTATACATTTTCTTTCAAACGTACATATAAGAGCAGTTCACATATTTGGAAATAACAACGTAGTGAATAAATGGAAACATATCTTATAATATTGTGCGCAGTTTAAAAAGACAACTAACAGTTACAGCCCAAAAACTTAAAACGGAAAGAAAAAATGCTAGAAGAAAAGATACAATAGCACATTGCAGAACCTAAAGCATTACCTACAGACTATAGGATGGTCCGATCTTCGATGGGAACTCGAGTCATTGCTGTGGCCTCAAAAAGGGCAAAGCATAGCGGCCAGTACCCAATCTCATGACTCCGGCGCTATAACTTAGTCCTCATCTCTCGTTGGTCGACGTAGATCCCCTGGAGCTCAGTCTGGATCTACTGAATGGCGACCAGCTCGGGACTTTGATATCCCTTGGCGCCATGTCCTTGCTCCGCCTCCTACTGTGGCTACTGCTCTGCTGCTGGCTCGGCTATTGCGGTTGGTGGAAAGGAAATTCCTTTCTTCTTAAAGGAGGCTCTATCAATGGTAGGCAGGACCTTTTTTTGGGCAGTCTCCCCACTAAGATTCACCTCGTATCGCCTGAAGACGAGAGGAATATGTGACAATACGAAAAGTAACTCCATGGGGATGCCAACTCCTTGATCGGAAGAGTGGGCACCCAATTAATGGCTATACCACCCATAACTGCATAGATGGCCTTCCGTACCCAATGATAAATCTGATTATAACCTTTTGTCTTGGGGATGACATTGTGCCGAATAATGCACACAACAAGACGAGTATTTGGATGTTAATTGTCCATCCTCCAAACACTGATATCTTGAGAAACAATCTGTTGCAAGATCTCTAGGTTGGTCATCTCAATATCATCCAAATTTTGACCATCCGCATAAATCTCCAAAATATCGCCGAAATCGTAGTTACACATCTCGATCATAACTCCTTTAACCTCCGCCTGAATGAAACTGTTGCCTTCATCGAAATTCGATGCCAAATGAATGTCGAAAAGGAAAACGTAGCGTATGTAGTATTCCCGCTTAAAACTCTTGAAGTGCAGGATTGGTGCAAGTCCTGCCGCCTCTAAAAGCTCTTCTAGTCCAAAAGCACGAATTCTCCAAACTTAACCGGTCGCCCTAAAGGAAATTGAAATTGATGGAGCTAAGAAAGGTTGAGACCTTCTGGTCATTCTGTTCCAGCCACCTAATCTCTTAAGGAGTGACACCAAGGTGGCACGAGGAGGAACCAGTGGTGTGGGGAGATTCCATGGGCTATGAAGGAAAAAATAAGGTTTAGATTTGGAGTGCAGGTGGGGCAAGATCTAATGCGCGAAAATCAGCGCAAGGGGGAGGCGAGGCTGCTGCTCATTGGAGAGGGGTAGAAACGGCATCGCTTGGAGGTGGGATGGAGGAAGCGGGAGCATATTTGGAGGAGGAGGAAATGGATCTTTTTGGGTTCAACTGAAATGGTGAGGGGAGCACGAATGCGGTAGGGGAAAATTGGACGTGACTTTATAGTCGCGTTCTAGGTTCAGATTGGGCAAAAACCTGTTGACCGAACGACTGATCTATGGCTACCGGTCAACCACTATACAAAGTTTTTGCGCAAATTGAACCTGGACCCGATAAGGGCCGGGTTAAATAGATAATAAAATAATAATAACGATAATAGTTTCGTGCCATCTTCTTCGACACGGCACAATCAAAAAAACCTATACCCTCTTTCACGATAGTGCCTAAGCTTGCCGTTTGGCTTTCCAAACCATTCCTCCGCTACTCCGCAGCACTTCTAACTTATACTGCTTCAACCAACAACAATTCAAAAAATCTAATAATATTCCAACTACTACTCCCCGCACACTCGCACAGAAATATTTATTCCAATAGCAAGTAGGTATAACAACACTTCTAACTACATACCCCAAGAAAATCACTCATATTTTGTCCGTCCATTAAAAGAGAGAAAACTTTAAAAACTTTGATTTTTATAAACGGGAAAATCATTGAGCTAAATATTCATCCTTTGAAACGCATTTCCAAATCAAAAAACTATTTTCTTGCCAAAAATCAAAATCAGACCTTTATTGATATATGTACATATAAATATTTAAGGATTTCAAAGCCTACTTCTTTATAAACTAAAATTTCTTAACATGACCAACTTAGTAGTATACGAGTTTCTTGAAAATTAAAATTTCAAAACTTCTCAAAATTCTAAAATAAATCCTTGGAAAAAGAAATCCTCTAAAAACCCTTTTTTCGAAATCAAAGGAATTTCCAAAATATTTTATTAAAATTCTCTCATGGGTTTAGACTAAGAAATTAACCTTAATTCTTCAAACAAGAACGTAGTACACCAAAGCTGGTTGATGGATATTCTCTTGCCAAAAATGGTTTTTGGATATTTACGACATACAAAACTCTATTTTCTGCTTATCTGGAATAATTTTGTATCTTTGACTGCAAGTCTTCATCAAAATCCAAAAGTCACAAGGTAGCTAGTATCTCAACCATCAAGTTGAACATCTTCCGGTCTCCAGGATTTTGCCTTATGTCATACTCATGCTCTGCTCCATCGGCGTCTTATGAATTGCCAAATCTCCGTGGGGTAATTCAAAGTCGGCATGAAAATCTTAACTCTAAGATATTTTCAACCCATAGTTGCTTTTCCCATTCCTTCGGAGTGAAACTACATCTACTTCTGTAGTCGGGATTCTTACAGTCTAGCATAAAAATAATAATAGATAAGATAATACGAATATGTTTTCTCAATTTATCCTACTTCCTCTTATCGACTAACCTAGGCTCTGATGCCAAATGTGACAACCCGCACTTTAATAAGCCTAAATTTTGACAAGAATCAAAATCCAAGTCTATCAAAGTACATATCATTGGATTTGGTACCTGTAAATAAGCGTGAGCATATCAGAGATTGATAAAAATCTAAACTCACGATGGAAACAATAATAGAATATAAATACTGACTGTGGCTACTACCTTGGAATTAATGGTATTCCTTGGATATCAAATTGCCACATTAACATCGAACATGAGAGAAAAGAAGACTTCTCCAATATTCAATCAAATCCTGCTCTAGTGACCTGTTTCTTTAAATCTATCATGTGGGTTGTAATGAGGAGGGGGTCAAAACAACGTTATGGTGACGGTAAAATTTATATAGTGTTTCTAACATAAATTTATACCGATTGGTTTCCATTTAACTGTTATGTCTACTATTTTAAGGTTAACTAAATTAACCTAATATTGCATACACGATACTCCTACCTAGCACAATTCATCTACCTACCCTTCCCAAGGTACAAAATACCAAGATAAGTCTATCAACCAATTAATACTTTCAAATATGAAGTGAGCTCCGAGCATCGTTATCGCTGGTCTATTGGTCCTAACTATAGAGACCTTTGAGTATTATATATGGCTTTATAATACATAATAGCCATACTACTAATGCATTTATCATCATTAAAGTCTTAACCATGTGAGAGACAATATCCACTTAATACCTTATTAATAAGAACTATGCAGAACCCCGACCATTTAATACCTATATTCTAGGTAGGCCTATGTCATTTAACACCTAACCCCAAGGTGAACTCCTCACTGGTACTATCTAGCTGACATCGTTTGGAATCACACTGGAACACTTAATACTTCTTTATAGGAAAGAGGCATACCCTAGATCAGTCACTTAATACCTCAAACCCAAATCAGACCCTTCCTAAGATATCCACCACCGCTCCTAATCGTAAATTCAGACCATTTAATAATTTTAATTAGGTAAGAGGCAGACGCTCAAACAACTACTTAATACCTCAAATCCCTAAGTAGATCCTAGCATTCATAATCGTTTTCCACGGGTCCTATGATTGGTTATGTCCCACATTAGTAATAAGTGTATACAACTGTTAGTAGCTTCTGAGTGAAGGGCAGACTTCCGTTGTGTCATTACTAAACTCGCATCCCAATCTTGTAAAGCCAATTAATTATTCTATGTATACTATGGTTAAAGATGTCTCACATCAGTAAGAAGTGTACACAATTGCTGCTAGCCTCAAAGTGAAGGGCAGATTTCTATTGTGTAACTCTACTATCTCGCATCCCAATCTTTTAGACCTAATTAATTATTCTTATTCTAGGCTTTACTAACTTAAGACATATTATCCTACGCTTTATTATTGCTAAGTTTTATCATTCTAAATTGGATATTGGACTTATCTTACTAACCTCCTTTTATTTATTTAAGGCTATATAAATTACGTTAAATATTCAATTAGCCATAAAATCCCCTTTATTTGCTTCTTTCATAAATGTCAATCTGTGCATAATAAAGAATATCATCTTAATAGACATTTCCTAAGACATTTATGCATATTTACTAATTTCCAATTAGTTACCTTTCCTAATTATTCCATAGTTATTAACATAGCTTCTTTATTTATCAGTTCCATTAATCCATTTACCGTATTGATTACTTGTAACTCTCAAATCCATTTCCTAATTATTACCGATTAATTGGAGTTACAACCTTTCCAAACTTTCCTCCTATTTCCTATTCGTAAATCAATGTTATTACTACGTATAACTAATATCTTATGCAAGCATTGCACATAAATTGTCAAATTTATTAGCGCGTATAAATACGTATAAATACCTACTTCTACTAAATATATTCTAGTCACAAATCTTTAACTAGAATATTCTTTTCCATATTTATTTTGCTGAAATTACATTTCTTAGGAAGATTTTCCATTGTGATTTCCATAAATCAGTTTAAAACAAAAGATCAAGAATAAATGGAAAGATTTGTCTTGTTTGAAACTACAAGAAATGATCATTTTCTTTTTATTGGAATAGACGGTGTAAACTATGGAGAATACATCTGTACTTTACACATCTCTTCCTTTTTATTTGCATATATTCCTTGTTAAATCAAACGCTGCACTTTCTATGTAATTTGGAAATAGAGACAAATTTATAAAAAATCAAACGGACGTTCTTCTCACAAATTAAACTACAAAAAATTCAAAATTCAACATAATTAGGGTAATAATCAAAACCATACTAATAATCTACAACCCAATTTTAGCTTTGGAGTAAATTTCATATTTAATCAATATTCATATCTATAACTTTTGGGACTGGTTTTCAGATCAAACGTAACAATAATTCCAATCAGATCTCCTAAGAATATGTAGGCGATGTTTAATACATTCAAATTCAGCCTACAATTCACATATACTCATTTAGGTATAAAAATCAAATGTTTGCCAACGGAATAGATTCAATATCATAAAAAATTTATAAATTTCTCACCTACCTTCTAAAGCATTCCGAATCTCCAGGTCTGAAGTAAAACCTTTGATTCAACTTCATTTCCTTCTTATTCTAAGAAATAGGTATAAAAATGGTATATACATATATTAGAATTATAGATCTGAGAAGAGATTCGAGGTTAAAGGAAAGTATAAATATAAATACAAATACATACATACATATATAACCTTGTTATTATGTAGTGTTAATTCGCTCTTCTTCTTCTCTTATTTGATTTCTATTCTTTTCCAATTTGTATATATACAAATATAAATATTATATTTTATAACTTAAAAAATAATGGAGAAGAGAAAATGGCAGAGCTTCGCTACTATTTTCAAAAAAAATATGAGAAGAGAAGAGAGGATAGGTCTGAATTTATAGGCACTCAAATCAACCACAATTGCTAGATTTAATTAAATAAAATCCGGGCCACTTGGCCAAGGCAAACCCTAGCCGTCATGGTCCCAACTGGTCGATTGCTTTATGGCATCGGTCGACCGCTACATGTCGACCGATCGCAATGAACGTGTCAACTTATGGGTCCCGGGAATTATTATATTTTTTCTAATGAAATTATTTTCGTTTTGAATTCATTTTTCATCCGTAACTTCTTCGTTTGGACTCCCATCGCAAAAATCCAAATATGAAAGTTGCTTAGAATTTTTCCATAAACATAATGGTGCAAGTTTCGTGATCAAATTCCATCGTTTCCACAAATTTCATTTTTGGAGCCTAATTAACTAAGTAACCAAATAACCGTAAAATTTACCTGGTGTTACATACTCACAAATCAAAGCGATAAAATTCCAAGTCGTTACCTATATTGTTTAATATAAAGCATGTAAGATTGATTCCTTATGCATTGGCAATATGAATTATCGTACTTGCTGTATTGTTTATAATATCGCATTTTGTTTATGTGTTTAATACATAAAGCATGTATCAAATCCGAATTAAGATCACTAAATGATAGTTTAGATTATTCTCGAGTATCTATGAAATACTAGAGAACTATTTATAGAATCAACGAACTCCTTATGAAGGAGTGCGTATGATCGAACTTCATAAGTGACATCGAGTATAGTATATCAACCATTATTTCATGTCCAAACTTAAGGTAAGAACTTTAGGTTTGAAATATTCCAAACAATAAGTAGTGGCTGATTTAAATAAGAGCTAAGTACATCTTCTTGAATAACGCTGCAATATAAGAAGTATAACTAAATACTCAAGTTTATAATTAAGTCGAAGGTGGTTCCAAATGTTGAGAATCTCGTGATATTGTTATATGATATCAATATTGCGATATAGTTCACAAAAGAACCTAATAGCTCATTAGAAGTCAAAAACATACTCCTAAGGGTTCCACATGATAAAGGCAGTTCATCAACATCATAGAGAGTTAATTGAAAGAGTAGATAATTAAAATAAAACAGCACACCCATTCAGTAAGCGATTGGCTTGCTAAGTTTTTGAGAAAACCAATTGGAGGAGTTGGAATAAGATTCCATATTTGACCCCAATTGCAAGTTGGAGATTGATAGAGTTAAAGGTATGCTCTAGAGATAATTATGTAATTTGTTACATATATCTAACTCGATAACTAATCTTGCTTGTAATAAAAGTATTTTATTTCTATAATATACTTTATTATATTGTGATATAATCAATTAAGTAATTAATTTATAGTATATCATATATAAAATCCTCAGATGATATGTTATGTAATAGTAATTACAAGCTTTTGTAATCATGAGAAATTTATTGTATTAAAATGACATATTATTTTAAATATTCCTAGTCAAGATGTTATGAGAAAAGATATCATTTATCCATTGAGACTAGAGTACATAACTTACTCCAAATATTGGGCAATCTGTCACTCATGCCTATTGGGCACCAAATGGTTATGTGTTGATAGTTATTGGATTAAAATGAAATGAATCACTTGAGAGATTTCTATTGATTAATACTTCTAAGTTCAAACAAAGAATCATGAAGTGACGATATCACATAGTTCTCTCAATGTGAGAATACTATTGAACTTCAATATAAACATTTCATTTTGATTATAGTGAAATCACGAAAAGGAACCCTTATAACGGTTAAACTGGATTTTACTGAAAAGATGTGCCGATAAATTCAGCCAAAACATCACATCACTAGCTATGGTGATGTAAAAGTATTAATATTTGAATTATTTTATATTAATCACCGAGTGAATTTACACCTTTGAGTCGCATAACCATAATGATGAATACTCTAAAAAATCACATGATTTTATTAATTTATAATCATTGTAAATTAATAAATTAATTAATATTTATGAAATATTAATCATTAATTTTATAAAATATTAATCATTAATTTTATTTGATTTTTTTGAATACCATTAAAATTAAATAAAAATGCTAATATAAAATTTATATACGTGCGTATCAATATACGATATCGATATAATATTTAATTTGGATTTGAATATATTAATTGCTAAGTGGTTTTGGGAAATTTTTCAGGCCCACATTGCCTGTTTTATGATTGACCATGCGACGGGGGATGATTTGATGAGATTTAATGGGAGATTAAATAGGGAAGGTATTAAATGAGGGAACCGAAAGGTTTTAATGTTTCCATTAAAACAAAATCTTCTTTCATTCATTCACTGTTTTCACAGACAATTCATTTTCTTCTGCTCTTCTCTCCTCTTTTATCATGGTCGGAAGTACATAGCCTCCCAACCATGAAAATAATTCCAAAATAAAATCAAATCAAATTAAATAAATACAATGATAGTTGTTGTCTCTTGATTCTACCAAAATCTAGAGGTTGATTAAGTTGAATCTGGGAGCTTTGTTCATCATTCAAGGTGCGGTTTTTTGACTCATCTTAAGGTGACATTCAAACTTTATTTGATTATATATTAATCACGTTCATATGGTTTAGATTCTATACATGTTACATATCATCTGTTATGTTCATCTTGCAATTTAATTTAGATCCTTTATTGTACCACACCTCAATTGGTTATATGATCACTATATTGATATATTTTAGACCCTTCCCCTCTTTTGATTATTTTTTCGTATTATTTGCTTAGTTTAGACATGAATATCTTACAAAAAAATTATACGTGCCTAAGTGGTTCGATCTATTTTGTTGTTGTTTTTGAAATTATCATTTGAAAAGAAAATTTTGATTAAAAACTTTTTTA
This sequence comes from Allium fistulosum, assembly GCA_030737815.1. Lineage (NCBI taxonomy): Eukaryota > Viridiplantae > Streptophyta > Magnoliopsida > Asparagales > Amaryllidaceae > Allium > Allium fistulosum. The sequence continues at coordinate 427,731,880 of CM060903.1, forward strand.
ACTAAGTGTGTGTGTGTGTATTACATGGTTATTTAAACAATTCTAATTGAAAACAATTTTGATTAACTTTTAATTAATTTGGATTGTAAACAATTTTTGATTGAAAATAATTTTAATTATTTAAACTCACTTTTAAATTGAATACATGTGCTACATAGTTGTTGTTTTGAATATAATTTGTTTGGTTGTTATTTACATAAGTGTAAGCTTACTTCAATTTGAAAATATGTAAGTGGACTTTTATATAAACTCATAATCTATTTGATTTCTTCCTGAGTTGAAAGTTGGATTTAAATTTGTTAACTCTCTCTCTCTCTCTATATATATATATATATATATATATATATTAGATTACAAACTTTACATACCTATGTTGTTTTAAATACTAAACATAGTTTACAATTATTTATATATGGGCATATGTATATGTTTGTTATTTTAACTCAAATTTTAAAACTATAAAATTCAATTAAAACCCTTCCTTAATTATATGTGTGTGTGTGTGTGTTTAAATCAAAACCATGGACAACAAAGACAGATATAAAGGGACAAAAGAGTGTGTTGCGGTATAAATCTCAGCACTTATATACAGTCATATTAGCCATGTACACTGTTTGTATGTCCCAACACCTATATTTCAAATGCAGTAAACAAACAACATTAAAACATAAAAAACTAAAAAAATTCTTATGTAAGATAAAGTTAATTTTGCAGTTGAAAAAATGCAAAAAAACAGTACTATATAAAAATTGCATATTTGTATGCAATAAAATGAATATGTTATGGCTTGCGATACAAAACCACATATAAAGGAAACCAATATAATAGAAGGAATACACATAGACTTGCTCAAAATAATATTACATATATGGATATGCACATCATCGTAATAAAAAAGAATATATTACTCTTTTAAATTAGATGTAATAATTAATTTGTTGCCATATAAATGATGATTTAAGCACCGAGTAATCTATTTATTATAAATAGCGGCGTAAATTATCTTTTAGGTTTAGGGAATTACTGTTTTAGGTTTTTGGCTTTGAGTTTGAACTCAAACTAGGGTATTATACTTTTGTTTTGGAGAGTTTAATAAAATTTAGGTTTGGAGAAAATTATTTGTGTATTGTTTTGCTTATTTCTTGTCTCTTCTCAAGTCTAATCTTAATTGTGTAGGAACTTTTGGCATAACGCTAACAGTTGGTATCATCGCCTACCATAACAAAATAATTTTGAAGAATGTTTGATTATGGATAAGATAGGTGTTAAAAACTCAATGGAGAAAATCGAGGGTTATAGAAGGCAAAGATGAAAGATTCTATATTTTAATAATTTTCATCAACCATTGAAAAACAAATAGGAGAGACCTAGTGGTATAACAGAAACAAAATAAGAAATTTTGGATAAAAACGTTGTCACAACTATTCGATGTTCTTTGAAGAATACGGTGTTTTATATTGTTGTTAACGAAACATCTGCTTATGCAATATGGAAGAAGTTGGAAAGAATTTATTCAAAAACTCAACAACAAACAAGGCTTTGCTTCTAAATTTTAAGGGAAAAGGGTAAATCATAGAGCACCTTAATGACTCTCAAACAACCGTGAATCAATTGAAAATCATGAATTACAAGGTTGATGACGAGACACAAGCCTTAACGTTGACAAATTCATTGCTGGATAGTTGAGAAACACCTGTGCTTGCATTAAATAACTCAAATTCAAATGAAGTTATTTCAATGGGTTCAGTGGTTAGTAGCTTTCATAATGAGAATATAGGATGAACTTAACTGAGAGGTCGATGAAGAAGAAAGAGAAAAGAGCAACCCGATTAAAGTTATGAAGCTTGGAATGAGAGAAAAGTCACCAAATATGAAAAAGTAAGTCATTTGCTATTACTATGAAAAACCAAGTCATTTATTGAAATCCCGCTACAAATTGAAGACGTATAAGTAAAAGATGAAGGCATTTGAAGAAGAGTAAAATAAACAAAAAGAAGATGAGAGGTGAATTTTAGCGAGACATCTAAAAGCGAAGATTGAGTACTTGATTCAGGTGCATGTTTCCATACGAGCAAAAACAATAAGCTACAAAGATTTCATCTCCGCATCATTTCTCTTGGTATATCCAAATAATAGATGAGAACATAATCGGAAACATTCAGAAGCTACAAAGATAGCAATTAAATCGTTAGCACCTCATTAAACATTTTATTAACTGTTAATCCAAACCATGAAATAGAAAGTTCACAGATGGCAGAATGATAAAGCACATGACACAACCAAATGTTATGTTGGATTTCAATCGAGACCGCTCAAACTAAAATCCCCAAACGCACGTGGAAAAGCTAGATCGTGATAGATAGTGCAAAACAACCAAACACCACTAGAATTCAATAAAACCAAATCCAAACACGATCACAATAACACCACAAGTAATAGAGAATAATAAGCAATAACGAAACAATAAATCACACACCGATTTATAGTGGTTCCACTAACGTCGCGTTAGTGTACATCCACTTTGAGAGAGATCTTTTATTATCACCAAATGAGAAGAGTACAAGAGATTGATTACAATGATCTATTCAATAAGAATCAATGTTTGTGGAGATTAGAATTGAAGAAATAGAGTTTTGCCTAAAACCCTAATTAATGGAGGACTAAACCCTAGATTAGATTGCTTGATCCACCCTCCTCTCAGACCTGAAGAGAGTATATATACTAATAGAGAAAACCCTGGCGAAAGACCACTTTGCCCTTCAACAAATCACAAAACAGCTTAGAAAACCCGGCCCAGGAAAAACAGGATTACACCGCCTCAGACGTCTGACCTTTGACCTCAGACGTCTGAGGCCAAGTTCAGTATGGCTGAAACAGACAGGCCCAGACGTCTGGCCAGAGGGACCAGACATCTGTAGGAGGTTTCAGGAAACAGCCTGAACCTCGTCAGACGTCTGGCCCTCTCAGCCAGACATCTGATCTCTAACAACAAAACCAGCACCAGAATTTCCCTCCGAACTCCGATTTGCGAACCGTCTTCTCCGACATCAAACTACATTCATCCTCTTCAATTCTCCATCATATAGTGTCACAAAATTTAACACTCCACCTTGACACTATATCCATCTCCAACTCCAATGGTACCATACCATCAACAACCGATAGCTCCAACTACCAACACTTCTACCTTCAACCAAACATGAATGTATCCCCAACGGGTTCCGGCACAGCCACCCCCCATTGCACTCCATCAACGAGTTCAGGCACAAAGCCCCCACCCACCAATGAAATGTTGAAAACATCCAACACCGTCTCACCAAAGACAAGAGCACTAGGAGTGTACACTAGCACTACACCAAGAAGATAGAACGACAATCTCATACCAATACTCTTCCTCATCTACAACCAAGTATCTCTCTCAACTGTGCCACCTCGTGGCACCTAGCACTTCTCCAAGCGAATCAAGTCCGAGCAATGCTCGAACTTCCCAACCGGCAATGCCTTAGTGAACATATCCGCCGCGTTTTCCTTTGTGTGCACCTTTCGAAGATATACTTGCTTATCCTCATCCATGGCTACCAAGAATGACTCCCTCACTTCTATATGCTTCGTCCGTGAGCTAAACGCCAAATTCTCCGCCAAGTGAATAGCACTTTGGATATCACATTGAACATCGATGCTATCATGTTCAATACCCAAGTCACACAACAATCGCTTCAAATAGAGTGCTTCCTTTGCCGCCTCTACCGTGGCTATCAACTCCGCCTCCATAGTGGATAAAGCTACTACGGTTTGCAATCTCGATCTCCAACTTATGGCCGTACCACCAAGTGTGAAGACATAACCGGAAGTTGACTTTCTCCTATCTCTATCACCGGCGTAGTCCGAATCATAATAACCAACTAAGTTGCAACTCCTTTTCCCACTACCGCCAAAAACAAGACCATGAGATGACGTACCCCTAAGGTATCTCAATATAAGCTTCACAGCTTCCCAATGCGATTTTCCCGGATTAGACATAAAACGACTAACCACCCCGATGGCATTTGCTATATCGGGCCTTGTACACACCATAGCATACATCAAACTTCCAACCGCACTTGCATATGGCACCTTTGCCATATAAGCCTTGTCTTTCTCCAAGATAGGTGACCTTTACTCGAAAGCTTCACATGCAAAGGTAAAGGTGTATTTGACGCCTTTGCATTCTCCATGCTAAACCGACAAAGCACTTTCTTAATGTACTCCTTTTGAGTCAATTTCAACTCAAAATGCTTTCGATCCCTTTCTATTTCCATGCCCAATATCATCTTTGCTTCTCCAAGGTCCTTCATTTCGAATTCCGACTTTAATTGCAATTTCAACTTGTTGATTTCATTCTCGTCCTTCGAAGCAATGAGCATGTCGTCCACATACAAGAGTAAATACACCGAACAATCATTTCCCAACTTCTTGAAATATACACAAGCATCCTTGACGCTTCTATTGAAACCGTTTTCAAGCATAAAATGATTAAATCTCTTGTACCATTGTCTAGGTGATTGCTTCAACCCATATAGCGATTTATTCAACTTGCACACCATATTTGACTTACCATTTACTACAAAACCTTGCGGTTGCTCCATGTAAATGTCTTCATCCAAGTCACCATGCAAGAAGGCGGTCTTCACATCAAGTTGCTCCAAATCCAAGTCGTGAATAGCAACTACAACAAGTAATATCCGTATAGAAGTATGGCGCACGACTGGTGCGAATATCTCATCATACTCCATACCCTTTCTCTGTGCAAACCCCTTAGCCACTAGCCTAGCTTTGTATCTTCCATCGTCCTTCACCTTGTATATCCATTTGCACCCTATAGCACGGTTTCCTTTAGGAAGCAGAACCAAACTCCAAGTTCGATTCTTCATCAATGATTGCATCTCTTCCTCCATGGCACAAATCCACTTCGAGCTATCACTCGAATTCATGACGTCATCAAGGTCCATTGGCTCATCTTGGACTACATGAAGCGCATAGTCCAACTTATCACAAAAGCTAAGATAGTTCCAATCACCATATCTTTCGGATGGTCTTATGGGACGACGCCCAACCCGAGTAGCAATATTTTCACCCAAACTCCTTTCGGCTCCACCTTGAACCGAAACTTCTCCAGGCTCGTGTACATCACCAACACTACTAGAGGCACCACATGGACTTTGTGATGTAACATCAACCACATTTTCTTCACAAGCATCTTCAACTACTCTACCTCCTCTACCACTGGGACGAAATGGTGGAATAATTTCCTTCTCCTTCGATTCATCACGAACCAAGACCGGAATATCCGATGAGCTCTCATTCTCCTTGAACAATGCCGACTCATCAAAAGTAACATGACGAGAGTTTGTCACCTTCTTCGTTTCCGGATTCCAAATCTGATAGCCTTTCACTCCATTCGTATAGCCAAGAAAGACACCCTTGAAAGCTCTTGGTTCAAGCTTATCATTACCCGGATCATGCACATAAACCGGACTTCCAAAGACACGAAGATAGCTCAAGTCAATACTCTTACCCTTCCACACTTCCTCCGAAATTTTGTTATCAATAGCCGAGCACGGAATTCGATTAATGATATGCACCGCAGTTGACAAAGCTTCGGCCCAAAATCCCTTAGACAAACCCGATGTCAATCTCAAGCATCGAGCTTTCTCTAGTAGAGTACGATTCATCCTCTCCGCAACTCTATTTGATTGCGGATCTCCCGGTGTAGTAAAATGTCTCCGAATCCCATGATGCTTGCAAAACTCTAAGAATTCTCCGAAAACATACTCCCCGCCATTGTCAGACCTAAGAACCTTCAAAGACTTACCACTCTCATTCTCAACAAGAGCCTTCCATGCTTTGAACTTTGCAAATGCCTCCGACTTAGCCTTCATTACATACACCCAAACTTTCCGAGAAAAATCATCTATAAAGGAAATATAATAGCGAGCTCCACCTAAAGAAGCTACCGGTGCCGGTCCCCATACATCCATGTGCACATACTCAAGAACATTTCTAGAATCATGTTTTCCTTCACCAAATGATACTTTTGTTTGCTCCCCCAAGACACACTCTTCGCAAAACTCCAATTTGTTGAAACTCTCACCATTGATCATCTCCCTCTTCCAAAGAATCTCCAAACTCTTCTCCAAGCTATGACCCAACCTCAAATGCCACAACCTTGTCACATCCAAGCCACGAGAACTATCAACACCTACACAAGTTTCACCTTCTACGGTCTCTCCACGAAGCAAATAAACACCATGATCCCTAGCACCTTTCGTGACCACAAGTGCCCATTTCGAAACCCGTAAACAATCACTCTCAATAGTGATCTTACATCCAAGAGAATCCAATTGCCCCAAAGAGATAAGAGACTTCCGAAGTCCTGGAACATAGCGTACATTAGCGAGAGTACGAACCACTCCGTCAAACATTCGAATTTGCACGGAACCAATGCCTTGAGACCTACACATAGTACCATTTCCCATAATAATTGAATTTCCCTCTTTAGCAACAAGAGAAGAAAAACAATTCCTATTAGGCGTCATATGATACGACGCCCCCGAGTCGAGCACCCACTCACTTCCGGAAACATCCGATGCTACCGCCGTCAACACATCTACGTCTTCCTCACCAACACCTCTCTCCACCGCTACAGATGAAGATGCTACTTCCCTTTTACCCTTCTCCTTGTTCGGACACTCATTCTTCCAATGACCGTGTTTCTTACAAATATAGCACTTGCCTTTCCTTTCCTTTGATTTTCCTCTCCAACCGGGATTCCTTGATTTAGAACGCCCCCGGTTGTCCTTCTTCACATATCTTTCCTTCTCCGTAAACAAACCTTGACCATTACCGGCACTACTACCACCAACACTCAACTCCTTCATTTGATCTCTCAATTCCTCACTAAGAAGACCTGTCTTGACATCATCTAACGTCAAAGTATCCCGGCTATAGATCAAACTATTTGAGAAACCAGTATAACGGTCCGACAACGAACATAACAATATCATCGCCTTTTGCTCTTCCTCAATCTTCAAATCTACTACCTTCATCTTCATTAGCAAATCATCAAACACATTCAAATGTGCCTTTAGCGAAGTTCCTTCTTTCATCTTATAGGTGAAAAACGTTCGCAACAAGATCAAACGATTAGTTAGAGACTTCTTCATATACAATTCTTCCAACTTGTCCCAAATTCCCTTAGCGGTGGTCTCACCACTAATTTCGGAGATCACATTCTCTCTCATAGCAAGTTGAAGTGTAGTAAATGCCCACTCTTCCATTTCTTCTCTTTCGACATCCGAGATGTCCGCCGGCAACAAATGTGTATCAAACATCACTCGATGTACCCGATTCCTCCTTAGAACCGCTTTCATCTTCCATTGCCATTTTTCAAAATCATTATCGCCATTCCACTTGTCGATAACCAATTGCGATCCCGACGCCACATACGACCCACGTACATACGGCGCTATACCACTTGAACTAGCCATTGAATTTCCAGAGTTATCCGTTTCCGGCATTTCAACAACCACCTACCAACTCCAAAGCTCTGATACCAAATGTTATGTTGGATTTCAATCGAGACCGCTCAAACTAAAATCCCCAAACGCACGCGGAAAAGCTAGATCGTGATAGATAGTGCAAAACAACCAAACACCACTAGAATTCAATAAAACCAAATTCAAACACGATCACAATAACACCACAAGTAATAGAGAATAATAAGCAATAACGAAACAATAAATCACACACCGATTTATAGTGGTTCCACTAACGTCGCGTTAGTGTACATCCACTTTGAGAGAGATCTTTTATTATCACCAAATGAGAAGAGTACAAGAGATTGATTACAATGATCTATTCAATAAGAATCAATGTTTGTGGAGATTAGAATTGAAGAAATAGGGTTTTGCCTAAAACCCTAATTAATGGAGGACTAAACCCTAGATTAGATTGCTTGATCCACCCTCCTCTCAGACCTGAAGAGAGTATATATACTAATAGAGAAAACCCTGGCGAAAGACCACTTTTCCCTTCAACAAATCACAAAACAGCTCAGAAAACCCGGCTCAGGAAAAACAGGATTACACCGCCTCAGACGTCTGACCTCTGACCTCAGACGTCTGAGGCCAGGTTCAGTATAGCTGAAACAGACAGGCCCAGACGTCTGGCCAGAGGGACCAGACGTCTGCAGGAGGTTTCGGGAAACAAACTGAACCTTGTCAGACGTCTGGCTCTCTCAGCCAGACATCTGACCTCTAACAGCAAAACTAGCACCAGACTTTCCCTCCTATCTTCTTCCTCCGGACTCCGATTTGCGAACCGTCTTCTCCGACATCAAGCTACATTCATCCTCTTCAATTCTCCATCATATAGTGTCACAAAATTTAACACCATACACCTTGTATTTTTTTCTTTCAAATTTGATTTGTCGTGAAACATTAAATAATATAATATTTTTTTAAATAAATCCCGCTATGTATACGAGTGTTGCGGCTAAACTTCGTGCGTGAATTGTTTTTCAATAAATTGTATATATTTAATATATTTAAGAGAAAATGAATTGTATAAATATTTATCTATATTTTTACATTGAAAGAATGTGTAGTTTGAATTTTTATTTTGAAGTTGCACAATATAATTTTTTGATAGTTTGTGTTTTATATTATTTGTTAATAAAGAAAGAATTTGCAAAGGATGTTGATTTGTTAGATTCTATTTTTAAATGATATTAAGACTTGATGGTATTTATAAATGGATGTTTTGAAACCGTGGAGGAAATTTAATTGTTAGACAACCATTGTTAAAGATATATGAATACAATTAAATATTATTCCATGCTGTTTTTATATATTTAGATTTCATAATTAAATTTACATCTTCTTGCGGTTTGCATCACAGATGCACAGAATTCTCACAGCCGTTTAGGTCGTCCTTGGTTAGGTGCATGTACGTTCACACATTGGAAAGGGTGGGTTGCTGGTTGTTACACTCACAGTGCGCTCGTCAATTTATTATTACAAATTTACATTATTATAAATAAATTGTTAGTTGCAATCTCTTGCTCATAAGCAGCGGACCCTAAACTTTCAACAAAGCCCCTGAGCGTTTACAAATCAATTCTCAGTTCAGGGTATATTATCAGTTCTACAAAATCCAGAGGAAAATGTCTCTAATGGCAGTGAAAATGAGCGAAGAAGTTTGGCTTACGTGTCTATCCCATTCATTAACCACAGAAACTGAAGAAATTATGGGCCTTCTATTTGGCGACATACATGTAAATCCCTCATCTTCAGTATTATGCTAACCAATCTTGTTTATACCGTAATCAAGTTTTTATAAAGCTGGATTTTTGATTTGACTGTAAAGGTTGGGACTTCATACCGATTGAGATCAACTGAGCTGATTTCGGATTCTTCTTTTTTTTTTTTTAATTTTAATTTTTATTATTTTACTTAATGACTTCATATTAATTAACCTAGGTCGTACTTTGTTCATAGCTAAACTGAGGCGTTGTGTAGTTTTGGGGAATTAGGGTTTTGACACTTTCTTATGAAGTTCGTGCTCTTACCGTGCTATGAGCACGTTCGAGTTGATTGTCTAGGCTTTGTAACTTATTTGATAAATTCGTTTTCGATGCTGATGATGTTAATCAATCGAATGTATAATCTTTGTAGCTTAATATCTGTTTCTGTTACGGGAGATTAAGTGTTCTAACTAAAGTTTTGATAACTTACTTGAAATATGGTGTCAAGAGCCATTTTGTGAATATGTTGCTGTAATACAAGATAAGCCCCTTCATCTCAATGTATTTACACATTACATTGTAGCATGTGAAAAACCGTGGATCAATTGCTATGATTTGGGGTGCATCCCCAGAAGTAAGATCTGATCGTCGTAAGGATCGTGTGGAAGTTCGACCTGAGCAATTAGCTGCAGCATCGGCTCAAGCTGAGATATCCTTTACATTTTAAATAGTGGAAATTAGGTTGGAGGGCTTCCCATCTCAGGGTAATAAGTTTCAAGGACAGTGCTTCTGAGTAATTAGTTTCAAAGACAATTTATAGGAAAATGGTAAATTCATTTGTCTTTTTAAGTTATAGAGGAAAATGATAAATTCATTTATCATTATTTCTGTATAACTAAAAATGATAATTTCGTTTATCCTTATCATGTAAATTGTCCTTAAAACTATTTTTTCAGAAATGCCGTCTTTAAAATTTATTACCCTGCCCAAAGAAGCCATTTGAGTGAAAATCCACTTTTAAATATGTTATATATTCTACATTTATAAACTAGGCATGCATGCTTGTGTTTATTTGTTTCCAGTGTCACCCAACATTATTTCGTACCTAGTTTCAATGATTGACCTTAATATGTTAGCACAAGATGACAATAACTTCAGGGAGAACTACAAGGGTGATTGGATGGTACCATTCACATCCACATATAACGGTCCTTCCATCTCATGTTGGTAGGTGGTTTTGCACTGAACTATTGATTTGCTGTGTTCATATTCTAATGTTTGGCGTATTACCGGAGTTTATTGCTAAAGTACCTTGCAGTAATGTCGGGAAAATTCGAAGGCATTACTATCATTTAAACCAGCTGTTGGATTTTATGTTAATTTTGTTTTGTTTTTTCTTACTTCTTATGTAGGACCATGCATTTTCCATGAATCACTTTGGACCATATAATGGATTGTCAATTTGTACTTTAAGTATTACATTTATAAAGTATAGGAAAAGTGATCCTATAATTCATACCCATTAAGGTGCTAGCATTAACCCCATCATCTTAATCTTATATGGGGTGCTTCAAACCATGTTTACGTACTGTTAAATCATGCCTGATTTTCATATTTGAGCCATTTTATCATTTAAATGGCTTAGATATGGAAATGGCATGATATGCCAAATGAAATTTCATCCAAGTTGCTGTTGACACGTGGTGTTAATTTTTTTTTCTTGAGAGGTTGAATGTTGTAAAGAACCAAAGACTATTACATTTATATACAGGACGCAATGTGTGTCGTCTATATTGAAAATCATGATATATAAACTTGCAATTTGCTCATATGATGCAGATATATGTATTTTCCTTGGACCATCGTTGAGCAATTTATAATCTTAGAATTAATAAAAACAATGTAATCGTTATTATTTCCCATGTTTAGCAAAACCGTCATAGTTTGCACATCTATTTTGATCGTGTCTTTCCTATGGTGTCCTTAATTTTCAGTTTTTAATTATGTAACATATTGCATACAGATGTCCGAACTCAGGCAATGTTTCAACAGTTGGATCCTGGTTTTATTGGTTTGATTTTCTCCTGTTTTAGTGAAGATGCCCAGAAGGTAACTAATTTTTTCTACAAGTGACCTTATAAGTACTAATTTGAAGTCACTTCTAATAACTAATGATATTGTATCCTTTGCAGGTTGGAAGAATTCAAGTAATTGCTTTTCAATCTTTAGATGGGAACCAGAGGAGCATGATACCTCTCTTTAATAGTTCCCTTTCAGAGGTTGAGTCATCTTGGAGTTCCTCTGACAATGCATCACCAAAATCTTTATCTGCAAATAACACTGAAGATACATGTGATTCAGAAATGGCAAAATCAAAAAAGGTGGAGTTATTAATGTTTTTTTTTCCTCCCCAGTTCAAATGTGCATTAGCGTAGAGTTAGCTTAATATTGCTTGTGTTGTCATTTTTATGGAATATGTTTAAGTATTTACTATAGACAAACAAATCATGTTTATAGTCACGAAATGGATAGAATGAGCATACAAATTGTGTTTTTGAAAATTTCTCTGTGAAAGCACTTGTTTCTAAATATCTTTCAATCGGGAATAAAATGCTTGTTTAGCAAAAACATCGAAACTTCTCTAGATGCATACAAGTTTCATCAACAGTGCAAAAAAGTAGAAAGTTATGTGCATTTCAAGCATACAAATTGTGTTTTTGAAAATTTCTCTGTGAAAGCACTTGTTTCTAAATATCTTTCAATCGGGAATAAAATGCTTGTTTAGCAAAAACATCGAAACTTCTCTAGATGCATACAAGTTTCATCAACAGTGCAAAAAAGTAGAAAGTTATGTGCATTTCAAGAATATTTTAGATAAGCCATCACGTGCTGTTTAGGTTGGGGGAAGATCTTCGGGTTTGGAGGAGTTCTTTTCTCATGATGATGTCAATTATTTAGGGAAGCAGAGGAAAAGAGAAAGCAGTCTTGCACTTTACAACGCTGGTTACTCAGATACTCACTCTCTTGATATCGAGTCCATGGATATGTCTGCTGGTATGCAAGAGGCATTACACAGGTCCAACTTGGACGTAAGGTGCATAATTAATTTAATAGTGGGCAAACAATTTCTTTACTATACTTAAATTGGGTATGTCAATCTACATTCTATCATCTTGTTAGAAAAATAACATGATTTACGATGTTGCCGTACTGTAGTTTTCTTTAAGCACGACTTTAACAAATTTTAAGGGTTATCAACTTTATATATCCATACATATCGTTACATCAAAATCGGAAAGCTTAAGTTTTCTACATAGAGTGATTGGCGAGACATACCCCATGTGCGCACGTGTGTGGTCTTCTTTTTTTAAAAGGATTTTTTTTTGATTCAATGTCTTTTTAGGTGATAATAACATGAATAGAGAAGCAGTATGTAGCTACATCTTTTGCACAATACTCTTATACATTGTCAGCCTGGAATACGAAGGCTTAAGCACTCCAAGTGAAGTCGTTATTGAGACGGCCATTATATATAGAAGTAACTGTAGGCATGTGGGACTTACTGAACCTTGCGTTTCGAGTGTGTGCGAGATATGTTTTCAAATTAAATGCATTTGTTTCTATTCCTTCCATTATCCAATTAATATTTTGATGTGGTACAAAAAATTTAAAATCTTGTGATTTTAATCCTATTTTGAATCAAATCTTTCCAGTTACGATTTTATTTTAAATTCCAATTCAAAACTCAACTAAAATTGTAGCTGAAAACTTTATTCAACTCATGCTAAAGTAGAAATGGAAAGATATTCATTTGAATCTACATTTCAAATTTAAATTTAAGAATTAATTTCAATTTTCAATTTTATTATTTCAAAAATAAATCAAAATGAAAAAGAGAAAATTTTAGGTTTACATGTAGAAAGCTCCATCATCAAATTTAATTCTAAGAATTCAAATTATTGATGTCGGAGAAGAACATATATGATGTTTTCACATACTTAAATGTCAATGTAATAATCTACATTAAGCAGAATTTTTATTATATATAAATGTGTGTGTGTGTGTGTGTTCGTGCGCACTAAAATACGAATTCGTTGAATCTACGACTTGCGATCTGAATTTAGTTTCTGTTTAAAATTTGAACTTTTCAATTTACATTTTGATTCCCAATTTGAGAACCTTCTGGAGAATATTTTTTTAGACTTGGTTTGTATGAACTATCAATTTCAGTCTTCACACTTGCACAAAGTAATTTTTTTGATGTTTTGAGGTAACTCGATTATTTGATGGAAAATATTAGTCCGCTATAACTCTTCCTCCCTAACAAGGGTTGGTCTGCCACCCTTGAGCGTTGATAAATCGAAGAATATGTCATTGTTAGGTTTTTGAAGCTACATGTTAATTGAAAAATATTAATATGTAATCATGGCTATGCTTGATTTAGTATTATGTTAATAAACGGACATCATTGAAGCTACATGTTTTGTCATTGTTAGGTTTTTGAAGGATCTTGGCTTGCTTCCATTACAGACTTCCTTGTATAAATCAATTGATTTGTTGTAGTTTTTTCTTCTACAAAAATATTTACGCTCAGTTTGTATTGGTACATGCAGATTCACAAGATTTAAATGTTAACATGCTTTTTAATTTGTACAACTATCCTACAATTTATGAATAGAAGATGTCACTGTTATGATAAATCTGACTTCACCCGAAAACTATCAAGTTTTTGTAAAACATGAGATATCGATCTCATTAATTTTTGAAAATAAGTTTTTCTTCTTCTTTAAAATGATTAAGTTCTATATTTTAGACAAACTATATAATGATAATAGCATATCTTTTAAACTGAAAAAAAAAACTATCTAAAAACAAAGAAGAAAAAACAAATCTTTGTTCTTTTCTAAAAAAACGTTTTAACTTTTTTTTTTTAACCACCCTAGCATAGAAAGTATTCCTAGATGAGCCACTGCTTCTGATTCTAAAACATCAAATGATTAGCAACAAATATTTCTGATAAAACAACAATTCTTTACAAGTTTGGACGTAGCTGATTGGTATCTCAGTAAATATGTCAATATGTTGTTAACTAGATGTTTCGGACCACTATAATTTATTTATTTTACTTGTTTGGGCTGCCAGTTCTGCAGAATATGTGAGAAAAGAAGTTCCGTTTCAAGTTTTGCCAAGCAAGGCTCTGCTAAATCTCAACAACCCTTTGTCTTCGTACGTAGTTATGCAAAACGTATTATTTGAAGAAGAAAAGGCAGCTTATAATCAAGCCATTCTACAAAATACAGAGTTAGCTTTCTTTTCAATTTCTTTTACTCAGTTCCAACATTCTCTTTATTACAACATATTATTATTTTATTGCAATTTTTGTGCAGAAATGGGAGGATTCACCCTCTTACTTACATACATCATACATCGACCTATCAAGCATCTCTATGCAAGCTTATGGAATATTGGTTAGAATACATTCCAACGGTCACAATCAAATTGAATTTATACTAGATTTGATGCCTTCTAATATATTTGTTCTTGACAGCCTTAGCCCTGCCATTAATACTCTCCAATCACTCGCCAAGGAAAATGAGATTAGGGTACTGTGCCTCTGTTTATTTCTTTTTTGTCGATAGCAGTTTAATTTTGCTGCAAAGAAAGTCAATAACTGATTACTTATCTTGATGCATAAGCAAGAATAGCTTCAGAAGATCAAAGTTCTCAAACTATGTTAATGCCTCAAACACACAGTACATGTAGAAAAGTATTATACAACAATTAGGGAGATAAAATAGCTGTAATAGAGATAATAAGCAGGCTATTGTCCATATGGAATGCCATTGTCAATGAAGCGCTTACTTCTACCACTTGTATACTGAGATAAATAGTGGAAAGCTGCCTCAAGATTTTTCTTTGCGAAGCAGTCGCTTTAAATCAACCAAATAGCACAGAATTGCCCTGGAACAAGCATATTCTATAATTAGATACATACAAGGATTTCAGTTTATTACCACCAGTAAACCTACACTCATAATGTGTGTGAATTTACATTGCTTATTGTATGCAATTCTAATTAACTTTGATATCAAAATCTAACATATATGCTAAATTGACACTAACAATATACATATGATTATTTATAAAATCTGAATTGATGTTCTATTTTCTACTTTTGGTTAACATATATATTCCTCTTCTGAAATTTTGACATTTACAACATGTTAAATAAGTTTTGAAAAAATATTATTTATTACACACATATTGCAAAGTACAAAATAAATAAATAAAACATTAATAGTCAGTACAAAATAAACTAAACATCATTTAAAAAAATAAATAATAAGGGTAGTACAAGTGGCTCATTGGATGGTTAACCGTCGTATTAACATAAACATAAATTAGATAATAGGAATAAATAAATTATAGAAGTTATGCCTCGATTAGTAAAAGCGTGTAACATATCAAGAACCAATTATTATCCCAAAACCAATTAACAACGTAAACAATATTCTTTTAATATGCACACATGTATATATAGCTCCAATTATGTTGTAGTCCAGATGTGGGACCGTTTTCAGTGTGTAATAGTCTGCTTTTTTTTTTGGAAATGTACAGTTGGCGCAACTAAGGAAGGAGGCGGAATCCTTAGAACTAGAGGCACTTGGTTGCAATGAGGATCAGAAGATGATCACGAATCATAGACGACTGCCTGCTGTTTCTGCGCGTGCAAGTCCAAGAAGTAGTGTGGCGGCGGTAGAACGAAATTCACCTAGCCCGAGGAGCAACCCAAATGGTAGTAGCAGCAGTACCCCTAGTCAGCAGAGTTCATTGGATTTAAACAAATAGCGGCTTGTTGTAAAATCAGTGCATGGTCTTCTGTATTCTATATGTAATTTTAGCAGTGAATGCAAACCGTTTATTTAGATGTATATTATATATCTTCTCTGTAGTGCTCATTGCAGATTGGCTTTTCGGTTCTAATTTCATCATTTGCTCATTGTTTTCCTTTTGTGAAAACGAAAAATGTAATGTATTTTTGATTTTTTGTTCAATATAAATTTTCGGCAAAGATTAAAATGAGAGTCCAGATTGTAGCGGATTCGAATCATGTATCCATTTTTACTGTCAGGCGTTGCAAATCATGTAACCCTTTTTAATGTCGGGCGCTGCAAGCTGGTGAACGTTTTTTTTTTTTTCCTTAAAGAAACATAGTTTCATGTTGAGTGAATTAGTTGAAGGACAAACATGAAATCGGTTTTTTGTTTTAAGACAACATGTTCTAAAATTTAGTCTTAGGACAACCCACTCCATCGGCATTTGCTCCAGTTCGTGCAACCCACTTTATCACCGCCCCATGTCACTGTATCACCTTCCGTCATCGTCGACTCCCTGCCTCATTTTTTCGCCACTCCATCACCATTGCCTAATTTCGTTGCAACCCTAGTTGCAACTCTAGAGTAGAGTTCGCCATCCAGTTTCAACCAGACCAAAACTCTAAATGCCATCCGATTTCGGTGTCAGTCGCACATCATCACACTGCACCAAAACCCTAAGCGACATTCCAACATCAACGATGACATAAAAAAAAATCCATCGACAAAAGAAATGCTAAATTAAAATAGCATCAGATGAACATAATGTTAAATGAAACTAACATTGAATAAATTGAAATAGCATTACTAGCATCAGATGAACAATGAAATACTAAATTAAACTAAAATAGCATTACTAACATTAGATGAACATAATGCTAAATTATACTAACATTGAATAAACTAAAGTAACATTCATGTTCATAGTGTCGTTGCCGCCGCTGTCACCACCATCTGCTCATTCTACCGTAGCCGCCGCCACCTGCACTTGCCGCCTTCACCGCTTGCACACACCCTAATTTCCGCATCATTTGAGTTTCGTCCTTCTGGAGAACTTTTTGGTTCGCGTCTTTGGTTGAAAAAAAAATCTAAACCATTTCTTTCGGCCCATTTTCCTGTTTTGCGTTACTTTCAAAAACACTATGCAGGTCACTTTTTTTTCTTCACTTTTTCTTCTTCCCACTATGTCTCTCTAATTTGCAAACTCATTGAAAATTGAAATTATCTTAAAACAGATGTAAATCTTTTTCAATCATTATCAATGTTTTTTTAAATAATGCTGTATGAATATGAATATTGATACGTTGTTGCAACACGGTTTGACATTATATGTTGAGTCGCGAACTAGATTGCTCTCTTTACGACATTTACGACTCTACTAGACTGATGCTAGGTAGACTTCATATCACGTCGTCTCCAAGATAAAACATCCCCTTTTGTTGTAATTTGATTTCTTCTACACCGAAGAAATTCGCTCTTTGCACTCTACTTTTATTTCTCGAGTTTCATAATTTTAGTGGAATTTTAGAGGAGGAGGAAGATTCATAGATGAAAGATACATGTTCTATTACGAATCTCGTGTATTTATTAATTAAAATAGACGAGATATTTCCTAACGACCAACTGGAACATGTTTCTATGTTCTGGGAGAGATGGTCGGGTTGTGTTAAAAGTCTAAGACAAAAATGAATTTGAGTTTTACCATTTAAATCAAAATATTTTTTTAAACACTATTCGCATTTTCGTACCAAAAATATAATGTGCTACGTCACACAAGCCCAGCTCGATCCAACCTGGTTCGCGTCGAAACGGTCGGTCGAGCGGACGGATAATGTGCGCGTATGTGGCAGTCATGCATGACTTTTCACTTCAACCCAAATTAAAAACATTGGATGCCCAAAGAGTCCAATACAAAAGCTAAGACATACACACACACATACATAGACACGCACACACACATATATACATACACAAACATATAGACACACAAATATACATACACATAAGTTGATTTCTTTTTAAATTTTCCAAAATTTGGGACTAAAGAGCCTCTCAACGCACATATCAATATTTTTCAAGATTCACATTTTTATTTAAAACAAATTCCAACTATCTTTAAACTTTAAAAATATTTTCTAGAGTAGTCAGTGAACTTGTAAGATTGTAAATAAACAAAGTTCGATTTGAACCTTTACATAGTGAGTAAGATTCATATCATACTAGAGTGATACGTGGTCTTGAACTCTAACATGACATCAAACCACGCACAATTTTTCTAATGTGCAATCAGTAGCGTATGCATTAAAGGCCATGCACGTCTATCTCGGTATAGTGAACGCTCTAGAAACTTTGTTTGCCTTAAAATTTCATAGAAAAAACCACATTTCCATATTCACATAGATAAATTTATAAAGAATACTTCTGTAGGTAGATACTCCACTTTATATAGAGTATGGATTTCATTAAAAATTGCTATCAGCTCATCCTTTTATCACTTCAGTAATACATACTTCTATTTTAACAAAACGTCATGCTCAACTAGTATCACTTCATAACTTGTTATTGCCCATTGAACTTAGTTCTTGAAATCTCCAGTTATTAGGTTGAGTTACGGCCATTATGAGCGACTTATCGTTTTAAGGGTAATAATCTCGCATTTTATGATGTTTTAAGGAATCTCTCTTCGGCCAATCTTTTCGTCAAAGGGTTGACCAAATTCTCGTCAGTGCGTACATGATCCACTCCAACAACTCCTGAACATAGATACTGTAACAACTCACATTTTTAACGAATAGATATTTAAATAATTAATTTAAATATTGAATTGTTAATGAATTGAAAGTCCAAAATTTGGCTTTTCGCATACGGACGAATTATGACTCGAGATCACTTCAATTAAGTCTGGATCGATGTTGTGAATCAAGATGTGCATACATATTGCTATATTTGGAGTCATGGCATTTTTACGATTTACGTATTGTCATACGTAATTCATAAAAATACGTGCGTAGTCGGGTCCAGTTGAATCTTGATTGACAGCTTGTTTTTTTGGGATTATGAGACGCAATATTGAAGAATTTTTGGGATCCGGCTATCCAATGGCCAAAACAACCTTCAAATGCGTGAAATTATCATTTTCAAGCTCCGTCTCGGATGACGACGAAATTTATATCATCAGAACCGAAAAAATGAGGTGGTGTGCGCCAATAAGTTTCGTGATGACCCAATTTATTGTATGATCGTACGAGCTCAAAACGTGTTGTGATTTATTTAGAGAATTAAATGATACACACATATATGACAAGGATCAGCTACACCTTAGTTTCGCTACACATCTAATTCCCCTAACTATCAGCCACAAGTTCCGATTTAAATAATATTACTTTCCCTCTCTTTCCACTTATTCTAATTCATGCAAAACCTGGCTGCATTTTTGTTTTGTATTTTTTTATTATGATTTAACACAATTTAAAATGGAATTTACCTTATTTGTAAAGTTTTTAGAAATTTGCAAATGTTAAAAATAGTACTAAAGATAGTGTTAAAAGTAGAGACTTAAGATTCATTTACAACCGTCTTTATTTATTACTCTTGCATAACATATCTTTATATATATTAGTGCTGCAACCAATTTTATTCTTTAATATATTATTGTTATTATATTATAACTGCTTTAACCTTAATTTACAACATCATAGGCAGCCGACCTTTTTGGTTGGGTAGGAAAAACATGGAAAATCGCTAATTTGGACAATAATGGAAATATGAGTATACCATTTTCATTACTATTTTTCATCAAATAGCCATATATTCATTTCAGATCTTGATGAACGACGGCAAACTTTTTAATAACGTGATAAATCATTTTAAAGATTATTGAGTATTTTAATCTCTATTTCATTTTAAATGTTTTGTTTTCAAAGTCATCTTTTTAAGTTTTTTTACTTCTGTGTACAACATCTATGCAATTCTTATTGAAGCATAGGAATGAAGAATGAGCATAATAAATTATTCAAGTTTATCAAGAAAGTAGCCCAATCTGTTAACATTTTCGTCAAACAATGTACGATTGGTTGTGGTAAGTAAAACTTCTGAACTTAGTTTCAATGGAATTATTAAATTTTAATCCATAAAATTACACAGTTGTATAAATTTTCATTCATTGGATATTGGTATACTACTTGGAAATAAGGTTTATTTTTTAGAATTAGTTTCTGTTTTGATCGAGTAAAATTTTATTGAGTAAATAACATTTGGGATCTTGAATCAAAGTAATCTTTGTCGTAATCTAGTTAACTTAGTTGACATTTTTTTAGTGAAATAAGTGAGTTGATAAATATAGAATTGCAATATTTCATATATCAATATATTTCTAAACACAAACTCCCCAATAATCCTTTAGAATTGTTTATTTTGAAAGTTTGTTGACTTCTAAAGTTTATGTATGTTAAGGTTTTTGAATTATTAACAAATTTATGCATGAATGTTCATTTGAATTACAATGATGATATGTATACAAATTACATATTTACTTTCTCGTGTAGGTAATGATCATATGGATATAATTTGGAACTACAAAGTGCAAGGTGTCTATATGCTTATTTGGGTATAATTACAAAAGGGACAGTTTGGCACAGGTCCCTAATAAGTTTCAAAATACACAAAAACCCCAGTAAAAAAAAGTTTGTAAATTAGGTCCCTAGAATTAAGTTACCGAATAATGACATACACTTATGCAATTATTTAGTGAATAATTGCAGACATTTATGCAATTATATCAAAAAATTGCAGACATTTCCATAATTATTCACTGAAAAATTGCGGAAATTTCCGCAATTTTTTCAAAAATTTGCGGAAAATTCCGCAATTATTCACCGAAAAATTGCGGAAATTTCGCAATTTTTTCAAAAATTTGCGGAAAATTCCGCAATTATCCACCAAAAAAATTGCGAAAATTTCCGCAATTATTCACCGAAAAAGTTGCACAAATCTATGCAACTTTTGGATATAATTGCATAAATGTCTACAATTATTCAGTGAATAATTGTATAACTATATGCAATTACTTAGTAACTTAATTCTAGGGACCTAATTTACACACTTTTTTTTACTGGGGTTTTTGTGTATTTTGAAACTTATTAGGGACTTGAGCCTAATATTCACATTACAAAATTCACAAGAAGCATTGCCTTTTGACTAACATGAGTATATTGGGATACAATTACCAACTAATGGATTCTAAGAAAAAGGAAAAAAATTCTTTCTCTTTCTATAATATAATTACCAATTAATGGCTTATTTGGGAAATAAGAAAATCCTCCTCTTTTGCCAAAGTCGATTTGTTTTCTCACTTTGTTTTAGTGTATTAGTCTGACAGTTTTTATATTAAATTGTTGTGTACGATGGGTTAATGTTCTCATTACAACTTACAAACTGAGTTTTTATCAATAAAATTATGTTTCCACCATATTTTCTCTTTCAAAACCACGTCCTTAGTAAACTAGATTTCATTTAATATATGATATTATATTGAGCAGATTATACATTTTGATCTCCAAAATCACCTTATTCAATTTCACTTAAAGCACAAAATCTATCATATTTACTTATAATATAAAATGTTCTCAACAATAATCAACTTTTCATGCAATCCACCAACCTAGGTTCAATTTGGTTGAATTTAGGTATGAAAAACTATAAAGATGGGATTATGCACTGAAAGCGCACACTACAAAATAATTGTGGCCTATGGCCTGCTGCATTAGTGAATATATCGTGCATTATTGATACCATTACTGGCACCATTTTTGTTTTTCGATTGATAAATTCAAATATAATGGCCGAGCATTTGAGATTAAAGAACGATAATTAAAATAATTGTTTACATTTGTTGAATGATAAATAACAACTATTTTTGCTTACATGTGTTAAAAATTAACAAAGGCAAGGGTAATTCATAGCCCCTAATGAAATATATTATTTGTTTATTCCCTTCTCTAATGATGAGTAGTGGAATAATATTTCCTAAATTGAATTCAAAGATAAATACATGATATTCAAAGATAAAATTTCATCTAACTTAAATCATTGATATTCAAAGATAATATATGATACCACTTTCATAAATATCTATTAAAATTAGCAGCATATATAAACACATGTAATCATTCGTGTCTTTTTGTTGTAATGTTGCCATAGTATTAAAGCAAAAACGCAAGTCTATTGCTTCTACAATGCATATAAATAACCATAACTATTCATATATAGTAGTATCTTAGAAAAATTAGCTAATATTCTAAAATTTAAGATATAATTATACCACATGCAATTCATATTTTTTTAAATGCGTTTGCAACCCGTGCCATCGGCATGGGATTACCTACTAATATATATAACACACACACACACACACACCCCCACACCTTATCCAGCTCTTTCTCTATCCCCTTTGAAAATATCATAACCTACTTTTCCATCCTCAACTCAAATAGCAGCTGCCACTCTGAAATGGAGAATTTCCCTTCATCAATGACCCGAACCACTCGTGTCGAGGCATAAAGGAGGCAGCGACAACATAGGTGGTCAAAGGCGGTGGCTTTGGACAAGGATGGTCATGGGGGGTATGGTTTTTGGAGTCTCGATGGAGCTTTAGGCAGAGCTAGGGCAAGCGGCGACTGGAGTCGACTTCCATGTGAGGTGACACACGCATGAGGGTTGTTCGGTGCGATCATTGTTGGTTTGTCATGACATGGTAGGTTTGGAGTGACTAGGTTAAAGTCGTGATTTGATTAAGGGGGTCGGAGGTCGAGATGATGATACATGTGAACTTGGCTCGTGAAGAGGAAGCCGATAGCAGTGGTCGGAGGTGCTTCGGGGGTGTATGGCGATGTTGACGACAGAGAGAAGGGTTCGTCGATTGGTTTGGCTAAAGGAGCGTGAATTTGGAAATTAGGATGAAGAAGATTATGAAGGTAATTAGGAAATTAAGTGGTTAATTAATTAATGTTTATATTTTGAATTTTCATAAAATTCGTATCTCTTGCTTATGAGTTCCAATCAAGACATGGCCTTCGTCGTTGCACTCATTGTGAGATTATCTATAACATGGCGGAGGCTTGGACTGGATTCGAGCACTTAAGAAATTATAGCTCAGGTGAGCGAAATTTTAACTCTAAATTTATATTTCAGTATATATTGAAAATTATTACCTAAGAGAGGTAGAATAATATATATAAGTAATTTTCCCCATTTGATTGGATTAGTTTGTGTAGATAATCAGGATAATGATTAAGATCCCGTATATATGAATATTTTGCCATATTCGTATTGAATAGAATTAGATGGAGTTGGTATTAAGTTATAACCTAATTATAATTAATTAGGACTCTAGTTTGTAGTTATATTAGTAATAGAAATATTATTATATATTTTATTACTAATCGAAAATTAGAAGTACGACCTTTAAAATAAGCTGTAAGGCTAAAATAATGATTTAGGTAGGTTATGCTTTGAAGTTAAGTTAGAAATTACAAAGAAGTAATATATTATTTAATAAAGATTGATTAAGGTTATGAAATCCCGAATATTGTAATAGCGTGATTTATTAACCTTAAACCCTATGAGATGGTTTATATATATATATAAATGATGTGTATATATGATCTATATAATATTTTAAGGCCTTATTGATAGCTAAACTTAATCTAGATAGATGAATTAAGTAATAATAAGCTAAAGTATGATTGATAGGCAAGGACATTATTTTAAAATAAGTGTGAGATTTCTATAAAATATTACAAATAAGATATAATTGTTAGATTGGTGGCTTAATTAAGATGCATTTTTGTTGAATTATTTATATGATCGAATGTGTGAATTGTTATTAATATTGAGGTGATAGATTTTTTACTTTGGTTGAGTATTGCTTTTATGTATGTAAATGTGCATAAAATGTGTTTATTAGTTCCATGCAGTTGAACTGGTCATATATACCTACATATAGTTTATGTGATTTATATATGTCAATATGTATAAATATAGCTTCGCTATGTCCAACTTGGGATAACGGATTTGTGCAAGGAATGCATTGTACCATTGAGATGCATGACTTGGAGACATGGTTCCAGAACAGGTACGGAGAGAGATTTGAATGTCAATCTAGAGTAGGTCATATATTGTTGCATTGTACGAACGAGTGCTGCAACAAAACTTACAGGCCAACTTCTTTTATAGTGTTGGTATTCACAGGAGTCCATAAGTTAGTTGTTGCTCTCTATAAGTCTCTTTGGTAACTAATGACAATTCTCCATGATTTATTGCTACGCAATTTAAACGTACGTATAGTTCGGTATGCCCAACTTGGGGTAAACAAATAGTGGATGAAATATATTATATAGATGCATAAATATGTGATTCAAGTGATACACACACACACACACGTATATATATACACACATATAAAATTATAGATGCATAGTTTTGGCGATTTATATATATTGGTTTGGTATGCCTCAATTGCGGCAATTGGGTAGTATGAGGCACTTCAAGAATGAATCACGATCCATATGGAGACGACAATACTTTGGTGTTGCGTATACATGTGGAAAGGGTGTATGTGGGGTAGCTTGAATTCGAATTGTCTATCCATAGAAAATCAGATGATATCGGTTTTGTAAAAGGAATCCATTCTACCATTGAGGCGCACAACCAGCTGATGTGAATCTGGAGTAAGGGAAAAGATAGATTGGAATGCCAATCTGGAGTAGGTCATATATTTTTGCATTTACGGACATGTGTTGCGACAGGACTTACATGCCAACTTCTTTTGAAGTGTTGGTTTTCAAGGGAGTCCACAAGTTTGTTGTGGCTCTCGATAGGTCTCTTTGGTATCTAATGGAAATTCGGCGTATGTAAACACCCCCAACTCTATATCCATACTACCCAAGAGTATCACAAAGTAATATTGTCGAGTAATATGAAGAATAAGATGATATGGGTACATACTTGAATTTTCCATTAGACCAATACCGATACATGTCACAAATTTCGATAATACTTACTACAAATTTACATGGTCTCGGTATAAAGAAATGAACACGCATGTCTCCAGGATGAACAATACATAATCACATATGATAACAATATTAGAGAACATAGAGTCAGAACGCAAAAGATAAAATATAATAGAAAACATACATAATACATAGTGCAGAGCTACGAAATGATAGTCTCTAGCCCAATATAGAAATACATTATCAACTACTACATAATAGATACATCGGTGAGGCTACAGAATGTATAGGGTATATGTATCATCCTAAATCTACTACTAGCCTCCCCAAAAGTTCTCCAAGCTCTAACATCACTAAGTACTTGCACTTGAAATCCCTCGAACTTACTCAAGTATAAAACATATGAGTCAGACTATGTCTGAATCAAACTCAAGTGTGATATAATGCAATTCATGGATAAATATGTAACTCTAATTCAACACACACATATATTTAAAACCATACTATATAATATATTGCTAACAATTCAAGTATGTATATCATGGGGACTGACTATACCTCCAATCTTTAGCATAGTTATACTCATCATCAAAGGTATATAAATAGTATATGTCTATCTATCACACACACCATAACCAGACGCGAGACTGAGAGTGTGCACACACCTGCTATAGGAGACTCACATGTGTCCCTTTGACGTAGCTCCTATAATCTTAGTTACCTCGACGCATATCGTGACTCCTATCCATCTATGTACTCGACTACGCCAGAACTCGGTCAAGACCCTACACATTCCCCTAAAATGGTAACAGACTACTAGCCTAGGTGACACAAAGAGGCTACACATCACCGACACGCGGTTCTATACATTACCAACACATGGCTGTAAAACGAGGTGTTATAGACCCGAAGCGCGACGATCGCGATCAGGTCGTTAGGATGGATACTAGCCAATCTAGTTCAACTTCTGCACCAAAAAGGGAGTCGGACAGTGATGGACAAACACAACCTATTTATAACTATGGCTGACACATAACACTATGTATATATATACCGACACGTAGTTCTATATACATACCAACACACAGTTATAACCATCATAACCCACTACAGCGAGTAACGTACCAATCCATAAATATATCCTCGAGTGACATTTACTTACAATAAATAACCAAACAAATAACAATACGACGTCCCATACCACTATGTGTTATTAGAATGTTTACTCAATGTTCATAAAATACACTCGATCCACATCGAATATTTCTAAGCTATAAGTCCAACGAATAATTGGAAAAGTGTTACCGAAAGTCTCATACTAGTCGGTATTGCTAAACCGTCAAATTTCTCATCACATAGAAATGAAAATACATAAATAATAATCAGAGTAGTTTTCTTATATAAATGTATTTATTAAATCTAAAAGCATAGTAACATTTTCTATAACAAAATAAATTACTTATTTATATTATACGAAACATGACCTAAATAATATCCAAGCACTCTAGAATTCCTTTATATATCCATAATATAAATTTTATAATCTTTAATAATTATTAGAATATTATTTGGTAATTTTATAATTAATAATTTACTAGCTTATATAATTTTCCATTGAAATAATATCATTAAACTCACTTTATTTATTTATTAAACAATTTAGATATATTAATTATAGCTCAATATTAATATATATACTATAGTATATTAATATATTTATGTTATATATTTTATTATAATTTATTTTAGTTTAAACATATTTTATTATATTATATATACCGGTCAGTCGATCGGTCACGACCATCGATCGATCGCTAGCGATCAACCGATCGGTCGAAGGGGCCGACCGATCAACCTACAGGCATGAAATTTTGTTCTACCTGTATTTGTGCATCTCTAACCACTCTCTTCCTCCTTTCCTCCTTCTCCTTCCTATACTAGGTACGAACAACATTGCTCAATCATACCATACTTCAATCAATGCAAACGACAATCAATTATCATTTAAGGACAATATACAATCATGGAGGAAGGAGCAGTTTATCAGCATTTGGGTTTGATTGGGTTTACATACAAGTATCCGATGTGCGTAAAAATGTATATTTTTACTCTCATACTTAGTCTTCTTTTATTAAAATAAATGGCATATTAGGGTATTTGTACATGTTTTTATTAAAAAAATTTGCTATTTTTTTAAATAAATTTGCTAATAATTCTTCACGCTCTGGTATCATGTTCTTATCTCCTGTTTTTATTTTTCTTGCATTATTGGTTGCTTGGATTTAAAATAATAATAATAAAAAAATTTCATTTGTAGTTGCATTGTTAATTCATGTTTAATTTTTGTTTTGCATCATTTCATCTTGTTTTTATTTTCTAAGGGCAATACTTAAATTCACATAAGGTGGGGATTTCATCACCTTTCCTTGGCCTATAAAGTATATTTTATTTTAGAAAATTTGATTAAATAATAAATATTAGACGTTGGCCTTAAGGGTGTCACGTGCTCATCTATGGAAAATTTGTATTTTAACAAGTTGATTTCTTTTAACGAACTATTTCTTAGTGTCTAAGGCAACGACAGAGCAATAATCATTTATAATTATTACGGTGATTCGTAAAATATAATGTTAATTGTTTCTCTGAAGGTACTTAAACCTTCAGCTGCATTGCTACGGTGATTCATGGTG
This sequence comes from Allium fistulosum, assembly GCA_030737815.1. Classification (NCBI taxonomy): domain Eukaryota; kingdom Viridiplantae; phylum Streptophyta; class Magnoliopsida; order Asparagales; family Amaryllidaceae; genus Allium; species Allium fistulosum. The sequence continues at coordinate 427,759,739 of CM060903.1, forward strand.
CACTGATAACTCATGTCTGTTACCTGGCTAAGAATTGTTTTATTGACTTGAGTCAAAGTATGATTATACAATTTTGGGTTAGGACCTACTAAGGATAGAAAATTTCTACTTAAGTCCTTGCATTCATTTAGTTGCATTAGTTTCTTGCATATATAAATAAAATAAAAAACACAAGAAATATTCCAAAATAAAAACAATTTTCCTTGTTTTAATATAGAAAAATCTAAAAAAAACAATTTTCCTTGTTTTAAGGCAAAAAAATTTCTTTTAGTAAAAAAAAATTCAAAAAAACCTCTCTCTTAAAAAAATTTTCACTCTCTTTCTCTTACCCTTATTGTTCGCCGCTTTCTCTCCTTAATCTTCTCTTGTGTGCATAAGTGTTTGGACTCGTGACTCTTCAATGAACTGTTTAATTCGAACAAACAACTCTTCAACTATGGCGAGCGAAAATCCCCCTCGAATTCTCATGGACAGAATCTTCCCCAATTGTGTTTATGTCCCTTTTTTCATCACATTACCCGCCCCAACGAGTAATCACTTTGAAATCCATTCAAGTCAAATTAACACACTTCCAAAATTTGGAAAATTTGAACACAACAATCCTTATATCCTTTTAATGAAATTTGAACAAGTTTGTGCGCCTATTAAACTCAAAAAATTATGCGGTGATGGAATCAGACTTAGGCTAATCCCATTCGTGCTTACTGATTATACCGAGAGATAGTTGTATAGCTTGCCTTCGAATTCGATTAGAACTTAGGACGAATTTGTAAAAAAATTCTTAAAATAATTTTACCCCTTGGAAAAAACAACCAAACTTCAAATGAAATTGTAAATTTTCATCAATTTGGGGGTGAATCTTTTGGAAAATATTTTGAAAGATTTAAGGAACTTTTGATAAAATGTCCATAACATAATTTCAAATAATGGACTCTTTGCCAAATTTTATACAGTGGACTTGAAAATAGTTCTCGAAGGATGCTTGAGTCAATCTGACAAGGGAACTTTTTAGCACAATATCATGATGCAGCTTGGCAATTTCTTGAAAACCTAGCCGAAAAATCATCTCAACGAGAACGAGCTAATGAGAAATCAATTTATTCGAGATCGAGCACACATTCGATAGGATCATCATTAGCCTTAGAAGCGAAAATGATGCGATGATTAAATTTTTTAATAACGTTCTTTCATCTAATCAAATGAACCAAGCTTCTCAAGTCTCGTATTATAAATGTAATGATCCAAACCACATTATCGATCAATGTCCTCACTCGTTAGAACAAATTAATGCTTTTAGCAAAGTTAGGAGTGATCCATTCTCTCCAACGTACAATCCCAGTTGGAGAAATCATTCTAATTCGCTTGGAACCAAAACAATTCAAATGCGGATTTGGTTCGACCATCTTTTCAAGCATTTCCAAATAGTGCTTCAAATCCTCCTTTACAACCAAATCAATTTCAAAAAAACTTTGCGCCATCTTCTCAAACCAAGCACAACAATCTTTTGTTTCCCAAGATGACAAGCGAATGATTTTACTTGAAAAAAGTTTGGAACCGTTGGCTAAAGCGACCACGCAAAACCTTCAATCAAATAACAATTTGAAAAACTTGTTAACTTCATACATGCAAAATAAGAGCCAATCGATCACTAAACTTGAAATGCAAATGAGGCAATTAGCCACTTCTACGAGTGAACGGGAAAGTGGTACATTCCCAAGTCAGCCAATTCCAGACCCTAGAAATCAAAACACAAACTCAAACCAAGCTCATGTCGTTCAAGATAGCAATTTGAATCAAATGAACGCTACCACCACTTTGTGATCCGGTAAGCAAATCAATAATCAAATTGTAAATCCTAGTGACTTACCAGAAATTTCTTCCATATCTCCAATACCCTTGACTGAGTCCAATCCAAACATTGAATCCAATTCTGGATCTTATCCTTCACTAACTCAAGTAGACTTACCTACTTAGTTGTGAGCTCCATTTCCACATCGACTTCGACCCCAGAAATAGTCTAATCAAATGGAAAAGATTTTAGAAATTTTCAAACAAATCAAAGTGAACATTCCTCTCTTAGATATCATCCAACAAGTACTGACCTATGCCAAATTTTTAAAGGACTTGTGCCCTCAAGAACGACACTCTCAAGTAGCTAAAAAAGCCTTCTTAGTGGCTGGTCTAAGCGAAGTCTTGTCTCAATCCATTCCTGTGAAAAAAAAGACTCTGGCTGCCCTGTAATCTCATGTACAATAGGAGATAAGAAAACCAATAAATATCTTTTGGATCTAGGTGCTAGCGTAAACTTGCTCCCATATTTAGTTTACCAACAACTAGGTCTAGGTGAGCTTAAATCGACGAAGGTCACCCTTCAATTGGCCAATTGTTCTGTGAAGAAACCATTAGGAGAAATCAAAGACGTACTCATTAAAGTAGATCCAGTTGATTTCATTATCCTCGAAACACAACCTATAAACAATCTTATGAGCCAAATTCCTTTGATTTTAGGATGACCTTTTTAGCCACATCGAATGCTTTAATCAATTGTCAAAATGGTTCAATGAAAATTTCTTTTGGTAACATGACCATAGATCTCAACATCTCCAATTTAGAAAATCAATCAAACGAACCATTTGACCAGACTTTGAAAGTTAGTGCTATTCACGAAAACTTTTAAAACAAGACAATTGACCTTAATAATGAAAATGAGGTAGAATATAAACAATTGTTTCAAGATGTTCCAAACAAGATCGAAGACATGCTTCCCTTCGAACCTCTCACAATTGAGTCTGAAACTCAACTAATTTCTTTGATTGAGCAACCTCCTAGGTTAGAGCTCAAATCTCTTCCTTCTCACCTTAAGTATGCATACTTAAGTGAAAACGACACTCTTCCCATCATTATTTCTACCAAGCTTTCTCTTGACCAAGAAGCGTCTCTTCTTTCAATTCTTTCAAAAAATAAAGAAGCGATTAGGTGGTCCATTACCGACATTAAGGGAACTAGCCCTATAATTGTTCAACATTGCATTCATTTAATTGACGAAGCCAAACCCACACGTGATGCGCAACGAAGGCTTAATGAAAGATGCAGTTCGAGAAGAAATTCTTAAGCTCCTTGATAATGGTATCATATATCCCATCTCTTATAGTTTGTGAATTAACCCAATTCATGTCGTGTCTAAAAAGTCCAGTATCACCATTATCGCGAATGACGCTAACGAGCTCATTCCAACCCGTACTCAAACAGGTTGGTGTGTTTGCATACATTATCGAAAATTAAATGCTGCAATACATAAAGATCATTTATCTCTTCCTTTCATTGACCAATTGCTTGAATGATTAACCGGTCATGAATTCTATTGTTTTCTTGATGGTTATTCCGGTTATAACCAAATTCCAATTACTATCGAAGATCAAGAAAAAACGACTTTCACGTGTCCTTTCAGCACCTTTGCTTATTGACATATGTCATTCAGACTTTGTAATGCCCTTGCGACTTTCCAACGATGCATGGTTGACATCTTTTCTGACGTGATCGAACATTTTCTAGAAGTTTTTATGAACGATTTCTCTATCTTTGGAAATTCTTTTTTCGAGTGCTTACATCATCTCGAGTTGGTTCTAAATATTGTAAAGAGAAACATTTAACTTTGAATTGGGAAAAATGCCGCTTTATGGTCAAACATGGCATAGTCCTAGGACATGTCATTTCAAATAAGGGCATTGAGGTAGATAAAGCAAAAGTTGATATTATTTCAAATCTGCCCATTCCTAAATCTGTTAAAGACATTCGATCATTTTTAGGACATGCTGGTTTTTACCGATGCTTTGTAAAGACTTTAGAAAAATCGCACAACCTTTGACTACTCTTTTAGGAAAAGATGCTCCTTTCGATTTCAATTATGATTATGTCTCTTCTTTCGAACACCTTAAAAACAAACTCATTTATGCTTCAATCATTCGCTCCTCCAATTGGGATCTTCCTTTTGAAATAATATGCGATGCTTCTAACTTTGCGGTTGGTGCTGTCCTAGGACAACGCATCAATAAAATCCTTCATGTCATCTACTACGCTAGTATGACTTTGAATGACAATCAACTCAACTACACAACCACCGAAAAAAAACTTCTGGCCGTAGTTTTTGCACTAGAAAAGTTTCGACCTTATTTGATAGGCTCACATATCATGGTTTACACTAATCATTTCGCTCTTAGGTACCTTTTTGCTAAAAAGGATGCTAAGTCTCGTTTGATTCATTTGATCCTTTTACTCTAGGAATTTGATCTTACAATCAAAGACAAAAAGAATTTGACAATGTCATAGCCGATCACTTGCCTCATCTTCCGAATGCATCATCTTCTTTGCCCATCAATGAGAACTTTCTAGATGAACAACTCTTTGCAGTTCCCATCAATCCATGGTTTTCCGATATAGTTAACTAATTAGTCACTAAGGAAACTCCTTCGTTTTGGTCTAAACGAGATAAATACAAATTCCTATCCCAAGTGAAATATTTCTATTGGGACGATCCTTAATTGTTTAAGTATTATTCCGACCAAGTCATTCGACGATGCATCCCGAATAGCGAAATGAAGAGTATTCTTTCTTTCTACGATGACCAAGTGTATAGTGGACATTTTGGTGGCTTTTATTAGCCGACACTTTTCATAGATGCATTCGAGTTTTGTAAAGCATGTGATCATTGTCAAATGTTAGAAAAAAATCTCTCGACGAAACATGATGTCTTTAACACCCATCCTTACGATCGAAAATTTTGATGTGGGGAATTGACTTTATATGACTATTTCCTAACTCTTTTGGAAATTCTTATATTCTTCTTGCCATCGATTACGTTTCTAAATGGGTTGAAGCCATTCCATGTAAAACAAATGACCACAAAGTGGTTGTGAAATTCATAAAAGAAAACATCCTTTTGAGGTTTGGAACACCTCGCACAATGATAAGTGATAACAGAACACACTTTTGTAATTGATCATTTGAAACTTTAATGAAGAAATATTTGATAACCCATAAGTTATCCACTCCTTATCATCCTTAAACTTGCGATCAAGTTAAAGTTTCAAATCTACAAATCAAATAAATTTTGGAGTAATAAAAATCGAAAAAATTGGTCTCAGAAATTGACAGATGCGCTTTTGGATTATAGGACCGCTTTTAAAACTAATCTTGGAATGTCCCCTTTCTGATTAGTATATGGAAAAGCATGTCACTTGCTGGTCGAACTTGAACATAAAGCATTATGGGTAGTAAAGAACATAAAGTTTGATCTTGAAAAGGCTGGCGAAAATAGAAAATTGCAACTCAATGAATTAGAAGATATTAGAGGCGATGCGTATAAAAACTCGAAAATTTACAAGGAAAAACCAAAGTTTTTTATGAAAAGTCAATCCTAAGAAAAACGTTTTCGCTAAATCAAAAAGTTCTTCTGTATGACTCTTGACTCCATTTATTCCATGGGAAATTAAAATCGAGATGGACCGGACCATATGTTGTATGTATTATTTTTCCACACGGTGCCATAGAAATAGAAAACCCTAGGGATGAATCGATTTTTAAAGTCAACGGTCATCGTTTAAAGCCGTATTCGGAATTGGCAAGCGATCGAGAGGAGGAGCTCATGATTCTTCATGAGCCACACTACGTCTAATAAGAAATTTTAACCCTCTGTTGTAAATATGTATATATTTTTCTCCTTTACACTCATTATATCATGCATTGACTATGGGGACATAGTCAAAATCAAGTATGAGGGGAAGTCTCATGTTTATTTTGATTTTACATAGGTTGATTTTTGCATTTTCTTTCCCTTTCTTTCAAAAAACAAAAAAAAACCTTAAAAAAAAGAATTTGCATATTAATTTACCTTTGAATAGGCACAATAAAGCAGGCATACTATTTTAGTCATTAGATTGAAATTTTTCGAAAATTACTCATCTCAACGAATAATAAAAAGAAAAGTTTGAATTACAAGCAACTACGATGTAACTAGTATATATGGAGATTCATACGTGATGATTATGAACTTATTCTAAATTATAATCTTCATTTAAAAAGTGGTTGATTTAAAGTACATGCGTTAACATTTTTAATATTTAATGTTAAATGGTGCTAAAATGATTTTGCATAACTCTCTCTTCTCCTTTAAAAAAATTCAAAAGAAAAGAAAAACACCTAGAGTCATGTGTCCAACATAAGTGATGCTCTGTACCCTTCTCACGTAAGCCCGTAAGGCAGTGCATGAACGATATATCTGCCTCAGTTTTCTAAGTTAGGTGTATGTATATAAAAATTAAAAATAATAAACACCTAGAGTTAAGTGTACACACCTAGGTGTGGGCACTCGCCATGTTCTGCACTCTTCTCACATAAGCCTGAAAGGCAGTGCATGAACGGTATATCTGGCCTTAGTTTTCTGAGTTAGTTGTATGTAAATAATAATAATTTTAATATTTTTTCAAATAAAGAGGGAGTAAGCAATTGAAATCCAAGCATTGTTCTAACTTTACTAATTTGACTTGTTATACATATAGAGATGAAGATACCACTTTGCAAACTCTGACAATCGATTAGAGAATTTATTTCATAGTGCACTATGTTATCAACCGAAATAACTAGCCAAACTAGAGTTGAAATGTAATGAAAATTTAATTTTTATTGGAAATTTTGATTAATAAAAGACTAAAAGTTCTTGATGATGACCGAAACTTGTATATTACTATCTCATGTCAATTTAGAAGTAAATATTCATTTTGTTAATAAAAAAACTTGCATGCATATCTTTGTAAATATATCTTGCATTAGGAACTTTGCACATCACATTTGGATTTTGTGGATAGTATCCGCTGAAAACCCTAATGAGATAACACTCGTCCTACTAGCGACACTCAGAGGTTTAACTGCTTGTTACATACGTTCAATGCAATCGTGCTTCCTACGAAAGTGAATTTATCCTACTTTTAGTTTATTCAAGGATGAATAAAAAGATAAATGTGGAGGTATTTGATGTGCATGTAAAAAAGTATATTTTTACTCTCATACTTAATCTTCTTTTATTAAAATAAATGGCAGATTAAGATATTTATACATGTTTTTACCCAAAATACAAAAGTGTTTTCAGATCATCATTCACTCTTCTACATTTGGGCAAAACGGTAATTTTGTGTGTGAATTAATTTGGAAAAAATTATTTTCACATTTTATTTTTGTTTTGTAAGAAATTTAGTGCAAATTAGAAGTGGCTTCATGGATATATGCATGCACAAAGAGAAAGAAGCCAAAAGAATGAAGAGAGGAAGGAATTAAATCAACATGGAGGAGCCCATCTACCCACTAACTAATGGACCAACATTAAAAAGAAAAGCACATGTTAATGGAGATTAATCAATACCTTAATGATTATTTGGAGGCTATACAAAGTAAAGGGCAATTTTGGTAGTTCCCTAAAAGATTTTAGGGTTTTAGAAAATGTATAAATAACCCTCTTATGTTCATGTAATGAATCTTCTTCTTTTTAATGCATAAAGCTGTAATCAAAAATTAAAAATAAAAGCTTCTCTTTAATAGCTTCTTTGCCATTTTCTTTTTATGCAAATTTCTTTCTATGTTTTTTATTTCATGCTCTTTTCTTTTATGTTATTTTTATTACATGCTCTCTTTTATTTCATGTAGCAGATTAGATTTTTTTTCATGCAAGTAGCTTAATTTTATTTTATGCTAGTTAGTTAGCTCTTATTCTTTTTACTTAGTTTTCCTTTCTTTTTTTGTTTATGTTAAATTAATTTATGTTAATATGTATTCGAATATGAGAAGATAAACCTCTTCAATTTAGGGGTAATGAAGCTCTCATGAATCATATAATAACGATTTCATTTATGATCTCTTGTTTCGTGCTTAATGGAAATTTTGATGTTAATGGAATTTTATTGTTTATTAATGAATTTGATAGCCTATGTTGTTAATAACAAATAGACTATGCTTAATCAAACATAAGAATAAGTTACCCTTTCATCTAAATATGATTTTGGTAATGAAAGTGAAACTAGAATCAAAATTTGATGCTCTATGTTACTAATTCATAGTAAATAGATCATGCTTAAAATAGATTTTATTTTTATTTTCATGATTATTTTCATTAGAATGGGCAAGTGGATTTAGGGATTGTATTAAAATTTGATGGTTTAAGTTGTGTTAGTCAGTATTACAATTAGACCATACTTATAAAGAATACATCGACTAATTCCACAAGTGGTTAAAAAGAGAGATCATAAATTGATTTTGTGCTGATTTGTACGATCATAAGAAGAGATTTACCTCTAAATTGCATTCTAGTATCATAGTTTTAAATTTAATTTTTCTCTAGTTTTTAACACTTTTTAGCTAAAATCATTTTCAAACTTCTGGGATAATTTGATTGAGTGATTTTGAAATTTCTTACTTTCCTTGTGGGATTGACCCATACTTGCATACGTATTATGATTGTACGCCGTGTGCTTGTGGTATTTATTATGATATAATTTGGCGGTTTTCTAATCGGTATAAAGTTTGTTCTGAACAGTATCCAATTCCAGACATTGCAATATCATCAAAACAGACAAAGTTAGCGAGTGAATTACTCACCTTAATGGAAGAATCACACTTACTCTTCTAGCTTCTTTTTCCTGCCTCTCCTTTCTCCTTTACTATAAATTGCTTTGACCTCAAATTGATGAACAGAAGCTTGATTTTTTGATCACTAGTTGTTGTAGATATTTGTTTTGATTTCAATTTGAATTTTAAAGAGGTAGGGTTTGGGAAAGACGTTGATTTTCTAAAGTAAATAAATGAATACGTTTGGGTTTTATTTATAGTTGGAGGTTAAGACTCTAGAAAATGAAATGTTTGGAGATGGAAAAATCAAGAGACTAGGGTTAAGTGTTTGGGCTCAAGTGATATTGGGCTTAAGTTCATTCTTCTCATTTTCTTCTCTCTTCTTTCTTTTCTTTTTATTTATGAATCAATATGTCTAAGCCCATAGTTAACTGGGTTTTTAACCCATTAGAATTTAATAGGAGCTAGAACATCCAGATTAAGCCCGAATGACTTGAAACATGACCAAAGCACTTAAAAGAGCAAGAGGTTGGCCTCTAAGAAAATTCACCGTAAAATAAAAAATTTATTCGGATCGGCACTGATCCGATCAAATCGGGTCGGTGCCTATCCGAATTTTTGAATCATGGGATCTCAAAACCTTTTGTATCATTACCCTATGCCTCTCCTAAGCTCAACTATCAAGTTTGGTAACATTCTAAGAAACCTAGTTCAAGAAATGAAGACTCATCCGATCCATTCGAATGTTTACCCATTTTTGGACCAGAGCAACTTAAAGTGGACCTATAGAACTCATATGGACTCGGATTGACTTGAAATTCGTAAGTAACACTTAGAAGACATAAAAGAAGCCTCGTACCAAAAACCAACTCAATTGGCCAAGCCAATTTGGATCGATGCCGATCCAAAGTTTTGATCAGATCCGACCCAACTAAGTTGGGCTCCACCACTTGAGATTCATTACGTAGGTCCCACACATCCTCTAGATAGTACCTACAAAGTTTCATCTGATTTCGATAAGTATCAAGCATGTTATGAATGGATTTCCTCCAAATTGAGCTAATTTGTCGGATCAGGTCCGACCCACCTAGGATGGGCCCCACCTTATGGAGGCTCTTCGACTCATGTACATTGTATGTATGAAGTTTCATGTCATTTGGTTAAGTATTGAGTGAGTTATGGCTGAATCTCCTATGACCTAGAAGTAGAGATTTAAAAATAAGCTAAGGGTTTGGATCATCGTCGATCTGACTCAATTGGATCACCGCCGATCCAAATACTTTGCTCGGATCCTTATGAGATCCGATTTTGAGGCTCTCCTACTCATGTACATTGCATATATGAAGTTTTGGGTCATTTAGTTAAGTATTGAGTGAGTTATGGATGGATCTCCTACAAACAGATGGGTTGGATGACCCATGAAGACGGATGATCAAACAAACTCCAAACAACTTGATATTCGGAAAAGGCACTCAAGTATAGGATAGGAAGACAACCAAACCGAGAAGACTCAAAAAATCACCAAGTATTTAGATAGGTACCGATCTGACCCCATCAGATAGGTACCGATCTGAATACTTAACTCATATCACCACCAAACTATTTGGGCTCCTTCAGCATGGCGAATGCAGGCTCCTGGCAAAGCGGCCCTAGCCCAAGTGCTCTCCAAATCATATAAATACCATTCCATCTACAACAAAAAAAGGATCTGCTCTGATCTCTGCTGAAACTCTGCCATTGTTTCTTCACTCTTCTTCTCCCTCACAACAGCCATTAAAGGATAACTGAAGTCCTTCCGGTTGTCCCTAACAAAGGTGGCTTGATCTAACTTAGGAAAGAAGAATCATATTGTAATCCAAACTCCTTTGTAATAGTTGTTGATCGATAAAAGCTATAAAGTGGACGTAGGATTCGTTAACAGCCGAACCATTATAAAAATCTCTTGCCTTTTTACCTTTTCTGTGATTTACTATTGTTTTTTCTATTTTATTTGCCTTGATAAACAGGGCTGGTGCTTTCACACTCAATCCAGGGTGTTGACCCATTTTTTGGATTAACATTTTGGTGATTTCGCTGAGAAATGAACTCCGGCTTAGATCTAATTTTACTCTTTGGATCCACCTGATTCAGAAGTTAGATCTGCAAAATCAGCTTTAGGAAGTTGGAGATCTTACCGTTGAAGACAAATGGCAGGAAGAAAAAGGACTACTTTTGTTAGATCCATAGGAGCCGCTGTCACTGGAGAAGAGGCAAATCCCCAGCAAAATGAAGTTAACAACACCGACAACCTGCTAACAGGGGCTAGTACAAGGAATAATATCAGAGATCATGCACCAGAATCCTCCACTCAACATATGGTTGTTACCTAAGAAGGAATTGAACAAGATGGTTAATGAAATTAACCAGAAAATGGCAAACAGTCAAAAGCTCTTATGGACAAGATAAATGCTCTCTTAGCACTCTAACCACTAGCTACTCCCAGAACTGTACCTAAGGATGTAGCTATTGCGGAGCAAGATAATTCCTCTGTTTTTGGCTTGAACGGAAGAAACAGAAGAATAAGCAAAAAGGAGTGATGGGCAGAACTGCAAGAATTGTCATAGAAGAAAATGCAAACACTCCGCCTATCGTAAAAACACCTACTACAAAACCAAATCTAGGATTGAAAACTCTATGGGAAAATATAGCAATGGATGTTTAGGATTTTGAAGATGAATTACACTTTGACGAAGATGACTTGAATTTGGACGCTAATGTCCAAAGTACCGGAAGGGAGGTTCAAACTGCCCCTGTAAGACCGACTTAGTCTAGAATACCAGAAGTGCAGGAATGTCACTCCCAAAGAATGGAGAACCTAAGCTTCAGTTGGCCAACCGAGGCTTTTTGCGAAGTCAAACACTTGGCTGAGCTACTGACAATTGACCTGTGGATGACCGAACTAGCAAGGCTTACATCGCAGATGCAGTCTGGCGCTTAATAAAAAAACAACCATTATTCAACATTGTGTGATTTAAACCATTACAAACAACTCATGTCATACAATGATTGCATCTCAAGCCATCTATCTCATTGCGGAGATCAACTAACCATCTACTTTGGATTCTATTATCCATGAGATAAGATCCAAATTTCTATCTATAAAGTTTCTACTCTATTCAAACTTGGAAAAGCCTAAAAGGAAACTAACTACAAAGCCTACTAGGAAGGACAAGGCTATTACTACCTCCTCGCGACCTGCTGATGAAGCAGTAGAGAACATGAAGATCAGTTATAAATAATGGATCGACCTATTCACTAAAAGTGCTCCTACACCCGAACCCATGCAGTAGAGTAGTGCTAAGTAATGGATGAGGAATTACTACTCAAATGATACTCCCAGAGGCAGGAAAACCAAGGAGATATGACACAAACCGGGATCGATTACCGGACCAAGCTCCCGTTGTATATTGTGATCACTCTTAATTAACTGGTCTCCAATCCCATCATTGAACTCCCATCATCGAGCTACAAGTGGTTATTGCCAAAAATCATTAAAAATCGTCAAAGAGGTCGATGAAAAACTCACTTCAGGGTTGAATCAAAGTCGAACTTGAGTAATCGCTAATTTGACTTGAAGCATATTTTTGGGGCCCTAACTCGAAGTCGAACTCGGGTAATTTCCCATTTGACTTGAAGCAAACCTAGAAAATTCTAGCCCAAAATCTGACTCAGGTAAAACCAAGAATTTCTCCAAGTAAACATGCAAATTACTCCAAGCACCGTTATTCACCAACCCAGCACTTCAAATGCCGTGACTCCTGGCGGACCATATGCCGACTCCAAAGCAAACGTCAAATTTTCTCAGGTCGGATTTCAAGTAAAATACCACCGATCTGTCAATGCCGATCCATCTTTTTTTGCCTATAACTCAAAATACGAACTCCAAATGCCTTGAAATTTGGAATGAAGCCTGATGAGGCCTTCCTTATCATCCCGTACACATATCACCTAGTTTGAAAAAATTTGGGGATCGTCACTGATCCGTGACCCCATCCTAACTAATTCGCCATTCGATCTGCATTTCCAATCGTTTAAGCTTTGGACAACCATACATATATTATTCATATGACTAGCATATGGGTGAAGCGAGGGCGACGAATGCAGTCTACTACAGGGCCCTCAAGAATCATTAAAGGGTGAAATAACCTACTACCCTAGAAGAATTCTTTGGGAAGGAAAACCAGTTTTAGAGACTAGAGGTAGTGCAATTGGTTGAAGGCAAACCTAGTAATTTTCCAATGAACACACAGAAACAGTGAAGGAGCTACAGGACCTTGGAGACCTTCTACTCAAGCAAAGCCGCTAAGACCCAACAAAGAAGCGCCCCGCCCAACTGATGGAAGGATGATTATCAAATAACACTATGGCTTGCTAGCTACTAAGAAATGGGGTAGCGACCTAAAGATATTCCTTCTCAATCGTCCCCGTCTACTTTCCTTTCCAAATGAGCCTTGCCATACACTAGGGGCATTGCAGGCACCACGAAAAAGGAACACTTCTGTGCCCTTGAATTATGAATGAAAAGCATAGGCTTACTAACCATCGGATCGATGGGTCATATCGATCCCTCCTTCTAAGAGCTGGCATTGCTTCGGTAGCGTTGAGAAGGGTTATCCAAAGGATCATTGAGCAAATAGATCCAACCTCCTATTCTTCAGGAATCGATAAAACTGTCTTCTTGCAAGCCGAGCCCCGAAACCCTTCTTGGAGTCGATGAATCATAGTTCCAAGGTAGTATGGTCATTGGACATCCGACCAAAATTCCTCTTGGAGTCGATGAATCATCGCTCCAAGGCCGTCTGGTTGTCGGACATCCGATTGAAATTCCTCTTGGAGTTGATGAATTATCTCCCCAAGGCCGTTTGGTCGTCGGACATCCGACCAAAATTCCTCATGGAGTCGATGAATTATTGCTCCAAGGCCATCTGGTCATCGGACATCCGAACATAAAAACCCTTTATGAACCTGAAGTTCCTTCACGAACTAAAGCATCGTGATGGCGAACTAGCGCGTTGGTGGTCATCATATCCAGAACTTCCTGAAGTTAGTGAAACCATGCTCCGAGGCTATGAATCGACAATCACATCAGTCCCTCCGTAGAATCAACGGAATCATTTCTAACGACCGAAGAAGCAAACACTGCTAAATTCTATAGTTTCAAAGTTGCTCAAAGAAACTTAATCAAAAATGAATCGATCTCATGATTAATCAGAGGCCGACTCAAATCAAGCCAAGATTCAGCACCCGGGAGAACCAAGAATCTAGGATTCCTAATATATAAATCTCCAAAGTTAGAGGCTTTCTCATGCTTTAATCATTTAGGAGGCATAGCCGCACCCCCTAGACCGGGGGCAATTGGACAAGTTGTGGAGAAACCCTAAGTACAATTCAAGCATGCAAATAGCCCTACATTATGGGGGGCACCGCACACACTCGAATAGCCACAAGAAAGGCCAAGACTAATCATACCACAGTTCTATTACACCCGATCAAAAATTCTAGCATTCTAACAACTACGGACTTAACGACCTAGTTAGTGCAACAAACAAAATAGTAACATAATACCTGCCCACTTCTTCCCAACTCCTACTTTATCGCTATTGGTGACCAGTTCCTCTTCCTCTTAGACCATATGCCAGTTGAAGACCCATTCTCTGAAGGTAGTTTAGACCAAGAGCTAAGAGTCTTGCACTGAACTCCCACAGGCGCTTTCTTCATATCCATCTTCATGCGGTCAGCTAAAGATCTCTCCACCATAGCAACCTGATCTGTTTGGACATGCACATCTTTCCAAAACATGGAATGATCATCCAAGCCATGGTTACCCGAACCAAAAACTGCTTAGCTTCTTGAACTAATAAAACCGTGTTCATCTAAGCAACCTGCTAAGTCGATGGGGTCAAGTCAACTCAAAAATAATTGTTTAGCTACTTGGATTGATCAAACCATGCCCGAACATGCTCTATCTACTAGCCGAGTCAAAAAAACGAATCGACTCAAACCGCCCGATCGATGAGAAATCTCGAACCTAGCCTTCAAAGAACTGGTGTTGCTCCGGCAACATAGGGAAAGCCGAAACCCTCGCGCATCACTTCTTGAGGCATGGAACCATGCTCTTGAGGCAAGAACTCCTCACGTTACCCGAAGATTGGCAATGTCAAGAAGTTCCAAACCGTTCCGGATTGATGGGTCGTATCGATCCCATAAGCCATGCATTTTGTATGTCGCGGCACCCCCAAAAGCCACGCATCCCATAAGTCGTGCATTCTCATAAGCCACGCCACCCATAAGCCGCACATCACTTCTTGAGTCATGGAACCATGCTCTCGAAGCACGACCTTCTCATGTTACCCGAAGATTGGCAACGTCGAGAAGTTCCAAACCGTCCTCGATTGAAGGGTCGTATTGATCCCATAGGCTATGCATTTCGTAAGCCGCACACTCCCAAAAGCTACGCATCTCGTAAGTTGTGCACTCTGATAAATTGCGCATCTCATAAGCTGCACAAACACTGCTTAATGTTGCTCCGGCATCATCATTTTACCGTCAAAATTCTCTAAGTATCGGTGTTGTCTTCACAACACCGAGAAACTTGTTTATTGAAGGAGTAACAGGAATCCCTACCACCTAAAAGGATCGACATTGCTCTGGCAATGCCGCAAAGTTTCCAAATCAAGAACTCGATGAAGAATTCCGATCTTAGACCAAAATGTCCAAAGTTAAGACATCCAAGTCACGAGCTCCCAAAGATAGGAGCTACAACACAACTTTGATTGGGGGCATCCAGAGAGCCGCCGTGAACATCAAGTCCCGCATCAAGTGTTTAGAGTAATCAGCCCCATGGATTGGGGACGCATAACACACTAACACTTCATCAAGACAAAAGATCACTCCATGGTTCTGTTACATCAAACAGAGAATTTTGGCAATCGCAACAGAATTAAGCAGTATATTATGCTAAACGACAGCGGAATTAAAAGGAAAACTGCTCCAACCTGCTAGATATCGATATTGCCTCAGCAACATCGAGAACTCCAAACCGTCATCAATAATAAATTGAACTCCTTAAAATTCATCATCGCTCGAAAATTGGCGATAAAATGAGGAACTTACCACTGACCAGAGATAGACGATGACAGAAGACGTTTCCAGAATCAAGTCATCGACGCACCGGCTTCTAAAGACAGAAGCAGGTGCTCGATTGAGTACTCAAACCCCAACTTGTAAGAATCCAGCATAGCCTAAAGATTGGCAATGCCTTGAGGGAATAACTCGTCTTTCATTTATCTGACACCGCTCAGAGACTAGCGACGTCAAAAAGGATAACTCCCGATCGTCGTAGATTCATCATGGCTTGGACTTCAGCCACACTTAGTATAATCAACCATGCAGGGATCGATCAGATACCTTGAATCCTGCTTGCGGAAAACCAACTGTTGTCCAAAGACAGACAATGACAAGGAGAGAACACTTAAAATCTAGAAGTTAAACCATTGATCCCTAAAGATTTTAACCAAAGAATAAGGTGGATATCTGCAATAGCGTCAATGCCCTAACAGAGCATGTATGGCATGGAACAAGCGAAGTTAATTGTTTTAGACTCAAGACAAACATTATCGAACTCTTTCGATTCATGATTATGATGGCATGGAATAAGGTGAAATGATTCGCCCTACAACATCTAATCTTCTATAAGTGCTCGGAATTTAGCATTTGGGAATAACAGGTTTCGCAAATGGAAGTCGGTTTGCAACAAAAATCAACCAAAGGAAATTTGACCCTACACAAGAACAACCATGGAATTGGTTAAACAATGACCCTGTACCGCCAAAGGGAGCACTTAACAGTTATAAACAAAGTAAAGTAATGAAGACGCTTGGGACTCTCATCCTTCCAGAAAATGGCATATACCGGAGTTAAGCAACGTTAAGAAACTAGCCACATTGGGTTAAAAGGAATCTACTCAATTCTACAGGATCAGATGAAGGATTCGGTCCTTACCAGCATGAATTTAACACTGCTCGAAGATAGGTAGCATTAAGAAAGGACTTCTACAATCCAATCATCGAAGTGCTAGTTTCAAAAGACCGAAACTGGTACCTAACTGGATTAAAAGCACCATCAGGTCAGCAGGAAAAATCGATCCCAACCTCCTAAGTGCCAGTGTTGCCTTGGAAATGTTGGGAAACTTTCTATTTCCTTAGTACCAGTGTTGCTCCAGCAATGCTGGGAAACTCTCTATTCCCTAAGTAGCGACATTGCCTCGACAATGCCGAGAAATTTGTTATTCGCTAAGTACCGGTATTGCCCCAGTAATGCCAGGAAAACTTTAATCTATAGGGTTAATGAGAAACAATCACCATAGCTAACCATCAATGCAATAACTTCCAGACATAGAAGTTGCTCGACTGAGTTCTACCATTGTTTACTGTTGCTCGAAGATAGGCAACGACAAGAAGATTTAACCTTTCATAGGTCAATCGAATGGTTCAACCTAACACCACAGGAATCAGCCACTGCACATGGATAAAGCCGCACAGAAAGGAAATCCCAGGGTTGAATTGCTCGTGTGCTAATTTCTAAGGATGAAAGCTAGTGCACAACCGAATTTCCAAAATTTAACTTCGAAAGAACTTAGATATAGCCAAAAGATAGGCAGCCTTGAGGAAATGTTGCTTAGAACCAATCAGCTAGGTTATCAATTCCCAAAGACAGGAGTTGACATATGAGCAAAACATCTCTGATGACGTCAACAACCAAGAAAAGCATGTATGGCCAAGGACAAGTGGGAGCAACCATGGAAAGATGTTAATAAACTCCCCGAACTTCCTCAATTCTAGAATGGGATTGAGAGCCAAACTGGGGGCAATTGAGCAATTCTCCCTACACCTTTCCATCTCTCGCAAGCATCTAAATACGAGCATTCGAAATAGCTAATCCCACAAATAGGGATAGGTACAAAAATCCTCAGTCCAAACCACAGAGTTGATTAGATAACGGTTTCGTTTTTCCAAACTGACATTTCTAATAGAAAATTGCCAGCAAGGGAAATGAAGGAATCAATTTTCAGAAATTAACCATCGCTCAGAGGCTGGCAATAACAAGAAGGATTGATGACCTACTTACGGTCCGACAAGATCATTTGGTCCTATTTTGTGGGATATGCCATCACCCGAAGATTGGTGATGCTAAGAAGAGACCCATAAAATGAAACTATCAATACATTGGCTTTCGAAAATAGAAGCAAAAGCTTAACTAGGTCTTTAATTGTACCTTATGGAATCTTACATTACCCGAAGATCCACAACATCAAGGAAAAATCCACAAGGTTGAGTCATCCGTACATGAGTTTCTGAAGATAGAAACCAACACATGATTAGGATCTCAACACCGAAATCAGAAGAATTTACTTTAGCAAAAGATGTTGGGAACGCATCTTTCTAATGCATACCGACATCATTACAAAACTCAGATCTTGGGATCAAGCAACAAAGTCCCTAGTTCCTGAAGATAAGAGTTATCGTGTCAATCAAACTATTGAAACTGGGCCAGCCCGCAATGGAAGAAATGGGTGAATTTCAAAAAAATTAGTCATTTTGGATCTTTAATGGGTCTATGAAGTCTAAATACATATAGATCTTATCTAAATCTTCTTTTAAATAAAATTAATATGCTATTTAATTTAGTGATTTTTTCAAAAGAGTTTGAATATTATATAAATTTAAATGAACGAGTATATCAAATGCACTTACATACTTAGCAGTTACTTATTAAAATAATATTAAAAGGAAACCTTTAGTGTCCTTCTCTAATAGTTATGTAGTTAATTAAGGGAGTAAACAACATTAATTGAAGAGAGAGTGAAACTTCTCATTTTTGTCTCTGATTAGATTGATAATATGTTAAATAAACATGTTAACATTTCAATTGAATGTTTTATTAGGAATGCATTAGTCCAATTTGATTTGATTAATTGCAAATGATTCTGAGCACATCACATGCGCATATGTGTATAGTGTTAAGTGCAACATATAAAAGTGTACAAAATTAATGTAAACATTGCATATGTGTTGGGATTTACACCATAATGGACACATTTTCCATCTATATATGCCTTTGTCATCCTAAGCGTGAATAATTTTATTTATTTATTAATATATAAACACACACACACACACACACACACACATATATATATATATATATATATATATATATACACCGTAAATACACAAGCACATACATACATATACAATTAATGTTTAGCATAGCAGTTCAAATAAAATAAATTTCGTTTCAATTACAAGCAGTAAATCAAAGAATATTAAGAAATGAAAATGGTTTGAAACAGTTGTGAAAAGAATCCTTCCTTTTTAAGCTAAGATATAATTTTCATTAGATGGAATTGCAAATCATGGAATATACCATTGATTTAATGTTTCCCTTTTTCTTTTAAAAGGAAGAGTTTATATTAGAATGATTTGAAACAGGACAATTAAAAGATCATATTAATTGAATGACAAAGATTAATTAATGCAGTTATTACTAAGTTTTAATTACATAGCAACCCATGTCTAAATATTCAAGTGTAAACCTTTTGATATGAAAATCTGAATTATGAATAAAAAAAATCCAAAGTTCAATTATGTTTTGTTTTTTTAAACGACAAAATCAAACGACATAGGCATATATAGATTTGAGATAAGAAGATCTAGATCTAGATTAAACAAACTGTGTAAACAATTTACATAGAGTATAGAAAATAAAATTAAGAAGGTCTAGATCTAGGTTAAACTAATTAATCAAATAATCATACATGAGATAGAAAATGAGATGTTATAATTTATAACAAAATAGCAGTGAACAAAAGAAAACATTCTATGTTTTAACATGATAGAATAATCGATTCAAGCAAGGAAATGAAGATATTCAAATCAAGATTCAAATTCACAAGTATGAATAGAAGGAAAGATAGAGATTAAGGGGATAAGAATAAGTTATAAGATATGTAGATATATAATTATACACACATATAACTACCTTAGGATCCAACATGTAGAAACACCTTGAATGATAGAACAATACCAAGATTTGATTGATTACTTTCTAGTTCGATAGATCTTGCCCTTCATCACACCTTGATTTGCGGTTTCTCCTCATATTTCAAACAAATCACCATCCCACTTTGCAAGAGATGAATGAACTATCTTTTTATTTAGTTTGATGTTGATTTGAATTGGTTTTGATGTTTTTTTAGGATGAAGTTTCAGCCATGAATGAATGATAGAGAAGAGGAAGAAAAGAGAACAAAAATGAAAGTCACGTTCTGTGTACTTTAAAAAATGAGCAGATTTTTTTTAAATAGAATTGAAGGAACCTTTCCTATTCTTCTATTAAAACTTCCTCCTTTAATTCCCCTTTATGATTTCAATCAATGCCCTTAATTGATTTCCTCCTCTCACCATTATATGGCCGATCCAAGCACATTACAAATGTAAAACTTCTCCAAATAAAGGAAAAAACAACTTTTATGTAATTATTTTGTTATTTAAAGCATGTTCAAAATTATACCAACATCGCATATCGATATATGCAAATATAACTTTTTATATGCATTTAAATAATTACCAAAAACATTCAAAACATCAAAAAAATAAAAAAAAAATATTTCATAAATATTATTTAATTTAATCAATTTTCAACATTTTACAAATTAATTAAATTGTGTGGTTTTGAAGAAATCACAAATGCGGTTGTGTGACTCAGAGGTGTAAATTCAGTCAGCGGTTAATATTGAACAATTCAAATATTAATGTTCACACGTCACTTAGCAGGTAGTGGTGACATTTTGGCCGAATTCATTGCTTACATGTCTTTTCGGTAAAATCAAATTTCACAAACACTTAAGCGGTACCTTTTAGTGACAATTATTTACACCAATTCTCTTCGTCAAAATTATATCACTTTGGATTTATGGAATTTGGTAATGGTCAAAATTCCAATATCATCCACATTCAACTTTATGGTCCAAACACAAAGTCCTTGTTTAATAATAACAATTATTATTAAATGAAATGCTCTGGCTAGAGACTTTGACTTTGAGTTGACTTCAGTTGATCGTGATATTAACCTCATATAACTGAGGAGACGAATCCTTTCTTGAATAGTGTTTCACTTCCAATGTTTCCACTCGACTCAACTATAGCCATTCGATGGAGGCCGTGCCATGATTTAACTATAGTCAAAGCGGAGCTTCCACATTGAAGATGAACAGTATTCTAAAGTCGAGAGAATGTGTAAATTAGTCACATCGATATTCTCTGCTTGACCTTAGTTATATTAACCATCAAAAAACTATCGAGTGAGTTATTCCATAGTTATCTAATAACTATCAGCACATACCCCTTGGTTCCCCAAAGCAGTCATGAGTAATACACTGCCCAACATTTGGAGAGCATTATGCACAATGGATGTATCGATATCCAATCTTGATACTTAAAATGATATATTTGTTTCATTGTGATAAATATTCACTATTACAACACTTTGTAACTACTATCACAATACATACTATTTATGGATTTTCTATTAAATATACTTTTAGTTAAATTAATTTATTAATATAAACACATTATATCAAGTATATAATAGAAAGAAAACACCTTTATTTCAAACAAGATTGGTCAACGATTTAGATATGTGTAACAAATTACATAATTGCCCCTAGGGCATACCCTTAACTTTATCAATCTCCCACTTGCACTTATGGTCAATTATGGAATCTTATTCCAACTTCTCTAATCGGTTTCTCAAAACCAATTGTGTCAGTCCATTTGTGAATGGATATGCTATCATGTTTTAATTATCTACACTGTCAATCAACTCTCTCCGATGGTGATAAAATGCTTTATCACGTGAAATAATTTGGAGTATGTCTCTCAACTTCTAGTGAGTTCTAAGTTCTGTTATGAACTATATCGGAACATTTTTATTATACGACAACGTTATGAGATTCTCAACATTTGGAATCTGCTCAGTTATAAATTTGTGCAGTTATATATTTTATATACATTATCTTTTTTGTGGCGCTATTCAAGGTGATATACTTAACCTTTTTCATTGAATCAACATGGTCTTTCATTTGGAACATTTCCAACTTATAGATTCTTAACTTGAATTTATTATTGACAAATTATACTCGATTTCACTTTTGAAGTTTGAGTGCGAACACTCCTTCATAAGGTGTTTTTGTTTTTGCAAAAAATTCTCTAGTATTTCATAAATACACAAGAACACTTCAAACAACCATTTAGTGATATCATCTTAGATTTGATATTTTCTTCATATATCAAATACACAAACATATAATGGTATCATAAACAACATAACATGTATGATAATTTTTATTGCCAATGCATAAGAAACTCATCTCACATGTTCCATATTAGACAATTTAATAAGGTGTCTTTGCATATTGATTTGGGACATTTCCAATATCTTTAATACTCACTATGAAAGACATTATTTATAATCCAAAATTGAGCATTAAAACAACTAAGGTCGATTTTAACATAAATAGTTTAAAATCAACAACATTTTTTGTTTACTTATAGTTTAGAAATATCAATGTTCTTTTAACGTTCTTTCTTATGAACACACGCTTCCTTTGCATTTTGATTGATAATTAAACTATTTGATATTTTTATCAAAATATTTGTTCAATTTTGATGCTTATAAAATGATACTTTCTATCATTTCTTGGATCATATCCATAGACTCACAAACTCAATATCACTCCTGCTGACTTCGAGACATTTTGGTTATTATGTGTAAACAGTTTATTCTAAATCATTATTTAGAATTTTCTATTTCAATACATATGTACCAAATATAAAGTCATATTAAGTGGTAATTTTGTGAGTAAATCCAAATTAACTTGAACACGTTGAATACCGAATCTATTATGCCAATACAACAATTGAAATTTGCGATATTATTCTTATCAACATTGCTCATTTAATTCCAACTGAATTAGTCTTGCTCATAAAGACATAATCGCGGCCGATGGATCACATCCCTTCGGTTACGACTACCAAAATCATATTTTGATAGTGTACTTGGAATTCTTTTGAATTTGCGCATCATACCATATCATAGAGTCAACACTCTTAATGGTTTAATTAAACAACCGCGGATTATATGTTTTCGACATTGATAAGAAACTCATAATTTCTCTTCATTGTGTGAGAATACTTATTAGACACTATAATACAATGTGTTCATTTAGGTTAGTTAATTTTATTTCATCTCATCTAATCAATTCTATCTATAGATCGTATCTAATCCCATTTTACTACCAATAATTCATTTAAAAAATTGCTTTACAATGAAGTTTGTATTTTTGAAGCAACAATTGTTTCTCAGTGCAACAGAATAGGTATTCATAAACATTTTATGAATTTATTTATTTATAAAACTAATTTGGTTTTAGTTTACAAAACTTATGTTAAAAACATAAATACGTCATCCAATGATAGTCTTTCCCAAAATCCTTTTAGGCAGATTCATACAAGATCCCTCATGAACAATTATTACGTGCATTCTTTCGACTCGCACAACTGTCAACTCCTTAGTCTAAGATATGTTGGAGTTTCTTATAAACCCTTATCTTGTGGAATTTTGCAAACCGTTATTTAGATGAGATAATATTAATCTTGTGTACCTCTCTTAAATACATGACCTTATACAAAGTAAATAACTCAACTTCACTCACAATTAATCGTACATTGTCCAACAAAGTTCGATTACTCCATATTGATGCATCATTAAGTATCACATGGAGGAGTGATTTTTTTGAGACTGGATCTTTATTCATTTTTAGGTACGTGCGGAACTTTTTCCAATATACTCACTCATTTGATCAAATCGAATCATTTCTATTGTATATTATTTTATTTACTTCGGTTTTATACTCTACGAGTTTACCATAAACATACTACATGTGTATCAAATACACATGTCCATGTATGTGATAAGTCATCGGTGAATACGACGAAGTACATGGAAACGTTTTGGTATTAATAGACTTACGATTATATACATTTATATCTACCAATCCAAAGAGTTTATCAACTCTTATAATGCTCTCACTGAATGGGTGCATAGCCATTAATTGTTTGATATATAATTAACCAGTATCATATGATTCAAAATCATATAATAATATTATTTTCTCAAAACTATGGCTTAGTCTATAATTCCAAAATAACTGTAAATAATATTAGATACTTTTGTATTTCCAATGCATCACTTTTGTTATGAAAAAAATACCACAATATAGTTTTATTTCATAACGAATATTCATAATGAAATATAATTATGTCTATTTCTCATTCAATACCGAAAAATAGTCATTATTTCATAAATAATGTTCGGTACATTTTATAAAAACAATTTTCATAATATGATGCAATCAACAAGTGCTATATGGCGTGCTCCCACTATTTCCTCCATTACTGTAATAGCGTACTCAATTTGGAGGTCCATCATTCACTTAATATAGTTTATTTATTTCATATACTATGCCTAATTTACACTGGAAAGTTCTTTGATCAATTATCCTGAACTCACAGAAATAAATCTCATAGAAAACAATTTTCTATATGAAATTACATTTCGGAATAGAAATCACATTTCTTATTCCAATATTAAATATCAATCACTATTATTACAATTATCATTTCCGTTATTTCTTTATGAAGCAAACATGACTATTCACTCTCTTCATCCCAACCTTACCTTAAATCATATCTACTCTTGTACATTCGCTATTGTTTCTAAATGGTCAAACCATTCAAAACAAAACTCTTACTACAATATCATAACGAACTCTTTACCAAAGCACATTCAATTATCCTTAGCTTTTAAGGACATTAGATATGTTTCGCTTTAATAAACTGATCAAACTGACATTTCATTGATCGAGTTTTTAGATTTATATTGTAGTTTTGGTCTAGTGTTATATTTAACATAATACGATCCTTTCGTTATCAATCAAATTGAATACTTGATCTCGCACTAAGGTTTATTTGGTTTTTCGAATGAACTAATTTCATTGAAATATTGTACATTACAAACTTTGATAGTTCACCATATAACACTTATATGCAATTGTATATGGATCAAATATCCATAGTCTTATATTGTTTTTAGAGTTCGAAACTCATAGAATTCAATACATGGATATTGAAATGTTAACATGCAATAATCATTTACTGGTAAGTATATGTTATATTTCTATTTGTCAATCTTCAATTCATTTGTATATCTTAATATATAAACATTCAACCAATATTAGTAAATGCACAAATTCATCGTTGTAGATAATTATAACATTATTTAGCATACGTTCTTACAATATTAGAAAGGTTAAATGCTACCATTTCATTTTTCTGATAGGGCTCCCACTAATCTTTTATGTTTCTTTAAACCTTAAGATGAAACATAGAAGTCTTTCGACTTCATTAGTGGGTGTTAGGACTCGTTTGTCTTGGTTATGACCTTGAGTTTTCTCAACAAATCATAGCCCCATAAACAATGGATAACACCTTATCGATTGTATCATATACAACTCATAACCCATGTTTCCTTATCCTAATCTCATTTCGACCTTGAGTTTGCTCAACAAATCGTAAGAGATTATTCACTCGTACCTACTATATCGCGACGACTTAAGTATAGTATATGTACCTTGAGTTTGCTCAACAAATACATATAGTTATCTTACCTCGTCTATTCAATATATTAATAATACTGCACATAATATCACTAGCTTGAGTTTGCTCAACAACTAAGGAGTATGTAAGTTATTTATTAACATATATATATATATATATGTATATATATGGTAGAGCACAACATTATATTGAAGATTCATAATCTTCAATATATTATATTGAGTGATATCGACTTATGGACTAATGTATTTCTTGTGAAATACCCTCGTGATTTAAGTGTCAGACACATCAGAAATCATGGTATACGTACATTTACGTATGTATTTATTCCTTAAGTCTATTTGGGTTTCTTTAATATTCCACCTTTAGTTTATACGTTCATATAATATAATTTTTATTGTTATATAACTTTTATATTTCATATTACTTATATGATAGTCTTATGTATAATATTTTTTTAATTAAATCTTATTTAATTAATTTAAGTTAATTAACTCTTTAATTAACTTTATATTAGTATTCCAATACAACATTTATATTGGAATATAACATTTATAGTGTAAACTACAACCTTTATAATATAACAAATACATCTTATACATGCATATTTTTATTTAATTAATTAACCTTTAACTAAACAATTTTAATTAAATTATATTAATTTTAAAATTTATCTTATATACATACATGTATATTTACATTATCTTAAACACTTTAAAATAACTGTTAGTCCTTGAGATGATGATTTTGAAGACAACAACCCTAGGACTTGTTATAAAATATAAATAATAACGTTATGGTTTAGATATATATGTATATGCAGAATATAAACATGCAGGTACCAAGAATGAAACTATACAGTATAGAGATACAAGACTAATGAATTTAAAGATTGAAGATATCAAGATTGAAGACTCATGAGTATCAAGAAATCAAGTTATCAAGAGTTCAAGATTTCAAACAGTACAAGATAATGTAGTCAGTCTAGAATTATGTTAAAACTTTTTGAAAGCACTTACAACTTTATTCGAAATTTATTCGTGGAATGGAATCCACTTCGAGCCTGTTAAAGGGATAGAACCCTAGTGGGATGGAACCCACGACAATATCTAGTGGAACATATAGTGGTCCTATTTTGATATCCACTATTTTATAAAATTGTTTTTCAAAAATATATCTCTTGTTTTTTAAAAATGTTTTCAAAACTTTCTTTTCAAAAAGACATCTCTCTTGTTTGAAATATTTTAGTCTCAAAACTATTTTTATTATTTTTAATATTTTGATTTCAAATTTGTCCTTGTTTTTAAATCATCTATTGTTTTAAATATTTGTACTCAGATTTTAAATCACTTTATAGATTAAGATTATATATATTAAAAAATTATTTTCTAAACTCTTTTATATGTTTAAACTATATTCAAATATATTTACAAAGTTTAGAAATTGTTTTGACAAATTATAGAAACCAATTTTAATAAGAAAATCAAAACATCAATTTTGCCTTGAGCACGTCGACATACATCAACCCCCCATGTCGACATGGTGTCCGTTATTTTCAAATTTCAAATTTCAAAAGAAGTGTCTATTCGTCGTATCCTTTCACGAATAGATATGGCTGTTGCTCTACTATAAATACCAGTAAGTTCTAAACGAATTTTTACCAGATTTTCATTTATTTTCTCTCCTCTTCATCTTCCACATTTATTCTAAAGAATCCTAAACTATACTCTGCCGAAATACCAAGTGAATCAAACTCGATTATCTCTTGTTTGATTCCCTGCCACTCTCTCTATAAGATCTCAGTGCTATTCAGAGTTATAGAATCTTTTGTAAATCAAACTGTTGAGTAAAAGGTGCGGTTGAGCCTTGAAATCAATTGTGTGTGATTGTAGCCCCGAAAATCAATTAGGTGATCTTATAGCCTGGTTAAATCAAGAGAGTTGCCCTGAACTCGAATACAGGAGGGTGTACCTCGTAGCCTTGAAACCGAGGGTGTAATCTAGGAGATTATTTTGAAAAGAAATCCGTACGATTGTACGGGACTAGATGTAGGTAACTCCGAACCAGTATAAAATCCTGGTGTGTTCTTTCCTTTACTGCTTTTATTTAGTATTTGCATCTGTGTCTGGTTCTGTGATTATATCTGTGTTTGTGAATTGCATTTATTGGTGTTTAATTTGAACAAAATTCAAAAAGATTTAAAAAATACATAAAACACTATTCACCCCCTCCAGTGTTATTCCAGCCTTAAGATCCGCAATCCGTGTTTCTCACATTTAGTATCAGAGCATTGGTTTTCAAAGTTTTCATAATCTGAATTTTGAAAAAGTTTTTAAAATGGCTATTTTTGGGGATTTTGTTAACACTAGTTTAAAACTGTTCAAATCATCATTGTCTCATAAGTCTGCATATAGTTATCATAGAAAATCAAGTTATCTACCGAGTTTTTATTCTGTGCAGAAAGAAAAATGTTATATGCCCTTTGAAGAATCAACACTCAATGGAAAATTTGTGTAAATCAAGAAGAATAAGTGGATACTTGATAGTGGATGTTCAAGACACATGACTGGTAATCCAGATATGCTGAATGATATTATCTATAAAGATGGAGGATCGGTTAATTTTGGAGACAACTTAAAAGGATATGTGATTGGCATCGGCAATGTCGGTAACTCTAAAACTCCTACTATTTCTAATGTTTTATTAGTTAAGAATCTGAAACACAATCTGCTTAACATTAGTCAACTTTGCGATAAAGGATACAAAATTAAATTTGAAAAAGATAAGTGTCACATCGAAGATAATAATTCAAATATTATATTTGAAGGAATTAGGAAGAAAAATATTTATATTCTTAGTATGAAAATCTCAAATGATAATCTATGTCTTTTGACTAATACAAGTGACCCTTGGATTTGGCATAAAAGATTTGGGCATTTGAATTTTAAACTCTTATCTAGACTTTCTAAACTTGATCTAGTAAGAGGTCTCCCTAGAATGAATTTTAAAATAGATAGTATATGTGATGCTTGTCAATTAGGAAAACTTAGGAAGAGTTCTTTCAAATTAAAAGATACGATTGCAACTTCAAAACCTCTTGAGTTACTTCATCTAGATTTGTTTGGTCCATCTCAAATTCAATCAAAAAATCACAATAAATATGTCTTTGTAATTGTAGATGATTATTCTAGGTTTACATGGATAATTTTTATGACACATAAAAGTGATACTTTTGATTCATTTAATTTTTTTACAAAAAGACTCCAAAACCAACTTTCTTTAAAAATTATAACTGTTCGTAGTGATCACGGTGGGGAATTTGAAAATGAAAATTTTAAGAGATTCTGCAATAAAAAGGGAATAACTCATAATTTCTCTTTTCTAAGAACTCCACAACAAAACGGAGTGGTAGAACATAAAAATAGGACGATTCAAGAGTGTGCTAGAACAATGCTTTCAGATAGTAATTTACCAAAACATTTTTGGGCTGAAGCAGTCGCTACAGCTTGCTACATTTTAAATAGAATATTAATTAGACCGTTAACTGATAAAACACCTTATGAACTTCTTTGCAAGAAGAAACCAAAGGTATCTTATTTTAGAATCTTTGGAAGTAAATGTTTTATTCTAAATACAAAAGACAATTTGGATAAATTTGATCCTAAATCTGACAAAGGAATCTTTATCGGATATTCTAATAAAAGTAAAGCATACAGAGTTTTCAACTTAAGAACTAATACCATTGAAGAAACAATGCATGTTTCGTTTGATGAAAATTTCAAAAATGTTGAACAAATTAATGATGAAGAAGAAATTGCTACCCTAAATAATGAATCAATTGAAACAAATAATGATCTTATTCATCCAAATAAAAAGGTTAAGCTTTTAAAAGATCATCCTATAGAAAATATACTAGGAAATATTGAACCTATTGTTAGAACTAGAAATCAACTAAATAACATGAGTAATGTAGCTTTTATATCATCTATTGAACCTAAAAATCCAAAGGAAGCATCGTCTGATGATTCATGGATTCTGGCTATGCAAGAAGAACTGAATCAATTCACCGAAAATGATGTTTGGGAACTTGTTCCTAGACCGGAGGATAAAACTATAAAAGGAACTAAATCGATTTATAAAAATAAAATGAATGAACTAGGTGAGGTCGTTAGAAATAAAGCTCGATTAGTCGCACAAGGTTATTGTCAAGAAGAAGGAATAGATTTTGATGAAACCTTTGCACCCGTAGCAAGATTAGAAGCCATTAGAATTCTACTTGCTTTTGCAAACTATAATAATTTCAAATGGATGCTAAAAGTGCTTTTCTAAATGGATTTGTTAAAGAGGAAGTTAATGTTGAACAACTTCCACTCTTTGAAGATGAAAAATTTCCAAACCATGTTTTCAAACTTAAGAAAGCTCTATATGGTCTGAAACAAGCTCCTAGAGGATGGAATGACAGACTAAGATCTTTTCTATTACAATCAAATTTTGAAATTGGTAAAGTAGATAATACTCTTTTCATTAAAAGAAATAAAAATGATATTCAACTAGTACAAGTTTATTTAGATGATATTATTTTTGGTTCAACTAATCATGAAATGAATAAAGAATTTTCTGAAATAATGACAAAAGAGTTTGAGATGAGTCATATGGGTGAACTTACTTTCTTCTTAGGTTTACAAATAAAACAATTAGATAATGGTATTTTTATTAGTCAAGAAAAATATACTAGGGATCTAGTTAGTAAATTTGGTATGACTACTGCGAGTGGAAAACCCACTCCCATGGCAACCAATGAAGCTTTAAATAAAGAAGATCTTTCAAAAGATGTAAATCAAAAACTATATAGGGGAATGATTGGATCACTACTCTATATCACTGCGAGTAGATCTGATATCATGCATAGTGTTTGTCTCTGTGCAAGATACCAATCTCAACCCAAAGAGACTCGCTTAAAAGCTGTGAAACATATCATAAGATATGTTAAACATACTTTTGACTATGGTTTATTTTACCCTAAAAATGATTCATTTGATTTAATTTCTTATTGTGATGCTGACTATGCTGGTTGCAAATCTGACCGAAAAAGTACAAGTGGAACTTGTCACTTTTTGGGGGCATTCTCTTGTTTCATGGTTTAGTAAAAAGCAAAACACTATTTCTTTATCAACAACTGAAGCAGAATATATCTCTGCTGCTTTGGCTTGCTCTCAAGCCATTTATATGCAACAAACCTTTAAATATTTTGGATTAACAATTTCAAAATCACCAATTTATTGTGATAATTCTAGTGCAATAAATTTATCTAAAAATCCTACTCATCATGCTAGGACTAAACATATTGATATCAGACATCATTTTCTCAGAGATAATATAAGTAAAGAGATTATTTCTCTTGAATTTATCAATTCCGAGAATCAAATTGCTGACATTTTAACCAAACCCTTAAATCAACCTATATTTACTAAATTAAGAAGAGAACTAGGCATTTGTTCAATAACTGAGATATAGATATAGTAACATATATTTTTAATAAACAAAAATATACAAGAAAATCAAATTTTTCATAGGGATTTCGACATACCCCTACCGTCCATGTCGACATACAATGGTAAAATTTGAAAATTTGATTTTCCCTCTAAAATTAGTTTGGTAGTTATATAAACCTATGTATTTCGATTTTTTCTGTCTTCTCACTTCTCTTTCTTTGTAATAAACTTTTGAAAATTAACATTTATGGCCTCCTCCACTAAATCAAACCAAAATGACATCATTTCTTTCCATTCTCCTCATTCTGGTCCATTCCAACGCACTACACTAGCACGTGTGATAAAGATTGAAGAATCTATGAAGGATGCCATGCAAATGTTGACTGAACTTCAAGTTGTGCAAATAAGGATGGCAAAAGAACAAGAAAAGCAAGGCAAAATTCTTCGGAATTTGCTAAAATTTCTAATGGATAATCATGCAAATCCTGTTGTGATTGAAGAAGATTCTCCTAACATTCAAGTGCATAACCCCTTAGAGCACAACGAAGAGGAAGAAGAAGAAGAAGAGGAAGAAGAGGAAGAAGCACCTATGGAAGAAGATGACAACGTGGTCTGCGTAGGCGAAGTCTGTTTTGAGAAAGATGGGAATTTGGTCGAACAACGTGGAAACTTTTGTTTTCATTATCCAAATTGTTCGATTCACAAATCTCCAATTGTCAAAAACTCTCGTTAGTAGTGTTATTCTATAATTTATATACTTGAATATATTTGTGTGTTTATGTTCCATATATATATGTAAATATAACATCGTATATAATAATAAAAAATTTGTTTCGCTTATTATAATTCCTTATTATCATTTAGTTTAGATAGTATTAGATTAAGGGGGAGTTATATAAGTTTAGAATTAGTTTTTGTTGATGACAAAGGGGGATAAGTATAAAATAGAGTAGCTAGGCTTAGATTAAGGGGAAGTTATTAGTTTTAGAGGGAGTTATAGTGAAGGTGAAGTATATTTTATAAACATAGGTTGTCATCATCAAAAAGGGGGAGATTGTTAGTCCTGAGATGATGGTTTTTATGACAACAACCCTAGGACTTGTTATAAAATATAAATACTAACGTTATGGTTTAGATATATATGTATATGCAGAATATAAACATGCATGTACCAAGAATGAAGATTGTACAATATAGAGATACATGACTGATGAATTTAAAGATTGAAGATATCAAGATTGGAGACTCATGAGTATCAAGAAATCAAGTTATCAAGAGTTCAAATTTCAAACAGTACAAGATAATGTAGTCAGTCTAGAATTATGTTAAAACTTCTTGAAAGCACTTACATCTTTATTCGAAATTTATTCGTGGAATGGAATCCACTTCGAGCCTGTTAAAGGGATGGAACCCTGGTGGGATGGAACCCACGACAATATCTAGTGGAACATATGGTGGTCCTATTTTGATATCCACTAATTTTATAAAAATGTTTTTCAAAAATATATCTCTTGTTTTTTTAAAATGTTTTCAAAACTTTCTTTTCAAAAAGACATCTCTCTTGTTTGAAATATTTTAGCCTCAAAACTATTTTTATCATTTTTAGTATTTTGATTTCAAAATTGTCCTTGTTTTTAAATCATCTCTTGTTTTAAATATTTAGCTTTAAAATATTTATACTCAGATTTTAAATCACTTTATAGATTAAGATTATATATATTAAAAAATTATTTTCTAAACTCTTTTATATGTTTAAACTATATTCAAATATATTTACAAAGTTTAGAAATTGTTTTGACAAATTATAGAAACCAATTTTAATAAGAAAATCAAAACATCAATTTTGCCTTAAGCATGTCGACATGGTGTCCGTTATTTTCAAATATCAAATTTCAAAAGAAGTGTCTGTTCGTCGTATCCTTTCACGAATAGATATGGTTGTTGCTCTACTATAAATACCAGTAAGTTCTAAACGATTTTTTACCAGATTTTCATTTATTTTCTCTCCTCTTCATCTTCCACATTTATTCTAAAGAATCCTAAACTATACTCTGCCGAAATACCAAGTGAATCAAACTCGATTATCTCTTATTTGATTCTCTACCACTCTCTCTATAAGATCTCAGTGCTATTCAGAGTTATAGAATCTTTTGTAAATCAAAATGTTGAGTAAAAGGTGCGGTTGAGCCTTGAAATCAATTGGGTGTGATTGTAACCCCGGAAATCAATTAGGTGATCTTGTAGCCTGGTTAAATCAAGAGAGTTGCCCTGAACTCGAATACAGGAGGGTGTACCTCATAGCCTTGAAACCGAGGGTGTAATCTGGGAGATTATTTTGAAAAGAAATCCGTACGATTGTACGGGACTGGATGTAGGGTAACTCCGAACCAGTATAAAATCCTGGTGTGTTCTTTCCTTTACTGCTTTTATTTAGTATTTGCATCTACGTCTGATTCTGTGATTATATCCGTGTTTATGAATTGCATTTATTGGTGTTTAATTTGAACAAAATTCAAAAAGATTTAAAAAATACATAAAACACTATTCACCCCCCTCTAGTGTTATTCCAGCCTTAAGATCCGTAATCTGCATTTCTCACAATAACATAATATGTATCAATATATATAATACACGCATATAAGTATTAATAAATTAAATTAATTAATTAATTTGTTTATTAATCTTATTAACAAATTTTAAATTTTGAAATTAATATTTAAATAATTCCAAACATTTTGTAACTTTCATTACATTTTCAAACATTTTGAAAATTTATGTTATATTATAACCAATTATAATAAACATGTTTT
This sequence comes from Allium fistulosum, assembly GCA_030737815.1. Lineage (NCBI taxonomy): Eukaryota > Viridiplantae > Streptophyta > Magnoliopsida > Asparagales > Amaryllidaceae > Allium > Allium fistulosum. The sequence goes on from CM060903.1 coordinate 427,793,426, forward strand.
TATTTTAATTTTTAATTTTTAATTTTAAATCATATCTTAATTTTCAAAACTATTTTAAAAATTAGCCCAAGGCCTAATTCAAATTGAGCCTTTTCTATCAGGGACAACCTTCGGGGTCACTTTACCTTTCAAACAAGGCAGGTAACCAGGTAGGACAGGGTACTTGATTACCTAATTATAATCCAAGACATCACCTTTCTAGACACCGTACTAAGTGCGCAAGCTTAATTAGTTAGCCCTAACATGACTAATTTAGACCGCATAGGCTAGTGGGCTCTGATACCATTATTGGAACCAGGTCAGCCCACAGCGGAAGAAATGAGTGAATTTCAAAAAATATAGCCATTTTGGATCTTTAATGCGCCTATGAGGTATAAATACATTTAGCTCTTATCTAAATCTTCTTTTAAATAAAGTCAATATTTTATTTAATTTGGTGGAAAATATTTCAAAAGAGTTTGAATATTATACCATCTAAATGAATGAGTGTATCCTATACACTCACATGTGTAGCAGTTACTTATTATAATAATATGAGAAGGAAACCTTTAGTTTCCTTCTCTAATAGTTATGCAATCAATTAAGGGAGTAAACAAAATTAATTGAAGAGAGAGAGACCTCTCATTTTTGTCTCTGATTAGATTGATAATATGTTAAATAAACATGTTAACATTTCAATTGAATGTTTTATTAGGATGCATTAGTCCAATTTGATTTGATTAATTGTAAATGATTTTAAGCACATCACATGCGCCCATGTGTATAGTGTAAGTCCAACATATAAATGTGTACAAAGTTAATGTAAACATTGCATAGGTGTTGGGATTTACACCGCTATGGACACATTTCCCATCTATATATGCCTTTTTCATCCAAAACATGAATAACTTTACTTATTTCTTAATATATAAATACATATATATATATATACACTATAAATACACACACGTACATACATATACAATTAATGCTTAGCATAGCAGTTCAAATAAATAAATTTCTTTTCAATTACAAGTAGTAAATCAAACAATATTAAGGTTAATGAAAATGGTTTGAAACAGTTGCGAAAACAATCCTTCCTTTTTAAGCAAAGATATAATTTTTAATTAAATGGAATTGCAAATCATGAAATATATCATTGGTTTAATATTTCCCTTTTTCTTTTAAAAGGAAGAGTTTATATGAGAGTGATTTGAAATGGGACAATTAAAAGATCATATTAATTGGATGACAAAGATTAATTAATACGATTATTACCAAGTTTTAATTACATTGCAACCCATATCTAAATATTCAAGTGTAAACCTTTTGATATGAAAATTTGAATTATGAATAAAAAAAATCCAAAGTTCAATTATGTTATGTTTTTTTAAATAAAAAAATCAAATGACATAGGCATATATAGATTTGAGATAAGAAGATCTAGATCTAGATTAAACAAACTTTGCAAACAATCACATAGAGTACATAAAATAAAATTAAGAAGGTCTAGATCTAGGTTAAATTAATTAATCAAACAATCATACATAAGACAAAAAATGAGATGTTATAATTCATAACAAAATAGTAGTGAACAAAAGAAAACATTCTGTGTTTTAACATGATAGAACAATCAATTCAAGCAAGGAAATGGATATATTCAAATCAAGATAAATTCACAAGAATGAATAGAAGGGAAAGATAGGGATTAAGGGGATAAGAAAAAAATATAAGATATGTTAATATAGAATTATACGCACATATAATTACCTTAGGATAAAGCATGTAGAAACATCTTGAATGATAGATCAATATCTAGATCTGATTGATCACTCTCTAGATCCGATAGACCTTGCCCTTCATCACACCTTGGTTTGTGAGAAGAGGAAGAAAAGAGAACAAAAATGAAAGTCACGTTCTATGTACTTTCAAAAACGAAAAGATTTTTTTAAAATAGAATTGAAGGAACCTTTCCTATTCTCCTATTAAAACTTCCTCCTTTAATTCCTCTTTTTAAATTTCAATCAATCCCCTTAATTGATTTCCTCCTCTCGCTATTATATGACTGATCCAAGCACATTCCAAATGTACAACTTTTCCAAATAAAAGAAAAAACAACTTTTATGTAATTATTTTATTATTTAAAACATGTTCAAAATTATACCGATATCGCGTACCAATATTTGCAATATAACTTTATATGTGCATTTAAATAATTACCAGCAACATTCAAAACATCAAATAAAATAATAATAATTAATATTTCATAAATATTAATTAATTTAATCAATTTGCAACATTTTACAAATTAATAAAATTGTATGGTTTTCGGAGAAATCACAAATGCGGTTGTGTGACTCAGAGGTGTGAATTCAGTCAGCGATTAATATTGAACAATTCAAATATTAATGTTCGCATGTCACTTAGCAGGTGGTGGTGACATTTTGGCCGAATGCATTGCTTACAGGTCTTTTCGGTAAAATCAAATTTCACAAACACTTAAGCAGTACCTTTTAGTGACAATTATTTACACCTATTCTCTTTGTCAAAATTATATCACTTTGGATTTGTGGAATTTGGTAATGGTAAAAAATCCAATATCATCCACATTTAACTTTATGGTCTAAACAAAAAGTCCTTGCTCAATAATAACAATTATTATTAACTGAAATGCTCTAGCTAGAGACTTTGACTTTGAGTTGACTTCAGTTGATCGTGACACTAAACTCATGCAACTGAGGAGACGAATCCTCTCTTAAAAAGTGTTTCACTTCCAATGCTTCCACTCGATCCAGCTATAGTCGTTCGATGGATGCTGTGCCACGATTTAACTATAATCAAAGCGGAGCTTCCACATTGAACATCAAAAGTATTCTTAAGTCGAGAGAACTGTGTAAATTAGTCACATCGATATTCTCTGCTTGACCTTAGTTATATTAACCATTAGAAAACTATCTTGTGAGTCATTCCATAGTTATCCAGTAACTATCAGTACATACCCCTTGGTGCCCCCAGCAGTCATGAGTAATAAACTGCCTAATATTTAGAGGCGTTATGAACTCTAGTCTCAACGGATGTATCAATATCCAGTCTCTCTACATCTTGACTAGGAATATTTAAAATGGTATATTTGTTTCATTGTGATAAATTACTCACTGTTATAACACTTTATGACTACTATCACAAAATATACCATTTATGGATTTTCTATTAAATATACTTTTAATTAAATTAATTAATTAATATAACCACATTACATTAAGTATATAATAGAAAGAAAACGCCTTTATTTCGAACAAGATTGTTCAACGAGTTAAATATAAGTAATAAATTACATAATTGCCCCTATGGCATACCCTTAGCTCTATCACAAACTGGGGCAATCAAACTTATTGCTCAAGAGACCTAGTCTCCCAAAACATGTTGGTTCAGTAATCAGCCCTACGGACTGGGGCATATACACCAATGCTTTGTCGAACGAACTCAGCTGAGCAAGAACTCAATTGAACATAAATAAGAACAGTCATGGAACTGGCTAGACTAAGCTACCTCATAGTTCTAGAAAAAGCAATTCTCGAAACGGAGGAATTAAGCCAATAGTCTATGGAGACAGAAGCTGTTGTGCAGATTGAATTCAAAAAACCACAAAGGAAGGATATTCGCGATCGAATAACGCATGCACTAGTTTCCGAAGACTAAAGTCGTGCCCGATCAAACTGCAATTACAAATCTACAAGAGAAACCTTATAATTTAGCTATACTCCATTGTCCCAAAACAATGGGAATAAAGGGCAAAACCTAAGCTGCAAAGGATCCAGCTCCTGGAGGAATAGAAGTTACTCCGCTAGGCTAAAGATTGGATGATCAAAAAGTCATTTTCAATAGCAAAACTTGGTGTTCAACATTGTCATGTATGTTTTACTTTGAATAATATCCCCGTATGGCCAATCCCCGAAATCCAAGGGAGGTCAGTGTATGTCGACTAATTGATACCAAGCATTGGCCGGGGCTAGTGCAGCATGTTATCTATAAAGAGTAGGCCCAGTGTCCTAAGCACCATAAATGGACCATCTTGTGTAGATAGCTCACTTGTGCCAAAATATTGAGTCACGTTGTACTTTAAGATTACCTTTCTTGAAACTCACCCATCATCGATGAGAAATTGATGATGAAGCCGTCGTCCGGAGCGATGCAGGAAGCTTTTCTTTTCAAGATTACTAGAAGTACAAAAATGGTAAAAGCAATACAATGGAATGATCCACTATATTCAATTTTGGAATAAATCGCCACGCTAGAATTCAAAACCACGATAGAAGCATAGCCATGTCCTCGAAAATAGACAGTTGAATATGGAAAGCAAGACATGGCTTCGGAATGACACATACTCATCTGAAGCAAAATGAAATGAAGTAAAGTGTTTAAGATCAGGTCGGTTAGGCACTTAAGTAAGCAAAATATTTTCTTGCTGAAAATTTGCTAATTATTTAGATCGGCACCGATCCAATCTAATTGGATCGGTATTGACCAAAAATTCTTCATCCAAACCACTCTGAGCTCTTCCGACATGCTCTACCCGATGTACGTATGCACTTCGAAGATTATTAAGTTAAGATTGCTTTGTAATTAGAGCGACGAAGATCCACATTGAAAGCTGAATGGCTAACCGATACATCACACATAACTTCTTGGGATAGTTCTAGATGATCCATAATGCTCCTTGAAATGGAAACCTAGAGATAATCAATTCCAGAGCACATCTTGTTTTCAACGAAAGCGGACTCTAGGGGTAAATGTTAATCGGGTTTTTAACCCGTCAGAATTCAATAAGAGTTAGAACATCTAGATTAAGCCCAAATGACTTGAAACATGACCAAAGCACTTAAAAGAGCAAGAGGTTGGCCCTCAAGAAAATTCACTATAAAATATGAAATCTATTCAGATCAGCACCAATCTGATCCGGGTCGGTACCGATTCGAATTGTTGAATCGTGGGATCTCCAAACCTTTTGCATCGTTACCCTATGCCTCTGCTAAGGTCACTTATCAAGTTTGATAACATTCCAAGTAACCTAGTTCAAGAAATGAAGACTCGTCCGATCCATTCAAATGTTTACCCGCTTTTGGACCAAAGCAACTTGAAGTGGACCCTGTGCAGTTAATGCCCCGCTATTACCCCGCTACAACCTTGCTATATCTCATAGAGGATTTCTGCCGCTACAATTTTTCCATATAGCCTTTCCGCGTTAAGCCCCGCTATTTCCGCTATATCCCATTATTTCTGCTATATTTCTGCTATATCTTCTTTAAAAGAAATGAATTGAAAAATGACATTTATACATTATAAAAATTATGAAATTAATTTATTTTACTGAATTTTTAATATATTTCCAGAAATGAAAATACAATAATATTCTACTAAATTCAATTATGTTATATAACAGTTTTACGTTAATTTATAATATAGTGGCACATGTTTTTATTTAAAATTATTTATGTATTAATTATAATTCAATTGAATGTTAATTTTTTATTTAATTACCATTTATATATTTGTAAAAACATTAAGTACGAGTTTTATATGTTATTTTAGAGTCATCCGCTATATTCCGCTATATCCTCGCTGTATCCCCGCTATGACTTTTTGCACCTCCACCGCATTGAATCCGCCGAGCGCTTTAACTACACAGAGTGGACCTACAGAATTGATATGGACTCAGATTGACTTGAAATTTGGTGGGAATTCTTGAAGACATAAAATAAGTCTCATACCAAAAGTTAACTCAATTAGTCACGCCAATTTGGATTGGTACCAATCCAATATTTTGATCGGATCCAACCTAACTAATTTGGGCCCTACTACCTAAGATTCATTATGTGGGTCCAACACATCCTCTAGAAGGTACCTACAAATTTTCGTTTGATTCTGATAAGTATCGAGCATGTTATGGATGGATCTCCTCCAAATTGAGCTAGTTTGATGAATCAGATCCGACCCACATAGGATGGGCCCCACCTCATGAGATCCGATTTGAGGCTCTTCGACTCATTTACATTGCATGTATGAAGTTTCTTGTCATTTGGTTAAGTATTGAGTGAGTTATGGCTGGATTTCCTACGACCCAGAAGAAGAGATTCAAAAATAAGCTAAGGGTTTGGATCACCGCCGATCCAACTCTATTGGATCATCGTCGATCCAAATACTTAGCTCGGGTCCTCATGAGATCTGATTTGGAGGCTCTCCTACTCATGTACATTGCATGTATAAAGTTTCGGGTCATTTGGTTAAGTATTGAGTGAGCTATGGATGGATCTCTTACAAATGGATGGACTAGATGTCCTATGAAGATGGATGATCAAACGAACTCCAAACGACTTGATATTCAGACAAAGCACTCAATTATAAGATAAGAAGACAACCAAACCGAGAAAACTCAAAAACTCACCAAGTATTCAGATGGGTACCGATCCGACCCCATCAGATAGGTACCGATCTGAATACTTAGCTCGGATCATCACCAAACCTTTTGGGCTCCTTCTGCATGACGAATACAGGCTCCTGGCAAAACGGCACTGGCCCAAGTGCTCTCAAAATCCTATAAATACCATCCCATCTACAATAGAAAAAGGATCTTCTCAGATCTCTGCTGGAATTTTGACAGTGTTTCTTCACTCTTCTTCACCCTCACAACAGCCATTAAAGGGTAACTGAGATCCTTCCAGTTATCTCTAACAATGGTGGCCTGATCTAACTTAGAAAAGAAGAATCATATTATAATCCAAACTCCTTTGTAAAGGCAGTTGATCAATAAAAGCTATAAAGTGGACATAGGCTTCGTTAACAGCCGAAACACTATAAAAATCTCTAGTCTCTTTACTTTTCTATAATTTACTATTGTTTTTTCTATTTTATTTGCCTGATAAACATGGTTAGTGCTTCCACACTCAATCCAGGTGTTGATCAATTTTTTGGGTTAACACCCATTAATAAAATAATTATTCTATTAAATTTACTTCTTAGTAAATCATATTATTTACTATTTATAAAATTAATTTCTATAACTTATTTATTTAATTAAACCATTTTATTTAAATTCATTCACTCATTTATTACAAAATTTATTAATATAACACATTTTGTCATCAAAATATATATCAAATTTTATTTAACATTTTATTCTAATTAATTAATTCATATCTCCATATTTCAAAATTATTAAATAGATTTATTAAACCACTTTTCTTTTCATATCCAATTCTTATCATTTTAATAAAATAATTCCTATCTAATTCCCAAACCATTTCCAGTATTCATTTTAATTAATTCCCGTCACATTTAATTTACTAATTTATTGCTATTTAATTATTAATAAATTTCCTCTCGACGTCGGGTTGTTACAACATGGGTATCGGTTATAGTATCCGTATTTCAGTTTTGGGTATGTTGTTGTTATGTTAGTAACATTGTTATATTGTTATATTTGTTTTGCATTTTAGATGCTTCGATAAAGGCTGAGAGATATATGGTGTCGTTGCTTGTGAAGTGTAACATTACCTCTACTCTCGTTTTTTTCATATTCAACAGTATAGCTTGTTATAGTATGTATTGTTTTAGTAAGAGAACCATTATTACGTATCATTCTGACTTGTTGGTGTATGGATAAAGTAGAGCGAAATATGATTAGTATTGTCCATTGATCATTGCTCACTTTTACTAGATGTATATAGGTCGCATGTGTATATAGTACTTAGAGATAGTTCCCTTTACACGAGGCTTAATGTCTGACTCATATTTTGTCTTTGTCTGTTTATGTCATGACAACTCTTGAGTACTTGATCGAGTAGTTTAGGAGTCGGGTGCTTTTGAGGGTAGGCTTACAGGAAAGCTGGAGCATTCTGGAGATGTGAAGTTGATATATCAGATATGTATACTAGTTGGTGATGTACTACATGGAAGATGTGCTATTTTGTATACGAGCTTTCGATATTGGATACTGTATTCAGAACCGCATATGAATGAAGTTAATGGGTTCTGATTTTCTGTAGTGATATTTATTTATCAGTTGTTTCCGCTAGGGTAGTCTCATATATATTGTTTATTCCATTCTGTTCATGTATATTAAGTATATTATTTGTTATCTTTATGTGAGATTGTATAGATGTGCCTTGGTATTGTGTTTTGTTTTAATATTTACCCTGATTGACCTTCTTTTGTGGTATTCAGAAGTTTAATGTTGTCATTTGACATTGATTCGGGGTACTACGAAGGGCGAGTCGTTACAATTGATATCAAAGCTTAGACTCAACACTCAGGACCAAATAGACTAGGTTGAGTTAAGCAACCTGGTAGATGGATATACGTTGAGAGAGCCTACTTATTTTTTTCTACTATATAATACTGTATACACCACTTGTCTCCTGAACTTAGATTTATTCGGTCTTTGGTTGCTAAGTTATTTTCATAAGGCAGTCTGTATGAGCTGACGGAGTGCACAAGCGACCGCGAATGGACGGTCTGAGATTCCTGATTGGTTCAGAGGCTATTTGGATATCGCATGGGATGTTCTACCGTTTGCGAACATTTCAGTAGATGAGGTAGGTGTCGGAGGTGGGTAGCCCTTGGGGGGCATAGTAGTAGAAGCGGGCTAGTAGGCCGTGACTTGGATTAATTCGAGACATCGCTTTATGTCTCGATTTATTTTTGAGATCGAAAGGGACGGGCAGCTTGAGACTTTAATCCATTTGCAATAAGATAGCTTATCAATGAAGGACTGTTATCCAATTTAACCTTTTAACCAAATTAAGAGTAGATATGGTTACTATTCCTTTGAAGTAGGAAAAGAAGCTTACCTAGGGTCTTAGTGCATGGACTTAGGATTTATTGCTTAGACATATCTCATTCTTGACCCTCGTATTATAGCAAATGATTTTGTAATGTTTAATCTTGTATAAGGAATCTTGGCTATTAAGCTATGGTCTACTAGCCAAGAGTACTGCCATTCAAACATAATGCATGATCTTTCGAGTGGAGTGGGGTTGTTCGGTGAAGTGTGATGTAGATTCTTTATCTAAATAAGATCCTGTGGTTGCCCAGAAATTAGCAAGGATCGAGCAGGTAGCTTCTACAGTTTGCATTTAGTCATTCATGTTAGATATGTTTAACCGTATGATAGAACATTTTAATTTATGGGATTAATTCCATGTGTTTAAATTGTGTTTTCTTGGGATCAATCCATTCATATACCCGTTCTTAACCTCAAGTTTAAGGTGAGGTTTGTAAGTGATTTGAACCAGTTAAGTAAGAGTTTTTCACTCGATTCTTAAAGGCAAGCGCTTGAGTCAGATTCCTAAGGTGATGTAGACATTTTTGAAGCACGACTCTAGTCGAGCGAGGAAGTTTCGGTGGTCGAACCAAGAAGCCGAATCAGAACTCACATAAGGGGAATCAGGTGGCTGGCCCTAGTTTAATAAAAAAAATCTTATAAGCGAACAATGGACTGGATCAGGCATTGTATATTATTCCGAATGATCTTTGTTTATTGTAAAATTATTTATGGTATAGTATAGTTAAGATAGCTTAAGATAGTTTAGGGAAGGACTTCTCGACTTGTTCTATAAAAATTCAGATAATCTTCTAAGTGATGATATAATACTTGCTTGGGCGACCGTCACAGTACACTTAATATAATATCCTTATTATCATTGTACAATTGAGGTAAGTTTGAACCCGAGCGAGCCCAACCATTTATAGATTGTCATTTGATAATGATTTGGTTTGTAAAGTTTTCTTCTTTAGAGAATGAGTTTTGTTCGAAAGGAAAGGAAAGTTGATACTAAGATTGTTAGGTTCATTCGAGAGTTTTGAGGATTGGTGATCCAACATATCACATAACTTTTCACTTTTGGAAAGGGAGGTGTGATAGTCTTTCATGTATTGTTTTCATGAAAGGGGTGGCACCATTAGGCATTTATGTCATCATTGACGTCGAATAGACCAGGAGAGTTTACAACTTGGCATTCATGCTATGACTATTACTATTTACTATACATGTTGGTATAGACTCCTTTGGATTGATTGATTGTTTATTTTGGTTGATTGATTTTTGTTGCCTCTTGATTGCTTGTTGTTGCTTCATTATTGATTGATTGTTTATTGTTGTTGATTGCTTTTTGATTGCTTGCTGGTTCTTGATTATTGATTTATTGTTTGTTTTGTTGATTGATTTTAGTTGCTTCTTAATCGCTTGTTGCTGCTTAATTATAGATTGATTGTTTATTTTTGTTGATTGGGTTTTGTTGCTTATTGATTGCTTGTTGTTGATTGTTACTACTAGCATATTATGTTAATTTTCCTTTTTCATAGAAGGGGTGCACACTGTATTTCGTGAATTCTATTTGTACAAGTGATACGTTCTAGCGATGTCGTCGTGATGAGTTAACTAGAGGAAGTTGATGCGAACCGTATGTGGCTTTAGACCTTGAAGGCTCATTCATATTTTTGAGAATATGGCTATGTGGCTTCAGACTAATAGGATTAAGCTTGTCCGTGTTCGATGGTCTATGTGGCTTCAGACCAATAGGGTTAAGCTTGTCCGTGTTTGATGGAGCTTTGTATTTGTATGTCTCCATTTACTAAAAGGAATTTTTGTTTCCCTTTTTGTTTGTTTTTTTGTTAATAAGTAAGAAAGCATAATGTAGAGCTTGCTTTGTTTTTACTTGTATTTTACAAATGTAATTATTGTTTTCGATAATAACATGTTTATCAAAGATGCTTGTTGCTTTAGAGATGCTTATTGCGTTAGAGATGTCTATTGCATAGTCTATTATAAGATGTTTATTTAATATGTTTGTTGCATTAGAGATGCTTTTTGCCTTAGATGTGTCTGTTGCACATTTAGTTGTAACATATTTATTTGAGATGCTTGTTGCATGGTTTAATATTGCATGTCTATTTGAGATGTTTGCTATATATTATTTACCTTGCTTAAATCCATGGTTTAATGTTTCAATTGTGTTTAATCCTCTTTGTTGAGTACATGATTGGATATGTGGAAGCGGTTATGGGATATTGGGATGCATATTTGCTCGGATTCGCATGTAAATGCATGCTCTTACTGTAAAAGAGATAAGTAAGATTTGTAGTGTAGATGGTATGGATATATATGCTTGTTTGTCATCAGAAATGAGATGCCTTGATATGGGATACCTCAGATATTAGATGTGTGTATATATGTGTTATTGTGTGTGTGTTATTTTGGGTTTTTTTAGAGATAGCAGCACAAAGAGATGCAACTGAATTTTTCTAAAACAAGAGGGGATTTAGAATCCTAAGGGTTAGGATGTATATTCTATGCATTGGAAGTTCCCACGATGTTAACCACGTAAGGGAAAATCAGCTAAAATTTATAAAAGCATATGCTTGGAAATTTTGTCTAGTCGTGTTGCGTCATCATACTCATAGGAATTTCAGAAACGAAATTCTTTTAAGGAGGGGAGAATGTAATAAACCATAGATTTAACGAATTAATATTTAAGTAGTTAATCGTTAATGAATTAAAAGTTCAAAATCCGACTTTTCACATACGGGCGAATTGGGACTCGAGATCACTTCAATTTTGCTAGGATCGACCTTGCAAATCAAGATGTGTATACATATAGCTATATTTGGAGTCATGACATTTTTGTGATTTATGTATTGTTATACGAAATTTGCAAAATTACATGCATAGTCAGGTCCAGTGGAACCTCGATTGACGGCTTGTGTTTTTAGGATAAGGATTTCATTATGAGACGTACGGTCGAAGAATTTTTAGGATCGTGCTATCTGATGACCAAAATGACCTCGAAACGCTAAAATTATCATCCCCAAACACTGTCTCAGATGGTGATAGAATTTAACCATCGGGACTAGAAAAATGAGTTGATGTGCGCCGACAAGTTTCGTAACGATCTAATTTACCTGTGATCGTATGAGCTCAAAACCTATAGGGATTTATTTAAATAATTAAATGAATTATATACACACGCACATATCCACACCACATCCAGCTCTTTCTCTCTCCCTTTTGAAACTATCTTAACCTACTTTTCCATCCTCAACTCAAATAGTAGTCGCCACTCTGAAATGCCGATTTCACCTTCGTTGATGGCCTAAACCACTCATGTCGAGGCACAAAAGAGGAAGCAACGGCACAAGAGGTCAAAGGTGGAGGCTTTGGATTAGGATGGTCATGGAGGGATACCCTTTTTGGAGTCTCGATGGAGTTTTAGGTGGCCCTAGGGCAAGCAACGACTGGAGTCAAGTACCACATGAGGTGACGCACGCATGGGGGGTGTTTGATGAAGATGTGGTCACGTTGATAGGGTTGGAGCGACGAGCTCAAAGTCGCGATTTGATCAAGTGGGCCGAAGGTCGAGATTGTGGCAACCTACACCTCTCGACATACCAATATAAAGTTTAGTGTGACTTTTGGACTCGCGTCAGTGCTAAGAAGTACGAGCTGTTAGGGTTTTTAAACATTTTAGGGAGTAAAGTTACAAGGATAAAATTGAAGATATACCGCACTTTCAAATCTCATGACAAAAGGAAAAAATATATAAATAGCCATCTTAGAAAATGTCCTAAACACAGTCTTAAAACTGTATATAGTCAAATCCACAGTGTATAGCAATACATCAAATAGTTTGATAAAATACTAGATATGGTAAACAATACATGGAGAGTAATAAGAAATAAAAAAAGCAACTCTGATGCCAAACTCGCCTCTCCAAGTACTATCATTGGGCTTATCACCTGCTGCACTGTCCTTCTATGGTGGGGAAAAAGGAAGGAAAAGGGGTGGGTCAAACAAAAGTCTGGTGAATGGGTTACATCATTAATATATGGTGATCACATGCAATTGACTTTAGTAATATACTACTTGACCTAGGATGTCCTACAAATATTTGTGAATTACTTTTTTTCTTTATTTAAGTAGGTTTAGCTCAGTACACACCCACACTAACTACTTATGCATGCTCATACTTAGGATTAGGGCTGTCAATGGGTCGGGTCGGGTTTGGATCGGGTCAAGTCGGGTTCGGGTTGATTTTAAATGGGTCGGGTCAACCCGTTTATTAAACGGGTCAGAAAAGCTCAACCCGAACCCGACCCGTTTATAAACGGGTTGACCCGACCCGACCCGTGTAACCCGATTATAAACGGGTCGGGTCGGGTCGTAAATGGGTCGGGTCAACCCATATAAGGTGTAAACGGATCGTAAACGAGTCGGGTCAACTCTATAAGGTATAATTGGGTCGTAAACGGGTCGGAACGGGTCGTAAACGGGTCGGAACGGGTCGTAAACGGGTCGGGTCAACCCGTATAACCCGTATAAGGTACAAACGGGTCGAGTCGGGTCGTAAACAGGTTGGATCAACTTATATAAGTATAAATGGGTTATTAACGGGTCAATTTCGGGTTAGCAGGTCAACCCGAAACCCACCCGTTTATAAACGGGTCAAATTCGGGTTGACCCGAAAATGACCCGCCAAATTAACGGGTCGGGTTAACCTGCTAATTTTCGTGCGGGTTTCGGGTCGTGTTTCAGGTCGTGTTTCGGGTCGTGTTTCGGGTCGTGTAGGAAATTGACAGCCCTACTTAGGATCGAACAACTAATTGAACCTCAAAACAACTAATGATTGGCTAATAGTTACTATAACTATTCTGCATATGTTTTCCTATAGATTTCCAACCATGGGACTACATTTCTCATAACTATGACTATACATATCTATTCCAACATAGGTTTCCCTACAATTTCGACCATAGGACTACATTTTTCATAACTATGACTACACGTATCCTAGTTACGTATTCGGGGGGATCCCGCAATGCCAACTCGTCGAAGTGTTTCATCGTCGCTGCATTAGTATCCACCTCTCAATGGTAACAAAATGCCTCTGTTCCACCTCCCCGAGATCCATCAACAACACGACATCATGTCATGTCGCCACGAATACCAAGGAACTCCTGCTAGTGCTAGGATGCACAATCTATCAAGCATCATTGTCAGCATTGCGCATCCATCGTAGAACCTACCGCTAGTGAAATTTGTGATAGAATCATCCCAATCGAATATCGACCCTGTTAGATAAATTGCATTTATCCAGTCTGGCAATTTCCTAGTGTTTCCACATAGGTAACTAGCTTCCCTACTTATACTAACATCCATATATAATACACACACATACATCACTATTTTATTTATAACTTGGGACTCGTACCAAGGTTCATACTGCGCTCAGAAAACGCTAAGCGACCGATTGCTTGCTGCTAGAGCTGTCGACCGGCTCTAGTGAGCGGTCGACCGGTCGTAATTGTTTATTGTTTTTAATTTAGTTATCGCTTATTGTTCCTTTTAGTTATTAATTTTTGGATTACAGTAAACTTGCAACTTTCAGTTAACCAAACTTGTGAATTTATGATTTGCAACTGTCAAAACTTCATATTCAATTTCAATTTGTCGTTGATCAGTCTAACCTTGGTTTAACATCAACATCAACAAGTTTCATCAATTCATATCAACTTGATAAAAATGGGTATACTCAAATTTATCGGTTTCTTAATTTACAGGTGAATATTAGTCAGATCCAAATTAGAAATGAGGAATCATATTCATATAATAACTATTAAATTTCCAATTAAATTAAACAATATTTCTAATTTGATTTCTAACAACCTAGATCAAATAGAATATACTAAAATCAATTGTATGTAAATCATCTAATTAACAATGTACCCACTTACCTCAAACCAAAGCTATTCCATCTGAAATACGCCTTGAATTTCCTCCGTTCGCTAGATCTCCGCTTGATTTAACCTTCTTTAATTCTCTACTTTTAATTTAATTTAATTTTTTTGAAGAAATTTATGATTTGAAAGGAAAGAGGATTTCAGTTTTCAAAGAAGCGGAGTTTGGACGTATTGGTTGTAATTTTTGAATTAGTGTTTACATTAGCATTCTATCTATAGGCAAAAGATTCTTCCATCCAAATATATACGATCAAATCCCATACACCAAAAAATATACAATTAAATTTGGGTCGTTCAGCCTAGGAAAACCCTAGCTGCAGAACGCCTAACGGTCGATCGTTGGGTCTTGGCAATCGACCGCTACATGTCGATCTGCCACACCCGGGGTGTCGACCGCTATTTAATTAATTTTTATTGTTTTATTTTTCCCAATTTTACTTATTTAATTATTTTCGATTTTAAATTTTAAAACGTTAATAATTTCCCCGTATTAACTCCGATTTCAAAATATTTTATATGAAAGTTGTCTAAAAAATTGCTACGAACATAGTTGAAACGACCCGCAAAATTTAATGGTTTTAAAAGTATATTTAACTAGAAATTTGTGAAATTTTAAACAATAAAATTTGAAATTAAAAATTTATTATTTGGAATACGTCTATTTAATCATAGCAACTGGTAAATTTTCATCAGATAATATTGAAGTTTATTTTATTGTGTAATTTTATTTCAATTCAGATCAGTTAAAAATTGATGATAATAAAACGTTTTCCAAACTTGAATATTTTTATATAATAAATTTCTAAATCATCTTCTGAGTAAGTCGTCATTTTTCGTTTTTCAAAATTTGGAATGCTATTGCTCCGTTTATCTTAATTCTGGCAGATTTGCAGCATTTCCGGTACCGATTATCGACTTTTGATCGGATGATCGTACCACTAATATCTGTATACCGTTTTGATCATCTCGTCGTGCTGATCATCACGGTATATTTATTTTTGTATTTTGAGGCCCGGTACAAGACGGGAACAATCAAACTATATATTGTACTGGTACCAAAATTCGTGACTTTTGATTTCCTTTCTTTCAAATTTTGAACCGCGTCTTCCAACCAAGATAATTGCTTTAATAAATGTTGCAGAATCAATGGACACACGTTACCATTCCCATCATTTCACTTTATTACAGTGGTACATTTCATTTGCCTCTCTCTCTCCTTTTATTTTCTTTCTGAAACAATACAATATATGATTTATTATCTATAATCTGAAACCCCACTTTCGTTCCATTGCATTCCTTTTCTCTGCCGCCTTTACCTTTAACAAAGAACAACATATCCGCCATTTCTTCCTCTACTACCACACGCCACGCCCCTCTGCCCATAATTAGCTCATCTTTCTTCCTCTGCACATTTTTCTACCCTCCTTTTTCTATTTTGCTTCTCTTCCATTCTACAAAAAAAGAAAAAAGCTACCGCACCCATTCTTTTTCCTCAGCCATGAAATCAAACCCAGCTCGCCTCAAATTGCAACCCCACATCGGCCAGGTCCCACCGACCATCACGGCCTCCTCCTCCTTCCTCCAGCCGCCGAGATCCCTGCGCCACTCGCCGAGTTCAGTTACCACCTGTTCCTACCGATCTCGCCTTCATTCACCAAGCTGACCAAGCACCACCTCGTGCCACCCTACAACTGCCGAGCCTTCGCCCCTTCCTCTGGCCACGTCTGTGCCCTCGGCTCCACCTCTTGCTTATCTCGGTCCACCTCTCGCCTGATGGTATGTGAAATTATGTTTGAAGATATATATATAAATATATACGTATCTTATGTTATGGCGTGAGTATACTTTTATATCTATTATCTTACCTACGTTAGTATGTATATATATTAAGTTATGTGTTTAGTTTATATATTATCACATATACAGTTGCATATCCATTGTTATAAATTGATTTGATAGTTACAATGCAAAGTTATACACAGTGTTTACAGTTTTTACAAGTTATTGTTTATAGTTGTTTATTCACAGTTGCTATTTACAATTTTAAATATTTCAAAGATTAGTTTTTCTTATAATTTTATGTTTACAGTTATTGTTTATAGAGAAATTTTTATTTAAAGCTTTATAAGATTTATGTATATATATATATATTAGTTTATATGGATTGTCGAGTTTAGTGTATATAATTATAATAGTTTGTATAAAGTTAAGTTCGGCTTGTCCAAATTTTCTGCTGTTTACATATTTATATGCATAGATATGATGTCATCTTTATATTTGGTTGTTGTGCAAGTTTGTGATCTGCATGCTGTCATAGTTTAGATATATATACAATATACATTTATTAGATAGTAGTGAGTCTGCATATACTTGTTGATATATATGTGCTTTGGAGTTGCAAAATTTCCCCTCTACTATAAAATAAAACGAAACATATATATAACATTTTGAAAGGAGTCAAATATAATATAAGTATAGTTGATTTTGGCAAATGCTTGTTCACTTGTATAGATAGGTTATATTACCTGCTTTGTATTATTAAACAGATGGGGTTTTTTTTTCTCTTCACAAATACGGGTATATATATTTAATTTTCAAGTAAAGAACTGTTGTGCATTTTAATGAAATAGTGTTACAGTATATTATTTTGTAAAGGAAGTCTGCATATGTTTTGGTTATATGAGCATATATTTTGTCTACCTATGGTCGTCTGCATATGTTATATACATGCGTGTTGTTTAATTTTATAGGTGTGTTTAATTATATATGTTATGTCGGTTTAAAAATATATAAATAATCTATAGTCCATAGGTATGTATATGTTTATTTTTAAAAGTAACTTTCGCATATGTGTATTGGAAGCAGCCGAGTCTCCTCTTCGACAGTATTAAATGTATATTACATTATATTTTAGTATTTTGTATTATATTCCTGTTACAGTTGTATATACACTGCCTATATATTTGAGATGTTGATAATTGCAATAAGCAATATATAAAAATTTAAGTACCTGGCATTTTTTTAAACAAGTATATATATATATATATTGGTTTCAATAAGGTATTGACTTTATAATTATATTTGATTTATTTATGTGTTTTGATATAAACAATATACATATATTCAATTTAAAATGTGATGTATTTTAGTATATGTTTTATCCATGAAAATAGTTATATATAGTTTTACACATAAGTTTATTTATACCATATACCCTTATCAATCCGGTTCTGATTGTTTCATCGATTCTTGATTCTCAGTCTCGTTCTTCAAATTCGCATTCAATCATACTTTGCTTTGAGATTCGTGCCTGGATTTCATAACTCAACTTCATAGTCTATCTCTCTAGCCTCGAAAGGTGAGCAATTACTCACGATTAACGTTCTTTTATTTATTAAATTTGATTTCAATTGAAACGACAATTGAAATATGCTGTTGTAGTTATTTAAATTGATATATATGCTATTATCTGTAACTGTTCACCTGTGGGATATGACACCATATCCTGCTGTTTATATTATATTGTTATTGATGATATATCTATGCCTGTTATATTATTTCTATATCTGTTATCACTCTGCAAGTTCCCTATTAGTATAGAAATCACTATGGGTTGAAATGATACATACCCGAACGGACTTTAGAATAGGAGAAAATCGTTATGGGTTGAAATGATAGACCCAAGCGATTTTCATTTGATTTGAATTTGGGATTGCGGGTCGAAATGATATCTACCCGTATATATTTAAAGTTACGGATTGAAATGATAAATATCTGTATCACTTAACCATATGATAGATATATATACAGACACCGTTGGTCCATATATATAAATATTTTGAAATAAATTCTATGGATTTGGGAAGAAGTATATGGTTTAATAAAAGTTGATTCTTAAATTTTTATATATAATGGTAGTGATATATATATATATATTGATTTAATAATAATATTTGATTTAATTGAGATTGATTTAACACATACAATATGGTTAAGTATTTAAATTTAGGTTTCAAAATAGATTTCAGTAAAATTTGAATAAGTTAAAGTTGGGAAGATAATTTTATTTCGTTAAACCGATTTGAAACTTATTGAAATTGAGATTTAAGATATGATTTATAACTTGGGTTTGATTTAAGTAATTTAATAAATATTTCTTGTTTAAATAAATTTAAGGAAATATTTAGTTTAAATGTAATTTAAGGCTAGTTAAATGATATTGAATTTATTAAGTGAATATTCCCTAATTAAATAATAATGAAGTTAAATCAAGAGCTATATGAAACTGCTAAATTTAACTTTGAAAATATTGAATATTTAAGCCTGAAAAATACTGAAAATTTAAATGGTTTATTGAGAACTGAATTGAATTGATGATTTGAGCTTTGAATAAATTTGGATTTGGAATTTGAGTTGATTTGTGAGACTTGAGGAAATTTTAAATACTTTACTTTATAAATTATTTAATCTATATATACTATTTTGGAAAATAGATATATTTGAAATGAAAATGATATTTTGGTTTTGAAGTATAAATAAATTTGAAATGACCACGGTGTTAGAGTGTATATTTCTACATTTTAGATAGTTCCACGGATCCTTAGACGATGGTTATCCCAAACATCCTTTAAGTTACTTGTATTTCAGTTAATATTTCACTTGAGTTGGATTTATTGATATAAGAATGTTAATCCTGACTCGAGTGTTTTGTGTTTTGCTTTACGCTCGGGTCAGACTGAGTGATACAGCATTTGAGACTCACCTTTGGAGTTTGGAGCTACATTTGGAGATCCAACTATCGATTCAGCTTTCAGTTTTTCCAGTTGATTTGTTCAGAGAGGTCATCTATTCGTACTGAAGACTTCACTATATTTGAGATATTATGTTGTATTTTATTTTAACTCTGATGTTTATATAGTAGCTTCATGAACTACTATTTTATCTATTCCGCTGCGTATTATTGTATTACTCTGTGTCTGTGATTGATTTATTTACTGTATATGTTGAGTTTTGCAAAATTTAAATTAACAATCTATTGTTTTGAATTATTAAAGTCTGACATGTGTGGATTTATTGTCGATTTGAATGGTCCAAAATAACGGGTCGTTACAGTTGGTATCAGAGCTTTGGCTCTAGGCAAAACTTAGCATATATTGTAAATTTATTTAGAGAATCACTTTCGTTCGAGTTTGAATCTCTTCCTTTTGACTCGATTTCCTTTGAACTTTGGAACGTTCCTTGCGGTTCCAAAATTCATTCTTATCTCTCCCTCTTTGTATTCTTGTGATTCTGGAGTATCCCATAACTCCACTTCGAATGATCTCTATAAGAATAGGCGATCCCACCAATCTTTGAATGATTTGTGAAGGGGTGAAACTCCTTCACAATTGGCATTGATTCACCGGAGATTCCTATATCTTTGGTTTAGATGCCGCTATCTCTTGCGATCGAATGTTGATTTTTCTTGGAATTCTGCATCGATCTTGTTCCTGAAGTCACGGTTGACCCGGTTAAGGTCGTCCGCGATTTATATAAGTATATTCATCTTCTATTTTGAAATTTAATTATCTCATCTTCGTCCGAGCTTATCTTCGAATCATAATTCTATTTGATTAAGAGTTCCTCTAATTTGAATCTCTATCTTTGTTTGAAATACATTCTTAAATCATCTTTTGAAAAGTCGGGTTTGTTTGTATTTTGAATTTGTTTTATATATCGAAATTATTATTTTGACAAGTATGATTATATTATACATATAAAAGTGAAATGTTTTCGATAAAGATTTAATACCCTTTTTAAAATGAGAATTTGAGGTTTCGAAAGGATTTGTAATTTTGAAAAATTATATAAGAAATTTGATTTATCTAAAAATGATTTATGACTAAAGGATTTTAAATTTGAAATTCGAGAATTGAACTCCGGTATTTTGAAATTGGTTTTAAGATTTTGAAATATATAATAATAATATGATTTAAAAGTATTTTCCGAATAAGAAATGTTTCAAATGATTTTAATAAGTTTCGAATGATTTCAAAGAAATTTCAAAAGAGGTTTGAGAAAATAGAAGTCCAGAACTCACTTATGTCGTTGGAAAATAATTTCGGTGATGAGTGCATGCATCATCGAATTTATTTTCAAGTTTCAGAGTGGGGGAGAGGCCACTTCGGTAACTTTTCTATGCAATTGATTTGTGAGACCAATTATGATTTCAAATTCCGAAGTGTGATGTGATATTCGAAAGATATATGTATATATATATATATATATTTGAACAATTTGAAATGAGCCGGTGTTCAGTCCTTGAGTTTTGGATTTGATTTGATATAACCCTATCTTTTGGAATTGATTTACTGATTTGTTGGTGATTTCCAACTCTTGGATTGAAATATAATTTCTTCAACTATTTTGAAGGTTCGAGCACTTCCAAATCAAGGTTAACTTTTTCAAAGCTAAGAAAATTTTGAAAAGTATAAAGTATATAAGTTTGGTATGTAGGTTTAAAGTATGTAGTAATATGATTTAAATAAGTTGAAACTATTTTGTTAAGTAAACGAATAAGGATATTTTGAATTTTTCTAATATGAAATTTAGATTTGAAATGTTTTGAAAAGAATTTGGTCTTCAAAATATTTTGAATAAAATTTAGTTTAAATGTTTTAACTTAGTAACATCTTTATGAAACTATATATTTAACAAGTTGGAATAGATACGTAAGTTGTACGTATGCTGTTTTATTCGCATAATTAATTTGATCCTGGTTGAGTACACAAGTTCGAGGTGACTTACACCATTTCGTGTTAGGATTTTTCATTCGATTCTTGACGGCGAATATTGGATATGGATTTTGGACTTGATTCTAGAATTCTCTATCATAGTATATGGCTATGCAAGGAGACTGATGGCTTCTAGTCGAGAAACCATATCGAAATCCGCATTAGGGAAGTCGAATGGACAATACTAGTTCGAAAGCGAACTTGTGTGATCGAGCGAGCGATCAAATGTGATTTTGTGAAATGATGACGTATGTACATCTTATATTCTAATATCAGTGATATATTTTGACGCTGAAATTGAAAGCTGTCGGGTTAGAATATCTTTGCTTACTAAAAGAAAATTTCCAATTTAAATTACAAAGATATATAACCCATAAAAGCAAAGATATTCAATCCCATATGGCTCGTCATACAGCGAAATTTATTTTGTAAAGATTTGATCCTTATATAAGATGGACCTTATGTAAGTATAAGATGATTTTGAAAACATTTGATTTTGGAAATGAATTGGTTGACTTAAATTATATTGATTTGGAAATTTGGATTTATTTTCTAAATTTATTATGTTGGAAACTTTAAACTGAAGATATTTAATTTGAGAAGAAATAATTTGGGGGGATTGTATATGATTTTGAAACTGAACTGATATTGAAACAAATTGAAATTTGAAAACCTTGTGTTACTAAATACTTGATTTGGGAGTTATCGAACTTACATAAAATTTGGTTTGTATAAGTCTGATATTGATTCGAAGACTATAGATTTGAAAAGGAACTCAATTTGAAAAGTGAAATCTTATATAATTGAAGTCTATATAAGTATGATTTGATATACTATTGATTTTGGAAAGTATTTGATTTGAAAATTTAATCTTATATATAATGGACTTTATATAAGTATGATATTTGAAATTAATTTGAAAGGAACTATATGATACATATTTTCGAAGTAAAGATATAGAAAGTGCCTTCTGCTTGTTATCCGATTTGTGGCCACATCTTGGATTCATTCTATCGATATTATTCTCTCTGATTTTTGGTTTTTCGGATATGATACTCGAGTGTCCTTCGAATTCCATGGCATTACCCATGGTCTTACGAACTCGACTGCATAGCGTAATTCGCAAGGCAGTGATTGCTTAAAAGGTACGGATGTTTCCTGGGGGATCCAGGCGTAACCATTGTGTATCTGCGATCTATGGTCGTGTTAGTGGCGTAATCCGCAAGGCAGAGATTGCTTAAGGGGTATGGATGTTTCCTGGGGGATCCAGGCGTAACCATTGTTATGTATCCTGCGGTCCACAGTTTTGTTATCATGGCGAAATTCGCAAGGCAGTGAATGCTTAAAAGGTACAGATGTTTCCTAGGGGACCCAGGCGTAACCATTGTGTATCTGCGATCCATGTTTTGTTTGTTTTTTTTGTTTGGATTGTACTTTCCATATCTGTTTTTAAAAGTTTTCCAGTATTTTCACTGGGTGTTGAAACAAGTCTACTAAGCACCTGGAGAATTCTAGCTTTGCGCCTGATCAACGCACTGCCAGAGTCTACAGGAACGAGGATAAACTTGTTGAAACATCGAGTTATAAAAGTATTTTATTATAAATGTATTTTATTATAAAAGTATTTCCAACAAGGAAATTTTGTATTAATATTTGAAATTGAAATCCTTATGGTTTGAATTAATTATTCATGCCCGATACTATCCTTTTGAATCGACCTTATCTGCTCAACTTTATTTATTCACCTATATTCTGTTTTTCCAGGTCCTCCTTCTTTTCCTTGTTGACTATATCCTTTTAAAAATTGTTTATTTATATATTATATGGTTTAATAGAAATTTTTAGTGTTAAAAATATTTTAGAAGTTATTAATTAAATAAAACATATTTAAAGTAAATGATTATTGATTTATTAATAATATTTGAAAAGTATTTTAGATAGAATTAATAAATTTATGAATTATGGATTTAATGTTTTCAAATAGCTTCTTTGTAAATATAAGTAATAATGTAAATAATTGTTTTCAAATGGTTTTCATATATTTATAAAGGTGTCATTTAAACATATAAATGGTATTTATAAAGGAAGCAAGAAATTTTACAAATGGATTTTTGAAAGGTTTTAAAGTATATAAGATAATTGAATTGCAAACGAAGTTTTCAAATTTTAAGTAAAATTTATATAGTTCAAATTAATTGTTTAATCTTGACTTTCAATCTGTCTTTTCTGTCTGGTTGTTTCTATTCTTCTACCTACTTCCTTTTCGGGGACGAAAAGTTTTGAGTGGGGGAGAGTGTAACGACCTGCAAAATTTAATGGTTTTAAAAGTATATTTAACTAGAAATTTGTGAAATTTTAAACAATAAAATTTGAAATTAAAAATTTATTATTTGGAATACGTCTATTTAATCATAGCAACTGGTAAATTTTCATCTGATAATATTGAAGTTTATTTTATTGTGTAATTTTATTTCAATTCAGATCAGTTAAAAATTGATGATAATAAAACGTTTTCCAAACTTGAATATTTTTATATAATAAATTTCTAAATCATCTTCTGAGTAAGTCGTCATCTTTCGTTTTTCAAAATTTGGAATGCTATTGCTTCGTTTATCTTAATTCTGGCAGATTTGCAGCATTTTTTGTACCGATTATCGACTTTTGATCGGATGATCGTACCACTAATATCTGTATACCGTTTTGATCATCTCGTCGCGCTGATCACCACGGTATATTTATTTTTGTATTTTGAGGCCCGGTACAAGACGAGAACAATCAAACTATATATTGTACTGGTACCAAAATTCGTGACTTTTGATTTCCTTTCTTTCAAATTTTGAACCGCGTCTTCCAACCAAGATAATTGCTTTAATAAATGTTGCAGAATCAATGGACAGACGTTACCATTCCCATCATTTCACTTTATTATAGTGGTACGTTTCATTTGCCTCTCTCTCTCCTTTTATTTTCTTTCTGAAACAATACAATATATGATTTATTATTTATAATCTGAAACCCCACTTTCGTTCCATTGCATTCCTTTTCTCTGCCGCCTTCACCTTTAACAAAGAACAACATATCCGCCATTTCTTCCTCTACTACCACACGCCACGCCCCTCTGCCCATAATTAGCTCATCTTTCTTCCTCTTCACATTTTGTGACGCCCCACCTCTATGCTCATAATAACAAAGAGTATTAAAAGAAATACTGTCTATTATTACGAAGAATATGGCTGGATAGGAGCGACCATCCATAATTGGCCTTACACTAATATTGGTTATCTCGATAGGAGTGGTATATACTTTTTATTTTTCATCTATTATTTATTTACTCCCATCGACATATCTAATTATCAGTACAAAACAAACTACGATAGTTCATAATAGTTTAGGACATTAGATATAACAATAACACAGATAATATAAATGCGGAACACAGAATAACAATAATCTCATATATATATAACCGATGTCAGTTACAATATAGTTGACACGATACATATGATACAACTACAACTGTCGACTCTAGAAGTTATATATACAAGTACATTATCGACTAATATACATGAATACATATCGTTCTATACAATGACGCGACTACTACAAAATGACACTGACAACTTCAGAAGATGTGAAAAGTCTTCAAATCCTGAACAGCAACTCAAAGAAGAAAATCTACAACCTGAAATAACTCGGGTCTGACCCGAGTATTACATTCAAAAGAAAATAATACCCAGGTCAGTCTAATTCAAACCAGTTTATTAGTGCATATAGGCAGTAATAATTTAAATAGACGACAGTCACAATAATTCCCGTCTATCCGATTCTTTAAACAAAGAAACCGGATAACGGTCAATATAACACTTAACAGTGTTTAGCAAAAATTAGCAGATTTAAATCATCGACAGAGATAAATAAACAATTTATCAAATCGACTAAATCAATTTAAAACTGTCAAATCTGATAGGGCTGCAGTACACGCACGCGTGTACTGCCTCGCCACTATCATACGAAATGCATAAAAGATCAACGGAAATTCACGAAACGCGCATAAGGTCAAACCCAGAGAAAGTCGGGTTCAACTCAAATGCGATTCAAATAAATGGTCGAGACATAAAATTAAATCTCGGCCCAAGTTCAAATCAATCAACAGAAAACAATGGCTGCACAGAGACAGCAGGGTACAATACGCCTCAAAGTATCGGTCGATACTAACAAGCATGCGTGGTCAGGGAAACCCAAATACTACTTGAAACAGGTATGTAACTGTCCCAAATGGTCAAGACAGCTACAATGAATAATCAAACTCGCGAAATACTTCAACTACAAGTGAACGGTAAGATGGCCAGTGTGAAGACCACACAAAGTGATCAAACTCAAATGCACAAGGCAGTGGAGTGCACAAATGAAAACAAAGCACAGTGATGTACAAATGAAACACAGTGCAGCAACTAAAGAGATGGACTGCAACTGCAACAACCAGGAATCAGTGAGCAAAGCATAGTGCAGACTTACAATATAGACCATCAGTGAAGCTACAGGAATTGAAACTCGACTCAGGGGTGATGCAGTGCAATACAAAATCGAAGCGGCTGATTCAAAACAACACAGTGCTTATATCATGTACCCAAAGACTCAAGAAAATACACAACTAAACCAACATGAATATCTCAATGAATACATGAACTAGTATCACCAGACTCAAGTGATAGTGTGGTACAACAAAGTGCATCAGAGAAACCAGAAGTGCAGAAACACTTCAAGGGACATGGAAATAGAAACACATAAACAAGAGACCGAAGTCAACAAATGATTACAAGGTCAAACACCGAAATCGGGTTCAACTCAAGGAAGTTCGAAAACAAATCCAATTATCTCAAGTGGTCGAGACAGCTAATATATATACAAGCTACCTCGCACAACTGTAAAGAGAAGACCACAAGACAAAGCTTCAGTGTCAAAACAGAGATGAGGCCATGTACAAGTCGATGGCAGCCTCAACCAGATGACCAAGTGAATTAAATACTCCACGATGAACCTAACATTTTCAACTGGCCTCTATATGCAAGAATGGATCACATGTGCAGAAGTCACAATACTGAAATGGCCATGTTTGAAACCCAAAACAATGAACTACATGATGGACAGGTATGCAAGTAAATGCAGCAGGCACCAAATAGGATACTGGTAATCATCTACTATCACCACTCAGTGCACCCATAAAAATGACATGAAGAAACTGGGCAAACAAATAGACCAAATCACAATTGATACAACATATATGCAACTATAAAACTGGTCAGTGCAAAGATGAATGCATATATGGATGTAGACATGCCGAAGTCCCCAAAATCCACGAAACAACAACTCTAAAGTTAATAACCACAAAAGATACTAATTCGAATGAATTCCAGAGATCATTTCAAATGGGCGAACTCACAAAAGAAATCAACAGCAGCAAGCTCAACCACGAAAGCCAAAATCAACATATGAACAACATCACTCTTGAAACAAAATTGAGTGGCCGAGCCGAAGACAAGCTCCTCTCAGTCGAACCTAATAACTAGTAAATTCGAATCGAACACAACAGAGAAAATCATCAACCTCCAAACGAAAATCGAACAGCTAACAACAAAGCTCAAAAAAAACAAATACGACTGAAAATCATCAAATTCGAACACGAATAAACTTGAGCTGGAATTAGATGTGAGCGGTTATCCACTCACCTTAGCATTCGAAGTGAAGATGACTCGATCAATCGAGGAGCGACTAAAAACGATCGCCTGCGATGAACATATCACGAAGCCCCAATTCAAGACGAGATGAGCATGCCCTAATTTGGAGAAGACGAGCGAACGGAGAAGAATGGAGCCGCCATTTTTAATCTTTTCGAACGTTTAGGGTTTTAGGGATTGAACGAGTCAAAATAAAAGGAGGAACGGTTTGAGATAATGTCACAGCAACTAAATTCAACATGGGCCAAGGTAAAATTTTTCTTTCTTTAAAACCCACCAACGTTCAACAATTTATTAACGAATTTTAACCCAACTTTTATTAAAGAATTATACAAATCTGAAAAGAATTTCAATCGATTCAAATTTGCAATAGCAATTAACAACCGGTTTAATCGACATTTGACGATAAATAATTTTTGTAAAACTCCGGGTTGTTACAGACTCCCCTCCTTATAAAATTGCGTCCCCGCAATTAAAATAATTAAAGCTGTCAATAACAATTATTTTTCTAACATAAACTGGTTAAGCTAGAAAAATAAGGTCAAGAACACAAACAACAAAGAAATCTTTTAATTTCAAACAAAAGGAGTATAGAAATTCACAAAACAGCAATATCTAATTATCGATACGATAATTTGAAAACAGCAAAATCTAGTTATCAACAAAGATAATTAGAAAACACAAATCACAAATCGCAAAATCGCAAATATCTAGTTATTCAACAAATAACTAGAAAACACAAACTTCATAATCAACCAATTCTAAATATCAACAGAGATAGAGATAGATAGAAAACAACAACCCAATAAAATCAGCATACATCCAATTATCCAATACGATAGTCAGAAAACAAGTCAACAAATATCTAATTATCAAAAACTATAATCAGAAACATCAAATATCTAATTATCAAAAACGGTAATCAAAAATCTCAAATCAGCAAATATTCGATTATCAAAAGCGATAATCAAATTTCAAATCAACAAATATTCGATTATCAAAAGCGATAATCTAATTTCAAATCAGCAAATATTCGATTATCAAAAGCGATAATCAAATTTCAAATCAACAAATATTCGATTATCAAAAACGATAATCAAATTTCTCAAATCAACAAATATTAGATTATCAAAAATGATTATCAAATTTCAAATCAACAATTATTTGATTATCACAAGCGATAATCAAATTCCAAATTCAATAATTATTTAATTATCTCACGCGATAATCAAATTTCAAATTCAACAAATATTTAATTATCTCAAGCGATAATTAAGTTTAAAATCAACAAATATTTAATTATCTCAAGCGATAATTAAATCTCAAAATCAACAAATATTTAATTATCTCAAGCGATAATTAAATTTAAAATCAACAAATATTTAATTATCTAAAGCGATAATTAAATCTAAAACCAACAAATATTTAATTATCTAAAGCGATAATTAAATCTAAAACCAACAAATATTTAATTATCTAAAGCGATAATTAAATCTAAAACCAACAAATATTTAATTATCTAAAGCGATAATTAAATCTCAAATCAAAAAATATTTAATTATCTAAAGCGATAATTAAATCTAAAATCAACAAATATTTAATTATCTAAAGCGATAATTAAATCTCGAATCAACAAATATTTAATTATCTAAAGCGATAATTAAATCTAAAATCAACAAATATTTAATTATCTAAAGCGATAATTAAATCTCAAATCAACAAATATTTAATTATCTAAAGCGATAATTAAATCTAAAATCAACAAATATTTAATTATCTAAAGCGATAATTAAACCTAAAACCAACAAATATTTAATTATCTAAAGCGATAATTAAATCTCAAATCAACAAATATTTAATTATCTAAAGCGATAATTAAATCTAAAATCAACAAATATTTAATTATCTAAAGCGATAATTAAATCTCAAAATCAACAAATATTTAATTATCTAAAGCGATAATTAAATCTCGAATCAACAAATATTTAATTATCTAAAGCGATAATTAAAAACAACAAATATCCGATTATCAAAAAACGATAATCAGAACTCATATCAACAAATATCTAATTATCACAAGCGATAATTAGAAACAACAAATATCCGATTATCAAAAACGATAATCAGAACTCATATCAACAAATATCCAATTACCTGCAGATAATTGGAAGCAACAAATATCTAGAAATCAATTAAGAAGACTAGAAAATCAACATAAAAGCTTGGATCGATCCCATCAGATGGCGAGTTTTTAATTCGCCGCACGTGCAACAACATATGGCCGAAGCCTACCAAGTACTCAACATAATTTTGGCGCCCATCAGATTGACCCGAAGGTCCGCAGAGTGACCCGAAGGTCTAGTACTGGTATTTGACCCGAAGGTCCGCAGAGTGGCCCGAAAGCCCAACAAATGACCCGAAGGTCCGCAGAGTGGCCCGAAAGCCCAACAAATGACCCAAAGGTCCGCAGAGTGGCTCGAAAGCACACGAAAGCATCAAAATGTTTCAATTAACGAGTCCGGAATTAACCGAAATAGCAAACGCACATGTCCCATACCACGTGTTTTACTAAATCGTTTGATTCTCTTCATCGTTTCCTTGAAAGTGTAAAATTCATCAAAATCATCAAAACAACAGATATTCAATTAACGAGTCCGGAATTAACCGAAAAAGTAAAAGTGTGGTTCCATACTCCGCACTTTTGCTAAATCGTTTAAATCTCTTCATCGTTTCCTTGAAAGTGCAAAATTGTGTATTTTGTAAAAATACACTTTACATTCTCAAACGGACAAGTCCGGAATTAAGCGAATCAGTAAAAGAAAGGGGTCATAGTCCTCGATTTTGCTGAAACGTTTAAATCGCTTCCTCATTCTTTTGAAAGCGCAAACTGTTAAAATTTCTGAAAACAATTTTATTTATTTTGTAAAAATAACAATTCACATTCTCAACTGAACAAGTCCGGAGTTAAGCGAAACAGTAAAAGAAAGGGGTCATAATCCTCGATTTTGCTGAATCATTTAAGTCACTTTCTCATTCTTTTGAAAACGCAAACTGCTAAAATTTTATAAAACAATTTTCATTTTAAAACGATTTTCCAATCACGTGATTAAAACAGCAAATCAGTAACAATTTCGATAAGGAAATTGTACTTCTCAAAATACCGTAAAACGGTTACAAATCAGCATTGCGGAATAACCGCTTGAAAATCCACTTTTAAAATTTGACGGTTACGGAAGCCAAAGCGACAGTAGTTTTAAAACGTCAAAATCACATCAAAACAATCTACATCAAAATGTAATGTCAGTGAATTCTCATTCATCAAAATGCCACAAAACACCATACTTCAAAATATAGCATTGGTGTAAAATTCCGTTGTAAAAATAACGGCAACAAAATACGTTTCATAACCAAGCATCGGTTCAACGTAAAATAAATGCAATAACGTGCAATTTAAATTTTTGCACGTACTACAAAATGAACAAAGAATCATTCAAATGTATCTTCAATGAAGATAATTTAAAACAGCAAAAATCTAATCAATAGATGATTAGTACAAAAGAAAGCCAGCGGAAATTTCAACAAAAATTACATATCTGCAATTTCTTCGAATCCTCAATTCGGATTCGAAGTTCTCAAAGAAACAAAATAATTACAGTTATGTAAACAACAAATGAAATTCATATCAATTTCGTATTTTGATTTTTAAATCAAAAAGATTATCAGTTGTACTCAGCGAAGACAGTTTCACTATTTCCGCTGCGCACTCTGATAAACAGAACACAAATCAATCAAATCATCAGAACACAATTTCACTATTATTTTTAAATAAAGTTATTTAAAAATTTCATCCAAATTTCAAAACTTTAGTTTTGACTCAAGCACAAATAAAACATCGACCAATAGTTGCAACATATGTTCCATCCAAGTTATGTTTTATATTATGTCCATAAACCCCAAGCTCTGATACCAACTGTGACGCCCCACCTCTATGCTCATAATAACAAAGAGTATTAAAAGAAATACTGTCTATTATTACGAAGAATAAGGCTGGATAGGAGCGACCATCCGTAATTGGCCTTACACTAATATTGGTTATCTCGATAGGAGTGGTATATACTTTTTATTTTTCATCTATTATTTATTTACTCCCATCGACATATCTAATTATCAGTATAAAACAAACTACGATAGTTCATAATAGTTTAGGACATTAGATATAACAATAACACAGATAATATAAATGCGGAACACAGAATAACAATAATCTCATATATATATAACCGATGTCAGTTACAATATAGTTGACATGATACATATGATACAACTACAACTGTCGACTCTAGAAGTTATATATACAAGTACATTATCGACTAATATACATGAATACATATCGTTCTATACAATGACGCGACTACTACAAAATGACACTGACAACTTCAGAAGATGTGAAAAGTCTTCAAATCCTGAACAGCAACTCAAAGAAGAAAATCTACAACCTGAAATAACTCGGGTCTGACCCGAGTATTACATTCAAAAGAAAATAATACCCAGGCCAGTCTAATTCAAACCAGTTTATTAGTGCATATAGGCAGTAATAATTTAAATAGACGACAGTCACAATAATTCCCGTCTATCCGATTCTTTAAACAAAGAAACCGGATAACGGTCAATATAACACTTAACAGTGTTTAGCAAAAATCAGCAGATTTAAATCATCGACAGAGATAAATAAACAATTTATCAAATCGACTAAATCAATTTAAAACTGTCAAATCTGATAGGGCTGCAGTACACGCATGCGTGTACTGCCTCGCTACTATCATACGAAATGCATAAAAGATCAACGGAAATTCACGAAACGCGCATAAGGTCAAACCCAGAGAAAGTCGGGTTCAACTCAAATGCGATTCAAATAAATGGTCGAGACATAAAATTAAATCTCGGCCCAAGTTCAAATCAATCAACAGAAAACAATGGCTGCACAGAGACAGCAGGGTACAATACGCCTCAAAGTATCGGTCGATACTAACAAGCATGCGTGGTCAGGGAAACCCAAATACTACTTGAAACAGGTATGTAACTGTCCCAAATGGTCAAGACAGCTACAATGAATAATCAAACTCGCGAAATACTTCAACTACAAGTGAACGGTAAGATGGCCAGTGTGAAGACCACACAAAGTGATCAAACTCAAATGCACAAGGCAGTGGAGTGCACAAATGAAAACAAAGCACAGTGATGTACAAATGAAACACAGTGCAGCAACTAAAGAGATGGACTGCAACTGCAACAACCAGGAATCAGTGAGCAAAGCATAGTGCAGACTTACAATATAGACCATCAGTGAAGCTACAGGAATTGAAACTCGACTCAGGGGTGATGCAATGCAATACAAAATCGAAGCGGCTGATTCAAAACAACACAGTGCTTATATCATGTACCCAAAGACTCAAGAAAATACACAACTAAACCAACATGAATATCTCAATGAATACATGAACTAGTATCACCAGACTCAAGTGATAGTGTGGTACAACAAAGTGCATCAGAGAAACCAGAAGTGCAGAAACACTTCAAGGGACATGGAAATAGAAACACATAAACAAGAGACCGAAGTCAACAAATGATTACAAGGTCAAACACCGAAATCGGGTTCAACTCAAGGAAGTTCGAAAACAAATCCAATTATCTCAAGTGGTCGAGATAGCTAATATATATACAAGCTACCTCGCACAACTGTAAAGAGAAGACCATAAGACAAAGCTTCAGTGTCAAAACAGAGATGAGGCCATGTACAAGTCGATGGCAGCCTCAACCAGATGACCAAGTGAATTAAATACTCCACGATGAACCTAACATTTTCAACTGGCCTCTATATGCAAGAATGGATCACATGTGCAGAAGTCACAATACTGAAATGGCCATGTTTGAAACCCAAAACAGTGAACTACATGATGGACAGGTATGCAAGTAAATGCAGCAGGCACCAAATAGGATACTGGTAATCATCTACTATCACCACTCAGTGCACCCATAAAAATGACATGAAGAAACTGGGCAAACAAATAGACCAAATCACAATTGATACAACATATATGCAACTATAAAACTAGTCAGTGCAAAGACGAATGCATATATGGATGTAGACATGCTGAAGTCCCCAAAATCCACGAAACAACAACTCTAAAGTTAATAACCACAAAAGATACTAATTCGAATGAATTCTAGAGATCATTTCAAATGGGCGAACTCACAAAAGAAATCAACAGCAGCAAGCTCAACCACGAAAGCCAAAATCAACATATGAACAACATCACTCTTGAAACAAAATTGAGTGGCCGAGCCGAAGACAAGCTCCTCTCAGTCGAACCCAATAACTAGTAAATTCGAATCGAACACAACAGAGAAAATCATCAACCTCCAAACGAAAATCGAACAGCTAACAACAAAGCTCAGAAAAACAAATACGACTGAAAATCATCAAATTCGAACACGAATAAACTTGAGCTGGAATTAGATGTGAGCGGTTATCCACTCACCTTAGCATTCGAAGTGAAGATGACTCGATCAATCGAGGAGCGACTAAAAACGATCGCCTGCGATGAACATATCACGAAGCCCCAATTCAAGACGAGATGAGCATGCCCTAATTTGGAGAAGACGAGCGAACGGAGAAGAATGGAGCCGCCATTTTTAATCTTTTCGAACGTTTAGGGTTTTAGGGATTGAACGAGTCAAAATAAAAGGAGGAACGGTTTGAGATAATGTCACAGCAACTAAATTCAACATGGGCCAAGGTAAAAAAATTCTTTCTTTAAAACCCACCAACGTTCAACAATTTATTAACGAATTTTAACCCAACTTTTATTAAAGAATTATACAAATCTGAAAAGAATTTCAATCGATTCAAATTTGCAATAGCAATTAACAACCGGTTTAATCGACATTTGACGATAAATAATTTTTGTAAAACTCCGGGTTGTTACACATTTTTTCTACCCTCAATTTTCTAATTTGCTTCTCTTCCATTCTACAAAAAAAAGAAAAAAGCTACCGCACCCATTCTTTTTCCTCAGCCATGAAATCAAACCCAGCTCGCCTCAAATTGCAACCCCACATCGGCCAGGTCCCACCGACCATCACGGCCTCCTCCTCCTTCCTCCAGCCGCTGAGATCCCTGCGCCACTCGCCGAGTTCAGTCACCACCTGTTCCCACCGATCTCGCCTTCATTCACCAAGCTGGCCGAGCACCACCTCGTGCCACCCTACAACTGCCGAGCCTTCGCCCCTTCCTCTGGCCACGTCTGTGCCCTCGGCTCCACCTCTTGCATATCTCGGTCCACCTCTCGCCTGATGGTATGTGAAATTATGTTTGAAGATATATATATAAATATATATGTATCTTATGTTATGGCGTGAGTATACTTTTATATCTATTATCTTACCTACGTTAGTATGTATATATATTAAGTTATGTGTTTAGTTTATATATTATCACATATACAGTTGCATATCCATTGTTATAAATTGATTTGATAGTTACAATGCAAAGTTATACACAGTGTTTACAGTTTTTACAAGTTATTGTTTATAGTTGTTTATTCACAGTTGCTATTTACAATTTTAAATATTTCAAAGATTAGTTTTGCTTATAATTTTATGTTTACAGTTATTGTTTATAGAGAAATTTTTATTTAAAGCTTTATAAGATTTATGTATATATATATATATATTAGTTTATATGGATTGTCGAGTTTAGTGTATATAATTATAATAGTTTGTATAAAGTTAAGTTCGGCTTGTCCAAATTTTCTGCTATTTACATATTTATACGCATAGATATGATGTCATCTTTATATTTGGTTGTTGTGCAAGTTTGTTGTAACGACCCAGAATTTTTGATAATTAAAATTTGAATATTTAACTGATTTTAAATATTAATAAATGAATTTAATAAGTCGAATAATTTATTTAAAGGATATTGGATTTAATTTGGTCAATTAAATCGATAAATTAAATAGTGAAATTCCAGAGATAATTGAAAATCGAGTTTAAAATGATTGAAAATGATTGTAAAATTTTATTTAATCATACTGGAGTTATAGAAATATTTTAGAACTTTCAGAATCGAATTTGGAGTTAATTTGTGAAAATCGAATATTTTAATATTTAATTATCGACTATAAAAATAGCCAATTTTCGAACAGTCTCAGAATTGAACGAAACCAGTTTCATCGGATCCGTAATGTGATATTTTTGCATGGTTTCAAATTTCGTAATTTTTGGATTTACCATTTGTCCGGTGCAAAGTAAAACGCCTCGAAATTGATTTAAATCGGTTTAATTTAAATTGATCGTTTAAATTCATAACTCACACAGACGATCGAATTAGCTTCTGAAACCTATTCCATTGTGTCCGGAACGCGGGATAAACCCCAGGAATGCCAGTCACCGTGCGTAAATCGGAGTTTGGAAATTCCGGATGAATAGTGAATTGAGAATTTTTCTATAAAAAGGAACCATCTTCTTCAATTTGGCAAAACCCTAGTTCTAAGCAGCAGCCGCCATTTTTGAAATCAATGGCCAGGAAGTCACCGACTTCACCTCGTTTTTTCTTCAAATCCACTAACCAATTCAAGAAATTATCAACTACGATATTGTAGAGGACGATGTGGTCTTTGTTTTCAACGGTGGAGATGGGGTTTGGAGCTGTAGATCGAGAGCTATGGGGCTGCGTTCGTGGCCGTTCAACCCAATGTCGCACGCAAGTAGAGGGGGCCGGCCTTCGAATGGTGGTAGGCGGTGGTAGCTTAGGCGATGCTCGTTCTATTGGAGGTGGCTGATCACTCTGGAAGTCGACGATGATGAAGTATAATTCAATGGAAGATCGGCGGCTGTTGGGTTTGTTGCTCACGTATAAACTGTCGAGGAGGAAGAAAGAAGATCACGGCCTTGATTTCATATAGGCAGATCTAACGGCTGTTGATGGTTAGGGTTAGAATGAAGTGAGATTTATAAATTAATTTTATAATTTAAATCGTATAAACTCCTAAATATTATAACTTGTTTATACGTGATCAGAAATTGACGAAACAAAATGCGTTGGATTCGTATCGTCGAATACTACGTGATGCAACTGAATTGGAAGCGATCGGGGTCAGTGAAAATTTTGAGTGAAATTAAACGTCCGTTTAATTTCATTCGAAATAAACGCTACAAACTTCTATTGGAAAATCAAGGTGAGATCTTCTCACTCAAATGAAAGTGGATTTTCTTTTACAGTTATTGATTTGACTGATATGATTTCTATTGGATGTGATATTAGATATGATAGGATATATCTATATATATAGCAATATATACATATTGGCATATGTATATATTGGATTGATGATTTCCCGCCTCGTATAGCGGATGAGACCCAATTGCGCCGTTAGTAAGCGGATATTTTTATAAAACCCATATACCGCGATATTCCACCTCGAAGTGGAATTGGTATTGTGCTAACGTCTGTGGATGCAGGGAAATAGGTTGGGGGGATCCAACTGGATTCCTCACCAGTATTTACTTATTTACAGATATTGATGTATATCCTGTTATCATATGATGATATATGATGATTGATGTTGTGATGGACTAATTGATGCGTTGCATCATTGGATTCAGTTTTGAAGTTTAAAAATAACGACTTTTACTTTAAAAGGATTTTAAAGTGATTTTTGAAAATATACGTTTTATGGAATTTTTGAATTGATTTATTTCAAATAAATAAACGTATGAAATTTTAAAGTTACAAAAATTTATAGATTTGTGAAATATAACCGAAAAGTGATTTTTGGAATAAATAGTTGACTGATTTATGAAATGGTTTAAATTGAGATTTTTGAATTTCTGTAACGGTTTATATAAAAGATTTATGAAATTGATATCTACAAAATTAAGAATGTTGAAATTATAAAATGAGTTTTTATAAGTGATAAAAATGAAATATTATGGAATCCGTAAGTGAATGAAATTTATAGATTTATAAATTGTGAAGTTGAAAATGAATGATAAGTTATTAACTTATAATATGGACTTGTGATATTTATATCAAGTATAACTCGAATTTGTTAATAAAGAAGATTTATAAATCAAAGTTGTTAGAAAATGGAAATCGAATTTATAAACGTTGTTTTATAAATTCGAAAATCAATCAAATTTGATTGATTTTAAATATAGAGATTATTAAGGGAATTTTATCCACGATTTTGGACAGTGGATAATTCTTGGAATAAATGTGTAGAAAAGATTGAAATTTG
The DNA here is from genome assembly GCA_030737815.1 of Allium fistulosum. Taxonomy (NCBI): domain Eukaryota; kingdom Viridiplantae; phylum Streptophyta; class Magnoliopsida; order Asparagales; family Amaryllidaceae; genus Allium; species Allium fistulosum. The sequence continues at coordinate 427,831,004 of CM060903.1, forward strand.
GTTAGTGAAGTATATTCACGATTTTGGACAGTGAATATATTATTGAATAAAATGGTTATGTTTGGGAAAGCGATATTATAAAATGAAGTTAATTGTTTTAAAAGATGTTTTAAAACGTGTTAAGTATCTAAAACATAGATTTCAACATTTATTGTTGAAATAGACGTTTCGAGAAATAAGGAAATGATGGACTATAACACTGTTGTTATAGTAAATGATTTTCGAAAGAAAATGTTTTATGTAGTATTGGGATTTATATACCTATCTTAATTCCGAATCCCTATACTAGTGATTTTGAGTCGTCGTAACGATGTTTTACGTGACATTCGTTTTGACTCAAATAAATGTTGTTATAGTAAACGGTTTCCTTAAAAGAATGAAATATATACTTAATTTGATTTAAGTATATTGAATATTTTCAAATGTTGAAAATAAATAGATTTGTGAAATACTTATTTTTAAATAAGTATGGAAATGTTTTTTCCAAATGAAACGAAACGTTTTGAGAATTTATCTTCTTAAAGATAAATCGAAAATGAATTTTTGAAAACGATTGAAAATCGAATATTAGTAGATATTCGAAAAATGTAAATTCAATATGGAATTTATAAAGGAAATGGAAATTGTTTAGAAAAATAAACGTTGATTTATTTTTGAAAGTGTGGAAATTTTATATCTAGTAAAGATATTTTTGAAGATGAAATAATTTGGAAAATTATTTGGAATCTGATGATGTTGCGCATCTTTATTGATAGTTAAATAACCGACTATCAATAATTACCTATAGATAGGTATTTGTTGTGATTGGATGAATTTGAATGCCACACTTATTTTTGAATAATCGCTCACTATTCGGGTTAGCCGGGAAAGGACCATGGGGTCGTATAACCCATTCCGAATATGTGATACGTCGTTATGAATTGCATTCGAAGACCGGTGTTGAAGGCCGGATATTTTTGAAAATGGAAGGGTTACCGTCGAGTTACTCTACATCGGCTGATCTTCGATTTAGAGGTTTTATCACCCTTAGTGACGGGAAGTCCGGACGTGATTAGAAATTTATCCGGATGTGCAAGGGCTTCGTGAGAAGTGCCTTCGGTTCTGTTCGATCCCGGAACAGACTTGTATGGATTGTGTGTCTGACGTTACAATTTGAGATATAAAGCTGATTTCTTTCAAATACATTTCTGTTGGTGGCGGAGGATTTATTCTCTTAGCTTAACACCCTTCTCTGAGACGTACGAGCTCAGAGGTTATGTAGTTGAAATTTATCAGCGATATATCCCAATTTGGTAACGTGGCATACTGAGTGTTGCTGTGAAGTGATCAGTGTTTGATCATTTGTGATATGATCATTTGTTTGATCTTATATCTTTGTGATCATAGGTTGATCATTTTTGTTTGACCCGAAGCAGGGCTTTGTAGAAAGCGTAGCTTTGTGGACGAGACTTCATCGAGCCTCACACCCCGGAAATGGTCGAAACAGGAAGGATGCGGCAAGGTTCTAGGGAGTAGCGCCCCTTAGTGTATGTCATTCCTTCTGGATAAAGGTGGTATCATGGTATGGAGCCCAGATACTTAACCTATGTGGTTGCTGCATTATTATCTATGTGGTTTGTTGGAAATCGGGGATCCTCGGGAAGATCGGTTACGATCGGGGGATGGCATACGCGTGTCAGTAGTTACCTATTTTTGCAGAGGTAACCCGGCCTTGTGTTGGCAGAGATCCGGTTAGGTTCTCGGGTCGTCTATTCCAGGGACGTACCCATCGTGGAAAGGAAGTTCCTTAGCCTGACCATTTGTTGGAAATCCAAAGAAACAATACGTGACTTGTACGGTTTTAGTTGTATTACCTGCTATGGAATGTGGCGGTAACCTGCTATTGAACATAGTAGCTATAGTAGGCATAAGTGCGGAATGCCTATGCTGGCTAAGATTAATATTATACTTTCGAAATGTTTTCTACACTATGCACTAATAATAATATCCAAAATGATTTGATTTTGCATAGTAAGCATCTTTGACTATCATAAGAAGAAATCTCCTCCAATTCTGCGTTTGCATTGTGTGTGTGGTGGGAGGTCTTATGGTAGTTTCATTTTCCAAAAAGCATTGCGAATTGACTTTAAAAATTATTTTGTTGTTATAAAGAATAACTGTTTTACGATCTCACACCAGTCACCATGACTGACTCGGAGTTTATTGTTCCCTTCTAAACTCTGGGTGCCCACAAATTTCCACACGGGCAGCCTAGAGTTATGTTATCAGGATATTCTGGAGCTTTGGAGATAAGCTGGATGGCGAGACGTAGTATTTGTATCTAACATTATTTATTCCGCTGTGTATTCTGTATGAGGACAAGTTTACATAACTGTCCATTGTTGTATTGAGTTGTATATTGACTCTGATTGATGTATGTATAAAAAAAAACTGATATAGTTCTTTGTTTTAAAAGACTAGCAATTATCTATTATATATTGTTCCGCTGCGATGTGTAAGATTCTGATATTGTTTGCTGTTTCTGATGTTGTCCTGTTCTTCTCTATTTTCTTCTTTGTTTTTATTCTTCTTCCTTTTTCCTCTTTTCTTCTTCTTCTGCCTTTTTCTTCTTTCTTAAAACCCTCACTATTGGGGTTTCCGGCACTCGATTGCTCGGTAGTCGATAAAGTGAGTATCGATGTCGAATTTTTGAAAGTCGAAAATTCCCGTACGTGACAGCGTGGTATCAGAGCATATGGTTAAGCGACAACCCTGCTCTGTTGGGTGTTACTCATTAGAGATAGAGTCAGTAGTACTCTAGAATGAGTTGAGTGTAATAATAGATACAAGTGCGTATTTGTTAGTGAATATAAAATTGTTTTATATTGTGATGATTGGTTTGTTGAGTGGTATATGGATTCTGGTCGGTATTGTCCGTACAACTCTATCGATAGGGATCTCTAAACACTTATATAGAACAATTCGGCACAATATTGTTTTAAATAGGGTGAATGAAATAATTTTGCCCAAAACTATTTTTGTATAGAAAAGAAATGTTTTTCTATGAAGTACTATAGTATATGGTTGCATGGTTGTTAAAGGTGATAATATTAAATTATTATCAATGAAATTGAATAAGAAATTCAAATCATAACTCCAAAGTTAAGAAATAAATCCATGTACAAATGAAATTTAAAGAATATAAATTATAAATGTGATTTGTAATTTAAAACGGAATTCCAGAAAAGTTTTTGGAAATGTTTGAAAAGAATTTGAAAATTTTGGAGATTTGGAAAGTTTAAATCTTTTTGAATTTGAAAATGAATTTCGAAGGTTTGAAAAGTATTTTAGAGAGATAAAAGCTCTAAACTCTTTTCGGTCGCTGGAAAATAATTCCGATGATGATCGCGACATCACCGGTGTTCATTTTCGGGTTTCCAAAAGAGGAATTGTTGCTAAATTGTTTTAAATGGAAGTTGTTTGGAAAATTTGGATTTTGTTTTTGAAATTCAAAGGATAATTTGAATTGTTTTCAAAATGGCTTTGAAATGTTGGTAAACTCTGGAATGCTATATAAAGATATTTATGAAATATTACTAAGTGGATAACTTATACAATTTGAATTGATAGAATAAATTTAACTTAAAGGATGGGGTTAAATGAATGTAAATACAAGCGAATCAATTTAATGAAAGTGAAATTAAATGTTGAAACTCATTTCGAATTTGTAAGCAAATGAATTGAATTGAATAATTGTAAATGAAAGATGAATTAAATTTCGTATGGAAATTGGAAATCCAGTTTAAAGATAAGTAGAATTAAAATAAATTGAATTGATATCAATTTGAATTAGTAATTGAAACTAATTTAAATAGTGCAGTTGAATGAAAGATAGTTGATAAAAATTCAATATTCAGAATAGAAGGTAAAATTGATTCAAATGAAATTGAAATGTAAAGATTGAACAAAATTGAATAGGTATAACTTCAACAGTGAAGTAAAAATGTATAAGCAGTTTATACTAGAAATTTTGTAATCAAATTTGCAAAATGTTTGAATGCTGTAACTAGATATTATGGCTAGTAAGATACAGGTGTTATTAAGGAATTGGGATTTTGATTTTCGAAGATAAATTTGAATTGCTCGACATAAAGGTATGTATTTAAATTATAATATGAGTTTTTGATGATTTCTTGTCTAGCCGCTTGGCTTTTTCTTTTCTTTTTGAAATCTGAGAGTCCGTAGGGACGTTTTGTAGTCGTGCCGTATTAGCCGCGCAAAGGAGACGCTGGCGAAATTTTTCGAAAATTTAGAGTGTTAGAAAAAATTTGATAAATTTTTGAAAGTTAAATTTGAAATTTGAATTTAAATTTGAATTGAAGTAAAGCAATGTTGTTTGAAACCTATAATTGAAGTTAGAAAGATAGTTGGATTTATAACGAATCTTTAATAGAAAGATTTGTTTTGATAAATTGATAAAACTATTAGATTGTGAAAAATAGTAGACGAGTTAAGGACCATTTTCCTTACTCGGTAATTTCGAGGACGAAATTCTTTTAAGGGGGGAAATTTGTAACGACCCAGAATTTTTGATAATTAAAATTTGAATATTTAATTGATTTTAAATATTAATAAATGAATTTAATAAGTCGAATAATTTATTTAAAGGATATTGGATTTAATTTGGTCAATTAAATCGATAAATTAAATAGTGAAATTCCAGAGATAATTGAAAATCGAGTTTAAAATGATTGAAAATGATTGTAAAATTTTATTTAATCATACTGGAGTTATAGAAATATTTTAGAACTTTCAGAATCGAATTTGGAGTTAATTTGTGAAAATCGAATATTTTAATATTTAATTATCGACTGTAAAAATAGCCAATTTTTGAACAGTCTCAGAATTGAACGAAACCAGTTTCATCGGATCCGTAATGTGATATTTTTGCATGGTTTCAAATTTCGTAATTTTTGGATTTACCATTTGTCCGGTGCAAAGTAAAACGCCTCGAAATTGATTTAAATCGGTTTAATTTAAATTGATCGTTTAAATTCATAACTCACACAGACGATTGAATTAGCTTCTGAAACCTATTCCATTGTGTCCGGAATGCGGGATAAACCCCAGGAATGCCAGTCACCGTGCGTAAATCGGAGTTTGGAAATTCCGGATGAATAGTGAATTGAGAATTTTTCTATAAAAAGGAACCATCTTCTTCAATTTGGCAAAACCCTAGTTCTAAGCAGCAGCCGCCATTTTTGAAATCAATGGCCAGGAAGTCACCGACTTCACCTCGTTTTTTCTTCAAATCCACTAACCAATTCAAGAAATTATCAACTACGATATTGTAGAGGACGATGTGGTCTTTGTTTTCAACGGTGGAGATGGGGTTTGGAGCTGTAGATCGAGAGCTATGGGGCTGCGTTCGTGGTCGTTCAACCCAATGTCGCCCGCAAGTAGAGGGGGCTGGCCTTCGAATGGTGGTAGGCGGTGGTAGCTTAGGCGATGCTCGTTCTATTGGAGGTGGCTGATCACTCTGGAAATCGACGATGATGAAGTATAATTCAATGGAAGATCGGCGGCTGTTGGGTTTGTTGCTCACGTATAAACTGTCGAGGAGGAAGAAAGAAGATCACGGCCTTGATTTCATATAGGCAGATCTAACGGCTGTTGATGGTTAGGGTTAGAATGAAGTGAGATTTATAAATTAATTTTATAATTTAAATCGTATAAACTCCTAAATATTATAACTTGTTTATACGTGATCAGAAATTGACGAAACAAAATGCGTTGGATTCGTATCGTCGAATACTACGTGATGCAACTGAATTGGAAGCGATCGGGGTCAGTGAAAATTTTGAGTGAAATTAAACGTCCGTTTAATTTCATTCGAAATAAACGCTACAAACTTCTATTGGAAAATCAAGGTGAGATCTTCTCACTCAAATGAAAGTGGATTTTCTTTTACAGTTATTGATTTGACTGATATGATTGCTATTGGATGTGATATTAGATATGATAGGATATATCTATATATATAGCAATATATACATATTGGCATATGTATATATTGGATTGATGATTTCCCGCCTCGTATAGCGGATGAGACCCTATTGCGCCGTTAGTAAGCGGATATTTTTATAAAACCCGTATACCGCGATATTCCACCTCGAAGTGGAATTGGTATTGTGCTAACGTCTGTGGATGCAGGGAAACAGGTTGGGGGGATCCAACTGGATTCCTCACCAGTATTTACTTATTTACAGATATTGATGTATATCCTGTTATCATATGATGATATATGATGATTGATGTTGTGATGGACTAATTGATGCGTTGCATCATTGGATTCAGTTTTGAAGTTTAAAAATAACGACTTTTACTTTAAAAGGATTTTAAAGTGATTTTTGAAAATATACGTTTTATGGAATTTTTGAATTGATTTATTTCAAATAAATAAACGTATGAAATTTTAAAGTTACAAAAATTTATAGATTTGTGAAATATAACCGAAAAGTGATTTTTGGAATAAATAGTTGACTGATTTATGAAATGGTTTAAATTGAGATTTTTGAATTTCTGTAACGGTTTATATAAAAGATTTATGAAATTGATATCTACAAAATTAAGAATGTTGAAATTATAAAATGAGTTTTTATAAGTGATAAAAATGAAATATTATGGAATCCGTAAGTGAATGAAATTTATAGATTTATAAATTGTGAAGTTGAAAATGAATGATAAGTTATTAACTTATAATATGGACTTGTGATATTTATATCAAGTATAACTCGAATTTGTTAATAAAGAAGATTTATAAATCAAAGTTGTTAGAAAATGGAAATCGAATTTATAAACGTTGTTTTATAAATTCGAAAATCAATCAAATTTGATTGATTTTAAATATAGAGATTATTAAGGGAATTTTATCCACGATTTTGGACAGTGGATAATTCTTGGAATAAATGTGTAGAAAAGATTGAAATTTGGTTAGTGAAGTATATTCACGATTTTGGACAGTGAATATATTATTGAATAAAATGGTTATGTTTGGGAAAGCGATATTATAAAATGAAGTTAATTGTTTTAAAAGATGTTTTAAAACGTGTTAAGTATCGAAAACATAGATTTCAACATTTATTGTTGAAATAGACGTTTCGAGAAATAAGGAAATGATGGACTATAACACTGTTGTTATAGTAAATGATTTTCGAAAGAAAATGTTTTATGTAGTATTGGGATTTATATACCTATCTTAATTCCGAATCCCTATACTAGTGATTTTGAGTCGTCGTAACGATGTTTTACGTGACATTCGTTTTGACTCAAATAAATGTTGTTATAGTAAACGGTTTCCTTAAAAGAATGAAATATATACTTAATTTGATTTAAGTATATTGAATATTTTCAAATGTTGAAAATAAATAGATTTGTGAAATACTTATTTTTAAATAAGTATGGAAATGTTTTTTCCAAATGAAACGAAACGTTTTGAGAATTTATCTTCTTAAAGATAAATCGAAAATGAATTTTTGAAAACGATTGAAAATCGAATATTAGTAGATATTCGAAAAATGTAAATTCAATATGGAATTTATAAAGGAAATGGAAATTGTTTAGAAAAATAAACGTTGATTTATTTTTGAAAGTGTGGAAATTTTATATCTAGTAAAGATATTTTTGAAGATGAAATAATTTGGAAAATTATTTGGAATCTGATGATGTTGCGCATCTTTATTGATAGTTAAATAACCGACTATCAATAATTACCTATAGATAGGTATTTGTTGTGATTGGATGAATTTGAATGCCACACTTATTTTTGAATAATCGCTCACTATTCGGGTTAGCCGGGAAAGGACCATGGGGTCGTATAACCCATTCCGAATATGTGATACGTCGTTATGAATTGCATTCGAAGACCGGTGTTGAAGGCCGGATATTTTTGAAAACGGAAGGGTTACCGTCGAGTTACTCTACATCGGCTGATCTCCGATTTAGAGGTTTTATCACCCTTAGTGACGGGAAGTCCGGACGTGATTAGAAATTTATCCGGATGTGCAAGGGCTTCGTGAGAAGTGCCTTCGGTTCTGTTCGATCCCGGAACAGACTTGTATGGATTGTGTGTCTGACGTTACAATTTGAGATATAAAGCTGATTTCTTTCAAATACATTTCTGTTGGTGGCGGAGGATTTATTCTCTTAGCTTAACACCCTTCTCTGAGACGTACGAGCTCAGAGGTTATGTAGTTGAAATTTATCAGCGATATATCCCAATTTGGTAACGTGGCATACTGAGTGTTGCTGTGAAGTGATCAGTGTTTGATCATTTGTGATATGATCATTTGTTTGATCTTATATCTTTGTGATCATAGGTTGATCATTTTTGTTTGACCCGAAGCAGGGCTTTGTAGAAAGCGTAGCTTTGTGGACGAGACTTCATCGAGCCTCACACCCCGAAAATGGTCGAAACAGGAAGGATGCGGCAAGGTTCTAGGGAGTAGCGCCCCTTAGTGTATGTCATTCCTTTTGGATAAAGGTGGTATCATGGTATGGAGCCCAGATACTTAACCTATGTGGTTGCTGCATTATTATCTATGTGGTTTGTTGGAAATCGGGGATCCTCGGGAAGATCGGTTACGATCGGGGGATGGCATACGCGTGTCAGTAGTTACCTATTTTTGCAGAGGTAACCCGGCCTTGTGTTGGCAGAGATCCGGTTAGGTTCTCGGGTCGTCTATTCCAGGGACGTACCCATCGTGGAAAGGAAGTTCCTTAGCCTGACCATTTGTTGGAAATCCAAAGAAACAATACGTGACTTGTACGGTTTTAGTTGTATTACCTGCTATGGAATGTGGCGGTAACCTGCTATTGAACATAGTAGCTATAGTAGGCATAAGTGCGGAATGCCTATGCTGGCTAAGATTAATATTATACTTTCGAAATGTTTTCTACACTATGCACTAATAATAATATCCAAAATGATTTGATTTTGCATAGTAAGCATCTTTGACTATCATAAGAAGAAATCTCCTCCAATTCTGCGTTTGCATTGTGTGTGTGGTGGGAGGTCTTATGGTAGTTTCATTTTCCAAAAAGCATTGCGAATTGACTTTAAAAATTATTTTGTTGTTATAAAGAATAACTGTTTTACGATCTCACACCAGTCACCATGACTGACTCGGAGTTTATTGTTCCCTTCTAAACTCTGGGTGCCCACAAATTTCCACACGGGCAGCCTAGAGTTATGTTATCAGGATATTCTGGAGCTTTGGAGATAAGATGGATGGCGAGACGTAGTATTTGTATCTAACATTATTTATTCCGATGTGTATTCTGTATGAGGACAAGTTTACATAACTGTCCATTGTTGTATTGAGTTGTATATTGACTCTGATTGATGTATGTATAAAAAAAAACTGATATAGTTCTTTGTTTTAAAAGACTAGCAATTATCTATTATATATTGTTCCGCTGCGATGTGTAAGATTCTGATATTGTTTGCTGTTTCTGATGTTGTCCTGTTCTTCTCTATTTTCTTCTTTGTTTTTATTCTTCTTCCTTTTTCCTCTTTTCTTCTTCTTCTGCCTTTTTCTTCTTTCTTAAAACCCTCACTATTGGGGTTTCCGGCACTCGATTGCTCGGCAGTCGATAAAGTGAGTATCGATGTCGAATTTTCGAAAGTCGAAAATTCCCGTACGTGACAGCGTGGTATCAGAGCATATGGTTAAGCGACAACCCTGCTCTGTTGGGTGTTACTCATTAGAGATAGAGTCAGTAGTACTCTAGAATGAGTTGAGTGTAATAATAGATACAAGTGCGTATTTGTTAGTGAATATAAAATTGTTTTATATTGTGATGATTGGTTTGTTGAGTGGTATATGGATTTTGGTCGGTATTGTCCGTACAACTCTATCGATAGGGATCTCTAAACACTTATATAGAACAATTCGGCACAATATTGTTTTAAATAGGGTGAATGAAATAATTTTGCCCAAAACTATTTTTGTATAGAAAAGAAATGTTTTTCTATGAAGTACTATAGTATATGGTTGCATGGTTGTTAAAGGTGATAATATTAAATTATTATCAATGAAATTGAATAAGAAATTCAAATCATAACTCCAAAGTTAAGAAATAAATCCATGTACAAATGAAATTTAAAGAATATAAATTATAAATGTGATTTGTAATTTAAAACGGAATTCCAGAAAAGTTTTTGGAAATGTTTGAAAAGAATTTGAAAATTTTGGAGATTTGGAAAGTTTAAATCTTTTTGAATTTGAAAATGAATTTCGAAGGTTTGAAAAGTATTTTAGAGAGATAAAAGCTCTAAACTCTTTTCGGTCGCTGGAAAATAATTCCGATGATGATCGCGACATCACCGGTGTTCATTTTCGGGTTTCCAAAAGAGGAATTGTTGCTAAATTGTTTTAAATGGAAGTTGTTTGGAAAATTTGGATTTTGTTTTTGAAATTCAAAGGATAATTTGAATTGTTTTCAAAATGGCTTTGAAATGTTGGTAAACTCTGGAATGCTATATAAAGATATTTATGAAATATTACTAAGTGGATAACTTATACAATTTGAATTGATAGAATAAATTTAACTTAAAGGATGGGGTTAAATGAATGTAAATACAAGCGAATCAATTTAATGAAAGTGAAATTAAATGTTGAAACTCATTTCGAATTTGTAAGCAAATGAATTGAATTGAATAATTGTAAATGAAAGATGAATTAAATTTCGTATGGAAATTGGAAATCCAGTTTAAAGATAAGTAGAATTAAAATAAATTGAATTGATATCAATTTGAATTAGTAATTGAAACTAATTTAAATAGTGCAGTTGAATGAAAGATAGTTGATAAAAATTCAATATTCAGAATAGAAGGTAAAATTGATTCAAATGAAATTGAAATGTAAAGATTGAACAAAATTGAATAGGTATAACTTCAACAGTGAAGTAAAAATGTATAAGCAGTTTATACTAGAAATTTTGTAATCAAATTTGCAAAATGTTTGAATGCTGTAACTAGATATTATGGCTAGTAAGATACAGGTGTTATTAAGGAATTGGGATTTTGATTTTCGAAGATAAATTTGAATTGCTCGACATAAAGGTATGTATTTAAATTATAATATGAGTTTTTGATGATTTCTTGTCTAGCCGCTTGGCTTTTTCTTTTCTTTTTGAAATCTGAGAGTCCGTAGGGACGTTTTGTAGTCGTGCCGTATTAGCCGCGCAAAGGAGACGCTGGCGAAATTTTTCGAAAATTTAGAGTGTTAGAAAAAATTTGATAAATTTTTGAAAGTTAAATTTGAAATTTGAATTTAAATTTGAATTGAAGTAAAGCAATGTTGTTTGAAACCTATAATTGAAGTTAGAAAGATAGTTGGATTTATAACGAATCTTTAATAGAAAGATTTGTTTTGATAAATTGATAAAACTATTAGATTGTGAAAAATAGTAGACGAGTTAAGGACCATTTTCCTTACTCGGTAATTTCGAGGACGAAATTCTTTTAAGGGGGGAAATTTGTAACGACCCAGAATTTTTGATAATTAAAATTTGAATATTTAATTGATTTTAAATATTAATAAATGAATTTAATAAGTCGAATAATTTATTTAAAGGATATTGGATTTAATTTGGTCAATTAAATCGATAAATTAAATAGTGAAATTCCAGAGATAATTGAAAATCGAGTTTAAAATGATTGAAAATGATTGTAAAATTTTATTTAATCATACTGGAGTTATAGAAATATTTTAGAACTTTCAGAATCGAATTTGGAGTTAATTTGTGAAAATCGAATATTTTAATATTTAATTATCGACTGTAAAAATAGCCAATTTTCGAACAGTCTCAGAATTGAACGAAACCAGTTTCATCGGATCCGTAATGTGATATTTTTGCATGGTTTCAAATTTTGTAATTTTTGGATTTACCATTTGTCCGGTGCAAAGTAAAACGCCTCGAAATTGATTTAAATCGGTTTAATTTAAATTGATCGTTTAAATTCATAACTCACACAGACGATCGAATTAGCTTCTAAAACCTATTCCATTGTGTCCGGAATGCGGGATAAACCCCAGGAATGCCAGTCACCGTGCGTAAATCGGAGTTTGGAAATTCCGGATGAATAGTGAATTGAGAATTTTTCTATAAAAAGGAACCATCTTCTTCAATTTGGCAAAACCCTAGTTCTAAGCAGCAGCCGCCATTTTTGAAATCAATGGCCAGGAAGTCACCGACTTCACCTCGTTTTTTCTTCAAATCCACTAACCAATTCAAGAAATTATCAACTACGATATTGTAGAGGACGATGTGGTCTTTGTTTTCAACGGTGGAGATGGGGTTTGGAGCTGTAGATCGAGAGCTATGGGGCTGCGTTCGTGGTCGTTCAACCCAATGTCGCCCGCAAGTAGAGGGGGCCGGCCTTCGAATGGTGGTAGGCGGTGGTAGCTTAGGCGATGCTCGTTCTATTGGAGGTGGCTGATCACTCTGGAAATCGACGATGATGAAGTATAATTCAATGGAAGATCGGCGGCTGTTGGGTTTGTTGCTCACGTATAAACTGTCGAGGAGGAAGAAAGAAGATCACGGCCTTGATTTCATATAGGCAGATCTAACGGCTGTTGATGGTTAGGGTTAGAATGAAGTGAGATTTATAAATTAATTTTATAATTTAAATCGTATAAACTCCTAAATATTATAACTTGTTTATACGTGATCAGAAATTGACGAAACAAAATGCGTTGGATTCGTATCGTCGAATACTATGTGATGCAACTGAATTGGAAGCGATCGGGGTCAGTGAAAATTTTGAGTGAAATTAAACGTCCGTTTAATTTCATTCGAAATAAACGCTACAAACTTCTATTGGAAAATCAAGGTGAGATCTTCTCACTCAAATGAAAGTGGATTTTCTTTTACAGTTATTGATTTGACTGATATGATTGCTATTGGATGTGATATTAGATATGATAGGATATATCTATATATATAGCAATATATACATATTGGCATATGTATATATTGGATTGATGATTTCCCGCCTCGTATAGCGGATGAGACCCTATTGCGCCGTTAGTAAGCGGATATTTTTATAAAACCCATATACCGCAATATTCCACCTCGAAGTGGAATTGGTATTGTGCTAACGTCTGTGGATGCAGGGAAACAGGTTGGGGGGATCCAACTGGATTCCTCACCAGTATTTACTTATTTACAGATATTGATGTATATCCTGTTATCATATGATGATATATGATGATTGATGTTGTGATGGACTAATTGATGCGTTGCATCATTGGATTCAGTTTTGAAGTTTAAAAATAACGACTTTTACTTTAAAAGGATTTTAAAGTGATTTTTGAAAATATACATTTTATGGAATTTTTGAATTGATTTATTTCAAATAAATAAACGTATGAAATTTTAAAGTTACAAAAATTTATAGATTTGTGAAATATAACCGAAAAGTGATTTTTGGAATAAATAGTTGACTGATTTATGAAATGGTTTAAATTGAGATTTTTGAATTTCTGTAACGGTTTATATAAAAGATTTATGAAATTGATATCTACAAAATTAAGAATGTTGAAATTATAAAATGAGTTTTTATAAGTGATAAAAATGAAATATTATGGAATCCGTAAGTGAATGAAATTTATAGATTTATAAATTGTGAAGTTGAAAATGAATGATAAGTTATTAACTTATAATATGGACTTGTGATATTTATATCAAGTATAACTCGAATTTGTTAATAAAGAAGATTTATAAATCAAAGTTGTTAGAAAATGGAAATCGAATTTATAAACGTTGTTTTATAAATTCGAAAATCAATCAAATTTGATTGATTTTAAATATAGAGATTATTAAGGGAATTTTATCCACGATTTTGGACAGTGGATAATTCTTGGAATAAATGTGTAGAAAAGATTGAAATTTGGTTAGTGAAGTATATTCACGATTTTGGACAGTGAATATATTATTGAATAAAATGGTTATGTTTGGGAAAGCGATATTATAAAATGAAGTTAATTGTTTTAAAAGATGTTTTAAAACGTGTTAAGTATCGAAAACATAGATTTCAACATTTATTGTTGAAATAGACGTTTCGAGAAATAAGGAAATGATGGACTATAACACTGTTGTTATAGTAAATGATTTTCGAAAGAAAATGTTTTATGTAGTATTGGGATTTATATACCTATCTTAATTCCGAATCCCTATACTAGTGATTTTGAGTCGTCGTAACGATGTTTTACGTGACATTCGTTTTGACTCAAATAAATGTTGTTATAGTAAACGGTTTCCTTAAAAGAATGAAATATATACTTAATTTGATTTAAGTATATTGAATATTTTCAAATGTTGAAAATAAATAGATTTGTGAAATACTTATTTTTAAATAAGTATGGAAATGTTTTTTCCAAATGAAACGAAACGTTTTGAGAATTTATCTTCTTAAAGATAAATCGAAAATGAATTTTTGAAAACGATTGAAAATCGAATATTAGTAGATATTTGAAAAATGTAAATTCAATATGGAATTTATAAAGGAAATGGAAATTGTTTAGAAAAATAAACGTTGATTTATTTTTGAAAGTGTGGAAATTTTATATCTAGTAAAGATATTTTTGAAGATGAAATAATTTGGAAAATTATTTGGAATCTGATGATGTTGCGCATCTTTATTGATAGTTAAATAACCGACTATCAATAATTACCTATAGATAGGTATTTGTTGTGATTGGATGAATTTGAATGCCACACTTATTTTTGAATAATCGCTCACTATTCGGGTTAGCCGGGAAAGGACCATGGGGTCGTATAACCCATTCCGAATATGTGATACGTCGTTATGAATTGCATTCGAAGACCGGTGTTGAAGGCCGGATATTTTTGAAAACGGAAGGATTACCGTCGAGTTACTCTACATCGGCTGATCTCCGATTTAGAGGTTTTATCACCCTTAGTGACGGGAAGTCCGGACGTGATTAGAAATTTATCCGGATGTGCAAGGGCTTCGTGAGAAGTGCCTTCGGTTCTGTTCGATCCCGGAACAGACTTGTATGGATTGTGTGTCTGACGTTACAATTTGAGATATAAAGCTGATTTCTTTCAAATACATTTCTGTTGGTGGCGGAGGATTTATTCTCTTAGCTTAACACCCTTCTTTGAGACGTACGAGCTCAGAGGTTATGTAGTTGAAATTTATCAGCGATATATCCCAATTTGGTAACGTGGCATACTGAGTGTTGCTGTGAAGTGATCAGTGTTTGATCATTTGTGATATGATCATTTGTTTGATCTTATATCTTTGTGATCATAGGTTGATCATTTTTGTTTGACCCGAAGCAGGGCTTTGTAGAAAGCGTAGCTTTGTGGACGAGACTTCATCGAGCCTCACACCCCGGAAATGGTCGAAACAGGAAGGATGCGGCAAGGTTCTAGGGAGTAGCGCCCCTTAGTGTATGTCATTCCTTCTGGATAAAGGTGGTATCATGGTATGGAGCCCAGATACTTAACCTATGTGGTTGCTGCATTATTATCTATGTGGTTTGTTGGAAATCGGGGATCCTCGGGAAGATCGGTTACGATCGGGGGATGGCATACGCGTGTCAGTAGTTACCTATTTTTGCAGAGGTAACCCGGCCTTGTGTTGGCAGAGATCCGGTTAGGTTCTCGGGTCGTCTATTCCAGGGACGTACCCATCGTGGAAAGGAAGTTCCTTAGCCTGACCATTTGTTGGAAATCCAAAGAAACAATACGTGACTTGTACGGTTTTAGTTGTATTACCTGCTATGGAATGTGGCGGTAACCTGCTATTGAACATAGTAGCTATAGTAGGCATAAGTGCGGAATGCCTATGCTGGCTAAGATTAATATTATACTTTCGAAATGTTTTCTACACTATGCACTAATAATAATATCCAAAATGATTTGATTTTGCGTAGTAAGCATCTTTGACTATCATAAGAAGAAATCTCCTCCAATTCTGCGTTTGCATTGTGTGTGTGGTGGGAGGTCTTATGGTAGTTTCATTTTCCAAAAAGCATTGCGAATTGACTTTAAAAATTATTTTGTTGTTATAAAGAATAACTGTTTTACGATCTCACACCAGTCACCATGACTGACTCGGAGTTTATTGTTCCCTTCTAAACTCTGGGTGCCCACAAATTTCTACACGGGCAGCCTAGAGTTATGTTATCAGAATATTCTGGAGCTTTGGAGATAAGCTGGATGGCGAGACGTAGTATTTGTATCTGACATTATTTATTTCGCTGTGTATTCTGTATGAGGACAAGTTTACATAACTGTCCATTGTTGTATTGAGTTGTATATTGACTCTGATTGATGTATGTATAAAAAAAAACTGATATAGTTCTTTGTTTTAAAAGACTAGCAATTATCTATTATATATTGTTCCGCTGCGATGTGTAAGATTCTGATATTGTTTGCTGTTTCTGATGTTGTCCTGTTCTTCTCTATTCTCTTCTTTGTTTTTATTCTTCTTCCTTTTTCCTCTTTTCTTCTTCTTCTGCCTTTTTCTTCTTTCTTAAAACCCTCACTATTGGGGTTTCCGGCACTCGATTGCTCGGCAGTCGATAAAGTGAGTATCGATGTCGAATTTTCGAAAGTCGAAAATTCCCGTACGTGACATTTGTGATCTGCATGCTGTCATAGTTTAGATATATATACAATATACATTTATTAGATAGTAGTGAGTCTGCATATACTTGTTGATATATATGTGCTTTGGAGTTGCAAAATTTCCCCTCTACTATAAAATAAAACGAAACATATATATAACATTTTAAAAGGAGTCAAATATAATATAAGTATAGTTGATTTTGGCAAATGCTTATTCACTTGTATAGATAGGTTATATTACCTGCTTTGTATTATTAAACAGATGGGGTTTTTTTTTTCTCTTCACAAATACGGGTATATATATTTAATTTTCAAGTAAAGAACTGTTGTGCATTTTAATGAAATAGTGTTACAGTATATTATTTTGTAAAGGAAGTCTGCATATGTTTTGGTTATATGAGCATATATTTTGTCTGCCTATGGTCGTCTGCATATGTTATATACATGCGTGTTGTTTAATTTTATAGGTGTGTTTAATTATATATGTTATGTCGGTTTAAAAATATATAAATAATCTATAGTCCATAGGTATGTATATGTTTATTTTTAAAAGTAACTTTCGCACATGTGTATTGGAAGCAGCCGAGTTTCCTCTTTGACAGTATTAAATGTATATTACATTATATTTTAGTATTTTGTATTATATTCCTGTTACAGTTGTATATACACTGCCTATATATTTGAGATGTTGATAATTGCAATAAGCAATATATAAAAATTTAAGTACCTGGCATTTTTTTAAACAAGTATATATATATATATTGGTTTCAATAAGGTATTGACTTTATAATTATATTTGATTTATTTATGTGTTTTGATATAAACAATGATTTTGAAAGGTATACATATATTCAATTTAAAATGTGATGTATTTTAGTATATGTTTTATCCATGAAAATAGTTATATATAGTTTTACACATAAGTTTATTTATACCATATACCCTTATCAATCCGGTTCTGATTGTTTCATCGATTCTTGATTCTCAGTCTCATTCGTCAAATTTGCGTTCAATCATACTTTGCTTTGAGATTCGTGCCTGGATTTCGTAACTCAACTTCATAATCTATCTCTCTAGCCTCGAAAGGTGAGCAATCACTCACGATTAACGTTCTTTTATTTATTAAATTTGATTTCAATTGAAACGACAATTGAAATATGCTGTTGTAGTTATTTAAATTGATATATATGCTATTATCTGTAACTGTTCACCTGTGGGATATGACACCATATCCTGCTGTTTATATTATATTGTTATTGATGATATATCTATGCCTGTTATATTATTTCTATATCTGTTATCACTCTGCAAGTTCCCTATTAGTATAGAAATCACTATGGGTTGAAATGATACATACCCGAACGGACTTTAGAATAGGAGAAAATCGTTATGGGTTGAAATGATAGACCCAAGCGATTTTCATTTGATTTGAATTTGGAATTGCGGGTCGAAATGATATCTACCTGTATATATTTAAAGTTACGGATTGAAATGATAAATATCTATATCACTTAACCATATGATAGATATATATACAGACACCGTTGGTCCATATATATAAATATTTTGAAATAAATTCTATGGATTTGGGAAGAAGTATATGGTTTAATAAAAGTTGATTCTTAAATTTTTATATATAATGGTAGTGATATATATATATATATATTGATTTAATAATAATATTTGATTTAATTAAGATTGATTTAACACATACAATATGGTTAAGTATTTAAATTTAGGTTTCAAAATAGATTTCAGTAAAATTTGAATAAGTTAAAGTTGGGAAGATAATTTTATTTCGTTAAACCGATTTGAAACTTATTGAAATTGAGATTTAAGATATGATTTATAACTTGGGTTTGATTTAAGTAATTTAATAAATATTTCTTGTTTAAATAAATTTAAGGAAATATTTAGTTTAAATGTAATTTAAGGCTAGTTAAATGATATTGAATTTATTAAGTGAATATTCCCTGATTAAATAATAATGAAGTTAAATCAAGAGCTATATGAAACTGCTAAATTTAACTTTGAAAATATTGAATATTAAAGCCTGAAAAATATTGAAAATTTAAATGGTCTATTGAGAACTGAATTGAATTGATGATTTGAGCTTTGAATAAATTTGGATTTGGAATTTGAGTTGATTTGTGAGACTTGAGGAAATTTTAAATACTTTACTTTATAAATTATTTAATCTATATATACTATTTTGGAAAATAGATATATTTGAAATGAAAATGATATTTTGGTTTTGAAGTATAAATAAATTTGAAATGACCATGGTGTTAGAGTGTATATTTCTACATTTTAGATAGTTCCACGGATCCTTAGAGGATGGTAATCCCAAACATCCTTTAAGCTACTTGTATTTCAGTTGATATATCACTTGAGTTGGATTTATTGATATAAGAATGTTAATCCTGACTCGAGTGTTTTGTGTTTTGCTTTACGCTTGGGTCAGACTGAGTGATACAGCATTTGAGACTCACCTTTGGAGTTTGGAGCTTCATTTGGAGATCCAACTATCGATTCAGCTTTCAGTTTTTCTAGTTGATTTGTTCAGAGAGATCATCTATTCGTACTGAAGACTTCACTATATTTGAGATATTCTGTTGTATTTTATTTTAACTCTGATGTTTATATAATAGTTTCATGAACTACTATTTTATCTATTCCGCTGTGTATTATTGTATTACTCTGCGTCTGTGATTCTGTGATTGATTTATTTACTGTATATGCTGAGTTTTTCAAAATTTAAATTAACAATCTATTTTTTGAATTATTCAAGTCTGACATGTGTGGATTTATTGTCGATTTGAATGGTCCAAAATAATGGGTCGTTACAATAGTGGTGCAAGCTTCATAGCAAATTTTTTGAAAATTCCGTATTTTTGCTTATTATATTTAAATTTAATTCTTTTATTAAATTTCCACTCAAATTTTCAGGGTGTTACATTCACCTCCTCCCTTTAAAAGGATTTCGTCCCCAAAAACTCCAAGGATGGAAAAAATATAACTCGTGCGTACAAAAATCAATAAGTACAACCATCTACTCATCCATCATCCATTGATAATCATTATTCCTTCTTAAATTTCTAATGCAATTTGTACATGCAGGCATGGAATGCATATGAATCTATACTAGTGCAAAAGTTAAACGGTCTCCTAATCCAGTCGACTTCTTGAAATGCAAGTGTTTATGCCATGTGTCCAATATATATGCAACATCCTATATAAATATACTGGTAATTCTACATGTATGTGCAACCATTTAATCCATATGGAACAACCACATGCATATAACTCGATGAAATAAACATGTGACGGTGTGTATGTATACTAAATCAAGAATATATTTGCCTATGTGTGCAAAGAACAAATAAATACATCTATTAGCATCCATTATCCAAAACAGTGTTATCAAAAATCGTTAGATCGTACGATTTGGATCGCGATTTGGATTGAATTGCACCTCGGCCGATTTGAATCACTGAAAAGATCATCAAATGTCAAAATCATATGGTCTTTCCATGAATCAAATCGCACCTCGTGAAACATTGAATCTATGATTTGTCGAGCCATTCATAAGCTTATAGAAAACTGAAACCCTAGAAGGTCGCATCTAGTAAAAACGACAGAATTTGAAACGAAGAGGTGTCGATCAAAAAAAGAAACTGCTGTGTTCTTCCCTATTTAAATAGTGAAATCAAAGAAGAAGAAGAATACCAAAAACAAAAAAAATTCAAAAAGCAGGAAAAAGGGAATGCTTACCCGAAAGAATCTTTGAAGATATTGAGGTAAAGGAAGAGGTCTCTGAATTTGTTGAAGAGCAACTATCTCTGAGGTTACTGAAGATAATCAATCGAAGGTAAGGAGGTAAGCACTTCCATTTGTAATCTTTTTTTCTTCTGGTGGATTGCTGTGTGAATAAATGATGAAATTTTCTTTGTTTTTGGCTATTAATTTTGAGTTCACAAAGAAATAAAATGCTTTGTTTGATATACAGCCACTGCTCTAACCTTGATAATAATTCAATATACACAATTTTCATAGCACCAATTGATAGTGAAAAAGTGATATGTGTAGTCAAATTAAAGTTTAGACCAAAATTTTCTGTCACCTGTTAATAGTATAAACACGCAGCATGCTTAACTTGTTTATATTTTACTATATATATTAAAATATGTTTAGTTTGTTTAATGTTTGCATTTTATAAAATATGACCAGAATAGGAATGTGTAGTAAAATTAAAGTTTAGGTCTTGTTTTTTTCCCTGTTAATAACATATGCATGCTTAATTTGTTTGCACACATGCTTAATTTGTTTGCACTTTATCGTTTACAATTACATTATTGTAAAATTTGTTAGTTTGTTTACTGTTTACATTTTATAAATTATTTTTATTTTGTTTAGCTGGTGTAAATTATTGAAACGAATATATTAAATTCATCAGTTTATTATTGTAGATGCTTAAAGAGTCTAACATCACTTGGGATCAATGCAAGCCCGTGAAAGAAAATGATAAAAGAGTCAATCGTTGTAATTATTGCTCAAAAATTATAAGTGGTGGAATCTTTAGAATGAAACACCACCATGCTCAAACTTCGGCAAATGTGAAAGCATGTTCCAATGTATCAGAACATGTAGCTACATTATTCAAAAGCATGTTGAAAAAGAATAAATGTAACACGTTTGATAATAATGACAAAGCAGATAATCTAGATGACGATGTTAATAAAACTCTTGCTGGTACTAGTTCAAAAACGCAAAAGACGTTGAATGCCATGTGGAAGAAGGAGGATAGAGATGATATTTGCATGAAAATTTATCATTTTTTCTATGTTTATTATTTCCCTTTTAATTTAGTAAAAAGCCCTTTTTTGTATTATGGCAGATTGTATTTCTACTTATGGGGAAGGTTTAAAACTTCCTAGCTATCATGAATACTTTTCTCATAAATGAAGTTGATAATGTTAAGGAGAAGCTAGAAATATACAAAGCAGAGTAGAAGAAGACAGGTTGTACGATTATGTCAGATGGGTGGACTGACAAAAAACATAGAAGCCTTACAATTTTTTTGGAAAATAGTCCTAAGGGAACCGTGTTTTTAAAATCCATTGATACATTTTCAATTATAAAAAATGCTGATGTGAAATGCTCATTGATGTGGTTGAAGAAGTTGGGGAAGAAAATGTAGTTCAAGTTGTTACTGATAGCGCTGCAGCTTATGTGAAAGCTGCTGATATGTTGATGAAGGAAAAAAGGCAAATATTTTGGTCGCCTTGTGCAGCTCATTGCTTAGATCTTATTTTGATGGACATTGAGGAGTTATCTACCCATATTGAGACCATTGGACATGCAAAAAAGATAACACGATTTATTTATAAACATAGTTGGCTTTTAAATCTTATGCGGAAGTATACTAAAGGTATAGATTTAACAAGGCCGACGGTTTAAGGTTTGCAACTTAATACTTGACTTTAAAAATTGTGTTAGAACAACGTGTTTGTCTAAGAAAAATGTTTACTTCAAATAAATGGGAGGATAGTCAATTTTCTAGAAAAATAGAAGGAAAGGAGGTCTAAGACATTATTTTGACTAAAAATTTGTTTTGGGATGGAATAAAGTACTGCTTGACAAGTACAATTCCTTTAATTAAAGTTCTTAGATTAGTAGATGGTAATGCAAAACCCGCAATGGGTGATATTTATGAAGAAATGGATCAAGCCAAAGAAAAGGTAGCATTAAATTTCTAAAATGTAGGGTCTAGATATGAGGATGTATGGGAAATCATCGACAAACGATGGAATGCGCAATTTTATAGACCGTTACATGCAGTAGGGATGTTCTTGAATCCAAAATATCATTCTGATGATAAATTTAAATTTGATTTAGAGGTGAAAAAAGGATTCACTACAAGAAAAGCTTATTACCTTAGCATATGGGCATGGCGTTTTTAAGTGGGTTGCTGTAAAAGGTATGGTTTGACGATAATTTGCTTTAATCTAACGTCGGGCACGCTGTGTGAAATTAAAGGCGGTAAATTTATTTCCTTCCCTCCATTTGTACAAACTCCAGTTCGACAAAATCTTCCCCAAAATTTCAATTTCCCCGTTCAGATTAATTATTCCTTCATCCGATAAATAATTTCGCATGTCCCTTGTAGGCTCGTTCTCGTGTCCTTGTCGCCTTTGCAATCCTCCTTATTGCAAGGCTTATCCCCCTCTCCGTTGCAGGCTCATTAGTGTAAAGCGACCACCCTAGTTCCAGCTGCAGTCGGTGGATGCGAATTGGTAGCCATCATCCCCAGCAGCCCTTTGTCCCCTAAGTATTAGAGTAAGTTGTATTATTGTGTTTAATTGGCTATAATCATTGTTAAGCATAGTTTACAGTAGATTCCAATTATTTTGTCGTTGATCTTAGTTATATTTGGTATCCATAAGTGGGTAAGCTAAATGGAATAGTTAGGGATGAAAATTTTAAATTAACCTTTACAGTTTCCTGTTGATTTTTTTTCTTTTTTTCACTTTTTCTAGGGAAAAAAAACAAAAAACTTATTTCATGGTATTTCTATTTTTATCATAATACTGATATGGTATGGTTAATTTACTACAAAAAGTCTGGTGGAATTTCATACTTGTATTCACTTGTGAGGATATTTATATTATCTGTGTTGATTTCTTGTAATCTTTTGCATTCATAATAATTTTGTCAACCGGTTACATATGTAGAAACTTTAGTAGTCTTCTATATATGATGATCAATCAACATATAATTCAAATTCATATTACATAGATTGATCTAAAATCCGTATAGTTGTTATATTATAATTTCTAGAAGTAAGACGTATACAATCAACTAACACTTAAATGACATGCTGGAAGTAAGAAATTAATGTATGTTAAGTAAGAAATTAATGGAAGTTAACACTTAAATGACACTTAAATAGAACTTGCCCTAAAGTAGAATTTTCCTTAATGTACGTTAAGTAAGAAATTAATGCATGTAAGCCGTATACAGTTGTATAAGTAAGAAATTTTCGTCCTAAAATAGAATATACAGTCATATACAGTTATAGTTGGTATATTATAATTTTTAGAAGTAAGAAATTAATGTATGTTAACTAATTTTCGGTCATAAAATAGAATTTGTCGTGATTGTATGCTTCTTCTGTGCCAATTTTATGCATTGTTTTATTTATGGGATCTGTAACATTGTGCTCTGGTTAGATTAAATGTTATATTTTTTATATCTTGGGTTTGTTTGTATCTTCATTTTAAAATGAAACCAAAAACAAAGTTTACTTGTTATAAGTGTGTTTTCTAGCAAGTGCACATAAATATACAGATAATTACCTTGCACAAGTTTTATTTGACTGGGCAATGATATTGTTAATTATATGAATAATATTAGTTCTTGAATCTTCACTCTAAAGATGTGTTTGCATATAGAGAAAAGCTTACATTTGTGATATCTTTTCTCTTAACATTTGCTTGAATCTCCTAATATGGTATCAGAGCTGAATACAATTTGTCTTTTCTCTTAACATGTGTTTGAACAGTCCATCAATGAACAACTATTTCAATTGATCATGCATTAATGTTGACTTATTGATTTATCACTTTTAACTTGGCCAATTGATTTTGTAATAATAAGTGGTTATTTGATAAGTCATTTATTTCTTAAACTACCTCAAATTGCAGGGTGAGACGGAACCATTTAAGCCATATAGCCATAGGTATCATGTCCCATATAAGCTTCAGGAAGCACTTCTCCATTTTGGTATTCTGTTAAGAGAGCTTCGTCACACATAATCGTTCTTGCATCATACTCGGCATATGGTAAATTATTATAGAAACTTGAAAAAAGCTTGTTTTGTAGATAAACATATGATGTAAATTCTTTCGAGCTATATGATTTTGTAAAGCGCTACACTGGTACAAATTAGGGTGCATTATAAATTAACTGTTATTAATAATATGTAGGGTGCATTATAAATTATTATTAATAATATGTAAACTTTTACATGCCCTTAGTTTATACTAGTGATACAGAAAAGAATCTATGCAGTTGGTACACATATCTTTTTCTTCAAATATATTTTCTTTGATCCAGGAAAAATGAATTTTTTTTGTCGGTTTGATTCAAATTTTGGAAGTTACTACAAATCTAGCTATCTTCTAAAGCATATTAGAAATGTACACTTTCTGTTAGTGTGATAGAAATGTACACCAGTATAATTTTCTTTTCTTTTTTAAGAAAATGCACTGGAGACACTTGAAACAGCAGTGTAATTTCGTTATAGTTTAAAAGAATGTATTCGCCATGTTTACGACTTTACATACAGTCATTTTCTACCATGCTAGTAGAACACGAACCATGTTTTTAATTAGATTATTATGCAGTCGAAATTTGTCATAACTTGTTGAAAGCAACGTATATTGGTTTAAAATTCAGGAAAATATACTCCTCGATACAAGTGGTTGGAATTGGAGTTTCAAAAGATAAATAGAAGCGAAACGCCATGGCTAATTGTTCTAATGCATGATCCATGGCACAACAGTTACAACTATCATACATGGAAGGAGAATCAATGCGAGCACCGTACGAACCATGGTTTGTGAAATACAAAGTCGACATCCTCTTTGCCAGTCAAATGCATGCTTATGAACGCAGCGCAAGTATTGGTTCACACTATGCTTTGTTCCAATTCGTGGTATCAAGTTTCACTTATGTCATTGTTTGCGACAGAAACGTGTGTCGAATATTGCTTACAACATAGTGAATGATGAATGTGCTCCAGTTATTTATAGGTCGGCTCCTATATATGTGACTATTAGTGATGGAGGAAATCTTGAGGGACTGATCACTAAGTAAGGGCTCATTTCTTCATTCATATCATACCATCTTTTATAGGGTTGGGGTGTGGAGGGAGGGGGTTTTTAGAAGAGAATCGAGTTACGTTTTCTTTGGGGTGGGGTTGTGGGGGTTTTTTTTGGGGGGGGGGGGTTTAGTTCAGATCCGTTCTTTTTAAAATATGATAATAGTTAAGAGGGGGTCTCTGCTGAATAGAGTCCCCATACAAAAACCAAATTAAATTACTTTTCTTACCTTTTTACATTTTGTTTTGGATGTCATTTCTTAGTTTAGAGTTTCAACTTTCGATGGTAGGTATGTTGAGGAAGATTTTTTTTTGGATGTCATTTTTTTTCCCAATATACATAATCATCGGTTAGTCAAAAATTATTTTGTTAAGCATTTGCATGATTGTACCTTCACCATATTGTCTATTATTGCTTGCTGATTAGCAAGCTGGTTAAACACGGTTGGCATATGTCATGATTTTGCCACAAGCAACTAAATTTTAACTAGAGGAAGTAGGATCGATAGTGCACATAATTGGTAATTTGCTTGTAATTTACCTGCAAGAAGCATATTGTCGATCCATCTGAAAAGAATGCAGATCACAATATACACACACACACTCACTCTTCCTATAGAATTCTGAACAAA
The DNA here is from genome assembly GCA_030737815.1 of Allium fistulosum. Classification (NCBI taxonomy): domain Eukaryota; kingdom Viridiplantae; phylum Streptophyta; class Magnoliopsida; order Asparagales; family Amaryllidaceae; genus Allium; species Allium fistulosum. The sequence goes on from CM060903.1 coordinate 427,857,170, forward strand.
CCTGAACATTGCCAAACTATTTGATTAACCAATACTAAAACAACATGGAGATGAGCAGTATATATCATAATCAAGGACAGCTGCAAGCAATTAAAAAGGAACCATAGATTACAATAACTGCTTTATCCCCGTACTATATCAACAGGTAATTCAACATGCATATCATGTCCAACGTCAAAATAAAGAGTTGATCGCATATGAAATGTGAGGTTTTATTCTTACCAGAATTTGATGCATTGTGATACTATGTGTGCAAAAGTGATTGGCTGAACTAGGATGGTTTGAAGCAACTTAATGTGGAAATGATTGACAACTAGCAAGCAATTTGCTCCTTGAGAATTTTCATTGATACATCATATTTTGCTGGTAAGTGTCGTCATCTATCTGATTGATACTAATCGTTGATTAATATATACCACTGTGAATGATGTCATTTTGATGAAATGAGAATGCTCTCAGCCTTGTGTGAACGGATCCCACAATTATTGGTACTACATTATCGGTGATTTATGCATGTAAACCATACATAATAGGCTATGCCTATAGCAATTATCATACATACATACATACACATACACATACATACATACATACATACATACATACATATATACACATACATACATACATACATACATACATACATACATACATATATATACATACATACATACATATACATATACATATGCATATGCATATGCATATACATATGCATATACATATACATACATACATATACATATACATATATATACATATATATATATATAATCTCTGTATGTGTATATATGTAATCTCTGTATGTGTATACACAGGCAAAATAAGAAGCTAGAGTTGCCGAGCTACAGGATGAAGGCAAGGAGATCACACAAGAAGAAGAATATCATAAATTTGAAGAGCTCGTCTCAAGTGGAGAGACGGGATCGAGTATAAAGTGGACTGGTAGGCCTAGTTTTGGCGATGTTCCCCCGGTATGAAATTTATCTCTAACGCATGATATCAGGTAGTTAAACGGATAATGTCCATTGAAAGAAGCTAGAACTAGGAAAATATAAGTAAATACTAAATAGCATGGAAACTACAAGACTGCTCCATGCACAAAGGTTCAAAGATTTAATATTAGTTACTATAACAATCACAAGCAGGAATATGGTTTCTCAATTATAAAGTACTTACATATTGCTTATTAGTTTTGATATAATTACAGATTTAATTTACTAAAATAATTTGAAATCTTATTAGATGCAGATGAAAATTATTGCTCGAAAGGCATTTTAATTTGCAATTTTGGTATTTTTTTAATAAAGTAAAAGTTTATAGTTCCGGTTGGAACTCGGAGCAGTAGCTGAGTTCTGGCTAGAACTCGAAGTTGCAGCTTAGTTCTAGTCAGAACTCGGCACAACGGCTGAATTCTGGCCTAACTCAACCGCTCAGAACTAAATGCATTGTCCTTGTAATTTTTGTATATAGCAGCTGAGGGGGCATTTTATGTCAAGCTTCTCTCTACCGGTTTGTGAGACTATTTTGCCTGATGTTCTATATATATTCTTTTATCTCTTTGCTCTACAGTTCAGTCTTGTGCCTATATTACTCACATTCCAATCTTGTTTAATTTAGTTGTATACATTACAGTTCGATACAATCCAAATGTTGCTCACATTCTGTTCAACGACTAAATTTCTATCGATTTAGAAAATAGTCGAAAAATTTCAAATTAAAATAACCGCAAGTGCACGGTGTACAATAGTTAGTGCGTGGCGAGTATGGGTCGATCCGCAGGGAATTGTTAGAGTTTAAAAATCTATTCAATCAAATTAGACCAAATGGAGGAGAAATTGTTAACTAGAAATAAAATGAAGCTAAAACTAGAATTAAAATTTGATTTTAAAACTATTGAACTAGAGAACAATTTAGAGGCAAATCCACTTTCATATTTTTGTAAATCAACAAACAAACAATTTGTGATCTCTAGCTTTGATATTAAGAAAAATATTGTTGTATTTATCATAAGTATGGTTTGTTTATGTTATTAATTAACATAACTCAAATCATCAAACTATAATACAACAAATAAACCACTTATAATTCTCATGAAAATGAAGCCAAAACAAAAGTTATTTTAAGTATGATCTATTTACTATTGTAACTAGTAATATAGATCATCAAATTTCATTTTTACTTTAATTTCACAATCAAAAATGGATTAGCAAATGATGATGCAAATTGTGTTTATGTTGAAAAGAATAGCTCATTTGCATAAGCAATATAAGCTATCAAACCCACTTGTATAAACTTGCATCAAAATTCACTTTCATGAAGCACAAACAAAGAGATCATAAATCATAAAAGATGTTGAAATTACATAATATTTGAGAGCTTCATTGCCCCTAAATTGAAGGGGTTTAGCTACTCATTTGTGTTATCAAATCAACACATGTAAGTTTCAACATTGAAAATGAAAGAAAATAGAGAATAAACAAAGAAAAAGAAGATTATCTACTAGAAGAAAATTGACTAGACTAGTGCATAAATGTGAATCTAAGCTATGAACATTAAGAGAAAGAGAGCATAGAAATAAGCATTAACATAAAAACAAAGAAAAGCATGTAGAAAAGAGAGGAAAAAGAGGCTTGGAAGCCATTTTTATTTCATGTAACATTAAGCTTACAATTTGATCTCTTAATTTCTTAAGTAAAATGAAAGAGTAGAAGATGATTCACATGTACATAAGAGGGCTATTTATATATGCATAAAACCCTAATTCCATTTTTAGGGGGCTTTCCAAAATACCCCTTAGGAAGTGTGGCTACCAAGTAACCATTAGCCACTAATTAATCCATCATTTAATGTGCATGAAGCTTTAACCTCCACTTAGTTGTCCATTAGCTTCTAATTGTAGAGTTAGGCAAGTAGGTGGGGTCCTCCATGATCTTGGACTTGAATTATTTCCCTGTTCTGTAACGACCCGTATTTTTATGGATCAAAACATTCTAAAATGATTGACCTTTGGTTGTATGGTTGTTAAGTCATTTCAGGTTTTGGCAGAATTTTGCTTAAGTCCTAAGTCGTAGCCGACTTAGGAGTTTTGGACGAGTTAAGCAACAAGTCTGGGTCGAGTTGCCGACTCAAGGAATTCACCGAGTTAAGGGAGTATGGTTGACCGACTTAAGGTAGTGACCGACCTAGGAGATAAGTCGTGACCGACTTAAGAGGTTCAGGCGACCTAAGGAAGAGTAGTAGGCGACCTAAGTATTCTGGGGTAGAGTTAGGTCGGCAACGACCTAAGAGAATGTTGTGAGCGACCTAAGTGTTTGGGTGTTAAGTGTTAGGTCGGCAGTTCGAGTTAAGGTTTCGAGCGACCTATAGGATGTAATTATAGCTAGGTCGGCAACGACCTAGAGGAGCTGGGATAGCAGGTTAGCGACTTAGTAGTTAAGTCGACTGGGTGGGTTAGCGATCTAAGGAGTTAACAAGTTGGCGACCTTAAGAGAGGCTATGTGTTAGGTCGTAACACTGTTAGGTCGCGTGGGTTGCTAAGTTGTTAGGTCGCAAGGTTTTATAAGTCGTTTATGTGTTAAGTCGAATGGTGCTAAGTTGTTAAGTCGTCCAGGCGACTTAGGAGGGAGCGCGCGTGTATTAGGTCGTGTAGCTCGAATAAGTTAGGTCGCGCGCATGTTAAGTCGTAGGTTTGTCTGTTAGGTCGGAGTTGTTGGCTAAGGCTTAGGTCGGTGGGAATCTTAGGTCGTAAGTCGGAGACGACCTATGGAGTTAGCCGAGTTACGACTTAGGCAGTTTTCAGCTATAAATAGGAGGGGTTGTTCTCACTTTTTGGGATCCGGATTTTGAAGCGACGAAGTGCTGCCATTTTGAGAGCTCGACTTCTACACTTCTTCACTTCTTTTCTCCACTCTAATCTAGTGCTTCCATCCATCCAAATCGAAGATCAAGATTGAAGATTCAAGAGCTTAGATTGAAGATCTTCATCTTTTCAAGAGAGATTTCTTCGTTTGAAGCGGATCCGTGATAGATCAAGCTTCATCCTTAGCTGTCCAGATCTGAAGTGTGTTGATTTGAGGTTGTTTAGGTGATTTGGTGAGTGGTGATTATCTCTCACACGGATCCAAAGGAGTATATCGGATTGTTGGCTCGATTTGGTGTTAAAATAGAGATTTCCATGCATTTTCTTCATCCTATGTGTAGATCCATATAGATCCATTGTTCATGATGATGTTACATCCATTTTATCATATGTTAACTTATGCAAGTTCATTCATCAAGTTTGTAGAGATATAATCCATGTTTTCATGCTTATTGGACCTTCAACTCTTTAATTACGAAAATGCCATTATTGTTATAATTGTCTACTTAGATCATATTTGAATGCTTGATTGTTTGGATTGATGATTGATTTGATTGATTGTTATGAACTAGATGATTGATGACTAGATTTAGATCGAAGGTGATTCAAAAGCTAAGGGAAAGGCTCTTGAATTGGGAAAGCTGCTCGTGGCATATGTAGCGGGATGATGAAGCTCTTATGCATAGATTTGATGATGAGATGATGAGATGAGGCTTTGCGAGGATGTAATGAAGCGAGGCAATCATGTGATGAAGACTTGGTCTAATCCAGACGGGATCATTCCAAGCATGTTGATAACTCGGTGATATGATTCGAGTTGAGGATAATGAATGGATATGAGAATAGTCGTCGAGGAGGATGACTAGGAGGCTTGGATAGCATCGTTGTTGAAGGTTCTAGCATGCTCTAAGCAAGAGTACGTTTGGGCAGATTCGATAGTCCCAACGGCCAACTGTTGATGGTCGAGTACTCTGGGCAGATTCGATAGTCCTAGGCACGGGCTGCGACGACGTGCGGGAGTTATGTCTAGAATCGGGGTTTCCATTAGCCCTTGACGGACGGCTGAAAGAATGTGCCGGTCATTCAATTAACGGTGATATCGAAGCAATGATAACAGTGATAGCCAGAGTCATGGATGTTTGGTTGTATCGTCATTCGGACTCAAGAGCGGTATTTTCTGGGTGCTTATCTGATTTAGGCCTTGGTACTTGGAAAACATCGCCCTTGACTCGAGTGATAGTAGTTTTACTTTGAATTGTATGCTCTGCTATGTTTGCTTCTACTTAGTGTGTGTCTGGGGGCTATCACTGTAGAATGAGGTTGGAGTGGGAGGGTTGTATTCCTATTCCTTTTCCTTTATGCTCTTTTGGTATGTTGTTAGTTAATTTACTGCTCACTAAGACTGTTGTCTGACTCAAGGCTTTATGTTTTAATTCTTATTGCCTTGGGCTGTTCGTCCATTTTGGGACGGGCAGACTAGGTAGCAGGTGACAGGTGCTGTTCTCTTCTCACGATGCTGATATCGAAGACGAGCTGGAGGGTTGCATATTATCTTCTTATTATATGTACTGGATATTCCGCTGTTTTGTATTCTCTGAGAGATATGTAGTGAGGCTTGATGTATTGACTATGTGGATGCTTGTATTCAACTATTATGGAGTTTTATATGATGTCATTTTGTTCTGTAAAGCTTCACTATACATATGTTCTATTGTATTTTGTCCATGCGCTGTGAGTAATACGATAGATTCTGTCGTTTTAATCTTACCTTGACAATCATCCATGGTCGCCTGGCACACTTTACAGCGCTCTATCTCTAGATTCGGTACAGGGGTCATGGGCGGTCGTCACATTTGGTATCAGAGCATTGGTTAATCGATTTTACCCAACGCTCGCTGAAGTAACCACGTATGAGAGACGTAATTGTATTTTGATGGATGATTACTATATATAATATAGTAGCTTGGTAGAGTTTGAGTCCTTTATGCAGTTGTTTCTCTAGATGTTCTAATCATTCCTTTTTATAGATATTGAGAATGAGTCGAAGAGGGAGACCAGCTGCTAGGGAAGGCCGTGCTACTGAAGAGACTGCTGATTATGCAGCCATGTTCGAAGCTATGATGACTTCGATCATGAGAAGGATACCAGTTCCGGGGGCAGCAGTTGATGTTGGAGTTCAAGTCCAAACTCCGAAACCAGTGGATTTTGCTAAGCTGTGCAAGGATTATACTGCTCTAGGAGGGAAGGTTTTCTTGGGAACAGAATCTACCATTGAAGTCCAGAGGTGGATAGATGCTTGTAGAAGGATTTTTGGTGATTTGGGAATTGATGATGCAACTAAGAGGAAGTTGGCATCAAGGCAGCTTCAAGGGAGAGCTTCTGATTGGTGGAACTCTATTACCATCACTACTCCGGAAGAAGAGATTACTTGGGAGCAATTCCAAGTCAGATTTGAAGCTAAGTTCATTTCTACAGCTCAGAAGTCTGTTCTGTTCAATAAGTTTGTAGAGCTCAAGCAGGGTGGAAGATCTGTTCTTGAGTATGTTTCTGAGTTTGAAGCTTTGTCCAAGTATGCCCGGTCATATATTGAATCTGCTTATCAGAAGAATGAGAAGTTTGTGACCGGCTTGGATAGTTATCTTGGGAGACAGTTGGTGGATCATTTGGACGATTCATTTGAGAAGCTTGTGGAGAAAGCTCTTAGGCATGAGAGTCTGTTTCCTAAGGAAGGACCTGTTGTTGCTGTTACCAAGGGAGAATCTAAACCACAGCAGGGTGGAAACCAGAAGAGGAAGCAGCAGCAGCAGAAGGGTAGGGATGGCCAGAAGAAGCCGAAAGGCGAGGTGACTTGCTACAACTGTCAGCAGAAGGGCCATTTCTCGAAGGATTGTAAGAATCCTAAGGTGCCGATGAAGTGTCACAACTGTGACAAGCCGGGACATTTCAGGAAGAATTGTCCAGAACCAAGGAAGGACAGGCAGATTGTGCAAGCCTATGCTTTAGGAGCTGTTCCGTCGTCTTCGAAAGCTCCTACTGCTGAAGAGAAGGGAAAGAGTGTGGTTGTTCAAGGTACTCTTTTCCTATGTGGTATTCCAGTTAGAGTTTTGTTTGATACTGGAGCATCGCATTCGTTTGTTTGTAATGAACTAGTGGGCCGGTTAGATTTGAAGCCGGATATTGTTGATAGGCCATTGGTTGTGACTAATCCAGTTGGGGGTTCGTCTTGTTTGTGTATGTTATGCCGTGGTCTAGTTGTGTCGAGTCATGGTTGCTCTTTTGTTTGTGATTGCTTTGTTCTGAACTTTGCGGGGTTCGAAATTATCTTGGGTATGGACTGGCTTAGGAAGTATGCGGCTAAGGTTGATTGCGAAAGGTTGGAAGTGACAGTCGAGAATGTGGAGGGGCAAAAGATTGTGATACGATGTAAGCATGAGGAAGGCGTCTTCATGAGCTTCATGTATTCGCTAGTTGTTCCACGGGATGGACTGTCTTTAGTGCCAATCGCAAATGGATTCGAGGATGTCTTTGACGAAGTCAAAGGGTTGCCGCCGCATAGAGAGATCGAGTTTCGTATAGATCTAGTTGAAGGAGCCAGACCTGTTGTGATGCCTCTTAGGCGAATGGCGCCTAGGGAACAGCAGGAGTTGAGGGTGCAAGTTGATGACCTTTTACAGAAAGGATTCATTCGGCGTAGTGTGTCCGAGTGGGGTGCACCAGTTGTGTTCGCAACCAAGGCAGATGGATCGTTGAGATTGTGCATCGATTATCGTGAGCTGAATAAAGTGACTAAGAAGAACAAGTATCCATTGCCGAGAATAGATGACTTGTTTGATCAGCTTCACGAAGCTAAGGTGTTTTCTCAGATGGATTTGGCAACGGGATTTCACCAGTTGAGAGTGGCTAAGGATAGTGTACCGAAGACTGCTTTTAGGACACCATCCGGTTTCTTTGAGTGGTTGGTAATGCCGTTTGGATTGACTAACGCGCCAGCATATTTTGTGGATCTTATGAATAGAGTGTTCAGAGATCAGTTGAACAAGTTCGTACTTGTGTTCGTGGATGATATTCTGATTTATTCCAGAACAGAAGAAGAGCACAAGACGCACTTGCATATTGTTTTGGAAATCTTGCGGAAGCATCAGCTGAAGGCTAAGTTTTCGAAGTGTCACTTCTGGAAGAGTGAAGTGAGGTTCTTAGGCCATGTGATTTCTGGAAATGGAATAGCGGTTGATCCCGCTAAGGTGGCAGCAATCCAGGATTGGGTTAGACCTAAGAATGCATCTGATGTGAGAAGTTTTCTTGGATTAGCAGGATATTATCGACGGTTTATCAAAGACTTTTCCAAGGTAGCTGCACCGTTAACAGGATTGACAAAGAAGAACCAAGTGTTCAGTTGGGATGCTAAGTGTGAGCAAGCTTTCGGAATCCTGAAAGAGCGATTGATGAGTGCTCCTGTTTTGACTATTCCTAGTGGGAATGATGAGATGGTGGTTTACACCGACGCATGTGGTACTGGACTTGGAGCAGTGCTGATGCAGAAGGATAAAGTTGTTGCGTATGCCAGTCGACAACTAAAGCCGCATGAAAGGAATTACCCGACTCATGATTTGGAGTTAGCGGCGATTGTTTTTGCTCTGAAGATGTGGAGGCATTATCTATTGGGAGTTCGATTCGAGTTGTTTACGGATCATAAGTCGCTGAAGTATCTTTTCTCCCAAAAGGATTTGAATCTTCGGCAGCAACGTTGGCTAGAGTTTTTGGCATCATATGATTTTGGTATAGCTTATACTCCGGGAAAAGGTAACGCAGTGGCAGATGCGTTAAGTCGAAGACATGCAGGATTGGGAGCCATGTTTTCTGAATGGAAGAGTCTCGAGTATTTAGCTGGATTTGACTTCAGACCTAGATGTGAATTGGAACCTGAGATGTTGGCAAACTTATCGATAAGACCCACTCTTGTGGAAAGGATTGGCGAGGGCCAAAAGCGAGATGATACGCTTGTCAAGATTATCCGTGAATTGGAATCTGGATTGGATCCAGAAAAGGATAAAGGATTCGAGGTCGATCAAGAGGGTTGGCTTCGGAAGCAAGGACGACTAGTTGTTCCCGATATAGATGAATTAAGGAGTGAAGTTCTGAAGGAAAGCCATCACTCGAAGCTGACAATTCATCCAGGTGGAAATAAGATGTATCGGGATATGAAGAGAACCTACTACTGGGAAGGTATGAAGAAGGATGTTGGAAATTTTATTTCCAAATGTATGAACTGCCAGTTGGTAAAAGCCGAACAGAAGAAGCCAAGTGGATTGCTTTAGCCATTAGAGGTTCCTACATGGAAATGGGAACAAGTGTCGATGGATTTTATTGATGGATTGCCTAGAACCAGAACGGGAAATGAAGGAATTTGGGTCATTGTGGATCGTCTGACTAAGAGTGCTAGATTCATTCCTGTTCGATCGACTAGGACTGCATCAAAGTTGGCGGAGTTGTATGTTAAGTGGATAGTTCGATTCCATGGTATTCCGAAAAGTATAGTGAGCGATCGAGACCCATTGTTCACTAGTGGATTTTGGAAGAGCTTCCAGGAAGTCTTGGGAACCGAGTTGTGTTTGAGTACAGCTTATCATCCTCAAACAGATGGCCAGACCGAGAGAGTCAACCGAGTTTTGGAAGATCTCCTCAGAGCTTGTGTTTTGGACTTCGGAGGATCATGGGAAGATCACCTTCATTTGGTGGAGTTCGCGTACAACAACAGTTACCAGTCAAGCATTGGTATGGCACCGTATGAGGCATTGTATGGAAGACCGTGTAACTCTCCGACATGTTGGTTGGAAACTGGAGAAAAGCTGATGCTTGGGCCAGAGATGATTCGTCAGACTTCAGATTGTATAGAAATCATTCGGCAACGAATGAAGGCAGCCCAAGACCGTCAAAAGAGTTATGCCGATAAGCGTCGAAAGGATTTGGAATTCGACGTAGGAGATATGGTTTTTGTGAAGATTTCTCCACTGAAGAATGTTATTCGATTCGGGAAGAGAGGAAAATTGACTCCGAGATTTGTTGGACCATTCCCGATTATCGAGCGAATTGGAAAGCTCGCTTACAGATTGGAGTTACCTGAGAAGATGTCGAGTGTGCACAATGTTTTTCATGTATCATATCTACGGAAGTATGTGCACGATTCGAATGCAGTAGTTTCTGCAGATAGCTGTGAAGACTTAGAAGTTGATCCAGTCGATAGAAGACCTCGTAAGCCGTTTCGTGTTGTTGAAACTGACACGAAACAGCTCAGGAGGAAGATAGTTAAGTTGCTCAAGATACAATGGAGTGATGATGATAACGACTATACGTGGGAGGTGGAAGAGAGGATGAAAGCAGCTCATCCTGAACTCTTCAAGGTATGGCCCTAAGGTGTCGTGTCATCTCGCGATATTGTAACTTGTTCTAAGTCTTAGAATTCTGTACGCTAAGCTAGAATTGGATGCATGGTTTATTGATTGTTATGGATGATAGGCGTACAGAATAGCTTTGATTGCCTTGTTTGTTTGGAATTTCAGGGGCGAAATTCCTAAGGGGGAGAGAATGTAACGACCCGTATTTTTACGGATCAAAACATTCTAAAATGATTGACCTTTGGTTGTATGGTTGTTAAGTCATTTCAGGTTTTGGCAGAATTTTGCTTAAGTCCTAAGTCGTAGCCGACTTAGGAGTTTTGGACGAGTTAAGCAACAAGTCTGGGTCGAGTTGCCGACTCAAGGAATTCACCGAGTTAAGGGAGTATGGTTGACCGACTTAAGGTAGTGACCGACCTAGGAGATAAGTCGTGACCGACTTAAGAGGTTCAGGCGACCTAAGGAAGAGTAGTAGGCGACCTAAGTATTCTGGGGTAGAGTTAGGTCGGCAACGACCTAAGAGAATGTTGTGAGCGACCTAAGTGTTTGGGTGTTAAGTGTTAGGTCGGCAGTTCGAGTTAAGGTTTCGAGCGACCTATAGGATGTAATTATAGCTAGGTCGGCAACGACCTAGAGGAGCTGGGATAGCAGGTTAGCGACTTAGTAGTTAAGTCGACTGGGTGGGTTAGCGATCTAAGGAGTTAACAAGTTCGCGACCTTAAGAGAGGCTATGTGTTAGGTCGTAACACTGTTAGGTCGCGTGGGTTGCTAAGTTGTTAGGTCGCAAGGTTTTATAAGTCGTTTATGTGTTAAGTCGAATGGTGCTAAGTTGTTAAGTCGTCCAGGCGACTTAGGAGGGAGCGCGCGTGTATTAGGTCGTGTAGCTCGAATAAGTTAGGTCGCGCGCATGTTAAGTCGTAGGCTTGTCTGTTAGGTCGGAGTTGTTGGCTAAGGCTTAGGTCGGTGGGAATCTTAGGTCGTAAGTCGGAGACGACCTATGGAGTTAGCCGAGTTACGACTTAGGCAGTTTTCAGCTATAAATAGGAGGGGTTGTTCTCACTTTTTGGGATCCGGATTTTGAAGCGACGAAGTGCTGCCATTTTGAGAGCTCGACTTCTACACTTCTTCACTTCTTTTCTCCACTCTAATCTAGTGCTTCCATCCATCCAAATCGAAGATCAAGATTGAAGATTCAAGAGCTTAGATTGATGATCTTCATCTTTTCAAGAGAGATTTCTTCGTTTGAAGCGGATCCGTGATAGATCAAGCTTCATCCTTCGCTGTCCAGATCTGAAGTGTGTTGATTTGAGGTTGTTTAGGTGATTTGGTGAGTGGTGATTATCTCTCACACGGATCCAAAGGAGTATATCGGATTGTTGGCTCGATTTGGTGTTAAAATAGAGATTTCCATGCATTTTCTTCATCCTATGTGTAGATCCATATAGATCCATTGTTCATGATGATGTTACATCCATTTTATCATATGTTAACTTATGCAAGTTCATTCATCAAGTTTGTAGAGATATAATCCATGTTTTCATGCTTATTGGACCTTCAACTCTTTAATTACGAAAATGCCATTATTGTTATAATTGTCTACTTAGATCATATTTGAATGCTTGATTGTTTGGATTGATGATTGATTTGATTGATTGTTATGAACTAGATGATTGATGACTAGATTTAGATCGAAGGTGATTCAAAAGCTAAGGGAAAGGCTCTTGAATTGGGAAAGCTGCTCGTGGCATATGTAGCGGGATGATGAAGCTCTTATGCATAGATTTGATGATGAGATGATGAGATGAGGCTTTGCGAGGATGTAATGAAGCGAGGCAATCATGTGATGAAGACTTGGTCTAATCCAGACGGGATCATTCCAAGCATGTTGATAACTCGGTGATATGATTCGAGTTGAGGATAATGAATGGATATGAGAATAGTCGTCGAGGAGGATGACTAGGAGGCTTGGATAGCATCGTTGTTGAAGGTTCTAGCATGCTCTAAGCAAGAGTACGTTTGGGCAGATTCGATAGTCCCAACGGCCAACTGTTGATGGTCGAGTACTCTGGGCAGATTCGATAGTCCTAGGCACGGGCTGCGACGACGTGCGGGAGTTATGTCTAGAACCGGGGTTTCCATTAGCCCTTGACGGACGGCTGAAAGAATGTGCCGGTCATTCAATTAACGGTGATATCGAAGCAATGATAACAGTGATAGCCAGAGTCATGGATGTTTGGTTGTATCGTCATTTGGACTCAAGAGCGGTATTTTCTGGGTGCTTATCTGATTTAGGCCTTGGTACTTGGAAAACATCGCCCTTGACTCGAGTGATAGTAGCTTTACTTTGAATTGTATGCTCTGCTATGTTTGCTTCTACTTAGTGTGTGTCTGGGGGCTATCACTGTAGAATGAGGTTGGAGTGGGAGGGTTGTATTCCTATTCCTTTTCCTTTATGCTCTTTTGGTATGTTGTTAGTTAATTTACTGCTCACTAAGACTGTTGTCTGACTCAAGGCTTTATGTTTTAATTCTTATTGCCTTGGGCTGTTCGTCCATTTTGGGACGGGCAGACTAGGTAGCAGGTGACAGGTGCTGTTCTCTTCTCACGATGCTGATATCGAAGACGAGCTGGAGGGTTGCATATTATCTTCTTATTATATGTACTGGATATTCCAATGTTTTGTATTCTCTGAGAGATATGTAGTGAGGCTTGATGTATTGACTATGTGGATGCTTTGTATTCAACTATTATGGAGTTTTATATGATGTCATTTTGTTCTGTAAAGCTTCACTATACATATGTTCTATTGTATTTTGTCCATGCGCTGTGAGTAATACGATAGATTTTGTCGTTTTAATCTTACCTTGACAATCATCCATGGTCGCCTGGCACACTTTACAGCGCTCTATCTCTAGATTCGGTGCAGGGGTCATGGGCGGTCGTCACATGTTCTTTCCTTTGTATTCATTTGTGCATGCATGTATCTTCATATAAGCCTCTTCCATATGCATCCAAATTCCTATAAAAATAATCAAAAATGTCCAAGTAAAAATTCTCAAATTTACACATGCACAAAAATGTCCATTTTGCCCCTGAATGAAGATGAAAATATGATGGTTTAAAAATAATTGAATTTTGGTTTTAACATGTACAAATGCCCAAATACGATGTTTATTTAAATAAAAAGAGATAAAATATGGATGTAAATATATGCACATTTACGTGCACATCACATTCCAACCACTACAACAAAAGTTTATTTTCTTAGAGTCGTTAGAACATAAATTAGCACAATTGGTAGGTCGCACTGATGCTCGGTGCTTTCATAGGTGGAAGAAGGTTTTAAATCCTGAACTAGTTAAAGGAGCTTGGTCTAAAGAGGTATATAGATTTTCCCATATTTTAATATGATTTTGCATGAAAGAATAGGCATATTAATTAAAATAAGACTGCATGATGTACATTGGTAATATGTTACGTTTCTTTATTATAATGGGTTTTGTTTCATTTACTGTTTAGGAAGACGAAGCTCTTGTTGCAATGGTAAATAAATTTGGACTAGAGAAGTAGCCAAAAATTGCAAAACATTTGCACGGACGCATTGGGAAACAATGTCGTGAGAGGTAGCACTATTCATCTAAACTTAATGTTGTTTGCTAAGCTTGTTTTTTTTACTTGTTACTGATACATACAGAACTTCAATTCTTACTACTGCATACAAATGCTCCTTAGCTATGAGTAATCATCTTTTATAATGTCGAGTTCCTTTTGAGCTACCACTACGTGATATTGTCCTGCATGTCAAGGAATTAATATGATGAAAACCAGGTATAACTATAAGGACTATTGGTTAGATTCTAAATTTAATCATCACTCAATATTATTGGGAATATCTTTTGGTTTCAAGTAAAGAATAAATGATATTATATGATATTTAAGTATCTCCTCCCTAAATCCAATTTTCCTGAAACACACAATCCATTAATCTCGGTTTTCCTTTGTTTATTCATGATGGTAATGATGATAAAGATGTGTGTATGCCCACACGTGCACGCGGTCACGTGCATGCCTATGCATGCACATTGAGTTATATTTATGTTTTATTTTGATCCTAACAATATCTAGTGCAAGGATGTAAATATTGTAGTATACATTCTAAACTGTAAACAGTTGTTAAAAACAGGAGTTTGTACTTGTTCTGCAAAAATCTATTTGTATTTTTCAAAACCTGCTTTCAGTTTAGAAGGCCAATTTAGAAAAACTGATTAGAGAAGCCATATCAAACAGGCCTTTTCATTTGAAAAAAAGGAAAAAAGAAGGATTTTTTTTGTTTTGTTTGTTAACTATAAACTGTAGAGAAAATTTAACTACTAGTATTATGGTTCAAGCTTCCAGCCAGAATTCCAAAATCCCGGAGATTTTGTCCCGGTTTCAGCGTGGACCAATTCGTGATGCGTTATATTTTTGGCCAGATCCGTCGTTTGTGGAATTGAAGGAGAAGCAGCAGCGTTTGGGGCTTTGGGTGTTTAAGTCTAGGTTTTAAATTAGGCTGAGAATAATAAAATAAATTTACATGGCTATATAAATTTGATTAATGATTTGGATTAATAATTAAATTATAATTAGGTTAATAATTTTAGTTTAAGTTCATTTCAATAAATTTATTTTACATAATTTGTATAAATTTTGTCTAGTATTAATATTGCATATTTGTTAGCGTATGTAGAAAAATTGTACTAGAATTTAGAAACCCGAATCAAAGGGGAATTTTCGAAATGGGACCGAAAATTTGGAATTTTCCACTAACCGGAATGGAAACTAAAGATGTAATTTCGAACCTTGACTAGTATAATTGCATATTGAGTCTATCTGTAACATAGGTTTTTATATATGCTTGGTTCTATTTACAGAGCTGTTATTCTTTTATTTACAACGTTTGCACTGTATTTCAATTATTAAACAAATCAGTAAAGAAATTTTAACCACTCTGAAGATTTGAACAAATTGATGTACTTCTTAAATTACTCTACTTCACTTGTCAATGCTACTTGATTTTATGGCATGTTGTATACTTTGTATTAGTCAATCGCCTAATGAAATAGTGTGATGAATATTTAGTGTTTGCATTATGAATCCGATTTAACTTTGTGTACACTTTTTTGATGAATTGATTCTGAAGCATTACTTTTGCTTTATAGGTAGATAGATGACTGTGATGCAAAAAAAGGTTGCAACGAGTTATGGATCGAAGTTATTTTGCTGCTATAACTACTTTTTGGTTTTAACGTATGTACTACTTTCTTTTGTTTTGCTATTGCTACTTGTTCTATATTTTGTTATGAACTATTGATGACGAACTATTTATGTTTGGTGTAAGAATATTGTGTATTTTCATTATGAAATTTCATACGTTGGTTATCAAATATGTGTCCAAAATGTGGTATTGATACAATATGTTGATTTTGAAATGTGGTATTGATATAATATACTAATTTTGAAATGTGGTATATTTACACATTGTAACCGATGTTTACTGAAATGGAATTTACAGAAAAGTAGAAAAAGCCTAATTGACTTAGCTTTGTATACAATTTAACGGCGTTTTTAAAACGCCGTGGAATGTTTTAACAGTGTTTTAAAAACACCATTAAATTGTATCTAAAAACATAAAGCACGATTTATTGCAACAGGTAAACGCTGTAAATAAATATCACAACAATGAAAAAACGCTATAAAAAAGGACATTTAACAGCGTTTTTGAAACGGTGTAAAAAAAAGTTCTTCCAAATTAGACCATACGATGTTAAATGATTTCATGACACCAGGGAAACGCTGTAAAAAAGGACATTTAACAACGTTTATTCCTTGTCATTGTATATCTCTGACATATAATTGCATGTCGATATACAGCGTATGTAAAAACGCTGTTAATAGCTTTTATATTGTTTTTGAAATGCTGTTAAAGGTCCTGTTTGTTGTAGTGATTGTATGACACTATAGAAAGAATGACCCCAACCAAAAAGGAAAGAGCCAAAATAGATAGACAACTTGATATGTATTCATCAGCAGAAGGAGATTTTGGAAGAGTCATGGCAATTGATAGTCATAAAACCAAACAAACGGGTGAGTTTTATGAAATATCATAAGTTTATTTTTATTACTATTATAAATTATAAAATTATGTATGTAACAATTATGCATTGGTTTGAATTAACAGCTTTGTGGTGGGAGAGCTACGGTGGTGAATGTCTTGAGTTACAAAGGCTTGCAATAAGAGTATTGAGCTTGACATGTAGTTCGACCGGTTGTGAGCGTAATTGGAGCACATTTGATCAGGTATAAGCATAATAAATTATTTCTTTTGTTGTATTTGCTAAATCATCCTAACTTTCTAATTCACATTAGATTCATACAAAATGAAGAAACCGCTTGGAACAAAAAAGGCTTAATGCATTGGTTTATTTAAAATACAATCTTCAACTTGAACTTAGGCATGAAAAAAGAAAGGCAATTGATGGACTAAATCCAATATGTCTATCTTACATGGATAGTGATGATGAATGGATATGTGAGCAAGAAGATCCAACTCTACTAGTCGACACTGCTTGGATGGATGTACATGAATGTTTCGAAACTCAAAAAGGATAAGAGGACACAAGATTCCAAAAAAACAAATGTGTGGTAAATTTAATAATATATCGAAAACTACAGTTTTATGTCTCACAAAAAGGTAATATATTCATTCACATGTCCATATGTAGGTCCAATAAAAACGCAGTACAAAGGTAGAGGAAAGGAAGCTCTAGTTGATGAAGAAGCTGCTGGGGAAGGAGATGATTACGGCTACTCAACGGATGATGGGAATGAAGAAATGAAAATATAAGATAAAGAAGAGGACAATGTTGGAACTAATAATGAATAGAAATTTGTTTTGTACTTAGTCTTGTATTCACTTTGTTTTCTTTCTTTCACAGTATTGCTTATTTGATATTTCATTGTAAAAGCAATAATGAAGTTCAAATCAAAAAACATATCTCACTTTGTTTTCTTTATAAATTTGTATATTGATATTTTTATGTGTTAAATAAAATTCATAAAAATAAGTACATCAAATAAATCAAATAAGTGCAGCTCTTTCTTTCTTCTAGTAAGCTCTTTCTGTCTTCTTGTAAGTAAAAGATGTAAACCATCTCCCAAATCGACTATTACTTTGATGTGATCCCGATTTTCGACGATGAAACCTGCAAGATAAATAAAAATAGAATTAACTTTTGGTGCATGTATAAAAAAATAGATAGATATGAATTTTCAACGAACATATATATATATATATATATATGTTTATAATAAAACATTTAGATTTACAATTTAAATTCCGATTCGATTTAATTTTTCATCTTTACGATTTAAATCCCAAACCGACAACCTTGATCCAAAACATGTCATATTGACACGTTCACAACCATTCCTAACGTCCAATAGTCCCTACCCATGTATAATAAGTTAGAACCTGACACATAAGTAGTCTATATTTATTCGATTAAAATGGAAATAGACCAGGAAAGAGTTGCAGTTGGGTAGCTCAGACCTTCTCCTTAGGCATTCAAGTACTCTCCGCTGGATCGTCTCTCCACCATACCTTAACAAGCCTGATAACTTTATTGCAGAGTCGCTTTATACAATGCTCAAGAATACGAGTGGTTGCATCACTACAAGAAAAAGCATTTTTAGTTGCATTTTTTAGTAGCGTTTATTGTCAAATGCAAGCAAAAAGTTATTTAAGTGCAACCAATAATGTAACCGGGAACAGAAATTTAAGCGGGCTTAATTTTTTCATCACCGCACAGACCTTATTTTCGTGGCCGCAAAAAGACGGGACTTAATTTTTTCATGGAGGTATTTCCTCCTTCTTTTATTTTCATCACCCATTAAAACTTATTTTACTTTCTCAAATCCAAATTCAACAACACTAAATCACACGTTCCCAAATCCAAATCTGTCCCGTTCCAGTTCATTCACGACCCAATAGTTTTTCATCCTCGATTGAAAGCTATCGCAGAAGGTAAATGATGCGACCTAATAGTTTTTCATCATCAGATCTCTTCAGGGAACATGTATTCACTGTATGGAGAGGCATCAAGCTAGACTTTGATTTGCTGCCTTTATTGTCTTGTCTTTTGAGCTCAGATAAGTCTGATACATAATTCATCTTCTTTGCTGCAGGATATGATACTTGGCAGAGGATTTGCATTGTAGAGAGCCTTGGGTGAATCGGAAGAAAGGCTGTGCCAATCGACCCCTTTCTCACTCTCCTCTAAGCCAAGCCCTTCTAAATATTTCGTCTTGGAGCAATTCCGTTTTTCCATCCATGACCTTTCTTCTTCAGGTGAGCTAATCCTCTAACTTTGATTATAATTATGACGATAAATTAAATCTATGAATACATTAACTGAAACTTACATCTGTTAGCATCATCTTTTCCAAGGTCTGTATAAGTTGCTCCGTTTTCTGGTATGCTTACATTCGCGCCACACACCCCCTGTATCTCTTAATTTCTTTTGGAATACCAAAAAGATTTTTCGTCACCGAACCCTTCTTCACTTCTGAACGGTTTTGGAAGAGATTTAATCCATGTAGCAGTTTCTCTAATTTGAGAGTTTAGTTTCTGCAATTCGAAGCTGTAATTCAAATTATGTTTCTGGTGTTGTTAGTTTTCCATTGTCATTGATTTTTTTCTCTTGCTTTGTTTCATCACAAAGTGTAATTTTAAACCAATTTTCAGTATTTGAATTTGATGTAAATAACCGTTGATTTTACTTGCTTCTCGTAGCTTGCTCTTATATTACCGGCACCATTCTTTGAGGTCAGCTTTTAAGATTCTAGAAAGTGATTTTGATCAGTGTTTTCTTTCAATGAACATTCTGGCAAAGAATGTGAAGCCACTATTTAGTAACTTAAAAATGTTCCAAAAGAGGTGGTTCAGCTCTGGAATATTCATAAGCAGTAAGTGTATTTTCATTTTCTTTACGAATTATAGTTTGGAACATATAAATAATGGTCTTTGCAGGAAATAGTTATTAGCAAAGCCTTTTTTCATGTAGGGTTGTCGTTTTACTCTACTGATGATGAACTGTGAGAGGTGTTTTCACAATTTGGCAATGTTCAACAAGGTACAACCTTAGAAATATGATGTTGTATGAATAGAGTAGTGTAATATTTTAACAAATTCTCAATAAATCTTCCAAGAGGCTCAAATACGATGCTAATAACCAAGAACTTCTGGATGGTGTTCAAAGGTAAAGCAATCTATACGTGCATTACACAAACAGTTGCAATTAGATAATAGGATAATTTTGTTTATTGCAAAACTGCTAATCAGTCAAATGCAGACACTTACTTTACACAAACAGCCTATTATCACTCACTTACTTTGCACAAACAGCCTATTATCACTCACTTAATTTTTGTATATGTATGTATGCATATTAATGAACTTCTGGATGGATGTTGACACTTTAGATACACAATATTCCGAAACTAAAACTTGACACTAGAAACTAAAACTTGACACTAGAAACTAAAACTCGAACGAAGTTGTGTGTGTGTGTGTTGTGTGTGTGTGTACACACGTCTGTATGTAAGTATGTATATGTATATATATGTTCATGTGTGTGTGAACTTATTTTTGGAAAAGGTGTCTTTGTCTCATGTTCTGCGGCCTATACTTTCTATTGTTTATGTACAGAGGAAGTAGGAAATAAGAAAATAAGAGTAGGCAAATAATGTTGCAGACCAAAATAAATTAAATACTAAAAATAATCACAAGAAACATTAAAACTTATGATCACTTTTTCGTCCCAAAACCATTACATGGTAAAGCTCAGTTTTTTTTGTTTATATTCGCTTAGAAATTTTGTAGCAGGTGACAATACAAGAAAATGCGCTTTTCGTACCAATAAATGGCTGCATCTCAACTCTAAGTGCATCCATTAGTTATACAAAGTCAGGAAAACTAAGATAAAAACGCAACGAATTACCAAAATTTTGTTAGGCGGGTACTTTAATTATTTTAGCGGGTCCTAAAAATATTTCCCAGCTTCCATTAACAGGCCATTACAATCAAAAGATATCGTATGTGTGTGTGTAATATTTTATTTCAAAATTTACAGTACAATATGCATAAACAGTTAACAAGTATCAAGTGTATATAGGAAACACTGTATTTTGACAGGTTTTTAAGTATGCAGGATTAATGACATACTAATGATGAATTGATTATCAGACTTTGCCTTGATTTATGTTGCCAATGTCTGGACATCCACCTGGAGACATTGGTCGATTGTCTTTAGTTGTTGCAAGTAACACTCCTCTTTGAATTTTACCTGAGTTTTCAATATCTAATACTGTATAATTTTCTGATTCTGTAGTTCTTCGATTTTGGTAAGAGTTGGCCAGGGGTATATTCTGCCAGTGTTCCTGTTGCAAATGGTTTTTACTCTAGCTCTGGATATGAAGTAAGTGTAATCGATGTTATTTGATGCATACATTATTATGATACATATTAGAAATTTAGTTTTATGTTATGTTAGTTAAACGATGAATATGAAAAATATGAACTAGTTCTGTTTCATTTATACAGGATGAACTCTTATGGGCTGCTACCTGGCTATATCGAGCTACCAGTGAGCAGTTGTACCTAGACTATATCAAAAACTTCAATAACATTGGTGGTGTAAGGTCACAATTCTCATGGGATGACAAATTTATTGGAGCCCAAGTTTTGATGTCAAAGGTCTGTTCATTTTTGTTCATAACATTTAAATCAACTTGTACCCATAAACCTTATAAAAGTAAATAACATATGCATATTTTAATTTTTAAACTGCAGCTCATTTTGAAAGGAAGGGTTAAAAGTGAGGGCAGCTTGTCTGAGATGAAGAGTAATGGAGAAAATTTTATATGCAATGCGATTCAAAAGGGTAGTTCTAATCTTAAAATGACCCCTGGCGGTTTGTTATGGACTCAGTATGGAAACAATTTGCAATACACTGCTGCTGTTAAAATTTGCAATTTGCAATACACTGCTGATAGCATTGCTGCTGTTAAAACAACCCTTCAATGTCCTGGTGGTTCTGTTACTTCTGATGATCTCATCCTTTTTGTTCAAAAGCAGGCTGACTACATTCTCGGTGCCAATCCAAATGGACTAAGTTACTTTGTCCATATATATGCCGTCTTTATTTCCTGGGGGTATACATTTCACTCAACTTCCCAAAGCCACTTTACAGTTCGTAAAAACAACTTACGGTGAACTAGCAGAAATAGTTGAACCTCCAAGAACTGGATTTATACTTACCTGAAGATCAATTTTTCAAACATATCAAATGGCAAAGGTATGATTGCTTATTTTTATGATTATCATTAACAAGAACTCATATTTTTTATTTTAATATAAATAATAACAATAATAATTGGAAATGTATAATATTTATCCCACCAAAATGATTTTAGGAGCTCTTAACAAGTCCATCTCAGATTTATCTTCACTGAAAGCTGTTCTTATGATATCGCAATTAAAAGATATATTTTGGAATATTGGCATCTACAATGAAATACACAAGCCAGTCAAACTTGTTCATCATTCATAAGAACCTTTCTTTGTTATTAGACAGGTACTTGTGCATTTTACAATTCATCTTCCAAAATTTCATACCTTACTAGTTACCGGCAAGGAAAGAGAAACCACTTTACATAAAAAAAGCACTACATTTTGCAGAGAGAAAAGGCAGTCACAATATTCCCAATGCGTTTCAAAGAGGATTCAGATGTAGCGTTTGCAACATCTCTCTTCCAGGTAATTATTCTAAACAGATTAATAAAGTTGAACTATGATGGTCATACCAAATAATTACCATTTCCTGGGGAAAGGAATTTATGGATGCACGTCATTGTAAAGCACCAAACTGCTCGTGGTCACCAATTCCTCCACCAGAGTTGCTTGGAGAAGCTTTCCAGCATCTAAATACCAATGGAGGATTTGTATCTTTTGGTAATTACTGTTTCACTGTCTACATATAGATTAGTAATGTAAGTAAAATGAAAAAGGCATTATCAAAATGATCCATCAAAAATGAAAAGTCAGTTTATGGTTGAAGCGTTTTGCTGAAGATCATTTTACTGATAAAATTTAAGGAGATTTATGCAAATCATGTCAAAGGTCCAAGAGCAGACAGAGTTATATGGACCTTGCTGAATTTCGATGCGTATGTGAAATATCATATAAAGGTATTTTATACTGATATACGAAATCACTTAAAATTTGGAAATCATAATTTATATATCTCTCGTTTATGTCAAACTAAATTGCATTATAATTTTTTTACTCTAGAGAAATTTTGACTGAGAAATATTAGTTACAAACTATGGTAACATATAAAGCAAGTCAATGCTTGTTACAAAATTGCATATGCTTGTTTTCTTAACATTGCAAGGTTGACACACACAGTTGCACATGGAACTAATAGATTTTGACTCAAGCCAAAAACTAGTTTATGTTGGTTAATAGTTTAGTAAGACATTATACTATCGAATAGATCATTACTTATTAGGGCAGTAATTCGACTAATATGTCATAGGATTAAGAAGTAAAAATAGCCAAGGTTTGTGGCTAGTGAACTATTATTAATATATATTCTAAACTATATTTCCAGAGCCCAAAATTACACATATTCACAGCATACTAGGATGCAATATGCAGTTAGAATTAAGAAATGATGCGATAACAAGAAGAAATAGGTCAAATAAAGTAACACGTGTAATACAAATAATAGTTTAGATGACCTTTCAATGCTGTGTTTCAACATTAAGTGTACTTTATCCAATGTATCATCTTGATTTACCACAAGTTGCAGATTGAGCATGAGTTCATAGTATTTATACCCTCTTGATATTGGTTCTCCTAGCTTCATGGTCTCCTTAGGCTACTTCATCAACCTTAAAGGCGTAGGTTGATACCTCATCTACACCTTCCTGCTCCCCACCCCCACCCCCATTCTCCCCACCCCTTTTCTGATTCAAATCCCACATACGAAACTTCTCAGTATTCCCTGTAATTGTATTCCACAAACCATAGATTACAAAAGAACCTTTCTTTGTTATTAGACAGGTACTATATAGGATGCATATAAAAATAGAACAATTTTTGTTAATATGTGTTAATATAGAATATCGAGTTATAGATTACACGATTTTCATATATACATATACATATATATACATATACATATATATACATATACATATATATATACATATATATACATATATATATACATATATATATATATTGTTGATTGTTCAACTCGTTTGCAGGTAATTAGCTATTTCGAAGCGAAGACTGTCGACAACAAAGAACTATTAGTAATCAAGCAACGAACATGAATTTAATTGTTATATATGTTGTCGTATTTTGTTAGTACCATTTGTGGAAACCTGTCTGTGAATGCTTGTAGTATGTGACTTATTTTGTTGAAAAACTACTATCGAATTGATTATGGATATTATATTTGATTGTGAGATTAGCATGTTTTTGCAATTATTTGAATATGATGATCATATGATTGATTGTTTGTATATGCTAATTATGTGATTTAATTGTTTGTTTGAATATATGAAAATTATGCGATTAATCGTTCGTTTTAATATGAATAGTATATAAGCGATTGCTGGAAATGGTATAAACCATCAACCGTAAATAGTAGCATTTAAAATATGCTACCAAACAACCAATAACTTTTAGTAGCGTTTCAGAAATGCTACAGAAATAAATGTAAACTAATATAAAAATTATACAGTTGCATTTTAAAAACGCTACTGAAAATAAAAAAATGCATATAAACAAAAAATGCAACCAAAAAATGAAGACTTATGGTAGCGTTTTTTAACCCTACAGAAAAAACCTATAGCTGCATTTAAAAGTGACTTTTGGTAGCATTTTTTAAATCCTACAGAAAATACCTATAGTTGCATTTAAAAGTGACTTTTGGTAGCGTTTACTACAATGCAACAAAAAGTTTTAGACTTTTAGTTGCATGTCATATAGCAGCGTTCTCTAAAACGCTACCATAAGTTATGGTAGCGTTTTTTCAACGCTACCAAAAGTCTTTTCTGGTGTAGTGCATGATGAACAAGTGACTCCCTCTCTATCTCCACCTCCTCTAGCTGACTCGGCTCGACCACAACGGCTAAATCACGTAGGCACTTCCGCAAGCATAGCATATAGAAAACATCATATACTCCTGCTAACTTCTCAGGAAGCTTCACCTTATAAGTAACTTCCTAACTCTACCAGTAATTCGAAAAAGTCCCTACAAACCTCGGTGCTAACTTTCCTGAACTACCAAATCTCATAACATGCCTAAGTGGAGAGACCTTCACGAAAACCATGTCGCCCACTACGAAGTCTAACTTCGTGCATCTTCTATCAGTGATATACTTTTGCCTATCTTGTGCGGTTTTCATCCTCCTACTGATCAAGTCTATCTTCTTTGATGTCTCCATCACCATATCCAATCCAAGAATAATCCTATTTGTAGTGTCCCACCAACAAGATGATGATATACAAGGTCTCCCGTATAACTCCTTGGATGATGCCTTCCCAGTACTCACCTGATAGCTATTATTATAAGTAAACTCCACTAAAGGAAAGTGATCCTCCCATGAGCCTCCAAATCCAATATACACATCCGAAGCAAGTCCTCCAACACTTGGTTCACCCTCTCCATCTGTCTGTGGGTTCTAAGCGGCGCCCAAACTTAACTCAGTGCCTAAACCCTCCTGTAGACTCCTCCAAAACTCATCGGTAAAAAGGGATCTCGATCACTAACGATGCTGGAAGAAACTCGGTGAAACCTAACAAACTCTCTCACTTATAGTGTTGCCAAAGACACGACGGTCCTTTTACTCCTAATTGAAATAGAATGAGCGCTTTTGGTCAGTCGGTTGAATATGACCCAAATACTCTCATTCCCTCTCCTACTCTTAGCTAGTCCATCGATGAAGTCCATAGAAATATTCTCCCACTTCCACTGAGGAATATCCAACGACTACAACAATCCTCCCCGCTTCTACTGCTCCGCCTTTACCCTCTGGAAAATCATACAATGGGTACTCTGCCACGTGTTTCTTTATACTAGGCCAATAAAAGACTCTCTTCAAGTCACGGTACATTTTGTCTCCGTTGGGATGAATGGCCATCCTAGAGCGATGAGACTCAACCAGTGCCATATCAATTAAATCCATAATAAGAGGAACACATAACCTGCCATCTCTCCGTAACCATCCCTTTAAGTCAATGGCATAACGCCTCAAATGACTCAACTGCTCTCCGCTAGTTAACCCTCTCGAAAATATCCAAGAGCTCCTTGTCTTGCTTCTGACTTGATCCAATACGATCCATAAGTTTTGGCTAACATCCAAAGTCGCCAACAATCCCGGAATGATGTCTGACAATGGTTGAAAATCGAAAGAACTAAGGATTCAATACCGCATGCTACCTACTCAAGGCATCGACTACTATGCCCAGAGTATATGAGATAACGATGTCATACGATGCTAAAAATTCCAACCACCTCTACTGTCTTAAGTTTAAATCTTTTTGGAAGAACAAATACTTCAGAGACTTATGATCCATATACTGCTCAAACCACTCCCGTAATAGATAGTCGCCATGCCTTAAGTTTAAAGGCAATGGCCACCAACTCAAGATCATGGGTATGATAGTTTCTCTCATGAACTTTCAATTGTTGACTAGCATAGCTCATCACTATCCCTTCCTACATCAACACCATGCCCAATCCTGTACCGCAAGCATCGGTATACAGTATTAATGCCTTCATATCATCAGGTAATACTAGAACATGTGCACTATTCAGTGCATCCTTTAGCTTAATAAAAGCATCCTCACACTTTAAGTCCCACGAGAAAACCAGATTCTTCTTGGTGAGGTGGATTAGAGGAGCAGAGATTTAAATGAAGTCCTCAATGAACTTTCTATATTATCCCGCCAAACCAAGAAAACTCCTCACTTCCATGGTCTTTTTTGGCAAATGCCAATCTTGTACTGCAGCTACATTACTAGGATCGACTGCAAGCCCACATTTCGAGACAACATGTCCCAAAAAGGGTATCTCCTTGCACCAAAAGTGACACTTAGAAAACTTTGCCTTTAACTTATGCTCACGGAGTGTATTGAGCACTTCTTCTAAATGCAACATGTGCTCCTCCTCGCTTTTCGAATAGGCTAATATATTATCCACAAATACCACTGCAAACTTATTAAGAAACTCTCTCAAAAATTGACTCATCAAATCAACAAAGTAAGCGGGTACATTATTCAGTCTGAAGGGCATGACTAACCACTTATATAGTCTATCGGGTATATGAAAAGCAGTCTTCTGAATACTATCCTCGGCTAAACGCAACTGGTCAAATTCAGTAGCTAGGTCAAGCTTTGAGAACACCTTCGCTCCAACCAACTAATCAAAGAGATCGTCTCTACGGGGCAACATGTAATGATTCTTCTTTGTTAGCCTATTCAGCTCCCGATAATCAACGCAAAGCCTAAAGAACCATTTACCTTGGTGGCAAAGACAACTGGTGATCCCTACCCTCAAATACTCCTCCTAATGAAGCCCTTCTTTAATAGCTCATTCACTCGCTTATTCAACTTGTGTCTCTCCTTCGAAGCTATATGCCTCAAAAGTAAGGCAATAGGTCTAGCGTTCTCCATAAGATAAATTCAAACCTCAATCTCCCTTTGAGGTGGAATACCGATAACCTCGAAAAAGACATGTGGATAGTCTCTAACTATAGGCACCGAATCAAACTCGTCATGTGATATTTTTAATGAATATAGGTAACTTAACATAATAAACCATTGGGATTGCAATAAACCTCTAGACTACATCCGCTACATGTACCCAATCTAACAACCTTCCTATCACAACCTAGGATCACCTCATACATCATCATCCAATCCATGCCCAAACTCAAACTAAACCCAGAAAATCCTAAGACAAAAGCATCGCAATCGAACTCGACCCTCAAAATAAATAATTTCAAACGCCTACATATCATAGAAAAATATGTCGATTCTCCCACAGGGTTTGATACAACTACAAGGCCCGTAACTATGCTAGTGTCTAAGTATAACTCATATACAAGTCTACTCGAGATAACATAGTGTGACGCCCCCGTGTCAAATAAGGCACGAATAGGTAAATCAAATAAAGTTAACATACCTTCGATTATGACCTACTTCCCCTGTCCACAACTGGAGTCGCACTCGAGCTAGGAACAACGTCTAGAACGTAAGCTGAAACCACCTAGTAGAGGTCTTCTGAGGTGCTGGAAACTCTCGCCTCATGTGCCCGTATTAATTGTAGTCGTAAAACTTAACCTTCGAACTGTCCGTTTTAAACTCCCTTGCAAAATACCCCTTCTTACCGCACTTCCTGCACTGCAACTCTTGCTTCTTGATCTTTCCCTTGGGTCCCATTCCCCACTTGCGCTGGTTCTACTGGGGTATCTTCCCTCCTATCTTCTTAGACTCACCCTTCAGCAAAGTCATCTCTACCAATCCCTCAAAAGTCGCACCAATGGGAATATGACTAAGGGCCAAATGCTAAAGAGGTTGATTCAATCCCTTCGCGAACTTCAAACCTTTTTGTGAGGGGTATTGATCAGCTCCATTCCAAACCTAGCCGACTCGTTGAATTGATTAATATACTCTTTCACCGACATCTCTCCTTACTGCAAGAGAATAAACTACTCCAACTGCACTCCCTCTTCAGCCCTGGACAAAAACTTCATCCTAAAACATCTCATGAACTCCCCCAAGTAATCTCTCCCTCATCAATTTCAGCAACTACCACATCCCACCAATTCAGAGCCTCTCCCTATAAATGCCAAGTGGCAAGCTGTCTCCTAACATCGTCTCTAAGACCTATTAATCCAAAAATCCTCTCACAATTACAAATCCATGTCCTTGAATCTACATTTGACTCAGTCCCCGCATATGGCTTCCCTCCTAAATTCGCAAAGTGATTACAAAGCTTAGTAAAATCGATGGGATGTGGGTGGACAAGAATTGCACTTAGTGCTTGCTCTTTGGGTCCTCTACTAGGGTTAAACTCGGCTTGTCTTCTTACTTGCAGATACCGATGGAACCAAATCAGGACATTTACATCCATAATCTCAGCTGCATCGCCAGAGTTAGTCGGATCACTCATACTTTCTATTTGTGATTTTAGGAATTTATTTGCAACCTTTCCACAGATAGTATTGGCAAGAATAAGAGAAAGAGCTATTTGCATTACACTTATGTATATAAAACTTTTGAATAGCTTTTATCCATATATACATATATATACTTTGGAAACTCATTTTGAAAACCTTTTGGAAATTTTCTTAGAAACATTTGAAAAACTATTCAAGTACGTTCTCTCAATACACCCATAATCCCTAAGGAATTTCAAATCTAGTCTTTGATAGCAACTGTGACAACCCGCACCTCTCGACACACACGAGTCCAAAAGTCACCACAGACTTTGGATCAGTGTATCGGGAGGTGCAGATTATCATAGAGATGATGACACAAGTGGACTTGGCTTATAAAGAGGAAGTCGATGGTGGTGGTCGAAGGTGCTCTAATGGTGTATGGGATGTCAACGGTGTAGAGAAGGGGTTGGCAATGGGTTTGCTATAGGAGTGGGAATTTGAAAATTAGGGGGAAGAAGATTATGAAGGTAATTAGGGAATTAACTGATTAATTAAGTTAATTAGTTAATATTTATATTTTGAATTCTTATAAAATTCGTATCTCTTGCATATGAGGTCTAAGCGAGATGCGGTCTACGCCATTGCACACGTTGTGAGATTTTTTATAGCATATAGAAGCTTGGACTAGATTTAGGCAATTGAGAAATTATAGCTCAGGTGAGAGGAATTTCAACTCTGAATTTATATTTCAGTATGAATTTTCCTAATTACATATATTGAATTTTTTACCTAAAATATGTAGAATAATATATATAAGTAATTATTTTCCCATTTGATTGGATTAGCTTGAGTAGATATTCAGGATAATAGATTAAGATCCCATATATAATTTTTCTATCCTATTCGTGTTGAACAGATGAAGTTGATATTAATAAGAACTCTATTTTGTAGTTATATTAGTGATAGAAATATTATTATATACTTTATTACTAATTCAAAATTAGAAGCATGACCTTTAAAATAAGCTGCAAGGCTAAAACAATGATTAGGCAGGTTAAATTTGTATTAAAATGGTTTTGAAGTTTATCTGGCCTTGATATTGGTTCATTATAGTGTAAATAAAAAATTAACTAACTAGTTAATTTTTATAAAGGTGATTTGATAAGTTAGAGACTACAAAGATGTACAATATTATTTAGTAGGGTTTGATTAAGGTTATGAAATCTCCAATATTGAATAACGTGATTTATTAACTTTAGACCTAAGAAATGGTTTGAGATATATTTGTATGAACATATATAGAAATTATATACATGAGCTATATAATATTTTAAGGTCTTATTGATAGCTAAACTTAATGTAAATAGAAGAATTAAATCATAATAAGCTATAGTATGATTGATAAGCAATGGAATTATTTTATCAAATAAGTGTGAGACTTCTATAAAATAACACGAAAAAGATATAATTGTTAGATCGGTGAATTAAGTAAGATGCATTTTTTTGAATTGTTTATATAATTTTATATGTCAATTATTATTGATATTGAGATGATAGATATGTTACTTTGGTTATGTATTGCCTTTGTGTATGTAAATGTGCATGATATGTGTTTATTAGTTCCATATAGTTTGACCGGTTATATATACCTACATACGGTTTATGTAAATTTTATATGCCTATATGTATAAATATAGTTTTGGTATGCCCGAATTGGGTCTATCGATTGGTGCAAGGAATCCATTGTATCGTTGAGAAGCATAACCTACAGACGTCTGGAGCAGGGACAGAGAGATACAGGTCATATATTGTTGTGTTGTATGGATGGGTGTTGCGATAGGACCTACAAGCCAACTTTTTTTGAGGTATTGGTTTTTATGGGAGTCCACAAGTTAGCAATGGCTCTCGATATGTCTCTTTAGTAGCTAATGACAGTTCAGCATGATTTATCGATACATAATTTAAGTGTATGTATAGTTCGGTATGCCCGACTTAGGGTTACCGAATAGTGGATCAAATATGTTATGCGAATGAATAAACATGTGATTCAAGTGATATATACACATACACATACATATATAATTATAGATGCACGGTTTGGGAGATTAATATATATTGGTTTGGTATGCCTGACTTGGGACAACCGAGTAATGCGGGGCACTTCATGAACGAATCATAATCCACAAGGGGACGACAATACTTCATTGTTGTGTATACATGTGGAAAGGGTGTATGTGGGGTAGCTTGAATCCGAATCGTCTATCCATAGATAATAAGATGATATCAGTTTTATAAAAGGAATCCATTGTACCTTTAGGACATATGACTTGCGAACATGGTTCCAGAGCAAGGGCAGAGAGAGATGGGATGCCAATCTAGAGTAGGTCATATATTGTCGCATTGTACGGACGGGTACTGCAACATGACCTACATGCCAACTTCTTTGAGGTGTTGGTTTTCAGGGGAGTCCACAAGGTACTTGTGGTTCTCGATAAGTCTCTTTGGAAGTTAATGATAATTCGACATGGGTACCCTGTTATAGATATTCGTATTTTAGTTTTGGGTATGGGAATGCTATGTTAGTAGCATTGTTATATCATTGCATTTGTTTTGCATTACGAATGTTTCGATAGGGATTGAGAGATATATGGCACTGTTGCCTGTGAAGTGTAGTATTACCTCTATACTCGTTTTTTTCATATTCAGTAGTATGTCTTGTTATAGTATGTACTGTTTTAATAAGCGAACCACTATTATGTATCATCTTGACTTATTGGTATATGGATAATGTAGAACGAAGTATGATTAGTATTACCCGTTGATCCTTGCTCACATTAATTAAACGTATATAGGTTGCATGTATATACAATATTTAGAGATAGTTCCCCTCGCTTCTAGCTTTATATCCGGTCCATGTTTTGACTTTGTCAGTTTATGTCATGAGAACCCTCGGGTCCTTGACTGAGTAGTTTAGAAGTCAGGTGCTTTTGGGGGTAGGCTTACAGGAAAGTTGAAACATTCTAGAGACGTGAAGTTGATATATTGGATATGTACACTTATTGGTGATATAGTACATGGAGGCATGCTATTTTGTATATGAGACTTGTGATATAAGATACCATATTTAGAACTCCATATGAATGGAGTTATTGTATTCTGACTTTTCATATTCATATTTATTTATCGGTTGTTTCCGTTCGTGTAGTCTCTTATAAATTATTTATTATATTATGTTCATGTATAATCAGTATATTATATGTTATCTTCCCATTGTGAGATTGTATCGATGTGCATTAATATTATGTTTTGTCTTAATCTTTACCCTGACCGACTTTGTTTTGGGGTATTTAAGAGTTGGACATTGTTTTTCGACTTTGATTCAGGGTATTACAAAGGTTGGGTCGTTATAGATACACTCTCAAAATACTGTGCTTACGGTGTATTTGTCATTACTTACCGTTATAATAATGGTTTTCAACTTTTGCAATAGTCATGATACTACCGTAATGGATAAACATAGGCTACGCAATTGGTACCAGTTTTTCCTATAAATGGATATCAACCAGTAGGTTTCTCAAGTAATCTTCTTCTGCACTAGATGTAGCTAGTGCTATCATCTCATACTCCATGGTGGATTGAGCCAGAATAGTATGTTTCTTAGATATCCAAGAAACAACTCCACTTGCTATGCTAAAATGTAGCTAATTGTTGCTTTGGAGTCATCAGATAAAGTGATTCAGTCTACATCACAATATTCTTCAAGGACGGTTGGAAACTTATGATAATGTAATCCAAGGTTCATGATTCTTTTAAAGTATCTCATGACCTTTTTAATAGCCTATCAGTGCTCAATACTGGATCTATTAGTAAATTTGTATAATAATCCCACGATATAGGTATGTAAGGTCTAGTACAATCAGTGGCAAAATAAAGGTAGCCGGTGATGATTCACATAATCAAACTGTTTTACACCTTTATTGGTATTCTTAAATAGTTTTGCACAGTCATATGTGTAATAGTTAGTTTTACAGTCGAAGTAATTGTATATTTTTAAATTCTTAATATAGTGAGACTAATCCAAAGAGATTCCCTTGCAACTATGCCTTTGTTAACAAATTTCTTTGCTAATACCCAAAAAGTGCAAGAGAAGATGCATTTGGATGAGTAAGGCTTTGTTGACCCTTATTGGCTTCAATGAGTGTTGGCAAAAGCGATGCTTGGTTGAGAAAAGGCTTAGGTGAATAGACTTAGTATGTTCAAGTCCATGAAGAACTCACAAGTTGTCCTTATTGAATCTGTCTATGCACAAGTCAATGTTGAAGCTATGTCATCAATATTGAACAATCTTATTCCAATAGGAATTAAGACTATGGGTGCTTAGAAGTTCAAAGCAAGTTATGATTGAAAATCACAAGTACTTTGGAACTCAAAACAAGCCATAAGTCATGAAATCTTTATTCATATGCTATGTAATTGTTGAATATACAAGGTCTTATGTGCAAAAGTACAATCGGCATTAAAATCCCCAAATCAATTTAGGGTTACAAAGTTTAAAATGTAAGAAGTTGAGAAAAGAATGATCCGACTCTTTCCTCATGCCCCTAAGTCCGTATTTATAGGAGTTGAGGGATGTGGCGTGGCTGCCACGTGTCTATGCAACATGCTTGACTTATGGCATTAACCATATTGATGGTGCATGGTGCTATGCCTTGTTTAATGATTAACTACAGCATCCACTTGCACAATGGTGAACTTCAACGCTTAGCGTCCATCCTGCCTTGATAGCTTTCATTGATGACATTCAATATCAACATTGTTGTTAACCCAAAAAGTGAATCAACACCCTGGCTAGAGTTTGAAAGTACCAGCCCTGTTCTGATAGAGCAATATCATAGATCATAGATATAAGAAAAGAACGGTAAAAGAAAGAAGACAGAGAATTTTTATAGTGGTCCGGCTGTTAATGAAGCCTACGTCCACTTTACAATTTTCCTTATAGACTGATTGCTGTTACAAGAGATGTTTGATTATAAGGCTCTAATTATCTTTAGCTAGTTTGAATCCCTAGAGTTGGAATCCACTAGAGAATCACAGTGAATTACTTTGGAGATTGTTGTGAGGGAAGTAGAGAGTGAAGAATAATTCCAGGAGAGCTTCAGCAACCAGTCCGGAGCCGATTCCGTTTATGTTGGAGGTAGGATGGTATTTATAAAGGTTGGAGGGTTTCTGAGCCAGGCCTGCCATCACCAGCTCGTAGAAGGACTATAGGAAACTTAGGAGATTCTGGTCGGCGAAATGAGCCAACACCATGGGTCGCTAGGCGACCCATAGACTTAGATTATTTCGTCGACTGAATCCCGCCTCCTTTATTCGTATTCCATAACTTGCTTGTTCGAGGTTTTGAAGAAGTGCATGGGTTGCTGACGATCCGGCCACAGCAGACTATCCTGGGTTCTGAAATTGGAAATGTTTTCATTGACATTCATCGTTATCGTTATGTCTTGATGGAAAGTCGCCAGCCGTTTACGTTCAAATGCTTATTGAACTACGGGAATGCCGGTCTCTTGGCTTCGCTGATCGCAGTCGTCGTCTTAGTGTATAGCTTGGCCCTTGTTAATTCCTTGCCATCGCTTTTCTGATTATGTTCTACGCCATTTTGATGTAATGGGATTGTTCCGTATTCTGCTGGATCCTGTTGGGTTAAAAACCCAGATAACATTTGCCCCCCCAAAGTATGCCTTTTGAATAAAAGGTGCGCTTTGCTTTAGAACAAGTCATGGCAACGAGTCTTCGGTTGTTGAGCTTTAGTCTTGGTGAACCGTTCAGTTCCTTCAGATTCTCTTGCTAGTCACAAGTCAATCCAAACCTATTACTGCCTAAGACTCTAGACTCTACCTAAGTGTAATCTATACATCACAGTCATCCTGATTTCGTTCGGGGTTATTACATCACATGTCTCTAATTACATCACACATCTCTAATCATCCCACGTTCATTCGGGACTTACATCATTATCAATTTTTGCTTTCCATTCAGAGTTTTTACATCATATATAAAATCAAATCATATATAAAAATCAAATCATATATCAAAATCACATCATATCACATCATATATCAAAATCACATTATATCTTAAAATCACATCATATCACAACATATATCAAAATCACATTGTATCACATTATATATCAAAGTCATCCTATGTTCATCCAGGATTTATCCATTTTGTTCTATTTATAAGGCATTCAAATCCTTTTTTTAAAACCAAATCTGTTTTAAGGTTTGATCTTTTTGGACTGCTTAAGTAAGTTTAATTCGTGATCTTTCCAGATCGTTTAATGTTTATTTTAATGTGCGATCTCTCTGGATCGTATAATGTTTTAAGTTAAGGGGACGATCTTTCCAGATCGTTTGTTTGTTAAGTCAAGGGGGATTAAGTAAGCCCATCCGCTCACTCTCCGGTGAGGAGACTTACTTCTTGCACTCCGGTCCCACATTTGGACTCTAAGGCGATCAATCGTACAAGTCCATCCACTCGCTCTCTGGCAAGGGGACTTGCATCTTGCACTCTAGTCCCATGGTGGGACTCTAAGGCGATCAATATCAGTTATCAAAATTCAAATATTCAAATCAAAATAAATAAACAGAAATTAAACAAGCAGTAATCCTAAATGTTCAACTCAGGCATCCGACTCAGAGCGTGCCTAAGGACCGTTCGGGATCCCATACATGTGTAAGCGGCCTTTGATGATTGTTGTCCTAAGTTCTCTCAGGCATCCGACTAAGAGCGTGCCTAGGGACCATTCGGGATCCCGTACACGTGTAAGCGGCCTTCGATTATTCTTGTCTACATACCAAAAGAAAAGTGTGGGAAAAGAAATGATAAAACAAAGCAAGGGAATCGAATCTGACTCCTGTTTACCCCGATCATAGGATAATTTGTCTCGGCACTTATCCTTGGGCGTTTCTTGATGCATTTGCCATGGATGGCGGTTGTCCCTACAACTCCACTGCAGTTCTGTTGCTGGTTGTTCTGGACTAGTTCTTCTATCAGATCAGGAAGGTGTCGACACTCATTCGTCTCATTATCGTTCAACTCATGGAAGATGCAAAACTTTTCACTCTCGATCAGTGGGCTCCCTCATAGGCGGCCTTGGTAGAGGTTCTGCCCCCTCGTATCTAGACATATCCTCTCCGAGGTTTCAGTCAGGTCGATGTATGAGGAGAATCTTGGCCCGTTTCTTTGTCGTTTTAGGTCTTTGATGTTGTCATCCGCTTTCCTCTTCCCTTTGTCTTTTCCAATTCTAGCTCCAGACAGTCCCCCGCCTTCGACGGCATTTATTTCAACATCCACATCCTCATCCTTGGCTTCGGCGTCATCCTGACGCAAGTACGTCTCAGCTTCATAATAGAAATATGCAAGATCCATTGGTGGGTCCATTTTCAATGCGGCTTTGAAATCGGTCTTATTTGCAACTCCGGATACCGCTGCCATTAGGATAAATGATGGGTCTGATTTGTCCACCGTGGCTGCCGCCGCATTGAATCTTGTTAAATAACTTCTCAAGGACTCTCCAGGCCTTTGTTTCACATTTGAGAGCGTAAGTACATTCCTTGGTTGTGATACATGAGCCCTGAATTGTCTCAAGAATCAACTCACTAAGTCGGTCCACGTGCTTATGGACCCATTTTCCAATTGTCTGTACCACATTGTAGCCAAATTTGTTAAGTACAAAGGGAAGCTTCGCCCCATTACTTCCTCAGAAGCACCTAGCACCTCCATATGTTGGATGTACCGCATCATATGAATAGTCGGGTATGTCTTCCCGTCGTACATTTCCAATGTCGGAAGCTTGAAATCTGGAGGGTTTCTCGCATTTCGGATATTAGCCATAAATGAATTTCTGTTCACATCTTCCAGACCTTAATTTGGGGGACATCCCTTGATGAATCTCCGCACTAATTCAGCAACTCTATTCTCACGTCCAATGAAGGTCTTTGTCCTAAAGAAATACTTTGCCCCCTGCCCCGTCAAGGGTATCCCGTGATGGACCCTTCCGGCAACATACCTATGTTCTGATTTGCAACTCTAGCTTCATTCATTCCTCCGTTCCTTCGATGAAGTTTTGGTACATATCCTTCTGTCGGTCGCATCCTAGTATTCGGATCAGCTCCCATGCCACTAGTTGGCATTTCAACAGTCGCTCCGGCATTGGTATTGATTCCCATGTTGATTCCAGCTCTGCCCCCATGTGTCGGTTGCTCTGGGCGTGGGGGCAAGGCTCCACCTTGCTCCACTCCAAATCCGACAATCCCTGCATTGTTCCCTGGAGTTTGATTCCTATTCCCTACAGATCTAGCTATCCCTTGCTGCTCCATCCTCTGGAAGAATCCGTCCATCATCTCCTGATGTCTAATTAAGAGTCCATCATGCATTTCTTTCATCATCCTCACCATCTCCTCTCTCATCGCATAGCTGGGTTGATGTAATTTGAGGACACTTCCTGGCTACCCCCAAGCTCCGGTTGACTTGCTCCAGTTTTAGATCTGGCGTTAGGCCTCTTCATTTTTCTCTGAATCTCGGATTCAAACCTCAATTCTCCAGATCACATTCAAGGTTCTCAATGAAAGCACCAAAATGTTAACCCAAAGAGTGGATCAACACCCTGGATAGAGTTTGAAAGCACCGGCCCTGTTCTGACATAGCAATATCACAGATCACAGATATAAAAAAAGAACAGTAAAAGAAAGAAGTCAGAGAATTTTTATAGTGGTTCGGATGTTAATGAAGCCTACGTCCACTTTACAATTTTCCTTATAGACTGATTGTTGTTACAAGAGATGTTTGATTACAAGGCTCTGATTATCTTTAGCTAGTTTGAATCCCCAGAGTTGGAATCTACTGGAGAATCACAGTAAATTCCTTTGGAGATTGTTGTGAGGGAGGTAGAGAGTAAAGAATAATTCCAACAGAGCTTCAGCAACTAGTCCGGAGCTGATCCCGTTTATGTTGGATGTAGGATGGAATTTATAAAGGTTGGAGCGTTTCTGGGCCAGGCCTGCCATCACCAGCTCGTAGAAGGACTACAGGCAACTTAGGAGATTCTAGTCGGTGAAATGAGCCAACACCATGGGTCGCTGGGGACCCGTGGACCATAGGTTGCTAGCGACCCATAGACTTACTTTATTTCGTCGACCGAATCCCGCCTCCTTTCTTCAAATTCCATAACTTGCTTGTTCAAGGTTTTGAAGAAGTGCATAGGTTGCTGACGATCCGGCTATAGCGGACTATCCTGGGTTTTGAAATTGAAGATGTTTTCATAGAAATTCATCGCTATCGTTACATTTTGATGGCAAGTCGCTAGCCGTTTAGGTTAAAATGCTTATTGAGCTGCAGGAATGCTAGTCTCTTGGCTTCGCTGATCCCAATCGTCGTCTTAGTCGTATAGCTTGGCCCTTGTTAATTCCTTTCCTTCACTTTTCTGATTATGTTCTATGCCATATTGATTTGATGGGATTGTTCCGTATTCTACTGGATCCTGTTGGGTTAAAAACCCGGAAAACAATTGTATTGAGGATATGTGACATCCTTTGAAGGTTGGTAAGGTGCAGCATTACAATGGCATGGCATCAATAAGTAGCGTCATTGATAAGTGACGACATTAATAGGTGGTGATATTAGCAATAATCGGCATTGATAACATACGGTACTTATAACAGGCGGTATTAATAGCAAATCGCATCGATAACAAGCGATATTGATAATAGGCGGCATTGACAATAGGCGGCATTGATGATAATCCACATTAATAAGAGATGGCATTGGTGATGAGCGGAATTGATAGGAAACGACATCGATAGTGAATCAGCATTGATGAGATGTGGCATTAGTTTGAAGGATGACATTATAATAAAGCAGAATAAAGGAGATGCGATATTAATCTAGAGTGACATTGATTTTTCTGGCTATATGGAAGAAGTGTTTCGTTGATGGAATGTGGCATTAATGTGATGTGGCATCAATGCTATATCATGTCGTTAAAACATTGATGGCTTTTGGCATAAAGCTTTCCAATGTCGTCATTTCCCCACTAATATGCAACATTGTTTCCAATTTCTTTGGCATGATATCATTCATTCAACTTTATAAGCGTTATGCGGCATTGATGGCATTCGGTATTTCTATCTTTCTTGATGACCTGCAACATTGTATATTATTCTTTACTGATAAGGGGAGATATTGTATGCTTTCGACGTTAGTTTATTTCATACTTTCGACATTGCTTGAATGTGAGATCATGGCTATGTCAACATGTTGTATACCTTCGAGACTGATAATAATAGTAACATTTGCCCACTTAGTATGAAGGAAACATTGAATTTTCAAATCAATACCTTCGACATCGGTTTATTACCGCCTATTGGTATTCTTTGCAGATCCAATCATGCATTTAAAACTGATATAATGGTAGTTGTATGTCTTTTCTTCCATTATTAATAGTCAAGTTCTTTCCTTCCTCCTCTTTTACCTACGATTAAAAGCTCAAACAAGAAAACTTAAATTTCTCAAACTTACTCGCAAATTCCAGTCTTTCGGCATCAAAGCAAAAATTAAGGTACATATCTCCTTTCAATTAATTAAATCAATGAGTTAACTTAAGAAATTCGAATAGCTGTTAGGGCTTGATTTCGGGATTTTTGGATTCAAATTGGTGCTTAAGTTTTGATATTTGGTTGGGGTAGCTAATCTTCATATTTTTGGTTAACTCGATGATTAGCTATGCTTGTAGATTGAATTAGCAAAGAATTTTTACGTCGTTTAGATGATTTACTAGATTAATTAAAGTGGGCGACATTGATTTGGAAACCTGGATGTTTCTAGTTTAATGATGAAACAAATAGTTTAATAGATCCAAAACCTGATATTTCTCTATTCTATTTGGGCATGATGCTTTATGACATTATTATGATGTTCGACATTGATTAGTTTTACTCTTTGTCCATTATTTTGATGATCGATTTCGAAGCTTAGGAAACCTATAGCGTAACACCTTTTTTATCGTCAATGATTGAAAAGAGGTGCAATAACCTATTTAGAAACATAACAGTTTTTGTAATGTGAGAATTTATGTCGATTCCTAACTATAGACGCGACATACATGAATTTGACACTAATTAAAAACATTACCATTTGGATTTGATATTGATTTATAGAGTTGTTGTACGCCATTGATAATCTTACTATATGTTATTACCTTTCTTTGGCAATCAATTCCAACATTCTTATGTAGACATTCTACGACATTGTTACTTTACGACATAGTTGTTGTAGTAATTTTACGGGTCACTTATAAAAATATTATAGGCCTATGTCGACATTAATCATCTATGCTGGATAGTTTATCATTTTAGCATTTACCAGAGTTATGGCATTACGTTGTAATCTTATAGCGTAACTAACGTGACATTAATTTTATTGGTTCAACATGTGATTAATGATACTTTTAGGATAATTTTTCATTCCATTTTTACCAAATAGTCATAAATTTATTTCCTTACCACGATTACACCACTTATTTTCATATTTTTACTTGGCTAAAAATTTAAGTATTTTATGAATGTCGAAATAGATCACTTTATGGTTATTGACTTGTTATAAATATCATAGTAGACTTTGACTTTAATATTTTTATGCTATTACCTAGGTAGTTCATAGTTGATGTGATGCCTTTTGTTCTAACATATAATAACTTACGACTATTCTGAATTTCATAAAATATCTAATATTTTCTGAGTTGGAATAATATCACTTGGCAGACAAATGGAAGGCAAGAAGACAGCCCAGAAGGGAATCAAGAAACGTAGTAAGGGCCCTAAAACTTCCCCATCTTCTAAGAAAGAGGATCATCTTCTCCATCGTTGTATATTACTACTCTAGAAGAAGTGATTCCATTCTTAAGCAACTCAGAATCACAGGTACAGAAGCTATCCCTGCCCGTCCTTATGGTCGGATTGACAGTCCCCCGGAAGGGTTTTTCGCCTTTACCCCAGTATATATATATATATATATATATATGGAACTTATAATATTTTCCTTTCCCTGACTTTCTTTTGAGATTCCTGGAGCAACCTAAACATCACTCAATTTCAAATAATTCCAAATTTATACACCTATTTAACTTGCTTGGAGGTTCTTGTTAGGGAAGCCAAGCTTCTTTCTCTTAGTGCTAAAATTCTTTAGCTAGCCCTGCAAAGATAGGTGAGCAGCAGGCTAATCCACAATATCGCATTCGTCCCCTTCCAAAAAGCTTGACCATTAACGTCGTTAATATGACCATAGGATGGGAAAATCAATTCTTCTATGTTAGATGTTATTCTAGGATTAGGGGAACTTTCTCTGGTATAGGTAAGTCTTTATTTCATGTTACTTATATTATATTTGTCACTTTTCTCACAATGGATGTTTTCCTTTAGGTCCGGCTCCTAAGCACTTAAGCTCATCTAATAGTGAGAGTGTCAAATCCCCGACTCTAACATCTAATAGCATTGATGATAGACTCACAATTCTGATGGAAGTAAATCTTCCTAACTACTCACTGATTCTAGACCAACACATAATGCTTGGGGAACCCCCAATAATGAAAGGAAATGCCCAAGAGAAACGGTCGCTGGTCATCAATGACCGTGATGCTTTTTGTACTTCTTCTCTAGTTCAACTTGAGCCCATTGGTAAGTTCTTAATATAACTAGTGTGGAATTCATGATGTCATTATTTTATTGACTTATTTTTTTATTTTAGGCTCATTTGCACTTGTTATCACTTCTAAAGAGATAGACATTAAAGATGGTGCTCCCAAAAAGAGGAAAAATAAAGATGAAATTCCCGCCCATCTCAATTGAGCAAACCTGCTTCCATTGAGGTCTCTATTGCTAAAGCAATTGAAGCATTAGAAAAGGAAGCAGACGACGAGGTTCATGTTGATATTCCATATTCTTCCCCAAACAAAAAGCCTAAGCTTGTGGGTGACTTTACTCCTACTGTTATGGATGAGAAGGAACGGGTGACCATTGACTAGAGCCTTGAGGTTGTCAATCAAGAATCTCTCGGGCGTAAAGTTCAAGAATCTACTGAGGCGGCTCACTCTCCGAATCGCCTCCTCAAGGTTTCTTATCTTACTTCTCCGATGGCTCTTAGTCGTTTATATGCTGATCTTGGGCCATCTCCTTCCCAAAAGATACTCTTCCTTCGGAGGCCCAGGTCCAGTCTCCTATGGCCAATTTTGACGATTTCTTTTGATTGGCTATCCAATCTCCCTCTTTACTTCTCTTAGGTCATCGCGGCCCTCAATTTATTCTAAGAATCTTCTTTTTATTATTATTAAGCAGATTTTATAGGTATTTAATTCCTCTTGTTTGGTTAATTTTTAGCTCTATAGATCCTGTCCCGACTTAAACTTGCAACACATTTCAAGTGAAAAGAATACGTTTCTCCTCCAAAAGGCTTCTTAAGGGCCTTCTAATGAAATAGTTGAGCTCAAAAGATAAGTCTCTTCGCTTAATCACAACATAATTGATATTGCATCGGCAAGAGATGAAGTTGTTACTGAGAAAGAGAACCCCATCTCCTTACTCAATGAGGAGAAAACTGCTAGGCAACTACTAGAAAAGGAGGTGAAGGCATTGAAAGCAGACCTCGAGAATGTCAATTAAGGAGAAAACTGAGCTAGTTAAGAAGGAAGCGAAAATGTTGAAAGTAGATCTTGGAAGGGTTAATGAAGAAAAGGCCGAGCTATCTAGTAAGAACCAATCCCTAGAGGACAAGCTACAAAGGAAAACTAGCATCTTGGCCTACTCGAATAGTATTATCAAAGATGCCAAAATGAAAGTCATTTCTTTCCTCAATGATGCCCTTCCTAAGATTCCTCAGAGATGTTATGAAGAAGCCTTGTTTGTGGAATATGATAATAACATTCAAAAGTGCCAGGACTTGGATTTTCCATCTCTCCTAGATTGGAACAAAAAATTTAAAAGAAAGTTTAGTCTTAAGCTAAAGAGAGATAAGAAGGCTCTTCAGGAAGAATTTCCTGCTGAAGAAAAGGTTGACGCCAAAAAGTGGCTAACCTTTGATGATCCTCCAATCGATGAAGAAACTGAATTCAATGGAGAAGAAGAAGACAACGACGACAATGACGGTGATGGAAAAGGTACTTCAAGACCAAAAGAAGGAGTGAGTGGATCAAGTGATCCCAACTTGGACTAATCTATCCAAGGTGCTGGCTTTATTGATTTTCCTGATCCTCGGGATACTACAAGAAATGATTCTTCCAAAGATAATGCTCCTCCCAGACATCGACCGAAGGAGAAAACTCAGACTCAAGTCCTGACCCCACAAGCATGGAGTTCTTAATTTTAGATGTTTAAGACTTTCCGTTTAGCTCCTGATTGATAAGTTTACTATTTTAGTCAAGGAAAAAGCACAAATACTATTATGAGATTCTTTATGAGAAGAGTGTGAATAGGGAGAATCGACTGAATAGAGAACTTAAAAAGTTTGTTAACGAATACAATGATCCGTTAGACAAATACAAACGTCTTTCTGGTGATGCCGCACATTTATAGTTTTTTAAGGAGAAGCAGGTCGTCCCTCGCTTAAAAAGGGCTTGTCTGTACCGAGAAAGGATTGCAAGAGAGATTACCTAATTAACGACTCTCTTTTGGATGTTAATTGATGACAGAAACACTTTAGTGGAGTTCCTCTATAAAGTCTATTCCAGGGGTGAATTTGTGGACTTTTCTTACTTGGGCGAAAATAGTGTGGGTTTGTTGAGACGCCTTCATAAAAGATATCTAGATGATCATGGAAGTGATCCTCATCCTCAAGCTTGTTGGAACTTACGTAGGGTCGCTCGTGTTCTCCTTTCTCCTAACACTCTTCTTTTCGAAAAAATTAAGTATAATAAGGGGAGATTTATTTCTGAATTTTATAAGGGATCAATATTGTATGAACCAAAATGATTGTATTATTATAGTATGTAATTTAGGAAGCTTATGAACTTTATCACTTTTATTTCTCTTTTATTAGTCCAATTTTAACATATTATCCAGATTAAGGAAATCTTAAGTAGTCCTGTTTCCATGGATCTCTTGAGTAAATTTGTCGGTTTAAAAAAGGATTTTACAGAGAATTCTCTAACTCTCAAGACATCTCATTTAGCAAGGCATTTCTTTCTAAGAGATTTACAAGAAGTATATACATGATTCCCTCACTTTTGCTTTGATTTCCTGGGCGATGAGAAAGGGCAAATTGCTTAGTGAAATCCGAACGTATCATGCTAAATTGCTATGTGATCACACTAGCCCTCCAGCCGAAAAATGAGACTATCATTGATTCCTTCCAGTTTATACCCTAAAAGGGATTAAAGCTCCTTTTGATTCTACCTTATTCCATCTATCGGCCCGATTTTAAAGGGCCAAAATCGATGTTTCAAAGCTTTAAGAGTTATTTGAATGTTTAAAAATGGGGTTGTGGTGTAATTTAAATTTCCTTATTATTTGTAAACTCCTACTGTTACTTAATGAAAGAGATTTTTTCAACTATTAATTTCCATTTTACTTATTCTGAATAGGAAAGCCAATTAGTGCTTGTATCTGGTCCCACGGAAGTTCTTTCTTGGCTGAACGACATTAAAGATAAATCGATAGTTGATATTGAAAAGAGATGATCTTCTCCAAACACATCAATTTTATGGTTTCCAAACAATTGATGTGCAAGTAAAAATGTATATTTTTACTCACACATTTAGTACATTTAGTAAAATAAATGTCATAATTGGGTGTATTCACATGTTTAAAACCAAATTTCAAAAAATACTTTCAATTCATCATTCATGCATCTACATGGAGGAAAAACAATAATTTTCATGTGTGAATTAATTTGAAAAAAAATTGCTTGCACATTTTAATTTGTTTTGTAGGAATTTGGATTCAACTTGAAAGCGGCTTCATGGAAATATGCATATACAAAAGTTGGAAGCCAAAGAAATGAAGAAATAAAAGAATTCATGTAATCATGGAGGACCCCACCTACCCACTAACCATGCACCATAATTAAGAGCTAATGCACATGTTAGTGGAGATTAAAGGCACATGCACATTTAATGGATGATTAATTTAATGCTAATGATAACTTG
Organism: Allium fistulosum; assembly: GCA_030737815.1. Lineage (NCBI taxonomy): Eukaryota > Viridiplantae > Streptophyta > Magnoliopsida > Asparagales > Amaryllidaceae > Allium > Allium fistulosum. The sequence goes on from CM060903.1 coordinate 427,901,895, forward strand.
GAGGTCACACTACCTCAAGGGCATTTTAGGGAGTCTCCTAAAAATGGATTAGGGTTTTAGTCATGTATAAATAACCCTCTTATGTTCATGTAATGGAGTTTTATTATCTTCTTATCATTTTATGCAAGTTGTAGCTACAAAATTAATGAGAAATAAAATGGCTTTCTAAGCCTCTTTTTCTTCTTTGATCCTTACATGCTTTATTTATATGCTCATTTTTACATGCTACAAAATTATTTTATGCTCATTTTTATTTACCAGTATGTATGGCACGTCCGTTGGACGTGTGCGAAGACAACCGGGAGTAAAAAAAATTAATGTAAAGTAGTACATACAAAAAATGTATTGTCATACAGCTGCATAAGCTTGCCGATTAAGATTGCATACTCATACTATTATTTTGCTATTATTCCTGCATGACTATATTATTGCCTCTTTGCTTGTAAAATGTTTTCTCTCCTCCTTTATCCGGGCTTGAGACCGGCATCACTACGTAGTAGGTGATGGCGGAGTTAAAATCATTTTTTTAGGGATCAGTTTATGTGATACATGTTTTTATAATGATCAGGAAAATTTTAAATTATTGTTGTTATATATTAGATGTAATCGAAAGTTTCAAATTTGCGTATAAATTAATACATGGGTATGAAAAGTAACTGGAATATAAGTGAAATGATGAAGTTCGTTTGGTAAATACAGAAGGACATTGCTCAGTGATATGTTGAAAATGAATAATGTATATTTTAAAAATTTGGTGGAAAAGATACTGTTAAATGTAATTAGTTTAAGTTTTGATTACACGACAATAAAACATCTTTGTACACTACATTTCTAGTGTGAGTTTCCCTTGTTATGTGGAATTTTTCATTTCTGTATTAAAATCATTGTTGAGTTTCGTGCAACTCCTCTGGATAACGCCACATATAGTTGACCATGACTGAAAACGTGGTCTGGAAGATAAATTTCAACAGGAGGAATGGTTTGTCCTTGTGATTTATTAATTGTTAAAGAAAATGATAATTTAATTGGATATTGTTTGCGAATGAAGTTAAAAGGCATGTTAATATTTTCAGAAGGCTCTAGTACCTTTTGCCACATTGGTTTACAACTTCTAATTAAAATATTAATTTTACAACTATTATGTCATGAGTTCAGATGAAGTATAAAAACTTAAAAAACTACCAAATATTATTAATAGTTTAATTAGCATATTTATGTATTTAATAAAGAAGAGAAGATAGGAGGTTGTGGCAAGAAGGAGAAGTAAGAGGCCATGCAACTTTGTGGGTAATGTGCGTGATTGGTTGCTGTAATGCAATCTCCTTTTGTGGGTATGTGCATGTTGGATACTTTATATTTACATTATTTCTTTTACTGATTTGCATTGTATTACTAAATATATAACATAACTTTAAACTTGAATTGATTGGGAAATGAGTAAAAGTCTTTGCCGCTTTGACATTCTCATTATACTAAGAGGTAAAATTATACTCATATACTAAACTTTATTCAATTAAAGACTATTCTGTTGGGCCCATACTACTGAATAAACCAAACAAATAAGAAGCTCGATTCGATTAAAGACTATTCTTTTGGTCACATACTGTTGTACTTTCATGTACCCTAAAAACAATTGCAATCGTGCCGCATGGTTAAAAGTTTGGAAATAAACAAACAGATTGCCCAACCCAATTGAATTTCAATTTAGCTACACAATCAGTACACACAGAGTAATAGTATTTATAAAACCATAACATGCTTTGTATTTATAAAACCTCAGGTTTTTGAGGATTATGTTGGGTGCAACTTGAAATTTTATCAAACTACTGGCAAACGCCTTAGATTATGGTACTTTAATACGTAATTTTGAAGTTGTAAACTATGGATCTTATACAAACTGCAGTATCTTACTTATAATGATAGTTATAGACATTGTATCATTTGGCTTACTCCCTTATTAAGGAGTGAAAATATATACCTCTTCTTCAGCATCCTGTACAGTGTTATAAATATAATTACATAAGCAGAAGAAACAATTATTAATGTTAGAAATGAAGAGGGACAAAGTTTATATCCGAGAAGAAGAGTATCTTTAGGAAAATTGGTAAGAACAAAAAGATCCGTTATAAATGGTGCATGACAACAGCAGTAGCTATTGTAGATGGTCCGATTGCAATTGTAATACATGTAGATTGTGGAGAATTTGGTAATAGTTATGATGCACTGTGAGAAGAAAAGAAAATTATAATTTAGTCTGAAGTTTCAAAAACGCATCTATGAAGACATGTACATGTATAGACAGAAAAAGACAGGCGTACATACATTTTGAATTCATCTTGAGAAACTGTTGACGTATGAAATTGACGTTTTCAACTTATTACGAAATTAGCACCCTTACGGTATGCATACAATTCATCAAACAAAAAATGGGGATAAAAAAAATACTATTTGCTGAAATAATATAGCATAAAACAAATCTGTAGTTAAAAGCAAAGCAATATCTAAAGGGTATAAGGAACCCATTACAAAAAGAAAGGTAAAAAGGAAAAAAGGCAATCAGGAAGCACCATCTCCAAATAACATACAAAAGTACAGAAATTATATATATTTCTATTGAAAAGAGAAAAAAAATGAAAATTCAAAATTTTACACACACCAATTATTCTATACGAAATTAAGAATATACCACTGTTTCGTGTCTTTTATGTCAAAGCAGGAGTTAAACGTAGGCACTGCTCTCCACCTATGCGCTTACCCTGAAAATCAAAAGTGATGAAAATAGAGAGTGAGAGAAGTCAAACTTCAAATGAAATAGAAGGTGATGATAAAGTAGCAGGTATTTCAATATTTTGCATTGTGACGATTGAAAAGCAATCCGTCAAACATAAAGTATACGTTATTTATACTTCGAAAATAACAAACCCTTTTAGGACTATTGCAAAAGATATAATAATGGGAAAGACTATGGTTCCTTAAAGATCATTAAATTAACCAATGGTGCATGACAAAAGCAGCAGCTATTGTTGATGGTCCGATTGCAATTGTAATACATGTAGATTGTGGCAAATTTGGTAATAGTTATGATGCACTGTGAGAAGAAAAGAAAATTATAATTTAGTCTGAAGTTTCAAAAATGCATCTATGAAGACATGTACATGTACAGACAGCAAAAGACAGGCGTACATACATTTTAAATTCATCTTGACAAACTGTTAACGTTTGAAATTGACGTTTTCAACTTATTACGAAATTAGCACCCATACGCGGAACCAAAAAAAATACTATTTGCTGAAATAAATGAAAAGAAAATTATAATTTAGTCTGAAGTTTCAAAAACGCATCTATGAAGACATGTACATGTACAAACAGCAAAAGACAGGCGTACATACATTTTAAATTCATCTTGAGAAACTGTTAACGTATGAAATTGACGTTTTCAACTTATTACGAAATTAGCACCCTTACGGTATGCATACAATTAATCAAACAAAAAATGGGGATAAAAAAATACTATTTGCTGAAATAAATATAGCATAAAACAAATCTGTAGTTAAAAGAAAAGCAATATCTAAAGGGTATAAGGAACCCATTACAAAAAGAAAGGTAAAAAGGAAAAAAGGCAATCAGGAAGCACCATCTGCAAATAACATACAAAAGTACAGAAATTATATATATTTCCGTTGAAAAGAGAAAAAAATGAAAATTCAAAATTTTACACACCAATTATTCTATACGAAAATAAGAAGATACCACTGTTTCGTGTCTTTTATGTCAAAGCAGGAGTTAGACGTAGGCACTGCTCTCCACCTATGTGCTTCCTCTGAAAATCAAAAGTGATGAAAATAGAGAGTGAGAGAAGTGAAACTACAAATGAAATAGAAGGTGAAGATAAAGTAGTAGGTATTTCAATATTTTGCATTGTGACGATTGAAAAGCAATCCGTCAAACATAACCCATGCCTTCTTGTAAACTAAAAGATATAAAATTAGAGAATAAAAAAAAACTGAAACACAATTTGAAAAAAAACTAACAGAGATGTAACTCTATTGAAAAAAGGTGTGATGCATACAATTAATCAAACAAAAAATGCGCATTACCAAAATTCAGAAAATAATAAAACTTTCAGAATCATTGCAAACCTATGCAACAGAAAAGACCATTTTTGTTTGGCATCATAAGGAATGAGTAAAGATCCCAATTTACCAATATGAAAGTAATTATATTGAAAAACACCGTAAAAAGCTGACAGTACGAAAGCATGCCAACCGTATATTTCGGACTAACCCTCCTTCATCTTTACCTTCTAAGGATTTCAAAACGAAGGCATACAATTGGCCATCATTGTTTAAGCAGCAGCTAAATACAAAAATATATTTGAAAAGAAATTGATGATTTAGTCGATTGTAAAAATAGAAATATTATTAATCAAGATTACAAATGGAAAAGGAATGTAACTTTCTACGCAATTGACGGTAAATACAAAAATATATTTGAAAAGAATTTGATGAAAAATATTAAACTACCAAAAGTGAGTTAAAAAAAAATAGAAAATTCAAGTATTTTAAGCAATGTAAATAAAATTAGAGAATTAAAAAAAACTGAAACACAAATTTGAAAAAAAAACTAACAGAGATGTAACTCTATTGAAAAAAGGTGTGATGCATACAATTCATCAAACAAAAATGCGCATTACCAACAGTCTGAAAATAATAAACCTTTCAGAATCATTGCAAACCTATGCAAAAGAAAAGACCATGGCATATAAAATTTCCTTTTTTGTTTAAAAGGTATTTAGTTTATTTTTGTTTGACATCAAAAGGAATGAGTAAAGATCCCGAGTTACCAATATCAAAGTAATTATATTGAAAATCACCGTAAAAGCTGACAGTACGAAAGCATGCCGACCGTATATTTTGGACTAACCCTCCTTCATCTTTACCTTCTAAGGATTGCAAAACGAAGGCATATAATTAGCCATCATTGTTTAAGCAGCAGCTAAATACAAAAATATATTTGAAAAGAAATTGATGATTTAGTCGGTTGTAAAAATAGAAATGGTATTAATCAAGATTACAAATGGAAAAGGAATGTAACTTTCTACGCAATTGACGGTAAATACAAAAATATATTTGAAAAGAATTTGAAGAAAAATATTAAAGTACCAAAACTGAGTAAAAAAAATAGAAAATTCAAGTATTTTAAGCAATGTAATTTGTAAGTTGTACCATTAGTCTTCGAAAACGGGAAATAGAAAATTCAAGTATTTTAAGCAATGTAATTTGTAAGCAATGTAGTCACAACCTACCTAGTTTACGTAAAATACAGCTATCGATCGTAAATATGTTAACTTGACATTACAGCTGTAGTCTAACTATATGGCGTAAAAGGTTTCAGACAATTAAGAATAAAATGGCATAGGAATCAGCATCAATTCCTCTATGCCGAATGGGATGCAAGCATACTATTATATCATAAGGTTTCAGACAATTAAGAATAAAATGACATAGGAATCGGCATCAATTCCTCTATGCCGAATGGGATGCAAGCATACTATTATATCATAAAAATCCCTTAGTCAAACTATGTTTGAGTGTGTCACTTTTAATGTTGCAAAAGTTTAAGGTATAAAATAAAAACAATACCATGGAAACTTATCCACGCCCCCTGCTTACAGTCGCACATGTTTGAATAGAGAAATGACTGATATCATCAAATATCATGCCCAAGCCCTAGACCTGAATTTGGAAACAACAACAATCAATTTAGCTTTCTCACTCACAGTCGATCATAAGAAACTTGAGTACAGATAAAGCAAAACCCAATCGATCATAAAAGCACAATAACAGAAAACGTACCATTATAGAGTGGTTCAAACAGCGAAAGCAAATTCCTATGGCTGAGGCATCAACTGGAAATGGAAGGAAGAAATTAATTAGAAGTGGAAAAGAAAACCTGTGGCCGAATATTCTCAATTCCTGGAAATGGAAGAAAGAAATTAACGAAACAAAATAATAAAGAGAATTAGAACATTACTGCAAGCACCTGTCCTCTTCTGTGTCTTCGGGTCTTGCAAAGTCGTCATCGTATCAAGGTCGGCTCGTCGGCGTTGCAGGGATTTGATGGAGTCGTATTTGATGCAGCTAATTCCTGGAAATGGAAGAAAGAAATTAACCAAGGGAAACAAAACAATAAAGAGAATTAAAACATTACTGCAAGCACCTGTCGTCTTCTGTGTCTTCGAGTGTTGCAAAGTCGTCATCATATCAAGGTCGGCTCGTCGGCGTTGCAGGTATTTGATGGAGTCGTATTTGATGCAGCTGAAGGGGATGGGACAGTAGCGGGTTGATGGATTCAGGGGGCGGAAGCCAAATTTAAGGATATAGTGGGATGGAGCGACAACGATTTGGAGATGGATCGGCGGTCGATTTTGTTGTTTACAACTTAGGTTAAGATCGGCAGCCAAATAATTTTGGGGAAAATTATGTGCAGTGATTGTGAGGAAGACAGTTGTAGACGTGAGATGGATTATAAGAACGTGGGAGCGAATAATTACAAATATGACCTTAGATGAGTTAGAAATAAAAAAGGATAATTTAGACATTTCAAAAGCTTCATTTCAAGGTATTCCTATTATATATAGATATGCTCTCTTTCATTTTATGTTAGTAGATTTGATTTCTATTTATGCATTTAGTTTAGTTTTATTTTTATGCAAGTAGTTAGTTCTTTTTATTTTAATTAGCTTGCACTTTCCTTTTTTCTTCTATATTGCAATCTACATGTGTTGAAATGATAACAAAAATGAGAAGCTAAAACCCTTCAATTTAGAGGTAATGAAGCTCCCTTAAGTAATGTAGATTCAACATATTTGCTAATTTATGATCTCTTTTTATGCTTCGTGGATAGTTAGATGTTGATGTAAGTTTATTAGTGAGTGTGATAGTCTATGTTGTTTATCACAAATAGGCTATTCTTACTTAAATATAAACACAATTTACATTAACACCTAACTAAGTGATTTTGATTATGGAATTAAAATAGAATCAAAATTTGATGATCTATGTTATAATCAAAAACAGTAAATAGATCATGCTTAAAATTGATTTTGTTTTAGTTTCATATTCATTTTCATAACATTTAATAAGTGGTTTTAGTTGTTGTATTAAAGTTTGATGGTTTAAGTTATGTTAATTAATAACATAATAGACCATATTTATGATAAATACATCACTAATTCTACTTAAATTAAAATGAGAGATCATAGATAGATTTTGTACTGATTTTATGTGAGAGTATGAGAGTGGATTTGCCTTTAAATTGCCTCTAAATCTCATATTTTTATTCACTTTTGTTTTAGTTAGTTTTTACATTTCTTTTTAGTTAAAACAATTTCAATCTCTTTGGGTAAATTTGATTGAGTAGAATATAAAATTTACTGTGGATCGACCCGTACTCGCATACGTACTACAATTGTACGCCGTGCGCTTGAAGTATTTTAACGATTATATTTTTAATGGCGGTTTTCTAACCGTTAGAAAATTTTGCGTTATTAAACAAGTTTGGCGCCATTGTAGGGGAAAATGCAATTTGATTTTCATTCTATTCTTCGAATTATATTAGTTTGATTTTATTGTGCATTCATTTTGTGCGTTGATTCACATTTAAAAAAAATTAATGTTGTGCATTTGTTGTGCGATTTTTGCTTTTATTTGATTTGTGTGCTTGTTGTTTTTCTATTTGAATGAGCATTTCTAAAAATAATTTACACAATTTCATTTCAAAAAGAAAAAAAAATATTCCATTTTATACACTATTACTGTTAAATTTTTGTTTTGATTTGCATTTCAATTTTTTTTACAAGTCACAACACTGCACTTCTCATCACCATACTTCCTTACAGCCTTCATCAACCCTGCTCCACATACTGTCACAACTTCATATCAAAACTGCACATAACCACTACCAAAAATGACAACCATTCTTACCGTGCAACACTTCTGACAACATATAACACCCCATATTTTTGAAAACATTATTTAGAATATTTAATTAGCTAAATTAAATAAAATAATCCGTTGATTAGAGGATTGATATTTGATTTTATTTAAGGGTAGCCGTGCCAATTAACCAAAGAAATAAAGTAAGAGTTAAAATGTAAAAGAGGATGGGTAAAATAGGAAAGAGGCCATTCCTATATCCCTAAAACTTGGCCGTGTATCTCAATACACGTTCATTTTATTTTATCAAAATTTTAAACCTTAAGGCTGGCCACTATTAATAAGAGCAAAGGGGAAAGATAGAGAAAAGCTAGGAATAAGCTTAAGCAAATCAAATCCATTCACATCTCAATCTCTTTAATCTCTGAAGCTAAGGTGAATAATGTTTACATCTCATATTTGTTTTGTTTTCGGTTTTATGATGAAATCCAAAATTATTTCGCAATGATTTGCCATGTTTTTGAATGAAGAAATGATTATATATATTTGCTGATGATCTATATTTGTTCATATAGATTTTATGACATGTTTTGATATGAAAACCCTATTAAAAGACATCCAAATGCCTTGCGAATTTTATATAGACGAGAAATAATATTTTGGAGATGGGTTTCAATTTTCAGAATTTTCAGAATTTTTTATGGAATTTATATGAATTTTCTAGCAAAGAAAATTTTATTTTGGATTATAAATATTTACGGTTAAATAATTAATGGTTTGGGTCTGAAATTTATATATGTTAGAAAACATATAAAAAGTGATTTTCTGAAATTTTTGTAGAATTTTCCTAAGTGTTTTGATGGGTATATAAAATTATTTAAGGTATGAGACTTAAATGTTTTATATATTTATCAAAGGAGAAGAGGTTTTTTGCAAATAAATTCAAATTGTTATTTCTGGAAAGTCGGCAGCACTTTGAAAAGAGAAACTAGCAACCAATCACAATTTGATAAACAAGGTAGGTTAGGTACAAAATAAATAGTTTAAAAGGACAAATAAACATGTTTTTCACTGTTTCGATGCTTTTGGCACCAAGTTCAGCCTCCATACCTTCGCATACGACACTGTCGAAACTAATACACATGGCATCAGGGAACTGGTACGTAGTGAATTGGATGTAGACGAAAGGTATATGGTCGAAACGAGGGGTTCCAAAGGGCTTGAGGCACTATTTTTCTTTTAAAAGAAAATTCGCCTGTTTGCTTTCGACAGAGTAGCTTTCGACTAGTTTGGCTTTCGACCAAGTCAAATGGTTTTAAAGATATGGTTTCGATTGAGTTGCGCCTTTTGTTTTAAATGACTGCTTTCGACTAAGTCGAAATCTTTAGCTACCGCTTTCTTCCTTTCGATCTAGATGGTTTCGAAAGGGTTGTTTTACTTTGTTTTCTAAAATTTGGCCAGTTCTCCAATGCTTTCAAAGGGATGGTTTCGACACCATCACTTCTTTACTTAAGAATGATTTCGAAAGGAGTGCTTTCGACATTATTGGGTTTCTGATCCTTTTGCTCTACTTGAAGGCATAATCCAAATGGTTTCGACCAAAATGGTTTTCAAAAATTTCAAAGGGGTAAATTTTTGAATGGTTTTGAAAGGTTTCCACATGTTTTAAATTGAACCCAAGTGCTTTCGAAACGATTGATTTTTATGCTTTCAAAAGGTTTTAATGAATGGTTTCGAAAGGGGTGGTTCTCCAGAGTTTCAAAAGGGTTGAAAGAAAAGGTTTTTCCTATGTTTTCAAAAGGCAATATTTAAAGGTTTTAAAGAAGGATGTCTAATGTTTTAAAGCTTTCAAAGGAAAGACTTTTGATGGTTTCGAAAGGGTTACTTTCAATGGTTTCGAAAGGGTTACTTTCAAGGGTTTCGAAGGGGTTGTTTAAAGGTTTTGAATGTTTTAACTAGGTAGTATAACATAAGCATTTTCAAGTTAAAAAGTGCTTTAACTTATTTTAAGAGGATAGGTAATCCTCATTAAATTTCATCAATATTATCTTGAGTAAAGTATATATAACATGACAAAATAGCTTAGAGTAAAGATAAGAATGTATTTTCCTTGTATATGTATGATTTAAAAGGTTAAATCATTTTGAAAAGGTTTTTCAAGGAAAAAAAGATAAAAGGTAGTTAACCTTATGAAAATGACTCAGATTAGAAGACCAGATAGGACTTGTGTAGGGTCGCGCCTTATGCTCATTAGCAATTAGCCCCTAGCTAATTTAGTCTAGAATTCCAGTGTGTCGGGCTTAGTCACAGGTAAGACTAAAATGATGGTTACACACAAAAAGGAATATTTATGTATAGAGGTAGGTTATTGGTAAGCCACAAAACCATTAAGATCAATTAACCCTTGGAGAAGTAAGTTAAGGACAGACCGTCCATAAGTTTTGCCTAACAGATATTTAGACCATTTGATATTTTATCTGGTAGGCCTGAGTCAGCCAAAGGGACAGTTAGTCCAGTTTGTGGATAGTTAGCCCAGTTTTCGAATAGATAGTCCATTTATTACCTGTTTTTAGCATAATGGATATTGCTATTATTATTACAATCATTTTGATTAACCAGTTCGGTTGCAGGAAAAGATTTGCAAATTATATGTTTTGAAAAGGATATTGATGAGGGGAAACCCATTCCGCTAAGCGACGTGGTCTCACTCAATATCAGTAAATCGAGATGTAACTGTATTATTCACACCAGACTTTATGTCTGACTCGAAGTTTTTGCTTTTCCTTAAACTCTCAGGTGATCAAAATTGATTTGAGCAGGCTGAGGGTTGAGGTTTTTAGGTTTTAGTTGTTTTGGCGAATTAAGCATCCGGAGACGAGCAGGTGGTTGACGAATAGTTATTTAGGAGTTGCAGTTTATTCTGTTTATTTCTGCTATGTGTATATTAAGTCAGACATGACTATATTTACTCTGATCAACAAAGGGGGCATCGTCATATGACGTTCTTGGCATATTGTTGTAATACTTATATTTGATCATTTCTTGGGAAAAGTTATGGGATTATGTAATTTGAATATGAATTTGTCTTTAAATGTAATCAGTAAAATGTTGTTTTTGAAATATGTGATTTTGTTGATATTCAAGTGCTTCTGATGTTATGGATACATTAGCATTACCGTATTTTGTCACCAAAAGTTAATACTATGGATGACTGCAGCATCTGTAGTGCTTAACTTTTGACCTTTAGATACGGGATGCTACAACTTGGTATCAGAGCATAGGTTTATGAAAAACTTTAAACTAGAAAATGGTTTTTAAAACATAATCCTAAGGAATTAGAGTAAGAGTAGGGTATGGGATAACGCTATATTAACGTACTTGTATTTGCTATATATAAGTATGTGTTTACCTTTAGTCTCCTACCTTTGTTAGGGTTGTTTTTCTATATCTCATGAGATTTGAGTATAGATATGGATGGTAGAAGAGGAAGAGTTAACCCATGAGGATAAGGCACCGATGGGAATGCCAAACCTAATGCGAGGAGAAGTCAAGGTCAGACACAAGTAGAGAATGATGGTGCTAGAGTCCCACAAGTTGTAATGGAAGCTATGTATCAGTTTTTCATGAATATGATGCAAGCAGGTGTTGTAGCTGAAGTGTTAGGAGGAAATGCTGCAGGAGCAGGGGTTCCAGAAGTTCCGGTAGTTAACCATTATGCTAAGCTGAGAGGAGATTACACTAAGCTTGGATGGAAGCGATTTATTGGAACCGAGGATGCCATTGAGGTGGAGAATTGGTTGCTGCATTGTGAGGGGATCTTTGCAGACTTGGGGCTCAACGATGAGCAGAAAAGGAGGCCTGCTTCGAGACAGCTTTAGGGAGAAGCTTTGTTTTGGTGGAATAGTGTGACTATGGCAATGGATGAGGAAACCACGACATGGGCAGGTTTCAAAAGGAGGTTCCAGGAGTGGTTCATGTCTGTGATGGCATAGTATGCTTTGATCAAAAAGTTTGCTGAGTTGGAGCAGGGGGGTGTCTATTTTGGAGTATGCCAGAAGGTTCGAGGAGTTGGCCAAATATGGGTATGCTTCAGTGGATACCGTGATAAAGAGAAATGATAAGTTCATCAGGGGGTTGAAGCCTGAGTTAGCAAGGGCTACATTACCTCATATTTGAGATCATTCTGATGTTGTAGTAGAGATGGCTTTAAGGCATGAGGAAATGCTTGATTCTCTAGAGAAGAGTAAGGCTAAGGAGGTCTAGGTAGGGAAGATTCAGAAGAGGAAGTACTTACCTAAGAAAGGCACTCAGAAGGGTAGTGCAGCTAAGAAAGCGAAGTTTGAGATTGATTGCTTCAAGTGCGACAAGAAGGGGCATTTTGCTAATGAGTATCGTGCTGGAAAGGCCAAGGAAGCGATCGGGAAGAAGAATGCCAGCTGCTTCAACTACGACCAGATAGGCCACTATAAGAATCAATGCAAGGAGCCCGCTAAGAAATGGAAAGGGCAAGGTGTATGCATTAGAGCTTGCTACTTCGAAGCCAACAACTCAAGAGAAGGCAAATGCGGTTTTGGAAGGCGCGCTTCAGATTCATGGTATATTTGTTAGCGTTCTATTTGATACTGGTGCACCGCATTCTTTTATATCTAGATGTTTGATAGATAAGCTTAACCTAGAACCCACATATTTAGTTACTTCCTTACGGGTTTCAAATCCAATAGGAGGGTATGCAACTCTAGGGTTGAGATGTGACCAGTTAAAGTTTGATTTGTTAGGCCATGCTAAATTTTTTGCAGTTTGCATGTGTTTGATTTTATGGGGTTTGGAATTATTCTTGGTATGGATTGGTTAAGTAAGTATGAAGCTAGGATATTTTGCCAGGATAGGAAAATATCACTTAGACACCTTGATAGTAGCAACATGATTATCTATACCATAGAAGGTTCTACTAGTGAGATGAATGCTTTGTTAGGTGTTATGGAGTTAGATGATGAGTTGAGTCGAGTTTTCGTGGTTAGAGAATTCACGGATGTTTTTGAGCCTGTAGTTAGATTGCCACTGAAACGAGCCATCGAGTTTCGGATAGATTTGGTTCTGGGAGCAGAACCAGTGAGTAGGCCGTCGAGCAGGATGACCCCTACAGAGACGAGGGAGTTGAAGGTGCAGTTGATGGATTTGGAAGGCAAGAATTTTATCAGGCCGAGTAGTTCGCCTTGGGGAGCGGCCACAGTGTTTGCTAAGAAGCCGGATGGATCGTTGAGGCTATGTATCGATTATCGTAAGTTGAATGAGAGAACAATAAAGAATCGATATCCATTGCCCAGAATTGACGATTTGTTCGACCAGTTGAGTGGAGCCAAGGTATTTTCTTAGTTAGATTTAGCAACTGGTTTCCATCAGCTCAGCGTAGCAGAGGATAGTGTACCTTTGACGACGTTTAGGGCCAGATATGGATCGTACGAATGGTTAGTTATGCCGTTCGGATTGACTAATGCACCGGCTTTCTTTATGGATTTGATGAACCGGGTTTTTCGATTGCACTTGGATAGGTTCATGTTGGTTTTCATAGATGATATCTTAATATACTCTAAGGACGAGAAGGAGCATGAAGTTCATCTTAGAGTGGTGCTTGAGACGCTGAGGCCGCATCAGCTAAAGGCGAAGTTTTCAAAGTGTCATTTCTGGAAGAAGGAAGTGAAGTTTCTGGGTCATGTAGTCTCATAGAAATGGTTGTTAGTAGATCCGACTAAGATTGAAGCAGTGAATAGTTGGAAGAGACCCAAGAAGGTGACTGAGATAAAGAGTTTCCTTGGATTAGCTGGTTCGTATCGGAGATTCATTAAAGATTTTTTGCGGATAGCAGCACCAATGACCAAGTTAACGAGAAAGGATGTGAAGTTTGTGTGGACCAATAAGTATGAGGAAGCATTCCAGAGTTTGAAACACTTATTGTCCCATGCACTGGTGTTGGTCGTTCCGGAAGGGAATCAGGATTTGGTAGTTTACACCGATGCGTGTGAAACAGGGTTAGGTGCTGTGCTGATGCAGAGAGGTAAAATGATTTCCAATGCTTCTAGACGGCTTAGAGCGCATGAGGTCAAGTATCCGATGCATGATTTGGAATTGGCTGCAATGATTTTTGCATTGAAGATGTGGAGATATTACCTTTTGGGAGAGAGGTTTGAGTTATATACAGATCATAAGTCGTTGAAGTATTTGTTCACTCAGAAAGAGCTGAACAAGAGACAACGGAGGTGGTTAGAGTTTATAGCCGCTTATGATTTTGGGATTGAGTACACATCGTGGAAAGGCAACAAGGTTGCAGGCGCACTTAGCAGGAAACATCAGAATGCAGTGTTAGCGATGATTGTTGAGTGGAAAGATTTGGAAGCATTGGCAGATTGCAGAGTGCAGTGGAGATCTGAGGCTAGATCTAGCGGAGAAATCATAGTGTTATCTTGTTTGGAAGTTCGACCAGTGATGATCGAAAAGATTGCTTCTAAACATGAGGAGGATCCAGTGTTAGCTAAATGGATCAGGAAGTTAAGAGATGGAACCAAGAGCGATGACTTAAAGGACTTTAGTCTTGACCAGAACGGGTGGTTGAGAAAGAAAGGAAGATTATGTGTTCCGAGTGTACGCAACATAAGGAAAGAAGTCTTGGAGGAATGCCATCGTTCGAAGTTCACTATTTATCCGGGAGGAACTAAGATGTATAGGATATGAAAAGAAGTTTCTTCTAGGAAGGTATGAAGCGAGATGTTGGCTTATGAGTGAAGCAGTGTTTGAACTGCCAGCAGGTAAAAGCCGAACATCAAAAACCGAGTGAGTTGCTTCAGCCATTAGATATTCCAGTATGGAAATCGGATTCCATTTCTATGGATTTTATTGATGAGTTTCCAAGGTCGAACATAGGAAATGAAAGTATATGGGTCATAGTGGACAGATTGACTATGAGTTCCCATTTCATTCCAGTTATGTCAACAAGAATGGCACCTGTTTTAGCAAAGTTGTTAATGAAGAATGTGGTTAGACTACATGGAATTCCTAGTAGCATAGTTAGTGATAGATATTCCTTTCACTTGCGAGTTTTGGAAGAGTCTATAGGAAGTTTTGGGAACCAAGCTCAAGATGAGTACCGCTTACCATTCGCAAACAGATGGGCAAAGGGAAAGAGTTCACAAAATCTTAGAAGATTTGTTAAGAGCTTGTGTGCTAGATTTCGGGGGATCATGGGAAGACCATCTGCATTTAGTCGAGTTTTCGTATAACAATAGTTATCAGACTTGCATTGGGATAACACTGTTTGAAGCTTTGTATGAAATGCCATGCAAATCTCCCGTTTGTTGGTTGGAGACCGAGGATAGGTTGGTTCTTGGTCCAGATTTAGTTAGAGAAGCTGTAGAAAAGATTGAGATCATTTGAGCTAAAATGAAGGAAGCTCGGTCTAGGCAGAAAAATTATGCAGATAGAAGACGGAAAAATTTAGAGTTCTCAGTTGGAGATCAGGTTTTCGTCAAGGTGTAACCGATGAAGGGTGTGATCAGATGTGGGAAATCAGGAAAGTTAGCACTGAGATTCGTTGGACCTTTTCCTATTGTTGAGAGGATCAAGAAACTCGCATATAGTGTTGAGTTACCGAGCAGTTTAGCAAGAGTACATGATGTTTTCCATGTTTCTCATCTCAGAAAGTGTGTCAGAGACCCGGATACTGCTATTGCACCGACTGTGCTAGAGGACTTAGTAGTAGAACCGGACTTGACTATAGTGAGAAAGCAAATTCGCATTGTTGCGAGAGATGAAAAGAGGCTTAGAACCAAGACGGTCAAATTAGACAAAGTCCAGTGGAGTTACGATGACAGGGACTCTACTTGGAAGATTAAGAGCAGGATTAAGATACTTATCCTGATTTGTTTGATGATATGTTTTACCTTTTTGAATGATTTGTTGTGTACCTTATCGAAATTTCGAGGATGAAATTCTTTAAGGAGGGGAGTTTGTAACACCCCATATTTTTGGAAACATTATTTAGAATATTTTAATTAGCTAAATAAAATAAAATAATGTGTTGATTAGGGGATTGAGATTTGATTTTATTTAAAGGTAGCCATGCCAGTTAACTAATGAAATAAAGTAAGAGTTAAAATGTAATAGAGGAGGGGTAAAATAGGAAAGAGGTCATTCCTATATGCCTAAAACTTGGCCGTGTATCTCAATACACGTTCATTTCATTTTATTAAAAATTTAAACCTTAAGGCCAGCCACCATTAACAAGAGCAATGGGAAAAAGATAGAAAAGCTAGGAAGAAGCTTAAGCAAATCAAATCCACTCACATCTCAATCTCTTTAACCTCTAAAGCTAAAGTGAATAATGTTTACATCTCATATTTGTTTTGTTTTTGGTATTATGATGAAATCCGAACTTATTTGCAATGATTTGCCATGTTTTTGAATGACGGAATAATTATATATACTTGTTGATGATTTATAGTTGTTCATATAGATTTTATGACATGTTTTGATATGAAAACTCTATTAAAAGACATCCAAATGCCTTGCGAATTTTTATATAGACCAAAAATAATATTTTGGAGATGGGCTTCAATTTTCTTAATTTTTGTGGAATTTATATGAATTTTCTAGTGAAGAAAATGTTATTTTGGATTATAAATTATATACGGTTAAATAATTAATGGTTTGGGTCTGAAATTTATATATGTTAGAAAACATATAAAAAAGTGATTTTCTAGAATTTTTGCAGAATTTCCTAAGTGTTTTGATGGGTATATCAAATTATTCAAGGTGTGAGACTTAAATGTTTTATATATTTATAAAGGGAAAAGGGGTTTTTTGCAAATAAAGTCAAATTGTTATTTCTGGAAAGTCGGCAGCACTTTTGAAAAGAGAAACTGGCAACCAATCACAATTTGACAAACAAGGCAGGTTAGGTACAAAAGAAATAGTTTAAAAGGACAAATAAATATGTTTTTCACTGTTTCGATGCTTTTGGCACCAGGTTCCGCCTCTATACCTTCTCCTCCGACACTATCGAAATACATGCACATGGTATCAGGGAACTGGTGCGTAGTGAATTGGATGTAGATGAAAGGAATAGGGTCGAAACCAGGGGTTCCGAAGGGCTTGAGGCACTATTTTGCTTTTAAAAGAAAATGCTCATGCTTGCTTTCGACAGAGTAGCTTTCGACTAGGTTGGCTTTCGACCAAGTCAAATGGTTTTAAAGATATGGTTTCGATTGGTTTGTGCCTTTTGTTTTAAATGACTGCTTTCGACTAAGTCGAAACCTTTAGCTGCCGCTTTCTTCCTTTCGACCTAGATGGTTTCGAAAGGGTTGTTTTACTTTGTTTTCTAAAATTTGGCCGCTTCTCCAATGCTTTCGAAGGGATGGTTTCGACACCATCACTTCTTTACTTAGGAATGATTTCGAAAGGAGTGCTTTCGACGCTATTGGGTTTCTGATTGTTTTGCTCTACTTGAAGGCATAATCCAAATGATTTCGAAATGGTTTTCGAAGATTTTGAAGGGGTAAATTTTTGAATGGTTTCGAAAGGTTTCCACATGTTTTAAATTGAACCCAAATGCTTTCGAAACGATTGATTTTTATGCTTTCAAAAGGTTTTAATGAATGTGTTAACAAGTTTCTTGTCAACACCCCAAAATAGTGCTTAGGAGGATGAAAGTCCTTTCTATGAATAGTAGATGTGAATCCCTTCGGAATTGCCTTCAAACTTAGCCTTACTGGTAGATAGCTTTCGAATCAGACCTTTCGACGTCGTCGAATGGTTCAGGTTCTGGGTTATGAAACCTTCCGACTTTATTGAATTAGTATGATATCCTCTTCAAGAATTTCCTTCTTTGTTTAGATTTAATTTCCTTGTATTTGTCCTTAAAAGGTTAGATTTTAACTTGTTGCAAAGGTCAGGAGGATAGCCCTCTTTGGGTCTTGATTGGATATCAAACTTTAAAGTGGATATGTAGAAGCTTTCGACCTTGTCGAAAGGTTAGGTCACTTATCTGATGTATCTTTGATCCTTTTCGAAAGGTTTAGGAACGGTCTCTTTTGGATTAAGCCTTGTAAGTCCAGGTATCTATACTTAAAGAGCAGTCTTCAATCTAGTCGAAAGGTTAGACCACTTGGACTATAACTCCGAAAGGTTATTGATATTTTATAGCATAAGCACTTCTGACCTAGTCAAAAGGTTTGGGTCTCAAGTTAATCACTTCGGAAGGTTACCCTTGCTGTTTAGACCAATTGTATTATAAACCTTGTCGAAAGGTTTAAACTATAGGGTTAAGGGCTTCGAAAGGTTGGAGTAGTTTCTTGTATCTGAAGTGTTATCGACCTTGTCGACAAGAACCTTTTTGATGATATTGAACCTGAAATTAGAGTTAATCCAACAAAAGTGTAATCAAACAATAAAGCAATTAACAGAGCATAAGGCTTCCCTCTTTATCCATGAAAAACTCCATTTTATTAAATTCCCAAATTAGCACCCAATTAGGGTTACAATATCTTGATTTAGAAAGTACAAGATTAGAATGAGAGAAATCGGATCCCCAAAATAGGACTCCTTGGGTCTTATTTATAGATGCAGGCGGCCCTCCTTCCGACTTCATGCTCTCGACTGGTCGAAAGGTCTCCCTTTTATATGCCTCTTTGAACCTTTTGACTTTGTCGAAAGTTTTGCCTTTCATATGCTATTATGGACCTTTCGACTTGGTCGAAAGGTTTGCTTCTCTTTATGCCTTCATAAACCTTTCGACTTTGTCAAAGGGTTTTCCTTCTTTATACTGTTGTGAACCTTTCGACCTTGTTGGAAGGTTGCTCCTCTCTTGGTTGTTGTGAACCCTTCGACCTTGTCGAAAGGTTGTCTTTCGCTCTTTGTTGACTTGTGAGTGCTGCTTTCTTCATAAACCTTTTTTCATTGTCAAAATGTAACCTGGATGTGCTTTAATCGGTTCGAAAGGTTTGTTATGCTTTCGAAAAGGTCACTAAGTAGTTTCTCACACTTTCTTTGACTTCTTCATCCCCTTCGAAAGATAAGAACACCTTGGATACTAGAGATGGAACCTTTCAACTCCTTCGAAAGGTTTGACGCTAATAGATTTTGATGACTGCATCCCTTCGACTCCTTCGAAAGGTCTGGGCTGTGCTCCTTTTCCTTTGCTTTTGTTGAAAGACCTTTCGTCTTAGTCAAAAGGTTAATTTTTAGTGTAACATTTGCCCCCCACCATTCGAAGGATGCTCTTGACTTTCCAAGTTATCTTTGTCGAAAGCTATAAAACTTCCTGGTTCTTGGCCTTCCTGCATTGATCTAGGACGTCCATTTAAGTCTGATCCAACAAATGAGAATTTAGACGACTTTTCTTATATAGTACGCTTCTTCTCTTTCTTCCTCTTTTACCTGAAACCAAATTTATCGTGCATAAGTAAAAGAGTTCTCCAAAACTTCTCGGATCTTGCTTTAAAACAATAAGGTAATCTTTTAAATTCAATTCATAACTTTAAATTAATCTCCGCTCTCATTAGTTTTCAATCAAATTTCCCGTTTTCTAAATCCAAAATTGAAATTCAACTTCAATTTGATTTTTCTGAATATTTATTTCTCAAATCAATTTTCAAATTAACAAAACCCATTTTTGGCTTTGGATTTTTGAGGTTAATGGTGTCTGATAAGTAAATTTCTTTATCGGGTTTGACTTTTAATCCAAAATCCCTAAATTTTGCTTTTTGTTTTTAATCCTGGGTTTTTGATTTGTTGATAATTTTTATTCTTCTTTGAAATCGAATTAGATGGATTCCGGATGAAATCGAATTAGATGGATTCCGGATGAAATCGAATTAGATGGATTCCGGATGAAATCGGTTTTGCTAATAGGTTTGTTTTACTTGTTCTTCAAGAAGAATTTGAAAACTGCATTTATTATCGGGTTTGGGTTTTTTTAAATCCAATATGGTAACCTGGAACCCACTCGTGTACAATTTGGTAACTCAAAATGACCTTTCTACCCCTTCGAAGAAGACTGAGGTGGCAATAATGGATTTGTTTTCTTTGTACTTTTCGATGGGGTCGGAAGGTATTGTGATGCCAACTTTTCATTGCTGTCGAAAGGTTAGATAATTAAACGATCAAACCTTTCGATAACAAGCTCTTGACAAGGTTGAGGAGTTTCAAACCTTTCGACTACCAGCTTTCGACAAGGTTGGAACTTTTCAACTTTAGAGCTGCTTTTGCCCATCATTGTCGAAACGTTTAAAGTATACATGAGTCAAACCTGAAACCACTCGACTTTAATGGATATGACATATTTTGATAACTTTGACCAGACCTTTCGACAACATCAACCATATCAATATTTTTTTTCTTTTAACTTAAGAATTTTAAGATTTTGGTTTTAACCATGTCGAAAGGTCTTGCCACTTAACTTTATGTTATACTTGGAGTAGATCCAGGTTTCCTTAGATCTTTCAAAATTGTCGAAAGGTGATGAATAGGTTGATGTTCCACTTCTTCCTTCGACTTTGTCGATAACTTTAACTATAAAGTTTTTTTTGACTCAAATTTTTTGCGCCATCTTTTGAACTTTGTGTATGCTTTCATACTTAAGCTATCTGAACAAACTTATTTTGCTTTTGAATTCTCAATTGCTTTCTAAATTAATAATTGATCAGGGATTTTAACCAAAACATTTTCACCTGGCAGAATCATGAGCTCTCCAAAGATTGAAGCCACTGCTAAGCAATCTTCCATTGACTCTCAAAGTGAAGTCAATGCCACACTCAAAGACTTTGGCATCACCGGGATTGAAGCCATTCCTCCTAAACCCACTGATACCAAAGCAACCCTCCAGAAGGGTATTTTGCATACACGGCCATCCACATATGGCATGGTAGCTTCCTTCCATTTCCCGAGTTCTTGCTCTCCTACCTGTCTCATATTGGAGTTGCGCCAACTTTCTCCCAATGTTTATACCCATCTTTTATCTCTTGAAATGCTGGAGTTGGAATCCGGACTTCCTTCGCTCAATCCAGAAGTTTTAAACTCCTTGACCAAGCTAGTAAGGTTAAGCAAGTTTAGCAAGCAAATCTATAGATTTAATGTATATAAGAAGCTGATATTAGATGGAATCAATAAGTTTAAGGATTGATAAAACCAATTTTTCTTCGTCAAGTGCTTTGCGGATGTTTACGGGAGTTTTGCCTCCCCTCATAAGTCTATTTCAATGTCGTCTTTTCTTTTCTCTAATTTCCTATTAACTAATCTCTGACCTTTTTCAGGTGAATCTCCCAAGACACTTGGTGATACAGACCAAAAAACCATCGACTCTTTAATCGTAGGTTCAGAACAACTTAGGAGCAGGTTTAGGCTCTTAACCCTTTCAAATCTAAGGAAACACTCTTTGCTACTGCCTGGCCAACGGATTCTAGGAACTCCTCCCAAAATCATGCACAATTCTCGTGGCAAGAGCTTCTTTTCCTCAGGCGACGCAGAACATTTTACTTCAATGTCGCCCATTTGTTCTAACACTTTTAGTATACTATTAGTTTTGTATTTTTCGTTTGTCTCTGAAATTCTTTAAGTTACTCTGACTGATCCTATATTCGTTTGAATTCATTTCAACACCCTCCAAGGCCATTGAATCTTCAAGTGGTGCTACCCTTTCTCCATCTTCTTCGGATGTTACATTGGTCTTGGAGGCTTTCGCTAAATCTAAATGATCTCTTAAGAGAAGACTAACAGAGCCTTCTAAAGACGCTCCTCCATTGAAAGTTACAAAAATTATTGATGTGGAGGAGGAAGAAAAGCGCACATCTCCAGAGAAAGCTTCAAAGAGCCATACTGCTGAAGCTCCTAAAGACAAAGTGGAGCCAATTCCACCTACACCTGCACCCTTTCCACATATTATCATTACCGACTCCCCAACAAAACTTGCGCAAATGCAGCTTGCTCTTCTGGAGACTTCCAAGACGCAAATTCCACCGGAGCCGTCATCTTCTGTTCCTTTGTCAACCAACTTTGATGAACTGGTCAAGCAGATCTTATACTCAGAATCTTTTACTTCCTCTCCTTGCCATCATTCAGTCTTGATTTGGCAGAAAATCATTGCTCTCTCGTGGAGCAACAACTCTTGGTAAGTTCTCGCCCGATTAATCTTATTATCATTGGATTTCTCCAATCGCAAACTTGTGTTTCTCTCCTTTTTGTTACAGATTTCCAGTTTTTTAAATGAACACGTCTCCAGGCTCTCTGCTAGATCCTCCAAGCTACAGGAGGAAAATGCTAAATTGAAAAATCAACTATCTTCTCTGATTGTCACTTAGAGCGACACTTCCTTTGAGTTGGAGCGAGTCAAGGCTTCCTTCACTAGGGCTGAGGTCGATCTTGAAGTCGAAAGGCAAGCCCATCGACTTACCTCCGATGAAAAATTTGCAAGGAAGTTGGCTTTGAGGGATTCAGAGGAGGAGAAAACTCGCTAGGTTACTAAGAGTACTCTTCTGAAAGCCAAATTCAAGAGGACCAGAGCTTCACTTAAGCTAGCCATTCAAACCATCTCTGATTTCCAAAAGCATGTTACTGAGTTCGCTGAATCTACCTTGGGGCCCATGATGCTGAAACATTATGAAGATGCCCTCATGCTCGCCTATGCCGACAATCATGAGAAATGTCCTGACTTTGGCTTTCCCTCTCTCGACCTAGCTTTAGCCGAAAGAATTATGGACAAAATTAATCAAATTAAGCAGGGTAAAGAGCCCGATGGTGAGGAGGGGATTGTTAATGTCAAGGAAGCTCTCTCTTTTAATATCCCTTCCTTCGATATTGAATCCGATTCTGAAGATGAGGGTGATAAAGATGACGACCCCAAGGAAAAAAGGCGATGATGGTGATAGCCTTGATTGGGACAGTGATTATGATGATGATAACCCCTCTGGAGGTCAAGGCCTTGGTGGAGACAAAGGAGGGCCTTCTGGTCCTTCGAGGATGGACAGTGGTGATCAAGTCAAAGCTCTTGAGAAAGGGCAATCTCCTCCGAAAGACATGCCATCAACATCTCCTGGTCCATCTGCTCCTCCAAAGGAGGAAACTGCTCCACTCATACCGAGGTTCCGCAGGAGAAAGAATAAGCCCCCGAGGCTTCCATTCCAGTTTCACAGGTATGGGCTTCTCTGTTTAAATTTCTTACACTTCGAAGATAATAATTAGTGACAAATAATTTATCTTAGATAAAGATGAAGTCAAATTTTCCTTATAGAACAAAACTTAAGAGCAAACGAGCAGAAATTAACAAGTTATATAGGGAGTTAGACAAATTAATAAAGGAACACAATGCTCTATCTCAGAAATATCATAGTCTGGATAGGAGCACTTCCGTTCTAGCATCTTTTAAATATCAGAGGGCGGCTCCTTTATTAAAGAAAGTGTGTCACCGGTGCGATGCTCTCTTAAAGGAAAATAAAGAGTTAATAACTCTATTCTGGATGATGATGGAAGAGAGAGACATCTTAGTCAATTTTTTGTATAAAGAATATTGTAGACACTCTATTATAGATTTTTCATACTTAGGGGAGTTCAGTGGGGGTCTTCTTAGATGTTTTCACAAAAGATACTTAGATGAATTCGGTTCTGACCCGCATCTTGGAGCTTGCTGGAACTTACCGCGGGTCAAATCGATTCTTAAAGATCTTCCCCCTGAAAAGCTTAAGTACTATAAGGACAAATTTGTTTCTGAGTTTTTCTCTAATCTATTTTGTATGAACCAAATGAGTGATTGTAAATATGTATCAAGTAAACGATTTATAAATACATGCTTTTGTTATGTTCTTTATGCTTAGTTTCTTTTACTGTACTATTTCAGAATATCAGTTCTTCAGGTCGTGTCGTCCCAAGAGATCACTTAAGTCAATACATTAACTTAAGGAGATTTTTCTCTAAAAATGCACCAACTTTAAAGACTTCGAAGTTAGCGAGATATTGTTTTCTTCGAGGTTTACAAAAATTATACTTGGAATACTCTCGTCTTCGCTTTGACTTCCTCGGCGAAGAAAAAGAAACATTCTTAAAAGAAATCAGAACATTCCATTCCAAGCTAAATTGTGGTCGCGATAGTCCACCAGCCGGGAAATGGGATTATAGTAAATGTCCGTTGGTTATAACTCCTAAAGGAGTCACTATACCTTTTGATTTGACAGTTACGCTTTCTACTAATACTTTAGACAAAGTTAGGAATGTAGTCTCTCAACTTTAGATGTGATGAAAGTGTTTGTTGTACCTTTTAACTTTGTGGTTATTTGAGTTGTAATTCATCACTGCAATAATAAAAATATCTTTTATCCCAATTTTGATTTTCTCTCAGTTCTTTTTATTTAAATAGGAGCCACAACCATCTATGTTTCATCATTCTCAAAATTTACTTTCTCGCGCCGACGCTAATAGAGATAGATTATTAACAAGGAATGACGAGATTGTGGTCCATGACGAAGTCCTTCTCGAGCGTTTTGGTGGCAACACTAAAGCCGTGAAGTGGCAATAAAGATATCTTATTCAAAAGACTATCGCCAGTGGTTACAAAGACCATATAGCCTATCTTGATGCCGATTTCAAGAAAAAGGATGAGATGATTACTACACTTAAGAGACAAGTGAAGACCAATCCCACAGCTGATTTTGACTAAAGGATGTCTGAACTTATTCAACTAATAAGTGATTTAGAGTTGAAGTTAAAAGATAGCCAGGCATAGTGTGCCTCTCTAGAATTTATTTTAGGATACAAGACTCTAAAGATTAAGCTTTCAGCCCTTCAAGCAACTCCTTCAGCTGCCAAACCTACTAGGTCAAAACTTCTCGCAGCTCAAAAATTTCCCACTATGCTCAACCCTCCTACCGGTTTAGACGATAATGTAGTGGGGAACTGGTGTCGGAGGGTAAAATTCGAAATCGCCAAATATTTTGATGAGCAGTAGAAGACAAAGTATTCCCAGACTATCAATGATTATGCTGCTAAGAATCAAAAACTAGAACGTGATAATTATTTGCTCGGCAAGTGGGTTGCAGAGTTAGAAAGGGAAAATAAAACAGTCAGGGCTGCGAACAGAGCTTTTAATCGTGCCTTAAAGACCAACATCGATGCAATTGATGATGAAAACCAAATAAGGAGAAAAGAAAAGAAGCTTAAGGAAGTTCTCTGCGCAGCAATCAATCATGTCGTAAATCCTTTAGTGACGGAGACTCTAAATAAAGCAACTCAAGATTTGTAATTCATTTATGTATTTGAGTCATGTAAATATATCTTGTACATAATTTTGTCGTTTGTAAATGACTTCATAACTTATGTAAATTATAGAAATTTTGTAAATATCACCTGATTTCTGATCCTTTTCTGTAGTTTAACCTTTGATATGCCTTTGAATTGTTCATTCAGCGACTTTTGTGCTTGCTCGATCTCTTGTTACTCTTTGTCATTCTGATTTTCCTGGGAAACATGTAGCAAACAGTATCTTTAATTGTTAGCTTGGAATTGACATATTTTTCTATGTATATCATTTTCTAAATTAGCAAATCATCTTTCTAATTGTATGAAAAGTGATTTATTCAAAATGTTAAGATCTCATCTTTAACCATGATGAGAAATGATTAAGGACTTGGCTCTTTCCACTTGTTTGGAATGCACAAAACTTGTAGGTAGTAGATTCTACCATATCATTAGGTCATGAATATTAGAATATAACTTTTATTCGATAAAGAACCTGATTCAGGAATCAATGTCTGAAATTTAGAAGTAGTAACTCTCTCACCCATTCCTTAACATTAATGGGATTTAAAAAGTTAGAAGCCTGAAGTTCCCATTCGGAGGATCTTAATAGCGGTATTTTTGATAATATTCTTTGGACCAGATTTGGGAATTTTAAATAGATAGAAATCCAAAGATCTTGTACCCAGATTAGGGCTTAAATAAACTGTAGTCTTAATTCCCAGATTCGGGTATAGTAAATGAGTGATTGGTAATAATCTAAAACCCAGATTCGGGTGTTAGATGATGAAATCTTTATGTGAAAGTCTCAAAACCCAGATTTGGGTATTATATTTTGAAATTCATATATGAGAATCCGGGAGCCCAAATTCAGGCATTAATAGATGATGTTAAGAAAGTCCCGAAACCCAAATTCGGGTATTAGTAAGTGGAGATATGTTCTCCTGTTCTGCTTCCGTCTTCTTTGACATGTGTGAACCCTCCAGATTTTAAATATATATAGGAGTAATTTGATTGGCTGCCTCTTGGGTTAGGACATCTCAGTCCATTATTGATTGAGCCTCTTTCCAGGCTTAGACGTCTTAGTCCATTATCGAATGAGCCTCACTCGGGCTAGGACATCTTAGTCCTTTTTTGATTGGGCCTCTTCTTGGGCCCGGACATCTTAGTCCATTATGGAATGAGCCTGGCTTGGGCTAGGACATCTTAGTCCTTTTTTGATTGGGCCTCTTCTTGGGTCTGGACATCTTAGTCCATTGTCCGGTGCTCTTGGTTAGCTCATCTTAGAGGCTGGAACCAAGGACTTACCCAACCTCCCTCCAGGAGGCGCCCTACCCTAGCCATTTTGCGGCCCGGATAGGTGCTTGTTCAGTGCTCTAACCTGGCCATCTTAGACACGGATAGAGGCTTACTCCTTCCTCCCTCTAGGAGGTGCCTTAACCTGGCCATAGGGTGGCGTGGATAAGTGCTTGTTCGGTGCTCTACCCTAGCCATCTTAGGCACGGATAGAGGCTTACTTCGTCCTCCCTCCAAGAGGCGCTCTGCCCTAGCCATCTTGGTGCGGACAGAGGCATTTCTACAATCTTAAGTAGTACTACCATCTTAGGCAGTATCCAAATTTGAGGAGCATTTCATCCCCCACCATGTAGACTTTCTCTTTTCAAAAAGCTGATTTTTATTAATCTTTTCTCAAGTTCTCTTTACAAATTCAGTGATCTTTCCTTGTCTAAAGAAATTGATGATCATCTCCTTCATGGATTTGCAATGGTTGGTTTCGGACCATTCATCATATGATAGTGACAGAAGGATCCTCCCAAGTTCGTTTCATGTTTTGGCTTTTTCTTTTGTGATGGCCAATAGTTAAGTTCATCCTTTGTAAGCAAGCAGACGTTTTCCGTTGATGTGGTTAAGTTGCATTCTTTTGGAAGTCTATACTTGAAACTTGACTCTTGAGGACGATTCTTTAGCTTTTTACTTTTCGGCCTTATCATTTCATGCTCTTCAATTATCTTTATTTTTGCTACCCTTTGAACCTCTTGGGTTGGAAGCGCTCTTGTTACTGTAGATTGCCATTTGTGTGCAAGGCGTTGTAATCATTCTTGTGCCCTTGGAATAATGTTGAACTGTTCTTCTCATTTGATTAAAAACATTGTCACTTCTAGTTGTTTTCTTTCCAAGTGCAAAGATTGGGGTAGGGCCTACATGAAAAGGATTTGGACTCCATTTTTCAAGGTCATAAGGTTCTTCTTTCTTTTTGTTTATAATCCTTAAGGCTTCGAGCCTTAGTCTTTGCTCTTCATCTTGATTGGAGCTTTCGATGTCTACTTGGGAGAATCTTGTCAAGTATGGTTCAAAAGACCCTTGTTCAGATCTTTTAGATCTTCTAGCCATGTTCAAACCAAAGTGGATAACTTGATGTAGAATTGATCCAAGGGGGGGTTAGAGAATAGTAGTGTTAAGGGGTTAACCAAGTCGGAGGTTCAAGCCCTCCTTCTAACGCCAAAAAAGTTAACAAGATTTCTTGTCAACACCCCCAAAATAGTGCTTAGGAGGATGAAAGTCCTTTATATGAATAACGGATGTGAATCCCTTCAGAATTACCTACGAACTTAGCCTTCTGGTAGATAGCTTTCGAATCAGACCTTTTGATGTCGTCGAAAGGTTCAGGTGTTGGGTTATGAAACCTTCTGACTTTATTGAATTAGTATGAGATCCTCTTCAAGAATTTCCTTCTTTGTTTAGATTAAATTTCCTTGAATTTGTCCTTAAAATGTTAGATTTTAACTTGTTGAAAAGGTCAGGAGGATAGCCCTCTTTAGGTCTTGATTGGATATCAAACTTCTCAGTGGATATGTAGAAGCTTTCGACCTTGTTAAAGGCTTAGGTCACTTATCTAATGTATCTTTGATCCTTGTCGAAAGGTTTAGGAACGGTCTCTTTTGGATTAAGCCTTGTAAGTCTAGGTATCTATATTTAAAGAGCAGTCTTCAGTCTAGTCGAATGGTTAGACCATTTGGACTACAACTCCAAAAGGTTATTGATATTTTATAGCATAAGCACTTCTGACCTAGTCGAAAGGTTTGGGTCTCAAGTTAATCACTTCGGAAGGTTACCCATATTGTTTAGACCAATTGTATTATAATCCTTGTCGAAAGGTTTAAACTGTAGGGTTAAGGCCTTCGAAAGGTTGCAGTAGTTTCTTGTAGCAGAAGTGTTGTCGACCTTGTCGACAAGAACCGTTTCGATGATGTTGAACCTGAAATTAGAGTTAATCCAACAAAAGTATAATCAAACAATAGAGCAATTAGTAGAGCATAAGACTTTCCTTTTTATCCATGAAAAAATCCATTTTATTAAATCCCCAAATTAGCACCCAATTAGGGTTACAATATCTTGATTAAGAAAGTATAAGGTTAGAATGAGAGAATTCAGATCCCCAAAATAGGACCCCTTGGGTCTTATCTATAGATACAGGCGGCCCTCCTTTCGACTCCATGCTCTTGACTGGGTCGGAAGGTCTCCCTTTTATATGCCGCTTTGAACCTTTCGACTTTGTCGAAAAGTTTTCCTTCCTTCTGCTATTCTGGACCTTTCGATTTGGTCGAAAGGTTTGCTTCTCTTTATGCCTTCATAAACCTTTCAACTTTGTCGAAGGGTTTGCCTTCTTTATACTACTGTAAACCTTTCGAACTTGTCGAAAGGTTGCTCTTCTCTTGGTTGTTGTGAACCCTTCGACCTTTTCGAAAGGTTAACTTTCGCTCTTTGTTGACTTGTGAGTGTTGCTTTCTTCATAAAACTTTCGTCATTGTCGAAAGGTAACTTGGATGTGCTTTAACCGCTTTGAAAGGCTTGTTATGCTTTCGAAAAGGTCACTAAGTAGTTGCTCACACTTGCTTTGACTTCTTCATCCCCTTCGAAAGGTAAGAACACCTTGGATACTGGAGATGGAACCTTTCGACTTCTTCGAAAGGTTTGATGCTAATGGATTCTGATGACTGCATCCCTTCGACTCCTTTGAAAGGTCTGAGCTGTGCTCTTTCCTTTGCTTTTTTTGAAAGACCTTTCGTCTTAATCGAAAGGTTGATTTTTAGAGTAACAGAATGGTTTCGAAAGGGGTGGCTCCCTAAGTTTTTAAAGGGTTGAAAGGAAAGGTTTTTCCTATGTTTTCGAAAGGCAATATTTAAAGGTTTTAAAGAAGGATGTTTAATGTTTTAAAGCTTTCGAAGGAAAGGGTTTTGATGATTTCAATAGGGTTACTTTCAATGGTTTCGAAAGGGGTACTTTTAGTGGTTTCAAAAGGGTTACTTTCAATGGTTTCGAAAGGGATACTTTCTGTGGTTTTGAAAGGGTTACTTTCAATGGTTTCGAAAGGGTTACTTTCAAGGGTTTCGAAGGGGTTGTTTAAAGGTTTTAAACAAAGGTTTCAAATGTTTTAACTAGGCAGTATAGCCTAAGTATTTTCAAGTTAAAAAGTACTTTAACTTATTTTGAGGGGATTGGTAATCCTCATTAAATTTCATCAACATTATCTTGAGTAAAGTATATATAACATGGAAAAATAGCTTAGAGTAAAGCTAAGAATGTATTTTCCTTGTATATGTATGATTTAAAAGGTTAAATCATTTTGAAAAGGTTTTTGAAGGAAAAAAATATAAAGGGTAGTAACCCTATGAAAATGAATCAGATTAGAAGACCAGATAGGACTTGTGTAGGGTCGCGCGCCCTATGCTCATTAGCTATTAGCCCTTAGCTAATTTAGTTAGAATTCCAGTGTGTAGGGCTTAGTCACAGGTAAGACTAAAATGATGGTTACACAGAAAGGAATATTTTTTTACATAGGTAGGTTATTGGTAAGCCACAAAACCATTAGGATCGGTTAACCATTGGAGAAGTAAGTTAAGGACAGACCATCTAAGAGTATTGTCTAACAGATGTTTAGACCATTTGATATTTTATCTGATAGGCGAGTTAGTCCAATTTGCGGGCAGTTAGCCCAGTTTTCGGACAGATAGTCCATTTATTACCTGATTTTTAGCATAACAGATATTGTTATTATTATTATAATCAGTTTGATTAACCAGTTTGGTTGCAGGAAAATATTTGTGAAATATATGATTTAAAAAATATATTAGTGAGGGGAAACCCGTTCCGCTAAGTGGTGTGGTCTCACTCAATATCAGTAAACCGAGATATAACAGTATTATTCATACTAGGCTTTATATCTGACTCGAAGTATTTTCCCCCCTTAAACTCTCGAGTGCTCAAAATTGATTTGAGCAGGTTGAGGGTTGAGGTTTTCAGGTTTTAGTTGTTTTGGCGAATAAAGCATCCGGAGACGAGCAGGTGGCTGACGGATAGCTATTTAGGAGTTGCAGTTTATTCTGTTTATTTCCGCTGTGTGTATATTAAGTCAGACATGACTATGTTTACTCTGATCAACTAAGGGGGCATCGTCATATGTCATTCTTGGCATATTGTTGTAATACTTATATTTGATCATTGCCTGGGAAGCGTTATGGGATTATGTAATTTGGATATGAATTTGTATTGAAATGTAATCAGTAAAATATTATTTTTGAAATCTGTGATTTTGTTCATATTCAAGTGCTTCTGATATTATGGATACCATTAGCATTACCATATTTTGTCACTAGAACTTAATACTATGGATGACTGCAGCATATGTAGCGCTTAGCTTTTGGCTTCTAGAAACGAGATGTTACACAACACAACTTCACAGTGCAAGCATTCCCTCCTTACTATCCAAACTTCACTACTAACAACACTTCTGTGCAAACCATCATAGTGCACTTCACTCCTTGCTGCCTACCATTATATCAGTATACCAGTCACCCTTCCATTGCTCTGCCTTCTCTTTTACATTGAAAGTTTCTTTTACATCGAAACTGTGCACATCATAGTGTTACGGTTACATTGCTCTGCCATATTCAAACTTGCCATTGCAAACTGTGCACACTTCAGCAAATACCACCATTCTTCCACTGTGCACATCATCAGTTCACCTGCATATCAACTGTGCACCACTACTTCTCTCCTCTCCAACAAATCTGTGCAAACTACCTAATACCTCTACCCACTGCCTTCAAACTGCCACTACAAACTGCCTACTTCAACAAACTGTTTCCATTACAACTGTGCCGAAATACATCAACCACCAGCACCCTCCTTTCCTTCTTTATCACCTTTCTATCCCTATAGAAGCAACTCCTCCATCTTACAACCTGATGTTACCATCAACTACTACAAACTTCACCACCCTGTTTTCATTATTCCTTTGTCACAGCCTGCCACAAACCTACCTCTTCAACAAACTCCCACTGCACATTGCAATAACCAAACTGCCATACACAACACCCATTGCCTGAACAACAACCCACTACCATCTTCTCATTCAAACCACAACCTCCAACTAACTTC
Organism: Allium fistulosum; assembly: GCA_030737815.1. Taxonomy (NCBI): domain Eukaryota; kingdom Viridiplantae; phylum Streptophyta; class Magnoliopsida; order Asparagales; family Amaryllidaceae; genus Allium; species Allium fistulosum. The sequence goes on from CM060903.1 coordinate 427,933,535, forward strand.
ACACAACAACTTCAAGTGCAATACCTTCAACTTCACACAATCACCACAATACTGCCATTTCTTGCAACTACACATCACACTTGCATCCCCTACAACAATCCATCCACCACACTATTAAGCTCAAACTGACATATACATTCACTGCAAACTGTGCACAGCAACACCGCAGTGCACATCCTATAACCCACATTCATCCACTGCCTTTGCTTCAAACAAAACATCATTAGCATCAAACTCTGCCTTTTCTGTGCATTAGCATCTCCAAGACTTTACAAAACAATACCTCTGACTGACCATTCACTTATGTTCCTCCTCCGCCTCTAAACCAGTGCACCATCACAGAACAACAGCACTCCTCTCATCATACAATCACTACCACTTCTCCTCTGTGCCTCCAGCTTCACACACTTCATCTAACCAAACCACACTCCAAAAAAAACTATTGCCTTTAGCCACTATCTTCCCCCTTCTTCCAAATTCATCATCAACTGCAGCCAAATCACACCCCTCTGCTACCACCAACCGAACTACCTCCCCCTGGTTCCGTTGCTACAAACCCAAACTTCACCACAAAATCTAAACTCCAGCAAACAATTCGTGACCTTCAAACAAATTCGAATCAAATTTTTGAAATCGCCTAATCTTCTAGCAACATGTTTTAACTTCTGATTTGATTAGTGTTTTAATTTTGAAATCGCCTAAATTTTAAATTTTTTTGAGTGCGTGTTTTGATTAGTGTGAGGGTGGGTTTTTACTTTAGGGCTGTGTATAACTCAAGTTTATGCTTTTTAGTTTAAATAAATAGAACTACACAAAAATTTTAAAAAAAGAGGGTACTTTTTAGTGTAAATTCATTTTTCTCTTCTTAGCTTTCTAAAAAAAATATTACTTTCATTTCGCTCAGTAATTCGAGTTCTAGTTTAATTATTTTTATATAAGTTTTAAACAAGTTCTTTCTACTTTCATTTTTTTTAAAATTGTTTTCGTTTTCATTTGTGTTTGTTCTCATTACAGGTTGCAAAAGCAAAAAGAGACAAATTGCCCTGCTCTGCTTGCTCACTTATAAAAAAATAGCTGCTTTAAATAAATTGCTACTAATTCTGCATGCTTTGGTATCGTGCTCCTATTAGTAGTTTTTAATTATTTTGATTGTTGGTTGCTTGCATTTCAAAAAAAATTTGAAAAAAACAAAAAAACAAAAACAAATTTCATTCGTAGTTGCATTGTTATTACACATTTAATTTTTGTTTTGCATTCATTTCATATTATTTTCTTTTCTAAATGCAACACCCAAATCCACATAAGGTGGGGGATTTCATCACCCCTTCCTTGGCCCACAAATTGCATACCATCGTAGAATTTGCTAATAATAACGGTTAGACATCGGACTTAAGGGAGTCACGAGCTCACCTAGGGCTTAATTATACCTTGGCAAGTTGTCTTCTTTCGACAATTCATATTCTTGGTGTCTAGGCTACGGCAGATCAATAATCATATATAAATATTACGGTGATTCATAAATATTATAGTGATTGTTTCTCTGAAGGTATTTAAACCTTCGGCTATGTTGCTACGGTGATTCGTAGTACACCTGTAACGATAGCGACTTTTCGACGCTCGAAAGTCGACATTAATACGTCCACTATATCAAATTCCACGCAATCGAATGCCGGAAAACCGAATCATTATGGTTAAAAAGAAGAGGTAGAAGAAGACAGAAGAAAAGAAAGAACAGAAAAACAGAAACAGAAAAAATATCAGAATCTCACATTCGCAGCGGAACAATATATAATAGATGAATGAATAATCTTTAAAACAAAAGACTATATCAGTTTATACATTACATCATATCATCAGAGTTTACAACAATACACATCACTGGACAGTTATATAAACTTGTCCACATACAGAATACACAGCGGAATAAATAAACAAGTACGGGAGTACGTCTCGCCATCCAGCTTGCCTCCAAAGCTCCAGAATATCCTGATAACATAACTCTAGGCTGCCCGTGTGGAAAATTATGGGCACCCAGAGTTTAGAAAGGGAACAATAAACTCCAGGCCAGTCATGGTGACTGGTGTGAGATCGTAAAACAGTTATTTTCACAAAGGAAATAAAATTAATTCGCAATGCTTTTGGAAAATGAAACTACCATAAGGCATCCCGCCACACACACAATGCAAACACAGAATTGAGTAGATTTCCCCTTATGATGGTCAAAGATGCTTACTACGAAAGATCAGTTGATATTATTATTAATGTCAAGTGTGGAAAACATTTCGAAAGTATAATATCAATCTTAGCCAGCATACAACCATTATTGTATGCCTACTATAGCTACCATCTAAACAGTGGTGACCACCAAAAGTAAATGGCAGGTTCTACAACTAATACCGTACAAGGTTCGTATTGTTTCTTTGGATTTTCCAACAAATGGTCAGGCAAAGGAACTTTCTTACACTGAAAAGGAAACGCCTATGGAAAGACGCCCCGAGAGTCAACCTGCTCTCTGCAAACACAAGGCCGACGCTACCTCATTCTGTACAGCTGTAACTAGGTAGCTAACACACAAGCTATGCCATCCCCCGGTCGTTACCGACCTTTATCCGAGGATCCTCAACCACAAGCAACAACCACAAAGTATAATAAATTTGCAACATCAACATAGGTAAATATCTGGGCTCCATACCATGATATCACCTCTTAATCCAGAAGGAAATGACATACCCTAGGGGCGCGGGGCGCGACCCCTAAAAACCTTGCCGCAACATTCCTGTTTCGACCATTACCGGGTTGTGAGGCTCGACGAAGACTCGTCCACAAAGCTATGCTTTTTCACAAAGCCACGCTTTTTCACAAAGCCACGCTTTTTCACAAAGCCACACTTTGATCAACAAATGATCATCAGCACTTCGTATGCCACATTACCAAATTGGGAATGTATCACTAGTAACCATCAACTACATAACCTCTGAGCTCGTACATCTTAGATAAGGGTGTTAAGCTAAGAGAATAAATTCTCCGCCACCAACAGAAATGTATTTGATAGAAACCAGCTTTACATCTCAAAGTGTAATGTCAGACACACATCCATACAAGTCCGTTCCGGGATCGAACAGAACCGAAGGCACTTCCAAAGAAGCCCTTGCAATCCGGGTATTCACTAATCACGTCCGGACTTCCCATCACAAGAAGAGTGATATAAATCTCTATACCGGAGCAACTCGGTGCAGAGACATTCGACAAGTTGTCCTTTCATTTTCGCAAATACCTGGTCTTCACACCGGTCTTCAAATGTTATCCATTCATGACGTATCACTATTCGGAATGGGTTATATGGCACAAAGTCCTCTCCCGGCTTAACCGAATAATGAGCGTTTGTTTTAAAAACAAATTCAAGTGCCACTTCAAAGGCAAATATTGATAGACGGTTATGTAACTACAACAACATTCACAACAATCAACCAATTTAAATAATTTTCCCAAATTATTAAATTTCAAAATATCTTCCCAAGATATATATTTTCCACACTTCATCACTTTGAAAACCAATTTCAAATCATATTTTCACTCGCGAAATAAAATTTTCGAATGTTATTTATTTTCACTTTTCCTTTACAAATTCCATTGTGAATTTAAATTTCCAAATATTCACTTATACACGATTTTCAAATCGTTTTCCAATTATTCACTTTCAAACACCAAATCAAATTCAAAATTGATTTCTAAATTTATTTCAACCCCAAATCAATTACAAATTGATTTCTAAGTTTATTTAAAATCCTAAATCATTTTACAAATCGATTTCCAATTTATTTCAACATAAATCAATTTTTCATTTAACATCAAATAAATTTTCATATCGATTTCCCAAAGATTTATCTTCAAATACTAAATCAATTATCAATTGGATTTCAAACAAATTTATCACCTTTTAAAATAAATTCTTTTATCTCTTCCGAACCATTTAAAATTCCATTTTTAAATAAAATTTTCAACTTTCAAATAATACTATTCAAAAATCCATTTAAAAAAAATCCTTTCACCATATTTTGGAAATAATTCGATAAGATTTCAAAAAATCAACTTTATACTTTTAAAATTCCTTCTTTGAAATTCAACCAATTCTTTCAAAAGAATTTATTTAAAATTTCCAATTTTAATTTCAAAAATCCAATTTTTATTTATTTCTGGTATCCAACGATACCAAAAATACATTCGGCTAAATTATAGCCTTCAACAAATTCAATCACAGATATAATCATACACAGATTATAAATAAATCATCACTCAACATATGAAACAAATTCAAATGTTTTGAGGAATCCTGTTGAATCCCTCCAACCTGTTTCCCTGCATCCACAGATGTTAGCACAATACCAATTCCACTTCGAGGTGGAATATCATGGTATATGGGATTTATAAAATATCAGCGGCGCATAGGGTCTCATCCGCTATATAATGCGGGAAATCACAATTCCAATATATACATATTCCAATATATATATTGCTATATACTACTATCATATATACTATCATTCAAGCACACAATCAACACAATCAATAATTTTAAATATAACTATTTAAAATTAAACAAAACCCTTTGTTTGAGTGAGAAGATCTCACCTTTGCTTTTATTTTGCAATCCATTTCCATTTTGGCTTGATTTCTCGATTTTTGACCTTGTATAAACATTTATACAATTCATTAATATTCGAAACAATCGAGTAATCAATTTTTGTTTGGTAATTTTAATTGTCCAATGATTTTGTTTTACCATTTTCTTTTAATAAATTTATTTAACTAAAAATTTAATTTAAAACTAAACTTCCTTTAAATAAATGTTTTTAGTGACAAAAAAATTAAATAGGTTAACTAAATAAATTAACCACTAAAATTTATTATTTCTTTTAAGACTACTTATATATATTTTGTAAAATAAGCTATACAGGTTTCATAAAAATCTAATTTATACATATAAACCTTCAAACACATTTTTTTTCTTTTCTGAATGCAAATACAAATATAAAATCTGCAAATACCTCACTGCAGATAAAAAAACTTATTTATATATAAGTTGTATATTTTATATATTTTTCCACATCTCACTGCAAATTAAATTTCATCTAGAAATATTTATTTGTATTAAATTAAATCAAAACAATGTCGATACCTATTCGAAAGCAGATTCAAACTCCAGCATCCACCATTGGTCGCCTATACGCTTGCCTACATCTGCCGCCATCATCTCTGGTTCGTAGCCGCACACGAGCCCCCCCTGACATCACGCAACCCACTCGAGCCCAAAACCCTAGACCTCGAGCCACCATAAATCGCGACATCACCCAATGCTGACCTCGCCCCATTTTATTGCCGACGACGATAGCAACGACCACGACAACTCGCGAGGCTCCAGCTTCGATCGCGTTGCCAATACGAGCCCCGCCGAGCTCGTGCTCGAGAACCCAAGTCGATGTTGCCTCGTAATTCCAATACGAACTCGAGTTCGAATTGATTGATGAAGGCATGCCCCTAATTGTTGAACGAGGAAGAACGAGTGAGGTTTCGTTCATTTTGTTTTGTTATATAAACTGAGTTTGAATTTGTAAAATGATGTTTGCTTTGCTTTTTATTTTATTTTCTTCTTGATGAACGAATGAACTGAGACAAATATTCATGTATATAGAGGAGGTGTGCAGGTCCTAGTAGAGTACTGAAACAAGACTTTTTCTTTTTATTTGTACTTTGTAATTATTTGTATACTTTTAAATCAAAGATTTTCCTTTTACTTTGGTGGCTGATAATTTTTCTTTTGCGTGCTAGAACTGATGGCATTAAATGCCCATGCTTCCATCCCTGTTAACATGCAATCCTATACTTTTTTATAAGTACAATTTTATTTTGTTTTGTAGATTTTTTTTCTTGCATACATTTTTCTATTATCTTCTTGTTTGCATACAACTCACAGCAACATACTTATGCTATTTGATCTTTGTATGTATCTCATTGCATAACTACTTGTTTTCTTTTATCTTAAACTTGGTGATATAAATGAAGTTCTACAATCAACATACATTGTTTGAATTTATTTATATATCTATTTTATTTTTATATTTCATATTCTTTTCTATTTAAGTTTATATATTTATTTTACTTATGAAATTTTCATAGTTTCTAGGGTTGAGATATATATTTGTTTGTATTATATTTGTAAGTATATTTATTTATTTTAAAACTTTTCAAATTAAATATCATGATTTCAAATGTCAAAAATTCAGGGTCGTTACAATCTTCCCCCCTTAAAAGAATTTCGTCTCGAAATTACAAGTTAAGAAGAATGCTCCAATACCTGTTTATCATTTTACCAAAACTGAACAGTTTTATCAAATTTTCAAAACAAATCTTTTTATTAAAGATTCATTATCACTTCAGCTAACTTTCCAAACACTTTCATAGTTTTCAAACAATATTTTTTACTTCACAATTCAAATTTAAATTTGAATTCAAATTTTAAATTATCCAAAATTTTCTCAAAAATTTTATAACTCTCTAAATTTTCGAAAAATTTCGCCAGCGTCTCCTTTGCGCGGCTAGCTCGGTACAACTACTAAATGTCCCTATGGACCCTCAGATTTCAAAACGAGAAAGGAAAGCCAAGCGGCTAGACAAGAAAAGATCAAATTTCATACTGAAATTCAAATACATACCTTTTGTTGAGAAATTTCTAATTATCTTCAAAATCAAAAATCCCGACTTTCTTTTCCTTTATAACCCCTGTATATTTTACTTGACAAAAATGTCCAATTACAACATTCCAGTTAAATTTTTATTCACTTATTAACTTAGAATATTTCTCAATTCTAAATTTTACTTAAGAATTCTATCCATTCCTTTCTTAAGTTCAATATAAGTATTTACATACTTCTTATATTTATTTTCACTTAACAAACAAAGTTATATATTCATTTCCATTCAACTTTGTATTTTCAATTCCATTTGAATTCAATTTACAATTTCAATTCTATTCGAATTCATTTTATCTTCAAAAACCAAAAATTCCTTTTCTAGTTCAATTCTTACATTTCCATTACAATTTGAAAATCAATTTTCCGTTAAAGAAAATTTTCCAAATTTTCAAAAAATTTCTAACTCCCAAAATTTTCAGAAAATTTTGGCGGAGTCTCCTTTGTACGGAGGAGCTTTTGCAATTTGACAAAAGATATAAATATATATACATCGACCCACTTGGTCGGAAAAGCAAAAATAGTTCATACTTCCTATTTTGTACTGCGTAGGCGTACCTTTATTAGCATTTAAGCAAAGCGGCTTATTTTTATTAGCATTTGCACGACCAAATGCAGCTAAACGGCTTCCAAAAACCTGTACTTACTCAATTTAAATATGTAAGTGACAAATATAGGAAATCTATTAACATTTCACTTGTTTTCAATAGCAAACACATAGTTTTCATAAACAATACACTTAAAATAATTTCCATTTGCAATTTATAAAGTTTCAATACAAATTAAATTGCTTTCATTTAATTCACATTCAATTCAATGGTTTACAATGCAATTTCTTCTATTCAATTCATTTTTAAGCAAAACGAATTCATATCCATTTCAATTGATATAAAAAATCAATTTTATTGGCTTTCATTAACTCATATAATTTTATACAATCTCGTTTGCGCAAAACAACGACCATTTATATGCAAATTCAACGATATCCACTTAATAGAATATCCATTCTAGTTTATAACTAATTTAAATTGATACTAACTCAATTTACACTTTATTCTATTTCATTTCCAATTGATTCCATTCAATTTAATTTGCATTCCATATTCACATTCATTTCATGAGTTAATAAATTATCAAGTTAGTTTACTTGAATTCAACCCATTTTATATTATTTCTTCCCAGTTTGGATTTTTCTTCAACTTGATTCAAATCAAATCTCATTCCATTTTTTTTCAATTTCAAATATTTTTATAAGTTATCAAACTTATTTACATTCCATTAATGAATTTTATTTTCCAATATTTCTCTGGAATTCTATTTCAAATTATAAATCACATTTACAATTACATTTACAAATCTCATTTGTGTATGAATTCATTTCCTTACCTTTTCAATTCATATTCATAAATTTCATTTGTTAAATGGATTTATCTTCAAATCTTTGGTTATTCATTTTGTTTCTTATTCAATTTCCATATAACAATGATAATAATTCAATATTATCACTTCCTAACAACCAAGCATCCATATACAATAATAATTTACGGAAAATGATTTCTTTTCTATACAAAAATAGTTTTGGGTAAAATTATTTCATTTACCCCATTTAAAACAATACTGTGTCAGTTTATCTTGTTTAAGAGTTTAGAAACCCCTATCGATTACAGTTGGCCAGACTGCACCGACCAGAATCTATAAACAATCAACCGATAAGTCAACACAATACAAAACAATTTTGTATTCACTAACAAATATGCGCTCATATTTATTATTACACTCACACTCATTCTAGAGTACTACTGACTCTATCTCTAATGAGTAACACCCTACAGAGCCAGGGTTATCGCTTAACCGGCTGCTCTGATACCACATGTAACGATAGCGACTTTTCGACGCTCGAAAGTCGACATTAATACGTCCACTGTATCAAATGCCGCGCAATCGAATGCTGGAAAACCGAATCATTATGGTTAAAAAGAAGAGGTAGAAGAAGACAGAAGAAAAGAAAGAACAAATGTCACGACCCGACTTCCTATGCCCAGGAAATCGTATCGTTTTGAAGAAAAGAAAGAGGTGAGAAAGTAGAAAAGAAAAAGAAGAAGAAACAACATCAGAATCTCAACAGCGGAACGAATAAAATATAATATATCACATAAATATTACATAGAATCATATACATCAGAGTACACAGATAATACATCACATACTAGGCAGTTATAAACACCTGTCTAGTTAATACAACTCGATACAACACAAACAACACAGAGATACAACACAGCGGAAATACACATGAACACTAACACAGCGGAACCAATATATATATCTACACGCTGAAGCCTCCTGCTCCATTGCTCCTCCAGTATTCGTCAAAGCTAACCTGAATCCCTTGACTACCCGTAAAAATTTGGGTACCCGAGAGTTTATGAAAAACAGAAATAAACTTCGGGTCAGACATGGGTCTGGTATGAGTAACAGGTTAAAGTTGTTTAACTTTGAAAATCATTTGAAACAAAGGTATCACGTAAGACTTCCCACACATAAACATGGAAAAGTTTTTACCTTACGCTAACCAAAACATTTGATAGGAAATCCAGTGATATTATAATAGTGTCTAGGGTTTTCAAGTAAAGCTAGAAAATAGCTGAAATGCTTACATCTCACATTTCAACATAGTTGGGCACAATCAAAACGTACGGCGCTTATCGGAGATTGGATTCCATACAATGGCTGGGCTACTGGGGTACCGCCCGTCACAGTACGTGGCCTAGATCACCGTACCGAGGAGTACGCCCGCTCCCCTGCAACACAAAGCCGGACCCGTTCCTTACTGAACAGTTCCAAACGAGACAACCCCGGCAGTAGGACGTCAACAACTGCCCACACACCGAAATAAAAAGGGACATCTAGACAGGGGAAAATCTCGCTCTCAAGTGGGTGCTACCCACGAAGCCTTGCTGCACCTCCCCTGTTTTAGCCATTCCCGGTTGATGAGGCTTGAGGTCACGATTACCTTTATCAGAACTCATCACTTAGAATGCTCATCGCCCGCCTGACGATGTTCTGAAAGCATTCAATCCATACAAGTTCATTCCGGGTTCGAACGAAACCGAAGGCATTATCTCGTTACACTCGTATTGGAATCACCCTCAGAGTTAACGACAATAACCCTTGCATTCTGAATCACCATCTCGAATCTATAAGTACTATCTCCGTCAAACTCATTACGGAATCACCCACAGAGTTATACTGACGAATAGTTCTTATACCTCGAGTCTTCACTTGCTCCATTTGCATTTCACGACCTAACGTTATTTTGGATCGATGTGGTATTCGGGTCTCCAGACCTGGAATCCCGGTATACGGAAACCCGATCCCGGTCTCATCGAAATCCAAACCGTGTCTTTTAAGGCCAAGTTGTTTTAAAATTAAAAACAATTCAATTCAATTATCTATATCAACACAGATAGATAAATTACAATATAACAATGGATATCACAACATCATCACTATAATCAGATAATCAATATCATCTCAAACAAGCATCCAAATCACAACAGATATCACTCGTCTCATATCTGAGATCAAAATCAATCAATGGGATATCAATATCATTCATAAGCAATGATTTATTATTCACAACTATAATTAATTTAAAATGAATTAAATTAATTACTTCTGTCCCTAATTAATTTAAAGTAAATTAAATTAATTACTTATCTATAAATCCTGCTTATCCAACCATTTTCTAATTACAATAAGTAATTAGTCTTAATTTAATTCCACAGATTAATTAATGTAAATCATTTATAGTAATTAATATTTACTTACTTCATTTATTAATTAAATATAATTAACTTCATTTATTCTTAATTAATTACATAAATTAATCACCTCATTATTAATTATTACTTATTTTGACAATTCATAATTATATCATTAACTATATAAATTAATGACCTCTAATTTATTGTAAATTAAACCACTTCACTACTTTAAGTAATGTAATCTTTAAAATAAACAATTATCAATCACCCTGGATTAATAACACCAGTAATTAACTCTCCTAAATAAATTAGTTATCCCATAATTAATTATCTTCATTTATTAATCCCTTGATTAATTTCAAAAGTAATTTCCCATATTACTTTATCTACTCATTAACTTGTATTAATCACATCCGGTGATTATCCTCTAATTATTTCTCTAAGTAACTCTGCTCCATTAATTACACCGAGTAATTCCGCTCATCGGATTATTAAATGATTTATAAATTTGATTAAGTTAAATAGATTCATTCATTTGATCATATCATCCAATTTAGTTCCAATAGATAATAACCCTTCAATTACTTTTGTTAAATATTCATTTAACAGTTTTAATGAATTATCCAAATTAATTCATCTAATTATTATCAATATTTATCACATTTATAAATCAATTTAAAATCCTTAGTTAATTGATTTATTAACTAAACAATTACTTGATTTCTTCCTTTAAAATTTCTTTTTAATTACAACTTAATATAAATAAGTCATTCTCTAATTAATTTATTAATTACTCCAATATCTCATTTATTTCTATAGTAATTAATTATTTTATTAATGCCTTCTTTAGCATTTAAAAATGTATTAAACATTACATTTCCACTTTTTAAATTTCAAATTTCATTTTGAATTTAAGATTCAAATGATTAGTGATTTAAACGTTAATCTAGTGTAAATTCACTTTAAAATTCCTTTAAATAAATGTACATAACATTTATTATCTAAAACAAAACTTATATAAAGGAAAGAGCTTTTAATTTTAAATTATTATGGAAATCAATTCTTTTAAAAAATATATTTTTAAATCTTGCAATACATTTCTTTCTTTCAAAAAGAATTTCTCAATTCCGTTAACATTTGTTTAAACAAATTTACTTTTTATAAAACTGTTTATTTAAACTATACTTACTTTAAACATTCAAAATAAAATTAATTGAAATTTCCAAATTTGAATTCAAAGAAATTTTGAATCCAATCACTTATCTTGATTTTAAACCATTATTCAAAATCTTATTTGAATTTTTAAATTAAAATTTTAAACTTGGAAAAATCAAATTATTAGAAACTGGAATCATTCTTTGCCTCGACTCACCAGCCTGCTCCGAGAATTCCCATTCCCTGCTTCGAGACTTTTCTCGTTTTACCCGAGTATTCCCCGAGAACAAATTCACGCAACACTCAACAGTTTCGACCTGTAGCCATTTAACTACTTCGAGTTTCTTTCCCTCCTGACTCACGAAAATCGTTCGCAAACTCGAGTGAAACCCCTATAACCATCCCACGCAACACTCTCCAAAATAGACAGCCATCACTATGTGCACGTGTACGTGCACAGGCGAAACGTTCGCCTGCGACCATCAACTCCAACGCCTACATATCGTCTCCGATCATCTTCCACGATCCCAGTCACCAAAATCTCGAACGAATCCCCCAGTCGAATTCGAGACTGCCTGTCACAAGAACAGGAACAACACCCAAAACTGGATCACCATCGAACTCGCCTCTCCGATCACCAGAGCCTTTGGGCTTCCGGCCACACCTTCGCCCTTCTTCCTACCTCCGATTCCCAGATACCGGTCGAGCTCGATGCCTTGTGGCATTCAAACGAGACCAATACAAGACCACAGCAAAAACTAGGTTTATAAAATAGATTTCGTCGCCGTTTCCTCCACGACGATCTGTAGCGCCTTCGACCATTTTTCCCTGCCTCTCCGTTCACTCCTCCATCACCACAGTAAACCCCAAACGTTCCAGTGTACTAGATCGCCCAAAAATCGACGAAAACCCATTTCCGTTTTACCCAAAACTGCTCCCTAAATACTATGTTAAAAATGATGATATTTATTTTAAAAATCATGTTATAGGGTAGAGATTTAACCTGTGACCCTGAATCAACATTTTAAAATGTTTGAATTTTACCTATGATTCAAGTTTGCCTGTAGTTTTCAATTTCCAGTGATATTTAAATTTTATTTCAGCCTAAATAAACTTTTATAAACTACACTATGATAAAATGAACAAGTTTTGTTTAAACATTTCACCCTATCACAATCTAAATCAAAAGATATGAGTTATTAAACTAAAAACTGAAGCTTGAAAAAACAAAACAGAGAGAACATAGATATGTATCCATGTACACATATTCAATCACTCAGGAAATCATATAAACATATCTATACCCTGATGTAAGCATGCAACCATCATACACTTAAGTAGTTTTTAACAAAAATTGTTACTCACCAAAAGCTTGCAAAAGAACAGAGCTTTTCCCCTGAGACAGTTTGAAAAATTTGAACTGGGGATGCTTTGCTTGATCTTACCATATATCTGACTTTTGTTGTTTTGGAAGTGTTATTCTAGTTTGCAAAAGAATGTTTACTATATTGTTTTCTCTCTGGTTTGAAATGTTAAACAGAATGCAATATGAAATAGTATAGGAGAGTTTGTAATAGAAGTAGGTGATATCTGGGTAAAGAAACTTCCAGGTACTCATTTCCTATTTTATCAGAGATCTTTATCCCTTTTTTTTTTATTATTATTATAGGAGGCTGAAATGATACATGAGCCAGTTTCGAATGGGCTATTGTGTGCTGTTGAACAATGAAGCATTAAATGTTTAGTACTTGTGTCTCCATTTTGATTATTTTATACTACATATGTCATAGATTTTTTTTATCTTCGAGCCTTGTTTTACAAGCCATATCATGATATCTTTTTACTTTGCTATCAGGTCTATATCATAAACCCATTCGAACACTTGTTTTTATACTTTGCTTTGAATATTTTAGTTTGCCTGCATATCATATTTTCTAAGTGTTGGTCTGTTTGCTTTTGTTATTTGCCTTGTTTCAGCTTTCCATTTGTTTAAGTTTTACTTTAGCTTGCATACATATTTTACCACCTGCATATCATATTTTATTTGTTATGTTGACAAAAGAGAATGAGCAGACTTACAATTCCAAGTCTGGTTTTGTTTTTGTTCTTTGCCTTGTTTTATTTTGAAATATAGTTGAGATGGTATTTAAATGTTTTAGTATATGTTTTATGATGTACAAATTATCAAATTCACTTATGTATGTTTATTCTCGTATTATTGTATTGTTAACTTGTTTGCAAATAAAAAGTAAATGGATATTGTTTTAATATGTTGTTTTAGCCAAGGTTATAAAATTTTATCTTAAGTATAACAACTCATAAATTTTATATTTCCATATTTTAAACTTAAACTATTAAACATTTAATTCACTCGTTATTTACTTTATTTTATACTTATGTTAATATCGTATATTAGATTTACATTTAAGTTAAATATTTATAAAGTTTATTTTAAAGCTTAACTATCCAATATCATATGCATTTACTATTATTATTTTACACTATATAAACAATTACAAGGTTTATTTTAAATTTTAAACATTTTGAAAGAATTTATTTTAAACTTTAAACCATAGCTCTTCCAATTATATACATAGATAACAATTTCTATTTATTAAAAATCCATTCATAAAGAAATTATATTATATTATAAATAAAACTCATTATCAGATTAAATGATTTATAAAAGAAATTATCACTATATAAATAAATTACTTATTATATCAATCTATATTTAAAAAGACAAAACAACCTTCGCTAAAATTAAATTTAAGTAAAAATCAATTTTAAACAATTTAACTTATCCTGTATATACTTTGAAGTCAACAGACTATTTATTTAATAGCATTTAAAAAGATATATATATATATATATATTATAAACAGAAAACAATTTATTAGCCTTTAAAAATATAAATTATCAGTTAAACATCTATTCAGAGGAAAATTATAAATCAAATTCACATTTTATTAACAGTTATTATCATATCAATTTAATTTCTACTGCAGATTATTAAATTGATATTGTCAAAATTTCCGGGATGTCACAACAAAAAAACAGAAACAGAAAAAATATCAGAATCTCACATCCGCAGCGGAACAATATATAATAGATGAATGAATAATCTTTAAAACAAAAGACTATATCAGTTTATACATTACATCATATCATCATAGTTTACAACAATACACATCACTAGACAGTTATATAAACTTGTCCACATACAGAATACACAGCGGAATAAATAAACAAGTACGGGAGTACGTCTCGCCATCCAGCTTGCCTCCAAAGCTCCAGAATATCCAGAATATCCTGATAACATAACTCTAGGCTGCCCATGTGGAAAATTATGGGCACCCAGAGTTTAGAAAGGGAACAATAAACTCCAGGTCAGTCATGGTGACTGGTGTGAGATCGTAAAACAGTTATTTTCACAAAGAAAATAAAATTAATTCGCAATGCTTTTGGAAAATGAAACTACCATAAGGCATCCCGCCACACACACAATGCAAACGCAGAATTGGAGGAGATTTCCCCTTATGATAGTCAAAGATGCTTACTACGAAAGATCAGTTGATATTATTATTAATGTCTAGTGTGGAAAACATTTCGAAAGTATAATATCAATCTTAGCCAGCATACAACCATTATTGTATGCCTACTATAGCTACCATCTAAACAGTGGTGACCACCAAAAGTAAATGGCAGGTTCTACAACTAATACCGTACAAGGTTCGTATTGTTTCTTTGGATTTTCCAACAAATGGTCAGGCAAAGGAACTTTCTTACACTGAAAAGGAAACGCCTATGGAAAGACGCCCCGAGAGTCAACCTGCTCTCTGCAAACACAAGGACGACGCTACCTCACTCTGTACAGCTGTAACTAGGTAGCTAACACACAAGCTATGCCATCCCTCGGTCGTCACCGACCTTTATCCGAGGATCCTCAACCACAAGCAACAACCACAAAGTATAATAAATTTGCAGCATCAACATAGGTAAATATCTAGGCTCCATACCATGATATCACCTCTTAATCCAGAAGGAAATGACATACCCTAGAGGCGCGACCCCTAAAAACCTTGCCGCAACATTCCTGTTTCGACCATTACCGGGTTGTGAGGCTCGACGAAGACTCGTCCACAAAGCCACGCTCTTTCACAAAGCCACGCTTTGATCAACAAATGATCATCAGCACTTCGTATGCCATATTACCAAATTGGGAATGTATCACTAGTAACCATCAACTACATAACCTTTGAGCTCGTACGTCTCAGATAAGGGTGTTAAGCTAAGAGAATAAATTCTCCGCCACCAACAGAAATGTATTTGATAGAAACCAGCTTTACATCTCAAAGTGTAATGTCAGACACACATCCATACAAGTCCGTTCCGGGATCGAACAGAACCGAAGGCACTTCCAAAGAAGCCCTTGCAATCCGGGTATTCACTAATCACGTCCGGACTTCCCATCACAAGAAGAGTGATATAAATCCCTATACCGGAGCAACTCGGTGCAGAGACATTTGACAGGTTGTCCTTTCATTTTCGCAAATACCCGGTCTTCACACCGGTCTTCAAATGTTATCCATTCACGACGTATCACTATTAGGAATGGGTTATATGGCACAAAGTCCTCTCCCGGCTTAACTGGATAATGAGCATTTGTTTTAAAAAAAATTCAAGTGCCACTTCAAAGGCAAATATTGATAGTTGGTTATGTAACTATCAACAACATTCACAACAATCAACCAATTTAAATAATTTTCCCAAATTATTAAATTTCAAAATATCTTCACAAGATATATATTTTCCACACTTCATCACTTTGAAAACCAATTTCAAATCATATTTTCACTCGCGAAATAAAATTTCCGAATGTTATTTATTTTCACTTTTCCTTTACAAATTCCATTGTGAATTTAAATTTCCAAATATTCACTTATACACGATTTTCAAATCGTTTTCCAATTATTCACTTTCAAACACCAAATCAAATTCAAAATTGATTTCTAAATTTATTTCAACCCCAAATCAATTACAAATTGATTTCTAAGTTTATTTCAAATCCCAAATCATTTTACAAATCGATTTCCAATTTATTTCAACACAAATCAATTTTTCATTTAACATCAAATAAATTTTCATATCGATTTCCCAAATATTAATCTTCAAATACTAAATCAATTATCAATTGGATTTCAAACAAATTTATCACCTTTTAAAATAAATTCTTTTATCTCTTCCGAACCATTTAAAATTCCATTTTTAAATAAAATTTTCAACTTTCAAATAATACTATTCAAAAATCCATTTAAAAAAATCCTTTCACCATATTTTGGAAATAATTCGATAAGATTTCAAAAAATCAACTTTATACTTTTAAAATTCCTTCTTTGAAATTCAACCAATTCTTTCAAAAGAATTTATTTAAAATTTCCAATTTAATTTCAAAAATCAAATTTTTATTTATTTCTGGTATCCAACGATACCAAAAATACATTCGGCTAAATTATAGCCTTCAACAAATTCAATCACAGATATAATCATACACAGATTATAAATAAATCATCACTCAACATATAAAACAAATTCAAATGTTTTGAGGAATCCTGTTGGATCCCTCCAACCTGTTTCCCTGCATCCACAGATGTTAGCACAATACCAATTCCACTTCGAGGTGGAATATCGTGGTATATGGGATTTATAAAATATCATCCGCTATTATGGGCGCATAGGGTCTCATCCGCTATATAATGCGGGAAATCACAATTCCAATATATACATATTCCAATATATATATATATATATATATTGCTATATACTACTATCATATATACTATCATTCAAGCACACAATCAACACAATCAATAATTTTAAATATAACTATTTAAAATTAAACAAAACCCTTTGTTTGAGTGAGAAGATCTCACCTTTGCTTTTATTTTGCAATCCATTTCCATTTTGGCTTGATTTCTCGATTTTGACCTTGTATAAACATTTATACAATTCATTAATATTCGAAACAATCGAGTAATCCATTTTTGTTTGGTAATTTTAATTATCCAATGATTTTGTTTTACCATTTTCTTTTAATAAATTTATTTAACTAAAAATTTAATTTAAAACTAAACTTCCTTTAAATAAATATTTTTAGTGACAAAAAATTAAATAGGTTAACTAAATAAATTAACCACTAAAATTTATTATTTCTTTTAAGACTACTTATATAGATTTTTTAAAATAAGCTATACAAGTTTCATAAAAATCTAATTTATACATATAAACCTTCAAACACGTTTTTTTTTCTCTTTTCTGAATGCAAATACAAATATAAAATCTGCAAATACCTCACTGTGGATAAAAAACTTATTTATATATAAGTTGTATATTTTATATATACTTCCACATCTCACTGCAAATTAAATTTCATCTAGAAATATTTATTTGTATTAAATTAAATCAAAACAATGTCGATACCTATTCGAAAGCAGATTCAAACTCCAACATCCACCATTGGTCGCCTATACGCTTGCCTACATCTGCCGCCATCATCTCTGGTTCGTAGCCGCACACGAGCCCCCCCTGACATCACACAACCCACTCGAGCCCAAAACCCTAGACCTCGAGCCACCATAAATCGCGACATCACCCAATGCTGACTTCGCCCCATTTTATTGCCGACGACGATAGCAACGACCACGACAACTCGCGAGGCTCCAGCTTCGATCGCGTTGCCAATACGAGCCCCGCCGAGCTCATGCTCGAGAACCCAAGTCGATGTTGCCTCGTAATTCCAATACGAACTCGAGTTCGAATTGATTGATGAAGGCATGCCCCTAATTGTTGAACGAGGAAGAACGAGTGAGGTTTCGTTCATTTTGTTTTGTTATATAAACTGAGTTTGAATTTGTAAAATGATGTTTGCTTTGCTTTTTATTTTATTTTCTTCTTGATGAACGAATGAACTGAGACAAATATTCATGTATATGGAGGAGTTGTGCAGGTCCTAGTAGAGTACTGAAACAAGACTTTTTCTTTTTATTTGTACTTTGTAATTATTTGTATACTTTTAAATCAAAGATTTTCCTTTTACTTTGGTGGCTGATAATTTTTCTTTTGCGTGCTAGAACTGATGGCATTAAATGCCCATGCTTCCATCCCTGTTAACATGCAATCCTATACTTTTTTATAAGTACAATTTTGTTTTGTTTTGTAGATTTTTTTTCTTGCATACATTTTTCTATTATCTTCTTGTTTGCATACAACTCACAGCAACGCACTTATGCTATTTGATCTTTGTATGTATCTCATTGCATAACTACTTGTTTTCTTTTATCTTAAACTTGGTGATATAAATGAAGTTCTACAATCAACATACATTGTTTGAATTTATTTATATATCTATTTTATTTTTATAATTCATATTCTTTTCTATTTAAGTTTATATATTTATTTTACTTATGAAATTTTCATAGTTTCTAGGGTTGAGATATATATTTGTTTATATTATATTTGTAAGTATATTTATTTATTTTAAAACTTTTCAAATTAAATATCATGATTTCAAATGTCAAAAATTCAGGGTCGTTACAATCTTCCCCACTTAAAAGAATTTCGTCTCGAAATTACAAGTTAAGAAGAATGCTCCAATACCCGTTTATCATTTTACCAAAACTGAACAGTTTTATCAAATTTTCAAAACAAATCTTTTTATTAAAGATTCATTATCACTTCAGCTAACTTTCCAAACACTTTCATAGTTTTCAAACAATATTGTTTTACTTCACAATTCAAATTTAAATTTGAATTCAAATTTTAAATTATCCAAAATTTTCTCAAAAATTTTATAACTCTCTAAATTTTCGAAAAATTTCGCCAGCGTCTCCTTTGCGCGGCTAGCTCGGTACAACTACTAAATGTCCCTATGGACCCTCAGATTTCAAAACGAGAAAGGAAAGCCAAGCGGCTAGACAAGAAAAGATCAAATTTCATACTGAAATTCAAATACATACCTTTTGTTGAGAAATTTCTAATTATCTTCAAAATCAAAAATCCCGACTTTCTTTTCCTTTATAACCCCTGTATATTTTACTTGACAAAAATGTCCAATTACAACATTCCAGTTAAATTTTTATTCACTTATTAACTTAGAATATTTCTCAATTCTAAATTTTACTTAAGAATTCTATCCATTCCTTTCTTAAGTTCAATATAAGTATTTACATACTTCTTATATTTATTTTCACTTAACAAACAAAGTTATATATTCATTTCCATTCAACTTTGTATTTTCAATTCCATTTGAATTCAATTTACAATTTCAATTCTATTCGAATTCATTTTATCTTCAAAAACCAAAAATTCCTTTTCTAGTTCAATTCTTACATTTCCATTACAATTTGAAAATCAATTTTCCGTTAAAGAAAATTTTCCAAATTTTCAAAAAAAAATTTAACTCCCAAAATTTTCAGAACATTTTGGCGGAGTCTCCTTTGTACGGAGGAGCTTTTGCAATTTGACAAAAGATATAAATATATATACATCGACCCACTTGGTCGGAAAAACAAAAACAGTTCATATTTCCTATTTTGTACTGCGTAGGCGTACCTTTATTAGCATTTAAGCAAAGCAGCTTATTTTTATTAGCATTTGCGCGACCAAATGCAGCTAAACGGCTTCCAAAACCTATACTTACTCAATTTAAATATGTAAGTGACAAATATAGGAAATCTATTAACATTTCACTTGTTTTCAATAGCAAACACATAGTTTTCATAAACAATACACTTAAAATAATTTCCATTTGCAATTTATAAAGTTTCAATACAAATTAAATTGCTTTCATCTAATTCACATTCAATTCAATGGTTTACAATGCAATTTCTTCTATTCAATTCATTTTTAAGCAAAACGAATTCATATCCATTTCAATTGATACAAAAAATCAATTTTATTGGCTTTCATTAACTCATATAATTTTATACAATCTCGTTTGCGCAAAACAACGACCATTTATATGCAAATTCAACGATATCCACTTAATAGAATATCCATTCTAGTTTATAACTAATTTAAATTGATACTAACTCAATTTACACTTTATTCTATTTCATTTCCAATTGATTCCATTCAATTTAATTTGCATTCCATATTCACATTCATTTCATGAATTAATAAATTATCAAGTTAGTTTACTTGAATTCAATCCATTTTATATTATTTCTTCCCAGTTTGGATTTTTCTTCAACTTGATTCAAATCAAATCTCATTCCATTTTTTTTCAATTTCAAATATTTTTATAAGTTATCAAACTTATTTACATTCCATTAATGAATTTTATTTTCCAATATTTCTCTGGAATTCTATTTCAAATTATAAATCACATTTACAATTACATTTACAAATCTCATTTGTGTATGAATTCATTTCCTTACCTTTTCAATTCATATTCATAAATTTCATTTGTTAAATGGATTTATCTTCAAATATTTGGTTATACATTTTGTTTCTTATTCAATTTCCATATAACAATGATAATAATTCAATATTATCACTTCCTAACAACCAAGCATCCATATACAATAATAATTTACGGAAAATGATTTCTTTTCTATACAAAAATAGTTTTAGGTAAAATTATTTCATTTACCCCATTTAAAACAATACTGTGTCAGTTTATCTTGTTTAAGAGTTTAGAAACCCCTATCGATTACAGTTGGCCAGACTGCACCGACCAGAATCTATAAACAATCAACCGATAAGTCAACACAATACAAAACAATTTTGAATTCACTAACAAATATGCGCTCATATCTATTATTACACTCACACTCATTCTAGAGTACTACTGACTCTATCTCTAATGAGTAACACCCTACAGAGACCGGCTGCTCTGATACCACATGTAACGATAGCGACTTTTCGACGCTTGAAAGTCGACATTAATACGTCCACTGTATCAAATGCCGCGCAATCGAATGCCGGAAAACCGAATCATTATGGTTAAAAAGAAGAGGTAGAAGAAGACAGAAGAAAAGAAAGAACAAAAAAACAGAAACAGAAAAAATATCAGAATCTCACATCCGCAGCGGAACAATATATAATAGATGAATGAATAATCTTTAAAACAAAAGACTATATCAGTTTATACATTACATCATATCATCATAGTTTACAACAATACACAGCACTAGACAGTTATATAAACTTGTCCACATACAGAATACACAGCGGAATAAATAAACAAGTACGGGAGTACGTCTCGCCATCCAGCTTGCCTCCAAAGCTCCAGAATATTCAGAATATCCTGATAACATAACTCTAGGCTGCCCGTGTGGAAAATTATGGGCACCCAGAGTTTAGAAAGGGAACAATAAACTCCAGGTCAGTCATGGTGACTGGTGTGAGATCGTAAAACAGTTATTTTCACAAAGAAAATAAAATTAATTCGCAATGCTTTTGGAAAATGAAACTACCATAAGGCCTCCCGCCACACACACAATGCAAACGCAGAATTGGAGGAGATTTCCCCTTATGATAGTCAAAGATGCTTACTACGAAAGATCAGTTGATATTATTATTAATGTCTAGTGTGGAAAACATTTCGAAAGTATAATATCAATCTTAGCCAGCATACAACCATTATTGTATGCCTACTATAGCTACCATTTAAACAGTGGTGACCACCATAAGTAAATGGCAGGTTCTACAACTAATACCATACAAGGTTCGTATTGTTTCTTTGGATTTTCCAACAAATGGTCAAGTAAAGGAACTTCCTTACACCGAAATGGAAACGCCTCTGGAAAGACGCCCCGAGAGTCAACCTGCTCTCTACAAACACAAGGCCGACGCTACCTCACGCTGTACAGCTGTAACTAGGTAGCTAACACACAAGCTATGCCATCCCTCGGTCGTCACCGACCTTTATCCGAGGATCCTCAACCACAAGCAACAACCACAAAGTATAATAAATTTGCAGCATCAACATAGGTAAATATCTAGGCTCCATACCATGATATCACCTCTTAATCCAGAAGGAAATGACATACCCTAGGGGCGCGACCCCTAAAAACCTTGCCGCAACATTCCTGTTTCGACCATTACCGGGTTGTGAGGCTCGACGAAGACTCGTCCACAAAGCCACGCTCTTTCACAAAGCCACGCTTTGATCAACAAATGATCATCAGCACTTCGTATGCCATATTACCAAATTGGGAATGTATCACTAGTAACCATCAACTACATAACCTCTGAGCTCGTACGTCTCAGATAAGGGTGTTAAGCTAAGAGAATAAATTCTCCGCCACCAACAGAAATGTATTTGATAGAAACCAGCTTTACATCTCAAAGTGTAATGTCAGACACACATCCATACAAGTCCATTCCGGGATCGAACAGAACCAAAGGCACTTCCAAAGAAGCCCTTGCAATCCGGGTATTCACTAATCACGTCCGGACTTCCCATCACAAGAAGAGTGATATAAATCCCTATACCGGAGCAACTCGGTGCAGAGACATTTGACAGGTTGTCCTTTCATTTTCGCAAATACCCGGTCTTCACACCGGTCTTCAAATGTTATCCATTCACGACGTATCACTATTAGGAATGGGTTATATGGCACAAAGTCCTCTCCCGGCTTAACTGGATAATGAGCGTTTGTTTTAAAAAAAAATTCAAGTGCCACTTCAAAGGCAAATATTGATAGTTGGTTATGTAACTATCAACAACATTCACAACAATCAACCAATTTAAATAATTTTCCCAAATTATTAAATTTCAAAATATCTTCACAAGATATATATTTTCCACACTTCATCACTTTGAAACCCAATTTCAAATCATATTTTCACTCGCAAAATAAAATTTCCGAATGTTATTTATTTTCACTTTTCCTTTACAAATTCCATTGTGAATTTAAATTTCCAAATATTCACTTATACACGATTTTCAAATCGTTTTCCAATTATTCACTTTCAAACACCAAATCAAATTCAAAATTGATTTCTAAATTTATTTCAACCCCAAATCAATTACAAATTGATTTCTAAGTTTATTTCAAATCCCAAATCATTTTACAAATCGATTTCCAATTTATTTCAACACAAATCAATTTTTCATTTAACATCAAATAAATTTTCATATCGATTTCCCAAATATTTATCTTCAAATACTAAATCAATTATCAATTGGATTTCAAACAAATTTATCACCTTTTAAAATAAATTCTTTTATCTCTTCCAAACCATTTAAAATTCCATTTTTAAATAAAATTTTCAACTTTCAAATAATACTATTCAAAAATCCATTTAAAAATATCCTTTCACCATATTTTGGAAATAATTCGATAAGATTTCAAAAAATCAACTTTATACTTTTAAAATTCCTTCTTTGAATTTCAACCAATTCTTTCAAAAGAATTTATTTAAAATTTCCAATTTAATTTCAAAAATCAAATTTTTATTTATTTCTGGTATCCAACGATACCAAAAATACATTCGGCTAAATTATAGCCTTCAACAAATTCAATCATAGATATAATCATACACAGATTATAAATAAATCATCACTCAACATATGAAACAAATTCAAATGTTTTGAGGAATCCTGTTGGATCCCTCCAACCTGTTTCCCTGCATCCACAGATGTTAGCACAATACCAATTCCACTTCGAGGTGGAATATCGCGGTTTCATAAAAATCTAATTTATACATATAAACCTTCAAACACGTTTTTTTTCTCTTTTCTGAATGCAAATACAAATATAAAATCTACAAATACCTCACTGCAGATAAAAAAACTTATTTATATATAAGTTGTATATTTTATATATTTTTCCACATCTCACTGCAAATTAAATTTCATCTAGAAATATTTATTTGTATTAAATTAAATCAAAACAATGTCGATACCTATTCGAAAGCAGATTCAAACTCCAGCATCCACCATTGGTCGCCTATACGCTTGCCTACATCTACCGCCATTATCTCTGGTTCGTAGCCACACACGAGCCCCCCCCTGACATCACGCAACCCACTCGAGCCCAAAACCCTAGACCTCGAGCCACCATAAATCGCGACATCACCCCATGCTAACCTCGCCCCATTTTATTGCCGACGACGATAGTAACGACCACGACAACTCGCGAGGCTCCAGCTTCGATCGCGTTGCCAATACGAGCCCCGCCGAGCTCGTGCTCGAGAACCCAATGTCGATGTTGCATCGCAATTCCAATACGAACTCGAGTTCGAATTGATTGATGAAGGCATGCCCCTAATTGTTGAACGAGGAAGAACGAGTGAGGTTTCGTTCATTTTGTTTTGTTATATAAACTGAGTTTGAATTTGTAAAATGATGTGTGCTTTGCTTTTTATTTTATTTTCTTCTTGATGAACGAATGAATTGAGACAAATATTCATGTATATAGAGGAGGTGTGCAGGTCCTAGTAGAATACTGAAACAAGACTTTTTCTTTTTATTTGTACTTTGTAATTATTTGTATACTTTTAAATCAAAGATTTTCCTTTTACTTTGGTGGCTGATAATTTTTCTTTTGCGTGCTAGAACTGATGGCATTAAATGCCCATGCTTCCATCCCTGTTAACATGCAATCCTATACTTTTTTATAAGTACAATTTTGTTTTGTTTTGTAGATTTTTTTTCTTGCATACATTTTTCTATTATCTTCTTGTTTGCATACAACTCACAGCAACATACTTATGCTATTTGATCTTTGTATGTATCTCATTGCATAACTACTTGTTTTCTTTTATCTTAAACTTGGTGATATAAATGAAGTTCTACAATCAACATATATTGTTTGAATTTATTTATATATCTATTTTATTTTTATAATTCATATTCTTTTCTATTTAAGTTTATATATTTATTTTACTTATGAAATTTTCATAGTTTCTAGGGTTGAGATATATATTTGTTTGTATTATATTTGTAAGTATATTTATTTATTTTAAAACTTTTCAAATTAAATATCCTGATTTCAAATGTCAAAAATTCAGGGTCGTTACAACACCGATAACTCCTGTCTGTTACCTGGCTAAGAACTATCTTGTTGGACTAAGATAAAGTGTGATTATACAATTTTGGGTTAGGAGCTACTAAGGACGGAAAATTTGTAATTAAGTTCTTACATTCATTTAGTTGCATTAGTTCATGCATATATAAAAAACAACAAAATCCAAAACTAAAAAAAATTGTACATTTTACTTAACTTAGTTTTTGTTTAATCCAAAATCCAAAAAAAAATATTTTTGAATCTTTTCCTTTGAAAATTTTCAATTAAAATCAAAAATCCAAAAAAACAAGCGTTTTACTTGAGTTAGTTTTGAAAAAAACAATAATCTTTTCAAAAACTAAAACTAAAACAAAAAAACATATAAAAAAAGAGAAAATTTTGAAAATAAAAAAATAAAAAAACAAAAATCAAATCTCCCTTTCGAAAAATAAATCCTTTTTGGTAAATATTTTTCCTTTAAAAAAATATAAAAATAATAATTTTTCACTTCATTTCCTAAACCTTGCTTCTTTCTCTTAAACTCAATTCTCATTTCTTTCTCTTCTCGACTTTTTCTGTGCATGAGTACTTGGAGTCGTGATACAACAACAAATCGTTTAACTCAAACAAATAATCCTCCAACGATGGCGAACGATACACCCCTCAAACTTTCATGGATAGAATCTTTACCGATAGAGTTTCTATTCCTTCTTGTATCATGCTACCCGCCCAACGGGTAACCATTTCAAAATTCATTCAAACCAGATTGCCACACTTTCGAAATTTGGCAATTTTGAACACGATGACCCATACATTTTTTTAACAAAATTCAAAAAAGTTTGCACAACCATTAAACTTCAACAACTTTGTGATGATGGAATCAAACTTCGGTTAATTCCAGTAGCCCTTACTGATTATGTTGAAAAATGGTTGTATAGCTAACCATGTAGCTCAATCAATACTTGGGAAGAATTTGTTAAAGTTTTCTTTAAAAAGTTCTAAACTTGGAAAAAAGTACTAAAATCTGAAACGAAATTTTCAATTTTCATCAATTTAGGGGTGAACCTTTCGAAAAATATTTTGAATGATTTAAAGAGCTTTTGATAAAATTTCCACACCATAATTATGAAAAATGGACTCTTTGCCAAATCTTATATGATGGACATGAAAACAGCTCACGAACCGTGCTTGAATCGATGTGCTAAGGCAACTTTCTCGCCCAACATCACGATGATGCTTTGCAATTCCTTGAAAACTTGGCCGAAAATCATCCCAATGGGAATGTTCTAACTAAAAATCCATTTACTCACGATCTAGTGCACACTCGATAGGATCATCTTTGGCTTTGGAAGCTAAGATCGATGCAATGACCAATAAATTCGACAATGTTTTCTCATCCAACCAAATGAACCAAGCTTCCCAACCAATGTGTTATAAATGCAATAATTGGAATCATATTGCCGATCAGTGCCCTAATTCAATTGAACAACTCAATGCTTTCAATAAGGTTAAGAATGACTCGTTTTCTCCAACTTACAATCCTGGTTGGAGAAATCATCCGAACTTTGCATGGAACCAAAATAATTCCAATACGAATTTCGTTCGCCCTAATTTTCAAGCATTTCCGAATAATGCTTCGAATTCTTCCTTTCAACCCAATCACTTTCAACAAAATTTTGCCGGTCTGTCTCAAAATCAACCGCAACAATCTTTCACTCCCTAATACAATAAACGATTGAGTTCACTTGAGAAAAGTCTTCAAAGTTTGGCTAAGGCAACCACTCAAAGCCTTCAATCAAACAGTAATTTGCAAAAAAAATTAACCTCGTACATGCAAAATACGAGTCAGTCGATTGCAAAACTTGAAATGCAAATGAGTCAATTAGTCATGTATGTGAGTGAACGTAAACGAGGCACATTCCCAAGTCATCCAGTTCTGAATCCCAGAAATTAAAACACGAATTCGAATCAAGCCTATGTTGTTCAAGATAGCAACGTAACACAAATGAATGTTATCACTACTTTGCATTTCGGTAAACAAATCGATAATCAAGTTGTTAATCAAAATGATTTATCGGAAATTCCTCTTGACACTTCAAAAATGACAAACGAATCTGAACAAAACATTGTGCCAAACATCGAATCAAATTCCACTCCAAATTCTTCTTCTACTCAAGTAGACACACCTACTGAGTATCTTATTCCATTTCCACATCGTCTTCGACCTAATAAACACTCTTACCAAATGGAAAAGATGTTAGAAATGTTTAAACAAGTCAAAGCTAACATCTCGCTCCTTGATATCGTTCAACAAGTCCCAACTTACGCTAAGTTTCTCAAGGATTTCTGTACCTAAAAATGACACATCAAGCACCCAAGAAAGTTTTCTTAGCCGCCGGACTTAGCAAAGTCTTGTCAAAATCAATTCCCATCAAATACAAAGATCTTGGATGTCTGACTATCTCGTGCATGATAGGAGACAAAATGATTAACAAATGCTTACTCGATTTGGGTGCGAGTGTCAATTTGATTCCTTATTCCTTTTACCAGCAACTTGGCTTGGATGACTTAAAACCGACGAAAGTAACTCTTCAATTTGCCGATCGTTCGATAAAGAAATCCGTGGGAGAAATCGAGGATGTACTCATCAAAATTGGTTAATTTATATTCCCCGTTGATTTCATCATTTTGGAGACTCAACCCATGAATAAACCGATGAGTCAAATTCCATTGATTTTAGGCCGACCTTTCTTGGCTACTTCAAATTGTTTAATCAATTGTCGAAATAGTTAGATGAAAATTTCATTTGGAAAAATCACTTTGAATCTTAACATTTTCAATCTTGAAAATCAACCGAACGAACCACATAACCAAACGTTGGAAGTTTGCTCCATTCAAGAAAATTTTGACAATGAAATAGTTGACTTTAACAACAAATGCAAGACCGAATACGAACACATACCCCTTCCCGATCACCTTAAGTACGCGTACTTAGGTGACAACGAAACGTTTTCCATCATAATCTCTTCAACTCTCTCTCTTTCTTGATCAAGGAACTTCCTTACTTTCAATTCTTTCGAAAAAAAGCAATTGGATGGTCGATCACTGATATAAAGGGAATTAGTCCTGCTCTTATTCAACATCGTATCCATTTGTTGACGATGCCAAGCCTGTTCGTGATGCACAACGAAGGCTTAACCTAAAAATGAAGGATGCGGTTCATGATGAAATTCTTAAGCTCCTCGATAATGGAATCGTGTATCCCATTTCCGATAGTTCGTGGATTAGCCCAATTCATGTCGTGCAAAAAAAATCTGGACTTAACATTATCAAGAATGATTCTAACAAACTCGTTCCAACTCATACTCAAATGGGTTGGTGTGTTTGCATTGATTATTGAAAACTAAATGCTGCAACACGCAAAGATCTCATCCCTCTTCCTTTCATCGACCAAATGCTTGAATGTTTAGCCGGACACGAATTCTACTGCTTGCTTGATGGTTATTCCGGCTATAACCAAATTCCAATCGCTCCCAAAGATCAAGAGAAAACAACATTCACGTGTCTCTTTGGCACTTTTGCATATCGACATATGCCATTTGGCTTTTGCAATGCTCCTACTACTTTCCAAAGATGCATGGTCAGCATCTTTTCTGATATGATCGAACGTTTTCTTGAAGTGTTTACGGATGATTTTTCCATCTTTGGAAACTCTTTTTCCGAGTGCTTACACCTTCTCGAGTTGGTTCTGAAATGATGCAAGGACAACACTTAACGTTAAATTAAGAAAAATACCATTTCATGGACAAACATGGCATTGTCCTTGGGCATGTCATTTCAAATAAAGGCATTGAGATAGATAAATCGAAAGTTGATGTAATTATGAATCTACCCATTGCCAAATCTATTAAAGACATTCATTCATTCCTTGGACACGCTGGTTTCTATCGGCGCTTTGTAAAAGACTTCAGGAAAATTGCTTGACCTCTTACGACTCTTCTTGAAAAAGATGTTCCATTTGACTTTAATTTTGATTGTATTTCTATTTTCGAACGTCTTAAATGAACTCATTTCTGCTCCCATCATTTGCTCACCTAATTGGGATCTTCCTTTCGAAATAATGCGTGATGCTTCTAACTTTGTAGTTGATGCTGTCTTAGGACAACGCATCAACAAAATTCTTCATGTCATCTATTACGCTTGTATGACTCTTAACGATGATCAACTCAATTACACAACCACTGAAAAAGAGCTTCTAGCAGTAGTCTTTGCGCTTGAAAAATTCCAACCTTATTTGATTCGGTTACATATTACTCTTTAAACTGACCATTCCGTTCTTAGGCGCCTTTTCGCCAAAAAAGGATGCTACATCTTGTTTGATCCGCTGGATCCTTTTACTCCAATAATTTGACCTTACGATCAAAGACAAGAAAGGAACCGACAATGTTATTGCTGACCATCTGTCGCGCCTTCCAAATGCACCATCTTCTTTACCGATCAACGAGAACTTTCCCGATGAACAACTTCTTTCTGTTTCTATCGATCCATGGTATGCCGATATAGTGAACTATCTAGTCGCTAAGGAAACTCCTTTATTTTGGTTGAAACAAGATAAATATAAATTTCTTTTCCAAGTCAAGTACTTCTACTCATCCATACTTGTTTAAATACTGTTCCGACCAAATCATTCAATGTTGCATTCCAAATTGTGAAATCAAGAGCATAATTTCATTTTGTCGTGACCAAGCTTATGGTGGTTACTTCAGTCTTAAGAAAACTGCGGAAAAGGTGCTTCAATGTGGTTTTTACTAGCCTACACTTTTCAAAGATGCATTCGAGTTTTGTAAAACTTGCGATCGTTGCCAAATGTTAGGAAGAATCTCTTGATGAAACCTGATTCCTTTGAACCCCATTCTTATGTTCAAAATCTTTGATGTTTGGGGTATTGACTTTATGGGACTGTTTCCCAATTCTTTTGGAAATTTGTACATTCTTCTTGCTGTTGATTACGTCTCTAAGTGGGTTGAAGTCATTCCGTGTAAAACAAATGACCATAAAGTTGTTGTGAAATTCATAAAAAACATCTTTTCGAGGTTTATAACACCTCGCACAATAATAAGCGATAATAGAACCCATTTCTGTAATCGTTCATTTGAAACTTTAATGAAGAAATACTCGATAACCCACAAGTTATCCACTCTGGATCAACAGCAAACTTATGGTCAATTTGAAGTTTCAAATCGTCAAATTAAACAAATCTTAGAGAAAATTGTGAATAAAAATCGAAAAGATTGGTCACAAAAATTGACAGTTGCGTTTTAGGCTTATAGAACTGCGTATAAAACAAATCTTGGGATGTCTCCTTTTAGGCTTATATGAGGTAAAGCGTGCTATTTTCCCGTTGAACTCGAACACAAAGTGTTATGGGCAGTGAAGAACTTAATTTTTGATCTTGAAAAAGCCGGCGAAAACAGAAAATTGCATATCAATGAATTAAAAGAGATTAGGAATTATGCGTGTGAAAATGAAAAAATTTACAAAGAAAGAACGAAAGTTTTTCATGACAAGTCTATCCTAAGAAAAACATTTTCGCCAAACCAAAAAGTTCTTTTGTATGACTCTAGACTTCACTGATTCCCTGAGAAATCAAAATCAAGATGGACCAGACCATTGGTGGTACGAACTGTTTTTCCACACGGTGCCATAGAAATAGAAACACTAGGGATGGATTGATTTTCAAAGTCAATGGTCATCGTTTAGAGACATACTTGGAATTTCCAAGTAATCAAGAGGAGGAGCTCATAATTCTTCATGAGCCATACTACGTCTAGTAAGAAATGTTAACCATCTTTTGTAAATATGTACATACTTTTCCACGTTACATTCATTATATTATGCACTGACTGTGGGGATACAGTCAAAATTAAGTGTGGGGGGAGTCTCATGTTCAATTTTGATTTTTCATGGTTTATTTTTTTTCATTTTCTTTCCAAAACTCAAACTTAAAAAAATCTCAAAACAAATTTTCTTTTTAGCATATTGATTTACTTTTGAAGAAACACTATAGGATAAGTATATGTTTTTAGTTACTAAGTTAAAATTTTTGAAAATTTATTTGTCTCAACAAAATAAAAATAAAGTTTGATTACAAGTAACTATGGTTTAACTAGTATATAGGAAGGTTCATGGGTGATAATGAAGTATATCCTAATTGTAGTCTTTGTTTAAAAGAGTGGTTGATTTAAAGTAAAGGCGATAACATTTTCAATCTTCTAAGTTAAGTGGTGCTAAGATGATTTTGTGCAACTCTCTCTTCAAAAAGAGAATGGTTTTTGTGAAAATAAAAAACACCTAGAGTCATGTGTTCACACGCAAGTGTGAACACTCATCATGCTCTGTACCCTTCTCACATAAGCCCGAAAGACAGTGTATGATCAGTATATCTAGCCTCAGTTTATCTAAGCTAGGTGTATGTAAATAAATTTTTAATAAGAATAACCATCTAGAGTCATGTGTTCATACGCACACTCGCCATGCTCTGTACCCTTCTCACGTAAGTCTGAAAGGCGGTGTATGATCGATATATCTGACCTCAATTTATCTGAGTTAGATGTGTAAATAATAATAATGTTAAGACTTTTCAAAAATAGAGGGAGCAAGCAATTGAAATCCAAGTACTATTTTCACTTAGTTGGTTCGACTTGTTATTCAAAAGAAATAAAAATACCACTTCAAAAAACTTTGATAATCAACTAAGGATCAATTTCATAGTAGCACTATGTATCAACCGAAACAGCTAACCAAACTAGAGTCTAATTGTGATGATAACTTAATTTTTATTGGAAGTTTTGATGTATAAAAGGACTTAGTTTCTTGGTAATGACCAGAACTTATATTTAACTTATTCGTGTCAATTTAAAAGTAAATTCTTCATTGGTAAATATTTTCAAAAACATGCATTTATATCTTTGTAAATAAATCTTGCATTTAGGAATTTTTCATGTTGCACTTGGATTTTGTGGGTAGTATCCGCTGAAAAATCTCATGAGACAACACTTGTCCTACTAGGGACACCTAGAGGTTTAACGGCTTGTTGCGTACGCTCAATGCAATCATGTTTCATGAGAAAACATATTTATCTTAGTTTTAGTTTATTCGAGGACGACTAAAAAGACAAGTGTATGGGTATTTGATGTGCACATAAAAATGTATATTTTTACTCACACACTTAATCTCATTTTAGTAAAATAAATGTCATAATTGGGTGTTTTCACATGTTTAAAACCAAGTTTCAAAAATGCTGTCAAGTCATTATTCATGCATCTACATGGGGGCAAAACGGTAATTTTCATGTGTGAATTAATTTGAAAAAAAATACTTACACATTTTAATTTGTTTTGTAGGATTTGGATTCAACTTGGAAGTGGCTTTATGGAAATATGCATATACAAGAGTTGAAAGCCAAAGAAATGAAGAAATAAAAGAATTCATGTAATCATGGAGGAGCCCACCTACCCACTAACCATGAGCCACAATTAAGAGCTAATGCACATGTTAGTGAGGATTAAAGGCACGTGTATATTTAATGGAGGATTAATTTCATGCTAATGTTTACTTGGAGGCCACACTACCTCAATTCCATTTTAGGGAGTCCCATAAAAATGGATTAGGGTTTTAGTCATGTATAAATAATCCTTTTATGTTCATGTAATGAAGTTTCATGTAATGGAGTTTTATTATTTTCTTATCATATTATGCAAGTTGTAGCCACAAAATTAATGAGAAATAAAATGGTTTCTAAGTCTCTTTTTCTTCTTTGATCTTTACATGCTTTTATTTTATTTTATGCTCATTTTTATTTACATGCACTCTTTCCTTTTATGTTAGTAGATTAAATTTCTATTTATGCAATTAGTTTAGTTTTATTTTTATTCAAGTAGTTGGTTCTTTTCATTTTAATTAGCTTGCACTTTCCTTTTTTGTTCTATGTTCCAATCTACATGTGTTGAAATGATATAAAAAATGAGAAGCTAAACCCCTTCAATTTAGGGGTAATGAAGCTCTCTTAAATCATGTAGATTCAACATATTTACTAATTTATAGTCTCTTTTTATGCTTCATGGATAGTTAAATGTTGATGTAAGTTTATTAGTGAATTTGATATCCTATATTGTTTATCACAAATAGGCTATTCTTACTCAAATATAAACACAATTTACGTTAACATCTAACTAAGTGATTTTGATCATGGAATTAAAATAGAATCAAAATTTGATGATCTATGATATTAATAAAAAATAGTAAATAGATAATGCTTAAAATAGATTTTGTTTTAGTTTCATATTCATTTTCATGACATTTAATAAGTGGTTTTAGTTGTTGTATAAAAGAATTGAGCCTTTTTTTGACACTTCATGGCTGCTCCCGCCCATCCCTTAAACCATACCCCATCAATTCTCTCTGTCCCGCCCATCTCTTCTTCTGTCCTTCCTCCCCCTTCACCTACGGCCTCGCTACCTAACTCTCCTCTCACCTTACCACCGCCTGTACCGCCACCTCTCAAGCCTAATCCATCCTCTGACCCTTCTTCCTTTTCAACTGCCTGGTCCTCTCTTTTCAAAACCAAACCTCGCAATGCTGGTCTCTACTCCCCAATTGATATACCTCTTGTTTATAAAGGCAATGCTATAGTTCCTCCGAGTGAAGTGATTAAAGTTGGAAATGCTATTTGGGGTGAATGGCTGGTAGGCTTTTTTCTTGATAAACCACTATCTTATCTAACTGTAATCAATCATTTGAAGAAGCTTTGGAAGCTTAAAGGTGAAATTTCAGTTAAATCCGATGGAATCCTGTTCCTTTTCCATCTGTCCTATGCAGAAGACAAAAGGAAAATTATTGAATCTGACCCTATAATTCTTAGGAACAAGATTTTCATTGTTAAGGCTTGGGATCCATCAATTGGAAACAGCTGCAGTACCATAAGATCAGTTCCAGTATGGTTTAAATTAACCAATATACCACTGTATGCGTGGTCTCATTTAGATATAAACTGGCTTACCTCAATAATTGGAAGACTTTTATGTATAGATTCTTCCACAGAAAAAATGGAGAGGATTGGATTTGCTAAGTGCTTGGTAGATGTCACCCCTGATTTTGAATTGGTTGATGAGTTTCCTGTTAAACTTCTTGATGGATCAACACAAATGGTTCAGGTTAGCTACCTCTGGAAACCTGAAATATGTACATATTGTAAGGAATTTGGCCATTTGACAAATAATTGTCTGAAGGAAAGTGGGGAAAATGATAGGATTGAAGAAGCTAAAGTGTTAAAGAAGAAAATCCAAGAAGGAAAGAGTGCAGAGCGGGGGGTAGGCAAGCAGGTAAACAAAAGCAAACAAGTCTGGATGAAAGTTGCAAGTAAAAAAGCAATAGATAGGGTAAGTAACAAACAGAAATTGCCAGGACTGAATGAGAATGAGGTGTTTGATGAGAGAGTTGATGGAAATATAGAAGTGCAGCAACAATTAGTGAATATAAAAAATGTTGAGAATACTAGAAATGAAAATAATGTGGAATTTGGTATAGCAGACAATGACCATGTTTGTGTCCAGACATATAATAAATTTGAAGTTTTAAATGATGTGAATGATGCTACCAATGTGGAGATTGAAATATCTGATGAGGAGGAAGTTGAGGAGGGTGAAATAAATGTAGTTGAGCAAATTATATCAAATAAAGTAGATATGGTTGATAAGCAAGTTGGAAATGAGCAAATAGCATGCAGACTTGATGAAGCTCATTTAATGCAAATTCAAACTGTTGAGCATGGTAATCAGAAGTTGCCTGCTTCATTTACTAAGCAGCAATTGCATGCAAATCCATATGAACAAAACAAGCAAATTCATGCTCAAAGACCACAATCAGCCCACATCATGCCAAACTCCTTAACCACATATCAATCAAAATCCAAACCCACTCAAGAACCAAATAACGATGAGTTATTCTGTAGTTTATTGCAACATCAAATATCAGATCTAATTTTCTCCATGCATCCCTCATCTCATGCCTCAGATCATACAACCATTTCAGTTTCTTCTCCTCCAAATAATCCTCCCTTAGTTCAACCTTATGCTTTCAAGGGAACAATTCCTGGATGGGTTTCTCCCCCTTCATCTCCAAAAGTTCCATCACATGACAACCAATTTTCTGCAAAAAATGATAAATCCAAGAAGAATAAAAAATCCAAGAATCAGAACCCAGTCATAACAAGACTACATTCTCCCATTACTAGGAGCATGAAAGAAGCTGATCTCCTCTATCTTGTTTAATCAATGACACACAATTTTGGTGCATGGAACATAAGAGGAACTCATAATTTCCTCAAGTTAGATCAGGTCAAGCATTTAATAACCACTCATCATCTTACCATATTTGCAATTCTTGAAACTAAGTTGAACCTTCCCCTAACAATATCTGCTGCCAAGTACATAAATCCTTCATGGACCCTTTCCCACAATCTTCCTGAAGCAAGCTATGGTCGCATTATGGTGCTTCACAATCCTTCTGAGCTCTCCCTTGAACTTCTCCTTGCTACCCCACAAATAATGCACTTTCATGCTAAGTATTTCAATCCCTCCTGTTCATTCTACATATCTTTTGTCTATGCTTCTAATTCTGTTACCTCAAGAAAAACCCTTTTCAACCTTTTACCTGCTCTCAGGCAAGAATCTCATCCTTGGGTTATTATTGGTTTTTTTAACAGTTGCTTATCCTTGTCTGATAAGCATGGGGGCCTGCCTCTATTGCCAAGGGATATACACCCTTTGATTTCTGCTGTTAACGATTCTTCATTAATTCCCATTCACAAAGTTGGTGCTCTCTACTCTTGGAACAATAGGAGTAGGAGTGGAGCTAGAACTTTTACCAACATTGATCATTCCTTTTCCAACTTCAAAGCCCTTTCCACTTGGACTAATATAACCACCTTCCTGCCCCAGCCTATCCTTTCTGACCATTCTCCCCTCATATTAACCACCAGGAAGCTGCACCATGGAGTCAAAAGAGGATTTAAATTCTTTAATACTTGGGTCCTTGAGCCTGAGTATAATAATATTATTAAAACAGCTTGGTCTTATGAATTTTTTGGAAACCCTATGTATATTTTTTGCAGGAAGCTCAAGGCTACAAAAGAAGCTCTAAGGGCTTGGGCAAGAGCTAAGTTTGGCATGGTAATCTTAAACCAACCATCCTTAAGGAGCAGCTTAAGGAAGCACAGGATTAGATGATGGCATAACCAGACAATGTTGATCTAGCTGAAAAGGAAGCTGTTCTCTTCAATGATCTCAACCAAGCCCTTGCTGTTGAATGTGAAATGAAGAGACAGCAACTAAGGAATAAATGGGCAGCTGAAGGAGATAGGAACACTAAATTTTTTCATGCCTCCTTAAAGGTCAAACAGTCAAAAAATAACATCAATTCCATATATGATGAAGCAGGAACCTTGCACACAACCCCTGAGACAGTTGACAAAGCTCTTCTTCTGTATTATACTGCTCTCTTTGGAAATGAAGCTAATTTTGACCCAGACCTGGACCTACTCTCTAATATATCTCTGCCTAGAGTTAATGATGATGAAGCTATAAGGCTGGTGGAAAAAGTGACAAATGAGGAAATAAAGAACACGGTATTTTCTATGAACAAGAGCTCTAGTGGTGGACCAGATGGATTCAATGTGGTTTTTTTTACTTCTAGTTAGGATATAGTAGGTGGGCATTTCTGCAAGGCTATGCATAATTACTTTGATAAATTTAAGCTTCTCAAATCTGCAAATGCAACAAATCTGGTTCTTATCCCCAAAGGCACACCTGCATCTACTGTTTCTTCTTTCAGACCCATATCCTGTTGCAATGTTGTATATAAGTGTATATCTAAAATAATTGCTTCAAGGCTTGTTACTGTTTTAGAGAGAATTATATCCAAAAATCAGGTAGCTTTTTTACCTAAAAGAAATATTCTAGACAACATTATGCTGGCCCATGAGCTATTAAAGGGATTTGGTTGTGTTAACACCTCTCCAGGAGCTATGCTAAAGCTTGATTTAAAAAAAAGCATATGATAGCATTCAGTGGAAATCTATTGTTAGAATTATGTCTCTCATGAGATTTCCAAAAGTCTTTGTTGCTTGGATTTATGAGTGCATCTCTACTTCCTCTTTCTCTCTGATTTTTAATGGTACTAACTCTGGTTACTTTACTTCTAAGCAAGGTATTAGGCAGAGAGACCCGCTATCCTCTTATATCTTTATCATGGTTATGGAAGTTTTTTCTTGCCTGTTAAGTCCTTTGTACCTTAACAAGCAAATTCTCTATCATCCAAAATGTAAAGACCTCCAAATATCTTCACTTCTTTTTATTGATGATATCATGATATTCTCCAAGCCAAACCTTCCATCAATTAATTGTATTAAAAGTGCACTACATAATTTCTTCTTGATGACTGGTCTAAAGCTTAATCTCAATAAATCAAGTATTTTGTTCTCTGGGATATCTAGCTTGCAGGCTCAAAATCTTACCACCTTTTTTGGAATGCAGTCTATGAATCAGGATATGACTTACCTAGGGCTGCCTCTTTGTACTTCTAGGGTTACAGAAGCTAACTGTCTTTCTCTTTATCATAAAATAACTGGTGTCATGGAGTGTTGGGCAAATAAATTCTTGTCTCAAGCTGGCAGATTAATTCTCATCAAATCTGTTAGCTTCTCCATGATGGTCTATTGGGCAAGAACATACATTCTTCCTATTAAGCTTCTGAAAATGGTTAGAAGAGCCATGATGAGATTTTTCTGGTTTGGTTCTATTCATTCAAAGAAAACCGTCCCATGTTCCTTCTCAACTTTTGAAAAACCTAAAAGCAAAGGAGGCTTGGGCTTGTTCAGCATAGGAGTTTGGTACAAGGCTGCTTATAGTCATCATTTTAATGCACTATTGCAAAAGAAGGACACTTTATGGGTCAGGTGGACTCTCAGGCATAATGTTGGGAGTAAGAATTTTTGGCTGATGGATGTTCCTCAATCTTGTAGCTGGATATGGAGAAGTATTTTGAATTTGAGAAACACGTTTAAACCTTTTATTCAGATCCATCTTTCTGGCAGAAGCACTTGTAGTTTTTGGAATGAGCCATGGATAAGTAAGGGTGTTATTCTAGCTCAGCTCTTCACTTCACAGCAAAAATGTCAATCTGGTATTGGTTCTAATGCTCTTGCAGTTGACCACATTGATAATGGTGTACTTGTCCTGCCTTATACTAGCAATCAAAATGTCAGAGCTATCTGGAGCTTATATTTTCCTAACAACTATCAGTACCAGGATGTGGACACAGTGCAATGGAATGGTAAAGCTCACAATATCTCCTATATTTATGAGGCCGTAATGGGAATGGGATCTTTGCCCAACTATAGGTGGAGCAAGGTAACTTGGGCTACCACTTCTAGCAGTAGTGATAACTTGATGCTCTGGAAGGTTAGGAACAAGGCCTTGTTGACAAGAGATAAGCTGATAGCATTTGGTATGATAGTGCCATCCATTTGTGAGCTATGCAATATTCACAGTGAAAGTATCCATCACTTGTACTTTGAGTGTCCTTATGTTCATCATCTCTGGAGCAAAATGATGAGTATAATTGGGAGGGTGGATGTATCTTCTGTATCTGCTGTACAATGGGGAATAATTGAGAAAGCAACTAGGTGGAATGATGAGAACAAGAAACTTCTTTTTTTTCTTCATTTTGAAAAAGTTCTTAAAGGTAATATGGAATGAAAGGAACAGGAGGTGCTTTGATGGAATCAAGAGGAGCTATGAAGTGATATGGAATGACTTAAGACAAATATTGATGGGAATGAGGGCTAGTGTTCATGCTTTTCAAGATGACCAGATTGAACCATGGATCCCTTAGTTTCTGTGCTATTTTTTTTCTTCCAGTGTTATTTTTTCTTTACTTTTTTTCTTTGTTTCCCTTGTGTGGTTGTGTTCTCCTT
The DNA here is from genome assembly GCA_030737815.1 of Allium fistulosum. Lineage (NCBI taxonomy): Eukaryota > Viridiplantae > Streptophyta > Magnoliopsida > Asparagales > Amaryllidaceae > Allium > Allium fistulosum. The sequence continues at coordinate 427,973,250 of CM060903.1, forward strand.
TTTTTGAGTTTTTTTCTATCCTTTTCTGGACATTGCCTTTTGTGTCCTTTATTGTAGCCTTTCCTTTTTTAATAAATCTAGTAGAGGACCAGTTTTAACCCCGCTTGATATGCCAAAAAAAATTAATAACATAAATAGACCATACTTATGGTAAATACATCACTAATTCTACGTAAATTAAAATGAGAGATCATAGATTGATTTTGTGTTGATTTTATGTAAGAGTATGAGAGTAGATTTGCCTCTAAATTGTCTTTTAATCTCATATTTTTATTTACTTTTGTTTTGGTTATTTTCTACAGTTATTTTTAGTTAAAACAATTTCAAACTCTTTGGGTTAATTTGATTGAGTAGAATTTAAAGTTTAATTCATTTCCCTATGGATCGACCCGTATACATACTACAATTGTACGCCGTGTGCTCAGGGTATTTTAATGATTATATTTTTAACGGAGGTTTTCTAACCAATAGAAAATTTGTTGTTATCAAACAATAATCCAAAAGCGCAATAGTGGCGTATGAAGTATTATCAATTAAGATCAACATTTAGTAACTACAAAGAAATGACCTCCAAGTTAGAGAATCAAATTAAAGAAAAGAACAAAGAATTGAAAGAGAAGATAGATGTGGTCTTAAGGTCTAATCCTTCAATTGAGGCTAATGCAGAAATAGCTAGATTACACAAATGGATAAATAACCTTGAAGCGGACTTATTAAAAAGTCAAGTGTCTTGTCAATCCTAGGAACTTATTACAAGTGGAGATGATTCCAACCTTCCTGCTCCTACTCCTAGGAGAACGACGAGATCTCAATCCTTAGCTAGTAAAGAATTTCCTGCTATGCTAAACCCACCTCCAAGTCTAAGCAACGAACTAAATATCCAAATGGAGGGGACAATTCAAATTTGAGTGCATGCAATTTTTCAACAAGAAATGAAATGAAAAAGTTTCTAAATACCTCAATGATTATGAAAGTCAAGTTGAAAAGCTGCTGCACGAAAAGCATACTCTTGGGCACTAAATTGAGAAATTAAAGAGCACAGTTTTAACTTTAAAAGGAGCCAATAGGACTCTCAAGCATACACTGAAGACTCAAATTGACTTAGTTGATGATGTAGATACTATAACACCTCGTTCCGGCCTTCTTGTCCGGAGCTAAGGATGCTACATACAAAACATGGTGCTATCAATAGTATCACAACTTAATATGAGTATATCGAAATATAAAATCATTCAGAGTACATGATTTAAAAGGAAGTATTATTATACATTCATATCTACATACATCATGATTACATAAAATCCAAAGGTCTAGCCATCTTTATACTTATACATGAAAATACAAAAGAGATAATATACATAATATAAAGTGGAAATTAGCCACAAGGGCCTCTTTAGCAAGTGGAATTAGTTTCTAGGACACACAACTAAAACAATTACTTTCAAGGACAAAACGTAAAATAATTAGTATCTAGGGCCTAAAAACCTATGAAATTATGTCCTTGAAAGTAATTGGACTGCTGACTTTGTCCTTGAAAGTAATTATTCTGCTGACTTTGGCCTTGAAAGTAATTTCTTTGAATGTGTGTCCTAGAAACTAATTGGACTGCAAAGTTTGTCCTTCTGGTGAAATGCCCCTAATATAAATCTTCACTTTGGTGCATCCATCTAACTTCTATGGTCGAACTATTAACCATCTAACCAGAAATGTTTAATTGTAACATCATGAGCAACACTGACCCAGTGAGAAAGCTATCTAATCTACAATATTCAAGTCATGTCATAATGGATCGTATTATAAGGATTTTCAAGTTTATTATCAAGTAATTTTATCACAGACATAACTATATCAAAACTCAATATGATATTCATGATAGACTTTCAAATATTATCTACGAACTAATCAAATAATTAAGCAATAGCAACTTTGATAAGAAATTCTTTTCTCAGAAAGTAGGATTGTATTCATCTAAATGAATCTAAACCACAAATTCAATCTAGGATATTTTATCCTATTGCTGCCGGCATTCAAACACCAAGTAAAAATGTACTCTACTTGATTCATTACCAACATAGAGTAATAGTGCACTACCCAAGATCTATAGTCTTATAACGCACATCCATCATCCAAAGGTAACCGTCAGTAATGAAATGATCCATAAAAAACCTCTTTCATAAATATAAGCATAAATATTCTATCCATGTACTCTTATACTTTGTAAATCATTATCCCGTTATAGATAACTCTTTCCTTTTGGAAAAATTCAGACTTTCAACTTAGAAAATCATCTTGGAGGTATTAATTATGAAATTTTTATCCAACATTATCTTTTTTTAAATTATCTGATGGATATCAAGAATATTTTATGAGTCAAAAGATTTAGGACTTGTATTGGAAAGGTGTCAAAATTTAATTTATAGATTATATCCAAAACAAAGGTCATTTTGCAATATGTTTTTGGTATAGTAAACTTTTTAATTTAATAAGTATAAGAAATAAAAGTTGTAGATAATTAAACTAGTTTTCCAGCAAGATAAATTTCGACGAAATCCATTCAAGGAATCAAAAGTTATGGTATATATACTACATGATGTTTTTGAATGGACCTTTTAATCATTTCGACCTAAGTATAAGCTCGACTTTGCTCCTCATTTTCTTCCATTAAGGTATACGAATTTGGAAAATTTATAAACATGAAAGTTGTAGGTATCTAAGTTTTCTATCCACAACATTAAAGAAATCTAAATTTCGATTTGATATGCAAAAGCTATAGTCGAATTACTGAAAGATGTTTAACAATTTCGAACCCATATTATCAACGCTAAACAATTAAATTACCATATCATGGAATGACATAAACACATATATTAAGATAGCTTTTATCACCCCAAATGATGCATGGTCCTTGATTTGATCCCCTTAGCCCTTTTTATTGGCTTTGTATGCCTTTACTAAAGATTTTTTTTAATTTAGAAGGTGATTTAGGAAAGGAGGAGAAGAAGAAAAGATGCAACAATTGATGTGCTTCCTTTCTTAAGCATGGATATGTATTCATAGGTTTAGAAAGCTTACAAAGAAAGTTACTAAACTAAGCTTCCTGAAATCATGCCTCTTAAAGAAGCCAAACCCAAGCTTCTAAGCGAAGTCAAAGCCAAGCTTCTAAGAGAAGCCAAACGATCCTTATTAGAATAAACCTTCTAAGAGAAGCCACTAAGACTAGGCTTCTAAGAGAAGCCAAAACTAAGATTCTAAGAAGAGTTGTTAAAATAAGATTCACAAATGCGGTACTCCACAATATAATTTTATGTTCGTGCATGAACCATGTACAGAAACATGGTCTTTATAGAAGTTTATAGAAATTTCTCATACCTGGTATTCAAGCCAGGTCATTACAAATACTGTTCAAAAAAGGAGAAGAAACTTAAAGAACTTCTGGATGTGGCCATTTTCCGCATTACTGATTCTTCATCGATTGCCGAAGATCTGAACAAGTTGACGCAGAGCCTTGCCCTTTAATAGGGAATTGCTTGTAGATCTTTGAATAGATCCTTTTGTAACTCAATTTTTGTACCTATGACTTTGGTATACAACATACTAGATAATAAATGAACTTGTATTCAAATGAATGTTACCTTGAATGTATCATATGCAATTTTCTTTTTGAGTTTGTTGAATTAGATATATGACTTGCTTTTCAGTACCTTAACATGGTATGTAGCTTTAAATTGAACACTGGTTTGTCTTTGGAATTGCTTTATGGTTGATATCCTACCTTAAAGGTTAAAATACCATTTGAATTTAATACGGTCTATTATAGAATCATAAATGGAGGACCATAAAATCATCTGAGAGTAATAAAAGAAGATCAGAAAACCATCTAGCAATAATAGAAGACCAGAAAACCCATTTGGTAATAGTAATAGAAGAACAGAAAATCCATCTAACAATAGTAATAGAAGACCAAAAAACTCGTTCGGTAATTGTAATAGAAGACCATAAAACTCAACTGATAATAGTAATAGAAGACTAAAATATCCATCTAGTAATTATAATAGAAGACCAGAAAATCCATCTGGCAATATAGGAAGACCGGAAAATCCATCTGGTAATTGAAGATTGCCTTTGCTTTGGAGCATAAACGGCCCACATTTGATAGATCTTCTTATTGAAGATTGATTGATTTTGTTTCAAAGCACAAATAGCTTGTTTTTGATAGCTCTTCCACTTGAACATTGTTTTTGACAGATCTTCCTCTAGAAGATTGTTTTGCGTTTGGACTAAATTAATTTCTTTGGCACTATCTTAAATGATGATCTCTACTTGGATCAAACCCCTTATCACCGTCTTAGGTGACGATTTAGGTCTGTAGTCCAGTGCACTTTGTTAACTATCATTTAGCAGAACTAAATACCTACCCGACCTCCCTCTAGGAGGCGCTTTAGTCAGGTCTTATAGACGGTATTGAAAGCTGGTTTGGTGCTTTGCTCAGGCCGTCTTAGGTGGTACCAATGGCTTACTCCATCCTCCCTCTAGGATGCACTTTGATCAGGCCAGTAGGCGGGATCAAAGGCTTGCAGATACTTTGGACATGCCATTTACAGGCGGGACCAAAGGGTTACTCTGACCTCCCTCTAGGAGGTGCCTTAAACAGGTCGTTTTTAGGTGGGAATAAGGGCTTATGCTTTGGCCAGGCCATGTGGGTGGGACCAAAGGCTTAGTCGGTTCTTTAGCTATACCATTTTAGACAGTACCAAAGGCTTACTCCATCCTCCCTCTAGGATTCGCTTTGACTAGGCTATCTTGGCGGGATCAAAGGCTTTTTCCATTATTTTAGGAGGTTCTCTCCCTTTTTAACCACGTAGACACACTTATTTTATATAGAATATCTTCTTTTATTGCCGACTTGTTTAAAATCTTCTTACAAATTCTTTAAGCTTTCCTTGTCTTAGGACATTATTGATTATCCTTTCCAAGCTCCGACATTGATTCGTGTCGTGCCCATTAGAACAATAATAATGACAATATAATCCTCCAAGATTTCTTTCATTCTTTGGTTGCTTCTTTTGTGAAGGCCAATAATTGAGCCTGTTTTTGGTCAAGAGGCAGATATTCTCAAAGTAGTATGGGAGTAATCCTTAGAAAGTCGTGATCTTTTAGAGAACTATTCTCTTGGTTGACATTTAACACTTTTGTTGCTTGTGATGGATTCCTCATCTTCGATGTCCAATTTTCGTTTTAGGGAGTGTTGTGCTTCATTGGTTTTGTAAGATCGATCAAGTACACTCCTCCACTTTTTGGTAAACCGATCGAAGTTCTTTTCTGTTTCTTTTTCAAAGATAGTTCCCTTAGTTTTGAGTTGGATTTCCTTCCTTATTTTCAAGAAGATGGTATCCTTTTTGTCCTGTCTCCCTAGGGAAAAAATTGGTGTTGGCCCTACATGGAATGGATTCAAACTCAATTTTTCTAGATTGTAAGGAACCACTTGTCTCTTCTTACGCTCCATGATTTGTAATGCCATGAGCCTTAATACTTGTTCTTCATGAAACCAGGATCACTTATAACTTGATAAGTTGGCCTAATTATTCAAAGCTCAGAGGATCCTTTTTCAAACGTTTAATTGGTATGACTAAGCAAAGCTTAGTCGATGTGATTAAGTAGTGTTAAGAATCAAGGGTGGGATAGCTTGGAATGGTTTCTTAATGGGATATGCTTGGTAGGGATAAGTTCTCTAAACCCTATATATGCAGGTTAAGGTAGTTCCACTTATAGGTTTAACGGAGTCAAAGGTTCAGGCCCTCATTCTAGTGCCAAAATATTAACGAATTCCTTTGCTAACACCCAAAAAGTGCAAAAGAAGAGGAATTTGGATGAGTAAGCCTTAGTTGACCCTTATTGGCCTCAACGAGTGTTGGCAAAAGCGACACTTGGTGGAGAAAGGACTTAGGTGAATAGGCATAGTATGTTCAACTCCATAAAGAAATCACAAATTTTCCTTATCCAACCTATACTCAAGTCCACGTCAAAGTTATGTCATCGATATAGAACAATCTTATTCCAATAGAAATTGAGACTATGAGTGTTCGGGAGTTTGAAGCAAGTTATGATTAAAAATCACATGTACTTTGGTACTCGAAACAAGCCATAAGTCATGAAATCTTTATTCATATGCTATGTAATTATTGAATGTACTAGGTCCTATGTGCAATAAGTACAATCGGCACTAAAATCCTCAAATCAATTTAGGATTACAAAGTTTAAAATGTAAGAAATTAAGAAAAGAATGATCTGCCCTTTTCTTCATGCCCCTAAATTTGTATTTATAGGGGTTGAGGGATGCGACATGGCTGCCATATGTCCATGCGACATGGTTGACCTCGGATATTAACCATATTGATGGCGCATGGCACCATGCCTTAGTTAATGAAGAACTTCAGCATCCACTTGCATAATGGTGAACTACGACGCTTAGCATCCATCCTGCCTTAATAGCCTTCATTGAAGACATTCGACATCAACATTGTATTGAGGATATGCGACATCCTTTAAAGGTTGATGAAGTGCGTCATTACCATGGTAAGACATCAATAAGTGGTGACATTGGTAAGTGGAAATTTTGGCAATGATCGACATTGATAACATATAGCATCGATAACAGGCAGCATCGATAGCAAATGGCATTGATGATAAGCGGTATTAACAATATGAGGCATTGACAATAGGCGGCATTAATGATAAACGACAATGACAATAGGCAGCATTGGTGATGAGCGGCATTGATAGGAGATGACATCGATGGTGAAGCAGCATTGATGAGATGCGACGTTACTTTGATGGGTGACATTAGAATAAGGTGAAATTGGAGAGATGCAATATTAATATGGAGTGACATTGATTATTCTGGCTATTTGGAAGAAGTGCTTCATTAATGGAATGTGGCATTAATGTGATGCGGCATCAATGCTATATCATGTTGCTATAACATTGATGGCTTTCGGCCTAAAGCTTTCCAATGTTGTCGTTTTCTTACTAACATGCATCATTATTTTCAATCTTTTTGGCACGATATCATTCATTCAACTTTATAAACGGTATGCGGCATTGATGGAATTCGATATTCCTGTCTTCATTGATGACCTACGACATTATATATTATTCTTTATTGATTAGGGGCAGCATTGTATGCTTACAGCATTGGTTTATCTTCATACTTTCGACATTGCTTAAATGTGAGAGCATGGCTATGTCGACATGTTGTATACCTTTAGGATTGATAATGATAGTAACAGCCTCCATAGATTTATTGTCGATCATCTGGTGCTTCAAGTAGCAGTTGATTGCCTACTTTTTTTCCAATGCCTCAGTGTCGTATTTCTATTTTAGTGCGTTATAGATATCCTTTGCTAACTTGTTTGAATTTTAATAGTCGAAAAGATTGTTGCTTAAGCCATTGGGAGTAATTTTTTTTGCAAAGGTATGATGTTCGTTCCAGTCCTATAGTCGTTTGGTTTGCTCGTTTGTTGGTTGTTCGACCTTAATTGACTTCTTAAGTTGTCAAAACATAAGCCACCTACTTCACTGTTATAAAGAGCTGCATCTTCTATCTTCATTGTTTGAAATGAAGGCCCTCAAATTTGAATGGTTTGTCTACGTCAAAGGAAGCATAGTCAAAGAAGTCATCGGTAATTGCAACCATGGCTTTAAAAAGTCTTAAAATTATTGATGTAGCAAGGTTTGAAATGATCTGGCCAAGTTGCGGGCTAGGTCGTTCTTTTTAAGATTTTTTATGGCTCTACTAGACTGGTGTAAGGTAGTCTATCAAATATGTCGTCCCTAGGGTAAAACAACCCGTTCTATTGTAATTCAATTTCTTCTATAGCAAAGAAATTTGATCTCTGCATGATTTTACTGCTCGTTTTGATGGAAATTTCGAGGAGAAGGAAGATTCGTAGATGAAAGAGATCTTATGCTCTGTTATGATCCATATTTATTAATGAAAATAGACGAAATATTTCTCGGTGGAAAACATAACTCATTTCCGTGTTGTGGAAAAGATAGTCAAATCGTGTAACAAGTCTAAGAGAAAAACCAGATATGAGTTTTATCGTTTAAAAAGAATATTTCTAAAAAAACGCCGTTTGCATTTTTGTTCAGAAAATATAATGTGCTTCCCCACGCAAGTCCAGCCCAATTTGGTTTGTTTCGGGTGAGTTGAACGGACGAAAGATGCATGCAAGTATGGTGATCATGCATAGCTTCCAAATGATCCAACATATTGGCTATTTTAATCCCGAATTAAAAAGCCTTTAAATGCACATATGAATATTTTTAAAAATTCACATTTTTAATTAAAAAAAATTCCAACATTATATAATCTATTCAAAATTGCAGCTCAAATATTTTAAAAAAAAAACTACTATCAGCACATTCTAAATCTACTTTGTACAGCAACAGTATATGTGTATTTGAATTTGTTTCTTATTTACCCTCTCAAATATTGCGGAGTAAAATATTTACAAAGTAACGTGTATTTAATAGTAACGTAAGATTTTATTAATGTCATAATGTGTTATGCAAATGACTTTTGGTTCCCTTTTTGTAATGTCTTGTATATAAAAAGAGGGTTGCTATTGGCACTCATGTTTCCTCTTCTGGCCACCTACACTAAAAGCCATCTCAACCTAACAACATCCCTTCTTTCTAACACTGTATATTTTTTTAATTAGATATATAGGCACCCAAGAAATCACATCTATTCCCTCTTCTCCTTCTTCTCGTTCAACTCTCTGCAGCCAACTTGCTTGCTCCCTCATCTCCTCCGGCTCATTAAAAGCTCCATCGTAACAATGAAGAAAAGTGGTCGTACTTTGCAGGTAAGCCAGAAATCGACATCTATGACTCAATCGAGTAAGTTCTGCCCTAGTTTTCGCAAACCCTAATATATTTTTTGATTGCTGCATTTAGGTCGTACTTCACCTGACACCTATGGCCACCAAGTTCGTATTCGATTTGAACGGCGGTTGGACACCGATGTTATCGGGTCACGGTCGGTGGTGTATGGCCAATTGAGTTATAAACTTCTAATTTAGGTGGTGTATGGTTCTTGGGTCATTGATTACTTACTGCAGTTTCTAATTTAGGTGTAAAATCCAACCTTTTTGGACCAATTGATTCATATTTGTTTATCATTGCTTACTGTAGTTTCCAATTTAGCAAAAAATTCAACTTTCATGTACAAATTTATTGAATTTAGGTAAATTTGTACATAAAGTCATTGCTTCTCACTTATGAATGAATGCATACGAAATCATTGATATCACAATAATAAGTAACTAATTTATATAAGTAATTTTGTTGTCTTGAATTTATATAATTTTGTATTTATATAAGTAAATATATTGGTACAATTTTTTGGAATTTAGTGCTATTGGTGCATGAAATTATCAATTGTATTTTTAACATTCATTACGTTGTTTGTAGGAAAAGATAGAGAAGCCATAACTGCTTCGTTAAGACGTTCAAGGGCCACAGAACTAGAGAAGAAGAGGAAGATGGATATTGTAGTAGAAGGTGGGAATGAAGAAGAAAATAGAAAAGATGATGGTTTAGGGGTCGAGTCTAGTGAAGATGGTTCAGGGGATGGTTCCAGTGAAGGAGGATCTAGAAGTGGTCCGGGTGATGAAGCAGATGATGATGATTCATGTAATGAAGAAGCAGAATTGCAAATAGATGTTCCTCCTTTGAGCATGCCTTCTTTTAGCAAAGCTACCAATTCTATGCCGGTTAATACATCTATATTAAAAAGTTTTGAATCACACATTGCATTTGCTATTTGGAATAACCACGAGGTTAGTTGGTTATTATATTGTGCAATTTATTAAATAAAAATATCAAATTGTACGACAATTTATGTTTTTTTATTTGTGTAGGAGCGAGGCCTGCTAAAATGCATTTCCCATACAACGAAGTTGAAAGAACGGAGTATTGATGATATGCCACCTCCATTTGCTCAAAAAATTAAAAATTTAGGTTTGTATACTTTGGCACAATTCTCATATAAGCACGTAGACTACGCAACTTTTTCAGCTTTCACTGAGAGATGACATCCAAGAAAAATTCTTTTCATTTGCCTTTTGGAGAAATGACAATAACATTGGATGGTGTCGCCTAAATTCTAAAAATACCCGTCGTCGGTAGTTTTATTAATGTGAACGTGGATAATCGTATTACGACTCAACTTTTAGTTGATTATCTTGGTGTTGACGGGCTTGTAGCGAAGGAACAGCACAATGATTCTAATTCAGTCAAGATCAACTTTCTATTGGAAACATTTAAAGAAAAGGCAAATAAAGAAGATGCAAATGAAGATGATTGCATAGTCATTGCATTTGCGTATATGCTATATTTCTTGGATTGCACTTTATTCTTTGATAAGTCGGGCACGAAGTTTTCGGTACATTATTTGAGATGTTTGGAGAACATAAATCATTTGAATGAACAAGCTTGGGGCATGGGAATATTAGCCTTTTTGTACCGTTAATTGGGTTTGGCTTCAAGACGGAATGTAAAACAAATGGCTGGTTACTTGACATTGTTGACGGTAAGTCGTTTCTATTTTTATTCAACCAATATAACCAATAGTAAAATAAGTACTAATTAATATTTCTATAGGCTTGGATTTACGATCATTTTCCTATGCTTCCTAATGCTATTCCTAGTAAAGATTACGATGACACGATGCCAAGGATGTGTAGATGGAAACCAATGAAACAATCTGGAGATATGACTTCGGCCATAATACGGTTCGAGAACAGTTACACGATTTATCTCCACAAGATGTAGGTTAAATAATTAATGTTTGCTTTGCTTTGTAAACCATACAAATGTAAATGGCAAGTTTATTTTTAGGTATGTTGGGATCCATGCCATACTGTGAGGTCGCATTACCCCTTGTCTGAAATCACATTTTATAATGGTGTCGTTTTGTGTTTTGATATTGCGGAACCATACTATCCTAATAGAGTGCTACGCCAATTTAGTATTGCTCAGCGTATCGCCACAAATCCAGTGGTTCCAAGCAAATGTCGTAGAGGTCGAAGTGCTAATCAATATAAACTTGCATTTGACAATGGATTTTGGTATTCAGAAAATTGGCAAGATCATGTACTTTCTTTAAAATCACGGTCTACTTAGGTATTTGATCCTTGGGATTGTACGGCTAAGTACATGCCATGGTATTTGAGTGTGTCGCATCCCATTGTTCAAAACCCGGAGGTGAGGAGAAGTTGCTTAAGGAAAGCTGATAATAATGATAAGTTAGTAAGTATGTATGTTCTTTACTCGTTTTTTGTTTACTTGAATTTTATGTTTTTTTAAATTTAATGCAGAGAATTGCTGTTGGGAAAGCTATAGAAAAACTAAAGGAAAATATCAAAGTAACTCGCTCAAGAACAGTTAATCGGTGTCTTACTGTAGAACGTGAAGCAATTGACTTGTTGGAGGAAACACATAACGAACCTAATAAATGCAAGAAATGTGCAAAAAGAAAGAATGATCCTAAAACTTAGATTGGGTTATTTTGTATGTTGGTTGTTTGAAAACAATGGACATTTTGTATGTGGGTTGGAAACAATGGTTATTTTGTATTTGGTTGTTTGGAAACAATGGTTATTTTGTATGTGGGTTATTTTGACTTGGAAACAATGCTATACTAATTGAATGTTTGGTTTAGTTTGGTGTTTGTTTGATATTAATTGAATGTTTGATGTTGGTTTAGTATGATGGTTATGATATGCTTCTAATTGAATTTTGGTTTGATACTAATTGAATGTTTGGTTCTATTTGAATGTTTGGTTTCTTGTATTCAATGATATGGTTCTAATTGAATGTTTGGTTCGGTGATAGTTACCAAGTTTATATGACATGGTTTTGTATTCATTTAAGTTACCAGGCCGGCTTTCATTTATTTGTCAGATACCCCTATTCGGTCACCGTCAGCCGTCCACCCCTGTAGATGTTCGGTTACCATCAATCGAAGAAATCAGTCCGATCTTGTACATGGTTATATCATACGGTGGTGTTCGACCGTAGCAACCCTTAAACATGCAGTTTCTAACCACCGTTTGGCGAAATAAACAAAGTTATAAATGTATGTTACTTCATGGTCGATTGCATTCATCACCGTACGACCACCAACTGCCGTTCATTTCCAGAATTATTCGGTTCTATATAGCGAACTCTTGTCATAGCAAAATCAAAAACGAGTTTTATTTTTTGTTCTCGGGTCGGTTGGGTTCATAACCGTACGGCTATTAGCAGTCGGGTGTTGCAGTAATGGTTCGGTTATCACTGGCCGAACTTCTGTTGCATTACTAAATCGGAAAATGATTTAACAATCATGTTCTCTGGTCGGTTACTTAACTCACCGTACGGAGATCAATAGCCGTTACAGTCACCGTGCCTCGGTGGTGTTACACCGACTTGCTTAGAGTTGGTACATATGGATTTTTCATTCGGTGGTTTAACACCATTTAGACCATGAATCAATCGGCTGTCACCAATCGTGCGTGAACAGCGGTAAACATGAGATTATGAACAACACCAACATGAGATTATGAATAGCAATAAACTTGCATTTCAATTAACTTGCATATTTGTAGTTCACATTACACAAATATTAAGTAAACTTGAATTGCAATAAACTTGAACCATTCGTTACACAAAAATTTCAATCACATCAATACATATAAATCAACACCAAATACAGAACCCATTAGCATTAAACTTGAATCGTTGGACAAAATTTTCAAGTTTATATTCATTACATTAGTGTTTTTACTGAAAGCATCCTTCGTGGCCATATCCTTTGTGGCCATTAAACTTAACTCGTTGGACAAAATTTGAGTTCAAAGTGATCATCCTTTGTGGCCATATTCGGTGGGTATAGTTTAACAAACTCTATTTATCGATCAACGTATAGTTCGCTCCATAGTTTGGCTTCTTTAGTTGCCAATCTAAACCAAAAGCTAGCGACCGGTGGGATGGGTACATTTTCCCTAAGCGTCAATTTGATAAAGTGGTAATCGAGAATATTTGCAAAAACAATGAATCGTTGTTCGTCTCTAAGATCTAGGCCTCTTTCATGTGGAAAAAATGTCAAACTTTGACGATTGGTTATATAAACCACAACTCGATTGAATGCATTTGCAACCAAGTATCCAATTTCAGGCATTATCATCCAATTAGGTTTAAAACAAGGACTAGTGTCGCAATCGGTAGCTGATTTTAATTCTTCACAGTTTGTTATGTCGAAATGTCTAGCATATATATCCTAATTTTTCATCAATTCGGCTAATATCGACTTCCTTGCCAATTGGAATTTAATTCATCAACTTGTTCAGCTACGCAACAAAATTCACAATTTCCATCTCCCATAACATCTTCAACGGTAGCAATATATTGGTGTAGAAAAGCCGGTAGGTAAGCTGAATACTTAAAATCTGAATTTTTTGTATTTACATCACTCTTATCAAACTTCACATCGGGTTTTTTCCATTTGGGAGGCGGTTTCTTGTTCACGCTGGCTCTAGAAAGAATTTCATTAGCAGTTTTTGCATTCTCAAAAGCGGAGGGATCCCGTTTGTATATTTTTGACGTTTGCCTTGTTTGCTAGTTGATTTGTTCTTACTACCGATTGGTCTACCTTTGTGTTCTCTATTTTCGGTTCCAAAGTAGATTTCGTGGTTGGCAATCCAATTTCTCTTAGCTTTAATAGTAAAACTTTCCCCTCCTCACCAGTGCTCAAATCAAATAATTTTTAATGTAAGCAAACTCGGCTGTATGGATAAACTCGAGTGACTCTTCAACTTGTGGAATATAATTTAATTGTCTCCAATGTTCATCTACGAGTTCGATTGGGATTGGAAGACCATCAATGTGATAATTGTATATTTCATGTGCACATGAAAGACCATACACTAGTCGATTCAAATGGTCACAAACGGATGCATCCAAAGTAACATAAACTAATTTTTCCCATTTCTTTCACAACCAAATCCAATGCAAAAAAGGATGTTTTACCTCGTAGTTGTTTTAACAATGGAACTTGATATGCAATCCGTAGGCTCCTAAGCTTATTTCAAAGGTGGCTTTTATTTCTGTATGTTGTAGACACAACATATTATCCATTTTCGACCATATGGAAAATGTTGCTCTAGACGTACCAAAATGTTTTTTCAATTGAGCATGAGAAGATTCAGCTCTAGTTGTTGTTCTATTATCCCGATGTTTAATTTTATTTATCCATGCAAAAGCAAAATACTCGTTGTATTCCGAACAATGATTACGAATGTACTTCAAGCTTATGGTATAATCTACCCAATCTTTTTGAAAATCATTGCAATATATCCAAAATTCATCTTCGGTTAGTGCATGAACCACCTTCTTTCAACTTTGCAAAAACATCTCGAAAACTTCATTTGCTTTAAACTCCGGTTTGCAATTCGTAATGACATTATTTCCCATGTGCCATAAACACATCATCAGCTTTGCCTGTGGAAAATTTTTCTTAATTTCATTTACCAACGCCCATTCTCTATCGGTAACTATTACCTCAGGTAGTTTATCGGGTAAATAAAATGTTTTAACTTCATTAGCAACTATTCGTAATTCTCCTCCCTCTCGTGTGCTAGAAATGCATGAGCAATACTAAATGTTCGGCCCGGAGAAGTCATACCAACCATTTCCAACAAAGGTATATTATACCAGTTTGTTTTATATGTACAATCAAGAAAACTGATTGATGGAAAACACTTACACAATACGGTCGATTCCGGATGAGAGCACATTATATTTATCAAATGATCGGTTTCCGCATCAGTTCGGTCAAAATACACATAATGCTTCTCTATAAGCAATTTCATTAAATGCTGCATCGCGGATCTACACTCCATCGCTGACAATTGCATTTTATATTTAGCATTGTAGATAGTCTTCAAAGTTGAGAAATTTTTTGGAAAGGACTTTCTAATGGTAACTAATACCTCTCTTGGAGGAACGCCTGCGACACTCATGTTTTCTAAGATTTTTTTTCTCCATGTCAATCAACCGTGCCACGTATGGATGTCCTTTTAAAGAATAAGGAAGTTCATGATTATGCACTCCATTGGTTACAGATATTTTTCATTTATCTTCGTCTAGATACACACCATTCAATCGAAATGGACAATTGCATTTTCTAGTAGCGCTAGGTCTGGGTCGTTTTACATTGTTTTCCTTTTTTTACTGACTTTGACTGATGATTACGGTAAACTCCAGCCCTTTCACACCCCAATTGCAACTTTGGTTTTCTTCCAGGTCCTAATTTATCGGACTTTAGAATTACGACAACGATATTCATCTTTTTTCCTGTTGTTTTACACCGTCGGATCAATGTGTTCTGCGAATCAAATACCTGAAATCATATAGTTTAACAACAACAAATTAACATACTTCATTTTTATAACCACGTTAGCGATTGTAAATTTTTTGAGTGGATACTTCATTGGTTGTAAAATGATTTGTCAAATCAACTTTTATGTCTTTTGAGTCATTTGATCGATCATCTTGCATCATATTGCCATCATCAACATATTTATAATCTGAAACAATAAGGGCATTTATTATCGTTTAAATTCTTCATCTACGAAACGGAAAAACAAATTAAATGTAATCTTTTGTAAAACAAGACTTATATGTTGTACAATAAAAAACCCTAAAAATCAATAACTTACATTGTCATTCTCTATCACAACATCATCAAATTTAATGTTCTCCAAGCTTGAAATAGCCAACAGATCGGAAGAAATCTCCTAAAAATTAATAGAAAACTCTATGCAATAGAAAATCCTAAACAAAAGTTTCTAAAAAGCAATAGAAAATACTAAACAACATGAGAGAAAAACTAACCTCTTTTTTATCTTCATCTTCCATCGTCAAAAAAGAATACTTCTTTTGTTAGGGTTTAAGATTTGAAATTTTAAAGAAGTACATATTAGTTTGAGAAGAAGGATTACGGCTGTGAATGACTGAGCGAACGGATATGATGTGGTGGACAGAAGTACATACAAAATAATCGTTTCTATTGAAATTATAAAGGTGGTTAGAAGAGGAAACAAGAGTAGCAGCACACTATAAAAATGGTGACTAATTACCTTGTTGAAGCAATAGATGTTGCTTTTTTTTTCCAAACTTTGAAAAGGTAAAGGAGAAAAGGGAGAAAAATCACAAATAGTAAAAAAGAAAAAGTAGCTGATGCTACTGGGAGTCCTCAACTGTCTCAAGCTATAACACAATACCACACCTAATAACAAAAGCGACCCATGGTTTTGGTTTTGGTTCTGTTTTGTTTTGTAAAATTTCTAAACGACATCTGCCTAGTTCTGTCCCCATACCATGTGGGCTCACATTTTTGATGCAAAGTACTATCCAGTTTATTTTTTGCTTTACAATTCAATGGACTTGAAAGCGCACACACTGATTCAAAACAAAAACCATCTGCTGCTCAAATGCTATATATATGTGCCTACATTCGTCAATACATCTCAACAAACGCACTGTGTGTTGAATCATCTCAAGAAACAAAATCAAGAAGAACATGTCTTCAGTTGATCAGAAAATTGCTCTTGCCAAGCGCTGCTCTCGTGGTGAATATAACTTGCATTTCCCTGGTTTTACTTGTTTATCGAATTCAATGGTCAATAATAATATGTATTGATTTGCAGAGGGAGTTGTTGCTGGTGCCAAGGCTGCAGTTGTTGCTAGTGTTGCTGCTGCCATTCCTACTGTACTTACTCACTGTCTCTATATTCAATTTTTTCTCTTATAAATTAAAAAAATTCTTTAGTAAGTAACTAACTTATTAACTAAATTGCATAATAACGCAGTTGGCTAGTGTTAGAATGCTGCCATGGGCAAGATACAACCTTAATCCAACTGCTCAAGCTCTCATCATTTCAACAGGTTTCCTTTTATTTTTCTACATTAATTTGTTTTTTAAAGAAAATATTTATTGCACTGTGAATAAAGATTGTGTTATTGAATGGAGCAGTTGGAGGAGCTGCGTATTTCATAGTTGCAGACAAGACGGTGTTGGCATCAGCAAGGAAGAACTCTATGAAGAATGCTCAGGCCAACTGAGAAATCATTTCAGATTTTAATCAGCTAAAGTGGAATATGGGGATATTTGGTACTGATCCTAGTCATAATTATGGAAATATATTGTATCAGTAGGAGTGTATTTGGGTTAACTTACTGAAGTGAAGTAGAGCTGTGCTGTATGTAAATGTTGTATTTTATGTAATGTTAATGCATAATCACAACTTTAATATATTTCCTGTTTCATATTGTTGCACTGTTTTAGGGTATCTTTTTTGAAGGATATGACGGCAATGATAAACTAGTACGTGCAACTGCGGGACCAATCGATTGTAGTGTATTTAACACTTCAAACATAAAATAAGCATTAAATTTAAACAAGAGTAAGTATACAGCCATAAATCAGGCCTAACAAAACAAGACATTGATAAAAGTAATATACTTTTTTGACAAAACCAAACAAACAAGTAAATCTAAAGTTTGACTCGAACAGATCATGAATCTCAAAGTCCCTGGATGTCTACCTTTTTCCTGTTTTATATTAACTTTTTTTGACTACTATGAAGAAATTGGAAAAATAAAAGACTAATTTTTTTAATGGAAAAAAGAAATATTTGATATTGGAAAACATTCATTTTTATTAATTGTTGCATTGTATCATTTATAGATTGGAAAGACCAAGTTATCGTATTAGTTTTTTTGTCATGAAGGACAAAGTTGTTGAGCCACCTATCTTTTTACTCAAATGCTACTTCTCAATCTTTCTAAAAATGGGAATTAATAAAAATCCCCATCAGAAAGCATACATAAATCTCATCATTTCAATCTTGATTTATCATAATTAAATTCCACTTTCTCGGATAATTTGGACTATCGTGACTTCAAATAAGATTAGGGTGATAGTTTGATTACTTTGGAGCGCAAGCGGGATTAACTAGTTCTCTGCAGGTTTATTAAGGAAACATAACCAGAACAAATATAGAATCGCAAACAACAAAAAAAGAAGCAAAAGGAAAAAAAACAGGCCCAAAGCCCAAAGGACAAAGAAACAAATATTGTCCTAAATTCAGCAAAAGGAAGTGGAGTTGAATGCATTATTCCTCCTTGATGCAGCGCAGACTGATGAAGACTTAGGTCGCCAACGACCTAAATTTCCTGAGCTATGACCTAACACATTATTCCCTAAGTCGCGCCATTTTAGGTCGCAAAAGCGCTATGAAGACCGACCTAACAAGTCTTGCGAGCTAAGTCGTTCCTTAGGTCGCTCACGACCTAACGAGTCACGAGAAAAGGAGTTACGACCTAACTCTACCTGCCAGCTACGACCTAAAGAGTTACGACTTAACAAAATAGGTCGCGCCCCTATGCAGATAAGTCGCTCCAATATGCCGCTTGACTTAGGTCGCGAACGACCTTCCGTCCTTAGGTCGCGAGAAGCTTTAAGTCGCTCAGGACGTACGAGCGAGCTACGACCTATGTTAGGTCGCTCACATATACCTTTCCATGCTAGGTCACTGAAGATGATATTCCTTAGGTCGCAAGAAGTTATGTCGCTCCTTCTTATGATGTTATCTTCTTTATGTCGCTGCTGTTTCTCTTGTGACGCTCCTACCTTGAATCGCTCGACCATAGGTCGCATCAATCTTAGGTCGCTCAAGCCAAGGTCGCTCAATTCCTTAAGTCGCTCGTCCTATAAGTCGCATAAGTCATTCCAGAAGCCGATTCTCCTCATGTCGCTGAAGCTTATGCCGCGTGGTGTTGTAATCTTAGGTCGTGTGTGTTGTACCCTTAGGTCGCATATTGTATTTCTTTATGTCGTTTGTATGATTGTATTTGTTATGTCATTATGTTGTAATATGTCTTGTGTTGTAAATATGTTAAGTCGCCTGATGTTGTAATGTTTAGGTCGCGTCTGTCTTAGGTCGTGAGTCGCTGTTTGTCTTAGGTCGTTCCCGACCTATGTGTTGTAATATGTTGAGTCGTGTTAAGTGTTGTTGTAACCCTATAAATAGGGATGGTGGTGTCATTTGTAAGAGCAGTTGATTTTGAATAAACTTTTGTTTGAGAGCTGTGTCTCTTCTTAAATTGGTAGTTGAGTGTAATCTCCTATCTCCTCCTTCGGCATTCGAGTGCGCTCGGATCAACGATTGTAGAAGCCAATTCACGGTATCAAGTGCGCTTGATCAACGTCTGAAGAATTGTAGATCTTCTTTCACGGTATCGTGCGCGATCAACGTGACGAAGATAGCTAAAATCCGGTATCTTTGGATCAACGGATTTGGGCCTTTGGTATTCTTCAATCCACCAATTGCTACTTTCACCGATTCATACATTTTTGTTATCCGCCGCTGCGTCATTTGGTATTAGAGCCAGACTTAGCCAATCATAGCTAAGCCGAGTCTTGGAGCCAATTCTTATTGAAGAATTTGAAGTTTCAGCCGAGCCAAGGAAAGTGTTAGACTTTGTGCCGAGTTAGTGAAGCCGAGCTATATCAAGCAAAGCCGAACTAAGTGAAGTGTGAAGTTCATTTTGTAGATCAAGGCCGAGAGTTTAAGTGTTGGAGCTAGAAGCGAGCTTGTTCAAGTTGTGCAAGATTTGTTTAAGTCGTGAGCTAGAAGACAGACTTATCCAAGTTCGTTGGGCGTCAATTTTGAGATTTGAAGATTTGGAGTTTGAATTAAGTTGTTTGTTTATTTGGGGTGTTCGTGAGATTTCAAACAAGTGGGGAAGTTTGATTCGAGAATTTTGGGGTCAAAGGGAAGTTTGTGTTGGATCTATTGAAGATTTGATCATGCCTCCGAGAAGTGTCAACCATTATCATAATGTTGCAGATTTGTATGGGAATGAAGATCCTGAACAGATGGAACAACGTATCAATGAAAGGTTCAATAAGGGTTTCGAGAGAGTGGAGAAAATGAAGTCTGACCTGAATCGAAATCAAAGGGGAGTGTCGCCACGTTATGATAGAGAAAGAAGATAATCATCTTTGACGATAAATCGAGATCGTGGAGTTCGAGACAATCGTGATTATCAGAATGAAGAAAGAAGAGCTTATCGTGGTTACGAGCATGAGTCATATTGTGATTATGAAAGATGTCGAGTAGAGGAAAGAAGAAGTAGAGAGGACGTGCATGGTCATAGAAGAGTCAATGTTCAGAATCAACATCGAAGCTCATCTAAGTTTGAAGAAGATAATTATGGTGATAGTGTTCACTTTCGATATCCAGGTCCAGGGAAAAATCGATATAGGAATGTTGAAGAGAATGGTCATACATGGGAATCAAGGAAGGATACGGAGATTCCAGAATTCCGAGGTGGTCTACAAGCAGAGGAATTCTTGGATTGGTTATCAAAGGTTGAAAAGATTTTTAAACTCAACAACGTGTCTGAGGATCGTCAAGTTAAGTTAGTTGCTACAAGATTGAAAGGACGAGCTATGGATTGGTGGCAACAAACTAAATCAACCAGAGAGAGAATGAAGAAATCCAAAATTGTTAAGTGGGATAAGATGAAAAGGATAATGAAGGCAAATTTCTTACCATATAATTATCAAACTCGTGTGAACCAACAGTTGCAGAAGTTGAGTCAAGGGAGTCGAGGAAAGGGTGTGGTTACAAACCCCAGCAATCAGAATAAAGGCGGTAATTGCAGTATAAATGTTTCTAAGAGAGTCAACAAACCAGTTGTACATGGAATCACGAAGACAAGTGTTGATGACCGATATAAGCGCTATCATTATCAAGAGTCTGGCCATAGAAGTATTAAATGTACGGAGCCCAAGATGAAAGCCTTAGTTGTAGAAGAATGTGAAAACGAGGATGTGGATGATTCTACTGAAAGCGAACCAGAAGAGGAAGAGGAATCGACTAGTCCATTATCTTTCAGCGAAAGTGTTGAAGAAGCAGAAGGTAGTATTGAAGCGTTGGTTAGGTATGAGGCAAGTGAAGAGCTTAAAACTCCCGAGGAGGTTAAACCAATGTTCGAAGAGTTTGAAGAGGTCGGTCCTACAGAATCGTTCGAAGAATTACCACCAAAATTTGACAACGATGAAGGAGTTTTGTCAGGAGATGAAGGATGTAACTTGTTGAGGAGGACTGCT
Source organism: Allium fistulosum (assembly GCA_030737815.1). Taxonomy (NCBI): domain Eukaryota; kingdom Viridiplantae; phylum Streptophyta; class Magnoliopsida; order Asparagales; family Amaryllidaceae; genus Allium; species Allium fistulosum. Next base: position 427,994,479 of record CM060903.1, read on the forward strand.
GGATTTTACTTTTATCAACCGCCAAAATTTGATGATGATGAAGAAATTGTGTTCGGAGTTGAGGGAAATTACTTGATGATGGAGGATTCTTGTTTAACACCTAAACTTATGGACGAGAGGCCGCTAAGTGTTAATTCCATAATCTCCGAGAAGCCCGAACAAAGTGAAAGTGAAACAGAAGAGAAGGCAGAATCAGAGAGTTTATTGTCTTTGAAAGAGCTCGTCAATAAAATGAAAGATAGTGATGAATATTCAACGTTGATTGAATCTGGAGAAAGTTCTGATTTTGAGACACCTGAAGAGGTTGAAGTATTTGAAGAGTTTGAGAAGGATGAGCCAGTGATAAATGTATTCGAAGATGAACCCCCTGTAGAGTTGCCCAAAGAGGTATCGCCACTGAGGGACAAACAATATCATGTTGATCAAATACCAGATGTTATTGTTCCACATAGGTCACGTTATCATATGTGTCCGACAGAGCAGGAAGAGTTGAGAAAACTGGTTGATGGGTTGCTAGTTGAAGGAAGTCAGTTGTCTACTACAGATTGTAGTTGGCAAAGAATTTTTATCAGAGACTTACATGTAGGCAGACACTTGAGCTGTGATCGTACTATGCAGCTAATCCCAAAATCTTATTTCGAATCGTCACTGAGGCAGGAAGTTGAAAGGTCTGTTCAGCGGAACCATAATCGACAAGCTTCAAAGAAGACCACGACAAATGCAAGTTTATGTATGTCGTTGCATATACATGCTAAATTACGGGAGGAGGTCAGTGTGGACTTTGTTTTGGGATTACCGCGAACACAATATGGCAATGATTCTATTCATATGTTGGTTAACCGGTTTTCAAAATTGGTACATTCCATTGCCTATAAGAAGACTGCAGAGGCCGTTAATGTCGTTCAGTTATACTCCAGAAAGAGCTATCGATTACATGGATCTATTGTTTCGAATAGAGATACTCGTTTTCTAAACCATATCTGGATGAGTCTATGGAAAATGGCTGGGACTGAGTTGAAATCTAGTAACGCTTAGCATACACAGACAGATAGACAAGCTGAAGTTATGCACAGATCCCTAGGTAATCTTTTGCGATGCCTCGTGGATGATAATTTGAAAAGTTTGGATTCAATGTTATGTCAAGCGAAGTTTGCACACAATCATACGGTTAATCGTAAATCCGGATGCAATCCATTCCAAGTTGTTTATTCAATAATCCCTGAAGGGCCGTTAGATTTATCAACAGTGCCACCGCAGAGAGGGGAGATTAAACGGGCTAATGTTTCGGTGAATGAGTTTCAAGGATGCTACAAAGTTGTACAGGAACGATCTCTCAAGACAGCTGAGAAATATAAGCAATCAGCAGAGATTAAGCGACGAAGTGTTGAATGCAAGGAAGAAGATTTTATGTATGCAGCGTTTACCAATGATCGATTTCTTTTTGGAACTTACAACAAGCTAGAAGCTAGAAGCTAGAAGGAATGGTCATTTAGAAGTCGAGAAGGAAATTAACGAGAATGTTTATAAATTGAGTTTGCCGGATCATCTTCCTATTGCCAACCTTGACAATATCAAACACTTGGTTCCATTTCACGAGGATAAGAGTATCGAAGACGAAGAGCTTTTAAATTCGAGGATGAATTTTTTCCAACCAGGGGAGGATGATGCAGCGCAGACTGATGAAGACTTAGGTCGCCAACGACCTAAATTCCCTGAGCTATGACCTAACACATTATTCCCTAAGTCGCGCCATTTTAGGTCGCAAAAGCGCTATGAAGACCGACCTAACAAGTCTTGCGAGCTAAGTCGTTCCTTAGGTCGCTCACGACCTAACGAGTCACGAGAAAAGGAGTTACGACCTAACTCTATCTGCCAGCTACGACCTAAAGTGCTATGACCTAAAGAGTTACGACTTAACAAAATAGGTCGTGCCCCTATGCAGATAAGTCGCTCCAATATGCCGCTTGACTTAGGTCGCGAACGACCTTCTGTCCTTAGGTCGCGAGAAGCTTTAAGTCGCTCAGGACGTACGAGCGAGCTACGACCTATGTTAGGTCGCTCACATATACCTTTCCATGTTAGATCGCTGAAGATGATATTCCTTAGGTCGCAAGAAGTTATGTCGCTCCTTCTTATGATGCTATCTTCTTTATGTCGCTGCCGTTTCTCTTGTGACGCACCTACCTTGAGTCGCTCGACCATAGGTCGCATCAATCTTAGGTCGCTCAAGCCAAGGTCGCTCGTCCTATAAGTCGCATAAGTCATTCCAGAAGCCGATTCTCCTCATGTCGCTGAAGCTTATGCCGCGTGGTGTTGTAATCTTAGGTCGTGTGTGTTGTACCCTTAGGTCGCATATTGTATTTCTTTATGTCGTTTGTATGATTGTATTTGTTATGTCGTTATGTTGTAATATGTCTTGTGTTGTAAATATGTTAAGTAGCTTGATGTTGTAATGTTTAGGTCGCGTCTGTCTTAGGTCATGAGTCGCTGTTTGTCTTAGGTCATTCCCGACCTATGTGTTGTAATATGTTGAGTCGTGTTAAGTGTTGTTGTAACCCTATAAATAGGGATAGTGGTGTCATTTGTAAGAGCAGTTGATTTTGAATAAACTTTTGTTTGAGAGCTTTGTGCCTCTTCTTAAATTGGTAGTTGAGTGTAATCTTCTATCTCCTCCTTCGGCATTCGAGTGCGCTCGGATCAACGATTGTAGAAGCCAACTCACGGTATCAAGTGCGCTTGATCAACGTCTGAAGAATTGTAGATCTTCTTTCACGGTATCGTGCGCGATCAACGTGACGAAGATAGCTAAAATCCGGTATCTTGGATCAACGGATTTGGGCCTTTGGTATTCTTCAATCCACCGATTGCTACTTTCACCGATTCATACATTTTTGTTATCCGCCGCTGCATCACTTCTAAGTTGTTAGCAGCACGCTTCGTGACAGCAATAGTGTTTGAACCAAAAACTACACAAACACTCGAAAAGTTACATAGGAGAATAAAATATGAAGAAATATAAATGAAAATGAGAAAATAAAAAGACACAATCTTTTATAGTGGTTCGACAAAGTTTGGCCTACGTCTACTTTAATATTTTATTGTTGATTTTTGACTTGAAGACAGAAGTTCTTAAGACTCACTACAACTCCAACACTTAGAATTTTAGAAAAACTAGAATATATGAAATACAAGAGTAACACTACAATAACAACAGTAAATAGCGACAGAAAAATGACGTCGGCGGCCGTCGCTATTTACCTCGTCGTCAATAGAGAAATCGACGGCTCCCTCGCCATGTTAGCGACGGTTAGTGACGGCTAAGTGGACACGTGGCAAAATCCTAAAAGTTGAAGGGTTGTCGCAAACCGACACCAGCCGTCGCCAAACTGAAACCAGACAGCCATCGCCAACCGACGCTAACCTGGAAATTGGCAGCCGTCGCTAAACTGGGAACTATTTTCTGCACAAACCTTCTCCTTTGGCCATTCAAACGCACAAATCTCCATCCACCTCATTTCAACACATATATACTCAGTTTCACAACTACTACTAATGCAAGAATCGTACAATCTCATACATATTACACATAATCAAATATATAACGCGAATATCAATATTTACACAACCATTTCATCAACCAACACCAATATCTCATCAAACCACAAAACCATACCTACAAACAAGTTCATCAAACAAAACATCCCAACCAACTCATGTACATCAAACAAATCATCCACTAATCCATCAACCAACCAACCAACCAACAAACAAGTATCAAATCCATAAATGTAACACATATCACATATGTACAAAACAAAATGATCAAAATCCATCAGAAACACAGCCATACCTACTCGTCATCCTCCCCCGGCATTGTTCCATGCTCAGCTAAGTATGCTGCAATATGCTCGTCTAGCTAAGTATGCCATACCTACTCTTTCGCCAATCATTGATATCTGCTAGTTGTTGTTTCAATTGAGCTATCTCCTCTTCGGCCTGAGATCTCCTGTAGGACGACTGGATCATCATGGTCTGTAAATTATTGATAGCAGGTTATAATTTATGCTCAATATTAAATATTGCTTATATATTAGTTAATAGAGCATTTTACCTCTTGATTTCCGAAACCGTAACGCCTATTTCGCAAAGGAGAGTCAATCAAAGTATCCCATATACTGTTTGACTCCTCTAAGGTCAACTGACGGCCAGTGGATTATGTCACTCGAGCATGCTCTGTGTCATATCTTTCCTGCGATCACGAACAAAATTTTGCTACAGTAAATATTTAAATTAAAAGTTTTTAAGTTTGAAGTAAAAAAATTAAGCATGTTTACCATTATTGATTGAGATTTATCATCTGTCCAATTATATGAAACATTGCCTTCCTCATCTCTCTGCTCGACGGCGTGCGTCATTGTGAAGACCTCAGCCATTGTAGGCTCGCGATTTAACTTCCTACGCTGTTACAAATATGATTAAATAATGTTACAAATATGATTAATGAACAATGTTACAAATATGATTAAATAATGTTACATCTGTTTATAAACGCAATTGCTAAACTTACCAACTCCACGCGATGTTGCTGAAAGGATTTAGATCCACCACGGTGCAAAGCAGGATTTTTATTTCTGCTTGCACGGTTTCATGCTAATAGTTCTTATAAATTTAAAGACATGTTTAACTAATTTAATGCAACTAATATACGAAATTTAAACAAATTATAATAACAATATGAAATTAAATAACTTACTTTCATTTGAGGGGTTTCCCACAGCTGTAGTAATTCGGCCCAAACATCGGCGCTCATCCATGACGGTTTCTTTCTTGCGTTCTTTGCTTTGGAGAGGGTGTCCCTATAATTTTTCCGCATCCTTTGGTTCTAGTGATTTGCAAATACATCCATATCTTGTGGATCGACATGGATGACGACCTGTATTTTGAAATTAATTAGAATTATGTACATTATACTATTTTCCAAATTAATTATAAATTTATACTTACCATCAAGTCGGCCCATATAGCGTTCTTAACATGGTTTGGGATGTCATCCCAATGAGGCAAGCATCGGGACATCCGACTCATATAGGCCTTCCTGGATACCTGTAGGATGTAGTCCGAAAGCTCAACTTCAAAACCCCTGTATAAATTTTAATGTAGGAATTTAATTTGTATAATTTTGAATATTAAAACAAGCAATAAATTTGATACTTACTCCGCACTCTTAGGAACAACCTCTGCCAATGGACGTACATCTGGCACTGTGCCGTTGGCACCGGTGCCAGGAGAAGGAGAAAGCTACGAAGGCTGAGATCTACTGCCATGTCTCCTAAAAGGCATATTTGCTACAAACAAATCGTTTCATATAGTGATAAAATATACCATTTCATAGAATTCAAAAAACAAAACAATACATAGCTCACAACATAGTCATCAATATTAACATATAACATCGACAACCCAGAATATACAATATACAACAACCGATACATAGCTCACAACATAGTCATCATTGTTAACATATAACATTGGAAACTCAGAATACACAATATACAACAACCGATACATAGCTCATAACATAGTCATCATTTAGAATTATCAGTCTTCGTCATTTTCTGATTCAGACTCGGTCTCGTACTCTACGTCGTTTTCTTCTGTTCTCTCAAATGCTTATATTAATTCATTCAATTCATCATTCAACAACCCTACATCAATATCATCAGTTATTACTATTTCATCATTTGGCTCAAGATCCTCTTTTTAAGGATGGATACGGAGTAAAATAAACTTGTAATGCTTGCTTGGCTAATACGAAAGGATCATACTTATAATAATGTGAGGTATGCTTTATTTCAATAAGCTTATAATCTTTGTGCACGTTGATTCCAGAACCAGGAACATTGCTGAACCAATTGCATTTGAATAAAAAAAACTTTTTCTACGGGTTGCATATAATATGTCAGTTCTAAAACCTGTATTAAGATGCCATAAAAATCTTTTATATGCTCATCTGGATCATTACTACCTTTGACAAATACACCGCTGTTATATGTTAATTTGTCAGCACCATAATCTATGGTGTTGAATTTAAATCCATTACTGAAGAATAATGGATAAGTCTTGACATTTATTTTTGGTCCAAGTGCAAGATGTTGTAATCCTTCATCAACGACACTGTTTCTTGGATCATAAACGTAGTTCGAAAACCATTTACCAAAGTCTTTACTGAGATCGCTAGATGGATGTCGTGATTCGTATATACTGCGAACATATATGTAATATGTTCCATTATAAGTAACATGTACGTATAATTGAAATAAGTATGAATTTATTATTACCTAACAAATGGTGCAACTTCAGCACAATTAAGAAGAATATATGTATGCGCTATATGGTAATCTCTATCGTCTAACCATATTTCCACACATTTCTAGCAGGTCTGCCATGTTGTCTAAAAATAGATAACATTGTTTGAGAGGAATCTTGTTCAACGGCTTCATCATTACGAGGAACACTTACAAATGATAAATTCACATAGTCACTGAAGTAATGAGAGAAAAAGAATGAAGCTTCTTCTTCAAGATATGATTTGCAAATCGAACCTTCAACTCGTGCTTTTTGTCTAACTTTTTTCTTCAAATGATTCAAGTACCTATTAGAAAATTAATTCAATTCAAATTTTCTTATGTAAATCTGAATTACCTCTCAAACGAAGACCTATTAGAAAATTAATTCAATTCAATTTAGAATAACATAAATATTACGGATAGTCGTATTACCTCTCAAATGGATACATTCATCCATATTGCACCGGACCTCGAAGAAGTGCTTCGGATGGAAGATGAATGGGTAAATGCTCCATTACATTAAAGAAACCTGAAGAAAATATTTTCTCCGATTTGCAGAGCAGTATAGGGATTTCTATTTCAAGTTTTCGTATACGGTCGACTTTTAACGTCGTCGAATAAAGCTGTTTATAAAACATACTTAATTCTGTTATAACACTCCATACTTTTACGGGCAACGGTTCTTTAAAAACGACCAGTAATAAATATTCCATCATGATATGGCAATCATGACTTTTCATACCACTAAGTTTATTGTTTTTAAAGTCAACACATCTATGGAGATTAGAAGAAATCTCATCATGACATCTTAGTCCTTCCACCCACTTTAGCACGAGTTTAACTTGCTTGCTATCTAGTTCATAGCATGCTTAGGGTTTTTTTATTGTCATCGGGTTTCATATGAAGTTCGGGACGTTTACAAAAGTGTGCTATATCAAGTCTCGAATTCATCGTCCTTAGTTTTGCCCTTTATATTCATAACAGTATTAAACACGTTATCAAACATGTTTTTTTCATTGTGCATCACGTCAATATTATGTTGGAGTAAGAGATCTTTCCAATATGGTAACTCTCAACATATACTTTATTTGCACCAATTATGAATGTCCGATTTACCTGGAATTTCAGTCTGTGCTCCAGTGTCATGTATTTTCGGATGGTCCTTCACAATCTCATATATTTCTTCGCTTGACTAAACCTTTGGTCGTTGCATATTCTCTTCTCTATTAGCTTTAATTTTTTTTTATCTCTTCTAGAAGTATGATTGAGATGGAGAAAACACCAATGACAATCAAACCATGAAATTTTCTTTCCATGCCGTAAAGAAAATGCTCGTGCTTCTTCCATGCAATAAGGACAAGTTAGACGACCGGCTGTACTCTAACCTGAAAGCATCCCATATGCAGGGAAATCATTAATAGCCCATTACAAAGAGGCGAACATATGAAAATTCTTTTTTTATCGAAATGTCGTATGTTTCAACTCCTTCATGCCATAGTGTTTTCAACTCTTCTATCAATGGTTGTAAATAAACATCGATTCCTTGTGTTGGATCATCAGGGCCAGGGACGATAGTCAGAAACATATATGGATTTTTCATACACATCCATGGAGGTAAATTATACGGAGTAACGATAATATGCCAAGATGAATATTTACTATCAAACTGAGAGAATGGTGAAAATCCATCCGTACATAAACCAAGTCTCACATTACGACTCTCTACAGCAAACGCGGGGTATGTTTTATCGAAATGTTTCCATGCTTCTCCATCAAATGGATGTGTCAAAGTTCCCTCTTTATGTGTTCTCACACTATGCCATCGCATATGACATGTCGTAGCTGAAGACGTATATAACCTTTGAAGTCTAGGAGTGATAGGTAAATAATGCATTCTCTTGTACGAAACTTCCTTTCCTTTCTTTTTCTTGGTTTGTATCTTTCCTCATTGCATATTTTGCAGTTTCTAAGGTTAATGTCATCTTTCCAATACAACATACAACCTTTTATACATGTATCTATCTTTTGGTACGGCAGACCGAAAGCCAACATAAGTGTTTTCACTTTATAATGACTATCGCACATCAGATTATTAGATGGCATATGGCATTTTGCAGCTTGTACAACAGTTGTAAATCCAGCTTCTGTAAAGTTGAATTTTGATTTCATAGTGATGTATTCGGTAGTTATTGATAATTCGGTTCCACTTTTGCAACCATCCCACAACGGCCTCTTAGTAGCATCTAGTAAATCATAAAAAAAATTCACTTCGACATTCGGTTCTTCTTCGATGTTTACGTCTTGATCGTCAACTTGGACGGTAGGGAACATTGATCGTGCTGCATCTTCCACCATATCTTCTATTGGGTTCGTCATAACATGATCGTCCTCTGACGCTACAGAATTAGGTATAGGTGCATCATGCTCTCCCACGATCCTACAAATAATAATTTGAAACAAAACCAGATTTATACAAATGTACTTTAACTGTGTCTGGTTTCCAATGCTTCAAATGTTGGCACTTACTACAAGGACATCGAAGTTCTTCGTTATTTCGATTATTAGATGTAGCGAATCTAATAAATTCGTGTACACCATTGTAGAAATGTTCCTTCACCGAACCTTTCATACCAGTTCTGACTTCATACATTCAAGTACGGTCGAGAAAATAATCGAACATTGTTCCTAATTTAAAAATATATGTCAGTAATTTCGACAGCACTTCAGTTCACTTCTCTTCTATGAATAACTTGCACTTAAATGGTATATTGTTGTTGTATTTTCTAAAATAAAGTAAATCCATTTAGGACTAAAGGCTTCACACACCACACTTCTGTCTAATTTCGACATAACTTCACTTCTCTTCTACGCATAACTTTGCATCCAAGGGGTGTATTTTTGTTGTTGTATTTTCTAAACTAAATTAAAACCTTTTGGGACTAAAGGATTTAATTTTTTAGCATCAATTATTTGTTGAAATAATATTTAATGCTTATTTTCAAATCAACATTATATTCATTTCGAATTTTTTTAGAAAATCGATTTGGGTATAATATTTGTTATTGTTATATTTGTTTCTTAATTTTTTTACAAAATCGATTTTAGTACAATATTAGTTGTTGTTATATTCATTTCCTAATTTTTATTAGAAAATCGATTTTAGCAAATATTTAATGTTATTATATTCATTTCTTTATTTTTTACAAAATCGATTTTAGTAGAATATTTATTGTTGTTATATTCATTTGTTAATTTTTTACAAAAATTGATTTCAATATAATATTTGTTGTTGTGATGCTCATTTCAAAATTATATAATTCATTCAACCATTTAAATATTTAATTTAATACATTTGAAATTTCAAAACGTATTTTAAAATTCAGTTAACAATTTAAATTTTTTATCGATTTTGTAAGCGAAAATTAGATGTTAACACTTGTAATAAAATAAATTAATTTTATTTTATACTAACAACTAATACTTATAATGTACACACGCTAATTAAATAAAAAATATTACTTATGTTTAACCGTATCAATCTAGCAGCATATTAATCAATAATTGTACACTAACTTTTGCACAAACTATAACAAACATTGTTCTAATTAACTATAACAAATATTCGCGTAAACTTATATATCCATTAGCATATCAATCGGTAATTATACACTAATTTTTGGATTATAAATAAATCCTAATTTTTAATTACAAATTAAACAATCAAAACACTAATTAATTTCACCAACTCAACAAATACAATATTATCATTAACTAATGCACAATAACAAACTCAGAATTAACTAATTTGCCAAATTAGGGTTCTCAACATATCCCCAAATCAATCAATATGCTACTATCAACAACTAGTACCGCATAATCATCAATTTCTATCACATAATCAACCAATTTTCAAAATTAGGGTTTTGATTGAACTTAGATTAAGTAGAAAGTAGAAATTGGAGAGCAATAACATACCTTCGAGCTTGGAGAGTTGTAGCTTTTGCGATGGAGAGATTGGCGACTCACGTCGGGGGCGGCAGCTGGAGCGTCGGTGGAGGAGGAGAGGAAGGGGGAATTGAGTTTTTGGGGGGGAAGAGGGAGTAATATTTTTTGGTCGCGGGTTGCCTGTATATACTCGTTAAGCGACACATTGGCCGCCTTTTTTAGCCGTCGCTAGCTACGGTCGCTAAACGAAGCCTGTTTTTTAGTGTAAGAGTTTAAAAGATCCTGAAAAGTGAGCCATAACTTCCTATTTATAGAGGTAGGGAGCCTAAAATCTCATCTAAAATATCTCCAAGCAGTTGTGGACTAATACTCCCAAAATGATAGGCACCACCTCAGCAATATCTAAAAGTTGGTACCAATTGCCAAGTGGGAGTCGATACCGATCCCCAAGTGGGAGTCGATACAGATCCCCAAGTTCACCATTTTTGGTGTCTTCGACTTCTTGCTTCGGATCGTATTATAGTTAGCTTTACGATTTCATAATTGTTTGCACCAATATTATTTTGCTTCTGAGTTCAAATGATGGAGTTGAAGGAGGACAAAGTTGTAGTTTCAAGTGTTCATGGAGATCGATGAAGAATTGCATTGATTTAATAAAACGACTTTGGAAATAGAGCCTTGGCATCAGATAAACACGTAGACAGAAGATGTGATCCACCTAAGTTGTTTCTGGGAGTCGGTATCGATCCCAAAGTAGGAGTCGATACTGATCCCCAACTTGGGGGATCCCATAGTTGTATTGCCTTGAGTTGTTTTGGTTATTATCCCATGACTCTATCTGCGCTTGCTTTCTGGATTCCTAGGCTATCTTTCTGGGTTCCTACCTTGATAACTCCAAGTTTGATTTGTCCAGTCTGTCCGAAGTCTGCCTGGTCAAAAGGTTGGATAACACTTGCCCCCCAAAGCACATCTAGTTTCAAACGTGATGTGCTTTGAATCAAGACAAGTTCGAATTCCTTTAAAGGAATCCACTCTGTGCTCTAAACAGTCGTTATCCTTTCGCGAATCGATTGCCTGAATTGTTATTTCCATTGCGACGTTCTGCCAACATCCGAGACAATAAATCTGGAACTTGATCTCATGATTTGCTATTCCAATTCTGATGATTTATAATTTACTCCATGAGTTACTCAGGTAAGAATCTGATTTTCCCTCAACTTTAGTCATCAAGTATTAGGTAAATACACACATGGCTCATCACATGTGCATAGGCATTCACACACATACGCATATACCATATGTGTGCTTGTGTGTGTGTGTGTATTTTTTAACAATTGGGACTCGGTATCGATCCCTGATTTGGGAGTCAGTACCGACTCTTCACTTAGAATTTTTTCCTAGTTTTTTCTGGCTTTGAGAATTCGGGCTTGAGAGGTTATATACGTCTTCCTCCCTCTTTTCTTTCTCTCACTTGAACTCCTACCTTCTACTTGAGACCTCGAGCTCCCCATTAAACTTTCGATTCCTTAAGCAACCTCCGCCTTTGCTCATGCTTAGAACCGCCGTCGTTCCATCCTTGCTTGTGACCAACGCTGCCTACACTGCCGTGACCTTGCTTGTCCCTGCAGATCTGATTTGCCTTACCACCGACCTAAGTCCTAAATCCTTGAATTCCAAATTGTTTTGGGTAAGTGAACGATAGGCTTGGCCATGATCGTGAACGAAAATAGAGAACTGGGCATAGGCGTGATTGACCTTGGACGTGGATGAGCAATTGGTGATGGCCGCGATTTTGGGAGTCAGCGGAGATGGAAGGGAAAAAATTCCCTTGGCTATAGGGGTCGGTGTGACTCCCACACTTAGACGAATTTTGCATGTTCCAAGTTTTCCATCAAACGTTGCCTTGCCGATTTTTGCTCAGTTCCTCTTCCATCCTAAAGCATTTCCAAAGCACAGTCAACAACCTAAATCTTGCCAGGATAGTCAGTGATGACGGTCACGTCGAGTTACATCTAGACTTTAAAATGAACTGCTAAAATAAAATGCTCAATACTGCACAACACCACACTAGAATCCACTTTAGCACGTGTTTGCACAAAAAATGGGCAAACACCTCCAAGTCGTATGATTTAGTTGATTTTATGTTGTTTTTAGTAATCTGGGTGATTAATGCAAATATGTGAAAAGCATGGACTAAACTGTAAAAGACACGCAGATTTATAGTGGTTCGGCCAGAACGTGCCTACGTCCACTTTATATGTTATTCTCCTTTACTGTTCAGATTACAAGTACAAAGCTTTGATACAAGTATATGAAAGTTGTTTGAAAGTTCTATCCGTGCTTGAGCTCTCAAACTTGTCCCCCATTGTTGTACCCCTGCCCCTCTATTTATAGAGTGAGGCTGGGGGCAGGGGTCTTGGATGTATATAGATGCTGGTGGGCCTGGGCTGATGCGATCTGGCCTGGCAGTGTTGATCTGGTACGCCTTGGTCCGGTTGTGAGTGGATGGGGTTTTGGTTCGGTGAGGACTTGGTTCGGTAGGACCTTGGTTCGGTGGAGCAGCTTCGGTTCGGTAGGCAGGGGAAGGAGTTGGTCCGGCTGTTGGTGGAAGCAGAGTTGCTTCGGCTGTACAGGGGAATGGAGTTGGTCCGGCTGTTGGTGGAAGCAGAGTTGGTTCGGCTGTAGGCTTCCCTTATCTTGGTTCGGTGATACCAGTCTAGTGAAAACATACCCAACATTTGCCCCCCAAAGCGGGGCATATGCATGTATATGCCGCGTTTTGTTTTAGCTTGGACATTCTCATCCGGTCCTGTGTGCCGAACCAGTTGGTCCGGTCATTTCTATTTGCCTATAAGTATGGGCATTACCTTCTCGCTATTCCCTACCAAGTGAGATAGCCGAATCAGATTTTTCTGCCGAATCAATCATCTTGCCGGATCAAACTTGACTACCGAATCAGGTAATTTCCGAATGAATTTTATGTTTTGAACCAACCGAATGAATCCATGGAGTATGAGTGCTGGATGAAGCTTCGAGCCTTGAGCTACCGGATGAATATGAATGCCGGATGAACTTGCGAGCCGGATGAACTTGAGTGCCGAACAAACTTGAGTGCCGGATGAACTTGAGTGTCGAACGAACTTGAGTGCCGGATGAACTTTAGTCTCGAATTAACGATCGGACTTTTATGTGAATGATATTCCATGCCGTATGTACTTGCTTGCTTGTGTCTCCGCCCTCCTTGTTCTAATAACGTGTTTTCTCCTGTCGCAGATAATGTCTCACAAAGTTGAAACCCGATCAGAAAAGAAGAAATCCCAAGACAGAGAAGATCCTTCCGCAGTGCCCCCGGCTCAGTCAGGATCGGGACATCATGGGCCCACCCTAAGGTCACTAGTAGATGGGTACGGCCCTCAGGAACTTCTGAACTCACCTCCTGACTGTTTCCCTAGCTCTTTCAAAGGCGGGCAGCTTGATGTTATTTCTCGCTCCTTTGGGATTGACAGAGCTCGCATGCTATTACCGGGGGAGGGAGTGATGCCATATAATCCCCCCGAAGGATATTTCGCTTATAATAGGTACCATTGTATGTGTGGGGCCATTCCCCCGATCAATGATCGGATAATCAGCTTCATCACCTACTTGAAGGTGGCTCCATTTCAGCTTCAGCCTAACTCCTACGCCATCCTGGTGAGCCTGTTTGTCATTTTCCAGAGGAGATACGGGCGTCCTCCCTCCAACCGGGAGATCCGGTATTTGTACAATTTGAGAGGCTATAAGAAGGGGTCTCCATACATCAGCTTGGAATCAGCCGTATCTTTCAAGCCGGTCCTGGACTTATATTCGAAGTTCAGCATGTTCAAGAAAGAATGGTTTTTCATCAAGGATGACTCTGTTTCCATCCGTCGCTTCACCTCTGGCTGTAAGTTGAAGCTTATTTATGATTTCCATTCTGACTGCAATGCTTCTTCTTATGTGCTTTTATTTCTTGCTAGCGATAGGTGGCTTTGCGGTCGTGGAAAACGATCGCCTGGTTCAGATGGCTGTGGAAATAGAGGCCATTACGGGAAGGGATAGGTCGGCTTCTTACTTGACCAGGAACGCTACACTTCTAGGGCACAACCTTATTCTACCACATCAGTCCGTGGTCAAGCAGAGAGACACGGTGGAGGAGAGGGCTGTCAACGCTAAAGGAGGGGCTACGGTGAAGAGCAGCAAAAGGAGACTCTTCTCGATACACCCAGTTGCTGGGGGGAAGAAACTCAAGAAGTCAGATGGACCCTCCCCTATCACATGTCCAGATGTTCTGGAGGAGAAAAATGTGGAGGAGGAAAGAGACGAGGATGAAGGAGGTGAGGCGGAGAGCGGAAGTGGTAAAGAAGGTGATGGTGATCGTCATGGCAATGATGGTGGCGAAGGACAGGGCGGTGATGGCAACGGGGCTTTGCCTCCTGGGCGGGCAGGCGTGATTCAAGAGTGGACGGATGACGCTCTCCACCAAGCCTTCGAAGAGTTGGAGGAAGGACCGGCCTTGGCGGAGAAGCCCAAGAAAGCTGGTAAGGCCGGGACTGGCACCGATTTATCTTCCGGGAGCGCTTCTACGGAGGCGATTTCTGCGATTCAAGGTGAATTTCTCTTTATTCTTTTTTAATTCTTGAACGATGGCTCAATGCATGCTGGTGACACTTGGTTTTCATTTCAGGAGCGGGCAAAATGGCCAAGGCCTCAGATCTTCGGCACAGGCTTGAACAATTCAGACTTCTCAAAGCTTCTGCCAAACCGAAGCCTCCTACTAACCGCCCTGGAGACGTAGATGGCTATCGTCCTCTTCTTGGAGTTATTAAAGAAGATATACAAAAGAGGAAGAGGAGTCGATCTTTGTTTGAATCTCTTATTGGCCCTCCGGCCCCACTCCAGCCTATTCACGATATTACGGAGGATGATACTGAGCTTATGCCTTCCCCACATCCGTCCGATAATCCAACCTTCACCCCGATAGATCACCCTGGCTTGGTTCGTAATCCGTTTGCGGGTCATCCAGACCTGGACCCGGCCTCTCATGACATCTCCTTTGATGAGGCTACTGGTGAGCACCTTCTCCCTTGCAATCCTATGGTACGGGTGCTTGACGAAGCTAAGTCCCTGGACCTTGATTTGCTTACCACCCGGGTTGTAACTCTGGGGGATGAAGCTAAGGCGAACATCGACTGGGTTGCCGAGGAGACCAGGAAATTGATGGGGCATCATGCCCGATTAGTCAAGGCCGGGGAGGAAATTGGGAGTGCGAACATTCGGTTACGGTTAATGGTTTTCGACCAGGCTAAGCAACTTGCCGATCAAGCCATTCAAATTTCTCAGCACAAGGCCGCATCCAGGCAACTGAAGAAGACTATGGAAGAGGCCAGCAGGGCAGAGTTGCGAAAAATGGAGGCCGCCTGCAAGGAGCGGATTGACATGGCCATTGCGACGGTGGATGAGGTTCGACAAGCGGACCTCGAGCGGGTACAGGAATTATCGGGGAGACTCGAGGCCGCAGAGCTTGCTCAGTCCAGGTTGAAGGAGGAGATGGAGGCGATGAGGATATCCCTTCAGGCTGACCGCTCACGATATCGATCGGAGAGGGATGCTGCCATTGCAAAGCTGCGTGCTTCTGAGGCCCGAATGAGGGAGCTTGAGGAAAACGAGGGGATGATGGATGAGATGCTCCAAGATATGTATTTCCGCACTTGGAAACAGGGTATCTTATCCTAGATGGATGATTACCCCCGAGTTATGGCCAGGATTTATCTCAGGGCTCTAGAGGAGGCTAGGGCTGATGCGGATAAAGAGGGTGGTGCGATCTTCAGAATGGATGTGGTCACTGCCCAGTTTACCAAGGAGGAGAAGGTGGCGGTGAAGGAGGGTATGCGGCTGCTTGCTGCTGAGGAGGCAGGTGTGAAAGTAGAGGATGATGATCAGGATGGTCAGGAAGCAGGCGCTGGTAAGTCTTCCCTCCTAGTCTTTCCATTAACTTGGTTGCTTATCACTAATGAATTCTTTCTTTAACCGGACAGGTGGACAACAGGACACGGGTAAAGCTCTGATGCAGCCGGCTCCTTGACTTGACCTGGATATCTTTTTGTGGACTTGACATTGTTGTATATGTTAGTCCCAAAACAGTAATGTAACTTTTAGGTTGTAATTATGCTACTTGTAATAAACAACATTATTCTTGACGTGTAATTTTTAAACTTAAGCTGATTTTGTTGTTTTTGAATGTTTTTGCTATTTTGACACGTTGTGTGAGAAATTTAGCTATGCGTGTGCTTGTAATTCAATTGTGTTTGATGTTAAGTTCTCGCTGAAAACATAATTTCATGCCTTGCAATGCTAGTGTGATATATGAATAAATTATAGCCATGTATTTGTACACAAAAGAAGAAAATACCGCCTTTCATGTTCTAATTGTAAACGGCAGTTTTTGAATATCTTGTATGACCGAGTATGGAAAGCGGCCTAGTGTCCCATTGTGAGTTCCCACCCCCATTAGCGAATGTCTCCTATTCTGTGTCCTGTACTTTAGGGGTCGTTATAGAGGATAGGAGAAAAGTCTTTTAAATAAAATTGAAATATGAGATAAAGTAAAACTTCCAATCACGGAAGGCCTTTGATGTGCTTAAGTTCGTGGCAAACGGGCTTTGTAGTCACTTTCCCTAGCTGTGGGTCTTGGAGACATTTGTCACCCATCTAACGCTTCCACGGGGAGTTAATCTTTTTTACCACAGCCGTACTTAAGATGCATCGGAGCCGAGATCGCTCACAGTAACTACCCGGGCCATTATGGCCCGTAATCATGGGTATTATTCGATTTACTGTGGCCGGCTAGCGTGGATGCCGATCGTCAACCGTGAACTACCCCTGGCTGGCCACACCTTATGTTGGGGATTAAAGTAGGTTCACAGTTGTCGATGAGCCGAACGCCGTAATGAGCTGCCTTGGCTATAGTCGGCCTTCTTAGTGGCTTATAATCGGCTCATTACAGTTGGCTTTGAGAGCCGTCGCGAGCAATGAGTTAACCCGCAGCAGAGGGATGCCGGAGCAAAAGTGTCTCATTGGCGAGGGCATAGATTCGTATAGTACCTGTTAGGTCTTGTCCAGGTGGAAATGTCATTACACAGGATTTTGTTCAACAGAAAAGGATAAAGTTAACAAGCAGCCAAGATATAAAGGAACAAGTTAAAAAGAGACAATTTTTTTAAAGTGGTTCGGCACGAAAATGCGTACGTCCACTGATTCTCTTTGTTAATTCACTTCATATGGGCAGTACAAGTTAAGAAAAATATCGACGAAGGTGTTGGATGTTCCATGCCCTCTGGAACACCTCCCCGTCCACTGTTGAAAAAATATAAGCTCCATTGCGGAGATCTTTATGAATTATATATGGTCCGTCCCAGATTGGATCTAGCGCTCCGGGGCACGGGAAGATTCGCTTGAGGACAAGATCTCCCTCTTGTAAGCTACGATGCTTGACTTTGGAGTTGTATTGCGCTGCCACTTTTTGCTTGTGAGCTGATGTTTTGAGTGCTGCGTCGTTCCTTCTCTCTTCAATTAGATCCAAAGACATGTTGAGGAGTTCTTCGTTTTCCTCTGGGTTATAGTGGATCCTACGGTGGGAAGGCACTATAGTTTCAAATGGGAGCATAGCCTCCGATCCGTATGCCAAAGAGAAAGGAGTATGCCCCGTTGATGTTCTGAAAGATGTGCGATAGGCCCACAGTGTCGTAGGAATTTCATCCACCCAAGCGCCTTTTGACTTTTTGAGTTTCTTTTTTATTAGAGTTTTGAGAATTTTGTTGACGGCTTCGACTTGTCCGTTTGCCTAGGGATGAGCTACGGATGAGAAGCTTTTGTGAATTCCATGCTCTTGGCACCAGTTGGCGAACTCCTCGCTGTCAAACTGAAGTCCATTGTCTGATATGATTTTGAATGGGACTCCGTATCTGCACAGAACATTTTTGATCAAGAAGTTAATAACTTTTGTTGAAGATACTTTATTTAGGGGTTCTGCTTCCACCTATTTGGTGAAATAGTCGACTGCCACTATAGCATATTTGGCCCCGCCTCGGCCCATTGGCAGTTCGCCAATCAAGTCAATTCCCCATACTGCAAAGGGCCAAGGGCTGGTCATTTGAGTAATCTCAGTCGTTGGTAGCCGCGGAATCTTAGCAAATTTCTGACATTTGTCACATTTTCTGACGAAATCTAAGGCGTCCTTGCTTAAGGTGGGCCAAAAATATCCATATCGGAGTATCTTTTTTACCAAAGTCTGCCCTCCAGTGTGATCTCCGCAGCTTCCTTGATGGATGTTGGATAAGATTTCCTTGGCTTCCCTTCCAGCGACACACCTTAATAAAGGGTTAGAGAAGCCGCGCCGATAGAGGATGCCCTCTTGTATTGTGTAACGGGAAGCTTTCCTCAAGATTTTCTTGACTTTATTATGCCCGTTGGGTAGTGTGCCACTTTGTAAGTAGTCTTGGATGGGAGTCATCCAAGTTGCTTCTTCGGTTGCAACTATCAGATTCACTTCCTCAAAACTTGGGGTCAGTTGCTTTGAGATGGCTACTGCTCCGGAAATAGCGCCGTCTCTCATGCTAGCTTGCTTTGCCAATTCGTCGGCCTCTTGGTTCTCTTCTCGAGGGATGTGTTTGATTAAGTAGTGATCCAATCGATTGAGAAGCAACTTGGTTTTCTTTAAATATGCTATGAGTCGTTCTTCTTGAGCCTGGAATTCTCCGAGTATTTGATTTACAATAAGTTGAGAATCGCTATGAAGACACAAAGAATTGGCTCCGATTTCTAAGGCAAGTTCTAATCCAGCTATCACTGCTTCATACTCTGCATCGTTGTTGGTGGCGGCGAATTCCAACCTTATAGCATAGTGTAGCTTATTTCCCCTGGGAGTGATTATTACCACACCTGCCCCCGAGCCTTGTTCGTTTGACGCACCATCCACAAAGAGATTCCACTTGATGTCTTCTGCTATTTCCGATTGCTCCTTACCTTCGTTGGTAGTGAACTCGGCAATGAAATCGGCCATGGCTTGTCCCTTGATGGAGGTGTGAGGATGGTAGGTGATATCATATTGACTTAGTTCAATGCACCATTTAAGTAGTCGCCCAGAAGTGTCGGGACGATAGAGTACCTTCCTCAGTGGTTGATCGGTCAGAACTCTGATGGAATGGGACTGGAAGTAGTGACGCAGTTTCCGTGATGTGATTAGAAAACAGTATGCTAGTTTCTCAAATTTGGGATATCTGGCTTCCGCCCCTGTAAACCTCTTGCTTACAAAGTATACTGGCCGCTGCGTGCGTTCGTCTTCTCTAACCAATGCGGCGCTTAGAGCATGAGATGACACAGCAAGGTATATGTATAGCTCTTTGCCTTTGTTCGGAGTTGAGAGTACTGGTGGTCTCTGGAGGTGTTCGATTAAGTTATGGAAAGCTGTTAAGCATTCGTCAGTCCATTCGAATTTTCCTTTCTCTTTCTTTAGAGCTTCGAAGAAGGGGATGCATTTGTCGGTCGCTTTAGAGATGAATCTGCTCAAGGCGGCCACCTTCCCATTTAGGCTTTGCATTTCCTTTCGGGTAGAAGGTATCCGAATATCTTTCAGAGCTCGGACTTGTTCAGGGTTTGCTTCAATTCCTCTGGCATGGACGATGAATCCTAGAAACTTTCCTGATGATACTCCGAAATAGCACTTTAGAGGATTCAGCTTCATTCCATATTGACGAAGTACTTGAAACATTTCATCCAGGTGGCTTACGTGATTGTCGGCTCCCCTTGACTTTACCAGCATGTCATCCACATAAACTTCCATAGTTTGTTCTATTAGCCCCGCAAACATCTTGTTGACGAGGCGTTGATAGGTGGCCCCTGCGTTTTTAAGTCCGAAAGGCATTACCTTGTAGCAGTACAATCCCCGATCAGTGATGAAACTAGTGTGGTCTTAATCGGGAGCATGCATAGGAATTTGGTTATATCCTGAGTATGCGTCCATAAAAGATAAGAGTTCATGCCCGGCTGTGCTGTCCACAAGCTGATCGATTCGGGGAAGTGGGAAGCAATCCTTCAGGCAGGCGTCATTTAAGTTGGAGAAGTCAATGCATGTTCGCCACTTCCCATTAGCCTTCTTTACCAGCACCGGGTTGGCGATCCACTCTGGGTAGATGGCTTCTCGTATGAAGTCGTTGGCAAGTAGGTTCTTTACTTCTTCATCGAGGGCTGTTGATCGTTCTGCCCCCATACTTCTCTTTTTCTGTTTTACTGGCGCCTTGGTAGGATCAATGTTTAGTACGTGGCATGCTATGTCAGGGGAGATTCCGGTCATGTCAGCGTGTGACCATGCAAATACATCCAAGTTGTGGCGGAGAAAATCAATGAGTTGTTCCTTCAATACTGCTTTTAGTTGGGACCCGACTTTCAATAGTCTACTCGAGTCATGTCGGTCTACAGATACAAATTCCATAGCCTCTGCAGGCTCGGTGGTGCCCTCCTCCTCTTTATCCCTGGGGTCTAATTCATTGAAAGGGTCGCTGGTATATCGAAGAGGAGGGGCTTTCTTTAGTTGCTATGCTTCCAAACTTTTTGTGCAGAGGGCAATCTCTACACTCTTCCCTTTATCCTTCCTGTGGTTGTTGCGAAGTTCAGTTACATAGCAGTCTCGAGCAATGTCCTGGTCTCCTTCTACTTCCCTTATTCCATTGTCCGTTGGAAATTTCATCTTCAGGCACCATGGGGCCAGGACAATTTGGAAGTCAGATAAGGCTGGCCTTCCTAAAAAGGCGTTGTAGGCTGAGTGGTTTTCTATTAGCACAAATGTCTGTTTCCGCACAATGGAGCGAGGATGACTTCCTATTTCAACGAAGAGGTCCAGTTGTCCAAGGGGCATCTTCGCATCTCCCGTGAAACCCTGTAGTGGTTTATTGTAGGGAGAAACATCCTTCATTAACAGTTTCATTTTGTCGAATGCATGCTTGAATAGGATATTTACTGAGCTTCCACTGTCTACTAGAATTCGGAAAACTTCGGCTGGACCGAGCCGGGCAGAGATAACCATGGGATCCATGTGAGGGTACTGCCTTCCCTCTAGATCACGCCTACTGAATGTGATGTCATCACTCTCTTTCCGCTTCGGGTGGCGCTCTTCTATAACAGAATTAACGCAGTCTTCATTGTTTCTAAGTGACTTTCCATATCTTTCCATCTCTGCCCAGCTTCTGTCGGCGATGTGTGGTCCTCCCGAGATGGTATGGACCACTATCTTCTCTTGACTGGAGCCGCTAGTGTTGCGATTTCCTCTGCCTATCTCTGGGGAGGGTAGCCTTGGGTTCTCATTGGCAATAGTTGGAGTCCTGTTTTGACCTTTTACATAGCGTTCCAGTCTCTTCCTTCTGATGTGTTCTTCAATCAAGTCCCAGAGATGATGGCATTCATTGGTATCATGCCCATGAGATTCGTGGAAGCGGCAGAACTTTCCAGATTTAAGTGCGTTATCTGATCCCTTCTTGTATGGTGGGCGTTTGTATCTAACTTCGTCTTGGGTGGCAAGGAAGATGTTTTCGACGGTTTCATTCAAAGGGGTGTAAGTGTCGAATCTCGGTCCTGGCCGATATAGGCGCTTTTCTCCCTTCTTGCCTCCAGCATTGTCTCTAGAATCATTTCTTCGGACATCCTTTGCTACAGCGGACGTGTTGCTGTAAGCTGCCTTATTTTGTTGCCCTGACTGCCCCTTAGTGGCAGCGTCTTCAAGCCTCATATATTTCCCGGCTTCATGGAAGAAATCGGGTAAAGCTGGTTTTTCTTTTGTCAATCTTCTAGCAAATTTAGTATCCGGATGCACACCACTACAGAGGGCCATTAAGATAAGCTTCTCATCGGCATCTTGGACTGCGGCCGCTGCGGCATTGAATCGGGTTAGATATTGCTGCAGCTTCTCTCCAGGTTTATGTTTGATACTGGATAAGGAATAAGCGTCCTTGGGCTGCTCCACATGAATGCGGAACTGGCTGATGAACTTTTCTTTCAACATCTCCCATGAGCTAATGGATCCTTGGGGTAGATGACAGAACCAGGAGGTAGCTAGATCTGCCAAGAATAGCGGAAAGCATTTGCACAGCACTCCTTCTGTTGCTCCACTCATGAGCATATGCTGTGTGTATCTCTGTAAGTGTACAACGGGGTCAGAGGTTCCTTTGTAAGGTTCCATTGTTGGCATTTTCCATTCTCGGGGGGTGATGGCAATTTCGATATTGCGGGCGAAGGGGCTGGTTACCCTAGCGCCTATCCCTCGATCTCTTTGATCCCGTTGGACGCACTCTCTGAACAAGCATGCCATCCTTTCATCAGAATTAGGACCAGATAGAAATGAGTTCGGTTCTGCTTTGTAGGATTGATTCCGTCCAGATGACCTGTAGGGATGGTATCGTCTGTCATTCCTGATATTTTCCAGTGGCTGTCTTTGGTCTTCTGGGAGCATGCTAGGGTCGGCTACAGTTGGCCCTTGCCTTGATCTTCCCCTGCTGGGTTCTGATCTAAGTACTTCCTCGGGTCCAACTTTGGGCTGGACTCTAGCTTGGCCCCGTTCACTGGTGTTCCCGTGGTTAGGCAGTATGACAGGCTCGGCTACAGTTGACCTCCGCTCGGTACCTCCCCCGTTGGGTTCGGTTCCAAGCGTTTCCTCAGGTCTAACTTCGGGCTGAGCTCGGTCTTGACTCCTACCATGGCCGCTTCTGTCGTTAGCTCCTTCGAAGAAGGAAGATCTTTGTTGTCTCTGAGATCCTCCAGACTGGGACTCACCCCATAATTCGGTGTTGCGGTTGGACTCTTCAGCATCCCTTAAGCGTGACATGAGTTGGTCCACCAAGGCTTCCTGCTAGGATGTGAAGCGGTTAGTCACTTCAGCCACAACCCTGTCTAGATCTACCCTAGTAATTGTTGCCGGCTATTCTGTGGCAGGAGTTGTCGGATTTGCCTGACCTTCATTTGGTACTACTGCTGGAATGGGACGATTTACTTGATCTGTGACCACGGGATCTGGAAGACTGCTGGTTGCGATGTTTTTTTCTTTGTTGACATCTTTCTTTTGCTTGGGAGGCATGTCTTCCAAGCAATGTGTGACGCTGAAAGGAAGAAGCCGAAGTCCGGGGTTCAGCGTCTCTCAATGAAAGCACCAAAAATGTTTGCACAAAAAATGGGCAAACACCTCCAAGTCGTATGATTTAGTTGATTTTATGTTGTTTTTAGTAATCTGGGTGATTAATGCAAATATGTGAAAAGCAGGGACTAAACTGTAAAAGACACGCAGATTTATAGTGGTTCGGCCAGAACGTGCCTACGTCCACTTTATATGTTATTCTCCTTTACTGTTCAGATTACAAGTACAAAGCTTTGATACAAGTATATGAAAGTTGTTTGAAAGTTCTATCCGTGCTTGAGCTCTCAAACTTGTCCCCCATTGTTGTACCCCTGCCCCTCTATTTATAGAGTGAGGCTGGGGGCAGGGGTCTTGGATGTATATAGCTGCTGGTGGGCCTAGGCTGATGCGATCTAGCCTGGCAGTGTTGATCTGGTATGCCTTGGTCCGGTTGTGAGTGGATGGGGTTTTGGTTCGGTAGGACCTTGGTTCGGTGGAGCAGCTTCGGTTCGGTAGGCAGGGGAAGGAGTTGGGCCGGCTGTTGGTGGAAGCAGAGTTGGTTCGGCTGTACAGGGGAATGGAGTTGGTCCGGCTGTTGGTGGAAGCAGAGTTGGTTCGGCTGTAGGCTTCCCTTATCTTGGTTCGGTGATACCGGTCTAGTGAAAACATACCCAACAGCACGGGAGAGGGTTACGGTTTGTAAATAGCTTTCTAATATTGATTATCTATTGAGTTTTTTTAATAGAAATGGACCAAAGATGTGCCAAACGTCTGGCTGCTCAGACTACAAGTACTTCACATTCAAAATACATCAAATCTGACATAGAGTCAAGTTCAACGACAACTTCATAGGCGTAGCAAACTCCTATCCAGCAAGAGCAGCAACCAGAAATTCCACATGTTGATCAGCAAAACCTTGAGAATCCCAAAGTAGAGAAATATATTCCTAAAAATCCGGTTGAACCGACAGATGGGCCTCAAATAGATCCAACACCTGATACTCTTGAGGATGCAGTAATACTGAATGACCCTGTTGATTCTGTTCCCTCCAAACTCAATGAAGGATCTCTTCGGATGATATGCAATAAGCATGGAATTCCATTTGACGATGCTTTGTCACCGTCTTGCGATCAGAGAGCTCACGATCCTTTAGAAGGATATATAGCTTGCAACAGATATATATGCTGGGCGGGATGCGTTCCGCTATTTAATCAATTCGTCCGTCGAGTCCTGAACTTTATGAGACTGGCTCCCACATAGTTGCATCTAAACATCTACGCTTTTCTTCTTAGCACTTATCTGGTTTTCATTGAGCATTTGAATCGAGTGCCTAGCTATGAGGAAATCCAATACATCTACAACTTTAAGAGCCGCAAAGAAAATCCATCTCTTATTTACTTGGAGTCGATGAGGGGTTGCAGAATAGTTACCAGGGTTTGGAACAAGCTAAGTTATTTTAAGGCTGAATGGTTTTATGTACGCTATCCACCCGGGTTTGCTCGTAGATGGATATCCGAACGTAAGTCTTATTTCAAATGCCATTCATGCATTTGCCTTATAGTCCATACATAATTTACCTTTCTCTGTTATAGAGATGTTCTAGCGAGACCTAGCGACGGATCACTTTCGAATACCGTTAATACTCCTATGGTAGTCCCAATTGGGGATAGGTATATAAGAACTCTATTGATAGACAAGAATCTTCTCGCCTATGGTTTGTTAGAGGAAGGCCGCAACATTGACATAGTTCCAGTTGTCGACGTTGACAATGATGGTGATAATGATGATAATAATCTACCAATAGGAGGTGAAGTTGATCAAGATTTGCCCCCAGTCCCAAGTTATGGGACTGGAGTTGCAGAAAACATAGAAAAAGAACATGAAGGCGTCGAGAAAGGTGAAATTATTGGAGAGAGTGGTGAGGCCAGCCAAAGTAACATCGAAGTGGGCCACAGGCCTCAGACCGAAAAACCCAGAGACGACCCACCGCTTGCTTCTAAAAAGAGATTGATTATGAAAATTTCTAAGGCACTGACTTCCACTCGGTCTCTGCTGGTTACATCCACGAAAAAAACACTTTGATCTCATCCACAGGCACATTCGCTGGCCTAGGGGAAATTCCTACCAACTTTGGGTCCTTCGATATAGGAAACGTGAGCATAGAGGGTTCTCCGCTCCATTTCAGTGATTTCACACTAGTGGGGGAGAGATCACTCCCATGAGCAAGGCTCCAGCTCACGGTCCGTTGGGGGCACACTAGGACACTCACGCACATGTGCACTGCACAACACTTGCACTTGACCCATGTCCTTGCACGTTTGATCTAACACATTTCTTTTTTCTTTACAGGTTCTATGGATAGGAAGAAGCATTCATATCGATCCCTAGAGGAGAAAGTATACTACGCTCAAAGGCCCTAGTTGGGTTCATACTGCCAAGGGAGTGATTGGTACTATGATTCAAGTTACTGCTCCAGTCGCAACATAGACGACCAGGACAGAAGTAGTTACGACTAGGACCGCTCTTCTCATGACTTCGCTTCTAAGCGCCGACCAAGATCTTGATCACCTCCTTCTAGAGGCCCGAATAGGAAACCTAACCACCATAGGGAAAATCCACCGGCCGACATTTCTCGAGCTCCTCCTTCTACTCCTATTCCTGTATCGCCTACAACATTATCCCATTCTAGCTGGTCTTTCAAGTGCAGATATCATAAGAGCAGCTCTGATACTATCCATTAGAGGTTTGGTAAAGAAGTAATGTTGCTCCGACCATCACAGAGGAGCAATAGGTAGACACTACGGGTCAAATGGCCGAGCTTAAGAATGAGTTTCCCAACATTTGCTTTAATGGAGCTATGTTTTTGCCAAACTTAAAGAGAATTCCTGGTGAACTCCAATAGAGGAACATCGACTGCACGATCGATGTCCAAAATCAGTACAACAAATGAGCAAAGATGGCCGAAAAGATCTCAAAGTTTTAACATACAGGCTGCAAGAGATAAAGAACCAGAAACTCATTGAAGCTGAGAATAAAAGAATCATAGCCACCCTCGACAATAAGATTGAGAACTCAAGAAAATCTCAATCTGAAGCGGAGAAGAAGACCGAGGATGCCATTAAAGCACTCGAAGCCGAGGGATCTAAGCATTTGAACAAAATCAAGCAAGCACATCATCGAAACCACGAGCGTGTAATGGAAAGAGATGCTACCAGGATGAACGCGGCTGAATTGAAAACCAAGCTCGAGACCAAAGAAGAAGATGAAGCTCAAAAAATTGCTCAGGACGCATGCGATGAGTTAGTCGCCGTTAAAATAGGGAAAGATGAAATGCTTGAGAAAGCCAGGGATGTGGACGCGCTTATTAAAAAAGAGGGTGAAGCCACGGTTAAGAGAGAAGTTGAAGCCGTGGAACAGCGAGTAGAAGAGTAGATGATGCATAGATTTGAGCCACTGATCACTCAATACAACATTAATGTGCTCAAGTTTCGAAATCTGGAGTGGTTTAGAGAGGACTACCCCTTAATGCTCTCACGTGCCTATGAATGGGTTATCAAGGTAGAGAAAGAATTTCTTGAAAGTGATAATATTAGTATGGAGCGGTTGAAAAAAGAGATTTTGAAGGGAAATGAACTAAAAATCCTTTATGATAACCAACATTTTATTCATCCAGAACTTGATGCAACTACTCAAAAGGAATCAAGCGAAGGTTCCGGCTTTGTGCATCATGACGCTACAGCTGGTCAAACTCCTAGGACTTAAGCTGCTCCTAATTTCATCGTTGATTCCTCTACCGATGTTGGTTATGACCCACAGAAGCCACAGCTCCAGAAATCCACTGTTCTCTCCCCTATTCTTGAAGGAACTCCTAGCAGCACTGCAGCTCATGCAGAAGTTCAAACTAAAGAAGATATCTCGTTGACTTCTCCTGTTTTCCAGAGAGTTGATGTGTCATCGATCAATGTATTAATCTCTCTCTTTGTATTTCTTTAGCTACAGGTCATCCTGCAATTGCTCCACTTCCTTCTAAGGGCTCTCAACCGGGGCAACAAATATTGATGACGAAGTCCGTAACCGTCATGACTTCGACATCAATTCCCAGCATCCTGGATGAGGAGATCCCGAGCCTTGACGAGCGCATGATAGATGTTTTATTGGAAGAAGGAAACGATGAGAATCAGGGGATTCAAGTTGATGAGGATGTTAATTATTATCGGGGCCTCCTAGTCCTTGTCGGGTCCCTCCATGCATGAACTTAAGCAAAAACTTGAGACAGATATCCTCCTTACCAGTCAAATCAAGCAAGAGAGAATAGAATTTTTCTCTCCTCTATTGTCAATCGTTTTGCCCAGGCAGACCATTTTCACTCCATTTTACATTCCTCTGCCTAGGAGTGCTCAAAGTACGCCGATAGTATTTTCATAGAGCGTTCCAGCCTCCATTTCTCCGTCTGGAAGCGGCTATAGTGCACTTGCTGGATCTTTGCAAAGTACTACTCCCAAAGGCCAAGGCAATAGAGAAAGAGGTGGAAAAAGGTAAGGAGAGAGCTCGAGTGAAGTCTCCCTTGGTTCTAAGAAGAAGAAGAAGTCAAAGAAGAAATAGTTGCTAGTTTGTTTCTCTGCAGATAGACTCCTTTTATTTGTTGGCTGGCTTTGTACTGGTTTAGCCCCTGTTACTGCCTTTTTGCTATTGGTGTGAACAATTTATACTTAGCTTTGCTGGTTTAATGTTAATAACAAAGACTTTTTGTTTTGTAAAACCTTTATTTAAATTTGTCTAAGCACATAAGAAATACACTTTTCATTTAATGTACTTGCGATCTATTCCTTTTAGTGATCATTTTTGGATCAAGTCCTTAATGCATTTTTTGATTTGTCGACTCGCACCATTCTAGCTAATGTAAAGCAATCCTCAAGGTAAACCACTTAAAATAGTGGCTTGAGTATCCTTTTCCAGGATATTAAGTTCCAACCACACCAATCTCCGGGTGTGAGTTTTAGTTAACTACTTCAAATCGTAGTCCGTACATCCTCATCCAGGATGTTAGCATTCGACCACGCCTAACTCTGAAAATTGATCGAAGGCTTAAAAATTGGATCTCGTTTTACTTCGAGCGTGGACCTTCCCTTCTTGCCTGCTCCAAGAAAAGTGTTAAGGATAGGATGGTCTTGCCACGTCCGATTTTGTTTATACTCATACCCCCAATTTAGGGACAAGTGTTGGATAAGCGAACGATTGTGTTACATTCGCTTTTATTTATACTCCCACACTCCATACGAGAGTAAGAGTTGACATACAGATGGTCATATCTCTTATAGTTTGGGTTTATACTCATGCCCCCAATTCGATGGCAAGAGTTAGTTTACAGATGATTGTATTCCACCCGGTTTGCGTTTATACTCTTGCCGTCAATCTGAAGGCAAGAGTTGGGATGTGGATGGTCATATCATCTCTAACTTTTGTTTATACTCTTGCTCCTACTCCAGGAGCGATAATTAGGGTGCAGACGATCGTATAATATCTGGCTTATGTTTATACTCATGCCGCTAATCCGAAGGCAAGAGTCAGCTAATGTTGATCTTCGAACATCAGGAGGGATTTCATGGGTACGATCATGGATCGTAGAAGTTTGATCAGCACCTATCTCCGGGTACTTGTGCACCTGCATTAATCATGTGTAGATTCATTTGAGTCGGTCAGGATATAATTCTTCAGAAATGGAGAGATAGAATTTATGGCTTGAAAGGCCATTTTATTTGATTAAAGATGGGAAGTGACAAAATTTTGTCTTATTACACAGCTCTAGCCAGTTAGTTACAAATTTATTCCCTTAGTGAAATAGCATCGTAGATGCTCGTTATTTCAGGCCCTCGGGAGTGAGAACCCATCTGTAGTTGCAGCTTGAAAGTGCCATCTCCAAGCCATTCCTCTATTTCATACGGACCTTCCCAAACTGGGCCCAAGTTCTTAGGGCCAGGAAGATTCGTTTGAGGACTAAGTCATCAATTTCAAAGGTTCGACTCCTGACTTTGGTGTTCTAATATTGAGCGACTTGGTGTCTGTGTGCAGCTGCTCTCAACTCAGCTTCGGTCCATTTCTCATCGATCATATCAAGAGACTCCATGAGGAGTTGTTTATTGGTCTGTGGATTATAGTGAGTCACTCGATGAGGAGGTACTTCCGTTCAACTTGAATCATAGCCTATGATCCATATGCCAAGGCAAATGGAGAGTGGCCAGTTGCTGACTTGTGGGTGGTTCGATAAGCCCAAAGTGTTAACGAGAGTTCATCGACCCACTTGCCTTTGGCCTTTTCCAATCACTTCTTAAGAATAGACTTGATAATCTTGTTTACAGCTTCAACATGTACATTTGCATAAGGATGTGCCACCGCTACAAATCTCTTCTCTATGTTGTGTCGGCAGTAGAAATCCTTAAAATCCATACTATTGAATTGGGTTCCATTGTGGTAACGATCGCTTACGGAACTCCAAAATGATCGATGATATTCCAAACAACAAAGTTGATGACTTTCTTCATGGTAATCGTGGACCAAGGCTCCGCTTTAGCTCATTTAGTAAAGTAATCAACCGCCACGATGGCGTACTTCTTGCCACCTTTAGATATCAACAATACACCGATGATATCAATACCCCAAGTTGCTAACGGTTAAGGACTGAACATTTGATTAATTTCTGTCAGCGAGGACCCTAAAATTTTAGCAAATCTCTGGGACTTGTCACATCTTCGGGTGTAGTCAACTATGTCTCGATTGATAGTCGGTCAGAAATATCCGTAACGAAGGATCTTCTTTATCAGGGTCTGTCCCTCAGTGTGGTTGCCACAAGCCCTTCATGAACTTCTCTTAGAACTCATTTGGCCTCGTCGTCAGCGACACACCATAGCATAGGGACAAAGAAACCCTTCCTATATAGTATTCCTTGCATGATATATCTTGAAGCTTGTCGAAGGATTTTTCATCATTCATTCCTTCTCTCTAGAAGGATTCCTCTTTGCAAATAATCCCAAATCAGAGTCATCCATGACTCCCGTTCAGGTTTAGTTTCCAAGATCCAACCGACATCCATCTGGTCGATGCTCAAAGCTGAAAGTACTTCCACTGGAACCAGGCCCATGAGCTGCGCATCTCCGGATTAGCCAACTAAGCAAGCGAGTCGGCTTTCTCATTTTCCTCTCTGGGAATATGAGTGATCATGTAATATTCAAAGTCGTCAAGCAACTCAAGAACCCGGTTTAGATAGGGAGCTAGCCTTGCCCCTTTTGCCTGATACTCTTTACAGACCTGGCATACCACTAACTGGGAGTTGCAGAAAATGTGTAAAGTCTTTATCCCTAGCTCTTTGGCGATCTTGAGTCCTGCCATCAGGGCCTCATATTCAGCTTCGTTGTTTGTTGTGGGAAAGTCAAGTTTCAAGGCGTAGCTGATCGGGTGTTCTTCAGGAGTGACAAACACAACTCTAGCACCAGAACACTGATCATTGGATGCACCATCCATGTACATCTTCCATAAAACGTCCTTTTCTTCACTGCTCTCCATAGGTTCATCTCGTGCAGTGATTTCAGCTATGAAATGCGCCAAAGCCTGACCCTGGATTACTCTCCGAGGGTGATAGGTGATATCGCATTAACTCAATTCAATGTTCCATTTCAAAAGTCTTTCAGAAGTCTCAGGTTGTTGCAAGACTTGTTGTAAAGGTTGGTCAGTACAGACATTGATCGGATGAGCCTAGAAATTGGGGTGGAGTTTTTTGGAAGCGATCAATAAGCAGTAAGCGAGCTTTTCCAGTTTCAGATAGTTTTTTTCTACTCATGTCAACCGCTTGCTGATATAATAGACCGATCACTGGATGTAGGATTCCTCGCATACAAGTGCGGTGCTCAGGGCATGCACCGACACCGCCAGATATAAGAACAAATCCTCATCATCCACTAGTTGCGAGAGAATGTGAGGTATCTCCAAGTGATTCACCATAGCTTGGAATGCGCCTTTGCAGTCTTGGTTCCACTCGAAGTTTCTCCTTCCCTTCTTGATCACCTCGAACAAAGGGATGCATTTGTCAGTGGCCCTGGAAATGAATAGACTCAAGGCGACGACCCTCCCATTCAAGCTTTGGACCACCTTGATCATCTTTAGGGCTTCGATTTCTCTCAAAGCCTCGATCTTTCTGAATTGGCTTCAATCCTATGGGAATTAAAAATGAAGCCTAAGAATTTCCCTGACGCAATGCAAAAAGAGCATTTCAGTGGATTGAGCTTCATCATGTATTGTCGGACGACATCAAACATCTTCACTAGCTTATCGACGTGATTTCTCGAATATCATGACTTCATATGCGTATCGACCACGTAAACCTCCATTGATCGTCCAATCTAGTCCTTAAACATCCGGTTCACAAGTCTTTAGTAAGTTACTCCTGCATTCTTTAACCCGAAGGGCATGACCAGATAGCAATAAAGTCCAAGATTGGTAATAAAGCTGGTGTGTTCCTGATCTGGGACGTGCATGGGATTTGATTGTATATGGAGTACGTATCCATAAATGAGAGTAGCTCATGTCCTGCAGTCGAGTCCGCCAATTGATATATCCTTGGAAGTGAGAAGTTGTCCTTAGGGGCATGCCTTATTCAAGTCCGAATAATCGATGTATATTCTCCACTTCCCATTTTCTTTCTTCACCAAAACAGGGTTATATACCCAATCCAGGTATAGAGCATCATGGATAAAGTCATTGTCCTTCAACATATCCACTTCCTCTTTGAGTGCGGTGGATATCTCTGGACCCAGGCTGCGGCATTTTTGTTTCACAGAAACTCATTTGGGTTGATGTTTAATGCATGGCTCGCTATTCCAAACGATCCCACACATATCCGAGTGTGTCCAGGCAAACACATCCAGGTTTACCTGGAGAAAACCAACCAATCCCTTATCACACTAGTACCGATGTGAGATCCAACCTTCAGGACTTTACTTGGGTCATCCCTGCTGACTGGAACATCAATTGTCAACTCGACAGGAGCTACTCGTCCGCCCTTCAGTTCTTTTTGTCAGTGCATGTCATTTTAGAGCCGACTAGTTTGCCCGAGCCGGTGCTTAGGCGGTAGTTGTTATGCGCCCAAAGCCTTTATGCAGAGAATCCCTCTACACTCTTACCTTTCTCCTTACGCTTTGCTTCCTTCAGTTCAGCAACATAGCACTTAGGGCCAGTCACCTAATCTTCATGCAAGATCCCCACTCCATTATCTGTAGGGAATTTCATAGTTAAACACTAGGGAGCGATGACCGCTTTAAATTCAGCTAGGGCCGGCTGGTCCAAGAATGCGTTATAAGCTGATCCAACACTAAAACGGCATGACCTACACTCGCCTATGGTCGCCCTCACCAAGTTCCACCGATAATTAGATAAATCCTATGGCTTCACTAGCCATCCCGTTGAACCCTTGTATACGAGATCTACAAGGCTTCAAATATCTCTCCTCCAACATCATTTGGTCGTAGGCTTTTTTGAACAAAATATTAATTGAACTCCTACAGTCAACAAGCACCTTTCATACAATAGCAGAACCAATCGTGGCTAAGGTCATGAGTGGGTCAATTGTCGGGGCCTCAACTCCGTCAGCATCCCTGTTTCAAAAAACAGTATCGTCTGTCATGGTTTGAGATTGTTTTGCCAAAGCTCCATCCTCGATAGCATAGCAACTTTCATTCTCAACATGCTTTAAGGCTCCAATGTATCTATCCATTTCCACAAAACTCTTATTGGTAGGATGAGGCCCACTGATGACTTTGTTAATCACTAATCATTTTTTTGGCTGCCTGAATGCATCAGGACCAGGCTCAACTTGCCCTCATTGGGAAGACGACCCAGGGGCGTTAGAATTTCCTTGCCCGCCGTCCTACGGGCTTTCACATAGTATTGCAGTTTCTTTTTCCTTATTAAATCTTCAATCATGTCGCGCAAGTGCATGCACTCATCAGTATTATGACCGTGAATCTCATGGAATATGCAGAAGTTGCATGACTTCTTTTCCTTCTCAATTGACTCACTAGGAGCCGGCTTCTTATACAGTTCGGTATTTTGAGTAGCCAGGTAGATGTTCTCCATCGAGATGTTCAATTCAGTCTAATTGTCATACTTGGGACCTTTGAAACGACTCTTCTTATCTGGCTTTTCCTTCTCTACCCCATCATTATTTTGTTTTCCTCATTTTTTCTGATTACTGACTTTCACATCAACATTTCCAAAGCTTCCTCCAGATTGCTTTACATCAATATTACTTTGAATCAGCTCATTCGAACATCCAGCATCAGTCCTCCGTGGATGTTTACGTGCATCCTCCCGATGCAAATACTCATTAACTTTTCTATAAAAAGCTTCCATTGTCTTGCTTTCTATCCAATCCCCAAAATCCGAGTCGGGGTGAACTCCTCTACAAAGCGCCAACAGTATCATATCTTCCTTTGGATATGTTATCTATGTTACATCCATGTGGAACCGATTCAAATAGTCCATCAACGACTCTCTTTCAGCTTGCTAAACATTAGATGATGACATCACGTGTTTCGGACATGAGGTGTGCAAACGGAATTGCTCCATGAATTTCAGTGACAATTCTACAAAAGATGATATGGACATCAACGGAAGTCGAGTGAACCACATCGTAGCCAACCCTTCTAAGAAAATTAGGAAATAGTGGCCTTCACAACATTCGTAGCCCTGGCTAAATCCATGTGCCATTCATATCTTAATAAGTGTTTCCTAGGATCCGTCATTCCTCCATACAACAACATCGTTAGCATGTTGAATCTCCAAGGGGCTGCATGAAGAATGCCCTCCATAAACGGGTTCTAACTAGCATAAGTTCCCCAATCATCATTAGTTCTAGATCTATTTTCACTAACAAACCTACTAACCATATCCTCCAAATATTCTAAATCAACAGGATTGACTAAACGGCGGTAATCGGGTTCTGCCCCAAGTGTTCGGCCCGACGAACGCTCTCGGGAAGGTGCTCGATACTTAGGCTCTTCAAACTCCGGGAGACCCATTCGTCCAACATTCCCCCCTGTTTGATACCCATGAGCAGCATCATTAGCAATATTGTGATTTTCTAGATGCAGACTTTCAACAGCATATCCAGGGATGACATCTATGCCACCTTCCGAAGGATGGGCCCAGGGCCTACCGTGATGGGGATCGGTACCAGGTCCCAAGTGGGGGTTGGTACTGATTCCTAAATTCGAGCCTGGGGCTCATCCTCTTCCTTGTACAGATGTTCCAACAGCATATTGAGTTTTCTTCTACCTTTCTTCCCTCCGTCTTCGCCAGATGAAGAAGAACTCTTTGATTCTGAGCTGGAATCCCTTCTACTTCATCTACGGCTATTTTCAGTCAGCTTATTCAGCAGCCTAAAGCTCTGTTGCATTTTTTTGTTCATCTCCTATTGGCCAGCTTGGAATCTGTCTTCTATCTGCTTCATCATCATGTCCATCTCCATTCTGGTCACGACATCAGTTGGAGTCTGGATCTCGGGTTGGGTTGGTTGGAGAACTCCATCTCCTTGTTGAGGATTCTGATTCTCGACTTCAGTAGTAGCTCTGGAATTGGTAGAATGATTTCTTCTTAATGGGGCCATGGTAGAAAGCTTTTTAATAGATTTGTTGGAAATCTGAGTTGTAGAATTAAAAGATAGAGAAATTAAATCTACCTCTTGGATATAGGAAATCCAATAGCATATGATGGATCCAAACGGTTTGAGAATATGGTTCTCAGTTAAAGCACCAAAATGTTTGAACCAAAAATGGCACAAACACCCAGAAGTTATAGAGGAGAATAAAATATGAAGAAATATAAATGAAAATGAGGAAATAACAAGACATAATCTTTTATAGTGGTTCGGCAAAGCTTGGCCTACGTCCACTTTAAATTTTCATTGCTGATTTCTGACTTGAGGGTAGAACTTCTTGAGACTCGGTACAACTCCAATACTTAGAATTTGTGAAAAAAACCCAGAATATATGAAATACAAGAGTTAGAGCCCAAAAGATTCTGAAAAATGAGCACAACCTTTCTATTTATAGAGGCATGGAGCCTAAAA
This sequence comes from Allium fistulosum, assembly GCA_030737815.1. Classification (NCBI taxonomy): domain Eukaryota; kingdom Viridiplantae; phylum Streptophyta; class Magnoliopsida; order Asparagales; family Amaryllidaceae; genus Allium; species Allium fistulosum. Next base: position 428,030,057 of record CM060903.1, read on the forward strand.
TCTCATCTAAAATATCTCTAAGCCATTGTGCATGAAATTGACCAATTCTCCCAAAATAATAGGTAACACCTCGGCGATATCTAGGAGTCGGAACCGATCCCCAAGTAGGAGTCCGTACCATCCCTAAGTTCACCATTTTTAGTATCTACGACTTATTGCTTCGGATCATTTTGTAGTTAGCTTTGCGATTCCATAGTTGTTTGCACCAATATTAGTTTGCTTCTGAGCCCAAATGATGGAGTTAAAGGAGAACAAAGTTGTAGTTTCAAGTGTTCGCGGAGATCAATGAAGAATTGTGTTGATTCAGTAAAACAACTTTGGAAATAGAGCCTTGGCATTAAGATAAACACATAGGCAGAAGATGGGGTCCATCCAAGTTGTTTTTGGAAGTCGGTAACGATCCCCAAGTAAGAGTCGGTACCGATCCCCAACTTGGGGAATCCCATACTTGTATTTCCTTGAGTTGTTTTGGTTATTGTCCCACGGCTCTGTCTGTGCTTGCTTTCTGGATTCTTGGGCTATCTCACTAGGCTTCCTGCCTTGATAACTCCAAGTTCAATTTGTCCAGTCTGTCCAAAACTTGCTTGGTCAAAAGATTGGATAACAAATAGCCTTATCAAATATTAGTTGTTCTTCAATTGTGATCGAAGCTAAAGAGAGTTTTTCTCTTTTGATCTGTAGTCACCATTGTTTATATAATTTAAAGCCAGGGCATATAAGTCTTAAGAGTTGTAATGTTGTAATATTATGGGTATTCAACCCGATTTGGGTTGCCCGCTTTTTATTTTGTAGGCCTTGGGCCGTTTACCTTATTCAAAAAAGTGGTCATAGAAAATAACCTAGCATTGATCTCATTCCATCTCACAACCACAAGGTCTAAAAACTTCTTGAGCATGATAAGCAAAGTTTGTCTCTCCATTGATTTCCATTTAGATTTTTTGAATATCCAGATCCATTCTTCTATGGCATTTCTAGCCCGATTGTGATAACTAGCATATGCTAAAACTATAGATTTCCAAGCCCATCTTTAGATTTTCCTATGTTGATTTTTTTGAAAGCTATAGGTATATGCTTTTTAGAGAAACAATGCCTATGCAGCAAAAAGTGGTTAAGGGCTTTATTTATCATAAATATGAGTATTTTTTGGAAGAATGAAAGTTCTTAAAAAGGAAGAAGTCATAGCTACCCAATAGAGTTTATTATAGTCAATCTCCCTACTTGGGAAAGGAGACGAGTGAGCCATCTATCCAGTTTACTTAAAATGGATTCATCCATAGGAATACACTGGTTTGTTGTAATTTTGGATGTCTTTAGTAGGATGCCTAAGCAGACAGAGTTAGGAAGCAAATATAGAAGGGTTGAGTGTGTTGTAATGTCTATGGATTTAGCTTCATTCAAGCCAATTATGAGCATATGAGATCTAGCATGGTTAACGGTAAGACCAGTTGAATTTTTGAAAGTGTTTAAGGTTATGCGAATGGTAGATACAGACTTCTTGTCTAGTTTGGTGACAATCACAAGCTAATGATCTGAGGTGCTTTACATTTAGAGTGGAGTTTCAAGTTCTTGCAAGAGGTTTGATGATCGATCATGCAACTAAAGAATTCCATGACTATAATAAAGAAGTATGTCGATATTGGATCTCCATATCTAATGCCATGCCCGGATCTGAAGTATCCAGTGACATTATCATTGAAAATAATAGGTAGCTTGGGTTAGATATACAGGTATATATTCGGGTAATTAGAGGTTCAGGAAAGCTCATTTTAAATAGAATGACAACAATTTAGTTCCAATTTAATGTATCAAAAGCTTTTTGAATGTCAAGTTTCATCATGCATCTTGGAGAAATGTTTTTGGTGTTACATCCTTTATGAAATTCATGGGTCAGTAGAATGTTATCAGTTATGCTCCTATTAGGTAAGAAAGCGGCTTGGTTAGAGATATAACTTTTGATAGAACATGTCTCATTCTAGTAGCAATTATCTTGGTGATGGTTTTATAGATAACTATTTAGCAAGAAATGGGTCTAAGTTGATTAACAAAGGTTGGGTTATGTACTTCAAAAATCATAGCAATGTTAGTTGAGTTTATCCCACCAAGGAGAGTATTGGTTTTGAAGAAGTGATGAATGGTTTGAATGAAAGATAATGCTATTATACTACAACAATGTTGAAAGAAATGGGCATTAAACCCATCTGGACCATAAGTTTAAACTGAACATTGTAGATTTAATTTCTTCATTGGGTGATTAAGGCAGATAGAGAAAAACATCAAATGGAAAATTATTGGAAGACTAGTGTATCAAATTGAGGATAGAGTTAGGTTATCAAGAAGCATTATTAAAAGTTAGTGAAGTATTGAAGCAATGCTGAATATATACATTTTTGATCAGTTTGTGCGGTGTCATTCTTGTCGGTAATTGGATCAAGGATTTTGCATGTTTTAGTTTCAAGGAGTATGAAAGAATTCAATATTTTTTTCTCTAGAAAAGTAAAATTTCCGATCTAATTTTGCTTTATCATATCATTTTCATCTTGTAATGCTGTCTGAAGTTGATTATACAAAGAGTGCCCTAGGGTTGAGAGGTTTAAATTAGATGGGTTACTCATCATATCTTTCTGAATTTGATTCGATTTAAGTCTTATCTCATTTGTGCTTTTGTTTCCTACGCCACAAGTTTCTTTAAACCAAATTCATAGAGAACTTTTAGTATTTTCCAGCCTAGCTTGAAATCTGAACATGGGAATTCCAAGATTAGTTTGCTCTAACCTTGTAAAACTACATTATTAAAATCTTTATGATTAGTCCAAGTATTAAAAAAACTTAAAAGGGGGTTGACTTTCATGATTTTTCCATTCCAGGAGATGATTAGGGGGACTATAGTCTGATATACGGAGGGAGGAATGAAAATGCCAAAGATAGACCATTGAGTGAGAGCTTCTATGTTAGAAAAGGAATATGAATGATCAAGTTTATAGAAAGTTATCTTTTCTATTCTTCTTTTCTATTCTTCTTTTATTATTCCAAGTGAAAGGTGATCTAGAATAGTTGATTTCATAAAGAGAGGAGTGTAAAAGGGTTAGTTAAGTGGCCCGAAGGAAACAGTACCACTATTTTTTTGAGAAGTTTTGTGCATAAATTGAAATCTTCTATACAGATCCATGAAAAGTTATTTTTCTATAGTATAGGAAATGAGTCATAAAGATTTTGTCTGTTGATAAGCTGGTTTGCATACATAAAGGTTATGAGGAATGGGGTACTAGTGGGGGAATGGAAAACAAGGAGATAGATGTATTGCTCATTAAATGAAATAGGAGTGACAATGTAAATATTAGGGTCCACATGACTAATATTCATCTAAAAGGAGTGGAAGATAGGTTGTCAGTGTAGCTCTATGAAGAGTTTATAAAGTAGGCAACTGAGATACCATATTTGAACCAAGCGACATTTCGATAGATCTAGACTATAGAATGATGAATAAATGGTTCGAGTTACTTGGAGAGTCTCAATGTTAAAGGACTCAAGAAAATAACCATGGGGAACTCTTATGGGTCGATACCGATCCATATCGATCAATGCTGAACCATATGAAAGGAGGGTGAACCCACTCTACTCTTAATAAGATAGAAGCTTGAAAATGGAAAATGAGAACAAGTTTATGATGTGACATAGGTCGATACCGAACCATATGGGTAGGTACCGAACTATTTGAAGTTTTGGAAACTCAACAGCTTAAGCTTAGAGACTTGGCTAAAGCAAAGAAAAAGACTCAAGTAAAAGTCAAAGAAATCGATCGGTATTGATCCATATCGATCGGTCCTGAACCATGTTGAATGTTGGATTTTGCGTGTTTTGACCAGTTCTCTAGGCTGAAATTTCGTATTTGGAGATATTTACTTATTCAAACCGACTGCAGTAATTTTGGTGGTTGAATTTATCTGTAAATACAAATCCTACATCAATTAAAAAGGACTTTGGGAATTTTCTACTGATTTTGCAAGGAGAAATGTCAAATTCGAAACTTATCGATTTGAACCTTACAATCATTATAATTTGATTGTAATTGCAAGAGTAAACCAGTAATAAAGTTGATGGTGGATGTCGATTAGTCGCACCACTTTAAAAGTTATGTTTTTTCCTTTCTTTCTATTTATTCTTAATCTATTAATTTCATTTTTAATTCGATTGGAAATTTGCCCGTTTTACATGCAAATTTTTTGTATGCTTTCACCGAGAAAGAGCTTCTCAGGAATAGATCTATTGTTGTTATTTGGATTTGAAGAAAATCTACAAACTGATCAAGAAGACAATGGCTCCAAGGAAAGAGAAAGGTATCAGATCTGGAGCTAATATGGAAAGGGATAAAGAAGGATCCCAAAATAATGAAGAAGAAACTACTCAATCGATGGTTTGGGCGGAATCTTTGTCTTAGCAGAAGGTTGTGACAAAGGCCGCGATGGAGAAGATGATATCAGAGATGAATTTAAAGATGATTCAACAGTAGAAACTCAGATGGACATAATGGCTAAAATGCAAGAGTAGCTTACGATTGTTGACCCAACCCCTACGATAATGTGAATCTCACAGGCCAAGGAAGAGTTGAAGAGATTCTAGCCTCTAATTCTAGTGAAGAGAGATCATCTTAAACCGAGCGGAACAAGAGACTACATTAGAGAGCAATGCAGAAAGGGTCTGGGAAGACATAGGAGAAGATGGCAACAGATGTAGTCCCTCAACCAAATTCAAACTGGTAGGCACCAATCGGTCTAGATTGGTCAGTGCCGACCAGTCGCCTGAGATACTGCATCTCCCTGATGGTTAGGAAGACTTATAACTGGTTGATGCTAGTGAGGGGCAAGCTATTGGCCCTTAGGCTGATGTTGTTGAAGCTGATACTAATGAACCGATAAGAAGGGAACAAAGCCAATAAGGCATCAATAGGGGTCGGGACGAATGGTTTCCCCAGAGACAGAGGAACTTAGACATCATAGAACTAACTGAGACCATTTGTTGAGCCAAACACTTATGGATGTTCATGATGATTGCCATCCAACAGGCCAAGGCAGTGAAGAGTACGTTTCCAATATGGTAAAAATGTTGATGAGTTAGGATCAACAGAGACATGATGACGGGTGAGGTTCATCGGTGAGTAAGACCCCATTCATCGAAGAGATTCTTAAAGCTAAGTATCCAAAAAAGTTTGTGATGCCAACCATGCTGAGCTATTACGATGTGACTGATCCTAGGAAACATCTGTTGAAGTATAGATGGCACATGTATAGTGCCTGCGATGGACGCTGTGAGGTATGGTGTTTTTCTATATTCCTTGAGAAATAAGCAATGATGTTGTTCACTTGGCTTGAACCTAGGTCTATATTGTCATACCTTACAGAGCACTTTTAGGTTCATACTATTTAAATAAAGGATGTCATGTCGCTGTCGAATGTGTGTCAGAGGTTTAGAGAGAACCTGAAGAGTTTTTTGAAAAGATTCAATGTTGTGGTAAAAGAGGTGAGCAACCACAAAGAGAAGATCATATTGATTGAGCTTATGAACAGGGCTCATCCACAAACTAATTTTGGTAGATGGCATAAGAGATACAAGCCACCTACTTTGAAGGAGTTTTATCATTAAGTATCCCAGTATCTGCACTTGGAAGAGAAATATTTGGAAGTAGGATTTGTATTTAGCGGTCAAGACGGGTCAAGTAGTGTGATTCAAAGTAACATGGTTATCAAGCAAAATAGTGATAGTGCTGGAAATATTGCAGTGAACGTTGGTAACAATAATAACAAGCGAAAGAACTAGAACCCTAGCAGTAAAATGTAAGATAAACAGAAGTGTTCGAGGTACGTCCGTAATGGGAATTACATAGAGCCTACTGACTCCGTTGAGAATATTTACCTTGCTACACAAGGGACAGAGTGCTACAAGAAGCCTCCCCCAAGCGTGGCTACTGAAGAGGAGAAGCGCTTTGAAAAGTATTGATGCTTTCATGAAACTCATGGGCATAATACAAATTTCTGTAGTTACTTGAAAGATTTCATTGAGGATCTAATCAGAAAGAAAAAGTTGCAGCAGTATGTTTGAAACTCATAGGCAGATGGGCAAGCTAACAACCAACCCCAAAGGCAATCTACCCAAGGGAATTAGGCTGGGTCCAATGGAGAAGGGCCAAGATAGTCAGCTAAGGGAATAGTTATTAATAGAATATTTGGAGGTCTACATCCTGTGGAATAGAGTTGAAATGAAATAGAGCGCTATGGCAGTTCCTTGAGCCACGTGCTTCAAGATATGTGTTACGCCATAGAAGAGGGTGCGGCGAAGCAATAAAAAATGATAAATGACGATATCGTTTTCAGGAATAGAGAAGCTAATGGGGTTGAAGCGTTGATGCTTGACTTGATAGTGATTGCAGCCCCGATAGGGCCAATGACAATACACCGTGTCCTTATTGATTATGAGAGCTCGGTGGGTTCTTTGATCAAATAGATTTTCGATAAAATGCATCTTGATGAAAAAGATCTGCACCCATGTAAATCCACGTCTATGGATTTACCGAAGAGGCCAAATATCCGGTCGGGCGCATCAAACTTCCTATTAAATTAGGGGTTGGAGACCGCAAGATAGTGTGATTGCAGAATTTTGTTGTGGTTGATGGATTTTTAGCCTACACTATTTTCTTGGGACAGTCGGCCCTTACTAATTTTTGAATTGAGTTTTCGCTATAGTGCTTGACGATGAAGTTTCCTACAAAGAATGGAGTGGGGGCAATTCAAGGTGACCAAAGCATAGGTTGTGAGTGCTACATCGCAGAGCTTAAAGAGGCAAAACGATAAGAGAAAGGAAAGGATGAGAGAAACTTCTCTACATTAATATTACAGATGCATAGAAAATATAGCCTAAGCCTTGGCTTGGGTCCAACAACAAATTTTGCAACACTATGGACCCTCAAAAAGAGCAAAAGTTTGTGGGGGAGGCCTCAATGGAGCTGTTGACTGATGTCCTGATATATGATGATGATCCTGTGAAGGTTCTCAAATTCAGATCTCAGCTCAACTCAAAGATGAGAAAGGAGTTGGTAGGGTTTCTCTGGTGAGCACAAATGTGTTTACTTGGACACATTCCAATATGTGCGGGATATCGCCTAAAGTTGCATGCCATGCATTGATTGCGAACCCAAATTACCCTCCTTTGAAGCAGAAATGGAGCCAGAGCGATCCACTATGTTAAAGGAAAAAGTGAATAAGCTGAAAGAAAATAGCTTTATCTACGATACGATGTACCCATAGTGGGTATTAAATCTAGTGTTGGTCAAAATGGCGAACGGGAAATGATGGATATGCATTGACTATTCTGATTTGAATAAGGCATGCCCGAAGGACCTCTTCCCATTATCGTGGGTAGACCAATTGGTGGATGGAATAGCCGAACATGAATTATTATCTTCCATGGATGCATGTTTCGGCTACGATTAGGTTGTGATGAATATTCCAAATCAAAAGCATACAAGTTTTAACTGTATTACTATAGTGTATGTTGTTCAATCAGAAGAATGTTGGAGCTACTTACCAGAGCTTAGTCAACAAAATGTTTAAAAAATAGATCAAGCAAACGATGAAAGTCTATGTGGATGATATGCTCATAAAGTCACGTGGATCACATTGGCGACCTTTCAGAGATGTTCGACGTGCTATGAAAGTATGGAATAAAACTGAATTCACTAAAATGTTATTTTGGGGTCGCATCCGATAAGTTTTTGGGTTTCATTGTAAACTCAAGGGGCATTGAAGCTAATCTAGAATAGATTGAAGTGTTCAAGCTAGTTACTGCACCGAAGACAAGGGGGAAAATATAGAGCTTGAATGGTGAAGTCGGTGCACTGAGTTGATTCATTTCAAAGGCAATCGATAAGTGTATACCATTTTTTGATGCCCTTAAAAACGAAAGTGGAAAGTTCCAACGGATGAGGGAATGTGAAGTTGCATTTCAAAATCTGTTAGAACATATTAAGAAACCACCGATGCTATCCAAGCTTTTGGAAGGAGATGATTTATACGTCTAGTTAGCAGTATAGATTCACGCACTAAGTGTAGCCTTGGTATCAGAAGAGTGCAAGATCCAAAAGCCGATTTACTATATCAGCAAATGGTTCTCTGAAGCGGAAAAGAACTATCCAAATTTAGAGAAATTATCATACTGTTTGTGGATTGCATAGAGAAAGTTGAGGCCATACTTCTAGGCTCGTTTGATAAAGGTGTTGACTAATCAACTACTTAGCCAAATGCTACATCGTCTCGATACTTCAGGAAGATTGATAAAGTGGAACATCCAATTGAGTCATACAATATAACTTTCCATCCTAGGAAGGTGATAGGCATTGGCAGATTTCATTGCTGAGTTCACCATCTAGGATGATAAAGTGAAAGAATAGTGGGTCCAACTTTTTCATTGGATGTTGTGTGTTGATGAAGCATCCAATGACCATGATTCCGGTGCTAGAGTAGTTTTGATAACCTCTAAAGGTCGGAGAATCTAGTATGCTTTGAAGCTAGAGTTCCAAGCGATGAACGATGAGAATCTTGATTGCGGGACTTAATATAGTGAAAGAGTTGGGAATCAAGACACTACATATCTTCAATGACTCTCAATTGGTGGTTCGTCAGGTTAAGGAGGAATTCCAAGCTAAGGGTGTAAGACTCTCCCTTTACATGTTAGAGATGTTAGAACTACTAGGCGATACTGAGCAATACATGATAGCGCACATCCTTAGAGAGGAGAATATGAATGCTGATTCATTGGACGAATTGGTGAGCCTAGAGGTACACAGCTATTAGAAATCATGCTAGTGGAAGTTTTGATGACTCCAAGCATTGGCAAGATGGATGTTGATTGGATCTTGGAAGTCGAAGAAGAGAAGGAGTCGTGGATGACTCCAATTAAAGAATATTTGCTAAAGTGGACTCTCTCGAATGGAAGGAACGAAAGGTGAAAGCTAATGTGTAAAGTACCTTGGTTTATTATACAAAGAGTGTTATATATGAGAGGATTCTCAACCCCCTTACTAAGATGTGTCACCAAAGAAGAAGTAAAGAAGATCCTTGCGGATGTACCCGAAGGAAGCTGCAATGATCACACTAGGGGAAACCTTAAGCAAAGAAGATTCTTCGCTATGGATATTTTGGCAACTGTCAACCAGGAAGCAGCTAACTATTTTAGGAGATGCGACAAGTGTCGGATATTTGCGAATATTTCTAGAGCTCCACCCAATGAGCTTACGCAAATGGTTAGCCCATGTCCATTTATGGTTTGGAGAATAGATATCATTGGAGTGCTACCAATGTCGAGATACGGAGCAAAGTACGTGGTTGTGGTTATGAACTACTTCATGAAATGGTGAAGCGGAACCGCTTACAACGACCACCTCGGTGAAAGTGATCAAATTTATAATGAAGAAGATTTTATGTACATTTGGACTCCCAGAGAAGATAATCACTGATAATGGAACTAAATTCAAAAGCATGGAATTCTGAGAATTATGTGTTCGATATCGGATTGAGAAGAGCTTCACAGCGTAGCACATCTATAGGCAAATGGACTGGTGGAGGCGGTGAATAAGATCATCAAGTCCATCATCAAGAAGACACTAAAAAAAGAAAAGGGAAAAAGGATGGATGAGTAACCATTGGCATTGTGGGCTTATCGGACAACCCAAAAGTCCGCAACCGACCATACTTCATTTCCCTTGGCCTATGGAACTAAGGCCATGATATAGCTTGAAGTTAAAGCCCCTTCTTACATAAGATTGCAATATGATCCCAAGGTGAACAAGGAACTCTTGTTTGAGTCCCTTGACTTTGTTGAAGAAAAGCGAGAAGAGGCTGATTTATGTGTAGTTTCTCAACAATGAATAGTAGCGAAGCAATTCAATGCTAAGGTCAGAAACCATACCTTCGAAATATGATATCTCATTCTGAAATGAGTATTCCTGGTATGAGGGCTTTTGTTCCAAATTGGAAAAGTCCTGATTGCACAGAAGCATGGAGATTGAACTTTCAATATATAAATAATAGATGGAACTCTAATTCCATGGGGATGGAACAACGACCTATTATGACACTATTTTACTTGATTTTATTTCTATAAATAAAGCATCCTATTCATTAGGATTTGAAGTAATAAGGCGATAATTGCCCTTTTTTTTATAAATAAACTTATCCTTTTGAATCAGTGGAACCGTATTCTTAAAGTCTGACTTTGTGTTACAAGGGCAGTGGCACAATCAGACATTATGTGTTTTGAAAACTAGATGTTTAGGTACTGGAAGTAGGTATCGATGAACTCCTCTGATCCATTATGTGTGATCAGTTAATTCACTCTTAAGCATCACATTTTTGATAAAGGCCAAGAGCTAGGCGTGGTATGGATGGATGTCCAAAGATAGGCATTGAAGACACCAATTCTTGAAGATAGGAATCAATGTACAATTGAATTTTACTCACATGTATACCACTAAGTTATATCGACCCCCGTGCCGTCACGAAAGGATAAGCCGTATAATCCCAGCCACATCGATAGAATACAACTTTGTTTGTATTCGAATGAGCTATGTTTGACCGTTAATAAACAAGGCTGATCGATAAAATAAAATTTTGTTTAGTTAACAAGAAATGTTTGACCAATAATAAACAAATCTAAGTAACAAAACAACACTTGAAAATAGCAGATACTTTCTTATGTTTATAGAGTTACAATAAGTAAAAGCATTGAATAAATCATAGATATATGAAGAATAAAGTATATAAATAATTTCATTACATTGGGAAGAACATAGGTAGAAAAATAAAGGTGTGATAAAGTAAATGAGACAGAGTGAATAGAAAGCAACATTTATTTACATTCATCTTTGAGTACAAGATCGTGGGGGCCGTACCCACACAACAGTGGCCTATGTATATAGGATCCAGAACACAAGAAAGCAAAAGGAGCATGTTTTCAAGGGGTAGCATGACCAGGTCACCTCTTACCCCTTTTTGGCTACTTCTTAAGTTTCTTGGAAGCTCGGGGTTTTCTCTACTTGTCGACCTTGGATGGAGTCGAACTCTTATCTTCAAAGCTTTCCTAATTGGGATTTTCATCAAATTCGATCGGAGGCTTAGGAGTCTGGGTAGCAATGGTTCCAGTGGCCAAAGCGGTAGAAGTCGGAGCATGGATGGAATCGCTAGGTAATTATATCGATAGAGGAGGTGGAATCTTTTCCAATCCCAATTCAAGTTTGATGCTCTTCAGCTTATAGGCGTCAATAGCTTTCCTCTCTACCATAGATGGTCTAAATCCGAGCTCCTTAACATCTGTGATGAGTACTTCATCGTAGCTTATTGAGATTTCAGGCTCATCCGTGCCTTCCTCATTCAAAGCATCAATCTTTTGTGCGCCTGGCCGAGGAGTGGACCCAATGGGTGAGGCTGGAATGAAGGTAGAGCAGGAACAATGATGGACTTGGTGACTAAAGCTTCGAAGTCTAGAGTAAAGATCACGTCTGGCAGAGGAGGTATGGGCAGCTGACCTGAAAGTTGACGAAGAGAAAAGAAGAGGTTAGAGACGTCCCCATAAGACATTTGAAGCTTTTAAAACATAGGGAGGTTAGAGATATACCTCCGGGGGTTGATATCAAAGTCTGAGAAGATTCCTAGAACCACCCTTCATCTAGCTAAGGAGAAAGAAGGAAGTTTATGAGCAATCTCTGGTGGCACAAAGCCAAGGTTATCAGGGTTGTACCCTGTGGAAGCTGGAGCTGGTGCAGTGGTGATTGTTGTTGTTGTTGTTGTTGTTGAGCTATGTAGTTAATATCGGATAATATTATTGATATACCGTCGATATATCTCATATCGCTCCCAAGCCGATATTTTTCTCAAATATCACTTAAAATATCATTACCGATATATCCTTCGATATTTGTCGATATATCGCTCTGATATTCAGTGTGAAATACTTGATATTTTTTAAGAATATCATTCATTATTGTTTGTGTAGAAGAAAATATCTTTACAAATAATTATCTTCGTATCCTCAATATTTGTTTTTTGTACATGGTGAATGACAATTTGGAGACCATATTTGTAATCCCAATGCACTAATTTTTTAGTTTTAACCATACAGTATTAGGCTTCTTCATTAGTCTTTCAAAAAACTCTACTTATTCCATTATTTTATATGTTTTACTTTTCTTAAAGACTTAACCACTAAAGACAAGATCATGAAAGAGCTACCTTTTTATTTTATTTTTTGTTCACCTTTTCTAATTAGTAAGTTTGCTTGTGAAAATTCATTTTATTAGTGATTATCGTGCACCTAGAATAAAAAGTTGAAGAGCAGTAAAGTTTTACATTTGACATATCGATAAGAACTAGCTAAAGTAGTAATTGGTATCAAACCAACATTTCTTATTTGATAAATTAAGTAAAAAAGAAAACGTTGAAACTATAAATATGAAAATTTGGGAAAGTAATATAAATGATTAGATGATTGAAGAAACAATGAATATAGTATACAAACAAAAAAATAATAAAGATGTGTATTATATGAATTCATTGGCTTTTATGAGCCTATATTATAATCTGTATTAAATAGAATATCTCAGTAAGCGGACTATAATCTATAAACTATATGCCATCAGCCTTTGATAGTAATTTGGAATTATTTATCCAAATACTTGAATACTTAACACCAATGTAACATTATAACATAGTACAATATTGTTTATAGCACGTTCTACATATGTCCGATATTTTACCGATATTATCACGATATTTTAAAAAATATCTCATATCAGTACTTGACCAATACATACCTGATACCGATATTAACTACTTAGTTGTTGAAGTTGGAATCGATGACATAGGTACAAATGACCCAGGTGTAAGAACTACAGTGGTCTCAGAGCTAGCCATCGTTAGAGTGATGTTCTCTCTTTGGGTTCCTGTGGGATAAGATCTGGGCTTTTGGACAATCCTTAGAGAGGATTCAGCTGGAACCCCAACAAGCACCTATTTAGAGGTGGAAGCTTCAAGAACCCATTCAGCCTAGCCTTTGTCTAGGGCCTCTAAGTCTTCTTCATCAAGAGGTCAGCTTTGAGTTCCTCTTTGTCAACTTCACCGACGTGTTCTCTCTCTTGTCTAAGTATTTCACCAAGGCAAGAGCTAATGCCTAGGGATATTTTTCCTTTACCACTAGAGATTGTCGGCTTTGATCACGTTGGCATAAAAGCATACTAAGTTGGCCTCATTCTTATCATGAGGCTCTTTATTTCCTTTTTCTACCTTAGTTTCTTTTCATTGTTGGCTTGGGTGGTCTTGAGTATGTGTTCCTCAGCCAATGTGAGCGCCTTATACTTTTCCTTTATCTACCTTGACCTTGAAGTTCACGATGGTAAGAGCTTGAGTGTCGACGGTAGCCTGTAGTGCAATTTTCTCTTTATCCAAATCACCACTTTTGTGAAAGGAATTCTGAAATTGCTCTTCCATCACTTTAAATTTGGCCTCGATTGGCTTCAATTCATCTTATTGTCTGTTTTGAGCATCTTCTGTTGCCTTATCCTTCTTGACTATAGCCTCCTTTAATTCATCTACCTCTTTGGAATAGAATTGGTAGATTCATTTTCATGGTCTTATTTCTCAATTTTGTTCTACTGATTAATGAGTTGGTTGGCTCTGTTGATATCTGACATTGCTTTGGCCAACCTCTTCTAGATATAGGTTTCATAATGTCATTGAAGAAGGAAGCACCTTGGTTAGCTACTTCCTTTGGTATGTTGTTTAGATTATAATTTAATTATACCCCAGTGAAGCAGAGGTCGAGATGTAAGCATTGTATCTCTGAGATGGAACTAGCATTTGGGTTAACAGCTGGGGTGGAAGTGACTTGTGTGAGTGGAGGCTTGGAAACATGTTCTTTACCGGGCCTTGGAAGGATAAGCTCGAAGGTAGAAGAGGTGTGGGCTTCAAAGCTTGTTTGGATTTCTAGGAAGGCACCCAAGATTGGTGTGGAGATTATGCAGAAATGGGAGTATTGGGGTCTCTAAATATTTGAAAGGGGATATTTTGTCTTTGAGAGTAAGGATCCTGAGATTTCAGAAGTGGAGAGCATTCATAGTGTGAGGAGTGTTGTCTCCCTGTTAACCTAGAGCGGTTACAGGAGCTTTGATCCCGATCCATGCAATGCCTTCTCTCTTCTTCGTCTAGCATCTCCCTCTCCTTCCTTCAAACTCGCTCGGTGTTAGATTCCTAAGAAGGTTCGCATCTACGGTAAAAGGAACTTACGAGTTGCAGCTGTAGAATTTTACTTATTTGTCTTGGAGACCCTCGAAGAGATTGGAGCATCTCATTGTATATAAAAAGAAATAGAATTTAGTCAAAACTTGGGAATCAGATAAGGGTATGTGTAGAATGAGAGTGCTTTGATCCTACGTGTCGTGTAGAGTGTCGGTGTGTCCTATTGATTCTACGGACTATGCTCGTAGGTACAAGTGATCGAAGGACTTCCCTCACAGAAGTAAAAGGCCCATCAGCCGCGGTTTGGTTTGGGAATGGAGTGTCCGAGATTCTGAAATCCCCGATGCCGAACTCTAGGATGTAGTTAGGAATACTCTGAAAGTTGCCAAGCAAGCCGTAGATGTCATTTGCAGTTGAGAGTAGGGTAGATTCTCTTATTCGAGACTGGCGTGGCTCGAGAATTGGTCGAGGGGATCAAATTCTTATCCTTTTTAGTCAAGGAGTGGGAGGTAAAGTTCCCTCATCTCCCCAGTAGACCTATATGCATTATCACTATCTTCATCCTCATCCTCTCCTTCTTCATCCTGTTTCTTTTCGTCCTTCTAGTTGCGCTTAGAGACGTACTATGCTACGTTTAGAGCATTTTGTTATGCAAGGGTTGGAGGATTAATCTCAACATTCCAGGCCACCTAAGCAGCCCTTTGTGCAGGGCGTGTGTAGTTGATATTTCAACCATTATGTAGTAGATGGAAATGGCACAGCTGAAGGTCATTTAGGAGGTTCTTTCTTTTTCCTTCATCTTCTGGGATGTTCATCAAGAGTTAGAGTGTTTGGCCTAAGAGGCATTTTTAACCCTTGGGGGCTTTCTATAAGAATGGTAAAACGGAGAAGGTAACGATTTGAATGGAATAGACCCTATTGGAATGCGATGTAAGAGGCCAGAACTTACATCCAAACAGCCACCTACAAGATAAGTGATTTGGACAATGGATGAAGAAGCCTCATCCTTGAAATTGCTGAGGTTGTTATGAAGGCCGACGATGACTTGGCAATGCTTGAATGACTCTAGAAAGGTTAGAGATAGGTGGTTGGCTCTCTTCTTGAAATTGTAAAGATATCTGATTTCCTCGAAATTAGGCACCTTGCCTAGGTGTCTAATGAAAATCATATATGTAACAACTCACACCTTAATGGGGATGCTCTACCATTCTCGTATTGTATTAGTATCATATCCCTTTAAATCTATCATGTGGGTTGTAATGAAGAGGAGGTCGAAACAATGTTCTGGTGACTGGTAAATTACATACTTTATATATAACACTAGTTTATACCGATTGATCTCCACTTAAGTGCTATGTTTATTATTTAAGGATTCTAGATTTAATTTCATCAACATGTACGACATATTTAACCTACTCCAAAGTATGTGTATATACGTGTATATATGTATATATATTTATAAGCATCCCTATTCTCCTAAAAGGAAAACCCCACCGCAACGTAATCGATAGTCAACCGGCTCGAAGGTCGATGACTCCTAGACATTGCTTTATAATTTAACTTGTTGTATTACTATCGTAACTCAAAGACTTATCTAAGGGTTAATTAGCCAACTTCCAACCAATCAAACAAACAAACAACCACCTTCAAAATCAATGCATATCCCATATGGACTCTAAACTAGTAGAAAGTGTAATCCGAATAGGTATAACCTAAGTCTTGGCTAATCGACTGCTCGGGACCGACGGAGGCTTCGACCTATGCCCACCCCTACTCTATAAATATCGGTACACCATGCTGACATAGCGTCAACCATTCTACATAATTCCATTTAGATTTGCCTAACGCAAGTAAAGGAAAATGCTCATTTCCGGTTACTTAATATCTCTAGTTTGGAACTCAAGCAGACCCTACAACCATTTACTACTTCAAATCTGAGGCGAACCCATGTTTTATTTAACCTACATTCGAACGTACCTCCCACGGGTCCTATAGTTGGAGATGTCCCACGCCAGTAGTATGTATACACAATTGCTGGTGGCCCTTGTGGATGGAAGTCTTCCGTTGTGTAACTCTACCGACCTCACATCCCAATCCATATTAAGCCAAGTCACTTATAATTAACCTAAATCTTAGGCTAGGCCCACCAATTCACACACGTCGCAATGTATTATTGGGGCCATATAACTTCAACTATATAAATTATTACGCCTCTTAAGTTCATTATTTATTCATATTTATTCATATTTATTTACTTGCTATGGCTTCTTATTTTATACGTTTACTGCCTTTATTTCTTCCTTCCATTAATGTTATTAATGGCATTTATTTAGCATGCCTATTTCCTTTACCATTTCCATATTTGGTCTCTACAATTAAATTCATTAAATGGTTTACTATCCATGTTGACTTGATTACGGTAACTTTCCTTTCTCCTTAATTTATTACCTTATTCATATTTAGCATCTTATCTGAAATTAATATGATAACGTACAATTAATTGCACGTTACCAAATGTACTAATGTTGTAACAGACGTTTATTTATTTATTTCTTAAACTTATACTTTATATATATATATATATATATATATGTATAATTGGTAGACAGAAGTATTTATATTTCTACTTATAGCTTTTTAGTTTCTACATTTAGGGATTTCTAGAAATACACTTATGCGTAAATTTTCCAGAAATATTTATTTCTACATTTAGTGCATTAGAATCGTATTTTTTTCAAGAAGAAAATGTTACCATTGGAACTTTCCATAAACTACCAAAGTGAGATTTTGCTACGTTTGCAATCACAAGGAATTATCTCATTTTATTTTAATTGAAATAAATAATGTAAACTACGGAAAAATATCCCTGTTATTTCAAACGATGCATTTTTCATATATAACTGCGAATCTGGACAGTTTATGGAAATCCACACGTGTGTAATACAACTAAATTACATCTTCTCCAATTCCAACAAATTAAAATATAAAAATCTTAATCCCAAATCAAAGTAAAATATTTCAAATGAATGATTAACAACTTTTAGTCCAAATGACCAAAATTCTAGAAAAACCTACACAATTATACCAATACCATATTCCACCAGTTCTAAGGACTATTTCCCTTAAATTCCAGATCTTGGGTGCATATACCATTTCAAACAAGTTAACTTGTTTACTAAATATGTAGGCATGGATTTCCAATTAGATTCATTTATTTAAAACTATAATTCCACAATTTCACATAGGCATAGTAACAAAATAGAATTTCAATGATAGTATTATGTAAATTACATGATTTCCCGCTCACCTTATGGCTTCCAAATCTCCAGAACCAAACACATTCTTCTTACTTGACTCCATTTTCTTTTCAACCAAAATATGTGTTATGAGTGTATACATATCCATTAGAATTATAGATCCTAGAGGAGATTTGAGTTTAAGTGGAATATATATTACATAATTTAACTTACCTTTTTCGCAGAATCGATTCACTCCTCCTTTTCTCTTCTATTTTTCACCCTTCTTTTATATATATATATATATATATATATATATATATATATAATTTCTAGAAATAGTGCAGAAGGAAAAATGACATAGCTTCGCTGCTCGGTTCAGAAAATATGAGAAGATAAGTGAGGGGCTAGGCATATATTTATAGGCGCTGAAATCGATCTCATCCATTAGATTATTATTTATTAAATCCAGGCCATTAGACCGAGGTTCAATCTCGTGTCGGCCCTAACCAACCGGTTGACCAGTTGTAGGTAGCGGTCGACTGCTAGAGGTCGACCAACTACTTCTTGGCTGTCGATCGGTGGGGTCCCGAGGCGTTAATTATTAACGACGTTAATTTTAATCAATCTATTTTCCTATTTAATTTCATTTGAATTCCTTTTTAAGTATTTTCGATCTGAAATCTTCAGACGTCAATAACTTCTTGGTTTAAACTTCGATTGTGAAGCTTCTTATATGAAAGTTGCTCAAAAAATCGCCACGACCTCAATGGTGCAAGTTTAGTGACCAAATTCTGATGTTTTCTGAAGTTCCATTTTTGAGCCTTATAAATTTGTTTATTAGTTCTTTTAATTAATTATTGTTTATTTTATAGGGTGTTACAATATACGTGCAGTTCAAGGCAGTATACCCCTTCAGGTGGAGTTGGGAGGGGGAGTCTCATGAATTGGAGGATTAATTGGAGAAAATGATTGAACGATGAGATGGCTTGCACATATATCAATTGCATGCAGCGCAATCTTTTGAAGGGTTGTGTGCCCTTTGATGTGGTAGCGAGTAAGAGTTTCTTGTATAGGGTTACCATGGCATTCACAGATCCTTTTAACATCTACGGTCGTCAACCTCAACCTCAAGGATGCAAAATCCTGGGGATTATCTAGGATCATCACCCTAAAGACCGGTGTCGGGAGCAACATCGATATAAAGTTCCTTTATAGCTGTAAGTGGAATGACTTGTAAAGATCGTTTAGGTTGACGACGAGGTTGTCAAGCCCTAGATGGTGCCAAAATGGAAGCTAGGGCAGAGGATGAGCCTACCTTCCGAGGAGTAGGTCCAAGATTGGAAGGTCTGCACTTGCAACAAAAGTACGCCCTGAGCATCTAAGAGTTTCCATTTGAAAGCTTAAGATATGAGCATGGTCAGATATGATTTAAATTCGGTGTTATTTTGATTAAGTCCCATGCAGTCGATGTAAAGAACAACGGATGTCGATGTGTGTTGACTAATCAGGTTTTATGCATTGACCGGGGCAGTGATATGTTATTCCATCTATGCATAATGTATCTTGTGTCCTTGATGGATAATGGCAATCTAGGCACATAGACTTGGGTTTTTATAGTTGCTGAGCTCTCCCTCACATCCACTCCCATGCTTTGGAAGATATTTGTTATGTTTGTATAGATTTGAGTATTGGTTGTTATTGAGATAAGATTTCTATCCGAGATTGTTTTGCTTGATTCTGGAACCCACCCCCCGCCCCCCCCCCCCCCCCCCCAAAAAGCAAGACAGTCAGTCAGTGTCATAATGCACCTTTGGTGATTCCTTTAACTTTAATACTCTGGTTAATACATATCCATCCCAGCTCCGTTTGTAACTTTTAATTTTTCCAATAACAAAAACATTTTTTTTTTCATAAAAAGTGACTTGCAACACAAGAGAAAACAGTTGTACTGACTGTACCAAATTGGTCGTTAAAGCATAAAACCAAGCTCTTTCTCGATAAAACAAGGAAACTGACCGCATATTCAAAATTATGAACTCCTTTGATACAACATTATCTGGTGTATTGTTTTGTTATTGGTGGTAAACAGATTGATGATCTTCATTCATATTCTTTGAAGGAAATATGATGAATAAACCAAATCATAAGCACATTGTTAGAATGAACTATTTCGAAGACAACATCTAAGCAAAATTACAAATTACAATATGTAAGCAAAGAGAATGCAGGTTTACAGGTATCTTCTGGCAAGAGCTCGAACTTTGGTATCAAAGTGTGACGATGTTATTCGAGACCCAGGTAAGTAGAGTG
The DNA here is from genome assembly GCA_030737815.1 of Allium fistulosum. Classification (NCBI taxonomy): domain Eukaryota; kingdom Viridiplantae; phylum Streptophyta; class Magnoliopsida; order Asparagales; family Amaryllidaceae; genus Allium; species Allium fistulosum. Next base: position 428,049,879 of record CM060903.1, read on the forward strand.
GATTCAGTAGTATCTGCATAAGTTCAAAACATGCCACAATCAGTTCTGATTAAACTGGCTAACTAACATTGTGTAAGCTAACGCACTGGAAATCTGAGCTCAAACTGCAGAGGAGTTTGTAAATTTTCAGTCCTCTCGTGCGTTTTTTTATTTTTTTTTCAGGAATATATGAAAATGAACTTGCCAAACACATGACATAAAATAATTGGTTATTTGGAATCAACAATTTATACAAAAATATAATTAGTGGAAAGCTAGTGTGCAATAATACATTGCCTGACTGGAATTCAGCATAATTTTGGAAGCAGCTGAACCGTCATTTAATTATCTTTAACTGTTCTTTTCTGGTGTAAATAGAATATCTGCAACCTTACCAGATATTAATTAGTTACAAGCATTAATCATACTTATATATTTGTGGTATAAAAAAATTGTTAAAAAACAAAAAAAAAACCCATGTACTATATAGATAATGGTGCAAAATATACAGGGATCATGATTTTCATGCACTTCACACTAATACGAATATTAAATATTTTACAAGATCCTCATTGAGATGTACGGCCAATACAAGCAGTAATATAACTAGAAAAGTTAATGCCAATTGCTCAAGCCATATATGTAAGTTATACTTGCTAGCAAAAAAGTCATTTCCTTTACTAGAAACATGTCTGCTACCCTTTGGTAATTTTTTTTGTAAACCCTTCCATAAGAAGAGATAAACCATTTTTAACCTCATCTTGATGGAAACTATTATCCAAAATTGTTTCTACAAGCAAGTTATGAAACGTGACCTAATATCAATAACTCTTTTAGTACCAAATCAGGAAATTAACCCTGAAAAAAGCAAACCTAAATACGGTAACATATCCTTGAATAGAAAAAATAAAAATGCAACAAAAAGGATTGTGTGTATATTTAAGTACTTTTCTTTTAATAACAAGAGTGAAACTTTATTCAAGCAGAGCACTCTAATGTTTCAGAGGCTCGAACCCATGACCTCTAAAACATTTGTCTAAAGAGTCATACCTCTAACCACTTGCATTAGAGGCCCTTGACGTATATTGAAGTGCATATATACACCACATTTATGATTCACAAACAACAGTGTATTTGTAATCAACAAACCAAAGTGTCAAATAAATAATGACTCCGCGGTAGAAATTTAAAGAGAAGAAATACCTTAATATAAAGTTCATGAACCTCTTGAAAAAAGCTCTTTATCCCATCCTCATTACGAGAGTCATGCAACAACATCAGTCTAGTGTGTAGATACCGTTAATCAAAGAAAACAAATAATTTGCTCAGCCTAAACATCTAACTAGCATGGTAAACTTATAACGGCTATATACGTATGCTAACTAGGACATGCATTTTTCTTTCATAATACTTGCCAAGTTTCCAATGTAGAGTAAGATATAATAACCATTTGTGAATTTTGAAGGAAATAGGGGATGCAAATATATGATTTCTTTGGCTGTTGATATAAAGAAAAGTTGTGCATTGATCTTCGCAATCTAAAATGGTACATACGTTACAAAATGTTTTGAACTTTGACATAACATTCCCTGGAACTGATTACTCTTTTTTTCACACAAAAAATAATAATTCATCTACTTCCCATGCTCCACAAATAGCAGGAACAAACTATCTCACGCATGAAGCAGAGTAGGAGCTTGAACTTTTCGCATATTATTCGCAAGAATATAAACCATGTTGGATTTTACGCATACAAGAAACAAAATTGAGTGTGAGTAGGCATAATTATGTAACAATAAAGCATGCATTTATTCAGTAAATAATTAAAATTCACGATTAGCGAAATAGAAAGTTGTATCAAACTGAAAGGATATGACCAGCAGTAACATACACAGACACCACCAGGTCATTAAATCTATCCATTGCCTTTAAGAACCTGCGGTTATCATATAATAATGCAATAAAATAAAGCATTAAAACATTGCTTCCAAAACAATATACTACAATTCTTATATATAAAATGTTATGCTGAAAATATCCAATATCAGCAATAAAAACAAACAAACTTACATTGCACTTGTTGTCCATGCAAGGTCCTGCACAATATCTAAAGCAGCATGTAAGATAAACTGGTGCTGACTTGCTGATTCTTCTTTCTGTTACCGAACCCAAAAAAAAAAGTGTGAAACATAAAACATCGAATGCCTCTGGACAAATATACTGTTGGTGGTCCAAGGAATAATTCTCACCCTTGACTTCACTTTATGTCTCCGCTAAAACCAATGGACAAATGGACAAATTTATCCATTCAAAACGGGGTTAACATTTAAATTTGATTGAACACCATCAAAAAGTACATTCGTGATGCGCGGTAACATAAATAAACCATGCATGAAGCATGCGTGGATCCATTTTGAACCTCACATAAAAGTTCAAATACAAACAAAAACATGTATTTCTCTTTTATTTATTTATTTATTTTGTTAAGATAGGAGGAGAATGGTAAACCGTCAATTATGAAAATCAACTATTGAAGTTGGAATATTAGCATCAAATTGCATTACCTATATGAATTTCAATAAATCAAATTCTAGTCTAGTATGAACCACGGTTTTTTGTGTATCCAGGAGTTTACAATCCGTCTATCCAACTATAAGATTTCTATGCTTTAAACAAATTTTATATAATTTTGAATAGAATAAAATACAATACAAATTCAAACATGTAAAAGATGTTGAAGAAACTGTAAATTTACAGAGATGGTGTATTACTGGGAAGAAATGTAGAGCAAAAATAAAACAAGAAAGGCTGGAAAAAACTAATAAATGTTTTTTTTTTTTTTCAAATAACTTAGGGTGGGAAAAATAAACAGGGGTGGAAATAGAACTAGGCTTCCAATAATTCAAATGTATGTATATGAAGATAAATTTGTTACATGGAAAATTATGCATGTGTTATGCTTTAATCCACACTGAAGTAATATTTGGAAGTACAAAAGTCCAATCTTGTTATGTTATAAGTAACATTTCATTATGTACCTTTACTGTAGCCCCAAGTTCTGCTTCATAAATAGGAATGTCGTTCCTACTGACAATGATAAAGCAAGCTGTATTTGCCATGCCTTACTTTAAACACAGATGATTGAAACTGTTCAAATTAATAAAAATATGAATTTTAATTAATCTATTGGTAACAAAAATGTATAGTATATGAATCAAATGAGTGTGAATGGTTTGGTGCACTAAATGTTATCTTATACTAAAATATTTGAGCAGACTTATGATTAAGAGACTAACGACAAAGAAGTTGACTCTCTCAAACCTTACTATTTGAAACGTAAATGTCTATACAGATATAGTTTTAAAAATAAATAACATCCATGAACTTATGCTTTAAAGAGACTGATTTACATTGCAGAAGACTGAAAATTAAACTGACAAAATCCGATCTTAAAGTCAAAATAGCAAAACAAACACATGTGTGATAGAATATGGTAAGGGTATCCTCAGAGTATTAAACTATTAGTCATCATTTTTTGTTCCGTGTGTTAATGTGGGGTTAAGTTACCGCAGTATGCTTATATGTGATTGGCATATAATATAGCACATGGGTGGCTGAGGAAGACTGTAAATAGTTTAACGATATAATTCGTCGCTATAGTAACAAAATATAACTAATGTGAACAAATAAAACCCAAGAAAAGAATTAAATCAGCTAAACAAAGATGCATCGCTTCGGTTGGCTTCATACTAGGATTTACTAACTAAAAGCTACAGAGTACAATATGTATATTTATGTGTAGTTCTATTATAATCTTCTGGTCACAGAGCTAAATGTCAAAGTTATTTAACATCACCAAGCAACTATAAATGAGCTAATCCTAACTGATACAGCACTGCACAAAAAATTGACAGTAAAATAATTGACCCTGAGCTTATATAAGAACAACCAATTTGACAGCAAGGCTATTATCCGGTCCAAATGTTGCAAGCAACATAGACCATCATTACTAAAATAAAATAATGCAGAAAATCAAAGAATGCAACCTATAAAGGCAAAAATGATAAGGCGAAATTTTACCTAAAGGTTAAAGCTAGCACCAATTCAAAATGGTTAAAAATGTATACCAGGCAAGGTAGTCAATAGCGAATAGCGCAAGGCTTGCGCTATGTGCTATTTTACGCTATGCAATATAGCACACGCTAATTTGTTCGCTTTTTTAATTTTTGCAATTAATCAAATATATTATGCCTATTTGAAATTTAATGTTATTTTTTTTTAGATTTTGTGTCATACCCAAACCGTTCAAGACTCCAAATACAAACACTACCATACTTCATACATGTATTAAAAAAAATTGATGTAAAATGCAATTATTAGAAAAAAGTTGATGATTTCATATTGTACATTCAAAATAATTGGTAGATATAACATATTTGTGTCTTAAAGGATTTAAAATTTATTCTTATATGCGTGAATTGTGAATCTGTAATGAGATAAAATTTTGTAAAAAAATGCATGAGAAATACTATTTTGCATAAAATGCAGAAGATTTTTTATTGACGGGAACTTAAAAAATATAAATAAGAAAAGTCACAAATTGAAAATACGATAGTCAAGCGAAAATAACATACCATAAAATCTACAATGACAAGGTTCAAATGAACTAAGCCAAACATGATTCAAGTCCACGATAACAAAACTTAGAAATTATATTATACTTCTAAGTTTCTAAAACCTAATCACTAATGTTATCCAAATCGCAACTATCATCATTATCCAAATCATCATTTATTTCTTCTTCTTCTTTCGAGTCATGATCTACGTTGTCTTTCTCCGAATCACCTTTAAAATTAGTCTCTTCTTCATCATCAACATACATAGGCCTTGAATTAGAAGCTAAAATCTTTCATTTTCATTTCAACTTAGTTTGGTGTTGTCTAAGTTGAACTCCTTTGTACAATACAACATTATCTGGTGTATTGTTTTGTTATTGGTGGTAAACAGATTGATGATCTTCATTCATATTCTTTGAAGGAAATATGATGAATAAACCAAATCATAAGCACATTGTTAGAATGAACCTTGTCACACTTACCTCTTATATCTATGGTGGAATCTTGTGAGGAGATATCCATCAAACTAACATTCAACATTCACACATGCGTGCAATTAGTTATGGTGATTAAGAAATTTTGAGGGCAATAGCAAAAACCAATATAACAATAAAATCAACACTTTATTTTGTTTTTGTTTTTTTTAAGTTATAATGACACACACGGATACACACACACGGTCTGATTAAATAAAATCTGACATTTGAATTTAAACTAATCAAACCTAGTAAGAAATATAATGAAGAAAGGACACGTCGGTATATTTTATTGATCGCTACATCTATTAACACCTCACAAATTACCTTTCTCACCCCACATTTGAAAGGAAAAAAAAACTGCATCCCACAAATTAGTTTTCTCACCCCAAAACTCATTACAATTATACCCGTTCAATATTTGTACTTCTACTATTTTTTTTATTTCCCTTCTTCCAACTTACTGTAGTCTTCCAGTAAAAAAAATCCAAAAACTCAAAGAATATTTTTAACACAATCATAATATAGAGAAATTAATATACTACTAAAGCTCGTAATTTGGTCTTATTCTCAATTTGATTTAGGATTAGGGTTTTTATTAAAAAATGACAACGTGAAAGGGAGAGGGATTGTAGTCAATCGTGAGTAATTATCATATGTGTACTTCCAACTCTACGTAGGTTATTTCCTAGTGTGCAGCACACTATGTTTCTATCAATAGCAAGCTTGGTGCATACTAGGTTTCTATGCTTTCTACAAGCTAGATTTGTATCATTTCCAAGCTTGCTACAAACTAGATTGCTGCAAACTAGATTTCTATCATTTCCAAGCAAGACACTAATTTTTAGTTATAAAATAGGATACAACTTCTGTAGTTTCGACAGGGAAATGTTATCATTAAACAACAACTAGATCCCATCAAAAACTACCTAAGAATGAGAATGAGTGTCATCATCTACAAAAGCATTTTGATTTTCTTCCTTTTTGTGTTGACTTTCTTCCAATTTTTTGTTCAGCGTAGAAATGAAACAATACAAATTAAAGATTGTTTCTAGAAATAGTAAACAAAATTCTATTACTTTAATTGGTGTGTAAGGAAAATAAAGGAGTGTTAATAGGAACCCTTTATCGATTATCCCACTATATTCATGTTCAACATGAACTAAAAAGTGGGCATTTCTTATCAAGTGAATAAATTCTTGAATTTTGGATTGAAAAGCATACAAAAATTCAAGTGAAGACTTATTTCCTGTTAATTAACTATTAATTTACTTAGTTGAAATCATTAAAAACAGAAAAGTACAATTAATGGATTTGATAAGTCCTGATGCATGGAACATGATAAACAGGGACAAGAGACCCCAAGTGCAACTTTGCAAGAGTTCCTCTCTTTCTTGCTTTATGCTTTTACCTCTACTTTCTCCAAGGCACTCACATGAGAGAACCCTTTAGCAACTCCATCCAAAAATACCATATAGTTTATACTGTACAGTGTAGTATGTCAACAGTTAACGCCTTTGTGAACTCAATGCAAACTATACCGCTCAGTTGATGTTATTAAAAACTGAAAAAACGTACAATTCGAATCGCCTTAGCGATGAGAAATCCAATGAAAACCATATTTGGGAATAGTCGTGATTTATCAGTGAAAATATCTGGCATCTCAATCAGATCTGCGATTCGCATTTACAATTGACAGCATAAAAAATAAAAAGGAGAAAGAAGCAAAATCTAAATTTTAATTGCGGAAGATCAGACAACCGATATTAAGAGAAAACAAAGTCTCGCCAACAATGAACAAAAGAAACAAAAAGAAAATTCAAAAATGAAATTTTACCTGGATTGATCTTTGTGTGCAGATTTGTTAATAAAAATTCGCAGACTGTACAAAATGGATGCGAATTCTATTTAGTACAAGCAGGGCGTGCCAATTGTTTGTATAGAAAGAGGATGACTCGTTTGACCCACCATGAAGGAAAAGCTGCTTGTTTTAGGTAACTATAAGTTGAAATGCAGGTTAAGAGCATCTCCAACAGTTTGGAGTGCAGAAATTCGATTTTCCGCACTCCAAAATGTTGGAGCCTGTTGAGGGCAGGCGCCTGTTGAACAGGCGCCTGGGCATCAGGCGCCTGTTCAACAGGCGCCTGAGCATAAGGCGCCTGTTCAACAGGCGCCCATGTTGAACATGCGCCTCGTTCTCTGTTGCCAGGCGCCTCACTCTATCCTAATTTCTCAGCCCGAAGGCCCTACTTTCTGCACTATTGTAAATTCTCGTACTCTGTTGGGGTTGATTTCGGGTGCGGATTCGAGAATTTGCAACCTGTTGGAGATGCTCTAAGCACTTCTGCTTCGTGTTTTCTAATTTGAAAATATTTAATTATAATTTCTTTCAATTATAAAATTACTTACATTTGATAACTATTAGTACAGCCACGATCCACTACCGAATTTCATTTTCATTAGTTTCAGTTAAACATCAAATGATAATACGTTGAGAAAACTTCGAAGTTGTAGAGATTTAAAAAGACATTTGTGGAGAGAACAAAGTAAATAGCATTGGATATATTTAAAAAATGGGCATTTCACTAGAAGGACAAACTATGCAGTCCAATTAGTTTCTAGGACACACATTTAAAGAAATTGCTTTCAAGGTCAAAGTCGGCAGAATAATTATTTTCAAGAACAAAGTCAGCAGTCCAATTACTTTCAAGGACATAATTTCATAGGTTTTTAGGCCCTAAAAACTAATTATTTTACGTTTTGTTCCTGAAAGTAATTATTTCAGTTATGTGTCCTAGAAACTAATTACACTTGCTAGATAGACCCTTGTGGCTGATTTCCACTTTAAAAAACTTATTAAAGGCATATTCGTTATGTTATTTTAATTTACTTCACACAATTTGATTGCAAGTCTAGTTAGACATACCTCACTAGCAATCGGTTTGATTAAATTTTAGAAACTGAGTTTCAATCAAGATTCAGCATTTCTTTTGCAGCTTTATTTCGTTTTCGTCGTGTTCGATCGAAATATGGACTATGATATATTTTCAGGTCTGATCCTTTACCAAAGCGGGAGAAGCTTCCACTTAGGGCTCCAAAAAACCTAGGGCACCAATTCACCAACGCGATACAGGAGAAAATAAAAACTAAATCGATGATTCGCAAACCGACACATGTGGCGACTTGCGACTGCGACTGGACTTCATCTGGGCAGCGAGCAGTGACTCTCCATCTCCTCCTAGCAGTAGGCTCCATCTCGGTAGCTAGGCCACAATACAAACAACGCATAAATTCAGTTGAAGGTACTGCTTAATTTGGATTTTTGTATGTTTTAACCTTTTAATTTTTGACAAGCATCATTCTCCCAGTGGTTAAGTGATTCATTTTTGATGCGAGAGGTCACAAGTTCGAAACTTGTGTAGCGTGGACAGAACAATATAAATAACTATGTTTTCGTAGAAGTTTATAATTAAAGTTTTTTTAGTCCAATCGATTAGTTAAAAAGAATTTTTGCTTCAAATTATCGTTAAAAATATTTTTGATAAATTATAACTAGTAGATTAGACATTCCTAATTTAATTTTTCATGTTATTATAATAATTATTAATATACAATATTATTCGATGTTACTTTTACAGTATTTTGAAATGCGTAAACAAGAATCTTGACATACTAAATGGGTTAGAAAAAGAAGGCTAGAGGAACTCACTAATGCACAGAAAGACGCTCTTGATAAAAATTTCTTCAAAAGTAGTCCAGTAGAAAGATCGAGTTTGAATGTGGATAATACCTCCCTTATTGATGAGAATGATGATGATATTTTAGTGAGCGAACATGACAATGAAAATATGAGCGAAAGGAAGCAAACATTGATTCATCATCACATGTGGAGAATGTTAGTGGAAGTGCCAAATGACCCTGGTACATGAAAAAAATTGATCATAAATTGAGACTACTAGTTGAAAGACGTCCTTTTAAAATATGAAAAGATAATGACTTTGATTTTCCAAAAGATGCTATTAATAGACATTTTTCGTCCATATTATATGTCAGACATTTTCCTAACGGTGATAAATAAGATAGAAAATGGTTGGTATATTCAAATTCACTTGATAAAGTATTTTGTTTTTGCTGTAAATTATTCACGAATCAAACAATGGCTAATCATCTTGCTACTGAAGGAATTAATTATTGACGTGATCTTAGTTCTAAGTTGAAACAACATGAAAGTAGTAAAGATCATCTTCTGAATATGAGCAATTGGATAGATTGGAAACAAGATTGAAAGTCAAAGCAACCATAGACCAGAGTGTAATAGATCAAATAAATAAGAAAAAAGAACGTTGGAAGAAAGTGATGATAAGAATAATTGCTGCTGTGAAAACATTTGCTTTCGATACTTTAGCATTTCGTGGAACGAACGAAAGACTTTATGAACAAAATTATGATCTTTTTTTGTAAATTTATTGAAATGATAGCGGAATTTGATCCAGTAATGCAAGAACATGTTTGACGAGTTGAACAAAAAAAAATTCATATACATTACCTTGGACATAAAATTCAAAATGAGTTAATACTCACATTGACGAATGAAATTAAAAATGAAATTTTTAAGCAAACAAAAAAAGTCAAGTATTTTTCAGTTATGTTAGACTGCACTCCAGATATTAGTCGTGTTGAGCAAATGTCTCTTGTAATAAGATGTGCTAATATTTCAACTAATCCCTCAAAGGTGGAAAAGTTTTTTATTGAATTTTTGGAAGTAGATGATACTACTAGACTTAGACTATTTAACATGCTTAAAGAAATATTAGAAGAAATTAAGCTTGATATTTACGATATCAGAGGACAAGGTTATGATAATGGATCAAATATGAAAGAAAAATACAAAGGGGTGCAACAAAGACTATATGGATATCATAGTCTTAATCTAGTGCTATGTGGTATGGCTAAATCATGCCCTAAAGCGTCAAACTTCTTTGAGGTGATCCAACGGATATTTAATAAAAAAATTCATCCACATAGAGATAAGTTTTTAAAGACCATGTATCAGGTTGTAACGTTAAACCATTATCAGAAGCACGCTGGGAAAGTCACATTAAAGCAGTAAAATCTATAAGATATCAAAACATGAAGATAAGAGATGCTTTAATTTTCTTGTCAAATAGCACCAAGGACTCTATGGCGAAGAGTGAAGCTAGAAGTCCTGTAATAAATGAGATTGAAAATTTTGAATTCTTGTTCGGATTGTGCATTTGGTATGAAATGTGTAAACACCGTTAGCAAGATCCTTCAAACTGAAGATAAGCAAATTGATGTTGCTATCACTAGATTACAAAAGCTTATTAATTTTTTTAAAGATTTCAGGAACACGGGTGATGTGCACGTAAATGTGCATATTTTTACATCCATATTTAATCGAATTTAATTAAATAAATGAGCATATAGGATATTTTAACATGTTTAAACCAAAATTCAAATTATTTTTAAATCATCATTTATTCATATTCATATAGGGGCAAAATGATCATTTTTGTGTGTGAATTAATTTGAGAATATTTATTTGTGCATTTTATTTTTATTTGTAGGAATTTGAATGAAAATATGAAGAGGTCTACATGAAAATATGCATGCACAAGAGACGACAATCAAATGAAGATGGAAATAATTCATTTCATGAATCATGGAGGATCTTACCTACCCACTTAGCATGATGTACAATTAGAAGCTAATGCACATGCTAAATGGTCATTAAAGTTACATATACACTTAATGGAGGATTATCTCATGCTAATGGTAACTTGGTGACCACACTTCCTCAAGGGCAATTTGGGTAGTTCCCGAAAATATGATTAGGGTTTTCAAACATGTATAAATACCTCATAAATTATAAGCTCTCTTTCTCTCTTTCATGGCTACTTAGCCCTTTTCTTCTTTCATGTAATTTACTTAATGCAATTTTAATTCAAGTTCTTTTCTTCTTTATTTCCTTTCATGCTAGTAGTGTAGATCTTTTAATTTATGCAAGTAGATTAATTTTCTTTTTATTTTAATTAGCTCTCTTTTTACTTAGGTTTCATTTTCCTCCTGTTTTTGTTTCATGTTGAATGCTACATTTGTTGAAATGATAACAAATATGAGAGGTTAAACCCCTTCAATTTAAAGGCAATAAAGCTCTCTTAATCATGTAGATTCAACATTTTAATAATTTTTTATCTTTTTTTTTTGCTTAATGGAAATGTTTGGACGTGGTTAAATTTTGTTGTTTAGCTTTGAATTTGATAGTCGATGTTGCTGACACCAAATAGGCTATGCTTAAACAAACACAAACACAAATTACCTCTTCATCTACATATGATGTTGGTAATGAAGTAATTTTAAAATCAAAATTTGATGGTCTATATTACTAATCAATAATAAATAAATCATGCTTAGAATAGATTTTATTTTCTAATTCATTGTCAAATTTCATAAGAGTTAGCAAGTGATTTAGTGGATATGTTAAAGTTTGATGGTTTATATTGGGCTTACTTATTGATAAACATATCAATTAAATTCACTAATGACCAAAAGAAAGATCATAATGTTATTTTTGTTGATTTAGGTGATCATGAGAGTGGATTTATCTCTAAATTGTCTTTTGATCTCATAGTTTTCATTCACTTTTGTAGTAGTTAGTTTTTGCAATTTTTTGTAGTTAACAACATTCTCAAATCTTGGTTTAATTTGATTGAATAGAAATTTTGAAATCAAAATAATTCCCTACGGATCAACCCGTACTCGCCACGTACTAAAATTATACAACGTGCGCTTGCGGTAAATATTTAACTTAAAATTTTTCAATGATTTTCTAACTCATAGAAAAACCATCGTTAAACAAGTTTTTGGCACCGTTGTCGGGGAATTAATTTGATTTTATTTCTATTCTTCAAATTATTTTTATTTGATTTTATTGTGTGTTTGTTTTGTGTGTTAACTTGCATTTTAAAAAAAATATGTTGTGTGTTTGTATGATTTTTATTCTCGTTTTGATTGTATGATTGTTTTTGTTATATTTGAGTTGCATTTGCATTTCTATTTTAAAAAAATATAGAATGTCATTTCAAAATGGAAAAAAAATTCTTTTATTATAATCCATTTCATTTACAACTACAATTTTCATTTTACAAACTTCTTTTACAATTTGCATTTCTATTTACAATTCTTCTACCTCTACCATAGTTCACTTCTCTATGCAACCATCCCTTACACTCTTCAACATTTCACAACAACTCATAAACACCACCCCTGTACACACTTCAATCCCACTACTACCCACAACACTTCACAAAACGGTCAACACTACAACTATAAAATCCCACTGTCAAAAAGTTCGACCGCCATCTCAACTGCTACTCCTTACAAGCCATCAAAACCACACTCGAACAACCACACTGTGCACACTGTGCATAACCACAAACATCGCTGCACTTCATTGTGCTCAAAGCAATCTTTTGCTAACTGCTCAACCTCCTTCTATTCATATATACAACATCACCTCTACGTATAAAACTACATACATCACTTCATTGTGCCAAACATTCCACAAATATACCTCTGATAAACAAATACCACCCCCGCACACCATCAAAACAAATGCCTCTGACAAACACATATAACCGGTGTTACAAACTCCTCATATCCCCAGTGGCAACAACAAACTACTTCAACACCACATCCCATCCATTTTACAACTTATTACACATCCACCTCAACCATCAAACTCTCATGTACATCACAACTTACACCTTTGTTACAAAGGTGCCATACCCTACCAGTGTACATCACATACAAAACTGCCTTACAACAGTCATCTAATCTGCCTGCTCCTCTTTACTTCTGCATTTACAACTCCCATGAACACTTCTGCTCCAACCAGCCTCCCCACAAAACTATTGCCCACTACCTTCACCACTTACATCGACAAACCAACTCACTTTACTTCACACCTTCACATAACTGCCTCATTGCCAACATATCCACCTTGCTACAATTGTCTTACAATTCCTTTACAATCATTGTTAACCTATCTACTACAACCATCATTCAATCACTACTGTATATCACACAAAATTTCACTGCCATCAACTTCTATCCACTTCACAAACACCACTACATCACTTCAGTTCAACTGCTACAACAACTGCATACTTCATCCTCCACTGTCAAACAAATACACTCAACCACCAGGCCTTAACAGCACTGACCATCAACAATATTGCACTGTAGTACCCACCTCCCTGTACCACAATCCATCTCCAGTCCACCACCTATCTAACTACCGCCACTCCCCTTTATGATCCTTCCTGCAACCACCAGAAATTGCTTCTTCAATCGCCATTCACAGCAATTACTATAAACAATACATACATATATACGTCCTTCCCCGAGCCCCACAGCCACTTGCAACAAGTTTTTGAACTAAAAATCGCAACCTCAAGCTCGAATTCCAACCACTACAATCGCAGCTACAAATCGCCTCATCTCCGTCCATAAACCACTATCCTCCTAACCCACATTTGAATTCTGCCTCCCCGCCACTTCAATCTCGAAAACACGAACTCTAACTCGCAATAATTCAAAACTTTCATCGAATCTCCCAGGTCCTTGATTTCAATCGCGAGTGCTTTTGATTTTGATTTCTGGAATTTGAGTAATCTCGGTTTAATAAAATGAAAAGTTAATGTGGTTTCGAGTTTGCCTGAAGTGGTAAGTTGAATTAAATGAATGATCGGGTCAGGTAATTGTTTTGAGTGTTGTTTTTTTTATAAAAAAGGGGGAAAAATGAAATGTTTTTCTTTGTTAGTGGTTAGTATAATTTTCTTTTAGTTTTCTTTGTTATAAAAAAAATGTTGTTTCCAATTGATTTTAGTTTGTTTTGTTTTTCCTTCGTTTTAGTTACTTCTTTTTTTTATTTAAAAAAAAAGAGAAAAAAAACATGTTTGGGCCGGGTTAATCTTGTTTAGTGAAATTGGTTTTGAAATTTCAATTGAAATTTTTTTTAATATTATTTTTAAGTCTATTCGTATTTAAAAAAAACAAGTTTCAATTTGTTTTGTTTTCACTTGTTTTGTTTTCTTTTGTTTTAGCATCTTTTTTGATATATATATATATATATATCTTATTTTCAATTTTAGGTTGTAGAAAATCAAAAAGGAGCAACAGATTGCTAAAAAATTGCCTTGTTGCTTGCTTATAAAAAAAAATTGCCGCTTTGAAATAAATTGCTAATAATTTTGCATGTTCTGGTATCGTGCTTTTATCCCTTATTTTTATTTGCTTTGCATTATTGGTAGCTTGCATTTAAAAAAAAACAAAATCCATTCGTAGTTGCATTGTTAATGCACGTTTAATTTCAATTTTGCATTTCATCTTAGAACTTGACTAATAATAACAGTTAGACATTTTAAGGGTGTCACGAGCTCACCTAGGGCTTAATTGTATATTGACAAGTCATAATCTTTCGACAATTTAATTTCTTGGTGTCTAGGCTAGGCAGAGCAATAATTAGTTATAATATTATGGTGATTTGTAAATATTATACTAAATTGTTTCTTTGAAGGTGCTTAAACCTTCGGCTGCATTGCTACGGTGATTCGTGGTGCACCGATAAATCATGTCCGTTACCTGACTGAGAACTATTTTGTTGGATTAAGACAAAGTATGATTATACAATTTTGGGTTAGGAACTACTTAGGGACAGAAATTTGTAATTAAGTCTTTTGCATTCATTTAGTTGCACTAGTTCATGCATATTTAAAAAAAATTCAAAATCAAAAACGAAAAAATTGTAAATATTCTTTAATTTAGTTTTAAAATCCTTTCTTTTGAAATTTTTCAATCAAAACCAAAAATCCAAAAAAAAAAATCTGAGTTAGTTTTTAGAAAAGAAAAAATCCCAAAAAATATAAAACCTTTTCAAAAAAAATGAAAATCCAAAAAACAAAACAAAAATCAAATTTCCCTTTTGAAAAAAAGAAATTCTTTTTGGTAAATAGTTTTCCTTTATAAAAAAAGAAAAAAAAAACAGTTTTTGAAAATGTCTGAGTTTCCCTACTTACATGAATTTTACGATAGTTATGAAAATCAATATAATCTATATAATTCCACTCCAAATTCTTATGGATATTTTAACAACAACTATTATACAAATAATAATTTTGAACCACAAAGTTTTCAAAATGATGACCAACCCTAAAATCTTGAAAATAGCATTGAAATGATTTCGTCTTTACTTGAACTCTCTACACAACAAAATCAAAGGATAAATGATTTATGTAATTCATATTTGTGCAATGATTTAAGTCAAAGTTTTCAAAATAATCAAAATTTGAATCCACTTCAAAATTCAAATGATTTTGATTATAACCTATGCTAATTCAATTTCAAACTCCAAAATGAATTTCAAATTCAAAATCAAAATGGAAACAATTGTTTAAATGATTTTGGCAATTGGAGTTGTTTCGATGATGGTGAAAATTTTTGTTCTCAATAAGTTCAAATCGGAAATTCTCAAGTTAATAATTATAAATTGGATTTTGTTGAGCAAATGGAAGAGATTTATAAAGATCACACAGATTTGTTATTTGAAACATATAAGAAACAACGTGAGAGACAAAACCAAATTCCAACGTGTGACGAGTCAAACAATAATCCACCTTTTACCAAAATTGACGATTTTCAAATAACAACTTTTGAAATTGAAAACGACAATCTTAATGAAGTTGTTGAAATTACGGTAATTGATTTAGATTTCAATTCTTTTGAGCATGAGAAACCAAATTTAAAATTAGATCTTTCTTTTCCCGATTTTGAAAAATTGAATACAACAACTTTAGATTTTGAACTTGATATATGCAAGGAAGTTGTTAATAATTCAATAAAGGAAGAGAATTTAGTGAACATAAATTTTTTGAAATTTTCGAAGATGAGTTGTTGAATTTTAAAGGGGAAGATTTAAATAACCATTTCGATTTAGAAATCAATAATTCTGAAGAAGTTTTCAATGATAAGTTTGAATTTTAATTTGGTGAAAATAAACTTGAATTTTAACCAATTATTCTATCAACCCCAAAAGTCACCGAAAATAAAACGACTCATACGATTTTCAATAAAATGATATTCTTTTTTCCAAATCAACATTCAACTTTGAAATCTTTTATGGTTTGGTTTTCTATGCTTAAGCTGTGTCTCTCATACTTGACAAGACAAATGAACTGGTCTTTGGAAGACCGTTTCATTTACTCTTTGACGATATACTTTCTGATGTCGTGTAAATAATAATCATTTCATGTAAATACAGGTCTTATTTTATTTTTTATTTTTTCTCCTTTCCCATGGGTTAACTGTGGAGACACAGTCAAAATCAAGCGTGGGGGGAGTCTCATTTTCATTTTGATTTTTTCATGGTTTATTTTTTGCATTTTCTTTCCCAAACTCAAAAAAAAAATTAAAAAAAAGAAAAAAAATCTCAATACAAATTTTTTCTTTTTGCCATTTTGATTTATTTTTGAAGAAACATTATAGGATGAGTATAAGTTTTGATTATTAAATTAAAATTTTTGAAAAATTATTTGTCTTAACAAAAATAAAAATAAAGTTTGATTACAAGTAACGAAGGTTAAACTAGTATATAGGAAGGTTCATGGGTGATAATTATGAAGTATATTCTAATTGAAAATCTTTGTTTAAAAAAGTGTTAGATTTAAAGTAAAAGAATATAACATTTTTTATCTTCTAAGTTAAATGGTGCTAAGATGATTTTGCAAATATCTCTTTGAAAAAAATAAAAAAATATAATGTAAAAAAAAGAAATTCTTTTTGTATATATTTTATAAACACCTTGAGTCATGTGTTCACACGCAAGTGTGTACACTCGCCATGCTTTGTACTCTTCTCACATAAGCTCGAAAGGCAGTGCATGATCGGTATATCTGGCCTCAGTTTATCTGTTAGATGTATGTATATAAAAATTCTTTCATTGATAATACCTACAGTCAATAGGTGTACACACTTGTGTGTTCACTCGCCACACTTTGTATTCCCCTCACATAAGTCCGCAAGGCAGTGCATGGGTAGTATATCTGGCCTCAGTTTTTGAGTTAGACATATGTAAATATTGTTAATATCAATAAAATTTTCAAAATTAGAGAGAGTAAGCAATTGAAATCCGAGCACTATTTTTACTTATTTGATTTGACTTGTTATTCAAAATAAAAGTAAAAACCACTTTGATAAACTTTGAAAATCAACTGAGGGTCCATTTCAAAGTTGCACTATGTTATCAACCGAAACAACTAGCCAAACTTGAGTTTAATTGCGATGATAACTTAATTTATATTGGAAATTTTAACAAGTAAAAGGACTAAAATTTCATGATGAAGACCAAAATTATATTTAACTTATTCGTGTCAATTTAAAAGTAAATACTTCATTTGTAAATATTTAAAAAAGACCTGCATTCATCTTTTTGTAAACAAATCTTGCATTTAGGAATTTCTCATATTGCATTTGGATTGTGTGGGTAATATCCGCTAAAAACCCTCACGAGACAACACTCGTCCTACTAGGGATACATAGAGATTTAATGGCTTGTTGCATACGCTCAATGCAATCGTGCTCCCAACGAAAATAGATTTATCTTAGTTTTAGTTTATTTGAGGACAAATAAAAAGATAAGTGTGGGGTATTTGATGTGCACATAAATGTGCATATTTTTACTTCCATATTTAATCGAATTTAATTAAATAAATGAGCATATAGGATATTTTAACATGTTTAAACCAAAATTCAAATTATTTTCAAATCATTATTTTTTCATATTCATATAGGGGCAAAATGGTCATTTCTATGTGTGAATTAATTTGAGAATATTTATTTGTGCATTTTATTTTTATTTGTAGGAATTTGAATGGAAATATGAAGAGGTCTACATGGAAATATGCATGCACAAGAGAAGACAAGCAAATGAAGATGGAAATAATTCATTTCATGAATCATGGAGGACCCCATATACCCACTTACCATGGTGTATAATTAGTAGCCAGTGCACATGCTAAATGGCCTTTAAAGTTACATGCACACTTAATGGAGGATTATCTCATGCTAATGGTAACTTGGTGGCCACACTTCCTCAAGGGCAATTTGAGTAGTTCTCAAAAATATGATTATGGTTTCCAAACATGTATAAATACCCCATATGTTCATGTAATCAAGCTCTTAGCCTCCTCTTTAGTTAGTTTAGTTTTAGGTTCAAAAATAAAGTATAAGCTCTCTTTCTCTCTTTCATGGCTACTTAGCCCTTTTCTTCTTTCATGTAATTTACTTAATGCAATTTTAATTCAAGTTCTTTTCTTGTTTATTTTATTTCATGCTAGTAGTGTAGATCTTTTTATTTATGCAAGTAGATTAATTTTCTTTTTATTTTAATTAGCTCTCTTTTTACTTAGGTTGCATTTTCCTCTTGTTTTTGTTTCATATTGAATGCTACATTTGTTGAAAAGATAACAAATATGAGAGGATAAAACCCTTCAATTTAGTGGTAATGAAGCTCTCTTAATCATGTAGATTCAACATTTTGATAATTTTTTATCTATTTTTTTATTAATGGAAATGTTTGGATGTGGTTAAATTTTGCTGTTTAGCTTGGAATTTGATAGCCTATGTTGTTGACACTAAATAAGCTATGCTTAAACAAACACAAACACAAATTACCTCTTCATCTACATATGATGTTGGTAATGAAATGATTTTAAAATAAAAATTTGATGGTCTATATTACTAATCAATAGTAAATAGATCATGCTTAGAATAGATTTTATTTTCAAATTCATTGTCAAATTTCATGAGAGTTAGCAAGTGGTTTATTGGGTATGTTAAAGTTTGATGGTTTATATTGGGCTAATTAATAGAACAAATATTCCATACTTATTGATAAACCTATCAACTAAATTCACTAATGACCAAAAGAGAGATCATAATGTCTTTTTTGTTGATTTAGATGATCATGAGAGTGAATTTATCTCTAAATTGTCTTTTTAATCTCATAGTTTTCATTCACTTTTGTAGTAGTTAGTTTTTACAATTTTTTGTAGTTAACAACATTCTCAAATCTTGGTTTAATTTTGATTGAATAGAAATTTTAAAATCTAAACAATTCCCTGCGGATCGACGCGTGTTCGCCACGTACTAAAATTGTAGGCCGTGCGCTTACGGTAAAATTTTAATTTTAATTTTTCGACAATTTTCTAACTCATTGAAAAACCGTCGTTAAACAACGGGATTTAATTCTACGATGGTTTATGCTAAAGAGATAGCACAAATGTTGGATGTTGAACCAGTTTTTCCTTAAAAAAGAATTATTCATAGAAAGAAACAGTTCGATGAAGATGCGAATGTTGAAGAATCGATGCAAACACTAAAAGAGTCATTCGTAGTCAATTACTTTTTGCAAATTGTGGATAAAGCTCATGTTTGTTGATGACTTGATTTGAGCAATTCAAAGAATATGATGATAGGTTTGGCTTCTTATTTGATTTAAAAAAATTCACTTCTATAGATGACGAGAAACTGAAAAGTCAATGTTTAAAACTTTGAAGAATATTTGAGACATGATTTGCACTTTGATATTGATGGAAGAGAGTTATTTTTAAAATTAGAAGTATTGAAAGTTATTTTGCCAAAGGAAAAAACAAGAGCAATTGAGTTGCTGAATTTCATAAATTCTTGTTCGAGGAAGTTATATTTTCCTAATTCTTGGATTGCATATTGAATAATTCTAATTATACCGGTTACAATTGCCTTGGTCGAAAGAAGTTTTTCAAAGCTAAAGTTGATAAAGACATAACTTCGTTCAAGTATGTCATAAGAAAGATAAATGGTTTAACACTCTTATCGATTGAATAAGATATGGTCAATGAACTTGAATATAAAAATACTATCAGTGATTTTGCAAGTCCGAAGGCTAGAAAAATGTTCATAAATAACCAATATTAATTTTGTTGTATAACTTGAATCATTGTTACAAATAAAGTTATTTCTTTTTTCCTCTTCTTATCATTTATAAACAACATAAATTGTTTTGATGATTTAACTAACGATAATAGCATTAGTTTCTGTATAAGAGTATTGTTTTGCAATTGGCTTTAGCTACCAAAACTCAGAGGACCGACCCGGTATTTTATTGCAAAAACCTTGTCATTCAAAGAAACATTACCCAAATGAAGAGTTATTTCATGCTCTCTTATCTTATTATAGATTAAATACCCGAGTGATCTTGATTTTGTTAGAGGCATTTATAGATGAATGAGATATTGTCCCACATCGCCAAAAATAAGTTAGTATTCATGTTTATATACTACTTCCCTCAAACCCATATTGGTCCTTAGGGTCAGGTAATTTTGTGCGAGGGGGAGGACCTATATGGCCATGAACTAACACATACACGCGCGCCGCCTCCCACCCGTACCCTACCGAACCGGGCTGGGTGCGGGTAATAGTGGACCATGTTATATTTTTGTTGCACAGAAGTAAACAGTTTTCTACTGTTGAAATTCAAACAGAAGCGACTATTGGATTTGAATGGACGTGGATTTTCCCAACGGAAATGGCCGTTGCGAAATGTCTGAATGGACGCTGCTTTTCAAACAGAAATAGGCGTTGCAAATGAACAGACGCGACCGTTGCAAACGAAGAGGAGCGACCGTTTTTGGCCATTGCAGACGAAGAGACGCGGCTATTCCCAACAGACATAACCGTTGGGAATTCGCCTATAAAGGAGTAGGAAACCTGATCAGTTTCCCACTCCAATTTTTCTCTTATTCCTCCTCGTTTCTGAAAACTCTAAAATCTGTGCGCTCCTGCGTATCACACAGAAGATCATACTCCCTACAATTTCGAGCAGATCACGTCTGTTGTATCTTGGGAGACTTTGAATAAAGTCTTAAGGAAATTGTTACGACAAGCCTTAGATGAAATTTCCTTCTTCATCCGGTTATATTTCTTGTTTATTTATATATTTATATACATCGTTCTGTAATCTTTCCGTTTCAACGTTGTGTTGTTTCTGCAAGTAGTACAACGCTTGTTTATCGCTATAGTTTTGTGTAGGATCGATTTCACCCTAGAGGGGGGTGAATAGGGTGATACTAAAAATAATAGAAATTAATACGGAAATATATATAATAATTGCAGCATGGATAATAGCAGAATAATAAAAGCAGAAATAGAACAACACAGATTTACCCAGCTTCGGCAAAACTCTGCCTACATGTTGCCCCCAAGATTTCTACTAGAAATTAAGTAGTCAGATGCTTACACACGTAAACTTGCGACACCCGCTAATGACTAGCCTAACTCTATGCTCAAAACCTTGCCACAACTCAGCCACTGAGTTGCGAATTCTCGAGTACAACACTGTAGTTCGTAACCTAGTCACACGACTAGAAAGTTACACAGTTTAAAAAAGAAATTTACAACTGAAAAATAAAACTAAAACAAAACCCTATTATATAAAACTTAAGCCCAAAATAAAAACAATATAGAGCCAACCCACTAATTAAAAGAAAATGTTTCCCCTCTTTTCTTTTTCTTTGTGAAATGGCTTTGGCTGATTCTTTTATTGTTCTTCTTCAACAACTAGGGCTTTGTGAAATTTGAAGCGCCGATTCACAAATTGATCGATTGAGTGTTGAATTCACTTCGGCTTTGCTTTATCAATTGATCCTGGCTTCGATTAATATGTGGCGGCTTCAAGTTGCATCGAGCTTGAATTCTATGATTTGGTACGTGATTTTCTTGTTCGATTTTGAATTTGCTTGACTTCGATTCGAGTTATAAATTTGTTCGTAATTTAGTTGCTTGCTCTCTTATTTTGCTTGAACTCAAATCCTATTTATGCCGATGATGTAACTGGGTTTATATAGGGAACGAAGCCCTTAATTTTCGTTTGTATAATTTTCTTTGAATTCTTCATGAATTTATCCCTTGCGTTGCTTTGTGCTTGAACGATGGTGAATTATTTTGACTGGTTCAATTCGAATATTTTTCCGATATACTTTGCTTGCTTACCACGGCTTCCATTTGGTTTTCAGATATTTCGAATCTATGATGCTTGTTCATCACGCTCTTTCCATTTTCAAATATTTTTTACCTTAGTTGAATTTTTTTTGATTATTTTTAAAAACCGGCCTTAACTAGGTGTTCGAACTGCAACTTCCACTGTTTTGTAAAACCATGTCTTCTATTTCATATGTTTGTCACTGTATATATGCATATATATGTGTATGCTCTGTTACTCCATTCAATGTGTGTTTGCACTTGTTTCCATCTTCATGTATTCGTGTGTGTGTTGTGGTCTACACTTGAATTCTCTGGTTTGAGTTGATGCTTCATGTGTACTCAAGTTAAACTGATCTGTATTCATGTTGACTTTGTTCTTTGAACTTATTATGTGTGTATATATATATATGCATATATGTATACATGTGTGTTTGTGAGTGATAGCTGCAGTTTCTTTGAGTCACCTATGCATGTGTGGGTTCTTGTCTTCACACTTTTATTCTCTGGTTGATGGTCTGTTGGTTTGGGTTCACTTATGTTATTCTGGTTGCATCTCTTTTGTTCACAACTGCTTGTGTTGATATAATTGGTTGTCTATTTTGAAGTCTGAATGCTCCAATGTTCATATGCACTCTACTCCTGTAGTCTTCTCTGATGCATGTTATTTTGGTCGCACTTCATTTTGATTGCACTTGAGTCATGTTGTTACCACTGCTTGTTTTATCCTTGTTCTGCTTCGAGTTAAACTGGTCTGCACTTTGGTTGCACCCCATACCTGAACTGATGATTGTTTTCATTTGTTGTGTATGAACTTACTGTTGCATTTGATTCTTCAAGTGTACATTTTGCTAGCTGCTCCCTTGCTCGAAACTGTTTTACTGGGTATTTCCATGTATATACATACACACAGATATGTATGTATATATGTGTGTGAGATTGGCGTCTAGTTAAAATCTGCTTTGGCTAAAAAGCACCAAAATGGGTTAACACTTGCCCCTCAAAGTGCGCCTTTGGAATGTAAGGTGTGCTTTGCTCAAGAACAAGTTTCAGTAGTAGTTAATCTTTGATAGTTGAGCTCTATGGCTGTCTATTAATCTCGATCTTAGTGTATCATTCAATTCATTCGGATTCTTCTACAAACCAAAAGTTATTCTAGACCTGCTATAGCTTTGGACTACAATCCTTGCTTAAGTGTCAACCACGAACCACGATCGATCTATCTCTTATTCAAAGGTATCATTTTGTATATCAAAATTATCCTGTGTTCACTCGAGATATATTTGTTTCCTTCCTATTTCAAGGCACTCAAATCCTTTTATCAAGTCAACATCCATTCTAGGGTTAGATTCCTCCAAATCGTTTAACATTCAATCTAGGATTTGGTTTCTGAATCGTTTGTCTTCCAGTCCAGGATTCGATCTCTTTGGATTGCTATCGTCTAATGTAGGCTTCAATCTCTCTAGATCGTTTATCGTCTAATCTAAGAATCGATCTCTCCGGATCGTTTACCGCTCAATCTAGGGTTCGATCTCTCCAAATCATTTATCATCCAATCTAGGACTTGATATCTCCAAATTGTTTACTATCCAATCTAAGACCCGATCTCTCAGGATCGTTTATCATCCAATCTAGGACTTGATCTCTCTGAATCGTTTATCACCTAATTTTGGGTTCGATCTCTTTAGACCCTTGTTAAGCCCAATCTGCTCGCTCTCTAGTGAGTGGACTCAATGACCAAGCAAGCCCATCCGCTTACTCTCCGGTGAGGGGACTTACTTTTCGTACAAGTCCATCTACTTGCTCTTCGACAAGGGAACTTACACCTTGCGGTCACTGCCCTGTCTCTCCAAACGGGACTACCACAATCAATCTCAGTCATCACGTTTAAGTGGATTTTTCAAGCAATCAAATATTCAAATCAAGTAGACGACCAAGCAAAAGTCCTAATTATTATCTCAGATATCCAACTTAGAGCGTGCCTGGAGACCGATCGAGATCTTGTACACGTGTAAGCGGCCTGAGGTTATTATTATATTCATTTCGAACATCCAACTCAAAGCACGCCTAGAGATCGATCGAGATCTTATACATGTGTAAGCGGTTTGAGATTATTATTGTCTAAAATCGAAAAGCAAAGCGCAAAAACAAACCTTGCTCCTATCCATCCTGATCATGGATTACCATCCTCGACCCAGATCCATGGTCGTTCCTTGATGCATTCGTTGTAAATGGTGACTGCTTCGGCTACACCATTGCTGTTCGGTTCCTTACGTACTGCTGCAGTTGATTGCTCCGAACCAGTTCTTCTATCAGATCACGAATGTGTAAGCTGGTCTTTGATAGGGGATTTGCTCCCTAGTATTTAGGTATATCCTCTCCGCGGTCTCAGTAAGATCGGTATAAGAAGTGAATTTTGACTCCTCCTTTGCCATTTTGGTTCCTCGAAGTTGTTATCGGCATTTTGTTTCCCTTGGTCTTTTCCATATCTGCTTCGGGCAATCCTCCACCATCCATAGCATTAATATCAACATCATCAGCCTCAGCATCCTCTTGACGCAGATACATTTCAGCTTCATGGTAAAACTCCGTGAGATCCATTGGTGAATCTCTTTCTAATGCAATTTTGAAGTCGGTCCTACTTGCGACTCCAAACATTGTCGCCATCAGGATTATCGATGGATTCGTAGCAACTACCACGTTAAATCTCATTAGATAACTTCTCAAGATCTCTATGTCCCCTCGCCTTATGCTTGATAGCGTCATCACGTTATTTGGTATAGAGATATAAACTCTAAACCTTCTCAAGAACTTATTCACCAAGTCAGTCCACGTGCTTATGGACCATCCTCTAGCTGTCTAAACCACATCGTTGCTAAATCAATCAGATATAATAGGAAGCACCATCCCATCACCTTCTCATAAGCTCTCAACACTTTCATTTGTTGGATGTATCTCATTAAATGAACGGTTGGATATGTCTTTCCATTGTACACTTCTAACATCGAAAGCTTGAAATCGGGGGGATTCCTCGCATTTTAGATATTAGCGGTAAATGGATTCCTGCTTATGTCCTCCAAACTCTGGTCTGGGGTCCACCTCTAATTATCTTTTTGATCATTTGAGCCATCCAGATGTTGTCGTCTAACGGAAGTCTTTGTCCACTAGCTACATTCTGCCCCTTGCTTCTGTGGGGGATTCTAGCACATACTTCTCTGGTTGCATGCCTACATTTTGATCTGCACCTCTGGCTTCATTCTATCTCTGTTCCTATGAGGAGTTCTGGCACATTTTCCTCTAGTTGTTGTGCACTTGTGTTTGGTCTTGCTTTTCTAACTTTAGTATCATCCGTTCTCGGCATCCTAACTTGCCCTAAGTCCAATCCGACATTGCCCTCGGGTAAAATCCCATTGATGCTAGGAGGATTTTGGTCGGTATCGAGTAGTCTTGGTCAAGAGGGCACCATTCTAGTTTGCACTGCTCTAACTCCAGATATTCCTGCATTAGTCTCTGGTCCTTAGTTTTGAATTCTAGCAGCTCTAGCTACTCCCTGTCGTCCCATCCTTTGGAAAAATCCCTCGAGCATTTCCTGCTTTCGAGACACTAGTCCATCTTGCATCCCTTTATCATTCTTTCCATCTCCTCTCTAGTCACGTAGATGGATTGATGAGAATTTGAGGACACCTCATGGCTACTCTCTAGCTCTGGTTGACTTCCTCCAACCTTAGATCTGGTGTTAGGTCTCTTCGTCTCCTCTAAATCTCAGATTCAAGCTTTAAGTCCCCAAATTTAGTTCTTTTTCGATAAAAGCACCAAAATATTGATGCCAAAATGGCACCAACACCCAAATACCATATGAAAGCACCAAATATAGAGATCTAAATTAAAAAAGCAAGAACAGTAGGAAAGTAAAAGGAGACACGAGAATTTTTATAGTGGTTCGGCATAATCTTCGTTCTATGTCCACTTTAATCTTTGTTATTAGTTTTTTTCTCTTCGGATTAAACTAGTTTTATTAGATCTGACCACAATCTAGTGGATCTCAGATTTATAATGGAGTTTCTAGAGTATTTGAGGGAGAAGATAGGAGTGAAGAAGAAGTAGAGTCCATCCCCCTCTTTAGTTGCTATGTGTCTGGTATTTATAGAGAAACGGCTCCTTAAGGTCAGAAATCCACTTAAGTGGAAGACCAAGAGAAGGCCAGATAATGCACACATGAGCACGTGGTCCCACATGCAGAAAGGACCTCTCGATACCGAGAGAAAGCTCTCGGTACCGAGTGGTTTACTTAGTTGTAAACCCTCAACTTTTGGGTGCCTTGCTCTCCTATCACTAATCCAATGTTTTCTAAGCTCTTCTCTTTGAAGGTTGAGTTCCTCTTGATGATTAACTTGATCGCGCTTGACTTATTCTACTTTCTTGGCTTTCTTCTCATCAATCCTTAAAGTTGTTTGTCTATTCTTTAAGAAAAGCACTTGATGATGACTAGTTGATGCTGTAGATGAAATGTATGGGGTTTGGAAGGTGTAGATGGGAGAAAAACCTCTCGGTACCGAGTCCTCTACTTAGCCTTTTTTCCAGGAAAACTTCTTGAGCTCCACTTTTTAGTCCTTCTGATTGTATTTCTGAGTTCGTGAGTTGTTTCGTCCTTATTTTGATATTCTAAGTCCAACTGAAATCCGCTTTGGCTAAAAATCAAATTAACAATATGCATTTCTTCTGAATTATATAAACTCCCAAAGATCTCTTTATGTTTCCTTAGTATCGTCATCGCCGTAACATGAAAGCAGGCAAAATTTAACATTCCAATCATTAATGGAAGCTCCAAATGAAATACTCTATGAAATCTTCATCAATTTATCAAGAAGAGATGCCTTTCAAACTTCCATTGTTCTAACAAAATCATACGGCATCATCAATGATAAATACTTCCAGAGCCTCTATTGAAAACACATCCCTTCAATCCTCACCCCAAGCACTCCTCTCTTCATCATAGATTGCCGAGACAGTAATAACAACTTCATCTTTACCTTATGTAGGTCACCCTCACCCTAACCCTAAACTATATAATATCTTTGTTAACAGCAAAGTTCTTAACGGGTACTGAACCAAAAATCTATGGTACGACAATGATTACACCATTAAAAACACATGAAGTGACCTTCTATGCATTGTATCTACCGATTAGCAAAGAAAGCAACCTACAATTATATGTAATCATATCAACCAAGAGTATGTGATTTTTTTCCATGTTCTGAATCAGACTGTGTTTCTCGTTCAAGAGGGATAGTGTATTGCATGAAGATTGGAGATCTTATGCTTATTACAGCATCAGATGAAAGAATTATGGTGTACATGTTAGGTGTTGATGGTTCATGGAGAGAAGTTTGTGTTATTGGTGATTGTGTACTGTTTTAAGGGCCTGATTGCATTAGTGGAAATTTGTATCGGGTAGTTTTGGATGTAAGAAAAATTGCATAGAAGAAGTGTTTGATGTTGTTTGATGTGGAAAAAGTGAAAGTTAGTGTGATAGTGAATGTTCTTTCTGCTTTGGATGATTGCCGTTTAATGGGGATTAGGTTAATGGAAATTAGAAGGGAAGCCGCTTTTGTGGGTTTTAAGGAAGAGTATGTTGAAATTTGGGTGATTAATGAACGTTTTTGTTAGTTAAGAAGGCATATGATCAAATTTCTTATAGTTTGTTTGGAAGCGAAGGAGAAGTATTCAAGGGTTAGAGGGATTTGGGAGAAGAATGATGATGCATTAGCTCTATTGTTGATAATGTAATGATATCGTACACCAATTATAAAGGAAAGGGTGAAATGAGATGCACTTCTTCTAAATTATATGAACTCCTGTAGAACTCTTTATATCTCCTCGGTGTCATCTTCGTCATAACATAAAGCAGACAAAAGTTAACAAACTCCAATCATCAATGGAAGCTCTAGAAGAAATACTCTACGAAGTCTTCATTTAGTTATGAACAAGAGACGCCTTTCGAAAATCCATCGTTTCAAGAAAATCATATGGCATCATCAATGATAAATACTTACAAACCTCCATTCAAAGCAAAACCCTTCAATCCTTAGCCCAAGCACTCCTCTCTTCATCATAGATTGTTGAGACAATAACAACAACTTCACCACCTCCCTACGCTTTTGGCACCCTCACCCTAACCGTAACCCTAACCCTAACCTAAACTATACATTATCTCTATCAACCATATAATTATTAACAGGTATTGAACCATAAACCCATCATATGACAATGATTACATCATTGGAAACACATACAATGGCCTTTTATGCAAATTATCTACCAATGAGAAAAGAAAGCAACATACAATTATATGTGATCCTATCAATCAAGAGTATGTGAATGTTCTTGCGTGTTCTAAATCAGGTCGTGTTTCTCGTTCTATACACTACAAGGATAATTCTGTTTAGCGTCGGCATATAGCCGACTCCGACCGACTCGAGCCGTCGCTAAAGACCGACACCAAATAGGTCGTCGCCAAGCGAAATGGTGACAGAAGGGGACGAGTCCATCCCCTAATTTAGCGTCGGCTAGAGTCGGCTAGCCGACTCCGGCCGACGCTAATTAAACATAGTCCACGTGTATAAAAAATGGGTGACCAATAGGTCGACGCTAGTCGACTCTAATCTGGGTAAATTTTTTCTGTATTTCCAGCACCCCTTTCTACCATCCATCCACACAATCATATATATTCCACAAATATACTTCACCAAACAACAATATACATTAAAAATATGTCCAACTAAGAACCACAAAACATCAATATACATCTCCAAACGTCCATACATCTCCAAACGTTCATTGTCACAAATATCCATAATATTTACAAATTCAACCAAAAGTTCATCAAAAAACATATATAAAAACATGCTACCACTCACCCCAACCATCATCAGCGCCAGATCCCTGTGATGGCGGCATATTCGTCCCGTGCTCTACCAAGTAAGCAGTAATCGCCTCGTCTAGTTGCTGCTTCAATCCAGTCTTCCTCCAATCGTTCAACTCGGCGACTTGTGCTTGCAGGGCCACTATTGTTTCTTCAGCCTGTTGCTTATTGTAAGCGGCTTGCGTCGCAGCCTGTATATTAATAAATTCATAGTTATAGTTTATACGTAATATTTAATAAAATTTATAAACTGGTTAATGAATTAATTAAATTCAATAAATATTACCGCTTGATTGCCATATCCATACTGTCTATTTCTGGTCGGCGGGTCGGTAATACGAGCGAATATCATGTCTGTCTCCTCAACGGTCAACTGCTCCCTGCCAGACTCTGCAAGCACGCGAGCAATCTCCTGATCGCATCTCTCCTGTGTTTAGAAATATAATTTTGAGAAGATGAATATTCAATTTAATGTACTGTTAAATAAGAGGAAAAATTTATAGTCTTTATACCCGGATATTCGCTGATTTGGCGTCTGACCATTCAAATGTTACGTTGCCATATTCATCTGTATGCTCGATGGCGTGTCTTCGAGTGAAGACATCCAAATGAGACGGTGCAACACCACCTCTCTCCCTCGTCTGAAATTAAATATGATTAAAGAATGTATATACGTAAATTACAAATAACAATTTTTATATTTACCATTTCTTCTCTATATTGCTGAAAAGACTTGGATCCACCGCGGTGTGTTGCAGGATTCCTAAGCCTGTTTGCGGAGTTTCTCGATGCTACCGCCTGTATAATTTAACTATTATATAAATATTTAAACGAATTATAATTATAGACATGTGAAAGTAGAAAATTTACCTTCGCGTCTTCGCTTTCCCAATATTGCAGAAACCGCATATATAGATTTTCACTCATCCAGTTTGACTTTTTACCGGCCTTTTTTATCTTGAAGAGCGTACCTCTATAGTTTTTCCTCATCTTTCTCTCCCAGTGTATCCTGAACGTCCCGAGGTCTTCGGGATCCACAATAAAGGATGCTTGCACGTTGAAATTTAAACGAATTATATAAATTGCATATTAATTTTCAAAGATCAAATATGTCAATCTCAAATTAATTAGAATTTTATACTTACCTGGAGGTCAGCCCATATGGCATCTCTGATATAAAGTGGGATACTATCCTAGTGCTCCCACAAGTCCGTCATCCTACCACGGTAGCTGTTTCGAGACACAACTAGCTAGAATGAGCTCGGATGGCTGTAAATCAAAACCCCTGAATACATTTTGATATTGTCAGTTACTAAATCATAAATATACTAGTAGCATGCACTAAATAATATAATGAAGTTGCGTTAAATTAAATAATTACCCTCCATCGGTCTTCGGCACTAAGTATGCTCTCTGGCGATTATCGGCCATACCACTACTACCCTCGCCATGATCAGGGCCTCGTGAACCTTGGGGACCGCCTGCTGTGTGACATAATATCTGCTAGAAACATGCATATATATATATATATATATCATTTCATATAATGAAAAAAACATATATCATTTCATAATTAGAAAACATGCCTGATTAATAATCACATACACATAGCTCACAACAGAATAATAAAAGAATAATACAACAAATGAGACTAAAGGCTTTGTTGTTGTCTTATTTTCGTTTTAATTATTTATATTAACTAGAGATAGACTAAAATACCTACATCCAATTATTTCCCAATTCACACTTTCACATTTTCAAATTCACACTTTCACACTTTCAAATTCCCAATTCCCAATTCACACTTTCAAATTCTAAATACCT
Source organism: Allium fistulosum (assembly GCA_030737815.1). NCBI lineage: Eukaryota > Viridiplantae > Streptophyta > Magnoliopsida > Asparagales > Amaryllidaceae > Allium > Allium fistulosum. The sequence continues at coordinate 428,080,790 of CM060903.1, forward strand.
ACACCCCAATTATTCTCAATTCACACTTTCAAATTCAACGATTTCATACTAATTAAAAATAACCTAATACACTAAATTAGCAATGCCTACACCCAATTATTATCACAATAATGTACATTTAAACCTAATTAAACAATTTAATTCGAAATTAGGGTTTAGAAAATTACCAAATTCAAGAAGAAGAAGAGATTCCGGCGAGTTCCAGCGAGTTCTAGGCTTCTACGGCGACAACGACGAAGGGTGACGGCTGGAGAGGGTCGAAATCGGTGATGGGGAAGAGAAAAAATAATTTTTTTTGGGGGAGCAAAGAAAGTGAGGAAGAAGGGTTCGGTTGAAACCTGTATACGCGACATGGCGTCGGTTGGCGTCGGCTAGCATCGGCCGTATATATATTTTTTTTAATTCTTTTTTTACAACTATTTCGTTTAAAAAAACAAAAAAACACTACTACATTATAAAATAAAATAAAATTGACATTTATTATTATTAATATTCACCCAATGACGGGTCATGATAGGTTAGATTGGTATTTTCGATGATATATGTTCGTGTAATTCGAAAAGTTATCGTTGTTGAAAATCTAACTCGCACGACCAATCGATGCAACTTTTAGTCGATCCGCTATACAAATTCGATAAAGGTGGTTATATGTAACATTTTAAAGAATTAAAATAATTTTTTAAACTGTTGGGTAATCAATTATGAATTTTTAAATGTATTTGGTATAACAAAATTATATAAAATAAATTATGCGGCGTAAAATAAATTCTTTAGATTTTATGTCGATCTAAGGTATTTTGGAGATGTTTCCAGAATATGGTTAAAAAATAAACGAATCTGGGGTGTCGATCTTGAATTTCAAATTTATGACTGTTCGTGGACTTACGGACAAAAAACCTTCGTTCGATGGCCGAACGACCTTCAAACGAGACCAAATTTGAACCAGCGATGCTTTGTGGTGTTTTAATCGAATCCGTACGGTTGGATTCGCAAAAAAATCATCGAAAATAAAATTATCCCAGAAATATGTTATTTTGTAGGAGTTAGCTATAACACTTATATAAGTGTTATAGCTAACTCCTAGACAATGACATATTTCTTGGATAATTTTGTAGGCGAAGATTTTTTTGCGAATCCATCCGTACGGATTCGATTAAAGCACTACAAAGCATCTCTGGTTCAAATTTGGTCTCGTTTGAAGGTCGTTCGGCCTTCGAACGAAGGGTTTTTTGTCTGAAAGTCCACGAACGGCCATAAATTTGAAATTCAAGATCGACACCCCAAATTCGTGTATTTTTTAACCATATTCTGGAAACATGTCCAAAATACCTTAGATCGACATAAGATCCAAAGAATTTATTTTTACGCCGCATAATTTATTTTATATAATTTTATTATACCAAATACATTTAAAAATTCATAATTGATTATCCAACGGTTTAAAAAATTATTTTAATTCTTTAAAATGTTACATATAACCACCTTTATCGAATTTTTATAGCGGATCGACTAAAATTTGCATCGATTGGTCGTGCAAGTTAGATTTTCAACAACGATAACTTTTCGAATTACACGAACATATATCATCGAAAATACCAATCTAACCTATCACGACTCGTCATTGGGTATGTCAATTTTATTTTTTTGGCCATTTTAGTACTTTTTTCATTTTTTCAAATGAAATAGGTGTATATAAGAATTAGATTGAGAAAATAATTAAATAGCCGACGCTAGTCGTCTCTATCCGTTACAGGCCGACTCAGCCGACACAAAGTTCAATAAAATATTCTTCATCCCCAGCCGACTCCAAAAAGGAGACGGAGCCAACTCCGGCCGACTCCATGCTCCGTCCCCATTTTAAAGTATTCTAGTTGTGATAGTTATGTATTGGAATTGGTTGCCATAAGCAGCAATCATGGATGTTTCTCCAATAAGCTACATAATATACTAGAAAGATGGTGCCTACTATTTAACTTCTCTTGGGTATTCGAATATAGGGTTGCAAATGAGAATGCTTCAAAGCAACAAGTTAGGTATCCCAATTCACTTATAGTTTAAAATTTTCAACAACGACATAAGTTGAAGTCAGTACGTTGCTAGAAAAATATGGGGGTCAACTATAAAAAATGGATGAAAACATTATTGTGAGCATTATGCAAAAGCCATCTACCAACACTTTGAGAGTTTGCTAGATAACTGCAAAGATGATAGATCTTTTCAATATATATATTTCTTTGAGTGGTATCAAAATGTTAAAAAGAAAGATTATTATTTGATAACAAACCAACCATGTTATACATAAAGTAACCACATATTAACTGATTCAAATGTGGTCGCCTCCATAAAATAAAAGATTCAAATAATGGATGAAGAAAATGAAATAATGGATGAAATCACCTATCTCCACATAGTTGAATATCAAGTGTTGAATTAATGGAGACCATTTGTTTGATAACAATAAATCATGTATCTCCATGTAATTATCTCCATAAATCTGTCTCCTTGTGGCTATTTCCATACGGATGTATAAGTTTAGCATTTTAATCAAGTGGTTAAATTAATCATTGTATGGCTCAGTTTGACATGCTTGATATGCATAAATATTAAGAAGATAGAGAATATATGTTGGTTGCAATCATAAACTAATTGTTAGAAATAGTCAATATGGTGTTTAACTATTAATATGTTAAGTGATGGTTAAGATCCACATTTATAGGTTAGTGAGTGGTTATTTTAAGTCTATTTAAAAATATTTGTACTTTTCTTTTTAAGGTAAGCAATAACAATGTAGTCTTTTTTGTGCTTTAGTTATATCTCTCTTCCTCCTCTCTATATCAAATTCCAACATGGTATCAGAGCCAGATATGAGAGAGAGGGTAGGGAGAGATCCATAGAGCCGTTTAACAAAAATCCCAATTTTGTTCAATGCCAAAAGTCAGAACTTCAAATTTCCTCTAACCAAATTATTTTCTTCAGCAACAAAATCAAGACCCAATACTGCACCACTCCTTTTTAGCCTCAAATCTCAAAGCGCCGCGGTAACTCCTTGTTGTCGCCGAACTAAAGAATTGTCGCTGCTTGAAATCGAAGATTGGCCAAGATCTGGATTTCAAATTTGTTGCCGCTTCTGTAGGTAACTCGTCGATGGATTTGCGAAGATGATAGTTGTGGTTCCTACTTGAACCCCTATTGAGTCGATGCACTGAAGCTTGTTGGTATGGAGACACGTGATGGTAGCAAGATGTTGATGATAAGGTCTCGGTTGCACAAGTATGTTGTTGCGACAGTGGTCAGAAATTCAGGCGATTGGTTATTGCTGCAGTGAGGTTGCGTTTTGTTCGGTTGTGATTAGAGATGGAGTTTGGTGTAAGGCGTTGATGTTGCTCATGTTATTTGGGTTTGGAGTTGCTGTTCGATTGGGTTTAGGCTAGATGGTGAGGTTGCTTGGCAGGCGTGTGTTGCTGATTGATAGGCGATTGAATGTTGCATGTCGAGGTTGTGTGTTTGAATTTTGTGGGTTTGTGTTTGTTTGTTTTGAGTGATTCAGGTTATGGATGAGGCTGGGGATGATCAGTTTATATGTGATGCAGCTTGTATGTGATTGCAGATTTTGATTCGGGTTTTGGTAGACGGGTCGTAGCTGATGTGTGAGGCTAAGATGATGAATAAGTCTACTTGAACATAGGTGATTTGTGTTGGTGCTCCTGTGAGCTTTGCATGTTGAAATGCTTAGAGATTGGATAAGTTCATTGTTGTGCTATGATGCTTGTCTGAACTGTGTTGCTAGGTGCTTGCTACAAGTTTTGATGCCGATAGTGTCCGTTGAATGTTGTGCATACCTGAGAATTGTTTTTGGATGTGATGATTGGCAAAGACATATTGAGTGGTGTTGTGTTAGCAGTAGAGATGTATTGAGTGAAGAAGGATGCATGAGTTAGCTTGCTTGTGTGAAAGTGATGTGGATATGGAGATGAATACGATGAAGAGTAAAACGTCGATTATGGGGTTGGACATTTGTAGAGTGCTCGAGAGAACTGTTTGAAGTGGAAGCCTACAAGTGAAGTAGGTAAAACCTGTGAGTGAAGCAGGTGTGGTTTCATGTCATCCAACAAGCAAAGGAAGAAGATCCGCAGTTCTAGCTTGTTGGGGGAATGACAGATACAAGGGACGACCCGAGTGGAGAGGTCAATGATCCCTAAAAGAAAACCAAGAGTATTTGTTGATGGTTAAAGTATCAATCAACGTGAAATAGTTGAGCATGCCCAACCAAGTAGAGATGAAAACTGTGATGGAGTTCTTCTATGCAAGGCGATGAAGAAACTGTGTTGTAAACTGAATATTAGCACATTCAGTTTAAGGGAGGATGTTAGAAATAGTCAATATGGTGTTTAACTATTAATATGTTAAGTGATGGTTAAGATCCACATTTATAGGTTAGTGAGTAGTTATTTTAAGTCTATTTAAAAAGCTTTGTACTTTTCTTTTTAAGGTAAGCAATAACAATGTAGTCTTTTTTGTGCTTTAGTTATATCTCTCTTCCTCCTCTCTATATCAAATTCCAACACTAACAGTACGTAAAAAAAAGCTAAAAAACTTAACTTGGATAATGATAAATAGTTTCTTATGATAATCGAACTCATTTGATTAAAAAATGACATAAGTTTTGTATTAAAGATGAAGTTTCTAAAAAATGCTTCTTTATACAAAACCGTGTATCAATTTTTTCGTGTATTATGTGGAATAGGTACTTCCAGAGAATGTCACAACATATAGTACATGCAACATACAATGAAATTATATATATTTAGACCAATAATAACCTCAATTAGAAAAATATTCATGATAAAATTTAAACCTCGAACAACTCCAAAACATAATCATAAATTAAATGATTCAGATAAAGAGAAAAAATCGAATATTTTATAAATAGTTTCAAAGATACATGCATATGGAGATAGCTTTATTCAAAATTCATACTTCATACTAATATTTAACAGTTTCTAGGTATAAGTAATCTTCTTCTCAAAAGTGATCTCATGGAAGGATAGACTTCATAAATTATAGCAAAGGTAAAAGATAATACCTATTTCACCTTTGACAATATTCGAACATGCTAATTCATAGCTTACTTTTAGCTGCAAAATAGAAAAGGTTAGATGAGTTAATATCATTTACTTTTATGTAAATATAATCTACAAACTCGAAATGGATTATATACTTTCAAATCCTACTAAGTATTATAATCTACAGAGGCGGATGTCAAACTGTTAAATTATTTCTTGTACCTTAGGATTGTCAATTACTGCTTCAACCACTGTAATAACTGAAAGTAAAAAAATTACTTAAAATCATGAGTATATGTAAAGAAAGTAGAGGGCCAAATGCAGATTTTTTTTAATGAATTAGCATTAAGATATAAGATAATTTTTTATGACCACGACACTATTTGTATTTAAAAGAAAGTTTACGATATTTTTATCATATAATTCAACTGAAATAAATGGTATGTTTTTAAAAAACCTAATTATTTAATTTAGAAAAATTATTCATCAGATGCGTAGTAAAATACCTATGTAGTATCCCAACATAAGTGATATTGCAAAGAATACATGCTCAAACATACCCATCGTTGTAGACAGTATGCAACCGTAGAACCTACGTACAACATAGTTATGGATTATGGTATAAACAAAGTTATACGAGGAGAAGAAACCATAATATATAGATATGCACCTGAAAAATTAATTTTGTACCTACCAATAAAGATGGAGCGTGGGGTTGTGGTCTACCAGTTAACACTCCTGATCAAAAATGTACACTGCATATAAAACCAAAACAAACAAAATATAAAGATGTGAATATTAAAAATTCAAGTTATATAAATAGTGAATTTGTACTCATCTACACTATGATCGTTAGAGACATCCATGGATAAAATTATTGACTTCACTCATAGCTTCAGAAAATGAATATATTTTTAAAAGTTTAATCTAAAAGTCAAAAGAAACATATAAATTGATAAATAGAGGATAGAATGAAATGGGGTTTCGAAGTACAGAAGAAGAATTAGACTAACATCTATGCAAAGATGTGACGACCTGTCATTTTGGACAATTCAAGTCGACGATAAACCATACATGTCTAAAACAAACGGTCCAAAAGACATATTATCAATGAGGTTTGAAAATAAAATAAGAAGTGAATAAAACAATAATCAGAACCTCACAGCGGAATGATAAAATATAATAATAACATAAACAGTTCATGAAGCATTTTTACAATTTGATTTCAATCTTACAACAAAATCAGAGTACAATCATCAGACATACCAAAATAATGTAGCGGGATAATAATAGGAAATACGATCTACCAAACTCCATCTTCATCTTCAAGGAATAATTTCTTCGAACACTGAAATACTTGGGCTGACCCGAGCATAATGAAAAACAATACACTCGAGTCAGAACTAAAAATTATTATGATGTTAAATCAATATCATGCGAAATATGTGTGCAAATAACTTAAAAGATGTTACGGGATTTTCCATCTCCTAAGGATCCATCAAACTATCTATATATAGTAGGATACTCTATATATGTAATGTCTATTAGTAAAGTAAATATTTTTCTTAGCGTTAAGGGTTCACATTAATCCTCCTTAACACATTTTTATGCATTGTCCTACAATTTTCCTTTAACACAACCAGTAACGTTGGTAGCCATGGAGGCGTCGTGATAGAACAACATTAAAACAAAAATCATAATGGTCTCGTATAAGGATAATCGTATGAAAAGGTATGTGAGGCAATGCCAAAGGTAGGATTTTACCAGTTTACCCATCCCGGTTGCTCATAACCCCTAACGGCCGACCGCGTCCATCCCTCCAAAATCAAAGGTGCACCAATCGAGTTCAAAATCAAGAGAGTAATACGAGGGAAGATGTCCACTAAAGGTAACTAGCCTCATTAGCCGGTTCAAAGGGCTCCTGTTTTAGTCATTTCAAATTGACATAAGTGTCGGGGTCATCACCATCACTCTCTTACTTCAATCCAGCAAACGTACGCCAATCCAACCACTTCATTCCGGAACATCCTCCGTGTAAACAGTTATTAAAGTGGTTCCGGTATTTACAGAGAGTATGCCAATGTCTGGCTTTGATCTCTTTAACAAGCAATCGTCCATTTTACACACCGTTTGGTCATTTTAAATTCCAATAACATATTGTATTTTCATATCACAAATATCATTATTTAAATTCAATCCTCCAAATTTAGAACAGTTTTTGATTTAGAATAGTTTTGAATTTAAAATAGTTTTGAATTAAAATTTAAAAATAGTTTGAATTAAAATAGTTTTGAATTAAAATAGTTTTGAATTTAAAATAGTTTGAAATAAAATAGTTTTTAGTCGAAAATAATTTTGAATCAAATAGCTTTGAAATAGAATAGTTTTGAAATAAAATAGTCTTAATTTGAAATAGTTTGAACTTAAAATAGTTTGTATTTAAAATAGCTTTGAATTTTAAATGACTTTATTCCTTTAACAAATTTAACCCAATTTCAAATTTCACTTTAAACAGTTTCAAACTTCACATTTCAATTTAAAAGAAATTTCTAATTTCTAATTTCAATTGAAACAAATTCAAATTTCAAACTGCAATTTAAAACCGATTAAATTTCAATTTTTGATTTAAAATCAACTTCAATTGAAAACAATTACAAACCTTAAATTCCAATATTAAACCAATTTGATTTAAACCGATTTCGAATCTTAAATTCTAATTTTCATACTTAACCCTTGAAATCATTCAATTTTGATAAATTCAACTTAAATGTCAAATTCAACCCTTAATATTTAAAACCAATAAATTCAAATCAAATCCTTTAAAACCATTGCAATTAAACAAATTCAAATTTACATATTTGAAACAATTTCATTTGACCAATTCGGTGTTCAATATTTAATTTTTGTAACGACCCGAATTTTGGTCACTTTAATTAAAAGATATTTAAATTACATTAAATATTCAAATATAGATTATTTTTCATAAATAATCAAGTTTTAAGTGATGGATAATGATAATGAATTATTTTGGAAAATGTTCCGAAAAAATATTTCCGTTGGAAAAATACCGATAAAATGACCGAAAATCATTTTATCCATAAACAGCTCTAAAATCGTAAAACGTCATGCACAGAGTTGAATACATACACTTATTTTTATTTTTGAACAAGAATATGAAATAAAATAATTTATTTTATTTTTGAAAAACGAAAGGTATATATGACATCATCAGTGATGCCCTTATATTAATAAGTGATTTACTAAATTAAATTAAGATTTAACGATTTAACAATTACTTTAATTATTTAAATAATTGTTTTAAACTGACTATAATTCATTTTAATTAGTTATAAAGTAATAATGAATGATTTATAACGGCTTATAAAGTTATTAAAGTAATTTGAAATTATAAGGAAAATCGATATTGGTTTATTGGTATAATAATAATTTTTGTAAATAATTGATAATATTTATTTATATGATTTTATAATTCAAATGATATCATTTTTATCAATTAAAAATGATTATAAATTTATTTTCAAATTTTGTTTAAATATATATATGTAATTTAAATTATAAGTGAAAATGTGACCGAAAATTAAAATTGGTAATCGTAACAGTTTGACGTATATAAATTGTACAACGTTGTTCAAATAACTTATGCACATACATGTACATGTATATACAAGTCACATGCACACATGGACATATCTAAACATACATATATATCTACCATTTACAAATAAATAAACATATGGTAAAAAAATCAAAATATCTAAGATATTTACATACTCTTCACCCTTAAGCTAACTTAAAGTCAACCAAGGACAAAACATAATCACAACACATGGAGGGGAGGTTATTTTGGCTATGTAAGGTGGTGATAGGGTGGAGCATGTTGGTGATGGAGTGGCGAGGTAGGGGGTGTAAGAGATATTTATAGAATTTGGCTATAAATAGCCCACCCTCTCAACACATTTTTTCATATTCTTCATTCTATCCTAACATCCTCAAACCAGAACCAAATGGGAAAATTCATTTTTTCAAACCATGTAAAATTCTAATGACTACAACTTTCATCTGTACCACTTCTTCCCAATTTAAGCTTAGCTACACCAAAATCTCCATTCTTTCCAGTGCATTTTCGGACCCAGAATTTTAGGTCCAAGAATACCTATTGTTCTTTTGATCATATCACTCAAAAAAAATTAAAACAAAATTTTATAATTTTTTAAATTCAAGAGAAAGGAATTTTCAAGAACTTGCCAGTTGACAATTTTCTCAAATTTTGAGAGTAAGAGGGTCAAAAACCTAAGAGAAGATGACCTATTTTTCAGTCTAGTTTGATAATTCAAGGTCGAAGCTCCGCCACTTCTCTTCCATACTTTCGGCCACCCTCCATCTCAAGCTTAAGGCCAAACCTCCACCTCTTTCAAGCATTGGTCGTGACTTCCCAATGGTCTAAGGATCAATTCCATTAGCTTTTGAGCAATTATAGCGGAGCTATAGTCCGTTTAGCGAAATTAGAAACAAATAAAGGTGAGAAAACTCTTAAACTCTATTTATATATACTATATATTGGATGATATCTATTTTTGTATATAATTGTTTATGATGGTTGTTTATCATGTTTTGAATACGATAATATGGATGTTTGATTGTTGAAACAAGTCACATTAAAATACACGTCGAAAATCAAAAAGGAAATCACTTTCCTTTATTTAATGAAATGGTGAATATCGATTGTTAAACCACTTTAAAATGGCTTAAAATGATTTAGAAATGTTATATAAACATTTAAAAGTGTTTCGACGAAGTTTGAAAACAAAATAGAAAATGGTTTAAAATAGGCGCGTCACGCAATGGTAGTTCGCGATTTCGCGTCGCAACATTTTAAATCCATTTATATGATGGATTCAGAGTCGGATTTCTTTGAAATAAGAATTTTCCGAACTCTTATAATTATAGTTTTCAAACAAAAGAAATTGATTGAGATTTGGTTTTGTAGATTTTTAAATATGAGCAAAACATGTTTACAAAAAAATCGCGATTTTGCAGTTCGGAATCCATAAAGGGATTTCTTTTAAAATTGATATTTTTTTCTTTAAAAATATGGAATAAATCCTATTAATCTTTTAAAATGTTTTAAAAGAGATTTGAGTTATATAAATGAATTTTCAAAAAATGAAAAGTCGTTTTGATCAATATAGCTTTAAAACACTATTTGCGGCACTTTTTTGCAGCATATTTTATTAACTTTTGCAAACAATGCTTTTAACTTAATTATTCTTTCCCGAATCTTTTGTGAACCTTTTCAAAAAAATAATTAAGTAATTTAAAGATGATTAAGAGGTTTAAAAATGAGTATGCAGAAACGACTAGTGCATTTGTTCTATTTGTTAGTGTCATAGAAAATCCGACCGAGGAGTGGAACAGATCGAAGGAAAAGCCCGGATGCTCTAAAATAATTAAAAGTAAATTAAGTATGTTAAAAGATTTAGAGTCGATCAAATAACTTAACCACCTTTTGGGTGACAGAGAGGTAGTCTCTGGGCTTGGATTTGGGAAACCAGTTGCCTGCCCTCCCTAGCCACCCGGACTGGCCCGACGGAGGGGATGTTAGATTTGATTTACTCGGATCAAAATTTCTCATAGTATAAATGATATAATTTTCCAAATTCAAACAACTTGTATTGCATAGAAGTAATCTTCTTATACTTGGTATTAAAATCTGAGGAGGGAATCCGTATTATCCGTGAGAATTTAAAAGGTGATCACACTGTTATTCGACGGATAGTAAAGATTGAATACGGAAATTGATATTGAGTAGAATTAGTATAATTTACATGATCCTATTTCTCAATAATGTTTTCTAAAATTATCTATGAAAATGATTTGGTAATTCCAAAGTTAAAGAGAGGTTTAATGATTCCGTATATACTGGAAAGAATGTTTTAAGGATATATATCTCTAGAAGATATTTTGATTAATCAATCAAAGAATAATTCCCTATTCACTTAACATATTTTTATCGATGATTGGTTCGAAGGAACCAGGGTCGGATTTGGGTGATTCCAATCCGAAGACCACTTCGAACTAATTTACGTGTTCGAAAATAAAAGAGATGGGATGATATGATTTGGAAGATGGAATATAGGACTGCTTGTCACCGACCCTCGGGGGAATTTTCCCATATCACTTATTAGTGATAGTAGTTCTCCATTTGAGATAGTCGATGCAAGGACTTCTCGCTACTAATCCAAGGGGTAATTCTCGACAGGATGTGGTAGGAGAGTACCTTCGGTTTTTCCTGTTTTTGGATAACTTGGATGGACGAATATCTGACATTGCATTCTAAAACACACGTACATTGATTTTTACAAACGTACATCTGTTTAGTGGTGGAGAAGGCAACTACTCTTAGCTTAACACCGTTCTTTGAGACTTACGAGCTCAGAAGTTGTACATTTGTGGAAATAAATAGTGTGTGATGGAATTGGCAATGTGGCATTCAAAGTGGAATGTGCTAGGTAAACGATAATCGTTACCTCAGGCCATATCATCCAGTAATGGCTTAAACAGGGTACGCCGTAAGGCTTTGTGGTTCGCAACCATTGAGGTATGATCATTACCTTTCTAGATAAACCTTTATATTTCAGGTATGTGGTGTATGCTATGAGACGTCTCAGATAGGTCGATAACGATCGAGGTGATGTCATATTCGATTTCTATCCAGGCCATGTCTGAGTGCCAAAAAGGGATAGACCGATCTTTCCAGATGCAGAAGATTGTTTGTGCATCCTCGGTACATCCCTCTAAAGATGTATTATACGGAAGATAGTCCCTTACCTTATCATTCTATGGAATTCATTCTCCAATAAGTTCCTTCGGACTTAGTTGTAAACCTATTATGCTGTCAAATTTAACTAATTTAACAATTTCGGCTATTTTAATATGTTTATTTGAAAAACATTTTTCAAAGAATGTCATTAAAAATAATATTTCTAGATTTTGCGTGCCAAAGATTTTGGTTATCATAAGGTAAAAACCCGTTTTGTGTTTATGTGCGGCGTGTCTTATGAAATACCCTTTGTTTTTAATATCCGTATTTTGAATTTCTCACACCAGTCTCATGACTAACCCGAAGTTTATTTTTCTTTTCCTTTAAACTATGCGTGCCCTAATTTACATCGGCAGCCAAGTAGTTTAGGTTTGACTTGGAGTAATTCGATGGAGCTTGGAGCTGAAGATTTCCTATAGATAGTTACCTATTTCCATACCCACTACATTTGTGTTTTATTATTTTCAACATTTGTGAGGACATACATTTATAACTGTCTAGGCTGAGCTTAGAGTAGACTCTGATAAATGTACATAAACTTCCACTGTAAAGATTATATATTGAAATAATATATATTATTCCATTCGTGTAAGATTCTGTTATGTCTATTTTTCTTTCTTACCTTTAAAGAACTGCCTCTCCGGCACTTGGATCTGTGGCACGTGAATACTGAGGATGTATTATTATTGATTTTCGAAGGTTGAAGAAACGGGTCTTTACATTTGGTATAAGAGCTTAGGTTGAGCAAACACCTAGGCTTTGGTAGATGTAAAGTCTCATCAGAGATAGGGTTAGTACCACCATAGGTAAGTAACTTATTAGAGATAGGGTTAGTAACACCCTAGAATGAGTTTAAGAGTATTATATATGAGCGTGTATTTGTTGATGATATAAACAAATGATTTTGGTTTTGGAAATTTGTAAATGAAATAATTTTACCTAGGATTATATTTTGAATATTTTTTTAATAATATAGTTATTTTATTAAGGAAATGATAACACTCAGTTAATATCATCGATTGATTGGTTGTTTAATTTAAAAGTTTAAATACGGATGCCTCGTGAATTTAGTTTCACAATTTGACTATGGGGCATTCGATAAATAATAATGTTGGTTTAAGGTTAAAGGAATTTATTTAAGATAAATAAATTTTATGAATATGCTTTATATAAGTGAATTATAAAACATGCTTTATAAAGGAATTTTTGAGAATTTAAATTTCAGTATTTTTGAAAGGAATTTCAAATGATTTTTGGAAAAGGAATAATAATAGTATTATTTCTAAAATGGGATTTTGAAAACAAAACTAATCTTATAAATAATTGATTCGAGCGGGTCGAAAGTAACTAAAAATGGGCAGGAGATGTATTCGGATGGTAAACGCTTCTCTTAAGTATTCCCCTTCTTGTTAAGGAAATATGCGATATTATTGGTGGTAACCAGTTCCTTGGTATCATTTTTGAGTTACTCGATCTATATAATTTTTTAAAGTTAAAAAGGATAATGCGAATCATTAATTAATGGTAGTTAATTTTATCAAAGTTTATTATCTTAATTGATAAGCATGGGTATGCTTTGATCTTTAAAAGAAATGGTTAAAGTTATTAATGAATGGTTTTGGGTTTGTAGTAAACGATGTTTTAGCAACATTTGTTTTTAAACCCTTGAATGGAACTTTGGAAGAAATCTTATGGGTATATTTAGATCTTTAATAATGAGATTTTAAAGATAATAACAAGTACTGGAATCTTTTATAAAAAGATAGAAAATATTATATGTTTAATTTATAAAAAAAGTTTATTATAACAATGTTTTGGTAATAATTGTTTCAATCTCTTTGATTATATTTTAAAGTAAGTAAAACTTGTTAAGTAAATTGTGAATATACTTAAAACATTTGAATAAGTATATGAATACTTTTAAGTATTGAAACTGGTATAAGTGGATAATTAATAAAAGGAGTATTAATTAATAAAATATGTCTTGATTAACAAAAGAAGTTTCATTAAATACAAAGGTGTTTGCATTTAATATTGGTTAAAAGGAGCAAATTATAATATAAGAGATATATTATAATAAAAGGTAAGTTATCTTTAACTTAAATAATTTCTTAGAAATGTTGGCAAATAGTTAAATATAAAGAAGCATCTTTATAATAATGTTTGTATAAAGAATGAAAGTTTTATGAAATATTTTCATTAAAATTATTGAAAGATTATTAAATTCATATGAAGTATGTGGATTATTTCGTCGCACAATTTGATCTAAGATTCGAGTCAGAGCTTTGAGGTGTTTACATCGATCCGAAAAAGGATTTATCGCTCGATCCTTGACGACGAACATTGATAAGGGTTTATGGTTTGATACTTATGTTTTCTATCATCGATGAGAGCTATGTAAGGAAAACAAGGGTTTTGATCAAGAAGCCTGATTAGAGTCCGCACTAGAAGATCGGGGAATCGATACTAGTTCAAAAGGTAAGTTATAAACTTCAATAGAAGATCGAATCAGATATAGCGTACGGATGATCTGTATACATCATTCAAATGTAACTTTTAAAAAATAAGGGCCCGTTTGGTTTCATTTTGTATTTTGAGTTTTGTGTTTTCAACTTGCACTAAGAAATAGCAAGAAATAAAAGAGAAGATTTATAATTCTTAGCCGTTGGGACGACCAACGGACAACGAAAAAGTTTGATTGTTCTCCATGCTTTTATTATCTCTCGAAACACGAAAAATAAAGTAAACTTGTTTCCTATTTTATATGTTAATTTCATTTTTCAAAATTATTTGTTTTTCAACTATACATACAACGGACGCATTTTTGTATAGACGAAAACACAAAACTAAAAACGACAAGCCAAACGGGGCCTAATGTTTTGAGCAAACTCTTTTGGGTTTTTTGTTTTGCCGTAATTTCGAGGACGAAATTCTTTTAAGGGGGGAGTAAGTAACGACCCAAAATTTGGTCACTTTAATTAAAAGATATTTAAATTACTTTAAATATTCAAATGTAGATTATTTTTCATAAATAATCAAATTTTAAGTGATGAATAATGAAAATGAACTTATTTTGGAAAATGTTCCGAAAAAATATTTCCTTTGGAAAAATACCGATAAAATGACCGAAAACCATTTTATCGATAAACAGCTCTAAAATCGTAAAACGTCACGTATGGAGCTGGATACATACACTTATTTTTATTTTTGAACAAGAATACGAAATAAAAATATTTATTTTATTTTTGAAAAATAAAAAGTATATATGACATCATCAGTGATGCCTTTATATTTAATAATTGATTTATTAAATTAGATTGAGATTTAATGATTTAATAATTATTTTAATTATGGTTTTAAAATTATTATAATTCATTTTAATTAGTTATAAAGTAATAATGAATGATTTATGATGGTTTTATAAAGTTATAAAAGTAATTTGAAATTATAAGGAAAATCGATATCGGTTTATCGGTATAATAACAATTTTTGTAAATAATTGTTAATATTGATTTATATGATTTTATAATTCAAATGAGATCATTTTTGTTAATTAAAATTTATTAGAATTTTTTTTTCAATTTTTTTTTACATATATATGTAATTTAAATTATAAGTGAAAATGTGACCGAAAATCGAAATCGGTAATCGTAACGGTTTGATGTATATAAGTTTTACAACGTTGTTCAAATAACTTATGCACAGACATGTACATATATATACATGTCACATGCACACATGAACATATCTAAACATACATACATATCTACCATTTACAAGTAAATAAACATACGGAAGAAAAAAATCAAAATATTTAAGATATTTACATACTCTTCACCCTTAAGCTAACTCAAAGTCAACCAAGGACAAACCATCATCATAACACATGGAGGGGAGGTCATTTCGGCTGTGTAAGGTGATGATAGGATGGAGCATGTGGATGATGGGGTGGTGAGGTAGGGGGTGTAAGGGATATTTATAGAATTTGGCTATTAATAGCCCACCCTCTCAACACATTTTTTCATCTTCTACATTCTATCCTATCTTCCTCAAACTAGAACCAAATGGAGAAATTCTTTTTTTCAAACCATGTTAAATTCCAGTGGCTACAACTTACATGTGTACCACTTCTTCCCAAGTTGAGCTTAGCTATGCCAATATCTCCATTCTTTCCAGTGCATTTTTGGGTCCAGAATTTTAGATTCGAGAATACCTATTGTTCTTTTGATCATATCTCCCTCAAAACAGATCGAAATCAAGTGTTTATAATTTTTAAAATTCAAGAGAATGGAATTTTAAAGAACTTTCCAGTTGATAACTTTTTCAAATTTTGAGAGTAAGAGGGTCAAAAACCTAAGAGAAGATGACCTATTTTTCGGTTCTAGTTTTGAGAATTCAAGGTCGAAGCTCCACCACTTCTCTTCCATACTTTCGGCCACCCTCCATCTCAAGCTCAAGTCCAAACCTCCACCTCTTTCAAACCTTGGCCGTGACTTCCCAATGGTCTAAGGAACAATTCCATTTGCTTTCGAGCAACCGCAGCGGAGCTATAGTCCGTTTAGTGAAGTTAGAAACCAATAAAGGTGAGAAAACTCTTAAACTCTATTTATATATACTATACATTGGATGATGTATATGTTTGGATATGACTGTTTATGATGGTTGTTTATAATGTTTTAAATATGATAATATGGATGTTTGATTATTGAAACAAATCACGTTAAAATACATGTCGAAAATCACAAAGGAATTCACTTTCCTTTATTTAATGAAATGGTGAATATGGAATGTTAAACCTCTTTAAAATGGTTTAAAATGATTTAGAAATGTTTTATAAACATTTAAAAGTGTTTCGAGGAAGTTTGAAAGAAAATGGAAAATGGGTTAAAATAGGCGCGTAACGCAACAGTAGTTCGCGATTTTCCACCGTAAAAGTTTAAATCCATTTATACGATGGATTCAGAATTAGATTATTTTGAAATAAAAATTTTCTGAACTCTTATAATCATAGTTTTCAAAAAAAAGATCGAGATTTGATTTAGTGGATTTTGAAATATGAGCAAAAAAAGGTTTCAAAATAATCGAGGTTTTGCAGTTCGGAATACATAATGAGATTTCTTTTAAAATTGATATTTTTAATTCTTTAGAAATATGGAATACATCCTATAAATTTTTTAAAATGTTTTAAAAGAGTTTTGAGTCATATAAATGAATTTTCAAAAAATAGAAAAGTCGTTTTGATCAATATAGCTTTAAAACACTATTTGCAGCATTTTTTCACAGCATTTTTTAATAACTTTTGCAAACAATGGTTTTAACATAATTATTCTTTCTCGAATCCCTTGTGAACATTTTCAAATAAATAATTAAGTAATTTAAAGATGATTAAGAGGTTTAAAAATGAGTATGCGGAAACGATTAGTACATTTGTTCCATATGTGAGTGTCATAGAAAATCCGACCGAGAAATGGAACAGATCGAAGGGAAAGTCTGCTAAAAAATAATTAAAAGTAAATTAAATATTTTAAAATATTTAGAGTCGATAAAATAACTTGACCACCTTATGGGTGACAGGGAGGTAGTCTCTAGGCTTGATTTTGGGAAATCAGTTGACTGCCCTCCTAGCCACCCGTACTGGCCCGACGGAGGGGGTAGTAAATTTGATTTACTCAGATCAAAATTTTCCAGAGTATAAAAGATATAATTTTCCAAATTCAAACAACTTGGATTGCATAGAAATATTCTTCCTATACTTGGTATAAATTCTGAGGAGGGAATCCGTACTATCCGTGAGAATTTAAAAGGTGATTTCACCATTATTCGACGGATAGTAAAGGTTGAATACGGAAATTGATTTCGAGTAGAATTAGTATAATTTCCATGATCCTATTTACTCAATAATGTTTTCTAAAATGATTTGATATTCCAAAGTTAAAAGAGAGGTTTAATGATTCTGTATATACCGGAAAGAATGTTTTAAGATATATATCTCTAGAAGATATTTTGATTAATTAATCAAAGAATAATTGCCTATTCACTTAACATATTTTTATCGATGATTGGTTCGAAAGAACCGGGGTCGGATTTGGGTGATTCCTATCTGAAGATCACTTCGAATCAATTTACGTGTTCGAAATTAAAAGACAAGGGATGATATGATTTGGAAGATGAAATGTAGGGCTGCTTGTCACTGACCCTCAGGGGAATTTTTCCATACCACTTATTAGTGACAGTAGTTCTCCATTTGAGATCTTCGATGCAATGACTTCTCGCTACTAATCCTAGGGGTAAATCCTGACAGGATGTGGTAGGAGAGTACCTTCAGTTTAACCTATTTCTCGATAACTTGGATGAATGAATGTCTGACATTGCAATTCTAAAACGCACGTATATTGATTTTTACAAACGTACATCTATTTGGTGGCGGAGAAGGAAATTTCTCTTAGCTTAACACCCTTCTATGAGACGTACAAGATCAGAGGTTGTACATTTGTGGAAATCAATAGTGTGTGATGGAACTGGCAATGTGGCATTCAAAGTGGAATGTGCTAGATGAAGATAATCGTTACCTCAGGTGTCATCACCCGATAATGGCTTAAACAAGGCACGCCGTAAGGCTATGTGGTTCGCAACCATTAGGGTATGATCATCACCTTTCTAGATAACCATCTATATTTCGGGTATGTGGTGTATGATATGAGACGTCTTGGACAGGTCGTTAACGACCGGGGTGATGTCATATTCTGTTTCTATCCAGACCATGTTTGAGTGCCAAAAAGGGATATATCGGTCTTACCAGATGTGTAGGATTGTTTGTGTATCCTCGGTACATCCCTCTAAAGATGCACTGTACGGAAGATAGTTCTTTACCTTGTCATTGTATGGAATACATTCTCCAATAAGTGCCTTCAGACTTAGTTGTAAACCTATTATGCCGTCAAATTTAACCAATGTAACAATTTCTGCTATTTTAATATGTTTATTTGAAAGACGTTTTTCAAAGAATGTCATTAAAAATAATATTCCAAGATTTTGCGTAGCAAAGATTTTGGTTATCATAAGACAAAAAGACGATCCATGTTTATGTGCGGTGTGGTCTTATGAAATACCATTTGTTTTCAATGTCCGTATTTTGAGTTTCTCACGCCAATCTCATAACTAACCTGGAGTTTATTTTCCTTTTCCCTTAAACTATGGGTGCCCTAATTTTTCTGGGCAGCCAAGTAGTTCAGGTTTGACTTGGAGCAATTGGATAGAGATTGGAGCTAAAGATTTCCTGCAGATAATTACCTATTTCCATCCCCACTACATTTTTGTTTTTTTATTTTCAGCATTTGTGAGGACAAGCATTTATAACTGTCGAGGCCGAGCTTAGGATATACTCTAATAAATGTATTTAAACTTCCGCTGTAAAGATTATATATTGAAATAATATATGTTATTTCATTCGTGTAAGATTATGTTCTGTCTATTTTTCTTTCTTACCTTTAAAGAACCACCTCTCCAGCACATGGATTTACGACACGTGATTACTGAAGATGTATTAATGTAGATTTCCGAATGTCGAAGAAATGGGTCTTTACAATTTTCTGCCCTACGGCCAAGTGATCATTTTATTTTAAATTTCAATTCCATGAGTATATATCAATTCAACCCATATCAAATGCCATAGGTATATATCATTTCAACATATTTCTTAGTTCGGGTATTCAATGTTCAAATGATCCATATAACAAATTGTACAATTACAATAATATATAGGGTGATAATAGGGATACGTCACAATAAATAATACCGTCCATATAAACACCACGTCGTCCATAATCAATTTATAAGCATACACGTGCAATCAATTAAATATATATCATAAAATCACAAAATTATTAATTTTCACATATCACGGTGTTCAACTAATAATGATATTCAATTTCAACATCAATTAAAATTCCCAAACATCAAATAAATAAATTAGATCACATCATAAATTTGATTTAACTTGCAATGGAATTTTTTAGTATTCCATGAGTGGGTTTAAACACTCACCTTTGATTTTAGCACATCAAAATCCAAACAAAAGCTCTTTTTCCAACAGTCTCCAAACTTAACCAAACCAGTTCATATTGTTTAGAATTTCAATACGAGTCCAACGGAAGAAACCACGCGTCAATCGGAGTACGTATGCAAAAGTTATGACTATTATAAGGTTAGGATTTTAAAATTTAATTAAAATAAAACAAGGGCAAAATAGTAAATTCGCCTATGTCCTTCAAACCCTAACGATTACAGCACGAACCCATTATCACCATTAGCCGCCGCCGTTTGACTGACCGCTGCCACCGCCATGTCCACTTTCCCTTCGATCAGAGTCCACCGTCGCCTTCCCCATGCCTAGCCGCACGCATGCCATCCCCCACGTTACCTCTGTTGCCGTTGATCAGCCACCTACCGTGAATGAGATCCAACCAAAGATCGGCCAATTCCGGCGATCTCGAGCCCCTATGACATGATCTAACCCAATGGATGAACTCCCCATATTGTCCTCTACACTCCAGTGCCTTCTGATCATCTCGTAGTTGAAGTTTCACCGTTGATTTGAAAACCCTAGAACGAACGACCGAGAAAAGATCACCAATTTTCGGTCAAACGGTGCGCCGGATTGGAAAACGAATCTCAAATGCCTCTTTGTTTCATTGAGAGCTTTCCAATGATATATAATATGATAAGGTTTGAATAGTTTGAATTTGGAACTGATTTTGAAATCAGTAATCAGGGATTTAGGTTAATCTCCATTAAAGAGAAGGAGATTAGATCAGACAGAGATAGAACATAGAGATACTGTGGCTGCTAGAGTTTCATCCAAACTACATATATATATATATATATATATATATATGATAAATAAGATCGATTGGGCCAAAGCGATTACAAAGGCCTGAAACCCGTTTTCATCCCCAAGCGAAAATACATCATCCTATATATCGAAATATTCATTTTCGATATTTCTAAATCCAATGGAACTATCAAAAATCCCAAAACACAATTCTGCTCATATCTTTCTTTTTGCCATCAAATTAACTATTTTAAATAACTATATAAAATTTATAATTAATGTGACATAATTTTAGGTTATTACACTGGCAATTATAAGACGGATGAACAAGATTGTTTCAAAATTTACATTTTTCTCTTTCCATACAATTATACTTAATTACAAAATGAAAACATTTATTTTATTTATTTTCCAAAACGTTCTTTTTATTTGATTAAGAATATTCTTTTTATTAAATCGAATTTTCTTTTCAATTAAAACATATGTTTCTTCTTATTTCCGCAACTTTCTCTTTTATTTAATTTAAACATATGTTTCTATTTATTACACCCATTAATTTACAATTAACGTCTTCCCTTTTTTTAATTGAAAGATTCCAATCACATTAATTGCCATCGATTTCGAAGTTAAATTGTAAAAGAGAAACAAGACAATTAAAAGAGAAACAAGACAATTAATCTCCTGCCATAGCGTCTAACACTCCTCAATCAACCTTGAAGCTCCAATACCAGACTTTTGGGGAAAATCCCTTCAGATGATCAGTCTAAGGGAACAAAAAACCCAATGTAGCGGAAAAACAACGAACTGGATCGTGATTGTAGTGAGACGGAACAAACAGAGATAAACACCAGGAGAGACAGTCACAGATCAATGCAATGCAGAAAAATAAACAACACCGGTATTTATAGTGGCTCCACTACTGCGAGGCAGTGTACGTCCACTTGGGGAGAGGAGATTTTATTAATCACTGAAAGATTAGAGTTACAAGATCGATTCACTTTTGGAGGCTATACATAAAAAGAATTTACAGTACAGACAAAATTCTGCAGAGTTTCAGCTCTCTAGGATGGCTGCCATTGTTGTCCAGAAGCTCCATTATTTATAGAGTGAAGAAATGAGAAGGGGTAGCTGCTATATAGCAGCCCCGAGATTTGGTTCGACAAATCTGGTTCGGCGCATCTAGCTCGACATCACTTTGGTTCGACAAAGAGCATGCATGGTTTGGTCCGGCATACACCACTTAGCATTTGGTTTGGCAAAGCCCATATCAATCTGGTTCGGCATCTCCACTTCAAGTCTGGACCGACATTCCTAAATATTTCATTCGGCAAAGCCCATATCCATCTGGTTCGGCATGCCGCCGAACGAAATATTTCGTTCAACATTATCCACTTCATTGCACTGACCACCGAACGAAATAACTTCCTTCTTGCCTTCACTGCCGATCGATGCACTACCACCGGACCAAATCTTTGGTTCGGCAATTCCTCCACCGAACCAAACTTTTGGTTCGGCCTCCAACCGAACGAGAATTCTCCTTCGGTAATTTTACCGATCCAAACCCTTCTAAGCCCTAGCATTTCACATATGCACTTCCTCTTCGCAACGTGACTTCAGCTTATGCTCCTAGGGCTTCGCATGCTTCTCGAGTATCTCCAATGGCCTCATCTTCTTCATGAATTCCAAGTATCATCTCTAACAATCTCCACCTTGATACCGAATTCCAAACAAGCCTTCCAACTTCATCTACACCTTCATGCTCCAAGCAATGGATACTTACCAATGAGTTTCGGCAATGCCATCACCCATTACACTCTGTCAACGAACTCCGGCAAGGCCACCGCCCATCAACGAAGTGTTCGAAGTACCCAGTCTGTGTAAAACCTATCAATCTCCACCATGAAAACAAATGTCTTCATGAACCATCTCAACTCTTCCCACATGCCACCCGGTGGCACTTAGCACGTCATTAATCGAATCAAGCCTGAGCAATGCTCGAACTTAGCAACATGCAACGACTTGGTAAACATGTCTGCTGCATTCTTTTTTGTGTGAACCTTCTAAAGACGAACTAGCTTCTCTTCACTCATTGAGACAAGGAACGATTCTCTCACTTCAATGTGCTTCATCCTCGAGCTGAATGCTATATTTTCAGCTAAGTGAATTGCACTCTGACTATCACAGTACACATCCACACCTTCATATACGAAGCCCAAATCACACAACAGTCGCCTCAAATAAAGCGCTTCCTTAGCTGCTTCAACCACAGCTATGAGCTCTGCCTCTGTAGTAGACAAAGCCACAATCGTTTGCAACCTCGCTCTCCAACTGATCGTTGTCCCACCAATGGTGAACACATATCCGGAGGTTGACTTCCTTCGATCTCTATCACCGACATAGTCGGAATCGCAAAATCCAACCAAGCTGAAATCTCTATCTCTACCGCCAAAGACAAGTCCATGGTTTGGAGTTCCTCTAAGTTATCTAAAGATACACTTCACTACTTCCCAATGTGTCTTTCTTGGATTTTCCATGAACCTACTCACCAATCCAACAGCCTGTGCAACGTCAGGCCTAGTGCAGACCATGGCATACATCAAGCTGCCAACTACACTTGCATATGGGACTTTTATCATATAAGCCTTGTCCTTTTCCGAGATCGAAGAGCCTTTACTAGAAAGCTGTATGTGCAAATGCATGGGTGTGCTGATTGCATTTGCCCTTTCCATGCTAAACCGAGCAAGCACCTTTCGAATGTACTTTTGAGTGAGGCTTAAAAGTCCTAGCTTTCTATCCCTTTGGATTTCCATACCCAAAATTTTCTTTGCTTTTCCAAGGTCTTTCATTTCGAATTACGCATTTAGCTTTCGCTTTAAACTATCGATTTCAGCTTTATCCTTGGAAGCAATCAACATATCATCCACATACAAGAGTAGGTACACCCATCTACCAGTCTTTAAATGCTTGAAATTAGGGCTGTTAATTTCCTACACGACCCGAAACCCGCACGGAAATTAGCAGGTTAACCCGACCCGTTAATTTGGCGGGTCATTTTCGGGTCAACCCGAATTTGACCCGTTTATAAACGGGTGGGTTTCGGGTTGACCCGCTAACCCGAAATTGACCCGTTAACAACCCGTTTATACTTATATAGGTTGACTCGACCCGTTTACGACCCGACCCGACCCGTTTATGACCCGTTTGTACCTTATACAGGTTATACGGGGGTACCCGACCCGTTTACGACCCGTTCCGACCCGTTTACGACCCAATTATACCTTATACGGGTTGACCCGACCCGTTTACGACCCGTTTACAACCCATTTACACCTTATACGGGTTGACCCGACCCATTTACGACCCGACCCGATCCGATCCGACCCGTTTATAATCGGGTTACACGGGTCGGGTCGGGTCAATCCGTTTATAAATGGGTCAACCCGTTTATAAACGGGTCGGGTTCGGGTTGAGCTTTTCTGACCCATTTAATAAACGGGTTGACCCGACCCATTTAAAATCAACCCGAACCCGACTTGACCCCACCCAAACCCAACCCGACCCATTGACAGCTCTACTTGAAATACACACAAGCGTCTTTGATGCTACGATCAAAACCAAGTGAAAGCATAAAAGAATCAAACCTCTTGTACCATTGTCTAGGCGACTGCTTAAGTTCATACAAAGACTTCTTCAATATGCAAACCCAATTTTCCTTTCCATCTACAACAAATCCTTCTGGCTGCTTCATGTAGATTGTCTCATCCAAGTCTCCATGCAAGAAAGCGGTTTTCACGTCTAGTTGCTCCAGCTCCAAGTCATGAGCTGCGACGATAGCGAGCAAAATGCGGATGGACGTATGCCTCACTACTGGAGAGAATATCTCATCATACTCCAATCCATTTCTTTGTGAAAACCCTTTAGCAACTAGTCTAGCCTTGTATCTCCCATCATCCTTCACCTTGAATACCCATTTGCAACCTATGGCTCGGCTTCCTTGAGGAGGTGGTACCAAATCCCAAGTCTTGTTCTTATTCAACGACTCTAACTCCTCTTCCATAGCACGCATCCACTTCGAACTGTCACATGACTTCAAAGCTTCATCAAGGTCAAGCGGCTCCTCAAAAACCACATATAGGGCATAGTCAAACTGATCACCAAGGCTATGGTTTGCAAATTGCCAATCACCATACCTTTCGGGCGGCCTAATTGCCTACGACTGACCCGGGTAGGTACTGCTTCGCCTAAACTCATTTCAGCTCCACCTTGAACTGAACTTCCTCTAGATTCATGCACATCACCATACTACTGGAAGGCACCTGTGGACTATCCTGTGATGTTTCATCAACTGCGTTTTCCTCGATAGCATCAACAACAACTCTAGTTCTTGGCTGGAACACAAGAACTCTTTCATCTCCTTAGGCCTATCAGAATCTTCTGATGTGGTAGGTAGCTTCTCCTTCGGATTGAACAGAGCAGACTCATCAAAAGTAACATATCTGGAATGAACAATCTTCCAATCAACTGAGCTCCAAATTCGATACCATTTGATACCATCGGTGTATCCCATTAGTATGCCTTTGTATGCTCTAGCCTCTAGCTTGTCATCACCTGTATGGTGAACGTACACAGGACAACCAAAGATTCAGAAGTAACCAAGATATACTGCTTTACCTCCACTTCTTCTCTGGAATCTTCCCATCTATGGCTGAGCATGAAATTCGATTTATGATATGCGCCGCAGTTGATAATTCCTCAGCCCAAAAGCCTCTAGACAAGCCCGCCGTCAATTTCAAGCAACGAGCCTTCTCCAGTAGAGTCTTGTTCATCCTTTCTGCAACCCTATTGGATTACGGATCTCCAGGTGTAGTGAAATGTCTCTGAATGCCATGCTGTCTACAAAAATCGAGGAACTCCCTAGAGACAAATTCACCACTATGATCAAATCTCAGCACCTTCAACTTAGAACCAGATTGCTTCTCAACAAGCGCTTTCCAGTCTTTGAACTTCTCAAAACTTTCTGATTTGGCCTTCATCACATACACACATACTTTCCGAGAGAAGTCATCAATGAAGGAGATAAAATACTTTGCTCCTCCAAGAGAAGGAGTAGCAACCTATCCCCAAACATCTATATGCACGTACTCAAGTACTCGCCTTGATCTATGGAGTCCAACT
Source organism: Allium fistulosum (assembly GCA_030737815.1). Lineage (NCBI taxonomy): Eukaryota > Viridiplantae > Streptophyta > Magnoliopsida > Asparagales > Amaryllidaceae > Allium > Allium fistulosum. The sequence continues at coordinate 428,106,699 of CM060903.1, forward strand.
CCAAAAGATACTTTAGTTTGCTTGCCTAACACACCTCCTGGAAAAAGTCCATCTTGTTGAAGCTTTCTCCTTTGATCATCTTCCGTCTCCGAAGCAACTCTAAGCCCTTCTCTGAAATATGACCCAACCTGATATGCCAAAGCTTTGTGGCATCCAATGCACGAGAACTATCAACTCCAACACACGACTCTCTAAGAACTGTGGTTCCTTTCAACAAATACATATTTAAGAACATATCTCCTTTCATAAGAACTAGTGCACCTCTCGAAACCTTCAGACTATCCTTCTCGATAGCTACCTTGCATCCCAAAGATGTCAATTGTCCTAAAGAAATTAAGGACTTCCGAAGACCTAGAACATACCGGACACCTGTCAAAGTGCGTATCACTCTGTCAAACATCCTGATCCTCACTGTACCATCACTCATTGCTCTACAGCTAGCATCATTACCCATAAAAATAGAGCTTCCCTCTCATCCAACGAAAGAACTGAAGTAATCCTTATCATGTGTCAAATGGAAAGACGCCTCCGAGTCCAGCACCCAATGGTCTGAGACATCCGATACTACTGCAGACAACACATCGTCAGATACAGACTTCTCCACCGCAAATGATGAAGATCCGTCTTCTTCCTTCTTCTTCAAATCTGGACAATCCTTTTTCTAATGACTAGGTTTCTTACAGATAAAGCACTTCCCGTCCTTAGACTTTCCTCTCCTGCCATTACCGGGCTTCCTGGACTTGGAACGCACTCTAGAGTGCCAATTCTTCTTATCTTCTCTACCTCTTTCAACAAACAGGCCGTGACTACTACTTCCACCTCTACTTCCTTCACCTATCTCCTTCATCCGATCTCTCAAGCCCTCAAATAGAAGGGATGACTTCACATCTTCCACTGTCAATGTGTCACTAACGAAGATAAGGCTATTAGCGAAACCTGTGCATCGCTCCGGAAAAGAACACAAAAGAATCATTGTCATTTGCTCATCATCCATCTTCAAGTCAACAGTCTTCATCTTCATTACGAGATCATCAAAGAAATTAAGATGTTCCTTCACTAAAGTACTCTCTCTCATCCGCATGGTGAAAAATGTCTTCAGCAATATCAAACGGTTAGTCGGAGATTTCTTCAAGTAGAGATTCTCTAGCTTGGTCCAAATGCCCTTAGCAGTGGTCTCACTGCTAATCTCTAAGATAACATTCTCTCCCATAGCTAATTGTAAAGTAGTAAACGCCTATTTCTCTATCTCCTTCCTTTCCGCGACTGAGATGTCAACCGTCAACTCCTCAGGGGCAAACACTACTAGATGGACTTCATTCCTCATTAGAACAGCCTTCATCCTCCATTGCCACTTCTCGAGTCTTTATCCCCATTCCATTTCTCAATTGCCAACTATGATCCCGACGCGATATACATCCCTCTAGTGTAGGGTCTTATAACAACTGGAGTCGCTTCATCTCCTGCCAGAGCGTCTAACACTCCTCAATCAACCTTGTAGCTCCAATACCAGACTGTTGGAGAAAATCCTTTCAGATGATCAGTCTAAGGGAACAAAAACCCAACGCAGCGGAAAAACAATGAACTGGATCGTGATTGTAGTGAGACGGAACAAACGGAGATAAACACCAGAACAGACAGTCACAGATCAATGCAATGCAGAAAAATAAACAACACCGGTATTTATAGTGGTTCCACTACTACGAGGCAGTGTACGTCCACTTGGGGAGAGGAGATTTTATTAATCACTGAAAGATTAGAGTTACAAGATTGATTCACTTTTGGAGGTTGTACATAAGAAGAATTTACAATATAGATAAAATTTTGCAGAGTTTCAGCTCTCTAGGATGACTGTCATTGTTGTCCAGAAGCTTCAGTATTTATAGAGTGAAGAAATGAGGAGGGGTAGATGCTATATAGCAGCCTTGAGATTTGGTTCGGCAAATCTGGTTTGGAGCATCTAGCTCGACATCACTTTGGTTTGGCAAAGAGCACGCATGGTTTGGTCCGGCATACACCACTTGGCATTTGTTTCGGCAAAGCCCATATCAATCTGGTTTGGCATCTCCACTTCAAGTCTGGACCGACATTCCCAAATACCGAACGAGATATTTCATTAGACATCCATCTGGTTCGGCATGCCGCCGAACGAAATATTTTGTTCAGAATTATCCACTTTATTGCATTGGCCACCGAATGAAATAACTTCCTTCTTGCCTTCACTGCCGATCGATGCACTACCAGCGGACCAAATCTTTGGTCCGGCAATTCCTCCACCGAGCCAGACTTTTGGTTCGGCCTCCAATCTTCTCCGCAACACTCATCCAACTGAATGAGAATTCTCATTCGGTGATTTTACCGATCCAAACCCTTCCAAGCCCTAGCATTTCGCATCTGCGCTTCCTCTTCGCAACGTGACTTCAGCTTTTGCTCCTAGGGCTTCGCCTGCTTCTCGAGTATCTCCAATGGCCTCATCTCCTTCACGAATTCCAGGTATCATCTCTAACACAGACCTATGTTGGGTATGGAAAGCAACCGAAGTTGATTTCAAAGGCAATTTTTAGATCTAGGTATAATGATGATTACTGATAAATTCGATAAAGGTTGATGCCCACAAATGGCAAAGAGACAACCGTGAACCCTGGTTTCACAATGCAACCCACTGTCAGATCTGGAACATGGAGATACAAAGACATCGACTTTGGTACCAAATCTAGTTGGAAAGCAATCACTTTATGTTTTCAAGGACAACTTAATAAAGATATGGATAAACAAGGAAATCAATTTCGAAGTAAATCTAAGATTTACGGTTTGAAAAGACTATGACGGGAGCGAAAAAGGGTTGTAGGAACAAACCCAAAGTTAAATATGGAATCTAGAGATGGAAGAGCCGTTAGTTTTATAAGAACAGAAAAGTTTAGATACTTTGATGGTGTCGAATTTGACAAAAAAGCAGTGGCCACCAAAACTGAAAGCTTCAAAGTGAGACTGTTGCGACGTTGTTGGAGGTAACCAAGGCAGTGGATATGGTCAAACTATGATAAATTAACAACTGTCAATTAGATCTCAGTTGATAGGTAACAATGTAGTCTCGTCGCCGAAGGAGAAAGTGGTTGATAGGAGGTTATAGGAGAGCGGTTATGGAAACTGAAGGGTAATGGCAAGGAAGAAGATCACGTGAAGCACATGAGTGAAGCATCGTTTCAATTTCTAAAAGGTAGTTATTTATTGATCACGTGAAGAGGAAGCTACATTGTCAATGGTCACCATGTAGTTTGGGCTTAAAATGGGAAAATATGTCAATGTGTGATTCCAAACTATTGCACGTGGGGTACAATCACGTGTTCCATTCAAATTATATCCTTTTCATGGCGCTGGGCAAAGAATGAGATGGGCTAAATAGTTTTGGGCCTAATCGTACACGAAAGGAAGGCATGATATGATATTTAGAAGGTTTCAACAGTTGTAGATTTCCATTTGAAGAATGATACGATCAACGTTCGGAATTTATGATGCAATAATGTGTATTTTTATTTTTTTAACTATGTAGGTCTGTTATTGTTGGGCCATGTGATTATGCTTTGTAATTGTATTAATAACAATAAAAAGAGTTCATTTTCAACACACACACACATGGTATGTAGAGTCATGTAGTGAAAGTTGCTTCATTTTTATTGGTTTTTTAATAAAAGATATTAAATATAAAATATAACAGACCACACAACCGCTTGTATATAATGTATATGAACAAACGGAGATGCAACTGCACGATATAGAATTCAAGGAAAAAAATCAATTTCCAACAATCGATTATGCCCTTTACACCTGGTCTTTCTCGAACTTCTTCATTTTACCCAAATCGGCATTAAAACATATGCTTTGCTAAAGCAATTTTTTTTTGCATGCATAGCCTAAGCTAGTTATAAATTACTAGCCCAACAAACCATTAGAGTCAATCATCACTTCGTGTTTAAAGTGGTTACAGCAACCGCATACCACATATATCTCCTACACCAAACACACTGCCATCTACCTTCTGTTCCCTGCTGCTTCTCCACCTCTGCTTGTATCTTCTTGTTAATTTTGCATAAAATAAAGGAAAAGAATAAAGTTTTAACTTTCTATTTGGACATGGAATTGTCTTTTGCCTCATATTTCATAACCATCAGTTATTACTTTAGACTAAGAATATGACATGGGGGAGGAAGCTCGCAAATAACACAAATCCAACAAACGGTAAATATTTAATAGTATCATGGATACATATATAATGCATACTCTAGGCAATATGCAATAGAAAGCAAACTGATGCTTATATTTAATTTGAGCATGCTCGTTAATTCAAACGTGATGAAAACTAAAGGCATGCTAGTTAATTTACTGGTTAAAAGAAATTATTTCAAGAAAAGAAATAGATCTGAAAAAGAATTACACTCGCGCATACATACCTAAATACATGCGCGCATCCACACACACATCTCTATTTTCATCTATGTAGTAAAATCTTTCATTGATATGGTAAGACAAAAAAGTGTTGAATATTCATATATGCTTGGATGCAAAAGTCTTCATTTCAAGTTTTAGGCATGAAAACGCTAAAATATCTAAAATTGAAAACTTAAATGTAACAACCCTATATTTTACAATTAATTTTAAATTGATTTTTCCAGATTTAAAAGCTTTATTTATGAAAAGAATAAATTTTGTTATTGTAAATATAAAAACTTTGATTTTGTATGTGGATTTGAATTCCAAATATGACTAAATTTAATATTTCCAGAAAATGTGAATTTTGGTCAAATAGTCAAACTTCGACTTTTAACTTGAAAATTTAAAAGTTTGAAATTTATGAATTTTATCTTTTATTATAAAAATAGATTTAATAACTTGAATACTGTTTTTCGTTTCGTTGAAAACGGATTTAAATTGCAAAAGTTATATTGTTTTCAATATTGTGTGTATATTGGGTTATTCAGCAATATTCTTTATTTTAGAATTATATAAATGACATTTTTATTTGATATATTTTATTCTAATTTGTACATTTATGTAATATAAAATATATTTTGGCTTTTAAATATTTTTAAAGTAAGGTAGGAATTTTTCCAGAGTTAGTAGTATTTTTCTTACAAATTTCCATGCCCTGTTTGTAAATTTTAAACATTTTCTTTAATCCTTTTTCTATTTTCTCCAATTTAATTATCTATTTTATTTTGAAAATGATAAATAAATTATTTTAATTCAAATTTTCACTTCATAATATTTTTATAATGAAGTGTATAGTTTTTCAAGACTGACAGTGATTTATTTATAATTTTTGAACACTGTTTGGTATTTTTAAGTAATTTTCTTCATTCTTTTTATATTTTTCCAAAATTTATTATTTGTTTTCTCATATTTATAATTGATTTCGGTTTGTAAAGTATTTTTCTGAATATTTTTGTTTATATAAAGATTAAAAAGAAAAGAAATATGAAAGGTTGTAAAACACTTTGAAACTTAAGCCCTTTTTTGTCCAAACCCTTCATTTTCTTTAACTCCTCAAATTTTTGCCCTAGCCATCTAAAACCCTAGTGTAGCCGCCACTTTTTGTTTCTCATCTTTTCACGTGAAAACAAATCAGCTCCTCATTTCTCATGGCTTCATCCAAAAATAGGTAATGGCCTCTCCTTCTTTTTCTTCTTTTTCTCTTCTTTTTCCATTGTTTTCCTATGGTTTTTCCTTGATTCTCTAGCTTGTTTGCTCGGCCACCATTGCTTGCCATGGCCACCACCTCCACTACCTCCTCCTTGTCACCATCACCCACCTACCCCCTCTGATTTGACCAGGCCACACCACTCCATGATGAACAACTCTATAAAAACTATGCAACATGCCTTGAAAACCCTTAACTATGCAAGCCATCACCTTATCACCTCCTCCCCTTCATTATACACCACGACCACCACCTCTAGCCACCACCACCACCTTGCTACCACCACTATACATCATCTTAGCCTCTGTACAGATCTGAAATTGACATGGCCGAACCCACCATGGTGACCAAACTCCACAAAAATGCAACCTAAGCCTTAAAAGCAATGTTGTTGACCACTATTTGCTTCACCACTTCATTTTCCACCACCACCACCACCTTTGGCCACCACCACCATCTCTGACCAGACCCTTACACACCACTCCAACCTCTGTCCAGATCTGGACTTGAATGGCCAAGCCCAAACTCCTATGGCCGAGCCCTTTTGGTGAACCAAAACCATGCTATGTTGCATAAGCCCCTTCACCTTCATGCTTTGCAACTTCTTCTCCATGCTTCACCACTTTGGCCATGCATTCTTATGCCCATACCTAAGCCATTCCCTGTTCAAATCAGAGCCAAAACCAACCCTTGACCATGCAAAAAAAATAGAGGAAGCAAGGCAAAAGATTTGACATTCAAATCTCTTTTCGTTTAAAAGTTATTCCATTTCAAGTGCGTTGAAATTGTGTTTGTTCTGATGTATGTTTTGGGTTGTAATACAAGAGTTGTAGCTTTGGATCTTGCTCTCCACTCAAGTCCGTAGTCTAGTCATTGTGCTTTTGTTCCATTGTGTCATTGGTTTTGATATCTCCAGCACAAACAGGTGAGTTATTCTCACCAGACAATATGTACCTATATAACTAGTAAATTGACACCCTGTGAATCTGTAGAAATACATTATCATGTTATATATGCCTATATTATTATCATATGATGTTCACACCTATTATTACACCTGTTATATCATATGTTACTGTTATTTAATGTTATTTTGTTATTTATATCAGTTATCACCATTGCAAGTTCCTTGTAGACTAGAATCACTATGGGTTGAAATGATACATACCCGAACGAACTTTAGAATAGGGAAAAATCGTTATGGGCTGAAATGATAGGCCTGAATGGTTTTTATTTAAATTATTTTAACTTGGGATTGCGGGTTTGAAATGATAGAACCCGGATTTTTCTTTTTTAATTGCGGATTGAAATGATACATATCTGTATCACTTGACCTAAGTTAGAAAATTATATACAGGCCCGTGGTTATTTTATAAAGTGTTTTGAATATTTTTAAGTATTTTAAAAATTATAAATTTATGAAATCTGATTTAATTAGATTTTGAAATGTTTTAAAATAAAGAAATTATGATTTTTTTCATATGTTAAAAATGTAATTAATGAATGGTTTAACTGGATTTTTGAAATATAACTTAAGTTGGAAATTTGGAATTTTGGTTAAAAATGATATTTAAGTTATATAAATAAAATGGATATTAAATTTTATTTGGAAATGGTAAATATGATAATTTGATTAAATTTGAATTTAAGTGATTTATTAAAGTATTATTGATTTTTCTATAAGTTTAAGTGGTTAAATAAATGAATGTTTAAAAGTGATCTTTTAAAATATAACTTGACTTGGAAATGTGAAATTTGGTTTTAATTAAAGGTTTAAGTTAATTAAATAAAATTGGAAATTTAGTTAAATTTGTGAAATGGTAATTTAAATTTGAAGTGTTAAGTTTATTTGTTGAAATGTGAAGAATTGGAAAACTTTTACACTTAAACTTATTAAGTAAATTGTTGAAAATTGGATTTAATTATAAGAAATTTATTGTGAAAAAGATATATGTTAAATGATATGTAAATGAACATTTTAAACGTTAAAATATGATTTTTAAAATGTTTATGTGTTTTAAATTGAAGTTATTAAATTGCTGGAAATACACTAACACCTGAAATCTACTTTTAATAGCATTCAGAAATGCTATAGATTCTGTTTTGAACTAAAATTGTGTAAAAAGAGCTATTACAGCATTTCTGAAATGCTGTAGTTGCTGTAATTGAACTTATAGGCTAATATTGAACTTAGGCCTATTATAGCATTCTCTGGATATGCTATAATGGTCTGCAGTCTTTGCTGAAACCAAATTTAACTCTTGTTTTGAAATCTGAACTACCGCAGCACTTCTGAAATGCTGTCTTTTCTGTTTTGAACTATAATTCAACTAAAACTGAGTTTTAACAGCAGTTTTAAGTGCTGTCTTTGCTGAATTAAAAATGTTTTCAAATATAACTTATAGCAGTTGTTTTTAAATGCTGTGAAATGCTGAAATCTTAATAATTAGGGTTTTTGACTTAGTAAACGAACTCAGAATGGTTTGAAACTTTGGAAATTGAATACTTGATTTAAAAATATAATAATTACATTTTTAAAAGGTTTAAATGAATTATTTTGATTGGAATATAAACTATTTAAAGTTGATTTGAAATGATAGTAAATGAATGATATCTTTGAATTTAAAAGGTATTTAAAGTTGAATATTTGGATTTGAACTGATATGATATTTTATTATATAAAAATGGTTTGAGAATGAAGTTTTGGAAAGATTTGATATTTTGATATATTAAAATGATTTGAAATGAAGTTTTGTAAAGATACGATATTTTGATATATTGAAATGAAGTTTTGAAAAGATATGATATTTTAAATATATTGAAATGGTTTGGAATTGATTTAATCTTTATTTTGATAAAGATTTGGTTTTGAAATGATATTCTATTTTGAAGTATAAACTATTTCTAAATTATAACTACGGGTTATAATAACGATTGGTTGTTAAAGAGACCGGGATCGGATATGGACATACTCTCTGCCGATACCGAAAACCACTTTGACAACTGTGTACACGGTGGAGTTTCCAGAATGAAGTAGGATGGTGGCGACGATCCTAAGGTATATACGTGGACCCAACTCTCGTGAGTTGGCATAAGGTGGCTAAAACAGGAGCGATTGACAGACCAATGAGGTAGCACCTCTTATCGGACACACTTCTTCGATACCATTCTATTACTTGTGATTGATTTGGTGGCCACCCTTGATTTGGGAGTGTTGTTCGAGGTGGGCGGTAGTGGCTGCTATGCGTCACCACTAGTCCGGATGCGTAATTGGTATATCTACCCTGGCATTGCCTAGTTGTGCCGTGTCACCTACCATATCGAGCTTTACTACGATTATGATTTTAAGATCCGACCGCGTTAAGGTTCTCCATCCCCTTAACGCTATTTTCTATATGATTATACTTTACTTATTTAGACACTATTATAATAGCGAATATTACTACATAGTAGTTATTTTAACGGATCCTTAGAGGATGGGCGGTCCCAAGCATCTTCTAAGTTACTTGTACCTTTATTACAGTTCACTTGAGTTGGTTTACATTATATAAGTATATATTGTCATGACTCGAGTGTTTTGTGTTTTGCTTTACGCTCGGGTCAGCTTGAGTTATTCACAGATTTGGATTTCCACTCTCTTGGAGATTTGAATCGCTGGAGATTATCTGCTTGTCATGTCCTATCTATTTCAATTCCGTTGTTCTACTCAGCTTGTACTTGGTTATTTTATTGAGACTTTTGTTGTACTCTATTTCTTCTGTTGTATTTTTTGTAACTCTGACATATTTAGATAGTAGCTTCATGAACTACTATTTCTTTTACTTCCGCTGCATTATTTTACTCTGTGTCTGTGATCTGTGATTATATTTATTTACTGTATATTCTGAGATTTGCCAAATTTTATTTACAACGCGGTATTTTGAGCAATTCAACTCCGGCATGAGTGTCTGCCTATACACTTATAATGAATGCGAATGGTTGAAAATATCGGGTCGTTACATTAAACCACTTAATTATGGTTGCTATAATTAGCGAAAAGGAGTAACTATCTAAGCCAACATATTATTTTTTCTTTAAATTTCCAAAAAAGTAATAATATTGTGAGTTGACATGGATCTACATATCAAATGTAATCCAATAGAATTCGTCATATTTTTCATTAACTTGAAGAAAAACTAGGGAGTAATAAATAATATAATGGGTATTAGTATGATATATTGTGAAACAGTGCAATATTTGTACTAAAATATGTATTGCAAGCATGGAAGGCTATCAGGATAATATCATGTATAGGAAAATGTGTGTTTTGAATTGTTGAATTTTGACAACACTACATGGAGAAATTGAAGTGGTCGGAAGTAGCTTGGTGACGGTGAAAACGGTTCTCAAATCGGAGCTTGGAGGAGGAAGATATAGCGGAAAAGGTGGAGTGTTATGGCCAACATCAGGCGACAGACGTCTGTCATAAAGTGACAGACGTTTGTGACTACAGGGTTTGGAACCCGAGAGTTTGGACAGACGTCTGTCACTTTATGACATACGTTTGTGGTGTCAGGGAATTTTTCCCGAGACCTATGACGGACGTCTGTGATGACTTGCTGCCTATATTTTGACCGGATTTTGGTGTGAAGATTTGTGGTATTTGCAGGGGAAATTCTGGAACTTTGCCTAGGTTTTCTATTCTCCTATATAAGCTATTTTCTGGAATCAAATATGGGTGACTAAGAAGCGACTGCAAGGGTTTTAGCCTTCACTAATTAGGGTTTTCTAAACCTAATTTTCTTCAATTCTATTCTCCACAAATCAATTCTATTAGAATTTTAATCATTGTAATCAATTTCTTGTACTTTTCTCATTGGTATTAATAAAGACTCTCTCTCAAAGTGGATGTACACTAACAAGACATTAGTGGAACCACTACAAATCGGTGTGTGATTTATTTTATCTTTATTGCTTTGATTTTATATTGTTTATTTGGGTAATTGTGATTGGTATTGTATTGGATTGAGATATTGATTGGTTGTTTTTACACTTCTTACCACGATCTCATTTTCCACTGTGCTTTGGGCTTTTGATTTGAGTAGTCTTGAGTTACAATTTCCCACAACATTTGGTATCAAAGCTTTGGTGTTGGTAGGTGGTTGTAGAAATGTCGGAATCAGATAATACCTCAGGTAGTTCCTCAATGGCTAATCCAAGTGGTGTAGCGCCTTATGTACTTGGATTGTACGCGGCTTCGGGATCACAATTGGTTATAGACAAGTGGAATGGCGATAATGGTTTTGAAAAGTGGCAATGGAAGATGAAAGCAGTTCTTAGGAGGAATCGGGTGCATCGGGTAGTGTTTGGCACACATTTGTTGCCAGCGGACATCTCGGAAGTTGAGAGAGAGGAAATGGAAGAGTGGGCATTCGCTACACTTCAACTTGCTATGGGGGAGAATATTATCTTCGAAATTGGTGGTGAGATTACTGCTAAGGGTATTTAGGACAAGTTGGAGTTATATACGAAGAAGTCACTAACTAATCGATTAATCTTGTTGCGAACGTTCTTCACCTATAAGATGAAGAAAGGTACTCGTTAAAGGCGCACTTGAATACTTTTGATGATTTTCTAATGAAGATGAAGGCAGTAGATTTGAAGATTGAGGAAGAACAAAAAACGATGATGTTATTGTGTTCGTCGTCGGACATTATATGGGTTTCTCAAATAGTTTGATCTATAGCCGGGATACTTTGACTCTGGATGTTGTCAAAACAGGTCTTCTTAACGAGAAGTTGCGGGATCAAATGAAGGAGTTGGGTGATGGAAGTATTGGTGCTAGTAGTGGTCACAGTTTATTTATGGAGAAGGAGAGATATGCGAAGAAGGAGAATCGAGGGCGTTCTAAATCAAGAAACCCCAATTGGAGAGGAAAGTCGAAGGAAAGAAATGGAGAGTGTTATATTTGTATGAAGCCCGGTCATTGGAAGAATGAGTGTCCAGACAAAGAGAAGACAAAGAAGGAAGTAACATCTTCATCCATAGAGGTGGATTTGGTGAGGGAGACGTAGATGTGTTGACGGCGGTAGCATCATCGGATAGCGATTGGATGCTCGATTTAGGGGCGTTTATCATATGATGCCGAATAGGAATTGTTTTTTCTTATATCGACAAAGAAGGAAATTCAATTGTTATGGGTAATGGTGCTATTTTTAAGTCGAAAGGCATTGGTTCCGTGCAAATTCAAATGTTTGACGGAGTGGTTCGTACTTTCACTAATGTATGCTATGTTCCAGGACTTCGGAAGTCTCTTATCTCTTTGGGGCAGTTGGATTTGTTAGGTTGTAAAATCACTATTGAGAGTGATAGCTTGCGGGTTTCGAAGGGTGGGCTTGTGGTGATGAAGGGTGTTAGAACTCATGGTGTTTATTTGCTTTAAGGAGTGACTATAGAAGGTGAAACTTGTGTGGAAGTTGATAGTTATCATGGCTTGGATGCAACTAGGTTGTGGAATTTGAGGTTAGGTCATGTCTCGAAGAGAAGTTTGGATATTCTTCGGAAGAGCGAGATGATCGATGGAGAGAGTTTCAACAAACTAGAGTTTTACGAGGAATGTATCATGGAGAAGAAAACTAAAGTATTATTCGGTGAGGGAAAACATGATTCGAGAAGGGTTCTTGAGTATGTTCACACGGATGTTTGAGGACCGACACCAGTAGCTTTTTGGGGGGAACTCGCTATTATATTTCTTTTATTGATGAAAGGTATGAGTGTATGTAATGAAGACCAAGTCGGAGGCATTTGCAAAGTTCAAAGCATGGAAAGCTCTTGCTGAGAATGAGAGTGGCAAATGTTTGAAGGTTCTAAGGTCCGACAATGGCGGAGAGTATGTTTTCGGAGAGTTCTTGGAGTTTTGCAAGCATCATGTTATTTAGAGGCATTTTACTACATCGGGAGATCCGCAATCGAATAATGTTGCGGAGAGGATGAATTGTACTATACTTGAGAAAGCTCGGTGCTTGAGATTAAAATCGGTTTGTCTAAGGGATTTTGGGCCGAAGCTTTGTCAATGCGGTGCATATTATTAATCGAATTCCATGCTCGGCTATTGGTAACAAAATTCCAGAGGAAGTGTGGAAGGGAAAAAGCATTGACTTGAGTTATCTTTATGTGTTTGGTAGTCCGGTTTATATGCATGATTCAGGAAATGATAATCTTGAACCAAGAGCTTTCAAGGGGATTTTTCTTGGTTATACGGACGGAGTAAAAGGCTATCGAATATGGAATCCGCAAACGAAGAAGGTTATGAATTCTGGTCATGTTACTTTTGCTGAGTTGGCTTTGTTCAAGGAGAATGAGAGCTCATCGGATATTTCAGATTTGGTTCATGTGAATCAAATGAGAAGGAAGTTATTTTCACATTTTGTCCAAGGAGTAGAGGGGGTAGAGTAGTTCTAGATGCTTGTGAGGAGGAAGCGGTTGATGTTACATCACAGTCCACATTGTGCCTCTAGTAGTGTTGGTGATGTGCATGATTCTAGAGAGGATTCAGCTCAAGGTGGAGCCAAAAGGAGTTCGGGTGATGGTATTGCTAGTCGGGTTGGTCACTATGCTATAAGGCCTCCCGAAAGATATGGTGATTGGAACTATCTTAGCTTTTGTGATAATTTGGACTATGCTCTTCATGCAGTCCAAGATGAGTCGATGGACCTTGATGACGTCATGGAGTCGAGTGATAGCTCGAAGTGGATGTGTGCCATGGAGGAAGAGATGCAATCGTTGATGAAGAATCAAACTTGGGATTTGGTTCCACTTCCTAAAGGAAACCGTGCTATTGGATGCAAATGGATATATATAAGGTGAAGGAAGATGGGAGATAAAAAGCTAAGCTAGTGGCTAAGGGGTTTGCACAAAGGAAGAGAAAGGAGTATGATGAGATATTCGCATTGGTTGTGTGCCATACATCAATCCGGATATTACTTGCCATGGTTGCTATTCACGACTTGGAGTTGGAGCAACTTGATGTGAAAACCGCCTTCTTGCATAGTGACTTGGATGAAAACATCTACATGGAGCAACTAGAAGACTTTATTATGGATGGTAAGTCAAATTTGGTTTGCAGGTTAAAGAAATCACTATATGGTTTAAAGCAATCATCTAGACAATGGTACAAGAGATTTGATCATTTTATGCTTGAAAATGGTTTTGATAGAAGCGTTAAGGATGCTTGTGTATATTTCAAGAAATTAAAAAATGATTGTTGGATGTATTTACTATTGTATGTGGACGACATGCTCATTACTTCTAAGGATAAGAATGAAATCAACAAGTTAAAATTGAGTTTGAAATTGGAGTTCGAAATGAAGGATCTTGGAGAAGCAAAGAAGATATTGGACATGGAAATAGAAAGGGATCGAAAGCGTTTTGAGTTGAAATTAACTCAAAAGGAGTACAAAGAGAAAGTGCTTTGCCGGTTTAGCATGGAGAATGCAAAGGCGTCAAATACACCTTTATCTTTGCATATGAAGCTTTCGAGCAAGAGATCACCTATCTTGGAGAAAGATAAGGCTTATATGACAAAGGTGTCATATGCTAGTGCAGTTGGAAGTCTAATGTATGCTATGGTGTATACAAGGCCCGATATTGCAAATCACGTCGAGATGGTTAGTCGGTATATGACTAATCCAGAGAAATTGCATTGGGAAGCTGTAAAGCTTATATTGAGATACCTTAGAGGTATACCATCTCATGGTCTTGTTTTTTGCGGTAGTGGTGGGAAGAATTGCAAGTTGGTTGGTTATTGTGATTCTGACTACGCTGGTGATAGGGATCGAAGAAAATCAACTTCCGGATATGTCTTCAATCTTGGTGGTACAGCCATAAGCTGGAGATCGAGATTGCAAATCGTAGTTGTTTTATCCATTACGGAGGTGGAGTTGATAGCCGTGGTAGAGGCGACAAAGGAGGCACTTTATTTGAGACGATTGTTGTGTGACTTGGGATACGAACATGATAGTGTCAATGTTCGATGTGATAGCCAGAGTATTATTCACTTGGTGGAGAATTTGGCGTTTAGCTCACGGACTAAGCATATTGAAGTGAGAGAGTCATTTCTAGTTGCCATGGATGAAGATAAGCAAGTATATCTTCGAAAAGTGCACATAAGGATAATGCGACGGATATGTTCACTAAGGCATTGCCGGTTGGGAAGTTCGAGCATTGCTCGAACTTGATTCGCTTGTTGAAGTGCTAGGTGTCACGGGGTGGCACGGTTGAGAGAGGAGCTTGGTTATAAATGAGGAAGAGTATCGGCGAGAGATTGAGGTTTTATCTTCTTGGTGAGTGCTAGTTTATACTCCTTAGCACTTTAGTCTTTTGTGAGACGGTTTAGGATTTGGATGTTTTCAACACTTCATTAGTGGGCGGGGGCTTTGCTTGAGCTCGTTGGTGGAGTGCAATGAGACGGTTTAGGATTGGGAAAACATTCATGTTTGGTTGAAGGTAGAAGTGGTGATAGTTGGTGCTATCAGTTGATGATGATGGTATGATACTATTGGAGTTGGAGATGGATATATTGTCGAGGTGGAGTGTTGAATTTTAGCGACAGTATATGGAGATATTGAAGTGGTCGGAAGTAGCTTGGTGATGGTGAAAACGGTTCACAAACCGGAGCTCGAAGGAGAAATATATGACGGAAAAGGTGGAGTGTTGTGGCCATCAGGTGACAGATGTCTGTCATAAAGTGACAGAAGTCTATGACTACAGAGTTTGGAATTCGAGAGTTTGTACAGACATATGTCACTTTATAACAGACGTCTGTGGTGTCAGAGAATTTTTACCGAGACCTTTGACAAACGGCTGTCACTTGTGATGACTTTCTGCCTATATTTTGACCGGCATTTGATGTGAAAATTTGTGATATTCGCAGGAGCAATTCTGGAACTTTGCCTAGGTTTTCTATTCTTCTATATAAGCTATTTTCTGAAATCAAATATGAACGACTGCAAGGGTTTTAGCCTCCACTACTTAGGGTTTATCTAAACCTAATTTTCTTCAATTCTCTTCTTCACAGATCAATTATATTAGAATTTTGATCATTGTAATCAATTTCTTGTACTCTTCTCATTGATATTAATAAAGGCTCTCTCTCGAAGCTGATGTACACCGACCAAACGTTAGTGGAACCACTATAAATCGGCGTGTGATTTATTTTATCGTTATTGCTTTGATTTTATATTGTTTGTTTGGGTAATTGTGATTGGTATTGGATTGGATTGAGATATCGATCGGTTGTTTTTACATTTTTTACCACGATCTCGTTTTCCGCTGCGCTTTGATGTTTTGATTTGAGCGGTCTCGAGTTAAAATTTTTGACAACATGAATGACATAAAAAGACCTCCAAAATTAAAAAATTGATTGAAGATTGAAATATCGCACATGAGAAGGAGTTCATGATAGTTAACTGGCATTAAAGAAAATTATATATTGCAAAAAAATGGTGGGGTTAAATTTTAGCCAAGGCTTACATTATATTAATTGTTTTATGATGGTTCAACCCTGTCCTTCCTGACTTAACGTGGATCTTCATCCAAAAAATTATGGAGAAACCTGGGAGGAATGGGCAACACACACAGATACATATACATACATATACATGCATACATATATACACATACACACACATATGTATATGTTTATATATGTATATATGTGTGTATATAGATGTGTGTGTATATGATACTCTTCTATTTATATGAAATAAATTAAACAAAATTGGCTCATACAGTCGTGTAGGAGACCAACTTGCATGGCACAGGAGTACTTAATGTTACATTAATCAATGAACCTAATGGCAAATCCGCAAGGGACCAATCATCAAATTTGGCCACACAAGCATATCAACAATCCAATGACATTAGTCTCAAAATACCTTTACTTAACTTGGACCTTGAGAATGAGAATGAACCTGTTACCTACCATTTACGACTCAACCGATTTTTTTATAACACTTTGTTTTTGAATGACTAAAAAGCCTTCATTTTTTACTATGTAAAGTACACATACTGCTAAAAGCATGGAGATTATGACATAAATACACTAACATGAGCCTTCCTTTAGGTAGAAATTTTTGCAATTTACTTTTCTTAATAGATAGTAACTATTGATTTATCTACATAGCATAATCAAGCAATAACGTCAAAATTCTTGGCAAGATTCTGAACATATGCAGGGACTGGAGTTAACACTTAATAAAATCCACCATAAAAGGTCCCATAAGAAAAAGTTCCACCATAAAAAGTACAATAAGAGAAAGTTTAAACTACGTACAAAAACAATCCAAGTTTGAATTTAATTGAGTTTCTCTTACAGCAAAGGTCTTACTGTTCAGTCAAAATCTGATTTACAGACGTAGTGCAATAATTTAATGAGTACTATCTAACCCAAACTAAAGCTAAAGTGAAATAATGTGTATATAATACAACCGATTACACTCGAACGTACATCTGTATATCCTATTATACAACACAATTTTGTACTCTTTTTTCCTTTTCCATTTAAATACAACATTTAAACAAATTTGTCTAAATAATCTTAAATAAAATAAAAAAATCAATCAATTTAAATATAACCAACCATATAGTAAGCTCATTAAACAAAATACTATTTATGCATATTAACTTAGTTTGCACTCATAAAAAGTCTAAAATATATACTCATAAACTCATAAATACAATCAAATATCGGTAGTGCCAACAGACACACAACCTAAGATTACTTATACTTGGAAGTAATTTTGTATATTCGTTATCAAGCATAATAGCATACACATCCGATATTGAAATTAATACATGTGAAGTAGAAATTTGTATGTATTTTATTTATAACTGTCATATTTGTAAAAAAAAGGTTGCAACATTTTATTGAAATCCACACAAAGTAAAAATATAAAATTAAAACAGCTTAGAGTGTAGTACCATATGAATCCTATTTGACCTTAACAAAAGTATTAAATTTATATGCTTCATTGCATTGAAAGCATAAGTTGAAACCCACTGAGTATT
This sequence comes from Allium fistulosum, assembly GCA_030737815.1. NCBI lineage: Eukaryota > Viridiplantae > Streptophyta > Magnoliopsida > Asparagales > Amaryllidaceae > Allium > Allium fistulosum. The sequence continues at coordinate 428,124,436 of CM060903.1, forward strand.
GGATATAAAAATCCATAAAACATAATCAGCAAAACTTTCTGCCATGCCAAGTACCAGAGTAATCAAAGACCATAAATTAATATCCATATAACAAAACCCGTTTAGCATAAGACCAAATGACCAAATGAGTAATGGAAAGAAATATCCACATACGTAATGTAGAAAACCTCATGTCATGACAAGTATTGGGGGTAATCAAAGACCATAAATTGAATTCCATAACTACTTAGCAAAAGATCAAATAAACAAATTATACCTCAAATTGGACAAAATGGTCAATTGCACACCGCAACTACCTCATGTATTAACTAACCAGTATTCATCATGTATTGGAGAGTGGAATCAGAGAAGTAGAAAATTGAATCTTTGCATGAAGTACGAATACCTGAAAGAATACCTAAAAGGATATGAGGCGGTCAGGCGATGGTGTGGTGATTTAAATATTGGTATTACATAATCAGTTAATGGTGGGATGTTGTGGAATCGGAAGAGCGAGCATAAGTGATAAGAGTAAACTAAAAAATAAAAATTAGGGTTGGGAGGAAAATAGGAGAAGAACAAACTAAAAATTCACTTTACAAAAAAAAAATGACGGTTCGGGTTTCAAATACGCGTGTCAACACCATAATAGATTTCCAGCGGAAATGCCACGGGCTTCAGAGCTAAGGAAGCTCGACGCAGTATTAATAGTACGCATAGATGATGCATTGGATACAACCATCCAAATTAAGATTGCCTTGTAAAAACTGATTTCCATGAACATCATATGCATGATATAGACACACTCAATGCATAATGCTTCTTTTTAAAGTAAAACGGACATGTAACTATGCAAAACTAAAAAATAGTTCCCTTCCAAATAAATAGAAAAATATATAACTAGTTTCATTCACACGCGTTTGATGCCATTACCAAATTCTGAAATGAAAATTCTATGTGAATTTCTAATGCCTAAGAGCCATGCCATGGCCTGGTAAGCAGAATGAACCAGCTAAACAAAAAAGATAGTAGAAAACAAGGAGGGGAAATTGCAAGCTTGTCATTACGGAGAAGTAAAACAAATATGAAGTAATACCCATAGAGGTTTGGATTTAAGCTGCCACCGCTTTGCATTTTCAACTTCATCATCAAAATGTTGAAATTTGGCGACACAATATATAGGAGAGTTGAAGAGGATGGAAGTAGCTTGGCGTAGGAGCTAGGAAGCAGTTGGAGAATTGGAGCTCGGGGGGAGAAGTTGCGGAGTTTCTGTTGGTGCACTGCTGTTCAGAAGCAGTGACCAGTCGACTGGTTGGAAGTCACCAGTCGACTGGTTGGAAACAAAAACTGCCTTTCAGTGACCAGTCGACTGGATGACATCCACCAGTCGACTACTGGGACTGATCCAGAATTCAGTATCTGGACCAGTCGACTGGTAGGAGCCAACCAGTCGACTGAATAGACGTTTCCAAAGGCTTCGGGCCTGGGCTTGGTGCAGCTGTTTGGGTCATTAGCTAAGGGCATTTTGGGGATTTGCCTTGGTCTCCTACCACAGTATATGTGCTATTTTCTGATGTAGAAAAAACAGAACCTAATCTAATTTCAAATCAAGGGTTTTCATCCTCCAAATCTAGGGTTTAGGCAAATCCTATTTCTTCAATTCTAATCTCCACAAAATTATATTCTTGCTAGAATATTGTTATCATTGTTAACAATCTCTTGTACTCTTCTATTGGTGATATAATAAAAGCTCTCTCAAGTGGATGTACACTAACACAACGTTAGTGGAACCACTATAAAATCGTGTGTGATTTACTTATTGTTATTGCATTCATATATTGCTTGTATTGTTGTTGTGATCTTGTGTTGGGCTATTTGGTATTGGTTGGAGTTTGGTTGAGTTAGGTAATCGGTTGTTTTGCACTAGCTATCACGATTTGGCTTTTCCGCGTTGCGCGTTGCGATTGTATTCGAGTGGTCTTGGGTGTAGTCGTAACAACATTTGGTATCAGAGCTTTGGTGTTGGTAGGTGGTTGTAGAAATGCCGGAATCGGATAACTCTAGTAGTCCATCAATGATTAGTCCAAGTGGTATTGCGCCTTATGTATGTGGATCGTATGTGGCTTCGGGATCTCAATTGGTAATCGACAAGTGGAATGGCGATAATGATTTTGAAAAGTGGCAATGGAAGATGAAAGCGGTTTTAAGGAGAAATCGAGTTCATAGGGTAGTGTTTGATACACATTTGTTGCCGGCGGACATCTCGGATGTTGAGAGAGAGGAAATGGAAGAGTGGGCATTCACTACACTTCAACTAGCTATGGGAGAGAATGTGATCTCCGAAATTAGTGGTGAGACGACCGCTAAGGGAATTTGGGACAAGTTAGAGGAGTTGTATATGAAGAAGTCTCTAACTAATCGTTTGATCTTGTTGCGAACGTTTTTCACGTATAAGATGAAAGAGGGGAGTTCGCTTAAGGCACACTTGAATGTGTTTGATGATTTGCTAATGAAGATGAAGGCGGTAGATTTGAAGATTGAGGAAGAGCAAAAGGCGATGATATTGTTATGTTCGTTGCCGGACCATTATACGGGTTTCTCGAATAGCTTGATCTATAGCCGGGATACATTGACGTTAGATGATGTCAAGACGGGTCTTCTTAGTGAGGAGTTGAGAGATCAAATGAAGGAGTTGAGTGTTGGTGGTAGTAGTGCCGGAAATGGTCAAGGTTTGTTTGTGGAGAAGGATAGATATGCAAAGAAGGAGAATCGAGGGCGTTCCAAATCTAGGAATCCCTGTTGGAGAGGAGAGTCGAAGGAAAAGAAAGGCAAGTGCTATATTTGTAAGAAGCCCGGTCATTGGAAGAATGAGTGTCCGGACAAGGAGAAGGCCAAGAAGGAAGTAGCATCTTCATCGGTCGTGGTGGAGAGAGGTGTTGGTGAGGGAGACATGGATGTATTGACGGGGGTAGCATCAAATGTTTCGGGTAGCGAATGGGTTCTCGATTCGGGGGCGTCTTATCATATGACGCCGAATAGGAATTGTTTTTCTTCTTTCGAAGCTAGAGAGGGAAATTCGATTGTTATGGGAAATGGTGCTATTTGTAAGTCGAAGGGCATTGGTTCCGTGCAAATTAGAATGTTTGACGGAGTAGTTCGTACTCTCACTAATGTGCGCTATGTTCCGGGACTTAGGAAGTCCCTTATCTCTTTGGGGGCAATTAGATTCTTTGGGATGCAAGATCACTATTGAGAGAGATGACTTGAGGGTTTCGAAGGGGGTGCTTGTGGTTATGAAAGGTGCTAGGGCTCATGGTATATATTTGCTTCAAGGTGTGACCATAGAAGGTGAAGCTAGCATTAGGGTTGATAGTTCTCGCGACTTAGATGCAACTAGATTGTGGCATTTGAGGTTAGGACATGTCTCGGAGAGGAGTTTGGATATTCTTCGGAAAAGGGAGATGATTGGTGGTGAGAGTTTCAACAAGCTAGAGTTTTGCGAAGAGTGTGTCATGGGGAAGCAAACAAAGGTTTCATTCGGTGAGGGAAAACATGATTCAAGAAGCGTTCTTGAGTATGTGCATACGGATGTTTGGGGACCGGCACCGGTAGCTTCTTTAGGTGGAGCAAGGTATTATATTTCTTTTATTGATGATTTTTCTCGTAAAGTTTGGGTGTATGTAATGAAGGCTAAGTCGGAGGCATTTGCTAAGTTCAAAGTATGGAAGTCTCTTGTTGAGAATGAGAGTGGTAAGTCTTTGAAGGTTCTTAGGTCCGACAATGGCGGAGAATATGTTTCCGGAGAATTCTTGGAGTATTGCAAGCACCATGGCATTCGGAGACATTTTACTACACCGGGAGATCCGCAATCAAATGGTGTTGCGGAGAGGATGAATCGTACTCTACTAGAGAAAGCTCGATGCTTGAGATTGACATCGGGTTTGTCTAAGGGATTTTGGGCCGAAGCTTAGTCAACCGCGGTGCATATTATTAATCGAATTCCATGCTCGGCTATTGACAACAAAATTCCGGAGGAAGTGTGGAAGTGAAAGAGTATTGACTTGAGCTATCTTCGTGTCTTTGGAAGTCCGGTTTATGTGCATGATCCGGGAAATGATAAGCTTGAACCTAGAGCTTTCAAAGGGGTTTTGCTTGGCTATACGGATGGAGTGAAAGGCTATCGGATTTGGAATCCGAAAACGAAGAAGGTAATCAACTCTCGTCATGTTACTTTTGATGAGTCGGCTATGTTCAAGGAGAATGAAAGCTCATCGGATATTCCGGTCTTGTTTCGTGATGAATCGAAGGGGAAGGAAGTTATTACCACATTTTGTCCAAGTAGTAGAGAGAGTAGATTAGTTGAAGATGCTTGTGAGGAGAAAGCGGTTGATGATACGTCACATAGTCCACAAGGTGCCTCTAGTAGTGTTGGTGATGTACACGAACCTAGAGAAGATTCGGTTCAAGGTGGAGCCGAAAGGGGTTTGGGTGATAATATTGCTACTCGGGTTGGTCGTCGTGCTATAAGGCCACCCGAAAGATATGGTGATTGGAACTATCTTAGCTTTTGTGATAGGTTGGACTATGCTCTCAATGTAGTCCAAGATGAGCCTATGGACCTTGAAGACGTCATGAATTCGAGTGATAGCTCGAAGTGGATTTGTGCCATGGAGGAAGAGATGCAATCATTGATGAAGAATCAAACTTGGAGTTTGGTTCCACTTCCTAAAGGAAACCGTGCTATTGGGTGCAAATGGATTTACAAGGTGAAGGACGATGGAAGATACAAAGCTAGGCTAGTGGCTAAGGGGTTTGCACAAAGGAAAGGAAAGGAGTATGATGAGATATTCGCACCGGTTGTGCGCCATACTTCTACCCGGATATTACTTGCCATAGTTGCTATTCACAACTTGGAGTTGGAGCAACTTGATGTGAAGACCCCCTTCTTGCATGGTGACTTGGATGAAGACATTTACATGGAGCAACCGCAAGGGTTTGTTGTAAATGGTAAGTCAAATATGGTGTGCAAGTTGAAGAAATCGCTATATGGGTTGAAGCAATCATTTAGGCAATGGTATAAGAGATTTGATCATTTTATGCTTGAAAGTGGCTTTGATAGGAGCATTAAAGATGCTTGTGTTTATTTCAAGAAGTTGGGAAATGATTATTGGGTGTACTTGCTCTTGTATGTGGACGACATGCTCATTGCTTCGAAGGACAAGAATGAAATCAACAAGTTGAAATTGAAATTAAAATCGGAATTCGAAATTAAAGACCTTGGAGAAGCAAAGAGGATATTGGGCATGGAGATTGAAAGGGACCGAAAGCGTTTTGAGTTGAAATTGACTCAAAAGGAGTACATAAAGAAGGTGCTTTGCCGGTTTAGCATGGAGAATGCAAAGGTGTCAAATACACCATTACCTTTGCATGTGAAGCTTTCGAGTAAGGATTCACCTATCTTGGAGAAAGACAAGGCTTATATGGCAAAGGTGCCATATGCAAGTGCGGTTGGTAGTTTGATGTATGCTATGGTGTGTCCAAGACCCGATATTGCAAATGCCGTCGGGGTGGTTAGTCGTTTTATGTCTAATCCGGGAAAATCGCATTGGGAAGCCGTGAAGCTTATTTTGATATACCTAAAAGGTACATCATCTCATGGTCTTGTTTTTGGTGGTAGTGGAGGAATGAATTGCAAATTAGTTGGTTATTGTGATTCGGACTACGCCGGTGATAGGGATAGGAGAAAATCAACTTCCGGATATGTCTTCACACTAGGTGGTACGGCCATAAGTTGGAGATCGAGATTGCAAACCGTAGTAGCTTTATCCACTACGGAAGCGGAGTTGATAGCCGCGGTGGAGGCGGCTAAGGAGGCACTCTATTTGAAGCGTTTGTTGTGTGACTTGGGGATTGGACACGATAGCATCGATGTTCAATGTGATAGCCAAAGTGCTATTCACTTGGCGGAGAATTTGGCGTTTAGCTCACGTACTAAGCACATTGAAGTGAGGGAGTCATTCTTGGTAGCCATGGATGAGGATAAGTAAGTATGTCTTCGGAAAGTGCATACAAAGGATAATGTGGCGGATATGTTCACGAAGACATTGCCGTTTGGGAAGTTCGAGCATTTCTCGAACTTGATTCGCTTGAAGAAGTGCTAGGTGCCACTAGGTGGCACGGGTGAGAGAGTAGCTTGGTTGTAGATGTGGAAGAGTATGGGTATGAGTTTGTGGTTCTATCTATAGGTGAGCACTAGTTTACACTCCTATGTGTTCAAGTCTTTGGTAAGACGGTTTTGGATTTGGATGTTTTCAACACTTTGTTGGCGGGTGGGGGCGTAGCCTGAACTCGTTGATGAAGTGTAATGGGGGGTGGCCTTGCCGGAACCCATTGGGGAAGCATTCATGTTTGGTAAAGGTAGAAGTGATGGTATGGTACCATTGGCGATGAAGATGGATATAGTGTCGAGGTGGAGTGTTGAAATTTGGCGACACAATATATAGGAGAGTTGAAGAGGATGGAAGTAGCTTGGCGTAGGAGGAAGCAGTTGGAGAATCGAAGCCGGGGGGAGAAGTTGCGGAGTTTCTGTTGGTGCACTGCTGTTCAGAAGCAATGACCAGTCGACTGGTTGGAAGTCACCAGTCGACTGGTTGGAAACAGAAACTGCCTTTCAGTGACCAGTCGACTGCATGACATCCACCAGTCGACTACTGGGACTGATCCAGAATTTAGTATCTGGACCAGTCGACTGGTAGGAGCCAACCAGTCGACTGAATAGGCGTTTCCAGAGGCTTCGGGCCTGGGCTTGGTGCAGCTGTTTGGGTCATTAGCTAAGGGCATTTTGGGGATTTGCCTTGGTCTCCTACCACAGTATATGTGCTATTTTCTGATGTAGAAAAAACAGAACCTAATCTAATTCCAAATCAAGGGTTTTCATCCTCCAAATCTAGGGTTTAGGCAAATCCTATTTCTTCAATTCTAATCTCCACAAAATTATATTCTTGCTAGAATATTGTGATCATTGTTAACAATCTCTTGTACTCTTCTATTGGTGATATAATAAAAGCTCTCTCAAGTGGATGTACACTAACACAACGTTAGTGGAACCACTATAAAATCGTGTGTGATTTACTTATTGTTATTGCATTCATATATTGCTTGTATTGGTGTTGTGATCTTGTGTTGGGCTATTTGGTATTGGTTGGAGTTTGGTTGAGTTAGGTAATCGGTTGTTTTGCACTAGCTATCACGATTTGGCTTTTCCGCGTTGCGATTGTATTCGAGTGGTCTTGGGTGTAGTCGTAACAACACAAAATAAGTAGCATCCTTGTCGTACATGCACAAACCAAAAGGAAAAGAAAATGCAGGTCTCATGACAAATCTGTTATACAAGCAGTATATCAAAATAGAGACCAATATGTTATAAAATCGTCACACAAGTTTACAAATCAGATTTCCACTACTTTGAAATTCTGTATTAGTAATTTTGAACAATAACTATGTTGTAATTAATTTACAACAACAAACTATAGCAATAACAACAACAAATTGTTGTGTTAAACTATAGCGATAAACAAGCATTGTATTACTTCATAGAATAACACAACGTTGAAACCAAAAGATTACAGAACGATGTATATAAATAAACAAGAAATCTAACCGGATGAAGAAGGAAATTTTGTCTGAGGCTTATCGTAACAATTTCCTTAAGACTTTATTCAAAGTCTCCCAAGATACAACAGACGTGGTCTGCTCGTGATTGTGGTGTGTATGATCTTCTGTGTGATACGCAGGAATACACGGATTTTAGAGTTTTCAGAAACGAGGAGGAAGAAGAGAAAAATCGGAGTGGGAAACTGATCAGGTTTCCTACTCTTTTTATAAGCGAATTCCTAACGGTTATGTCCGTTGGGACTTGGGAATAGCCGCGTCTCTTCGGTTGCAACGGCCAAAAACGGTCGTGCCTTTTCGTTTGCAACGGTCGCGTCTCTTCATTTGCAACGCCTATTTTTGTTGGAAAAGCAGCGTCCGTTCAGATAGTTCGCAACGGCTATTTCCATTGGGAAAATCCGCATCCATTCAAATCCAATAGTCGCTTCTATTTGAATTTAAACAGTAGAAAACTGTTTACTTCTGTGCAGTAAAAATATAACACGGTCCACTGTTATTAGACCCGCACCCGGTTCGGTTCAGTCGGGTGGCGGTGCGCGTGTTAGTTCATGGTCATATAGGTCCTTCCCCTCGCACAAAATTACCTGACCCTAAGGGCCAATATGGGTTTGAGGGAAGTACTATATAAATATGAATACTAACTTATTTTTGGCGATGTGGGACAATATCTTATTCATCTATAAAGGCCTCTAATAATCCCCCACATGAATGACGATATATGTCTCCCCCACATAAAGTGTAATATCACACAGTTCATATGGAGATAATGCTATATCGAGGATAAGTAGTTATTTCACTTTGAACTTTCCTTAGTTAAAACTTATGGGATATACTTGACTATTCGGTGAATTATTTCATCTTGAACTGTCAGTCATTTGTGCATAACCAGACAATAAGCTTTACAAAGCATTGTTTCCCTTCACATCCAATCTCTTGGTTATGTTCATTTTGGTCCTGAACAAATTTGGTTCTACAAGTGTTTTAGAGAATTTAAGGCTTTAATATTCTCATAGAGCTGACCCAGCTCACACTAACATAGGTGATCGCAACCATTAAGAGTATCCTACATATACCCCACTTGTTATTTTCAAGATATGGTCATCATTAAAAACCATAGCTTTAACCTTTTAATACTTCTGTAGGCATGCATTCTATTGTGCACCATAGGAATGGAGTAGGACTAAGTCCAAACAAATGCCTATTGATCCTAGTCCGTGGGATCTCCAGTCGCTAGGATAGGTTTCCGTATAAGATAACTCTTGGTGGTTTAGGCTTTTAATCCCATTCCCCTCGATGCGCAGTCTATTTTCTCTCTTGATAAACTTTTAATAAATGGATCTGCAAGGTTATCAGTAGTTCTCACATAATCGATGGAAATAGTTTCATTTGAGAGTAACTGCCTAACTGTGTTATAGCGTCGACGAATATGTCGGGACTTTCCATTATACACCTAGTTTTGCGCTCTTCTTAACGCTGCTTGATTATCACAGTGTATGCATATGGCCGTACAGGTTTAGGCCAAAATGGAATATCTTTTAAAAATGACGAAGCCATTCTGCTTCTTCGCCTGCTTTATCTAAAGCGATGAACTCTGATTCCATAGTGGATCGAGCTACGCACGTTTGTTTAGTAGATTTCCATGACACTGGTGCTTCTGCTAAGGTGAAGACATAACCACTAGTTGATTTAGATTCCTCTGAATTAGAAATCCAGTTTGCATCACTATATCATTCTAAGACGCTGGGATATTTTCCATAATGTAAGGAAAAGTTCGTGGTACTCTTTAAATATCCCAACACTCTTATTAGTGCTTTCCAGTGTTCCTTCCCTGAGTTGCTTGTATACCTGCTCAGTCGACTTACTGCATAAGCTATATCTGGTCTTGTGCAATTCATGAGGTACATTAGACATCCTATTACACGAGAGTATTCCAGTTGCATTACACTCTCATTAATGTTTTTATGCAGTACTTCCGATGGATTAAAAGGTGTTCTAACTCCTTTAATTCCGTAATTTTGGAAATTTTCAGTCACTTTTTCCATATAGTGTAACTGAGATAGTTCAATTCCATTAGGTGTTTTTATTATTTTGATTCCCAAAATAACGTCTACAACTCCTAAATCTTTCATGTCGAAATTGTTGATTAACATTTTCTTTATGGCTCTATTACTTTACTATTTGGACCAAAGATTAGCATATCGTCTACATATAAACAAATCATCACGTATAATTGTCCAACTTGTTTAAAATAAACACATTTATCACATTCATTTATACAGAAACCATTTTTTATCATGACACTATCAAATTTTGCGTGCCATTGTTTTGAAGCTTGTTTTAGTCCGTATAATGATTTTACTAATCTACATACTCTGTTTTCATTTCCTTTGGAAATAAAACCCTCGGGTTGCTCCATGTAAATCTCCCCATCAAGATTTCCATTTAAGAATGCTGCCTTTACATCCATTTGATGAATCTACAGATTATATATGGATGCAATTGCTATAACATTCTTACAGAGGTTATTCATGTAACTGGTGAATAAGTATCAAAGAAGTCTATACCTTCCTTTTGACGATATCCTTTGGCCACCAATCTTACTTTATATTTGTCAATAGAGCCATTTGGTTTCATCTTCTTTTTGAAGATCCATTTGCAACCAATCAGTTTTATTTCAGGCGGAAGATCAACTATTTCCCAAGTTTTATTACTTAGAATTGAATCAATTTCACTTTTGATTGCTTCTTTCCGACATGAAGATTCAGAAGATGACATAGCTTCCTTGTACGTTTGAGGTTCGTGTTCTAGCATGTATGTTAGAAATTCTGAACCAAATGTCTTGGACGTTCTTTCCCTTACGCTTCTTCTTGGTTCAATTTCCTCAATTTCACGATGAGTTCCATCTTCATGTGGCTTGCTTGATTCTTCTCTTATCCTTTTAGGGACATAATTTCTTTCATTCCTTTTGTGCGGAAACACATCTTCAAAGAATGAGGCATCTCTCGAATCTATGATTGTATTTACATTAATATCAGCTATATCAGACTTGAATACCAAAAATTTGTAGGCACTACTATTTTGGGCTGGTCCTAGATAGTAACAGTCTACGGTTTTTGGTTCAAGTTAGACTTTCTTGGGAGGCGGAACTGAACTTTTGCCAAGCACCCCCACACTTTGAGGTATTTGAAACTTGGTATGTGTCCTTTCCATAACTCATATGGAATTGTTCCTGTTTTATTGTGAGGAACCTTGTTTAATATGTGATTGGACATATTTAAGGCTTCCCCCCACAAGTTCGTCGGTAGACTAGAGGTCAATAGCATTGCATTTATCATATCTTTTAATGTTCTATTCTTTCTCTCGGCAATACCGTTTTGTTGTGGTGAATATGGAGCTATTGTTTGATGGATTATACCAGTTTCTGCATAGAATTGTTCAAATGGTGATTCATATTCTTCACCTCGATCAGATCTCAATATCTTGATCTTTTTATTTAACTGATTTTCTACTTCAGTCTTATATTTTATAAACGATGTAATTGCTTTATCTTTACTATTCAAAAGATATACATAGCCATATCGTGTATAGTCGTCAATAAAAGTGATAAAATACTTTTTCTCACCTCTTGTAGGTAATGATTTAAAATCACATAAATCAGTGTGAACTAAACCTAGTGGTTCAGTACTTCTATCAACAGTATGAAATGGTTTTTTTAAACAATTTTGCTTCTACACATGTCTCACATTTATAGTTTTTATCTACTTGGAATTTAGGAATCAATCCCAAGTTTGTTAATTTTTTCATTTTTCGGAAATTAATGTGTCATAATCTATCATGCCATAGTAAAATTCATGCTCAACCAAATAAGAAACTTCATTTTTATTAATAGCACAATCAGAATATATAGTTTTATTGACGACGGCTACATTTTCCATAAATAGGCCATCACATAAATAACCCCTTCCTATATAAATTCCAACCTTAGACATAACTACTTTATCTGACTCGAAGACCATACAGAAGCCTTTCTTTGAGAGCACAGGTCTAGAGATAAGATTCTTGCAGATATCCGGAACATGAAGAACTTCATTTAGTGTCACAGTTCTTTCGGATGTAAATTTGAGGACGATGCTGCCGTTACCTTCAATCATGGAAACAGCAGAATTACCCATGTAGAGTTTTTCTTCCTGATCGTATTTCTTGTAAGTGGAGAACATAGGTATATCAGAACAGACATGACAAGTAGCACCTATGTCTACCCACCACTGTGCAGGGTTCTGTACTAAGTTGCATTCTAAAACAACTCCTGAAAAGTTCATCTCCTCAATGTTGAACTCAAATTTTCCACTATATTTGCCACCGATTTGTCATTCGTCTTCTTGTGCGTGTAATCTTTAGCTGCGTGCCCAGTCTTTTCGTAGATCCAACATTCGCCTTTGAACTTCTTGGTTTGCTTATCTTTGGATTGATTATCTAGTGTCTTTCTCTTTTTCTTTTTGTTGTTGAAGTGTCCTTTCTTCTTTGACCCTTCTATAACAAGTGCCTCTTCACCTTTGGATTGTGTTATTCTACGATTATCTGCCTCAATTTTTAATCTGACAATGAGATCTTCTAAGGAAAACTCCTTTTTCTTATATTTCAGATAGTTGCGGTAGTCTCTCCAGGATGGTGGTAATTTTCCTGTTATCGCTTCAACAAGGAATGACACTCCAACTTTATGTCCTTCCGATTCAAGTTCATGGATTATAAGTTGGAGTTCCTGCACTTAACTAGTTACGGATTTGGAATCCACCATCTTGTATTCCATAAATTTGTCTACTATGAACTTCTTCAAACTGACATTCTGCGTCTTGTATTTATTTACAAGTGCGATCCATATGGATTTTGCTGTCTGGTGTGGTTGATACACTTTATACAGTATTTTATCCAAACAATTCAGAATGTACTTTCGGTACAGGAAGTCCGAATGCTTCCCTGAGTCAATTTTGAGAAAAACATTTGCGTCTTTTTCTCTAGTCTGTCCGTCTTTGGGCTTTGGTTCATCATCCTCAATGCACTTCTACAGCCCTAACGTGATGAGATAAAACAGCATTTGATTCTGCCATGTCATGAAGTCATCACCATCTCCTCTAAACGGATCAGGTCTGCTGTGGGTAGCAGTTTTTGCTGATGGTTCAACTGCCGCCATTTTTGTTTTAGTAAAAACAGGAAAGTCTTAAGATGTTATACAACCAGTATACCAAAACAAAAACCAATATGTTATAAACTCGTCACACAAGTTTACAAATTAGATTTCCACTACTTTGGAATTTTGTATTAGTAATTTTGAGCAATAACTATGTTGTAATTAATTTACAACAACAAACTATAATAATAACAACAACAAATTGTAGAATATGCTAGTATATGATTTTTGTTTGATGATAATAAACATATATATATTCGTTTAAATGTATTTGATATTGTACTATTTTATTTTTCACATAATTAAATAAATATTTGTTGGATAAAATAAATAACATAGAATTCAAACTCAAACAAATATTTTATTACAAATTCAAATAGTACAAATTTGAGCTCTCACTACATTTACACATTGTCAATTACAATACAATTTCGATTACATCACAATTTTTCAATTTACATATTAATCCTCACTACATATTCACTCAACACTCGTGTTTTTATCTTCAACCATGTTCCAGCTTGAATCCAGCATCTGAGCTATCTGCAAAATAAACACTAACACAGTAAAATTGAAAAAGAAATATTTTGCAGTGTACAATAAAATGCGTGTTTTCAAAATATCATTTGTCTCGGTTATTTAGGTTGTTCATCATCGTTTATTTTGAAACCATCTACACGAACAACTTGTGACATGCACAATGTATCACTGTACATGCCACAAAGCCGTGCACACCAATATACACTTGATAAAATTGTAGGGACAGGTGAGCACAAGGTCAAACCCGAGCCATTAGCTGGATTCAACTCAAGTGCATATAACTCTCGATCAAAACAAAGTCACAAAGTTTCAAATGCACCATACATATATGCATATATATGTATACACATATATCACAGTCGCAGTGGAGACTCATGAAGCCTCATCTAAATGGTCGAGTACAAGTTCAGTCCCAATCAAATGCAAGGGTAACAAGACCATTCGAACTTGAGGCAAGAACAAGATGAACTTAAATGACCAGACCACATAACAATGAAGACTGCAACATCAAAGGCAAAACGAGGCACACAAACCAGAAGGAGCATGCAAACACATATACATATGGAACCTGACCAGGCACAAGCTTAGCTTCAAGATGAACCAGAGCAAACAAGTATGTACAAATGAAATCAAGACCAAATAACTCAACTAGACCAGACTACAATGAAATAGAGCAACCAGAATTGATCAAAGGACGAAACAACTCACGAAGTTAGAAATACAATTAGGACTACAGAGTGTAGCTCAAGAAGTTTCACTAGAAAAAAGACTAAGTAGAGGACTCAGTAGCGAGAGGAAACTCTTGGTACCGAGAGGTTTTTCTCCCATCTACACCTTCCAAAACCCATACATTTCATCTACACCTTCAATCAGTCATCGTCAAGTGCTTTTCTCGAAGAATAGACAAGCAACTTCAAGGATTGATGAGAAGAAAGCCAAAAAAGTAGAATAAGTCAAGCGCGATTAAGTTAATCATAAAGAGGAACTCAACCTTGATAGAGAAGAGCTTGGAAAACATTGGATTGCTGATAGAAGAGTAAGGCATCCAAAATTTGAGGGTTTATAGCTAGTGAACCACTCGGTACCATGAGCTTTCTCTCGGTATCAAGAGGTCGTTTCTACACGTGGGAACATGTGCTCATGTGTGCATGATCAGACCTTCTCCTGGTCTTCCACTTAAGTGGATTTCTGACTCTGTGCAGTTATTTCTCTATAAATACCAACCATATAGCAATTAAAGAGGGGGTTGGACTCTACTTTTTCTTCACTCCTATCTTATCCCTCAAATACTCTAGAAACTCCATTGTAAATTTGAGATCCACTAGATTGTGGTCAGATCCAATAAAGCTAATTGTGATCAGGAGAGATAACAGCTAGTAATAGAAATTAAAGTGGACGTAGGTCGAAGATTAAGCTGAACCACTATAAAAATTCTTGTGTCACCTTTTACTTTTCTGCCGTTCTTGCTTGTTTAATTTGAATCTCTATAGTTTGGTGCTTTCATCTGATATTTGGGTGTTGGTGCCATTTTTGGCGTCAGCGCGTATCCTTTTTCTTTTGCCTTTATAATTGGTGTACAATATCATTATGTCATTGACCCACAGAGCTAATGCTTCACCATCCTTCCGCCAAATCTCCTCAATCCTTGAAGACTTCTCCTTCACTTCCAAATACACTCTAGGAAATCTAATCATATGCTTTCTTAATTAAAAAAAACCTTCATTAATCATCCAAATTTAAACATACTCTTCATAAAAATCCACAAGAGCGACTTCCCCTCCACTTTCCATTAATCAAATCCCCATAAAACGAAAATCATCAAAAGCAGAAGGAACATTCATTATCACACTTGCTTCCTCTTTCTCTACAACAAACAGCTGAAAGTGCACAGGATCAATAGTATGGCTAATGTAAATGTGTGGGCGTGCAAGTATGTGTATAACTAACCAGGATGCTAATAAAATAGAGTAAAATAATAATGATCACACCAGAGTTTTTATATTGGTTCAGACCTCCTGTCCTACGTCCAGTGTCGAAGCTCCCCTTCGGATTTCACTAATCAAACACCCTCACTTAGCCCAGAGGAATAGGCGTTTACAAGAATTTGATGACTTGACAATGCTGTGTTCTATCCATAGGGATTTTGACTTGTAGTAAAAAGCTTCCTATAATCTCCTTTGAGTTGAATGAGTGAAAGTATGTGAGTTTAAGGAAGCAAATCACTAGAACCATTGAATTATTGTTGGTAATATTGAAAGCAAGTTTAGAACTTGAAAGCACTAGAGTTTAGAGATCACGAAAGATCTATATAAAATAAGAATTGGATTATCAAACTCTAGCCATAGCCATGTATTTATAAGTGTCATAAAGCCTCTTACAAAAGTTGCAATTCATCAAAGAAAACCACTGAGAAAGGAGCTGCATCCGATGAAAGAGAAGAGATGTGTATTTTCAAAATATAGCAGTTATAAAGATACAAACGTCTAGATGAATTAGTTAGACGTCTGGATTTTTTTAAAAATTTCTCCAGAAAATGAATAGTTCAAAAATGCATGTCTTCGGACATCTGACTTCTGACCCCAAACGTCTGACTTTTGAAGAAAACAGGCCAGAGAAGTTTTAGTTTAAAACTGCATGACCTAAGACGTCTATTTTAATTTTAAAACTTATTTAAAACCTTGTTTAAGTGAATAAAAACTTTTCGATGTAAATATATTAGCTTACATCACTCATGGGAGACTTTACAGATTTATCTAAGACACTAACTCAAGATATATGATCCTTACAATGATTTTTTTCTTCAAGTTAAGCTCTCTGTTGATACTCCATTTTAGCTTATCAAGTCTCCGATATCTTTGTGACTTCTATTATGCTCAAGGATTGATCATCATGTACCTGTATGTTAGTTTAGAGATTCTACAATACGATTGCATAGTTGTTGTCATTAAAATCCAAAAATAGAGGTTTTAACATTCTTCCCCCTTTTGATGATGACAACTATACAATCATGTACAAAATTATTTTACATAAAGTACTATAAATAGCTCCATCTAAATATAACATCTCCCTCTATCAATATGCAGATGTATTTCTCCCCCTTTTTCATTATAAAAAAGAAACAAAGAGAGATCAAAATAGTATGGACATTTATACATAACACAAGTATAACATGCCAAAATAGCATACCATAACATAAACCAATATTCATACGTATCACAAACCAACAAGACATATCACAAATCAACATTCAAACAAAACAAACATAGTATGAACATCACACATAACACTAGTTGAGAAATAAGCTTCAAAAGAAAAATAGAAATAAAGTACCCATGGGCTTACTTGATAACCACCGTAAGGCCAGTAAACCCCTATAGTTCTCGTAGGTATCATAATAATTGGAAGGATTGTACTGCCATTCTCTAAACCATTGATTTTCATCACTTGCTTCTTCTATCAACTACGAATGTATTTAGTAGTTATAAAATTAGACGTTTGCATGGGTATTGCAATAATAACATGTAGAAAATATTGTTAGTAAGTATATTTCATGTTTCTTCTATCGATCTTTAATTCAGTTCATATATATATCTTAATTGATAAACATTTATCAATTATATTAATTGCACAAATTTATTAATGTAAATTATTATAATCTAATATAGAAAATGTTCTAAAAATTTTAGAAAAATTAAATGTTACCATTTCTTTTTTCTACTAAGGCTCTCACTAGTCTTTTATATTTCTCCAAACCTTAAGACAAAATATAGAAGTATTTCGACTGTGCTAATGGACGTTGGGACTCGTATGTCTTGGCATTCTGATCTTGATTTTGCTCAATAAGTCATATACCCACAAACAGTGGGTTACTCCTTATCGTTTGTATTATATATAAATCCCAACCTATGGTTTCTTGACCTAATCTCTTCGACCTTGAGTTTGCTCAATAAATCGAAAGAGATGATTCATTCATACCTACCATTTCACGACGGTCTAAATATAGTATTTGTACCTTGAGTTTGCTCAACAAATACATATAGCTATCTTACCTCGTATATTCTATATATTAATAATACTATACATAACGTCCCTAACTTGAGTTTGCTCAACAACCAGAAAGTATGCAAGTAATTTGTTAATATATAAATGGTAAAGGATAACACTCATATTAAAGATTCGTTCATATTATGCAAGTTTAATTATTATATAACTTTGTAATTTAATTAACTTATATAATAGTCTTATGTATATACATTAATTAAATCTTATTTAATTAGCTTAATTAATTAACATTTTAATTAATTTTATGTTATTTAATTAAACATTACAATTGAATATGTATATTATAACATTTATGGTTAAACACACACAAAGGTATATACACAAACACACACGTGTGTGTATACGTATTTTATTATTTGTTAATTTACTTTTAATTAACTAATTTAGTTAGATAATTTAATAAAATATTAATTTCAAAAATTTCTTATGTATATACATACATACTTACATCATCTCAAACATTCAAGATAATGTAACATATATATATATATATATGTATATTGTATATGTATATACTTTAATTAATTTATGTTATTTATCAATCTTATTAATAAATATTAAAATTTTTGAAATATATTTATTATATTTTCAAAGCAATTTTGAAAACTATATTATAACATTTACAATGTACATTGTTTTTAAAGCCAATTTTGAAAATTATATTATAACATTTACAATATAATTCTTATTTTAACTTAAGTTTTAAAAATTAAAATCTTAACAATTTTAAAATCACATTATGAAATTTTAACTGTTTATTATTTTAAATTTAACTTTTAAATTAAATTTTATTTTTAATTTTCAAAACAATATTGAAAATTAGCCGAAGGCCCAAATTGAAATTGGGCCTTTCTATAAGGGGCAATCTTTGAGCTCACTTCACTTTTTGGGATAAGCCAGTAGCCATGGAGGGTAGGGTACATGATTACCCAAACCCAAGCCTAAATACTACTTTTCCAGACATCCTACGTAATTAGTAAGCTTAATTGGTTTGCCTTAGCATGACTAATTTAGACCACATAGACTATTTGGCTTTGATACCATTGTTGGAACCGTGCTAGTCGGAAGCGGAGGAAATAGGTAGATTTCAAATAAATTCCCTATTTGGATCATACTGGGCCCATAGAGTCTAAAGGTATATTAGATCCAATCTGATAAAATTTTAAATAAAAGTTTATTTTGTTTAAATTGTTAAAATGGAGATTTAAAGTTGATTTAAATTTTTATGTATTATAATGAATGTATCAAATACATTCATTTGTGTGAAATGTAAGTGCAGTATATAATAGTGTATATATGTGTAAATGAAACATGTATAAATGAATTTAGAGTAGGAAACCTTTTGTTTTTCCTCTCTTAACCTATACAATTAATTAGGGGAAGATACAGAAATATATGTAAAGAGAGAAACCTTTCGTTTCTATCTATTTAATTCTAAGAATTGATATATTAAATGATATTTATAACTTATTAACTAAATTAACACATGCCTTTATTGTCCAAGATTTTGACTAATTAAATATATGTGTACATCTACAATAATTATATATATAACCTATCAGTTGTTTTAAATAATTTGAAATCTAAAATTAACATTAATCACAATGATTTCATTTAAAGAAAGGCTTAACAATGTAAGGTTACATAATTGCACAAAATCCTCTTAAAAATTTGAATTAAACTACATATGTATATTTCCATATACATGGATATTACAATTTAATAATTTAGATCTAAACAACATATATTTGCAAACAGTGTAGCATATGATATATGTATATATACATATATACAAATAAGTTTGAATTTAAAGTTAATACTTTTGATTAAACTTTTAATTTTGGAATGAAACAAGAGTTTACATAATATTTTAAGTTCAGAAAACCACAAAGAATTAGAATTTGCACTAAAGTTCATTCATTAATTTTAAATCAAGCTTTTTCTTTATAAACAATGATTGGAACATTAATATTCAAATATTTACATACTAAATTAAAGATTAATTTCCAATAAAGACAGATAATTTAACTTATACAATTCATTTCCATTTATGTATGTAACGTTATATAATTGTAAAAAATCTCATTCAAAACAAGTTTACAATTTCACAAAATTTCCAAAACAAAATAAAAGAAATTTGACAAAGTAAGCATGTATAAATTTATGATAAGAACTTACAGATCTAGACTATATAGAGTAGAATAACAAGTTATCAAAAGTAACATGGGATCCAAAACATATCAATTTATCATGAACATTTATTAAAGGGACATGATGAACAAACATAGATCTGAACCAAAACAATGCAATAAACATATTTTAATCAAAATAGACATAAGAGAGGTTTAAGTTACATCTGGCAAGATGAATAATTAAAAATATGAGGTGAATCATATAAAGTCTAATTATATTAATGATATAAATACATAGGAAAATTTAAATTAAAGAATTACCATTGGATGTGGCCAATAAATCACAACCTTGAATGTATGAAGACTCCTAGATCCGATTGAATCATCTTCAGAAATTGAAACGAACTGAAGAACCACCTTTGTATTTATTTTATTTAATGCTTGAATTGTTTAGGGAGTTTTATTTGCATTCATAAAGATATGAATTTCAACCATTAGAGGAGATGAGGAGAGCAAGAGAAAAAGGAAATGGATTTTGTTAGGAAAAATGAATCTCATAGGCAATGAATCAGTTGACGTGTTTTAATTGAAAAAACGACACTTTTCCCATTTATTTAATTAAAACTTCCCTAACTAATTCCCTTAATTATCTCCCTCTCCACTCCTCTCTCTTTATATGGTAAGGCCAAAATTACTTGCCATCAAATGACATAATATTTTTATAAATCTCTTCATGCAACTATCTTTTATTTAGACCTGTTTTATAAACACACTGATATCTCAATGCACATAAATACAACTTTTATATAAGCATTCATATAATTACAGACAACTCCCAAACATCAAATAAAATCAAATAATAATCAATATTTCTCAAATATTAATTAAGTTATAACATTTTATAAATTAATTAACTTGTGTGACTTTTCAGAGAATTCATCATTACGGGTGTGCAACTCAAAGGTGTAAATTCAGTCAGCAATTAATATCGAACAATTCGAATGTTAATATTCACACATCACCTTAGCTAGTGGTGTGACACTTTGGCTGAATTTATCACTTAAACATCTTTTTGGTGAAACCCAATTTTATTATTGTAAGCCATGCCCGGTAGTCATGATTATTCACACCAATTCTCTTCGCCAAAACTATATCACATTAGGACTTATGGAATTTGTTTTGGTCAAATCCAACATCTTCCACATTCAAATTTGTAATTCCAAACACAAAATTCTTAGTGTAATAATAACAATTATTATTAACCTTACCGCTCTGGCTGAAGAATTGGATTTTGAGTTGAATACAGTTGACCATGATACTAACCCCATATTACGGAGGAGCCAAAGTCTATTGAATAGTGTTCCACTTCCAACACTTCAACTCAAACCCAACTATAGGCGTTCGATGGACATCATGCCACAATTTAACTATAATCAAAGTGGAGAACCCATATTGAAGTTCTACGGTATTCTTAAGTCTAGCTAATTGTATAACATCATCACTTCAAGATTGTATGTTTGACCTTAGTTATATTAACCAACAAAGAACTCTCGAGTGAGTCATTGCATAGTTATCCAATAACTATTAGTACGTAACCCCTTTGTGCCCCTAGCAGCCATGAGAAACACACTGGCCAACATTTGGACATCGTTACATACTTTAGTCCCAACGGATGAGTCGATATCCTTTCTCGAAACATCTTGTTGAGGAATATTTAAAACAATATGTTATTTTAATTGTGATAAAATTCTTATGATTATAACACTTTGAGTTACTATCCCCTTAAATTTTCATTATCCAAATCCCTATAAAACAAGAATCGTCCAAAGCAGAAGGAACATTAAGTATCACACTTACTTCCTCTTTCTCACATCAATCAACATCAAACACTTCTTCTATGCAATTGTCCTTGCATCCAAAATTACCTAATACAAACCTCCGCCAATGCAAATAGCCCCTAAAATCGATACATATAATTAATAACACAAACTTCTCTTCATGAACAATCAAACCCTTATGTGTACATCATAATTATTTCATTTGATATCGTAACAAGCTTATGATTTCATGTCTTCATGCAATATCATATCCTTATAGAACGAGAAATACAATTTGATCCAGAACGTTAAAGAATAATCACATACTCTGGGTTGATAGGATCACATATAATTGTAGGTTACTTTCTTTACTTATTGGTAGAAATGATGCATAGAAGGCCATTGTATGTGTTTCCAATGATGTAACCGTTGTCGTACCATGGGTTTTTGTTCCAGTACCCATTAAGCACTTTGCTGCTATTAGAGATATTATATAGTTTAGGGTAAGGGTGTGGTTGACTTAAGCATAGGAAGATGAAGTTGTGGTTACTGTCTCGGCAATCTATGATCAAGAGTCGAGTGCCTGGGCATAGGATCGATGTTTTGTGATGTAAATGGAGGCTCTTGAAGTATTTATAGTTGGTGATGTCGTATAATTTTCTTGAAATGATGGATGTTCGAAAGGCGGCTCTTGTTGATAACTCGATGAAGATTTCGTAGAGTATTTCTTCTAGAGCTTCTATTAATGATTGGAATTTGTTAACTTTTGTCTGCTTTTATGTTATGATGATGTCGAACCAAAGAAAATATAAAGAAATTTATAGGAGTTTATATAATTTAGAAGAAGTGCATCTCCTTTTTCCTTTTCCTTTATAATTGGTGTACGATGTCATTACATCATTGATCGGTAGATCGAATGCATCATCATCCTTCTCCCAAATATCCCCAACTCTTGAACACTCTTCTGTCACTTCCAAACACATTCTAGAAAACACAATCATACGCCTTATTAACCAAAAAACCTTTATTAATCATTCAAATTTTAGCATACTCTTCATAAAACCCTACAAGAGCAATCTACTCTCCAATTTTCATTAATTGAATCCCCGTAAAATGACAATAATTCAAAGCAGAAGGAATATTCATTATAACACTTAATTCCTCTCTCCATATCAAACCACATCAAACACTTCTTCTATGCAATTGTCCTTACATCCAAAACTACATAGTACAAACTTCCACTAATGTCGGCAATTATGTGTTTGTCGAGATATCTCAGTTGAATAACGCAGTTAGATTGGGTAAGAAAGGAAAGTTGGCACCAAGGTTTGTATGTCCTTTTTCGATACTCAAGGGATTGAGAACATAGCTTATAAAGTCTACTTACCCCCAAAAGGTAATCAATGTGCATAATGTGTCCTTTATTTCTCATTTGCAAAAGTTTGTGCATAACTCAAGCATAATAGTAACACCGGATCAACTAGATGATATCGAGATTGAACCAGATTCTTCGAAACCTCGTAGGCCTATTCATATAATTAGATGTGATACAAAGAAAATTATTAGGAAGATGTGAGGTCGGTGAAAGTTCAGTGGGGTGAAAGTGAGATCGATAGCACTTAGGAGACTTAGGAGGGCATGATGACCGCTTATATGGAGCTCTTTACTTGATAAGGATTTATGTTTATAGCATTTACTTTCACTCTCGATATCATGTAGGATTGTTTAGTACCTAGCATGCTAGGGTAGGCAAAGATTTTTGGTTGCTTGTGATAGTTTGATGAATATTATGTTGCCTATGGTTGTTAGGCATTCGACTGTAAAGACCCTTTACGTATCAAAAGATCATAGGATATTATTTTAAATTCCACTTGGATCGTGTGAGGCTATAAATTTGGGTTATGTTAGGTAGTAACTTCTTACACCATTGGAATTTTTATTAAATAATTTTAACCCTAAAAATAATTTAAGGCTTATAAATTCTGATAGGAGCAGAATTATGGTCTAAAACCACTTTCAAATGCATGATATGATAGTTTCTTATTCCGTAGAGTGGTCATTATAGATTTTTATACTTATGATTTAGGAGATATGGATGTCTGAAGTTTGGACTAAATTTAGGCGAATTAGCAGGTAATTAAGGGGTGATTAGTGTGACCTGTTAACCTAACTCGGGATTAGGGTTATACCAGCCTCCATTAGCAGCGCCTTATCATTTCTCTTCATTTCCAATTATCTCCTAACCTCCATTAATCCAAAATAGGCAAAAACTTCATCATTTCTTTAAATTAATTAGCCTAATTTGGCGATCGATGTGAGATTAACAATGGGGATCTAGAGGATTTTGAGAATTAGAGCTTTAGGAGCAACTGCTGGTCGGATCAGATCTACACTTATTTGGTAAATTTTTGGTTGATTCTTTATTCTGGTGAGTGATTTCTTTCTCTCGCTTTACCATACTTGTTGATTTAGTAATAAACAATGTTTTTAAAGATAAAAATATGATTTTTAATAGATACAGGTTTACCTTACTTCTGAAAATAAATTTAAATATTTAAAAATGATGTTTTAATAGACTCTATGCATATGTGCTTATGGATACTTCTATTTATAAAATAGGCTAATCTAGGATAAGTTGATGTTAAATCTGAAATTGTTGATATGAATGTCTTTGTTTGTGATGTATATAAGTATTGCTTGGATGTATGTATGGTTATATGATTAGTTGATTAAAAACACCGGTCGAAGATGATTAGAGATAGGAGGATCCATAAGAACGGAGTCTTGTGGAGTGGCTAAAGAGATGGGTGATCGAAAGATGGTTGCATAAACAATGAAGACTTTGATTGATGGAAAAAAAAAAGATAGAGTGGAGTTAGAGTTGCTGAAGGAGTATCGATGCAGATCAGGTGACTTCACACAAAAAATGCAATTAAAAAGACTAAAATCAGGTAGAGAATCTAGGAATATACTTAGGCAAAAATTTCCTAAGTTATATGGATCGATACCGATTCATATGGGTCAGACCTAACCCATCTGGTTTGGCACTTAGCAAAAGTTTAGCTAAATACTAAACCACTTCAAATGAGATGACCGCCCTACACCGTTGGTACCCAATATAACCTGTGCAATGCACTATAATCGTACTCGACTAATATAGGATGATAGTTAGAGAGAAACCCGGAATGTAACTTAGAAAAAAAATTTCCTAAGTTATATGAATATGTACTGATCAACATAGGTCAATACCAATCCATATTTTAGGGGGCATACCACAAAACAACACTTGGGTGGAGATAGAAGACGGAACGGAGTCTACTTCATGGCAGCACGATGCAAACTTTAGGCCTAGGTGCTGGTGGAGGCTTTGGGGTGGAGTATGGGAAACTCGATGTGGATTCACCATCGACCCACTTGGACTCGAAGTAGGTGGAACTTTGGGGCACGGCAACCGAAATGCAGGGATGACTCCAGGGCGAGCATGGAAGAGTTGAACTACTTTAGTACTTTGCTAAATTTTGGCTAAGTACCAAACCAGATAGGTCTGTACCCACCGATCGATATGACAATGTTAACGAACGATATTGATTCCTTATGGAATGACGGGAGTTCTATGTCAGAGATGATGTAAGTAGAAATATTACTTCGGGACTGAGAAGATGGAGCTTTATGACTTTTGATGGTAGTCTAGAGTAGTTTCGAACAATGACAACTCAAGGATGAAAATTGCGATGATGGTCCAAGGGGGCAAGTCCGATGATGGGAACTTGTAGGATAAGACATAAGACGTGTTCTACTTAACATGTGTAAAAAGGGATCGTTGGTAACTCAAAAGTTTCGATATGTGCCCATAAAGAAGGAGTTTGTGGGGATGCTCACTTGAGTCATAGTATGTGAATCTAAATCTCAGGACGATGATCTCCTTGGACTCATAGGACGTGAGTCTGGTATCCTAGCCTTACGGAGTAACATGGATTTAAGCACTAGGGGAAATGAGATGAGGATGTAGCCTCTACTGTAGAACGTAGCCATACGAGTTATCATATATCCGAAAGTACAGTGAGTGATGTGAGATGGTTTGATGTTTGTTATGTTTGATATGGATGTCGCATGATGTAGGTACTTTCGACGTTAGTGACCTAGACACCCCATATTGTGCTTTGGTTTATAGTACATCCATGATGATAGTTTAACATGTAAAGATGTAATGTGGTAACTTGTTGGATGCAGGGAAAGAGAAGGTGTGATTCTTTATACCTAGTTGTTCCTTCTACTGTATCGAATTTTATAGTACTTTGAGGTATATGTATCGCACACACTAGACTATTATCTGACTTGAGGTTTTATGATTTGGTTCTTATTACCTTAGTACTCGTAAATGAGTAGACTAGATAGCATGTCTGAGATTAGCACATGGAGCCGTTTAGAGGACATGTAGGAGGCCGAAGCTTATATATACTTTTATTTTGAGTATATTTTTATTTCATTGTGCGGCACTATGGAGCTTATTTCAATGCTAGACTATTATTAGAGAGAAATTTTCTTTGAGTTTTAGATTCGATTTATAAACTCTATCTTATTTGCTTTGGACCTTGTGACTCTGATATCTATTTTGGTTCATTTAGTTATGTTTATCTCTCTCTTATTTTATATCTGTAACGACCCGGAATTTTAGTCATTTGATTTTTTTTTAAATATATAATTAATTTTAATTATGGAAATATTAGTTTAAAAGCTTTGAAACTTGAATTAAATTATAGGCTTGTTTAAAATCTTTGAAGTGTGAATAAAGATTTAAATAGTGATTTAAATATTGGAATCGCGGACTTATTATTTGAATAATGATTTGAATATTAGGATTTTAAATTAAATATTAATTCTATGGATCAAATGGACTTGTTTAACTCCTTTTAAAATTAATAAAAAATATAATAGTGAATTCAATATGTAAATTTATTTACAGTAATAAATAGTTCAATAAATAATCAGAAAATTTATTTTTATTTTTATGACTCAATTTCTATTGACGTATTTTTAATTTATTTTATTTGATTTTTCCATAATTTATAATTTGGAAAATATTTAAATTATCATTTGACGATTATTCGGCAAACGGTAATGTTTTTGTGATTTTTCAGAATTCAATAACCAGTATATATATTATTATTGTTTTGGAGTCGCATCGTTGTTCTGAGCGCGGCCATATTTTTATTTTGTCATTCGAGGTTTATACGCGAACAGAGATCTGTGCGATGTGATACCCGAAAATCAAAAAAAAAAATATATATATATATATATATACACATACACTTGACATAACTCACAACAATTCGTACAACGCAGCACCCTTCTTCATTTCTTTGTCGGCCTCCACTTTTTCTCTTTTTATTCCCGCTAGCTTCAAAACAAAGAAATACAAATATCCGCCTACTTGTGAAAATAAAAAAAAGATTTAAAAATAAAAAAATAGAAAGGCCACATCTTTGAGCACATCTAGCCTAGATCTTCAACAGGTAGGAGTTTGGATGGGATCGGATTTTCTTGGCACATGGTGCAGCATGATAACGGGCTCTCGCTTTATGTTTGGTGGGGAGCAGGAGACTCTGTCCTCCGAGTTGGTGCATTCAAGAGGCTGGCCGTAAAAGCAAATGGTGAGGTGCCGGTGTAAGCCACGATGGTTGTACCCACTACCAGAGGGCCAAAGGTCCAGCCCGTTACAGTTGGTATCAGAGCTTAGGTTGAGCGAACATCTAGGCTTTGGTGGGATAACTCATTTGAGATAGGTTAAGTGAGACCCTAGGATGAGTTTGAGTGTGTGTGTGTGTATGAGTGTTTATTTGTTAGTGATATAAAAATGTTTTATACTGTGTTGATTTATCGGTTGAGTGGCTTATGAATTCTGGTCGATACAGAATGTACAACTATATTGATAGGAGTTTCTAAACACTTGAACAAGGCAAATGGACACAGCATTGTTTTGAAATTGGGTAAATGAAATAATTTTATCTAAATTATATTTTATATAAAAGAATAATTTTCAGAAAATTTATATAGTTATATAAATGGTGTGATTGGTTGTTAGAATGATAATATTCAATTATTATCATTTATCGTTGATTAATTGTGCTTGGATAGTTATGAGCATTCTGTTTTGTTAAATTAAGTACGAACACCTTGTGAATTCAGTTTCACAGTTTGACTATAAGTTGTTCGATGATAATATTGAGTTGAATTTTAATTATAATAAAAGTTATTTATAATAACCTATACAAAGAAAAACAATTATTAAATGACCTTATATAAGAAGTGAAATTATATAAGTAGGATTTATAAATATAGTTATAAATAAGAATTTAAAACCGAGAATTTGAGTACTTAAATCTCAGAGACTTGAATTGTTTTTCAAAGTGTTGTGAGGAATAATA
This sequence comes from Allium fistulosum, assembly GCA_030737815.1. Taxonomy (NCBI): domain Eukaryota; kingdom Viridiplantae; phylum Streptophyta; class Magnoliopsida; order Asparagales; family Amaryllidaceae; genus Allium; species Allium fistulosum. Next base: position 428,152,247 of record CM060903.1, read on the forward strand.
ATAGTATTATTGGTAGGTATTTTGGAATAGAATTTTCATAAACATGGTTTATAAATAAAAATGGATTTAAACCGAGAAATTTGGAACTCAAAGCTAGTGTTTGGAAATTGTTTTTAAATTTTTGGCAAAAATATCAATGGTATTATTTTGAATGTATTGATTAATAGGTATATTATAAAAGGATTTAGAAGAGTTAAAAAGCACCGAACTCACTTCAGTCGCTAGAAAATAATTCCGATGATGACTGCAGCATCATCAGTGTTCATTTTCGAGTATCAAAAGTGAGTAATTGCTACCGTGATAGAAATTGGTTATTAAATTGTTTTGGGTAAAACAAATTTGTTTAAAAATTCCCAAAGTATGATTTGATATACAAAGAAATATACATATATTATTATTAATATTTCAAAAAGGAGATTTGAAATCCAACCGTGTGTTTTGGTTCTAAAAATTTTAGTTAAGTAATATTATAGACTCATGTATCTTAACCATTTGGATAGTCCGGTTTGTGCATCTGGTTTTGAAAGATGGTTTGGTAATTTTCATATAGTAAACGAAATGGAATTTTCGATGATTTGAACAGTTAGAACTTCCAAGTTAAATTGATAAAATTAAGCAAAGTGTTTTGCGAAAACATAAGAAAATAATTTTTTGTAACTTATAAATTTGAAGAGATAGAAATTTTAAAAAAGATTCAAATTTGTTAAATATTCTAGTTAAGTTAAACAATTCTGAATATTGTATATATATATACTCTTAGGAAATAGAAGAGTGTTTTGCAATTAGGAACTTGACTTGTAGAATGTTAACAGACTTTAGTAATATTTCTTAAGGAAAATATTGATTCTTTGGAAGTAATAAAAATCTTGGGAAATGTTTATTATAGATAAGTCTTTATAAAGTGTTTGTAGGCTTAAAGTAATACGTTGTAAAATGACTTAGAAAATGAATTTTGGTATTAATTGAGAATACGAACTTAAGTTTTAAAATGGATAATAAATATAAGTGTGCTTTATATAATGTTTATAATAAACTTAAGTATGGAGGGGCATTAAGATGGAGTTGTGGCTTTTGAAATGTGTGTGTGTGTGTGTGTGTATAAACTTGAGTTTTAAAATGATTGATTTACATAAGTAGTGTTATGAGATGGTCGTGAACTTAAGTAACGGTTTTATGAAATAGTTCATAAATAATTTTATTATTAAAAGGAATATACTAAGAAATAATAACTGTGAATTAAAATAATTAGTATAGCTAAGAAAAGTAAAATTGAAAATTTAGCTATGAGATAAAGTTTAACTTAATTAAAGTTAAATAAAATGATTTATGAAACATGTTGTAAATGAATTTTAGTATTAAAGAAAATACTATTGAAAAATCAAGTGTGATTTAAGATTAAATGTGAATAAAAAGAAATTGGTATAATTTAGGAACCAATGGAATAAATACGTAAGTTGTACATAGATCATATTATTCGCATAATTGATTTTGATCCAGATTCAAGTACACGATTTCGAGATGATTTATATCGGTCCGAACAAGGATTTTTCACTTGATTCTCGACGGCGAACACATGATACGAATTTTTGAGTTCATTCCGAAGTTTTCTATCATTGTTGACGACTATGTAAGGAGAATGATGGTTTCTAATCAAGGAACCGGATCATAGTCCGCACTAGAGAAGTCAAATGACCAATACTAGTTCAGAAGTGAAATTTGCATGATCGAGCCAGTGATCAGATTTGATATTGCGTACAGATGATATATGTGCATCTTATGTACTTTATCATAATTATAATTTTAACATTTGGAAATGCAAAATTATATGGCTATGTATCATATGTTTGGATATTTTGTGTAAGTAAGATCCAGATCATGGAAGCAAAGTCTAGCTGATGCTTGGTTTCATGAGTTGAGTTTGATTGCCCGACAAATAGGTACATGTTTATATTGTTGTTTGGATTGATGATTTTGTGCCCCAAATATGGAAGGCCACTTGGCTTTTGTTTTCTTTTGGTTGGTTTGGGCCTGTAGTGGCGATTTGTAGTTTTTCTGATCGAGCCGCATAAATGAGACGCTACCGAAATTTTTCATAATTTTAGGACTTAGAAAATTATAATGACCTATTCCAACTAATTGATTTTGAAAGTTAAAGGGTTTGGAGGCATTTTCCTTACCTTGGAAATTTTGAGGACAAAATTCTTTTAAGGGGGAGGGGAGAGAATGTAACGACCCGGAATTTTAGGTATTTGATTTTTTCAAATATCTAATTAACTTTAATTATGGAAATATTGATTTAGAAGCTTTAAAACTTGAATTAAATTATAGAATTGTTTAAAATCTTTGAAGTGTGAATAAAGATTTAAATAGTGATTTAAATATTGGAATCGTGGACTTATTATTTGAATAATGATTAAAATATTAGGTTTTTAAACTGAATATTAATTCTATGGATTAAACAGAATTGTTTAACTCCTTTTAAAATTAATAAAAAATATAACCGTGGATTCAATTTGTAAATTTATTTACAGTAATAAATAGTTCAATAAATAATCAGAAAATTATTTTTATTTTTACGACTCAATATCTATTGAATATTTTTAATTTATTTTATTTGATTTTTCCAAAAAATTTAATTTGAAAAATAATTAAATTGTCGTTTGACAGTTTTTCGTCAAACAGTGGTCTTTTTGTGATTTTACAGAATTCAATAACCAGGGTATATTATTATTGTTTTCGGGTCTCATCGCTGTTCCGAGTGCGACCATATTTTTGTTTTGTCATTTGGGGTTCATACGCGATGGATATCTACGCGATAAGATACTCGATATATATATATATAACATAACTCACAACAATTCATACAAAGCAGCACCCTTCTTCTTTTCTTTATTAGCCTCCACTTTTTCTCTTTTTATTCCCACTAGCTTCAAAACGAAGAAATACAAATATCCACTTACTTGTGGAAATCAAAACAAAAGATTTAAAAAAATAGAAAGGCCAGGCCTTTAAGCACATCTAGCCTAGATCTTCAACGGGTGGGAGTTTGGATGGGATCAGAGTTGCGGGGAGGTGGAGTGACAGTACACAGAGTAGGTTCATAGCTTGTAGGCAATTTAGGGTATCATTTTTCTTTCGGTTGATGGAGTTTAAGCGCGATTTGTTGGTGTTTTTGGACTCGGGGTTGAAGTGTGCATCTTCGGCGATCATTTGTGGAAGTCTGGCGCTTCCTAGTTGTTTGCGTCCACCGTATGGTCGCTGTCAAAGTAGCCAAATTGCATTTTGGATAGGAGATGCGGGTGCGTCGTGGTGGTGTCGGGTGGATAGAGAATTCAAAAAAGAAGTCGATGGTGATGTCGATTCATCGGGTAGTTGATCGGAGAGTGAGAAAATAGAAGAGGAAGGCACGGTTATGGTGATAGTTGGCTTCAGGCATAAGCGGGAATTAATTTGTCGAAGATGATGTTTAAATATTAATAAGGGTAATTAGGTTAATGGTGTTATTAAGTTGTAATTAATTTATATTTAAAATTTCGAAATCTTATAAACTGTATAACTTATCCATACGAGGTCTAATCGAGACACGAATTTTTGCATTGTGCTCATAATGATGGAAGCTTCGTGATGGAACTAGTTTGGATGAATTTGGAACAAATTGAAATTTGGACTAAAATTGGACGTCGTTTGATTTTAGTTCAACACTTCGGCGCTAACATAAATTTCGGTGAGTTTAAATCACCCTTTTGGATAAATCAGTAATGTTTTATAGTAGATAAAAATTTATTGTTTATGTTTGGTCGAAATATTTGGTTGTTTGGTTAAATATTCTCTTTTACAAGCGATTATTAATTAAAATTGAAATACATGAATTTTATTGAGAAATCTGGATTTCTCCATATTGTTACTTTTATATTTTCAGTTATATTCATGTTGATTCTATTTCAATTATAATCACTGTTATATAGATTATTAAATTTGTTGAACCTTGATTGTTTAGCACCGTTAGTTATGAAAATGTTATATGTTCAAACTTAACCCCTGTAGTGATAAATATCAATAACAATATTGGTTAAGTGTTGGGTGGCTATTGGCCTCAATTTAGTATTTTGGAATACTATTAATTGTCGTTGGGCTTAAAAATGATTTTGATGCAGAGAATGATTTTAAATCTGACTTTTAGATTTCTGGAACATTTTGGTTCAAATGGATTTTGGAAGCTTTTTGTTCACCCCAACCTTTATTTGTCTTTTCTAATATATTTAGAAATGGTTAGTAGTTATTTTATTTAATAATGTTTAAAATTGTTTAATTATTGTTTAAAAATGTTTAAAAGTTGGTTTTTATATTTAATATTGTTTTAAAGTTATTTATTAATATTTTAATATTTTCAAAAGTTATTTATTTAAATAATAATATTGTTTAAATTAATAAATATTATTTATTAATAATGTTTTGGAATTAATAATTATTTATTATAATAATGCTTGAGATTATATATTATTGTTTATTTAATAATGTTTTAAACTTTTAACTATTTTATTTACAATGTTTTAAAGTTAATAATTATTATTAATTTATATTGTTTTGTTGTTAATGATTATTACGATATAATAATGTTTTGAATTAATAATAATAGTTATTTATTTATGATGTTTAAAGTTTATTAATTTATTTAATTAATTGTATTTATAAATAATAAGTTGTTTTATAAAGGAATTTCATATAATAAAGAGTTTATAAATGAAAAATGGAGTTTTAGATTTATAAATGAAGTTTATAAATAATTTTATAGATTTATAAAAGAGTTTTATAAATGGTTTTAGAGAGTTATAAAAGGAGTTTTATGAAGGATTATAGAGTTTTATAAATGCCTTTCTAAGTAATGAAAGTGTAGTGTTTTTACGAATATACTTATATGTTGAGATAAGTATATGGAAATTTATCCAAGTATTGAAAGAAGTATGAAAGGTTTTGTGAATATATCTTTGTGAAAGTATTTTTTATACAAGTATTTACAGAGCAATTTTGATTCATGAAAGGATTTATTTAAGAGGTTAATGGCTGCTTACATGCTCAACCAATGTTGGTTTCCCTATGGAAATAAATCCACAATTTGATCGATGCTTGTTTGTTTATTTGATAGTTGAATAACCGACTTGTCATTATCGGTTTGAAGAGACCGGAATCAGACATATTATCCGAAAACCACTTCAAACCGACATAAGCGTTCAAATTGGGACATCTTGAAGATGATTGAAGATGAAGATTTTGAAGTGTAAGGGTTACTTGCTACTAATCCTGAGGTTGATTCCAAAATGGATGTAGTAGAGGTAATGCCTTCGGTTTCATTCAGGCCTAGAACAAACTTGTATGGATGAATGCTTACATTGCATCAATGTTAGCATTCCAAGTGAGCAAAGCTATATGAAAGGTAAAACATAGCCTTAGGCCTCATCAATCGGGAATGACTAAAACAAGGAAGATCCAGCAGGGCCATGTGGGTCGCACCCATAAAGGTATAACATCACCAAATCTAGAATCGATATTTGACCCATTTTTGTATGCTTCGGTACGATTTCTGATTCCAACCGTGGTGGTAATGCATTCAGTACTATCCAGCAAGGGGTCGATCAGTCCTGTGTTGGTAGGGAATCTAGGCAAGGTTCTCGATGTGTTCATCTAAAGATGCACCATGGCGGGTGGTACCCTAATAGCCCAGTCATCGTATGAAAACTCAACTTCCAATAAGTTCCATCGATTTTAGTTTTATACCAATTATGCTAGAATTTAATAATGTAAAAATTTAGGCTATTTTACATATTTACTTGAACCGTTAGACATTATATTAATCACTGGGTATTCTATAAAAGTCTTTTAGTTATCGTAAGGTAAAAACCCGTCCCTGTTTATGTGCCACGTAGTCTTATGAGATACCTTTATTTTCAAAATAATTTTATAACCTTAAAATTCAATTGAGGTGTGTTTCTCAGGCTGGTTTACCAGACTAATCCAGGTGTTATTTTATTATAATGCTCGGGTCAGACCAAGCATATTTACAGATTTAGATTTGGATACTTAGAGCTTCAGGAGACGAGTTGGATGCCTCAAAGTCGTATTTACGTATATTCTATTTTCTGCTAAATTAGTTATTTTATTTAATAGAAATATTGAGGACAGGTCGTTTTCACTGTCTAGGCTGTTGATTGATTAGGTTACTCTGATTGATATATGTATAATAAAGTTTAGTTTTTCTTTTGTAAAGATCATTGTTATATTATAGATTGTTCGTCATGTTGTGAGATTTTGTTATGTCTTTTCTCTCTTTTTCCCCAAACACTCTGTCTTTCTAGCACTCGGATGCTCGGCACGTGAATACCGTGGATGTATTAGTATCGACTTCTGAAGGTCGAAATGGTGGGCTATTACAATATCTATGTTATTAAGATATTTTATCCCCTATGATGTGAGATATATGACAGATTCTATTCTTTATTTGTTAATTTACCCCTGAGTATCATCCTACATCAATCAGCTATCATTATAGCGTATTCCATAAGTTATATGGGGTACTAGAGGTGTAAGGAGATCGTCTCATTTGGTATCATAGCTGGAGGTTGATAAATAACCTAAAGTTGATACTGGATCCATTAGAGATAGAGTAAGAGGAACACTGTAGAATGGATTGAGCGATAAATGGGAGAGCATACTTGTTATGTATTTTGGTTTCCAAAACTATATATTTATATGTGCGCGCGCACCTATATATGTATATATATATATATAGTTAAGTTGCATTACCTACTTAGGTACCGCATTATCCTTATTATAAGGAACCGATCATTTTTAATACATATCGAAAATATGAGTTGGCATATAAGGAGTACAACATAGGAAGGGGGAACAAGCAACTGGGCAACTGCTAACACCAAACTGCGAGCTATGTTCAACGGTGAGTAAAATGCTTTAGAATGCTCAAGGAGTTGCTCCAGCTATTATGGGTAGTGGTTCTAAGATGCAAGCGCCATGGGTAGATTTTTCCAAGCTAAATAAAGACCACGTGAGTCTAGGAGACATAGCATTTCTTGAAACGGAGTTGGTCGCTAAAGTACAAGACTAGATTGATACTTGTGAGAGGAACTTTGAGGATATGGAGTTGGAAGACACCATAAAAGGAAAGTTGGCTTCTTGACAACTCAAAGGAATGGCAATGAACTGGCTAAATGTGTCGAAGGTGGCTACTCCCGAAGATCGCTTTACTTAGGACCAGGTCAAAGCTAGATTCAAAGAGAAGTTTATACCGACGGCCTATAAGTTGGTACTTTTCAAGAGATTTGCCGAGTTGGTGCAAGGAGGATTGTGTGTATGGAGTAGTGGATAAGTTTGATATGCTTTTGAAGTATGGGATGTCCTTTATGATGCTCCATTAAAGAAAATTGCGAAGTTAATTACTATAATGAGTGAATATCTAGGCGAGTGGATGATCAGCCATATTGATGAGACATTCAACAAGATTGTAAAGAGGGCTTTAAGGCACGAGAGTCTCTACCCTAAGCAAAAGGATGTTGTTGCTCCAAAGGACGAAGCTAAGCTGCAAAATGGTGGTATTGGAAAGCGAAAATGGAACAAGGGCAAGAATCAGACTCAAGGGAGGATGGTAAGAAGAAGGGCGAATGGGAGCCTACTTGCTTTAACTGTGGTGTGAAAGGCATTTGAGCAAGAAATGAAAAGATAAGGGAAATAAATTCTTCAACTATAACAAGTTTGGGCATATCCAAAGAGATTGTTTCAAGCTGGTGAAGCAGAGGCAGGTGGTAAAGGTATATGCTCTTGATGTTATCCCGACTGCATCAAATACCCCATCGGCGAAAAAGAAGGAAAAGGCGTCGTGATTCAAGGTATGCTTTCTATTTATTATGTTCCTATTTTAGTTTTGTTTGATACCGGGGCTACACGTTCCTTTATATCTAATGAAATTCGTTTATATCTAGTAGCATGGTCTAAATTCCCTCACTTCGAGACCCTAAAAATGAATGTCGATGATGCTACTGTCATCACTTGAATTATTTTCAAGCGAAAAAGTGAGATCAAATTAATTTTTTCACAACATTAAGTGAACAGAGCAACTAAAAATTTTTATTACATCAAAATATTTTACAAAGTCATTACATCATCATTAACCCATCTCATTCCCACATAGGGGTAAATATATAACAAGTTATAAATAGAGTGCCATGCATGATATATGAGGATGTCGACTTGGGCATTTAACCAGTTATAAATTTTTGTTTTACATAGCAAAATTTCAAAATAGCTTTTATTTGCAAATTCGTCTTCGAAATCTTTATATGTCTTTTCCAAAAGCTAGCTATCTATACCATAATCTCAGCCTACTCGAATGAGCACCCGGGAGTTTATATGAAATAATAAAAACAAGTGTCAAATATAACGCCTAGTATGAGTAATACTTACTTTAAACAAACAATCATATAATGAGACCATGCCGCTAAAGCATGGAATGAGTTTTCCTCTTACTATTTCAACTTCATAAGTTACCTTATATAATGTAATAATATCAAACCATAATCAAACACTAATCATCAATTTCAACATAAATGTGAGCTTCCCTTCATAACATTTTTGACTAATTTTTTATAGTCGGTTCACTTTTAGAATCGCCATTCGAGCCTTACTCTTATCAGTTTAACGAGGGTACTAGACACTTAAGATTATCACTTAGGTGTTTTATCTGACTTTCCCACAAATGCAGCATGAACGAATTATTGCTACCAAAACCATACACCACTCATCATTGAATATAATGTCACATTTAGACAAACGGTTACCATACAGACCTTATGCTACCAATCATCAAATATTATGTGTGTTTAGACAAATAGTTACACAGGCATTACATCACCAGTCATCAAATATAATATCACTACAAAAAAATGTTCTTTTAACAGCAAATGGAGATTGCATAGAAACCAGACTTGCTATGGATAGGCAATTAATGGTGGCTAAGGTTAAAAGATGGCAACCGTTAGCGCATTGTCGTAAGAAAAATTAAATTGGCGGTCCAATATCACGTTTCCCTCCCTTTTATTCCTATGCTGCCAAATTCCCTCTTTTCACCTTCTCCTCCAAAATCCAAATTTACAAGACCTCTTCACTCACGAATCTCCACTTCACCCACGAATCCCTCTCAACCACGAATCCCTCCTTACCTTGAAAGCTCGATTCCGCAACCCGCTCTATTCTCGATTCTACGCGAATCCTCAACAAAAACGATTCCTCCAGGAAGCTAGAGTGCGATTCTTCAAGGCAGCTTAAGCACGATTCCGCAGCGAAGCTCGATTACTCAACCAAGCTCGATTCCTCAATGAAAGTGAAGCGCGATTTCACCTTCGCGAACTTGACTGTTGGTATATTTTTCAGTTTCTATTTTTTACTAGAGCGTTGAATGGTTCTATTACACACTTGCGATTAATTTTTTTGAATGGTTAAAACTGATATTACATGTTTTGAGTTCATGTGTGAGTTTTATTACTTTGTTTTTCTCTGCCATCTTAGTTTCTTCCTCTGTTATTTTTTTAACATTTTTTTACACTATTGTGGAAGCTAATTCATGTTATGCAATTATAGTAAATGAAATCTGAAACATCTTAAAGTTTTAAGCAACCAAGGACTAACATTGAAATAATAAATTTGGTAAACTTTCCCTTAAAAATTGTACAAAATCTTATAAATGCATTTGCAAATTGAATGATGATGTGTCCGACTGTAATGACCCAATATTCTACGTTCGGTGAGTGGCTACTATCTTGATGTCAGATTTATTGGTGCTCTGCCTACTATTACATCCAGTGATAGTTGTGTACTCCAACACATTATCCATTCTTCGAACCAACCAAGGGTAAACAATAATGTGATGGTGTGAGTGGCTTTGTAATGAGTATAATAAGGCTTTAGAGCAGTATAGGCCTATTAGAAGCAAGGGTAAAGGGAGTTCAATGATACATGTACACATAAGGAAATGTTAGTGGAGTAGGTGGTCATTGGTTAGTGGGTGAAAGGGTGAGCGGAAGCAGTGACTCCAGGCATTTGTGTAGACCTATAGACCTGTGGAAGGGTGAAGTAGATGCGTGTATCAAATTGATCATTACGGGTGCAGAGTGGGCATGTACCGTGAATGCATAGACAAACTAGACTAGACATCTATGGAAGCGGTACATGCATATGCGTAGGTGATGAGGACATGAGCAGAGGTAGGCTGGACATGTTCAGAGATGGAGAAAATGTGTACTCTTTTCATTGTTCTATGCCTTTGCCAACTTGAGCTTCTTTATAATTGGATACTTAGGCCAAATTTGTCAGTTACTCATGCTTGAATCTTCTCTGTAAAATCAACATAAAATGCTTTTATAGTGATTGCAATAAAACATGTGAATTTTTTTAGTTATATTTGTATCACGGTCTATATCCACATTTGAGTTGCATTGTTATCATGCATATGAGTTATTATATGACCTAAAGAAGGTAGCCTTGTTTAAGGTATCAAATTTATGAATTAGTTACCAAATGTCATTAACTCAAAAACCTAACTAAATAGTTGCATGTGTTCTGTGAGAATATAACAATAGTTATAATTTACCGCTGACTTACAAACTCTTGTTATTATGAAATTGCGCTGCAGTATTAGTAAGTACATGGTTGTTTGAGAAACAAATAAATATTGAATAGGCGTGAATGAATTGTGTTAAAAAAGTACTACAATATCTATGTGGTTCTTTCAGTTAGAACATGGCTGTCTGAGAAACAAATAAATCTTCACCAAGTTAAACAAGTTGTAGTATTAGTAGATATATGTTAATGCAGCTTGAATGTAATAGGTAACAAATATACCTTCATTGATATAGTAGTAGTAGGAAATTATTAACAGGTATAACACCAGCATTAGGTATAACACCAGCATTAGGTATAACACTAGCATTAGGTATAACACCACCATTTTGGTATAGCCCTTAAAAGCAGTTACAATTTTGTGAAATTAAAATATTTATGCAAAATATATAATTATTGAAATAGTAATTCTTGAATAGTATATTTATTTCATGGTACTAGCTAATCCTATTACAGTTATATTTATGCTAAATTCTAACTTTATATAGACAATTCAACTTAAAATATAAATAAAAACTTAAAATTCATTTGAATATGAAAATTTTACTTCAGCAAATTAAATTAACAATAAAAATGCTATTCATTTATTGTTTATTCCAAACATAAACTAGACAAATAATGAGAACTAATAAAATCAAGTGCTAATATCAATAAACCCAGCAACAAAAAGCTATATATAACCATACTTTGAAGTAAATCAAAATTTTAGATTTGTTATAGCATTGGGAAATATAATCAAGCTATGAGATGTTGCATCACTAATGTATGTTTTACACTTCACATATCTTTATGTTTTAGAAAGCATCATATTGCTTACTATGGCATAAGCTATGAGATGTTGCATCACTAACATATGTTTTACACTTCGTATATCTTTGTATTAATTTTTGTTTGGTTGGCATGCAATTGTTGATTGAGTTTAAGATATTTTTTAGTGTAGTTTAATATTTTTATTACAATGATTAGGTTTGGTTTAGATTTACTATATTGTTCTATATTTTGGATTGGTGCCACAACATTTAGGAAGTGGTAGCAGCGGCGGAGCTAGCTTCAAAGATCAGCTAGGGCTGAAAATGAAAACACATCGATAGTCCCACATCGCCTAAAATTTGTAAAGCTGTATACACTATTTTAAATCTCGGCTATCTCGGCCGATATCTCGGCCGAGATCTCGGTTGAAGGCTTGGGCGAAACGAAACATGAGATATCGGTTGATATATATCTCGTTTCGATTATATCGGCCGAAATTTACATATATCGGCCGATATTTGGAGCGAAACAATATTCCGAGATATCCCCGATATATTGTTTTTTTCAAAAAAATAGGCCAATCTCAGTCTATCATAAAAAAATGTACAAAGCCCTTTTCTTTCCGATTCAACTTCTCAAAAGATCACGTTCCTCGTCAAAATATCGAACTCCCTCTTCTCCAGAGAAAAAAATCGAACTCCCTCTTTTAACAAAAATCGAACTCCCTCTTCTAACATCTGACAACTCACGGTTGCTTTCAATTTTCGACCACTCGATCTCGCTTTTGACAGTTTGTAGCTTCATCTTCGACCAATCTCTCCTCTCTACATGTATGTAAATTATGGTTGTTTCTATTTTAATGAAATTCAATTTTTCAGAAAATTGAATATACAGTATAATTTAGAGTAGATTTGCAAGTAGATTTAGTTTGTTATTCTTACTACATAACCTTCTGCAAGTAGATTTGCATTGCCTGAAACACTTCGATTCCTGATATCTCTTATATGCATTTGCTTTTATTTGCATCAGTTCCTGATACTGTTATTATGTTATTCTTACTGCATATATGTAATTGTACAAAACCCGCTTTTTTTCAGTTAGTTTGTCGTCTTTCATCTACTTGTATATAATTGCTAAAACTGATGATGTTTTGTAATATTTGTTGAACAATTTCATATAGTTGAAGTATAATTGCATTATTTTTTTCAATTAGAATAGTGGAGATTAGTTGCAGTAATTCAGTAAATGTTAAATAAACAGATACCATGCATTTTTTGCTATAAATTATGTGATGTGTTATACTCCGATATGGTCCCGAGATAAACTTTACGTCCGAGATGTAAATCCGATATTGGCGCCCGAGATGCACTCGTCTCGTCCGATATCTCCCCCGATATGATACCGAGTCACTAAAATCGTCAAGACGAAACGTGCCCGATATCCGAGATTTAAAACCTTGGCTGTATATATATCACTATGTGCTCTTACAGGTTGAACAATTGACGATGGTTTGAGGTAACATGGTAGCTGCTTGAACTCACCTAGGGCAGAAGTGCTGATTTCAGCTGTGGTAGAATCGTTGAGCTTCGGTTTTTGTAACGACCCCAGATTTAAATTCATTTAAATCGATAATTTATTGAATTTTTGAATAAAAATTGTAAAATTAAATTGATAAAATGGAGCGAGTTTCCCCGGATTCAAGTATATTCTGTATGAATCATTTCAATTTAAAATATTGTAAATATATAGATATATATTTTGACTTGAATTTAAAGTGTAAGTAAATGGTTTTAAAAATAAATATAGAGTTAAATAATAATAGAATGTCTTTACAAATGAATTGATATTTTTAAATAGAAATTGTCATTCCAAATTACTTATAAATATATATACAAATATAATAGTATGGTTAAAACATAAGTATAATCACATAAGTCGAAAATTTATAACATAACTAGAACAACTTTTATAATATGTTTATAAAACAAAAGAAGATCAAAATCAAAGCCCTGTTTTCAAATGCAATCTGGAAATTTAAAAGCATCACAGAATTAAAGTTTTTTGAAGGCAAAGCAAATGAAGTTCGTAAAAGAAGCACACCAAAACAAATCTCTCAGCCGAAATGCAAAGCTTGTTAAACAAGACTTAGGCAAGTATAAGCAAAATATAAGATAAGTATAAAATGAGGACATCAGGTACAAACAACATTAAATGCTCTTATTCTTGGAAGCCAACAAAATCTATACGATTGTATACAAATTCCTTTCAGCCACCAACCATAGAGAAATATCTCTGACCATTTTAAAAAGAAGAAAGAAAAAAATAATACAAAACCTGTAACCTGTTTATACATAAGCCTGTAAGCTATTTTTCTCTTATCACCTTTCATTTCCAATTCGAGCAAGTAGAAACTGCAATACAACTTCCATTTAAATCTTAAATAAGCATACAACTAAACAGAAGCAAGATGATTTGAAGATTAAAGTGAAAACACTTTCCAGTTTTTCAAATTCAAAACTGTTTGCAAAGAAACCGTGCTCTGTTCTTCTCTGCAAAGCAGGTGAGTAACATTTTATTTAAAAATAAAACTTGTTCATATGAAGCATGTTTTTCTCTGAGATGCTATATATTTTGTATACATGTGATTGTGCAAATCTGTGTATGTATGTACACTTGAATACCCTGTTAGCTTGTTACCAGTTGTTTATCTTGTTTCAGTAGATATGTAAATAAATCTTCATCTCTCGATCTATTAATTATGTGGACTTAGGATGTAGACAAATAATGTTTGTTGGGTTAAAATCTAAGTATTAAAAATGTATTAAAGATGAACAACATATATTTGCCGCTGGTAACTCAAGAAACTAAATACAACTTCAATAAGTTTTAAAATCAAACTTCTGGTTTTAAGGATTCAGGAATATAAATCGAAACTACATACAAAAATTTGATTTTTAAAGTAAGTTTTACAATTTTAAAGTAAGGGGACGAAGAGCAGTTCCAGTTTCATTCTTTTAGGTATTTTGGGTTGCCGTGTGACATCACGTCGACCGGAGACGTCGTGGTTTGGTATGGAGGTGGAGGAGTTATGGGAAAGTTTGGGAAAAATGGTGGAATGGACGGAAGATCGACGTGGAGGCGATGGCGATGGTTTCTCATTCGTAAACCTAGTTTCTGATAGCGGTGATGTTTCATCTCGTTCGACGTCAAGACACGATCGAGTGTATCGAGTTTTTGAGATGTTGTAGAGGGAAGGTAGACGAGGCTGTGGCTGGAGTTTGGTGGCCGCTGGTGATCAGAGATGGAAGCACGGCGTAGTTCCAGGTGGGTGTTGGGTGTTGTCTGTGTTTTCCGGCTTTGACATGAGAACTCGATCTCGATTTCGAACATGGGGTGTTGATCGGAGGGCTGGGATAGGGTGTCGAGGTGATCGCCGATGTGTAGAGAAGGTCGTGGACGATCAGAAGTGGTGGCTGGTGTGGTACACGTGCACCATGTATTTTGGGTGGCTGTGAGTCTGGTCTGGTGGCACTCGAGAATTCACCGAGTAAATCTTGTTTTGGTCCGGGTAGTTTCATATTTTACTCGAAGTAGAATATGGGGATTTCGAGTAAGATTGGTTTCCTCAGTTTTTAACAGTACTTAGGTAACTCGAGTATATACTCGGGAAAAATACATTTGGCTCGGGAAAATTTATAATTTTCTCGAAGGAAAACCACGTGGTCTCGGGTCAGTTCACTTTCCAGTTTTTTTTAACAGTGCAGAATTTACTGTTTTAATTTATTAAGTTAAATTTAAAACAAATGTTAAAACTGAGTTTAATTTAAGTATTAAATCCAGATTTTTGAAATAAAGGAAAGTTTAAATTTTAAATACTTTAAATAAATTTAAATGTTTTGACTAAAGAAAAAAATTAAATCAAAATAATTTGTAATTTATCGATGTCGATTAACCAGGATTAGAAATTCATAAGTAATTAATCTAATTTGAATAAATCAGATATTAAATTGATCTTACTTGTGAATGTTTGGATTCTATTGGATGATTTAATTGTTTGATATCCCTGATATATAATGCTTTGTGATACACCCTGATTTATGTTGTGATCTGTAATTTATTACCTGTGATATATATCTATGATCTGTACGATAGGCGTTATAGTTTATATCGCTTATCAACTATATTTCTGTATTCTGATCTGTGATGATTGATGTTGCACTATTGTGTTGAACCCCTGGACCACACTTATACACACACAAATATGGATTTCACGTGGGAATCGATTAAGTCACAGATAATTTAAAGTTAATATTTTTGAAATTGAAATTTTAATTTCAATTGATTTTGAAATTGGAAATTCGGGTTTAAAGTGAAAAGCTTTTGAAATAGAATTTCAAAAATAAAAGTTATTTTGAATAACTTAATCGAGTTTTGAAAATTTAAATAATTTGATTTAAATTTGAATTCAAGTTTGAAATTAAATCTATGATTTGGAAACTAGGGATAAAAGATGATATAAATGTGTTTGTATGAATTAAACCATTTTTTAAAGTATAAGTTGGGAATTTGAATTTAACCCAAGGATTTCAACTCGTATGAATGAATCAAGTTTCCAAATTGAAAACTGTTGTTTTAAAAGAATTAAAAGCTTTCAGATAAGAAATGAAATTTCAGTTTAATTAAAGGAATTTCAAGATTGAATTGAAAAATATATTTTCCAAACTATGAATGAATTCTTTTAGAAAGCTATGAATTGAATCTATTTATTTTTAACAGATTTAAAGTGATGATTTGTTTAAACCATTTGAAATGAAATTGTTTTGAAAGCTATCAGTTAAATCTTGATTTAAAGATTTAACGAGTTAATCAAATTGAAATGGAAATTGATTTGGAAAATCTGTGAATGAATCTTTTGTTTAAAAGATTAAAATGTGGAAAATTGTTTAAACCATTGAAGGTTGTTAAATAAATCTTTTTGTTTAAAGATTTGAAAATGGTAATTTGTTAAATCATTTGGAAAGGAAATTTGGGTTTAAGTTGTGACTTAATTGAAATCCCAATATCCATATGTTTTTAAAATATTGCGCACATTATTCGGTTTAGCCGGGAGAGGACCTTAGTGTCATATAACCCATTCCGAATAATGATACGTCGTATATGGATAGCATTTGAAGACCGGTGTTGAAGACCGGATATTTTCGAAAATGAAAGGACAACCTGTCGAATGTCTCTGCACTGAGTCGCGCCGGTATAGAGATTCATATCACTCTTTTTGTGATGGGAAGTCCGGACGTGATTGAAAGTTATCCGGAATTGCAAGGGCTTCGTGAGAAGTGCCTTCGGTTCTGTTCGATCCCGGAACAGACTTGTATGGATTGTATGTCTGACATTACACTTTGAGATATAAAGCCGATTTCTTTCAAATACATATCTTTTTGGTGGAGGAGAATTTATTCTCTTAGCTTAACACCCTTCTCTGAGACGTACGAGCTCAGAGGTTATGTAGTTGAAGTTATCAGCGATATATCCCAATTTGGTAATGTGGCATGCTGAGTGTTGCTGTGTGATGATCAGTGTTTGATCATTTGTGATATGATCATTTGTTTGATCATTTATCTTTGTGATCATAGGTTGATCATCTGTTGACCCAAAGCGTGGCTTTTTGAAAAAGCGTAGCTTTGTGGACGAGACTTCGTCAAGCCTCACAACCCGGTAATGGTCGAAACAGGAATCGTGCGGCAAGGTTTTCAGGGGTAGCTCCCCTAGGGTATGACCATTCCTTCTGGAAAAGGGTAGTATCATGGTATGGAGCCCAGATACTTACTCATGTGGACACACTTTATTTATGACGTGTGATGTTGGATTCGAGGCGCCTCGGTTAAAGGTCCCAAAGGACCGGGGGTGGCATATCTGAGGTTTCTTTTATCCCTTGGGAAAAGGGGTTGCCGGCCTTGTTTGGCAGAGAACGGTGTGGTTCTCGGAGCGTCCCGCCAGAGGCGTTTCTTTCGTGGAATAGGAAGTTCCTTAGCCTGACCATTTGTTGGAAATCCATCTTCCAAATACGAACCTTGTACGGTATTAGTTGTATTACCTGCCATGGAATGTGGTGGTAACCTGCTATTGAACATGGTAGCTATAGTAGGCATAAGTACGAAATGTCTATGCTGGCTAAGATTTATATTCTACTTTCGAAATTGTTTTCTGCACTATGCACTAATAATAATATCAAATGATTTGATTTTGCGTAGTAAGCATCTTTGACTATCATAAGAAGAAATCTCCTCCAATTCTGCGTTTGCATTGTGTGTGTGGTGGGAGGTCTTATGGTAGTCTCATTTTCCAAAAAAGCATTGCGAATTGACTTTAAAATTCTTTTGTTGTTCGTTTTTAAAGATAAACTGTTTTTGTTGCTCACACCAGTCCCATGACTGATCCGGAGTTTATTGTTCCCTTCCTAAACTCTGGGTGCCCACCATTTTCCACACGGGCAGTCTAGAGTTGGGTTTTTCAGATATTCAGGTTTAGTAGATTATCTGGAGCTAGTTCAGTTCTTGGAGTTCATGGACTGACGTTGCTTATCTTGGAGCATTCTATTGGAGACATTCTATTCCGCTGCTGGTGTTATCGTTTTCTTTTCCACTGCTATTTGTTGTATCATATCTCTGATGTATATTGATATTCATTGTATCACTCTGTTGTATCAGATATTGTATATCAATGTATTATTCTTTTATTCCGCTGTGTTATTTACTTAACTGTGTTATAAGCTCCCAAGAACCAGATTCGGCATTTGAATCTACGGCATTTTGAGTACAAGTGAAGTACGGGTGCCGATTTTCGAAGGTCGACTTTTGGGTCGTATATGGATCGCATTTGCTATATTACAGCATGATAGGGGGTTCTCGCTTCGCGGTTTGGTGGCGAACGGGAGACTCTTACCCCTACATGTCCCTGAGAGGGATGGGTTGGTTAGGCAGAGGCCGTGACAGTCGAGAGGCTGGTCGTAAAAGTAAATGCGAGGTGCCAGTGTAAGCCACGGTGGGGCTGGGATGGTTGCAAAGCCTACCGGTGCCCACTGTCTCGTATCGTTACATGTGGTATCAGAGCTAAGGTTGAACTTTAGCTCAGGAGTATAACACATTAAGTAGCTCATTAGAGATAGGGTGAAGTATACCCTAGAATGAGTAATTCTCAGATATCCGTCCATATGCCTCAGTAAATTCTCTTACTATCTACTGATAGTGAGTATGAGTGCAAGAAGAGGATGAGATAGGGGACAGGGGAATACGACTATAATTGGTCAATACTCTGTAACAACAAGGAAGCAATCTTTTTTCTATCAATCTCTTTTGTTCAACATCTTTTCTCAATTCTTCGATGATTTCTGGTAGATCCAGGAAGAAGATTCGATATATATTAAAATGGGACATAAACTCCAGATAGGCCAGACTTGTTTGTATGGATGAATTGATTGCATTGGTTGCTTTGATTGTTATAGTTGATAGGTATAATTTAGTTTCTAAACTAAAAAGTTTTGAAATCGTATCCATATATCTATCTATTCTTTGGGTCCGGATATATTCTACGAATGGTTAGTTATCATTTCGAACTGACCGATGCCACTCCATGCTTCATAGATCTGGATAACCCGAGTATCTTGTGAAGTGTTAAACAGATTCGTTCTTATATCTGTTATTGATATTCTAATTTGGTGAGCCAAATGCAGAATAAATGTTCAGTTTGATTAGATGAAACATTCTTCATCTGTCTTTGTTTTCGTGCCTGCGAATTTCGAGGACGAAATTCTTTTAAGGGGGGAAGTTTGTAACGACCCCAGATTTAAATTCATTTAAATCGATAATTTATTGAATTTTTGAATAAAAATTGTAAAATTAAATTGATAAAATGGAGCGAGTTTCCCCGGATTCAAGTATATTCTGTATGAATCATTTCAATTTAAAATATTGTAAATATATAGATATATATTTTGACTTGAATTTAAAGTGTAAGTAAATGGTTTTAAAAATAAATATAGAGTTAAATAATAATAGAATGTCTTTACAAATGAATTGATATTTTTAAATAGAAATTGTCATTCCAAATTACTTATAAATATATATACAAATATAATAGTATGGTTAAAACATAAGTATAATCACATAAGTCGAAAATTTATAACATAACTAGAACAACTTTTATAATATGTTTATAAAACAAAAGAAGATCAAAATCAAAGCCCTGTTTTCAAATGCAATCTGGAAATTTAAAAGCATCACAGAATTAAAGTTTTTTGAAGGCAAAGCAAATGAAGTTCGTAAAAGAAGCACACCAAAACAAATCTCTCAGCCGAAATGCAAAGCTTGTTAAACAAGACTTAGGCAAGTATAAGCAAAATATAAGATAAGTATAAAATGAGGACATCAGGTACAAACAACATTAAATGCTCTTATTCTTGGCAGCCAACAAAATCTATACGATTGTATACAAATTCCTTTCAGCCACCAACCATAGAGAAATATCTCTGACCATTTTAAAAAGAAGAAAGAAAAAAATAATACAAAACCTGTAACCTGTAAGCTATTTTTCTCTTATCACCTTTCATTTCCAATTCGAGCAAGTAGAAACTGCAATACAACTTCCATTTAAATCTTAAATAAGCATACAACTAAACAGAAGCAAGATGATTTGAAGATTAAAGTGAAAACACTTTCCAGTTTTTCAAATTCAAAACTGTTTGCAAAGAAACCGTGCTCTGTTCTTCTCTGCAAAGCAGGTGAGTAACATTTTATTTAAAAATAAAACTTGTTCATATGAAGCATGTTTTTCTCTGAGATGCTATATATTTTGTATACATGTGATTGTGCAAATCTGTGTATGTATGTACACTTGAATACCCTGTTAGCCTGTTACCAGTTGTTTATCTTGTTTCAGTAGATATGTAAATAAATCTTCATCTCTCGATCTATTAATTATGTGGACTTAGGATGTAGACAAATAATGTTTGTTGGGTTAAAATCTAAGTATTAAAAATGTATTAAAGATTGAACACCATATATTTGCCGCTGGTAACTCAAGAAACTAAATACAACTTCAATAAGTTTTAAAATCAAACTTCTGGTTTTAAGGATTCAGGAATATAAATCGAAACTACATACAAAAATTTGATTTTTAAAGTAAGTTTTACAATTTTAAAGTAAGGGGACGAAGAGCAGTTCCAGTTTCATTCTTTTAGGTATTTTGGGTTGCCGTGTGACATCACGTCGATCGGAGACGTCGTGGTTTGGTCTGGAGGTGGAGGAGTTATGGGGAAGTTTGGGAAAAATGGTGGAATGGACGGAAGATCGACGTGGAGGCGATGGCGATGGTTTCTCGTTCGTAAACCTAGTTTCTGATAGCGGTGATGTTTCGTCTCGTTCGACGTCAAGACACGATCGAGTGTATCGAGTTTTTGAGATGTTGTAGAGGGAAGGTAGACGAGGCTGTGGCTGGAGTTTGGTGGCCGCTGGTGATCAGAGATGGAAGCACGGCGTAGTTCCAGGTGGGTGTTGGGTGTTGTCTGTGTTTTCCGGCTTTGACGTGAGAACTCGATCTCGATTTCGAACATGGGGTGTTGATCGGAGGGCTGGGATAGGGTGTCGAGGTGATCGCTGATGTGTAGAGAAGGTCGTGGACGATCAGAAGTGGTGGCTGGTGTGGTACACGTGCACCATGTATTTTGGGTGGCTGTGAGTCTGGTCTGGTGGCACTCGAGAATTCACCGAGTAAATCTTGTTTTGGTCCGGGTAGTTTCATATTTTACTCGAAGTAGAATATGGGGATTTCGAGTAAGATTGGTTTCCTCAGTTTTTAACAGTACTTAGGTAACTCGAGTATATACTCGGGAAAAATACATTTGGCTCGGGAAAATTTATAATTTTCTCGAAGGAAAACCACGTGGTCTCGGGTCAGTTCACTTTCCAGCTTTTTTTAACAGTGCAGAATTTACTGTTTTAATTTATTAAGTTAAATTTAAAACAAATGTTAAAACTGAGTTTAATTTAAGTATTAAATCCAGATTTTTGAAATAAAGGAAAGTTTAAATTTTAAATACTTTAAATAAATTTAAATGTTTTGACTAAAGAAAAAAATTAAATCAAAATAATTTGTAATTTATCGATGTCGATTAACCAGGATTAGAAATTCATAAGTAATTAATCTAATTTGAATAAATCAGATATTAAATTGATCTTACTTGTGAATGTTTGGATTCTATTGGATGATTTAATTGTTTGATATCCCTGATATATAATGCTTTGTGATACACCCTGATTTATGTTGTGATCTGTAATTTATTACCTGTGATATATATCTATGATCTGTACGATAGGCGTTATAGTTTATATCGCTTATCAACTATATTTCTGTATTCTGATCTGTGATGATTGATGTTGCACTATTGTGTTGAACCCCTGGACCACACTTATACACACACAAATATGGATTTCACGTGGGAATCGATTAAGTCACAGATAATTTAAAGTTAATATTTTTGAAATTGAAATTTTAATTTCAATTGATTTTGAAATTGGAAATTCGGGTTTAAAGTGAAAAGCTTTTGAAATAGAATTTCAAAAATAAAAGTTATTTTGAATAACTTAATCGAGTTTTGAAAATTTAAATAATTTGATTTAAATTTGAATTCAAGTTTGAAATTAAATCTATGATTTGGAAACTAGGGATAAAAGATGATATAAATGTGTTTGTATGAATTAAACCATTTTTTAAAGTATAAGTTGGGAATTTGAATTTAACCCAAGGATTTCAACTCGTATGAATGAATCAGGTTTCCAAATTGAAAACTGTTGTTTTAAAAGAATTAAAAGCTTTCAGATAAGAAATGAAATTTCAGTTTAATTAAAGGAATTTCAAGATTGAATTGAAAAATATATTTTCCAAACTATGAATGAATTCTTTTAGAAAGCTATGAATTGAATCTGTTTATTTTTAACAGATTTAAAGTGATGATTTGTTTAAACCATTTGAAATGAAATTGTTTTGAAAGCTATCAGTTAAATCTTGATTTAAAGATTTAACGAGTTAATCAAATTGAAATGGAAATTGATTTGGAAAATCTGTGAATGAATCTTTTGTTTAAAAGATTAAAATGTGGAAAATTGTTTAAATCATTGAAGGTTGTTAAATAAATCTTTTTGTTTAAAGATTTGAAAATGGTAATTTGTTAAATCATTTGGAAAGGAAATTTGGGTTTAAGTTGTGACTTAATTGAAATCCCAATATCCATATGTTTTTAAAATATTGCGCACATTATTCGGTTTAGCCGGGAGAGGACCTTAGTGTCATATAACCCATTCCGAATAATGATACGTCGTATATGGATAGCATTTGAAGACCGGTGTTGAAGACCGGATATTTTCGAAAATGAAAGGACAACCTGTCGAATGTCTCTGCACTGAGTCGCGCCGGTATAGAGATTCATATCACTCTTTTTGTGACGGGAAGTCCGGACGTGATTGAAAGTTATCCGGAATTGCAAGGGCTTCGTGAGAAGTGCCTTCGGTTCTGTTCGATCCCGGAACAGACTTGTATGGATTGTATGTCTGACATTACACTTTGAGATATAAAGCCGATTTCTTTCAAATACATATCTGTTTGGTGGCGGAGAATTTATTCTCTTAGCTTAACACCCTTCTCTGAGACGTACGAGCTCAGAGGTTATGTAGTTGAAGTTATCAGCGATATATCCCAATTTGGTAATGTGGCATGCTGAGTGTTGCTGTGTGATGATCAGTGTTTGATCATTTGTGATATGATCATTTGTTTGATCATTTATCTTTGTGATCATAGGTTGATCATCTGTTGACCCAAAGCGTGGCTTTTTGAAAAAGCGTAGCTTTGTGGACGAGACTTCGTCGAGCCTCACAACCCGGTAATGGTCGAAACAGGAATCGTGCGGCAAGGTTTTCAGGGGTAGCTCCCCTAGGGTATGACCATTCCTTCTGGAAAAGGGTAGTATCATGGTATGGAGCCCAGATACTTACTCATGTGGACACACTTTATTTATGACGTGTGATGTTGGATTCGAGGCGCCTCGGTTAAAGGTCCCAAAGGACCGGGGGTGGCATATCTGAGGTTTCTTTTATCCCTTGGGAAAAGGGGTTGCCGGCCTTGTTTGGCAGAGAACGGTGTGGTTCTCGGAGCGTCCCGCCAGAGGCGTTTCTTTCGTGGAATAGGAAGTTCCTTAGCCTGACCATTTGTTGGAAATCCATCTTCCAAATACGAACCTTGTACGGTATTAGTTGTATTACCTGCCATGGAATGTGGTGGTAACCTGCTATTGAACATGGTAGCTATAGTAGGCATAAGTGCGAAATGTCTATGCTGGCTAAGATTTATATTCTACTTTCGAAATTGTTTTCTGCACTATGCACTAATAATAATATCAAATGATTTGATTTTGCGTAGTAAGCATCTTTGACTATCATAAGAAGAAATCTCCTCCAATTCTGCGTTTGCATTGTGTGTGTGGTGGGAGGTCTTATGGTAGTCTCATTTTCCAAAAAAGCATTGCGAATTGACTTTAAAATTCTTTTGTTGTTCGTTTTTAAAGATAAACTGTTTTTGTTGCTCACACCAGTCCCATGACTGATCCGGAGTTTATTGTTCCCTTCCTAAACTCTGGATGCCCACCATTTTCCACACGGGCAGTCTAGAGTTGGGTTTTTCAGATATTCAGGTTTAGTAGATTATCTGGAGCTAGTTCAGTTCTTGGAGTTCATGGACTGACGTTGCTTATCTTGGAGCATTCTATTGGAGACATTCTATTCCGCTGCTGGTGTTATCGTTTTCTTTTCCGCTGCTATTTGTTGTATCATATCTCTGATGTATATTGATATTCATTGTATCACTCTGTTGTATCAGATATTGTATATCAATGTATTATTCTTTTATTCCGCTGTGTTATTTACTTAACTGTGTTATAAGCTCCCAAGAACCAGATTCGGCATTTGAATCTACGGCATTTTGAGTACAAGTGAAGTACGGGTGCCGATTTTCGAAGGTCGACTTTTGGGTCTTGACAGTTTTTGTTGATGTAACAATTAATTTTGAGGTAGGTCCAAGGCCCCACCTGGCCATACCTTGCCTCCGCCCCTGAGTGGTAGTTTACTAGGCATACGACTTGCCCTCACATTTCCATATTTAATCATTTCGTTACTTTTATTTTTATTGGATGTTTATTTCTTATTTGGTTGAATTGAAAGTTAGTCATAAAAAAGATGCACTAATTTGCCATATGTTGGGAAAAGCCTTTTTGGTGTAGTAGTTGTATGGACAATAATATATTTTATTTTATTTTGCTTTCTTTCTCAAATAAAAGATACACACATTAGGGTATGACTTTTAGATAGACCTTGATTACATGCAAAACAGAAGGAGGTCTCTTATAGTTCTTATCATTTTCTTTTATATACAGGAAATGTCTAAAAGGAAGAGGGTTGCTGCAAAACAAAGGGCAATAGATGAATCCATCACATCCAAGGCTAATGCAAAAGACAAAGACATCATGGTGGATAACGACATTCATATTGAAGACAACTCATAATAAATTGGAAACAAAGTCATACAAACAGACCAGGATGATTGAAAGGAATGGGAAGGAGTATGACCTACACTGAGGTAACATGGTCGCATGTATGGGATAAAAAACAGTGGACATGCAAAATAAAATTTCAGAATTAGACGAGATGGTTCGTATGCTTATAAAAAATTAGGTAAGAACTTAATGTTGATACTCTTATTGACAAAGAATGAATGGAATATACTTTAGTCCCACATTAGCAAAAATGAAGATAAGATTTGGGTATATATATCTAAGTCTCATTCCCTATATTGGCCCTTAGGGTCAGGTAATTTTGTGCGAGGGGGAGGACCTATATATAGTGAACACACGCGCGCACGCGCGCCGCCCGCCCGTCCCGTACCGAACCGGGCCGGGCTCGGGTTCGGGTTCGGGTCTAGCATGATAATCTTATTTTTGCACTGGAAAATAACGTCAATTTTTTGACTAATTTTTTATGATGAGAAGCGACAGCAGCAACGGGTGCGATCCATTTGAAATCTGACCGTTCGCAACCAACGGTAACGGAAGTAACTGTTGCAAAACAGTTGCGCGTTTGAATTGAAGGGACACAACCCTTCCGAAGAGACACAAGAGCACAGTATATATACAGGGAATTCTAATCAAATTCTCTATTTGGTTTTCGCTCTTGTCTTCTTCTTCCAAAACACTCTGTTGCTGCCATTACCATATCACAGAACTCGACGTACTCATTACAACCTCGTGCAGTCTCCGATTGCTGTATCCTGGGAGGCCATCTAAAAGGTCTTAAGGAAATTGCTAAGGCAAGCCTCAATCGAATTTCCTTTCTTTTGATTCTTCTCTGTTGTTAATTTTTTTGCATCTACTTGAGTGCAAGTTAGATTGCCATATTGCTGTTGTTCGTGTTGTTGTAATGCTTATAGTTATTTGCTCTTCATCTTATTATAACACACAAAAGTGTTGTTCTATGTCTGTTGCTTTCTGTCTTGAGATATACGTGAAAACATCTTAAGACCTTTTATTTCTTTTCAAAATAAGAAATGGCAGCAGAACAGATGTCGATCAAGACAGCCAATCTGAACAAACCAGACCCTTTCAAGGGGGACGGAGATGATTTTCTGACATGGCAGAGTCAGATGCTCTTCTATCTCACAACCCTCAGTCTGCAAAAATACCTTGATGAAGATGAACCGGTGCCACCTACACCAGGCAAAACCACTGCGTCAACTGAGAATGCTAATATTGATGCATGGAGGCACTCAGATTTCTTGTGCAGGAATTACATCCTTAACTGTTTGGATAAAGTTTTATACAAAGTTTATCAGCCACTCAAGACTGCGAAAGCTCTCTGGAATGCGCTTAATGCAAAGTACAAAACACAAAACGTGAGCTTGAAAAAGTTCATAGTTGACAAGTTCATGGACTACAAGATGGTAGATTCGAAAGCTGTCACAGCACAACTGCATGAACTTCATATTATTATTCATGAATTGCAAGCAGAAGGCCACGAAGTTGGTGAATCCTTTTTGGTTGAAGCAATCACTGGAAAGTTGCCACCATCTTGGAAGGACTACCGCAATTATTTGAAGCACAAGAAGGAGGAGATATCCTTACAAGACCTCATCGTCAGATTGAAGATTGAGGCAAATAATCGCGGTGTCACTAAACCAAAAAGCGAGGAGGCTTTTGTTACAGAAGGGGCAAAGAAAAAAGGAAACCCCAACAAAAAGAAAAAGAAAAGGAAGGCGCCAGAAAACAAACAACATGATCATAAGCCATCCAAGAAGTTCAATGGGCAATGTTGGGTCTGTGGCAAGCCTGGACATCAAGCAAAGGATTGCAGACACAAGAAACAGAACAATTCTGAAGCAAATGTGGTGGAAAACATGGATATTGATGGATCTAATTTTTCTGGAGTTGTGTCAGAATGCAATCTAGTCCAGAATCCTTCTCAGTGGTGGTTTGACACAGGTGCTACACGTCACGTGTGTTCGGAAAAGTCCATGTTCTCCACTTACAACAAACTCGATCATGAAGAAAAATTGTACATGGGCAACTCTGCAGTATCAATGATTGAGGGAAGCGGGAAGGTAATCCTCAAGTTCACATCTGGTAAAACTATTACGCTGAATGATGTGCTTCATGTTCCAAACATCCGCAAGAATTTGATCTCTGGACCTATACTCTCGAAGAAAGGCTTCCGAATGGTCTTGAGTCAGATAAAGTTATTATGTCCAAGGCTGGAATCTATATAGGGAGAGGATATTTGTGTGATGGCCTATTTAAGGCCAATGTAGTCGTAATCGGCAATAATAATGTGTATTGTAATTCGAAAATGAATAAAAAGGAAGTTTCTTATGTTGTCGAGTATGATATTTTATTATGGCGTGAAAGATTAGGACACATAAACTTTCGGAAAATGAAAAAACTTGCAAATATGGATTTAATTCCAAAATTTCAAGTAGATAAAAGATACAAATGTGAGACATGTGTAGAAGCAAAAATGGTTAAGAAACCATTTCATACCGTTGATAGAAGTACTGAACCATTACAAATGATTCATACTGACTTATGTGATTTCAAAAACTTACCTACAAGAGGTGGGAAAAAGTATTTTATCACATTTATTAATGACTATACATGATATTGCTACGTATATCTTTTAAATAGTAAAGATGAAGCAATTACATCTTTTATAAAATATAAAGCTGAAGTAGAAAATCAGCTAAATAAAAAGATCAAGATACTGAGATCTGATCGGGGTGGAGAATATGAGTCTCCGTTTGAACAATTCTGTGCAGAAAATGGAATAATACATCAAACAACAGCACCATATTCACCACAGCAAAATGGTATTGCCGAGAGAAAGAATAGAACATTAAAAGAAATGATGAATTCTATGCTTTTAACCTTTGGCCTACCGACGAACTTGTGGGGGGAAGCCTTAAATATGTCTAATCACATATTAAACAAGGTTCCTCATAATAAAACAGGAGCAATTCCATATGAGTTATGGAAAAGACACAAACCAAGCTTTAAATACCTCAAAGTGTGGGGGTGCTTGGCAAAAGTTCCAGTTCTGCCTCCTAAGAAAGTAAAACTTGGACCAAAAACTGTAGACTGTTACTATTTAGGACCAGCCCAAAATAGTAGTGCCTACAGATTCTTGGTATTCAAGTCTGATATACCTGATATTCATGTAAGTACAATCATGGAATCTAGAGATGCCTCATTCTTTGAAGACGTATTTCCGCACAAAAGGAATGAAGGAAATAATGTCCCTAAAAGGACACGAGAAGAATTAAGTCGCCCAAATGAAGATGAAACTCAACGTCAAGTTGAGGAAGCTGAACCAAGAAGAAGCGTAAGGGCTAGAACTTCCAAGTCATTTGGCTCAGAATTTTACACCTACGTTCTAGAACAAGAACCACAAACCTATAAAGAAGCAATGTCTTCGTCTGAATCTTCGTGTTGGAAAGAAGCGATCAACAATGAGATCGAATCAATCCTAAGCAATAAAATTTGGGAAATTGTTGATATTCCACCAGGAATAAAACCAATTGGCTGTAAATGGATTTTCAAGAAGAAAATGAAACCAGATGGCTCTATTGATAAATATAAAGCCAGATTAGTAGCCAAAGGATATCGTCAAAAAGAGGGTGTAGACTTCTTTGACACATATTCACCAGTTACACGAATAACCTCAATAAGAATGTTAATAGCAATTGCATCCATCTATAATCTAGAAATTCATCAAATGGATGTAAAGACAGCATTCTTAAATGGAGATCTCGATGAGGAAATCTACATGGAGCAACCCGAAGGCTTTATATCCAAGGGGAATGAAAATAAAGTCTGTAAATTGGTAAAATCACTATACGGACTCAAACAAGCTCCAAAACAATGGCACGAAAAATTTGACAGTGTCATGATGAGAAATGGTTTTCACATAAATGAATGTGACAAATGTGTTTATTATAAACAAGTTGGACAATCATATGTGTTTGTTTGTTTATATGTGGACGATATGCTAATCTTTGGTCCTAATATTAAAATTATAGAGACCATAAAGAAAATGCTGATCAACAATTTTGATATGAAAGATTTAGGAGTTGCCGACGTTATTTTGGGAATCAAAATAATAAGAACATCTAATGGAATAGAATTATCTCAGTCACACTATGTAGACAAAGTAATTGAGAAATTCCAACATTATGGAATTAAAGGGGTAAGAACACCTTTTAATCCATCAGAAGTACTGCATAAAAACACTAATGAGAGTGTAATGCAACTGGAATACTCTCGTGTAATAGGATGTCTAATGTATCTCATGAATTGCACGAGACCAGATATAGCTTATGCAGTAAGTCGACTAAGCAGGTATACGAGTAATCCAGGGAAGGAACACTGTAAAGCACTAATGAGAGTGCTAGGATACTTGAAGAATACCACAAATTATTCATTGCATTACGGGAAATATCCAGCTGTTCTGGAAGGATACAGTGATGAAAATTGAATTGCAGATTCAGAGGAATCAAAATCCACAAGTGGTTATGTCTTCACTCTTGCAGGAGCAGCAGTATCATGGAAATCAACGAAACAAACATGCATAGCTCGATCAACTATGGAATCAGAGTTCATCGCATTAGACAAAGCAGGAGAAGAAGCAGAATGGCTTCGAGATTTCTTAGAAGATATTCCAATATGGCCTAAACCTGTAACGGCCATATGTATTCACTGCGACAATCAAGCAGCGCTAAGTAGAGCGAAAAACTTTGTGTATAATGGCAAATCACAACACATTCGTCGACGCCATAACACAGTTAGGCAGTTATTCTCTAATGGAACTATCTCTATTGATTATGTAAGAACCAATGATAACCTAGCGGATTCATTTACTAAAGGGTTATCAAGAGAGAAAATTGACTGCGCATCGAGGGGAATGGGTTTAAAAGTCTAAACCAATAAGAGTTATCTTATACGAAAACCTATCCTAGCGACTGGAGATCCCACAGACTAGGATCAATAGGCAAACCAGTTCTGAATAACTCAAGAAGTTATGCATTTGTTTGGACATAGTCTTATTCCATTCCTATGGTGCAAAATATAAAATGCATGCCTACAGAAGTATTAACAGGTTAAAGCTGTGCTTTTTAATGATGACCATATCTTGTAAAATAACAAGTGGGGTATATGTAGGATACTCTTTATGGTTGCGATCACCTATGTTAATGTGAGTTGGGTCGGCTCTATGAGAATATTAAAGGCTTAAATTATCTAAACACACTCGCAGAACCATATTTGTTCAGGACCGAAATGAACACAACCTAGAGATTGGATGAGAAGGGAAATAATGCTTTGTTAACCTTATTGTCTGGTTATACAATACCGGCAGACGGTTCAAGATAAAATAATTCACCGATTAGCCAAGTATATTCGATGAGTGTTAACAAAGGAAATTTCAAAGTGAAACATCTACTTATCCTTCATAAAGCATTATTCCATATGTATTCTGTGATATTCCACTTTGTGTGGGGGAAAAGTATATTATCATTCATGTGGGGGATTGTTGATACTCTTATTGACAAAGAATGAATGGAATATACTTTAGTCCCACATTAGCAAAAATGAAGATAAGATTTGGGTATATATATCTAAGTCTCATTCCCTATATTGGCCCTTAGGGTCCGGTAATTTTGTGCGAGGTGGAGGACCTATATATAGTGAACACACGCGCGCGCGCGCCGCCCGCCCGGGCCGGGCTAGGGTTCGGGTTCGGGTCTAGCATGATAATCTTATTTTTGCACTGGAAAATAACGTCAATTTTTTGACTAATTTTTTATGATGAGAAGCGACAGCAGCAACGGGTGCGATCCGTTTGAAATCTGACCGTTCGCAACCAACGGTAAGGGAAGTAACTGTTGCAAAACAGTTGCGCGTTTGAATTGAAGGGACACAACCCTTCCGAAGAGACACAAGAGCACAATATATATACAGGGAATTCTGATCAAATTCTCTATTTGGTTTTCGCTCTTGTCTTCTTCTTCCAAAACGCTCTGTTGCTGCCATTACACTACAAGAAAACTGCGGTTTACCTACGCCAAATTGGCGTAGGCGGGGCGTAGGTAAATGCATTAACTACGTAACACCTACGCCAATTTTGGCGTGGCTAAAACTTGCGTAGCTAATAAAATACCTACGCTTTACCTACGCCATCCGTTGGGTTGTTTCCTACGCCTTTCCTACGCCATAATTTTCTTACGCCTTCCCCATGCCGTGTTGTACCTACGGTTTTGTTACGACATTTTTACTTTTTAAATGCTCACGTCTTTCCTACGTCATTTGTTTACCTACGTCTTCCCTACGCCCAGTTTTCCTACGCTTTCCCTACGCCTGTGTTTTAAATGTTTTTCCTACGCCATGCATACGACTTTTTGCTGCATTAATATTTCATTTACCTACGCCTTCCCTACGTTTTTTCTGAAGCAATTTTGATATATTACTATTCTACTTCATTTCACCACATTAAATAGAAACTAAAATCAACTTATTTTATATATATACACATTCCAACAAAAAGATTAACGTCAAACCATTCATCTTTAATTCAAAAAACAAATATCTCATTCATATTACAAAGTCAAACAATATTAATCAAGTTCATATATGTTAAAATAATATGATAATATGTTCATGATACATGACATCATACAGATACCATTAAAAAGTTTTCAATACCCTCATTCCTCATGACGATCGTTCGGCTCTTCATCAAATCGCTGTCGAAGCATCTCGGTGAGTTGTTCATACTGCATCTTCAGCATTTGAATCTCCCCTTCTTGACGCTCCACCTTTTCCTCTAGTTTGGCTCTAGTCTGTGCTTCTCCTTTATTGATGTTATAAGTAGCGTCTTTGTATTTCTGCATTTTATCAAATATTAACCCACTGCAAGTTCAACATGACTACTGTGATCTGCTTTAAACTGAACTACGCACATGAATATATTAATATACATGTGTAATGTTACACGAATATAACAATCTGTACAAAATTTTAAAATTTGAGTCCTTGAGACTAACATTCCTTTTAAGAATAATTTCTTTTTTTATAATAGTCACCTCAGGAGTCAACCAATTGAAGCAAAGGAAGAAAAATTTATTCTTTATGGCATGTAAAAAACCTGATCTTGATTCAGGCGTCCCCATCAAAGCTGAAGCTACAATCACAAACCAGCCTGAAACGAAATAGGCATTAACAACATCAAAGTACAAGTTAAAATATTTCAGTGCCAAGTACATCTTAAAATTAAAACTATAAGCTTGGGAAAGAAGCCAAACAAACAGAAATTCAATCCAAATACATCAAACACACTAGGCAAACCAGGAGCTTAGAAAATAATCGAACTGAAACGTAGAAAGAAGATAAAAATGTTCCTTAGGATATACCATAAACATAGTGGTCTCAAAAAAACCTGAAGTGACGAGGACTGTTTTAGGAGAATGGTAAAGGAATTAATGCACAGAGGCAGAGTGGTTCGCTCCTGCTTCTAAATGCTTGCCTGCTCCTTCTCTATCTATAAATACTCCGGTACCTTCTATCACCAAGTCTATTCCCATCTCCCTGCCAAAAGTGAACTGTTCTTACTACATACACAATATCAACTGAGACATGGGTCGTAGATTGCATGTTAGGAACTTGGCATCACATTTTATGGATTTGATGAAGTAGAAACTTACTTCCATGGGAGAAGAGAAGGATTCCTGTTAGAAACAACCTCAATGATTTTGCCATCTACAGAAATGGATGTGTCGCTTGCAGGCTTGACATCAGCATCGAATATTCCAAGGGTAGAATCGTACTTCAACAAGTGAGATGCTTGTTTGACACCACCAGTGTCGTTGATAGCAATGACATCAAGGGGAGAGTCGATGCGTCCGTGCCAGCATCTCAGAAAGTTTCGACCTATACGTCCGAACCTGTTAATTGCTACCTTTATTTTTGCTTATGTTACTCCCTTCCTGTAGCCTCCATTGCTTGACACCTACAATTTCATCCTCAACCAAATTATATTTCATCTTAATTTACTTTTTCTAATCAGTTGTTCAACATGACTACTGTGATCTGCTTTAAACTGAACTACGCACATGAATATATTAATATACATGTGTAATGTTACACGAATATAACAATCTGTACAAAATTTTAAAATTTGAGTCCTTGAGACTAACATTCCTTTTAAGAATAATTTCTTTTTTTATAATAGTCACCTCAGGAGTCAACCAATTGAAGCAAAGGAAGAAAAATTTATTTTGCTATAAATCAACATCAATTACTTATTTTGCAAGAATTCTTACCCAACATTGGCTTGCCAGAAAACTCCGACCCTTGTTACGGAGGAGGAGTCCGACACGGATGCATTAGTCGATGGATTGGTAGTATCAACTTCAAGGGAAGTAGGATGAACAACGGGAGACATGATATTCTGCTGCTCTGCTGACTGTGATTCCGATCCATCTTGACCGATAGGAGATGCACTAGGTTGTATTGTGGCAGATGTGTTATTGCTAGAAAGACGTAGAGCGGGTCGTTTCACGGAACGACGATGACGATCAGCTCGAGTAGACATGTCCTGTTAAATGCAATTACTATAACATAGAGAAATACATATGATTTGAAGAATTAAATATACAACAAACCAATTAAAACAACATGAACTGAACAAGATATAGTTATTCGTTTTTGCTTTGAAAATAAAATAATAAAACAATGTAAACACTTGAAGATGGTATAAAAATATTATGTGAACCAGGCTATCAAATTACCACTCTATGAACATGGGCATGCTTTATGTGTACACATTTCTCATGAACATTGATACAATAAGAGACATAATGTATTTACCATCTCTAAACTATTACCGTTAGTTGAAGTTGTACTCTTCCTTTTAGCTGGAAAACAAGAACATATTATGAATCTTTGCACTCCTAGGATCTTTCGGTCTGTATCCTGTTGATACATCATTATTTTCTACTGCAAAATATTGATGAAAGCCAATGGTCATTGTAATGGCAAGGCTTGATTAAGTTGTTGCTAGAGTTCTTGAGTTCCAAGATTCAAAGTCCACCCTTTTACATAAAACTGTTTCTGTCCTCATCTATTCTACTTTGTAAATCATTTTTAATCAAATTAATGCAATATCAACTGATCGTAGCTTTTATTTTTTGTTATATTTTAATTTTTTGAAACTTAACTAGATTGTAGTATATACTAGTGTCCAATACTTCAGATGCAGCATCAACTTGATTTTTTTTATGTTGTATTCTGTCAAAAATGAACTAATAACAACAATTTGAGAGCAAAAACAACTCAAGGATCACTAAGGATGACAAGCAGAACTAATTGCATGCTGAAGTTCATTCTCTGCTTTACAAACCTATCCCTAGTTATGGAGACTGATAGAAGAGGATCTCAGTTACTAACAACAATGAGTCTAACAGTAATTGGAATCTAGAACTGCAAAGCAGAACCAAACCGATCTAAGACCCGAACTCAAACCAAATCTGATGGGTCTCGGGTCGGGTCTAAGTGATGAAAAATACCATAAAGACCCGACCCGATAGATTCGACCACCTGGGTCCGAACTGACCCGACCCGAAACTAATTGTCACCCCTAGTTCAAAGATGTACTTTTAGAACTCATGAATGATAAAATATCATATAATGCAGATAAACCACCTAGTGTCGCGCTGGGTTCAGACCCAAACTCTCTGGGCTCGTACAGCTACGACGCAGTGGGCAAGCCTCATTACCTACACGAGTGGCTAAGAACTCCGGTGGACAATCTCTTCTTTGCAGGGGAAGCTACGTGCATTTTCAGTTACATTTGCAAACAGGGTCATTTATTTCTTAATTCCTCGTTTACCTGTGTGAAATAAGTAACGTGATTCCACCTAACTACAAGTTTATTGCTTATCATGTAAGTCCTAAAAATTGTAAAATGATATGTTATAAAGTCGGCCTCTACAAACTAAATTATACACTAAAATAAATACTCACATTCAAATTTTATTAGTTGCCCAATTTTTTTGTTACATCTTCAGGTATGGGAAATTGCACTTGCACGTGCCACGGTATGACCGTTGATTATAGATCACGATGAAAAACTGAAGAAAATAGACCAAAATTGCATTTACTCAAATTCTTGATCTAATTCCCCAACGTTTCAAGTTTTTTATACACAGTAAAATCGCTGTGAGTTCATGATGAGATATGCACCTTATTTCTCTATTAATTCGTACTACTATATCATACCTTTTGGAATCAAAATGTACACTAGAAATCTACTGCTTTAATGTTTTACTTTTTCCAACATTCATATCAAATATTTCCTTTTTTCTGTATTGAATCTAATCAAATAGTTTTATGTCAAACAACTGTTACAATAGTATGCTACAGCACACATCATAAACTCCAGATTATTTAAGTTTCACTTGAAAATTTCAGGGAACAACGCCCAAGTTTTTGGATTATATTAGTTGCATCCGATGGATGTTTTGGTAAAACAATTGCTATTGAATTTTCATATACTAGAAAGTCTTGTAGACCAGAGTATGTGAATTAGACAACTTAGAACAAGAAATTCGCATACCTAATTAGCAGTGGCAGTATAAAGAGACTGTAGCAGGACTTCAAACCAACAGTAGAAAATATCGCGTAGGAGGCAAGGATGAGCCGACGATGGCTGATGGAATAGCCGAGTATGCAGCGATGATTATTTAGAAGGCGTTGATTTTTGAAACCCTAGTTTTTTTGGGTTCAAGCATCGCCAACATGGAGATTGCACCTGAATCGAAAACCCAAAACAAGCACCTGAATCGAAATTGAAGCAAAACAAATATAAAAGGAGGAGAAATAATTTTTGTAGAATCGTGTTTTTTTTTCCGTGAAAAACTGAGGTTAAAGAATGGAAGTATACGGTGACAAATGTACAAAAAAAAAAAAAAATTCATGTGTAGGGATGGCGTTAGAAATTTCATACGTCTGACGATTTCCTACGCCTTACTTACACCCTCGATTTTTTTTCTACGTGTTGAATTTGGCGTAGGAGAAGCGTAGAAAATTTCCTTACGTCTTCCCTACGCCTTTACCTCTTTCTACCAGTTTCCTACGCCTACCCTACGTCCCGTCTTTTGGCGTAGGAAAAACGTCGGAAATTTTGCGTAGGAAACTGCAGTATTTTCTAGTAGTGTTACCATATCACAGAACTCGACGTACTCATTACAACCTCGTGCAGTCTCCGATTGTTGTATCCTGGGAGGCCATCTAAAAGGTCTTAAGGAAATTGCTAAGGCAAGCCTCAATCGAATTTCCTTTCTTTTGATTCTTCGCTGCTGTTAATTTTTCTGCATCTACTTGAGTGCAAGTTAGATTGTCATATTGCTGTTGTAATGCTTACAGTTATTTGCTCTTCATCTTATTATAACACACAAAAGTGTTGTTCTGTGTCTGTTGCTTTCTGTCTTGAGATATACGTGAAAACACTTAATATATTTAGCTCGGTCAAAATAACCTTTTCAATCGATTCTTGAAGAATATATATTTGATTGTCATATTAGTGTCATTTGCATAAAGTCATTACCGACCATATGGTTATATGTGATTAGATTTATCAAGGAAGCAAACTATATTTCCATGGAGTTTCAAACTTTTCTAGTTCAACACATTGAGCCTCCATCTCTAGTTAATCCATGCTGCTACTATGTTGTGTCAATCTTTAACACGGTATGCCCACCTTAGCCATGTATAACATGCACATAAAATCAGATCAAATACAGTATTTTTGTCCAATTTATAACCGAAGTATGCATAAAGTATTTTATAAAACATTACATGTCATCCAGAAAAGTCTGGATAATACAAAACACTTATGTGTTCTCAATTTTATGTCCCATCGTAGAGTTCGACATGGCAAATGCAATAAGATGGTGTAGCACCGTTAATAACTTAATATCATATTGGGAGTTGAGTTGGAAACGAAACAAGAAGTGAAGTGCGGGGGTGAAGCAAGTGGTTGTTATTATCTTTGAGTCAGGATCTTAAACCTTGTACTTACACTCAAAACTCCTTGTATTATGCAACCGGATAAGGTAGATAGTGCTTTTTCCAGGATAAAAAAATAGTTGAAAATAAAATGGGTTTGCAATAAATGTTAAGTAGAGAGAGTGCAGATCACCAATAAGTTTATTTCTCTTCCTTCTTTGCGGAAGTGAAGGAAAAGTTCGCCGCTGCCTAAAAGATTTATATAATAATGCTAACCGTAATCAATAAAAACGAATAAGAAAACAGATTGCATACCAGGCAATTAACTGTTAAATCGCCTTTAAGTGGTTCTTCCTTTAAAGAAGTTCACTGTTACACCATAATTAACTAATTTTTATAAAATTTAACAAGTTTCATAATTTATTTATGAAATTCGCTTATGTTCTGCAAAAATTAAATAAGTTTTAAAAATCAACAAGTTCTATAAAAGCTAACTAAATTTATAAAAATTAACTAAGTTTTTTAAAAGTTAACTAAGTTTTTTAAATGTTAACCACACTGTATATGCCTCATCACAAAACTTCCTTTTAGATATGTTGCATATGTACTACCTGAAAATCAGAGTAGAGACTCACCATTATATCTGACCTTTAGATTGAAACGTTGGTTTATATGCACTTTGGCTTGTTGACTTTAGATAGAAATGATTAAGATTGTAAAGTAGAGAATTTTATTAATGCTTGAATGAATATTACAAGAGTTGTATCACTGCTTTTATAAGTGCAGGAATACTTACAATGGGCTGATATATGGGCTAGGCCCAGATACTATATTACACAGCAAAGTTATGTAAATACCCTACCACACATTCTACAGATATTCTAACTCTCCCCGTCAATGCGATCTAGGGTTTTCTTTTCCTCCTTCCTCTTTGCGCCGCCATCTCCAATTTTGAGATCTCGCTTCAGTTGAGTGAAATATTTTGCAGAGAGAGGCTTAGTGAGGATGTCTGCTCTCTGAAATTGAGCTGGAACATGGTTGACTTTAAGTTTACCTTCCATTACCTTCTCACGAACGAAGTATAGGTCGATTTCAAAGTGCTTCGTTCGTGAGTGTAGTACTGGGTTTGCGGAGAGAAATACTGAGCTCAAATTATCACACCAGATCGTTGGTGTCTTTGTGAGGTTGATTCTAATTTCGCTGAGAAGCGATTCAATCCAGATGATTTCTGCTGCCGTAGTTGCGATAGATCTGTATTCCGCCTCCGTGCTAGAGCGAGAGGTGGCAGCTTGCTTCTTTGAGCACCACGAGATCGGATTGCTTCCTAGAAATATACAGAAGCCTGTAGTAGATCTCCTGTCATCCGGATCTGAGGCCCAGTCGGCATCACAGTAAGCTTGTATGTTTAAGTCTTTTGCATCGTTGAAGTGTAGTCCATGATCTATTGTCCCTTTCAGGTAACGTAATATACGTTTTACAGCCTTCCAGTGATTGCTGAGAGGTCTATGCATGAATTGACAAGCCTTGTTTACACTATAGCTTAGATCTGGTCTAGTTATAGTAATGTACTGAAGTGCTCCTACTATGCTTCTATACTGTCTTTCATTGGTAATAGGTTCACCTGATTCTTTAGACAGTTTGAGGTTACTTATCATAGGAGTAGGTAAGGGTTTGGCTTGATCCATGTTTGCTCTTTTTAATAAGTCTAGTATGTATCTTTTCTGACTTAGGACCATCTCTGACTTGGATGTTTGAATGACTTCAATCCCTAAAAAATGATGTAGATTTCCAAGATCTTTGATTGAGAAAGCTTGATCAAGATGCTTGATAGTTTGATTCATAGCTAGAATATCATTTCCTGTGATAATAATGTCATCCACGTATACAAGAATGTAGGTAATCTTTTCCTGGTTATGCTGCATATATAAAGAGTTGTCTGATTTTGTTGGTGTAAACCCTAGGCTCATCAGTGTGGATTTGAGTTTCTCATTCCATACTCGTGGTGCCTGCTTCAGACCATATATTGCCTTATGTAGTTTGCATACCATGTTATCATTTGTATTCTTCTTGTATCCTTCTGGTTGTTCCATGAATACTTCCTCCTTTAGATCCCCATTAAGAAAAGCATTATTCACATCAAGTTGCTTAATCACCCATTTTTTGTGAAGTGCAATTGTCAGTATGAGTCTTATAGTGGTTGGCTTGACAACTGGAGAAAATGTTTCATTGTAGTCGAACCCATATTGTTGATTAAAACCTTTGGCCACTAGTCTTGCTTTGTATTTTGAGATGCTTCCATCTGTGTTCCTTTTGATCTTGTAGGTCCACTTGCAGCCTACTATATTCTTATTCATGGGCATTGGAACAAGACTCCAAGTCTTGTTTCTGATAAGAGCACTGTATTCATCATTCATGGCCTGTATCCAGTTGTTGTTACTGACAGCTTCATTATAGTCTTTTGGTTCTCTTGCATCTAGCTGAGCACTATATACTTTAGGTTTGAAAATGCCACTTTTTGACCTTGTGATCATATGATGTTCTGTCCTTGCAGGTGTTATGTTTTGAATATCACTACTATCTTCGGATTGATGTGATGTGGACAGAGAAGTATTTCCTTGATTTGGATTGCTCTCATTGATCTGACTGGTGTCTTTGAAGGAGCTGGAGGATTTGTTGGAGTCATGACCTGATCCAGTGTCATCATTGGATAGAGTGTGTTGTGGCTGTTGAGTCCCCTGCACACTTCCACTGGTCTGATCCCATTCAGGTATAACAGGTATGGATGGTATTGAGAAGTTTTCCTTAGTATGAATCTTTTTGGTTGTCTTGATGTTTTTGTCTGCAAAGGGAAAAGTTTTCTCATTAAATACAATATGTCTAGAAACATAGACTCTACCATCATTGCTCAAGCATCTGTATCCTTTTTGATTGTTTCCATATCCTATGAATGTACATGGGGTAGATCTC
The DNA here is from genome assembly GCA_030737815.1 of Allium fistulosum. Taxonomy (NCBI): domain Eukaryota; kingdom Viridiplantae; phylum Streptophyta; class Magnoliopsida; order Asparagales; family Amaryllidaceae; genus Allium; species Allium fistulosum. The sequence goes on from CM060903.1 coordinate 428,192,280, forward strand.
AGATTTAATTTATGATTATTATATGGTCTAAGACATGGAAAGCATAAACACCCAAATGTCTTTAGACTTTTATAGTCTGGTTTAACCCCAAATAGGTATTCAATAGGACTCAGATGCTTAAGAACTTTGGTAGGTAGTCTATTAATCAAATACACAGCAGTGTTGAAGGCATCTGGCCAGAATTTCATAGGCATTGATGCCTGTGCAAGCAGGGTTAACCCTGTTTCCACTATATGTCTATGTTTCCTCTCAACTATTCCATTCTGCTCAGATGTGTAAGGACATGTTGTTCGATGAACAATACCCTTTTTCTGAAAATATTCTTTTAGTGGTTTATATTCACCACCACCATCTGTTTGTATAGTTTTAACCTCATGGCTCAATTGTTTCTCTGCTAGAGTTATGAACTCTATTACAGTCTGTTTAGCATCTGCTTTGGATTTTAGGAAATATATCCATGTATATCTAGAATAACAATCAACAAATGATATATAATACCTGAACCCATAGTCTGAATTTATTGGAGCAGGCCCCCATAAGTCTGTTGCTACTAACTGTAGTGGTTTGTTAATAACAGTAGTAGAATCTGCAAAAGGTAACTTGTGGCTTTTGCCTAATTGACAGTATGTACAAACATATGGCAGAGATACATCACAGGAAATATTATTATTCATAAGAATTTGTTTTACAATGTTTACATTGGGATGTCCTAACTTGTAATGCCACAAAGTAAATGTTTCTTGATCATTTGTAACATAAGACTCAGTGTTATTACACCATATATGTCTACTTTTGCTTTTTCCTGAGTTTCCAAAATTGAACTTGTATAATCCTCGGTCCAAATTACCCTGTAATAATACATTCTGATTTAGTAGATCTTTGACTAAACAGAATTTGGGGTGAAACTCAAAATACACATTGTTGTCATTGGCAAATTGAGATACACTTAGAAGATTCTTTTTAATATGTGGGACTCTCAGTAAGTTATTGAGATGAAGAAGTCTTTTACCTTGAATACTTTTGGTTCCAACATGTGTGATTTTTAGAGCTTCACCATTTCTCATATGTATAGAGTGTGTACCTGTATATTCTTTATTGCCGAGGTTGAGATTCTGCAGGTTGCTTGTAAGATGATTTGTGGCACCTGAGTCTGGATACCAATCTTCTTCTGTTATCTCATCTGATCTGGTATGTCTTTCTGCATTTAAAACTTGAGACCTTGTCTTTTCTGACTGACTGCCTTGTCTCTGTTCTATCTGAGCAACATTTGCACTGGAGTGTTGGTTTCTTTGATTTTCTTGATTTTGTTGATTTGGATAGTACTCAGTATTGAGTCTAAAGTAGCACTGTCTGGCTGTATGTCCTGGTCTCTCACAAATTTGACATTTTGTTCTGTTATTGTTCCATCTTCCACCTCTTCCTCTGCCTCTTTGTGTTGTATTGATTCTTTGATTGTTGTCTTGTCTGGAAGTTTGATTTTCTTGCTTTCTTCCTTGATTTCTGTTTCTTGAACTTGAGGCATAATTGAGTGATAGTTCTGGATTACTTTCTTTTCTCTGCTCAATTCTTCCCTCATGAGACAGTAGTATGGAGTAGACATTTTGTATGCTAGGTAGTGTCTGATGTGAGGAGATGATTGCCACCACTGACTCGTATTCAATATCTAAACCATTTAGAATGGTTAGAATTTGTTCAGATTCTGATACTGTATGTCCAGCAGTATCAAGTATATCATAATATGACTTTATTTTTGTAAAATACTCTCTCATTGACAAGTTTTCCTTCCTGAGGTTCTGCAGTTGTCTTTTGTAATAAAGAATTCTTGCTGCAGACTGAGTATTGAAGATTTGTTGAATCGTAGACCATATCTCAAATGATGTTTTACAACCAACAATTTGAGATAGTAACCCTGAACTGATGGATGAAAGCAACCAGGCAGCCAACAAACTGTCCTGCTTCTGATGGTTGACAAATTCTTTGTTGACAGTTCTTTCGCCTGAGCTGTCTGTAACCATTCTTGCTGGTACAGTTGTGGTGCCATACAGAAAATCTTCTAACCCATATCCTCTGATGCTGGTTTCGACTTGATATTTCCATAATATGTAGTTATTTTCATCAAGAGCAGTCGAAACTAGATTATTCTTTGGTTTTATGATATCACAGACCTTTGCTTGAGAAGTATGAGAATCTTGATTTCTTGATCTTGATTCATTCTGACTTTTAATTCCACTTGTTGCAGACGAAGCTGTATCATCGTCTCCTGCCATGATGATGATGTTCCGAACAGGCTTCTGATCGAGAGAGCTTTATGGTGCAGCCAACAATCTAGATTTCTTGAACTGGAATCTTGGCGTGGCACTGCTGTACTGATCAGAAAATGGTGAGATATTCTCAGATGATGAGGTGACAAAGAGCTGAGAGCAACCGGGGATGGTGTGTGATGAACTTGTTCTGACACCTCCTCCTGGATGGCTCTGTGATGATAAAGTCAGTCTCTGATGAGATTCCAGTGATGAACTGGATCTATGCTGTCGTTGGACAGACTTTCTGATGCTCTGATACCAAGATAGAAATGATTAAGATTGTAAAGTAGAGAATTTTATTAATGCTTGAATGAATATTACAAGAGTTGTATCACTGCTTTTATAAGTGCAGGAATACTTACAATGGGCTGATATATGGGCTAGGCCCAGATACTATATTACACAGCAAAGTTATGTAAATACCCTACCACACATTCTACAGATATTCTAACTACTTTCACCAATTAGTCTTGACTTTTATGTTAATTAGTTTTTCTTAAAAAAAGTAAAAATTTATAAGTAAATTAACATCTGTTTATATTTTGGACCAAAGCAGATGACATTAATTTGTTTATTACTTTGGAGCTAATCAGCATTAAAACTGATTTATATAAGGTTTTGACAAAGATAATGTTAAATATTTGAGCATCACAATCATTTAGTTATAAATGAGGACGGATTTCCACAAATTCTGAAAAGTTTTATATGTCTTGCCTCTGTTGTGAATAAATATAGTAAAAATGTTGAAAGGGTTCTGCTTTTGTTGTGAACAAATAGAGAATTTTTTGTTTTGATGAAAGAGTGGTCCTGAGCACTCATAAATTATTATATTGTAAACAAAAATCATACAAATGTCCGGTCTGTACCTTAGATGATCCACAAATGAATAAGACCAGAGCACTACAATAATACATACATATGGAATATCATAAAACGGAGTATTAATAAACTCAGGAGATGGTAGCTGCAAAGAGGAAAGCTGAGAACTGCAGTCATGATGTTGAAAGAAAAGGGACGTGGGAGTGACTTGATGAACGTGATGAACATGAACATGATGCCGAAGATGCAATAGATGGTCGTGATGGCTACAAATTTGATGGCAATAGATTATGAGTGGGTATATTTGTCAATATTTTCCGTTGCAAAAAATTAGTATTTTTACCTATCTTCTTGACATCTAAATTTACTTTAAGGTTGAGTTTGGGCATGGTGGAAGAGGACAGTCTTCATCAGATGATCGACATAGCAGTTATGGTAGTGGTGGCTCTCATTGTGGTATCTCTAGGCGATCGGAATATAGGGGTATGACTATCAAATTTCTTGCAGCATACCACCATTTTGAATGAACCCCTTGCACAAAGAAGTACCTTTGTAATTTAATATCAGCTCTGATTAACCCTCTGAAGTGGTCTGCTGGCTTTCTCATAACTAAATGACACAAAAATCTCCATGATATTTTTTATTGGTATTAGTTTCTGAAGCATTTCTCATTTATGCGCATTATTAAATTATCTTTAAATGCTGGTTTCATATCTTCTTTGATTTCTCCTTTGGTGCAGTGTTGGTCACTGGTTTACCTTCATCTGCTTCATGGCAAGATTTGAAAGTAAGCTCTCAGTCATTGTACAGTAATAGGTTCTGGAATTATTATATTTTACCAAGTGGGGTACACCGTATAATTTTCTCTGTGTAGGTGTAGGATCATATGCTGAAAGCTGGTGATGTTTGTTTTTCTCAAGTTTTCTGATTCTAGAGGTAACACGCTCATACAAACTATTTTACTTGTTGCTAATTAAATGACTATTAGTTGTACTAAATGCGAACTCAAGTTTATATTTTGGGAGGTAGAAAAGTCATTATTCTTTTGCATTCATTGGGAGATTGTAAATTTAGGTGCCATTCGCAAGCAGTCTTTACTCTGTTTTTGTCGGGGACGCGTCCGACGTGTCGGGAGCCCCAACTGTGCTAGTCCCGTTTCCATCTCCGTTGTGGGAATGCTGGGGGAAGGAACATTGGCGTCGGACGCGTCCCCCAACTTTAACCTATCAAATAGCATATTATATTACAATTTAGTAGCAACCTTTTTTCTTGGGTTTATGAGTATAGTATTGATCCAGCTGTTTTTAGCATGATGTAGATTTGATGTTACAAATTTTCAGTTTTATTTATTTAACAAGGTTATAAATTTGATTGTATGAGGAATCTTGAATTCTTGAAGATTTACTTGTTCCAGTTTGGGTATACGGCCTAGTTTTTAAAGAGGACCATCATCAGAACAACCTATTCTTCATGCCGTGTTATATTGTTTTGATATTTTAGTGTCACAATTTGATTAATGCATGTTCTAATGTTCTAAACATCAAATCGATAATAAGACTACTTCAAAATGATTTCTTTCACTGTTGTTTTTATTTTCTTGACTCAATTTATTTACCTTTATCTATTTTCTTTCTTTCATATTTCTTTATTAGTATTTTGGTGTTACCAATTTGTTTATCAGCTTACTTTAATTGAAAGTTTCAGTTTACATAATAACCATCTTTCATGTTCAGATGGTTGTCTGCATGTTCAATATTTTACTCTCATCTTGTCTACCCCCTTTATTTCTTGTATCTTCTACAAGTTCAATCCATCAATTATACAAGTAAAAAAAGCTACCCAAATTTATATGTAATTCTTCACCCTTGTGAGCTTTTTTAATCAAGATTTTGTTTTTGATAGTGGTTTCCATTTATCATTCAACTGTTTTCTAAACCTAAAATTATTCATGTATCCGGCTGTGCATATTGAATTACCTTTATGCAAATTTGATGCAGCCCAAGTCTTAGGTCGTTCACGACCTAGTGACATTTTAGGTCGCTCACGACCTAGTAAGGATGATACAGGCCAAGTCTTAGGTCGCTCACGACCTAGTAACAATTTAGGTCGCTCACGACCTATGGAAGATCGCTCACGAGTTAACGGAATCGGTGTTAAGGCATGTGAACGAGTTAACGAGTTAAAGGAAAATGCGCTAGAACGACCTAACGAATTACTCATCTCCTTAGGTCGCTCCAATCTTTTGAGTACCAATTTTCACGAGTTACGACCTAAGTTAGGTCGCGGAGAGGAGCTACGACCTATGTTAGATCGCGAAGAGGGGTTACGACCTATGTTAGGTCGCGAAGATGTCCTGAAGCAATGTTTTTAGGTCGCTCGACCTTATGCACCGAAGAGTTAGGTCGATGCCTTGTATTTTTAGGTCGTTCAGGTTTTAGGTCGCTGCCGCGTTCTGCTTAAAGTCATTTACGACCTATGATAGGTCGCTGAAGGAGGCTGATGTGTTGTAATATGTAAGTCGTAGGTCGTGTGCATTGTATTTTTAGGTCGTAGGTCGTTTCTGTGTTAGGTCGTTGCCGACCTAAGTGTTGTGTTGTAAAGTGTGTGTTGTAAGGTCGTGAACGACCTAGTGATGTGTGAGTTGTACGTCTATAAATAGACATGTTGGGTCATTTGTAATAGTTGGTTGATTTTTGAATAAAATTCTTGTTTGAGAGCTTTGTGCCTCTACTTAAATTGGTAGTTGAGTGTAATCTCCTATCTCCTCTTTCGGCATTCGAGTGCGCTCAAATCAACGATCGTAGAAGCCAATTCACGATATCAAGTGCGCTTGATCAACGTCTGAAGAATTGCAGATCTTCTTTCACGGTATCGTGCGCGATCAACGTGACGAAGATAGCTAGAATTCGGTATCTTCGGATCAACGAATTTGGGCCATTTAGTATTCTTTATTCCATCGATTGCTACTTTCACAGAATCATCATTTTGTTATTCCGCTGCTGCATCATTTGGTATCAGAGCTAGACTTAGCTAATCATAGCTAAGCCGAGTCTTGGAACCAATTTTATTTGAAGTATTGAAGATTGGATTTGCATTTTTGAGAAGAATAGTGTTCATCGTGTTCATCATAAATTGCAACAAGTTTGAAGAATTCGATCCAACTCATTTCGGATCAAAGATTGAAAGGTGTTTGAATTTGGCCGTGGGAGTTTGCGCGCCAAAATTTGAATTTGGAGTTAGAGCCGAGAGCAAGTGAAGGCCGTGCCTCATTTGATATCATTTTGATTTGTACAAGTCGAGAGTTGAAGTTTGCTTCATTTGACAATGCCGCCAAGAAGAGCTAATCGACATCAAAATATTGAAGCTTTATATAGAAGAGAAGAAGCTGATGAGATGAAGCAAAGAATAAACGAAAACTTTAGTGAGAAGCTTAACGAAGGGATTGGTCGATTAGAGAAGATGATGTTGGAGATGAATCAAAATCGGAGAAGGGTTTCACCTGAATCTAACCATGGAGGAAGTAGAGTTTCACCACATTCCAATCGAGAGAGAAGCGTCGATAATGATCATAGAAGTGTGAGTCGATATTTCCCATTGCTAAAAATTAGTATTTTTACCTATCTTCTTGGCATCTAAATTTACTTTAAGGTTGAGTTTGGGCATGGTGGAAGAGGACAGTTTTCATCAGATGATCGACATAGCAGTTATGGTAGTGGTGGCTCTCATTGTGGTATCTCTAGGCGATCGGAATATAGGGGTATGACTATCAAATTTCTTGCAGCATACCACCATTTTGAATGAATCCCTTGCACAAAAAAGTACCTTTGTAATTTAATATCAGCTCTGATTAACCCTCTTAAGTGGTCTGTTGGCTTTCTCATAACTAAATGACCCAAAAATCTCCAAGATGTTTTTTATTGGTATTAGTTTCTGAAGACATTTCTCATTTATGTGCATTATTAAATTATCTTTAAATGCTGGTTTCATATCTTCTTTGATTTCTCCTTTGGTGCAGTGTTGGTTACTGGTTTACCTTCATCTGCTTCATGGCAAGATTTGAAAGTAAGCTCTCAGTCATTGTACAGTAATAGGTTCTGGAATTATTATATTTTACCAAGTGGGGTACACCGTATAATTTTCTCTGTGTAGGATCATATGCTGAAAGCTGGTGATGTTTGTTTTTCTCAAGTTTTCTGATTCTAGAGGTAACACGCTCATACAAACTATTTTACTTGTTGCTAATTAAATGACTATTAGTTGTACTAAATGCGAACTCAAGTTTATATTTTGGGAGGTAGAAAAGTTATTATTCTTTTGCATTCATTGGGAGATTGTAAATTTAGGTGCCATTCGCAAGCAGTCTTTACTCTGTTTTTGTCGGGGACGCGTCCGACGTGTCGGGAGCCCCAACTGTGTTAGTCCCGTTTCCATCTCCGTTGTGGGAATGTTGGGGGAAGGAACATTGGCGTCGGACGCGTCCCCCAACTTTAACCTATCAAATAGCATATTATATTACAATTTAGTTGCAACCTTTTTTCTTGGGTTTATGAGTATAGTATTGATCCAGCTGTTTTTAGCATGATGTAGATTTGATGTTACAAATTTTCAGTTTTATTTATTTAACAAGGTTATAAATTTGATTGTATGAGGAATCTTGAATTCTTGAAGATTTACTTGTTCCAGTTTGGGTATACGGCCTAGTTTTTGAAGAGGACCATCATCAGAACAACCTATTCTTCATGCCATGTTATATTGTTTTGATATTTTAGTGTCACAATTTGATTAATGCATGTTCTAATGTTCTAAACATCAAATCGCTAATAAGACTACTTCAAAATGATTTCTTTCACTGTTGTTTTTATTTTCTTGACTCAATTTATTTACCTTTATCTATTTTCTTTCTTTCATATTTCTTTATTAGTATTTTGGTGTTACCAATTTGTTTATCAGCTTACTTTAATTGAAAGTTTCAGTTTACATAATAACCATCTTTCATGTTCAGATGGTTGTCTGCATGTTCAATATTTTACTCTCATCTTGTCTACCCCCTTTATTTCTTGTATCTTCTACAAGTTCAATCCATCAATTATACAAGTAAAAAAAGCTACCCAAATTTATATGTAATTCTTCACCCTTGTGAGCTTTTTCTAATCAAGATTTTGTTTTTGATAGTGGTTTCCATTTATCATTCAACTGTTTGCTAAACCTAAAATTATTCATGTATCCGGCTGTGCATATTGAATTACCTTTATGCAAATTTGATGCAGCCCAAGTCTTAGGTCGCTCACGACCTAGTGACATTTTAGGTCGCTCACGACCTAATAAGGATGATACAGGCCAAGTCTTAGGTCGCTCACGACCTAGTAACAATTTAGGTCGCTCACGACCTATGGAAGATCGCTCACGAGTTAACGGAATCGGTGTTAAGGCATGTGAACTAGTTAACGAGTTAAAGGAAAATGCGCTAGAACAACCTAACGAATTACTCATCTCTTTAGGTCGCTCCAATCTTTCGAGTACCAATTTTCACGAGTTACAACCTAAGTTAGGTCGCAGAGAGGAGCTACGACCTATGTTAGGTCGCGAAGAGGGGTTACGACCTATGTTAGGTCGCGAAGATGTCCTGAAGCAATGTTTTTAGGTCGCTCGACCTTATGCACTAAAGAGTTAGGTCGATGCCTTGTATTTTTAGGTCGTTCAGGTTTTAGGTCACTGCCGCGTTATGCTTAAAGTCATTTACAACCTATGATAGGTCGCTGAAGGAGGCTGATGTGTTGTAATATGTAAGTCGTAGGTCGTGTGCATTGTATTTTTAGGTCGTAGGTCGTTTCTGTGTTAGGTCGTTGCCGACCTAAGTGTTGTGTTGTAAAGTGTGTGTTGTAAGGTCGTGAACGACCTAGTGATGTGTGAGTTGTACGTCTATAAATAGACATGTTGGGTCATTTGTAATAGTTAGTTGATTTTTGAATAAAATTCTTGTTTGAGAGCTTTGTGCCTCTTCTTAATTTGGTAGTTGAGTGTAATCTCCTATCTCCTCTTTCGGCATTCGAGTGCGCTCGAATCAACGATCGTAGAAGCCAATTCACGGTATCAAGTGCGCTTGATCAACGTCTGAAGAATTGTAGATCTTCTTTCATGGTATCGTGCGCGATCAACGTGACGAAGATAGCTAGAATTCAGTATCTTCGGATCAAGGAATTTGGGCCATTCAGTATTCTTCATTCCATCGATTGCTACTTTCACAGAATCGTCATTTTGTTATTCCGCTGCTGCATCAAAATTGCAATGGTATGTATAATGTAAATGCGGTAGAAGAAACAACTTATATAAAATCTTTTACATGATGAAAATTGTTAAACTTATATAAAATCTTTTACATGATGAAAATTGTTATGTTCTGATAGGAAAAATTATTATTTTATCATTTGTGCAGTTCATAATATTCAAGAGTGATAGAAAGACATTTTTGTAAATGTACACAAACTAAAGTTAGCACAAACCAATTGTTAGCACAAAATAAGTTAGCACACACCAAATGTTAGCACAAATTAAAGTTACCACAAACTAAAGGAAATTTTGTTTTTCCTTCGACGAATAACAAGGGCTTGCTAATAATTTTGAAAAAGTATTCCACCAGAAAAAAAATAAAGAGTCTGGAAAATTAAAGACTCACGTCAATGCACTTATTTTTCCTTTTGCCATGTCATATGCACTTTGCGTATAAACTGAATCACTTGTCTATGCCCTTCGTATATAAATTGTATTACTGACAACACAACCTTTTTACCTGCCAGGTACAACTAGAATAGTTGACTACACAAATTATGATGACATGAAATATGCGGTAATTGCTTTATCAATAGATTTGATATGGTTTCTTCAAGTCTTAATCTCATTGTTATTTGATGACCTTCTTGACATTTTTTGTGCATATAAAGAAACTAGATGACTCTGAGTTCCGTTATGCATTTTCGCAAGGCTATATAAGGGTAACTTTATTAGCAAATCTATGTTACTTCACTTAGCAAAAAACATATTAGAAGAAAAGCTAACATTGTTTTCACGAACTTTTGATACAGTTGAAGGAGTATAATTCTAGGAGAAGCTATTCTCGAAGCCCAAGCCATAGCAGAAGCTACTCAAGAAGCCGGAGTCGCAGCTGCAGCCGAAGGTTTTATTCACTCTGTTAAATTTTGTATAGGTACTTGTCATGGTTCCATCCAATTAAACATAAGTTGAATTTTTGTGCAGCATTTCTCCAAGACCAAGGGGATCAAGGCGCTCTTTATTTAGGACATTATCGAGGTATGTTTGATTTTGGTTCATTCATGTTTTTATGAAGTTTCTTCTTCCTCATGTATTCGTCGAGTACTCTAAATGGCTTAAAGCAAGTAAACTAGAAAATTTGATTTAGTTTGTGTAAAGTAATTTTAGAGTGTTCATCTCTTATTCTTCATTCAAACCCTTTAAACGAATCTTAGGTGTTCATTTCTATTCTTCCAATTGGCATCAGTGCATCAATGTTCAATGAACAAGTTGCATGATAAAGAAGTGTTCAAGTGGAGGTTAAACGACTACTTTTTTTATAAACATGCTGCATCCATGGCAGGACTTGTCTGCCATTTTGTCTCATGTATTATAAAGTTACCTTATTTTTTTAGACAAGGACTATACACAGCGATCTGAGGATTGCATGCTAGTATGGATGTACGAGGTATGTTGTTTAATAAATGAGACTTAAAGAGTAAGGCCACACCTATATTTGATTTTATATTTCATGGTTTATAGCTGACACTCGTTGAAGAGGAGTAGGAAAATGAAGAATGGATTATCACAACTTTAGGGGATAAATCAACCAGCTACTATTTCAAAGCCGAGGATAATCTGGATATGGTTTGTTGTGGTACAATAAAAAAAATCTCTTATGGGGCGCAACATAATAATTTTGTACAATTTTAACATTTTTTTGTTGCATTTGACACAACTAGGAGAAAAAAGGTTACAAATTATGATGCTAAAAATTTTGTGTGTAAGTTGGAAAAAATGAGGATTCAATTTAAAAACCTGAGCAAAACATTATTCATATGTGGAATTAAACCTATAGGTTTTCGAATTTTAGAAGTTTTGATTACTTTGTTGTCAGTGTTTGTCATTGTACAGAGGGTAGTTGGTATGATGTTTAGTAATTGTATGCATTTTTCATTATTTGTTTACTTTTGTGTGTTCACGTTAACAACAGAGGCAGAGGTAAAATAATCGATAGGCACATTCCCTGTCTAAAAAATTAGAGTTATTTTTAAAAGAAAAATGGTTTTATATGGTTTTACCATTTCTGGAATAAAAATTCCGCTTTATTTAAAATTTATGCTCCATATCAAAGCAAGCACAAGCTCTTCTACTGGCTAACAAGTGGCACGGCATGATTGATAAACAAGTACCGTTTGTTGAATTATTAGGTGCTTTGTGCAATCCAATATGGATAGTTTTGTGTGCTTTTCAATACTTCAATAATTTACAACCATTTTCTTTCTAAAGTAATGTGAGTTGCTAATATCATATCAACCAGTAAGCTCTTCATTTGTAGCACAACTTCTGATTTTGTATCCCCGTCTGCATGTTTATTGCATATAACCGCAATTTAAGTTGTCTTCTTGTGAAAAATTTCATCTTCCTTCAGTTTGATGGACCATGAAGCAAACAAGATTAAATTTTGTTGTTTTGATTCCTCTCTGCGGATCTCATTCTAGGTCCAGATCTCGCTCTCGGTCCAGATCTCCATTGGTTTCTGTGAGTTATCTCAACTTTCACCATCTTTTTGTTAGGGAGTCTTTGTACAATGCAGATTCTTCCTCGTGCATACCCGCACACTAAGAATAAGTACTCTTTTTTTGTGGATATTTAATTTACAACATGAATATTTTGTCTATAGAAAATGTGGTCATTTTGAAATTTTTAATCCTTTTAAAATTACAATACAAAATTAACCTTTTAAACGTTTGTCGTGCAAGTACGAACTATCTTTTGTTGAGATGACAGTAAGCATGATTTGAATATATCCACAAATTTTTATAACATTTGAAATACACACACACAGCTTGGATCATTAGCCCTCTTTATTTAGTTCACTGTCAATTGAATTGATGATGTTAATGTTTTCTATAGCCACGTCGAAGAAGCTATAGTTCATTATCAGTTGAACTTACAACAAGGGTGTGAATCCGAGTAGAGAGATGTTAGTCTGAGGTTGCTACATGATGTCGCACTCTTTCTTCTTCAAATTGGTCATGCTTGCATTAATGTATTGTCTATCGACGTTCATACGTCTTTGTTTTTAGTATGTATCGTTTTGGTTAGCTACAGTTGTATGTAATGTTACTTTTGGTCACAAATATTTATATGCTTAATACTCCATGTATGAAATATTATGGATATATATATATATATATATATCTTGTGGTTTGGCTTATGACTCTATTTGATTACGTACATTACAATGTGATAAGTGTGGTTTTTGAATTGTTATAATATATTAGTTGAAATAAGTTTAGTAGAACTGAAAATTGTAAGCTTGAATGTATATGGCAATAAAAAAATGCAATGGAATTTTTTTTACACGTTTTAACTATGCTCGAAAAGAAATTTGTTACAGCTTTCATATACTATAGCATTATGCTAGTTCTATACAAAATATTCTGCAAGGATTAAACAGTTTTCATAGCAAAAAACAATGCTACAATAGATAGTAATGAATTTTCTATGCATTTCAATGCATAATAAAAGATTGACATAATATTTTCATAGCGTTTTTAGATGCTTAATAATACGGCATGTCAACATATTATAGCAATTAAATGATGTCATAATTGTTAGTATCATAAAACATAACTCTATGTAAAAGTTCTATAGCAAGCTTCAAAACGCTATAGAAAAGTACTTGTACCGATATGTCTAGTCTAAGATGGCAACAAAAACGCTGTTAAAAGTCTGTTTTCCATTGCAATTAATTTTGAAACCCTATTGTATCCATCGGACTTATTTGAACTTGTTGATCTATGACGTTTATAGAAACGCTATAGAAGGCTTTAATAGCAGCTTTAGACAAACGATTGCCACACGGGCCTTACACCACTGATCATCAAACATAATTTCATGTTTAGACATATTAGTGCCATAAAAGTCATATATTTGCATTTTCATTATTTCTAATGACCCAACGTATCATCGCATAGCTTACATTAACCTAGTCTTAATTTTTATACTTTAAATAAGTTATTTCATTTTAATTTATTATTCTCTATGGCCATTTCATCATTATGAGATTCCCAACCATAATTTAGGAAAAATGGCTTCTTAAGTGATACAAAAAGTTAATTTATTCACTTAGAATTTCCTAACGTCATTAGCTATTGTAGATCGTCGGTACTTAGCCATCGCAGGTTAAAGGCCAAGCAAGTTGATAAGTTTTATAACTATCTCTAGTTGATATTAAATTATCTCCGGTTGATATATCTAGTTAATATTAAGCTATTCGCAAGTTGTAACTTTAGTTGATGTCAACTATCACAAGTTGATATCTCTAGTTGATATTAAGCTATCTCTAGTTGGTATCTCTAGTCGATATTAAACTATCTCTAGTTTTTATTAAGCTATCGTAGGTTAATATCTCTAGTTGATATTAGTTATCTCTAGTTGATATCTCTAGTTGATATTAAGCTATCGCATGTTGATATCGCTAGTTGATATCAGCTATCATAAGTTGAAATCTCTAGTTGACATTAGGTTATCACAAGTTGATATCTTTTATCCCAAGTTGATATTTCCAGTTGATATCAGCTATCTACAGTTGACATTAAGCTATCGCAAGTTGATATCTCTAGTTGATATTAGCTATCGCAAGTTGATATCTCCAGTTGATATCAGCTTTCACAAGTTGATATCTTTAGTTGTTATCAACATCTCCAATTGATATAGCAATTTGGCAATTAACTTAAAAACTGTTTTATTTCCATTCAAATGAGTTACTTTTCACCTAACCTAGTTATTTGTCGAATTATCATTGGTTTATCAGGGTTTTATGGAGTTTTCTTTTCAGAATTTATTAATTACCTTCATAATTTATTAACTACCCATTTGTAATTAACTCTTTTTTTTGCCAAATAATTCCTATAAATTCGAAAATACATGGGAAAAGTACCAAAAATTCACCAAAAATCCTAATCATCATATTTTGCCTCATTTAAAATTTTCAAGACAAAATAATTATTTTAATATCTTAGATAATTAATTTTCAAAATTAGGTATTTTCTCAGCTTAGAAAATTCATATAAATTCCAAATAATTTTAGAAAATTAAAAAATTAATAACTCATCTCCATATAATTGTTTTACACATCATATAAAAATTTCAAGTGATTTGGAGAATGGTTGATTCATATTTTTCCTTAAACACTTCGTAATTCATCCTTTTAAATTTTCAATCATGAAAAAATATTTTATAATCTTCCTAAACTTGTTCATTAACATTCAAAACATCATAACTACGTACAATCCTAACCCATACAAGTTTGGAAGGTTGTAGATAAAGAATTACTCGTCTTTTGTTTGATTAAACTTAATTTAGAGCTTTGCTGCTTCTTACGAATGAAACTCCTTTTTGTTTAAATTTTCTTTTTCTCTTCCTTTAAAGATATGGCCGACTCTCTTTGGTTAGTTCTTGTTTTGTTTTTGAGTGTATAAAGTAATGAAAGAAAGGTGGGAGAGTTAGGGGTTAGTAATTTGGGCTTTATGCTAAAAACCCATTTTGGCCTATTCTTATTAATTTCCTAACTCTTCATCATAAATTTATTTCCATTTTTAAACAAATTATCTTTATTTTTACCCCCATAAATTAATTTGATTAATTAATTCCACATATTATGTTACTCCAAAATATAAGGTGTTATATTTGGTAGATATATTAGGATTGAAACCCAAGAATGTTGGCTGACCCTTAATCGTGACAAACCCTATTGGAGGTGTGATTAGCCTGTGTATGGTGTGTCATGATTTGGTTTTATTAAATCATAGATGCATGTTTGTTTGTGATTGATTTGTTTTGAGTTTTTTGGAGTTAGACATTATTCAAGGAATGGACTGGCTAAAGTGGTATGGAGTCGTTGTGGATTGTGAGAGGTCGTTGGTGACTGTTGGGATGAGTAGAGAGCGGAAGGTAAAATTGGGCTACCTGCTAGGATAAGATGATGGTTAGCTTTCTATATTCCCTCGAGATCTTGTACAATGAGTTGTCATCATTAGCGATAGCAAAGGGGTATCCAAACATATTCAAGGTGGTGAATGGATTACTGCCACATAAAGAGATCGAGTTCTCTATTTATTTGGTAAAGGATGCAGACTAATTGCGAAGCTAGTTTTCTACTTAATTACTAATTTACTGTTTTAGACATGTGATAGCCTATACTTTTGACAACATACAATTTTGGCAAATATCTTTGATAACTACTTTAAAAACTCAATAGCCTCATACTCGATAGCTATTTTAGATCTTAATGGTTATTTTAGAGGCTCGATAACCTATACTATTGATAGCCCATTGTTAGATCTTCAATAACTATTTTAAAGGCTCGATAGCCCATACATTCGATAGCCTAATGTTACACCTTCGATAGCTAATATTCGGTAACGTATTTTAGATATGCGATAGATAATCTTAGAAGATTGATAGATAAAACTGTGATAGCTAACCTTAGAAGCTTGATAGCTTAAACATGCGATATATAACCTTAGAAGCATGATAGATTAAACATGCAATCAAATCTTTAGAAGCTTGATAGCTCAAATACGCGATAACAAAGTATAGCTTAGATATGCGATAGTATAGTCTTTGGGGCTCGATAGCTAGACATGTGACAGTTAAGAATTTTGGAAGCCAGATTCCATTATGTATAGTTTAATTTTATTGTATGGGTTTTGGAAGTGGAAAACAATATAATTTATTCCAAAATTTCGAAGCATAACATTAAAATGGAAGATGATGCAAGGCGTATGAGGCAACCAAGAATGTTAAAAGTGTAACATTACTCAAGAATATTGTATATGGCCTATGTGGCAACCGTATTTTGAGACATTGCATTATTCTAGAACGATGGTGTAAGGCTTATGGGAAAACAAATGTTAGAACAAAACATTATTTGAGAATGATGGTGTAAGGCTTATGTGGCAACCTGATGTGAGAACATAATATTATTTGAGAACTATGGTGCAAGGCCTATGTGGCAACCAAAATTTTAGAACATAACCTTAGTTTAGAGAGTAGGTATAAGGCCTTGGTGGCAACCTAAATGTTAAAACATGACATTTTTTAGAAGTGGTGCGTAAGGCAATAGTGACGACCTGGAAGAAATGATTACAAAACATAATTCATAATATGATGATGTAGAGCGCACTTATGGTGAAATGTTGTTTTTATGATTATGATTCATGCTATAATGTTAATTCTACATGCTATGATGAAATTGATGAAGATGAATTAGTGAGGAAAAAACCCGTTCTGCTAGGTGGCATGGTCTCACTATGTTTTGTGTTTAGGGTAAAGTGTTACTCATACCCGGCTTTATGTCTGACCCTTGTTTTTATTATTGTTTTCTCTATAAACTCACGGGTACGCATTTGGGTATAATGAGTTTATAAGGATAGACAGATAGCATTTTAAAAGACGAATCAAATCTCCAATGGCAAAGAAGAAGGGTTAGTATATGATAAAGTTTTGTTTTGAATTCCACCATAGTAAAACAGGGTTATATAACTAGTTAAGAAATAACTTAGGGTAGGTTCAAGGAAATGTTTGAGGAGCAATTCATTCCTGGATCGGAAATATATGTAATTATGAGCATTTGTTCAACTAGAACAAAGGTGTATGACTATACCAGAGTATTTGCAAAAGTTAATGCTTTATCCAAGTATGAGACTGATCTGATTAGAACCAGGAGGAAGAAGGTAGAGAAATTTATTAGGGCTGAGGCAATGGCTGAGTGATAGAATGATGGACCATCTGACATTTTGATTTAATGAAGTTGTAGATACAATAAGGCGTTGTGAGCTTATATATACTAAGAGGAAGCATGTGAGGATGAATGATCAGGTAGATAAGCATAAGAAGTTCCACTCCATACTAGAAGGGTAGGAAGAGCCAACAACAAAAGGGAAAGGCTCTGAAAGGTGTTACTAAGGTTACTTGTTATAATTGTGGATAGATTGGGAATTATGCATCTAAGTGGCTAAAACCACCTGGAGTGGCTAAGGTTAAGTGCTTTAACTATGACAAACCAGACAATAAAGCATATACTTATATATAGCAATACAAGTACGTTACTATAGGATTATCCCATTCCCAAACTTATTCTCCGATTCATTCGGATTATGTTTTCAAAAACTCTTTTTAAAGTTCAAATTCTTTAGTTTTACATAAACCTATGCTCCGATACCAAGTTGTAACATCCCCATTTTGAGGTCCAAAAATAAGCGCCACAAATGCAGCAGTCATCTATAGTATTAATTTCTGGTGACAAAATGCAGTCATGTTAATGGTATCCATAATATCGGAAGCACAAGAATATGAAATAATTTTTAACATAATTTCAAAGCAAATCCTCTCGTTACATTTCAAAGATAATATTCCATATTCGTTACATAATCCTAACCATCGCCCAGGTTCAGATAAAATATAATTATTACAAAATACTCCGAGAGTGACATATGAAGATGCCCCTTGTTTGATCAGAGTTACTAAATAGACAGATGTCAATACATTCGTACAACAACTGACATAACACAGCGGATAATAGTAATAAATAGACCCATACATAGCTAGCTTTGCCTCCTGCACGTCTTTGGAAGCTTTATTCATCAAAACCTTACTCAACCTGTAAAGCCCTTACTCTCGACCTACTCAAATCAAATTACGAGCACCCGACAGTTTAAGGGGAAAACATAAACTTCGAGTCAGTCAAAAAGCCTGGTGTCAATAGACCACACCGCTGAGCGGAACGAGTTTTCCCCTCACTAATTTCCCTTTAAAAATTTATCTTTTGCAAATCCAAGTCTTGCAACCAAACTGGTTATAATAAATAATATAATCAATAATGTGCATGCATTCTACAAGGGTAATCATGATTATCCATCAAATTAGTGGACTATCCGTCCAATGTTTAGTTTTCATAGGGTAACTACCAACCTACATGGCTGACTCGGGCCTACCAGATATACCAAATTTCTAACTGGCTGTTAGAATAAAACTGGACGGTCTGTCCAAATACACTTATCCTAGTGTTTACCTAACTATCTGTCAATCTCATAGTTTTGCTAGGCTTACCATGAACTAAAGGTTTTGCAGGCCAACCTATAACCTAT
This sequence comes from Allium fistulosum, assembly GCA_030737815.1. Taxonomy (NCBI): domain Eukaryota; kingdom Viridiplantae; phylum Streptophyta; class Magnoliopsida; order Asparagales; family Amaryllidaceae; genus Allium; species Allium fistulosum. Next base: position 428,210,806 of record CM060903.1, read on the forward strand.
CTTATCTTTATGTATTTCTTTTTATACGTAAAACTGCTTTTTGTCTTACCCTTGGCAAAGCTCCACACACTGGAATTTTGGACCTATATCAGCTAGGGGCTAACAGCTGAAGTATAGGGCGCCACCCTACACCAGTCCTATTTGGTTTTCTAATCTCCGAGTCAGTTCATCCTATCACAGTCTATCCAAAAGTGATAAGAGTAATAATTCTTTTGTAAAATTCTGGTCTAAATACCCTTTTTTATTTCTTCAACGTACACCCGCAAATCCACACAGTCCAAGCTGACAATAAACCAAACATGTCCAACCCAAATTGAATAGAAAAATAGACAGTTATGGTAAAGAAAGAAGAAAGAAGAAGAGAAGAGAAGAAGAGGAAAAGAAACTAAAACAATCACAGAATCTCACAAACGCAGTGGAACATCATATAATATAATATCAATGAACTTTACAAAAGAGAAACTGTAATATACATACATCCATCATAGTACAACAAATCACAATCATCGGCCTGGACAGTTATAACAACCTGTCCTTACAAATGCTAAAAAAATAAACATATACGAGAATACGTCCTGAAGACCTCCAGCTCGCCTGTTGAAGCTCCAAAGCATCCAAATCTAAATCTATAAATATGCTCGGTCTGACTCGAGCATTGAAAGGGAAGAACGCCCGGATCAGTTTGGTAAAACAACGTGAGAAAACACATCTCAACTGAATTTTGAAGTTATAAAAACATTTCAAAACAAAGGTATCTCGTAAGACCACGCCGCACATAAACACGGACGGGTTTTTACCTTACGATAACCAAAACATTTCGTATCAAATTCTGTTATATTATATTAGTGTCTAAAATACAAATAATATTAATCATAGCCGAAATTGTTACCATTATTAAATTCCAACATACTAGACTCTACAATCAAAATGTCAAGCACGTAGTGGAGAATGGATTTCCAACAATTGACCAGGTGAAGGGACTACCTTCTAGCAGTACATCTCTAGAGGAATGTACCAAGGCTACAGAACATCTGCACCTCTACCAACACAAGACTGGCCTATCTCTAACTAGATAGTACCGAATATGTCATCACCCCGGTCGTTACCAACCTATCCGGGAGCCCTCTTCGCATACACCACAATAATTTAAAACCCGAACGTCATAGTAGGCATAAATATATCTAGAAGGGGATGATCATGTCCTAATGGTTACGAACCACATAGCCTTGCTACATCTACCATGTTTTGGTCATTTCCGGGTATGACGCCTGAGGTAACGATTACCTTTCACATTGCACATTTCAGTTTGAATGCCACATTGACATTTCCGTTTATCACTAATCGACTTCCACAAAAATACAACCTCCAAGCTCGTATGCTCAGAGAAGGGTGTTAAGCTAATACGAGTTGCTCCTACGCCACTAACAGATGGACGTTTGTAAAACCAACGTTCGTGATTTAGAAATGCAATGTCAGACATTCGTCCATAGAAGTTGTCCAGGAACAAGACAAACCGAAAGTACTCACCTACCACATCCTGTATGAAATTCCTTAGGATTAGTAGCGAACAGTCCTTGTGTAACAACCCGCATATTTTACAATTGAATATTTAAATGTTTTATTTAAATATAGAATCGTTAATCGGATTGAAGTCCGAAAAGCTACTTTTTGTAAACAGTCGAATTGGGACTCGAGACCACACTACTACAAAACAGACTATTTGCATCGGTTGTTTACCCCTCTTTTGCATCAGTTCAACAACCGATGCATATGCAACCGATGCAACAGGCTTAACACTTTTGCATCAGTTTTGAAACCGATGCAAAAAGGTCCTTTTTGCATCGGTTGTTACTAACAACCGATGCAAAATATCATGGTTGGTTGCTTAGACACAGCCTCCATGTTGCATCGGTTGTAATGAAAACCGATGCAACAAAGGAACTTGTTGCATAGGTTGTTGTTAAAAACCGATGCAAACTAATCCCTCTATTGCATCGGTTTTTTATAACAACTGATGCAAACTAATCCCTTTATTGTATCAGCTATTTATACCTGATGCAAAAGATCCATTATCAGAAACCATTATTGCAGTACTCAAATAGAATATATATATATATATGTATGTATATAATATATATATATATATATATATATTATCGATTATAACAAACAATTATTGCATGCAATATTACAATCATTCAAAATTAAATTTGATGGAAAATACATGATCAGATTTAATAATTCTAAAAAAGAATAAAAAACATAAATAAATTCCACAGTACATAATCAGACAGTCGGTAGTAAAAAATAAATGCAGCGTGTTATATATAGACACACAAAAATACATATATACAGAGAAGAGAATGTATCATTGACAGTGGATAAATAAACCAGAAGATGGTCTTCAAATGCACAAACCTTCATCCTATATTGTACATGAGCTACCTGAAGTTGAGCTGTTCCATCCAAACAACCACTGCTTGCTCCTCTTCTACACTGTCACCTTCAATGCCTGCTGCATTCTTCCACCTGACAGCAACAACAATTTTCCATTCAGCATATAGTCACATTTCCATTCAGCATATAGTCACATTTCCAACAACAATTGGTTCAGTTCTAAAATGTTGAGATGCATTTATGACGTGACTTATTTAGTGCCACTTTTCGTTAATATCTCTATAACAGCTATTTTTTATATCATATTTGAACTGGAACTCAAAATGCATATAAAAGAGACAAAAACAAACCAGTATATGGTGTATCAAGGTTTATACCAAGAGATTAAAAGAGCACCAAATATCGTAAATACCCCATGTTTCACAGGTATTATCTCTATTTTATTAAATAATTATACATAAATAATTGTACACCAAATTAAAAGTTGACGTTCTTTTGCCATTACTTTTCATTTAAACAAGTAAATAATTATACATATGTTTATTTATAGCTGATAGAAGTACATAAAACAAAATAAACAAGCCTATCGAGGATTTCCTCTAATTAAAAACCATCTGTGCAACTTACAAATTGAAGACATTGAGAATGATATCCACATATGCCAAAGACTTATCTTTTTCTTCTTATATAATTCACATTACATGAATTCTAACATCGAATCATTTCATTAATAACTATTTTTTTGCAGTGACTTATAAACCATATGCTTGAAAAATATTAATATAAACAAAAGTCAAATATTGGATAGAAATATTTACCTCCATGTGAACGAACCAATTGTTTCCACTAGAACTAAAACCAGTTGCAATACGATGAGTCGGCACACTTCCACCTAAACAAACTGTGAAAAATCAAGTTGTATGTTAAGGAATATATCACATAAATAAGTATGAGTCAGTCTCCATAGCAAAACAAAAATAACTGCTCCTTTGGCTACAATATTTGATACTAATATCACTGGCACAGGGAATCCATTTACTTTCCAAGTTATTAGCAATAAAATATCAAATATCAACATAAAAGCGGATATCCCCATTGAATCATTAAGATACGTTATCCTGTTCAATTGATAAGATAAGGAAATAGAAGAATTTTTTTAAGAAATCAATCTACTTCAATTGATAAGACTATAAAAATATATTTTTTGATCTTAGTACTACAGCTACAAGAAACAGAAATATGCATAATAAAGATAACTGATTCAGTATATGGTTTTCTTTACAAATGCAAATTATCAGTGTCATTTGTATACCACTCCAAGAAATCTGAATTAATATTTACAAAATGTATCCAATGTTCTCTGAGATTTTCAGTACATATCAAATAACTATTGAAATTTGAAATTAATATAAACCCGCCAACTTTTGGTAAAAGATTATTTGCTTAACTTTATTTAGTATTTAGAACTTGTAACACATATATTTAAGATTATTTGTGTGACTTACCACTACCATCATTACCTGACCAGACACAATGCTACAGTCACCACCTCTGTCGACATACATTCATACATCAGTACACTCTTGCCTCTACACCTAACTGTTCCACATTGCTGGAAGTTCACCCTGCCCCTCCTTATTGCTACACTACTCCTCCATCCTCTTGCAATACCCCCATCCGCTTTCCCCCATCTCCTTATTGCATCTCCACCATCGTTTCCCTCTGCACATAAACATATCTCATTACCGTGCAACCATCACCATATCACTGAACCACTACAGCTGTCCAATACTCCTTCTCTTGCCTCTACAAACCACAACAACCTCCTCTGCCATACCACTGTCTCTCATACAACTGCAATCACTTCACTCCAGTCTCTGTACTCAACCATACACCCTTGCCTGCTACCACCTCATGCAACTTCATTTTTGAATTCATGCAGGCTTCAAGCAAACACCACCAGAAACTCTAACCATCACCCTAAACTCCACTACACTTCTCCCTCACTGACCACAACTTCTTGCAGCCACATCGTCACCTCATTGCACATACCCCCAACCACCTGAACAGTACAACCACTTCCATCGATTCCCAAACAAACTGCCTTCCATCTCCTCTGTGCAACTCAACCACCAACGCATAACAGCCACTGCCAAAAACTTTATCCGTCACCATTACAAAACTCTCCCTGTCAAACTGTGAAACTATCACACATCAAAACACAACAGTCCACAACCGCTTCTGTACTTCATACTTCGACATCACAAAAAAAATATTACCTTCTTCCACCAGCAAACTGCAACTCACCAACATCTTCACAAATTCATAAAATCACCCACTGACACAGCTCTGTCCATCCTCCATATCATTGCTGTCATCATTAGCTGCATACAAACAGCTGCTGTCCCCTATCATCACACTGATCAACCAATAGCCATTGTAGTCATAACTCCCCAGAACTTCACACCTCAAACATTCTGACCTGCCAATCAATCACTACTTCAACCTACATTCACTGACCTAACCTCTTCCATACATCATACAACAACTCAACCTGCCTCAAGTCAAAAGCAACTTCCAACCTCTGCCTAAATTTCAAACCTGGCAGCATCATTTCGTATCACACCAACTTGCTTTCAACCCACCTTGCATCACATCCATCAGAGCATACCATAAGTCATCACATCTTCCCACTGCCATACTAACCTATACCACTTCATTACGGTGCCACTGCCATTGCCTGACATCCTCCAACCAATTCACTCACAAACATTTCCCTACCTCAACTCAGAACCACCTCAGCAAACATCCGTAGCAACTTCAACCGCACATTCATTTCTCCCTTAATCGCTAGAGAAAATCACCCATCAAACACTTCGCTCACTACTGCTAACATCCTCTTCCTCGAACCCCATGAACTCGCATCTACCCCACTGCTTCACAACTTATTGTTTGTTGTTTGCTGATTTCAGAGTTCAAAGGCGGCAACGAAACGATCAAAGATGCAAAATTTAGCTGCACTTGCAGCAATCTGAATACCGTTTAGGCGTACATGTTTTTTTAATGTAAAACTAGTTAAACAATATTATGAAAACCACGTAGTGCTTAAACGGTGCTCTTCTTCCTCCTGCTCAAGATCGGCCTTCTGCTAGAGATGCTCTAAGAGGCTATATATATGAGTAGTACTAGTATAAATACAAAGAAGAAATATCACTCTCACTGTTGTAAGCGAGCTGGTGAGGCCTATACACCATAATTGGATTGGTTGTATAATATAATCCGTATTTAATAATATAACCACAATTAATGATTGAATAATAAACAGGAAAAGACTAGAAATTTGCCTGTGCATTTCACCAAGCATCAAGTGGGCATCCACAATCTCAAGCCAAAGCATTGTAAATATCCATAAGCATTGCAGAAATCAGACATAGCCTCCACGAATTGAATGCTTTCTTTTTTAAGAGTGAAACTCCACTTTTGATAGAGGAATATCGTATTTTAATTTTGTATCAACTTACTGATAACCCAAAAGAATATGAAGTTTATATTGTTACTGAATACTGAATCATATGAAATTAAATAAAAATGAAGTAAAAGCAAACTTGTTTTAAAAGATATGGTAGTAACTTATGATAGTCCAAAAGAAGTATATGTTGAAAACCGAAACATATTTCATACATAAAATTAAAAGAAAGAAAGTAAAATTAATGTACCCGGTTTCAAGATGAAATCGAAGAGGACCGCCATAGCCAGGGAGATGTGTGATGATTGTAGATAGAGCCGAGGCTGAAGATGAAAGAGCGATGATGAACAAAAGCATGCAAGGAAGAAGAAATTGAGAATCCATGCCTCTTTTAAAATTTAAGGGATTGCTGCGAATTGTATATGAGAAATTGGAGGAGAAAGACAGAGAGATGTATCTCAGTTTCGCGATTGGAATTAATACTGAAGGTGGAGATGAAAAGATCTGGTTTGTTTTAGGGGGACTGTAAAATTATTTGGCGAATGAAATGAAAATTTGATGGAGAAATGAAAATCTGAGAACTAAAATTTTAGCGGCAAACAAAAGGTAACGTAGCGGGAAACAAAATTTAACGCAGTTGCATCGGATGAATTTAAAACCGATGCGAGTAAAACTATTTGCACGTACTAATTGCATCGGTTGTTGGTGACAACTGATGCAAATTTAATTTTTTTATTACCTATTGCTTTTCACGTACCAGTTGCATCGGTTATTAAGATAGAACTGATGCAAATAGTTCTATTTGCATTAGTTTTTACTTCAACTGCTGCAAATAGGGCGAAGCAATATGCAATTTTTGTAGTAGTGCCACCTCTATTGAGTCCAAAATGGCGTTTACAACTTTTTTGAGTATAAACATCGATATGTTTGGAGTAAGTTGAATTTTGCTATTTTCTATTGGGCTTTGGGTTTGGGTTTCACCCCAACTCACTCTATAACCTAGTTCGACCCCTCTCCTCTCCTCTTCACTTCATTTCTATTTTCTTAAACACCCAAGCACAACTAAAAATGGGGAGAGGAATGAGAAATTAGAAACTCCAAGCCCTAGTTCTCATTTTCCAATCCAAATTTTTGCTCCAAATTCAAAGAGAAGCTAAGGTAAGCATCCTCTTCATCTTCTCCAACTCATTCTCTCTTTAATTTCAGAAATTTCCTAAACCTAACTTAGGAAATGTTCTTCTTATGAGCTTAGATTCAAGCTTCTAGAGTTAAAGTTGAAGAGTAGTTGTTCTTCCTTTGCTTTCAAGCTTCTCATTCATCGTTTTTGGATTCAAAGGTGAGATTTTTATCTCACATATATGTCTATAACTATCCTTGATTGCTTGGTATGAATTCCTAACACCTTTACATGTTCATTTGATTTTGGTTTGGATTGATTTGGTGAACATTTCAATTTTTGGTGTTTTGAAGTTAAAACTTTGAAAATCCTAGCTTTGATTTATGAACATGCTTTTGGTGGTGTTTTGGAGAGCCTATAGGGCTGGGGTGTCGATTGACAAAAGCCCCTAAAGTCCATTGCTCGACCGGTTGCAAATGGTGAGAGTTTACTCTCCATTTGATAGGCTGAAAAACAGTTTCAGCTACAGCCAGTCGACTGGCCCCCTACAGTAAGTCGACTGACTGCAGGGTCTGAAAACTCTTGGGTTCTGGTTCGGTCGACTGACTACAGAAGGCCAGTCGACTGACCTGCTTGTTTTTTCCTATTTTGCCTATTTAACTTGAGGTTCCAACATTTATCGATTTGTGATTATCCGATTTATTGTTGTCATTTATTATTGACTTTGATGACTTCTTTTTCGGGATTTTTGAGAATATCCATTTTGATGGATTCAGTATCGATTTCTTTGGATTTGATTCACGTCTTCGTATGTGGATTTTGGTGATTGATTGTTTCTACAATCATTTCTATGCTTTGTCACTTTAAAATACAAAGTTTTTCTATACTAGTAGTAAATATTCAAACTCTTTTTCCAAAGATGATTTCAACTCTATTTTTAAATATAAAGCTTGTTTTCAAAACCGTTTTCCAATCTATTAGTATATACAAACCTTTATCTCATTCGTATGAGAAAATATAATTAAACGGCTTAGAAAAACAAGTGGTATGAAACGCTTGCGTTTACTTTGTTGGTTAATTTTTGGACTTGTTCGATTGAAACTCTTGTGACAATTTCGAGTGGAAATCTACAATCTGTTCGTAAATATTTGAGTTAAGCAAGTGGTTATGGGACATGAAGCTAAACTCTTATATTTACTAGCTTAGTGTAATCGACACTTCTTGATGATCGATGATGACCATTTTGTGATTTATACTAGAATTGTGCGATGTCTCTTTGTCCACGTGGGGGACTATACCCCGTTCTGTTGAGCTTCGTCTCATTTTTATGGGCTAGCGACCCATGGTCTTTGGACCATCCGTGGAGCAATCGGCTCATTAAGTCGGTGCATGGGGTGTATCTTTTTAGGTGCATCGATGTTCGACTAGGCATAGGGTGTATCTTTTTAGGCGCATCAATGTTAGTTTATACATGGGGCGTATCTTTTCAGGTGCGTCGATGTTCGACTATGCATGGGGCTTATCTTTCTAGGTGCGTCGATGTTCGGTTTATGGTTAGCGACCATGGAATAGCGTTCCGTTTGTGATACACGTGTTGGTGAGCTTTCATGCTCCCGTTTGTGATAGGCCTTCCCCCTTTTGAGATTTCTGGATTTCTGGTTGTGATTTCTAGAATTTGTGTTTCACCAATTTTCGTGGATTGGCATTGATATGTTTTGTCAATATTTGTGTTTTGGTGAATTATTTAAAGAATGTGATTCTTTTTGAGTATTTGAGATTCGTGAGATATTGTACGATTTTTGTTGTTATTTGATGTATACTTGACACAGTATGACATTTATGTTGTCATATGTTTTTGGTCATATCTCTTATCCTATATCATTTTATCTGATATTTATAGCTAGACTGATCCGTTTATTATTTTATTCTTAAAATAATACTCGGGTCAGACCGAGGTATTTTAGGTACTCCTGCTTGACTTCTTATCAGGGATTATCATCTGATTATTTTGGCTAACTACTTTAGATTAGTAGTTTTTGTTATTATACATTTGAGATATGGACTCCTTGATGTATAATTATTCTTTTGCCTAGCACTTGTATCTATTCTTTTGTTATGTAGTGGATCTTCTATAACCATTATTTTGTTGTACACTTTTATGTGATATGTTCATATCTTATTCCGCCTTTGTGATATGAATGCCTGTGTCTGATTTGTGTTATGTTTATTTCTATATTTGTTTCCGAAGACTACTTAGCCACTGTGTGGTAGCTTTGAGTTTGTATTAGATATGTCGGATTTCTTCCAAAAATGAAATGCATGTTATATTATCTGACATATCGGTACTCGCACAAAGCAATTGCACAGATGGTCGCTCCTCAATAACCTTATTCTTCGCGCTAGTCGACGGCATTACTCAGTAGTGTCCTTGGCTAGCGTGAGTATAGAGGTGGGGCGCCACACCTTGCATTGGATATTTCATAATAAAGATACCACTACTACTATATGTATATTGGGAGTTTATCCCCAAATGATCAACATGCAGTCCTTCATTATGAAAATCCCAAATATCAATGTCTTCCAACACATGTACATTCGAACGCATATACGTTGGTCCGAACTGGTTTTCGGATAAATCTTATACCGGTCTCTCCGGATCAACAATGATAAAGAGGCCAAATTTGACAGTCGGTTATTTAACTAACAAAGAAAAAATAAAATCTAGCACACAAGCAGTCATTAAGCCTATTTAATAAATCTCCTATTACTTAAATCACTTTCCAAATATTTACCTCAAATTATCTTTAAAAAATATATTCATAAAACCATTTCAAATTTTTTGATAATGTAAAACATTCCCATATACTTATACCAACGGTATAAGCAAATTCACAAATCATATCATTTTCAACGCCTAGAAAATATCTCCATATATTTAAAATGAAAATAAGTATATATACAAATCTTAAGGAAAGTATTCGTCAAAATGCACTTTATTTGGATCAAAACGAATGTCACGTAAAACATCGTTACGACAACCCAAAACACTAGTATAGGGATTCGATTAATTATATACGTATATATATAAATCCCGTATACTATATAAAAAATTTCCTTTCGGAAATCATTTACTATAACAACAATGGTATAGTCCATGCCTTCCTTACTTTCGTGAAAATGTCTATTACAACAATAAATGTTGAAATATATGTGTTCGATACTTATTGCATTTTAAAATCATTTTCAAACTATTAAATTTCATTTGGAATTATTATTTTCCAAAACATTACTTTAGAAAGATAAATTACTTTTAAAACTAGTAACTCCATCGAAATATTACTTTCAAACATTCCTTTAAAAGATAAACCACTTTTAAAACGATTAACTCCATACCTAAATTTCAACATAAATCACTTCTATATTTATAAACTACGTTTATAAATTTCACTTCTATTTTATAAAACTTTTATTTATAAAATTCCTTTATTTATAAAATTCCTTTTATAAATCTATTCATTTGTAAAATCTCTTTATTTATAAAAATCCATTTATAAATTTATTGCTTTATAAATCTCTTTGTTTATTATATATAAATAGTCTAATTTTTAATATCTAAAACTCCATTTATACATCTATTACTTATTTATAAAATATTACTCTTATAAATCACTTATCTAAACCTTTTAAGAAATATTTACTTCTAACTATTTTCATTTTCCTAAAAACTATATTTATTCATAATAAAAAGATGGACTTATTTATAAATTTAAAACCTTATAATATAGTTCAAAAATATTTATTTAACATATTTCTCAAAACAGTTAAATTAATATTCCAAAAATCATATTCTTATCCCATTTCAATAAACTCCTTCTTTTAATAATTCAAGAATTATTAAAAATATAAAATTCTAAAATCACTTTAAAAAACATTTCAAATTCATAATCATTATTTAGTATTTCAAAATATCAAAAATAAGGTCCAGTGCTACTATACACTAAATAAGTCAAATCATATCATGTCAATAATATGGCATCCAACACATCATATATCACCCTATATATGAAAAGTAAAATCAATAGTGGTGAGGAATCCTGTTGGATCCCTCCAACCTGTCCCCATTCATCACATACAGAATATAATCATAAAACTAAATCAACCACTTCAAGGCGGGATCGTATACAAAGGGTCGTCAGCTCTTACACGAGAACTTAATAGGGTCTCATCCGCTCCAATAGGCGGGAATATATTCAAACCAACTAATAAACGTAGTAAATCATCCAAACAAGCAACAAACAGCATAAATGAAATTATTTCCACTTATAAAAATATAAGCATGCCAGAGAGGTGAGTTTACTCACTGAAATTCCAGTAATCACCAAAGTGCTTTGGTTTGAATTAAAATTGAACGGTCGTTCAATTTAACCCAAAATTTCTACTAGCTCCGAATCCATCCAATCCAACTTCATAGCATAGAATTTTCGATACGATTGCAAGGCAACTTCTCGCGCTCGATTTGGACCTCGTACAAAAAAGTTATGCATTAACGAACATACGAGATAATTAAATATAATTAACATAAATTAATTTAAATTTTAAATCCTTAATCACTTATCCCTTCCCTCTTACTTCGTTCCAGGCAGCGCATATCCCTTTTTTTCTAAGGCTTCGATCGCGATTTTGATTTTACTGCCGCCTCCACGTGCTCGCCGCGCGCCATCGCTCCGCCGTACCCTACAGCCGCTTGCGCCACCACGTGCATGCCACGCCGTCATCGTGGCTTGAAAAACCAAACCCAAGATTGTCATGGATGCGCTCCCCTAGCCGCCGCCATGGTTCGTCCTTCGATGATCGATTGGTATGGATGAACTTGTGGAGTCGAGCTCTCCAGCTTTCATGGTGAACGTTTCGGCTAATTTTGCTTGGATGATCCGAAGAAATTTATGGCTGTTGGATGAAGCTATTGTTTTAATGGCAGCTGTTTACTTTAGGGTTAGGGTTTTGCAAATGAAGGAAGTTATTGTCCTTTTATAGCAAATTTCCAAAGCACTATTTACACTTTAAAATTTCGGACTCCAATCTAACCGTGCCGGTTGGCGTTCTATATGTTATATCCCTATTCCGGACACAATGGTATATATATCGGGAGCCAATTCCATCATCTACAGAAGATAGCTTTTCAAAATCAAATTATATTTAAATTTCTTTAATTAATTTCTATGCGTTTCGAATTTGCACGACCCAACGATACGTCTAAGCACCACGAAATTCGATGACATATAATAATGCATTATTACGGATCCAATGAAACTAGTTTTGTCGAAATCCGGGATAGTGCCCCAGAAGACTATTTCCCAACGTTAATTAAAACGAGTTATTTCCAAAATCAGTTTAATCACTTTTAGTTCAAATTTAAAAGTTTACTATCTTCCTTCTTATTCAGATGGAATTTCAATCAACCTTCGAAATCATTTTCATTCATATTAAATTCAAGATTCTGTTATTTAAAAAATTCGAAAAGTTAAATTTAATAATTTAATTATCAAATAAATCGCTATATTCGAAATATAAGTTATTTAACTTATAAAATTAACTTTTTAGTATTTGAAATCAATTAAATATTTCAAATTTAAATGACTGAAATTCTATGTTGTTACATCCCCCCCCCCCCAAAGATTTTCGTCCTCGAAATTTCCAAGGTAAGAAAAACGCCACAACCCATTAACTTTTCAAAACCATTTAGTTGATATAAATTATAAAATTTCTAAGTCTTTAAAATTCATTCAAAGATTCCAACTAATACCATCCATTCATTCCAAGTTATAACTCAAAATCAACTTTTAGTTATGAAAACTTTTTCCAAAATTCTCAAAAAATTTCTAACATCTTAAATTTATGAATTTTTTTGCTAGCATCTCCTTTGCGTGGTTTGATCAGAAAATTTTACAATATATATATATATAATTACAAATATACATCTCATCATTAAGGATGAGGCACCAGTAGGGAAAAAAATATAAAAATACGATATGTAATTCGAGATGTGTACCTTTTATTATATTAGCAAGCACATATAAAAAATAATGCAAAAGCGAGCTCCAAATGCGAAGCATATGCCATCTGCACCTACCAATCACTCAACAACCAATGAGAACTTGTATATAGAAAGTAGTATCAATATATAACATGTACAAATACAATAACTATATGCCAATGTAGCAAAGGTAACAAGAGAAACCATCAAAAAATTAATATTCATCCAAATAATTCATAATCATATCAATTTAGCATTTTCCAATGTCAACATTTAACCCGTACAATGTACATATATCATCCGTACGCAAAACCATACCTGATCGCTCGCTCGATCACACAATTTCACTTCCGAACTAGTATTGTCCCACGACCACTCTAGTGCGAACTCAGATCCGGTTCCTTGATTAGAAACTGCCATTCTTCTTACATAGCCATATACTATGATAGAGAATATCATAATCAATCAAAAATCCATATCCAGTGTTCACCGTCAAAAATCTAGTGAAAAAACCTAACTCGGATTGGTGTAAATCACCTCGAAATCATATATCCGAATCTGGATCAAACAGTTATGTGAATAAAATAATAAACGTACAACTTACGTATTTATTTCAATTATTTTCTTGTTATATCCCATTCTTTTTTCTCGATTCTTTTATTTACATTCTACTCCTTCTACATTCATTTGATCCACCTTTAAATTTAAACCAAATTCAATTATTCATATTGATTTCACTTACTGTCAATTCATTACCATTCACTTAATAATATTCAGTTTAAATTGAATTTATGTTTAACAACATTTCATGCCATATTAAATTCATTTATGAATCATAATTATAAAATTTTACTTAAGTTTATAAACATTTTATACCACACTTCTTATGTTTATTTCACTTTATACTTAAGTTCATATTCAATTCTTTTTACGACTAAAGTTGAATTTCATTTCATAAAGTTCATTTTCATTTCATTACTTTATTTCATTAGTTCATTACAAATCACATTCAATTTCATTTAACTTTGCTTGAGTCAAATTCCATTTCAAAAGTCATCTCGTTTAACTTAAGTTAGATTTCATTTCAATTCAGAATTCAAATTCAGTTTTTCTTTTCTTATCTATACCCTTTTAAAATTATAAGTTCAAAAACTTATTTTTTTTCATATATTTATCAAAGCATACTTGGAATTTTTACAATCAATTTTTTTTATCAAAACAAAACTTCAATAGTAAATTACTAAGGTAGCAATTCATCACTTGGAAACTCGAAAATGAATGCCGATGATGCTGCAGTCATCACCAGAATTATTTTCCATTGGCAAAAGTGAGTTCAGTGCATTCTTATCTTTTAAATTCCATTTTATTTACAATTAATATTCATAAATTTATACTTATATATAATTTCACTTTGGTTATATAAAACCATTTTTTAATTGTTTATCTTTTTTTATATTTATAAAAACAACAACTTTTATTAAACACAAACAACAAATGATAATAATCAAATATTACCATTCACAAACAACCAAAACCACCCCATATATAACTATAATAATTTCTATAAAATTGTTCTTTTATATATAAAATATAATTTAGGTAAAATTATTTCATTTACCTATTTTCTTAAAACAATGCTGTGTCGGTTTGCCTTGTTTAAGCATTTAGAAATTCCTATAGATATCGTGGCGTGCCACGTACTGACCAGAATTCATAAGCCACTCAATAGATAAATTAACACGATATAAAACATTTTTATAATCACTAACAAATACACGCTCATATCTACAATACACTAAACTCATTCTAAGGTGCTACTAACCGTATCTATAATGAGTACCTAACCAAAGCCTAGGTGTTCGCACAACCTAAGCTCTGATACCAATTGTAACGTACACCGGCAAACCACATAGTTCAAGCTGACAATAAACCACACATGTTCAACCCAAATTGAATGAAAAAATGGATAGTTATGGGAAAGAAAGAAGAAAGAAGAAGAGAAGAGAAGAAGAAGAGAAAAAGAAACTAAAACAATCACATAATCGCACAAACGTAGCAGAACAACATATAATATAATATTAATGAACTTTGCAAAAGAGAGACTGTAATATACATACATCCATCAGAGTATAACAAATCACAATCATCAGCCTGGACAGTTATAACAACCTGTACTTACAAATGCTGAAAATTTAAACAATAATGCAGCGGAAAAATAAAATATATGAGAATACGTCTAGAAGACCTCCAGCTCGCCTGCTGAAGCTCCAAAGCATCCAAATCTAAATCTGTAAATATGCTCGGTCTAATCCAAGCATTGAAAGGGAAGAACGCCGGATCAGTCTGGTAAATCAACGTGAGAAAACACATCTCAACTGAATTTTAAAGTTATAAAAACCTTTTAAAACAAAGGTATCTCATAAGACCATGCCGCGCATAAACAGGATGATAACTAAAACAATTCATATCAAATTCTTTTATGTTATACTAGTGTCTAGTATACAAATAATATTAATCATAGCCAAAATTGTTACCATTACTAAATCCAGCATACTAGGCTCTACAATTAAAATGGCAGGCACGTAGTGGAGAATGGATTTCCAACAAATGACTAGGTGAATGGACTACCTTCCGACAGTACATCTCTAGAGGAATGTACTGAGGCTATAGAACATCTACACCTCTACCAACACAAGACTGGCCTACCTCTAACTAGATAGTACCGAATATGTCATCACCTCGGTTGTTACTGACCTATTCAAGGGCCCACTTTGCATACATCACAATAATTTAAAACATAAACGTCATAGTGGGCATAAATATATCTAGAAGGGGATGATTATATCCTAATGGTCGCGAATAACATAGTTTTGCTGCATCTACCATATTTTGGTCATTTTCGGGGGTGTGGCATGAGGTAACGATTACCTTTCACATAGCACATTTCACTTTGAATGCCACATTGCCATTTCATTTTATCACAAATTAGCTTCCACAAAAATACAACCTCCGATCTTGTATGTCTCAGAGAAGGGTGTTAAGCTAATACGAGTTGCCTTCTACGCTACCAACAGATGTACGTTTGTAAAAATCAACGTTTGTGATTTAGAAATGCAATGTCAGACATTCGTCCATACAAGTTGTCCAGGAATAGCACAAACCGAAGGTACTCACTTACCATATCTTGTTGGGAATTCCCTAGGATTAGTAGCGAACAGTCCTTGCATTGGATATTTCATAAGAAGAGACCACCGCTACTATATGTGTATTGGGAGTTTATCCCTAAATGATCAACAAGTAGTCCTTCAGTATGAAAATCCCAAATATCAATGTCTTCGAACACCTGTACATTTGAATGCATATACGTTAGCCCGAAGTGGTTTTCGGATAAATCTGATCCCGGTCTCTCCAAATCAACAACGATAAAAAGGCCAAATTTGATTGTTGGTTATTTAACTATCAAATCAATAATAAAATCTAGCACATAAGCAGTCACTAGGCCTGTTTAATAAATTTCTTATTACTTCAATCACTTTCCAAATATTTACTTCAAATTATCTTTAAAAAGATATATTCACAAAACCATTTCAAATTTTTCAATAATACAAAACATTCTCATATACTTATATCAATGGTATAAGCATATTCACAAATCATTTCATTTTCAACGTTTAGAAAATAACTTCATATATTTAAAATGAAAATAAGTATATATACAAATCTTAAGGACAGTATTCTCCAAAATGCACTTTATTTTGGTCAAAACGAATGTTGCGTAAAACATCGTTACGATAACCCAAAATACTAGTATAGGGATGCGATGCCTTCCTTACTTTCCTAAAAACGCCTATTACAACAATAAATGTTGAAATCTATGTTTTCGATAATTATCACATTTTAAAATCATTTTCAAACTATTAAATTCCATTTGGAATTATTATTTTCCAAAACATTACTTTAAAAGGATAAATTACTTTTAAAACCATTAACTCCATCAAAATATTACTTTCAAACATTCCTTTAAAAGATAAACCACTTTTAAAACGATTAACTCCATACCTAAATTTCAACATAAATCACTTCTATATTCATAAACTACGTTTATAAATTTCACTTCTATTTTATAAAACTTATATTTATAAAATTCCTTTATTTAAAAATTTCCTTTTATAAATCTATTCATTTGTAAAATCTCTTTATTTATAAAATCCATTTATAAATTTATAACTTCATAAATCTCTTTGTTTACTTATATCTAAAAAAATATCATTTTTAATATCTAGAACTCCGTTTATACATTTATTACTTATTTATAAAATATTACTTTTATAAATCACTTATCTAAACCATTTAAGAAATATTTACTTCTAACTATTTTCATCTTTTTAAAAACAATATTTATTTATAATAAAAAGATGGACTTATTTATAAATTTTAAAACCTTATAATATAGTTCAAAAATCTCTATTTGACATATTTCCCAAAATAGTTAAATTAATATTCCAGAAATCATATTCTTATCTCATTTCAATAAACTCCTTTTAATAATTCAAGAATTATTAAAACATATAAAATTCCCGAATCACTTTAGAAAACATTTCTAATTCACAATCATTATTTCAGTATTTCAAAATATCCAAAATAAGGTTCAGTGCTACTATAGCACTAAATAAGTCAAACCATATCACAATCAATAATATGGTATCCAACATATCATATATCACCATAGATATGAAAAGTAAAATCAACAGTGGTGAGAATCCTATTAAATCCCTCTAACTTGCCTCCCTACATCACATACGGAATATAGTCATAAAATATAAATCCCGAGACGGGATCGTATATAAAGCGTCATCCGTTCTTACACGGGAACAAAATAGGGTCTCATCCGCTCCAATTGGCGGGAATATATGCAAACCAACTAATAAACGTAGTAAATCATCCAAATAAACAACAAACATCATAAATAAAATTATTCCCACTTACGTAAAAATATTAGCGAGCCAGAGAGGTGAGTTTACTTACTAAAATTCCAATAATCGCCAGAGTGCTCTGGTTTGAATTAAAATTAAACGGTCGTTCAATTTAACCCAACATTCCTACTAGCCCCGAATCTATCCAATCCAACTTCATAGCGTAGAATTCGTCGATACGATCGTAACGCAACTTGTCATGCTCGATTTGGACCTCGTACAAAAGAGTTATGGATTAACGAACGTACGAGATAATTAAATATAATTAACATAAATTAATTTAAAATTTAAATCTTTAATCACCTATCCCTTCCCTCTCACTTCGTTCCAGGCCGCGCATATCCCTTTTTTAAGGCTTCGATCACAATTTCGATTTTGTCACCGTCTCTACCTACTCGCACACGCACCATCGTGCCGTCGTACCCTGCCGCCGCTCGCGCCACCATGCGCGCGCCACGCCGTCATCGTGGTTTGAAAAATAGAACCCAAAACTATCATTGACATGCCCCAAGCCGCTGTCGTGGTTCGTCGATTGACAATCGGTTGGTATGGATGAACACGTTGAGTCGAGCTCTCCAACTTTCATGTTGAACGTTTCTGCTAACTTTGCTTGGCTGAGTCGGAGAAATTATGGCCGTTGGATGGAGCTATTGTTTTAATGGCGGCTGTTGACTTTCGGGTTAGGGTTTTGCAAATGAAGGAAGTTAATGCCCTTTTATAGCAAATTTCCAAAGCACTATTCACACATTAAAAATTCGAACTCCAATCGAAGCGTGCCGCCTGCGTGCTATATGTTATACCCCTATTCCGGACACAATGGTATATATCGGGAGCTAATTCCATCATATCCATAAGATAGCTTTTCAAAATCAAATTATATTAATTTAAATTCCTTTAATTAATTTCTACGCATTACGAACTCGCACGACCCAACGATACGTCCAATCGCCATGAAATTCGACGGTATATAATAATCCACTATTACGGATCCAATGAAACTTGTTTCGTCGAAATCCAGAACAGTGCCCCAGAAGGCAATTTCCCCGCTTTAATTAAAACAAGTTATTTCCAAAATCAGTTTAATCACTTTTAATTCAAATTTAAAAGTTTATTATCTTCCTTCTTATTCAAATAGAATTTAAATCAACCTTCAAAATCATTTTCATTTATATTAAATGCACGATTCTATTATTTAAACAATTTGAAAAATTAAATTTAACAATTTAATTATCAAATAAATCACTATATTCGATATATAAGTTATTTAACTTATAAAATTAACTTCTTCAATATTTAAAATTAATTAAATATTCCAAATTTAAATGACTGAAATTCAGGGTCGTTACATTTTCCTTGAAAACGCTTTCTTAATAAGTGATTTAACCATTGAAGTCATACCTTCAAAACAAGGAAAATATAGCCCTTTACTTTATCCGAAATAATTATGCCATGATATATGCTTTTATAAAGTAGTATTGAAGAAATTCGAAATCACTTAGAGGCCATCGCCTCTTAAAACCATAAGCTATAGGCCAAAACAATAAACCTTGTATAGTGATAAAGTCCGGCGACCTCATCGCCATTAAGGATCTTCGCCCTTCTTTAATATAAAAATATGTTAAAGTCTTAAGACTTTAAAACATAAGGCTTAAGGCTGATAACATGGACGTCGCACTTCATAGAATGTCGTTGCCTAAGATATAAAACCTTGTTTGCATAGGAATAAGTCTTAAAGGAATAGGGTCAACACAACTAAATCTCGAAGTCATTGCCTTAAGGAAAATAAGCAGCTTCATTAGAGCCGAAGTAAATATAAGCGGCACCATAGCCATCTTCGAAAAAATATGACTTTGAATAAAGGCGGCATCGTTATCATCAATGTCGACATAGATAAAAGCGGCATAGTCGCCAATAGTGTTGAAGTTAATTTGTATAAAAACATGCGGCGTCATTATCACCGCTATAAGTACTTCGTAAGAAATATGGTTGGAGACGTTATGGGTATGTGGCCCCATACCCTTATATGTATAAAATGTGGCACTATAGCAACGCATGTGGAAAGGTCGACGTCGACGATGAGGATGCCGACTTCGAACCTCTTCAACCCTAACTTATTCACTTCATACGAACACAGGTTGGTAACATATGCATCGCTATTTTGGTTGTCATCGAAGTTGTAGCAATGATGAAGAGGAATGACGACGTCGTCATTGCGACATGGCATTTCCATAGTTAATAATAAAGCAGTTTATTTGCTAATAAAGTAAGTTTTTTCCACCAATCCCTATTGTTTGTCAAAATCTTATAGGTTAACAAATATTTTATCAAAATTCTTTTCAAAAATCTGCCCATTACCAGAATTTATCATTCCCAAAACATTTTCAAACTTCACCTTTTATATTAATATTTTAACATAATACTTAAGCTTTCCTAGCTTAAATAATTCACAGTAAATCTTAAACACTTAGAATAAATCCCCAAAAATCATAATAAATCCAAATTATCATATTCTTTAACATATCAAAATTTTGGGACCAAAATTCTTATTTAATTATTTTAAATAATTAAAAACCTTTTTCTCTACTTAGAAAATTCATAATAAATCCGTACTTGCCTGGAAAAATTATGAAATTAAACGCCCACTTCTAAAATAATGTTTCTAACATCATGTCAAAATCTCAAGTCATTTGGGTATCATATGATAGGTTTTCACAGTTAGACTTATCATCTAATTTCATTAATAAATCCAAATATTCATCAAATAGGCATATAATCGTTCAAACTACATAACACGGTATAATATAAGAAAAAGAATCGAATTTATACTTAAAACCAAAAATAACAATTAGAACATGAGATGTATAACTATTATTCAGCTTGAATGGTTTAAGAAGGTTAAGATTTGTATTTGATTTGATTCCCCTAAGCTTTGATCTTGTTTTCCCTGGCTTTGCTTCTCTTGAATCATCTTGCTATAGCCAGCCTTGCTCTTTTAGTTTTGTTTGTAGATGAATTAAATGAGGGAGGAAACAAGAGAATAAGGGTTTATGTTTAGGAATTTATATCTATTCCCATTTTGCCCTTAGCATATATTCCTCCTTCTTATTAAGTCTTAAACCATTCTTATTAACTCATTCATTAAGACACGACCCCTATTAATTATCAAATCTTAATCTCCTTAACCTTTTACATTGTTTTATTTTATTTATCCCATTAAATTTTCTAAATAATGTTAATTAGAATAAGGGTTGTTATAGATTCCCCTTCTTAAAGAATTTCATCCTCGAAATTACGATAAGGTGAACACATCAAACATAAATGCATAGATGTAAAACATACCATCAAATAAGTCAGGATAAGTGTCCCTAATCCTGCTCTCTGTCTCCCAAGTACAGTCTCTTTTGTCATCCCTCCACTGGACTTTTACTAATCTGACTGTCTTGTTCCTTAACTTCTTTTCATCTCTCGCTACAACTCGAACTGGTTGTCTTACAAAAGTCATATTCGGTTCTACTACTAAATCTTCCAATGTAGTCGGAGCAATAGTAATCTCTGGATCATGCACATACTTCCTAAGATGAGAAACATGAAACACAATATGGACCCTCGCCAAACTGCTCGATAACTTTATATTGTAAGCGAGTTTCCTGATTCATTCTATAATAGGAAATGGTCCAACAAACCTTGGTGCTTATTTCCCTGATTTCCCAAATCTTATTACACCCTTCATCGGTGGCACTTTGACGAAATCACGACCTCCAACTGAGAACTCCAAGTCCTTCCATCTCTTATCTGCATAACTTTTCCGCCTAGACTGAGCTTCCTTCATTCTAGCTCGAATCAACTCAATCTTTTCTGCGGCTTCTCTTACTAAATCTGGACCTAGAATCATTCTATCTCAGTTCTCTAACCAACATACAGGTGATTTACATTGCCTTCTGTATAAAGATTCAAAAGGCTCCATTCCTATACTAGTCTGATAAATATGATTATAGGAAAACTCAACCAAGTGCAAATGGTCTTCCCATAATCCGCCAAAATCTAGTACACAAGCTCTCGACAAATCTTCAAATACCTTATTGACTCTCTTTGTTTGCCCATCTGTCTGTGAGTGATAAGCGGTACTCATCTTAAGCTTGGTACCTAAAGCCTCTTGTAGACTCTTTTAGAATTCACTAGTAAATAAAGAATCTCCATCACTGACTATATTACTAGGAATCTCATGCAGTCTAACAATATTCTTCATAAACAACTTAGCCAGTACAGGTGCCGTTCTTGTCAACTTAATGGGTATAAGTGTGCACTCTTGGTTAATTTGTCCACTATAACCCAAAGACTTTCATTTCCTCTATTCGACCTTGGCAACCCATCAATTAAGTCCGTAAATATAGAATCTCATCTCCATACTGGTATGTCCAAAGGCTTAAGCAATCCACTTGGGTTTTGATGATCGACTTTCACTTGTTGGCAATTCAGACACTGTTTTACCCATAAGCCTACATCCCTTTGCATACCCTCTTAGAAGAAATTCCTCTTTATATCTTGATACATCTTAGTTGCTCCAGTATGAATAGTACACTTCAATCGATGACACTCCCTGAGAACTTCTTTCCTTAGGTCACCAACATCGGGAACACATAATCGTCCCTTCTTTCCCAACCATCCATTCTAGTCAAGATAAAAATCTTTCAAATCATCAATCTCAGTTCCACCTTCCAATCTTCTAATTCTTTCAGGTAGCAATGGATTATCTCTTTTCTTAGAAGCAATTCTTTCGATCAATATCGGTTGAACTTCCAAACAAGATAACATTGCAGTACTCTGACTAGAACTGGCAATCGATCTTAACCGCACAATACAAGTAGTCAATGCTTCCAAATATTTCCATTCAGAAACATAGCTAACACTACATTCGATGTTTCCTACTAAGTGCATCTGCAACTTTTTTTCCTTTCCTCGGTCTGACCTTAATTCCAAATTCATAAGCAGCTTAAAACTCCAACCATCTTTGTTGTCTCATATTTAACTCCTTCTAACAGAATAAGTATCTTAGTGACTTGTTATCCGTATACAACTCGAATCGTTCTCCTGAAAGGTAATGTCTCAGCACCTATAAAAAATATTACGGCAGCCACCTCTAAGTCATGAGTCGGATATCTAACTTCATGCGGTCTAACCTGTCGCGAAGCATTAGCAATCACTTTACCCCTCTGCATTAACACAGCTCCTAGTGTTGTTCCGCACACATCAGTATACACCACTAAATCTTGATTACTATCTAGAACAACTAACATGGGCACGTTGGTCAATAAATGTTTCAACTTTTGGAATGCCTCCTCACATTTATCGGTCCAAACATACTTCACGTCCTTCCTCGTTAGTTTAGTCGTCGGTGCTGCTATACGAGAGAAATCCTTGATGAATCTCCGGCAGCAGCCAGCTAGTCCAAGAAAACTCTTTATCTCAGTTACCATCTCAGGTCTCTTCCATTTATTTACTGCTTCTATCTTAGCTGGATCCACGGACAACCCTTTTTTTGAGACCACATGACTAAAGAACTTCACCTTGAAAGTTTAGTGGATCGTATACTATTTAACTTGTGTTTAATATGCATATATATATATATATATATATTAATGCAACAGTAGATAATAAATAGTAGAAAATAAAAAGCGTGCAAACCAGAGTTTTTATACTGGTTCAGACCTCCGTCATACGTCCAGTCCCGAAGCTCCTCTTTGGTATTTCCTTTAATCAAACTACCCTCACTTCGCCTGGAGGAATAGGCTTAATACAAAAGCGTATTTGACAATCTTGTGTTCCAATAACACAGTTTTTGACTAATGGTACCAATCTTCCTATGATCTCCTTTGAGTATATGAATATGATTGCTTTGAGTTATAGGAAGTGAATTTAACCAAAAGGTTATAATCGACTGAGAGTATGTAAACAATGTATATGCAAGATAATCCTTAGAAATCAAGAGAGTATAGAATAGCTCAAAAGCAAGTTATGTTAGTTCTCAATCAAGATGTTATTTATAGAGTTGGAGAGGTGCAGATAAAGAGTTATTGCTTTTTAAAGAAAACTTTTCGTTTTAATGGCTGTAACTCTTCATGAAAGAAGATTTCATTTGGTTTCAAAAAGAAGTGACTTTTCGAACATGACAGTTTTTGCCTTGATAGATGTTTGTGGTGTAATGACTGATGTCCGTGACTATTTTATTTTTTAACCCGAAACTTGTCACAGATGTCTGTGAGTATACCTCAGACGTCTGTTAGTATTTTTGTTTTTTAAATCGAAACTTGTCACAGACGTCTGTGAGTATACCTCAGACGTCTATGAGATGATATTGCAGTTTTCTATCTGTTTTTGATGTATATAAAGTTGTGTATGCATATATACTCATGGAGACCTTATATTATCTAGGACTCTTTTATAATAAAATAACCTTTAGTATGATCAATGAATCTTCGTCTCTCTTTGAGTCTTTATATCTTTAATCACGGTGTCTGCTTGTAGTATATACCTGCAATTTTGATAAAGTCTATCTATGTATATGATTGTATAGTTGTTATCATTGAAACAAAAGTTGGACGTTCTAACAATCTCCCCCTTTTGATGATGACAACTATCAAGTCATAAATCAACTATTCATTCATATAATCAAACACCAACAATAGAAGTATTATTATGTTTATCTATGTTTTGACTCCCCCTATGTATAAGCTTCTCCCTCTATGTATATGCATAGTTTTTCTCCCCTTTTGTCATTATCAAAAATGATACATAATGTTACCATCATATATTGAAGAAACAAATCATGCAATCATCAAATAGTAATGTTCAACTCAAAATGAAAGATAGAAGTTGTAACAAACAAGCATAAAAGTTATAAAAGAACAGAAAATAAAGTCTAATTATATTGATTGTGGGAATAAGAAAATCCTCCGTAATTCTCATAATATTCCCAATAGGAAGATGGATCCTGATCATACGAGCCGGGCCACTGTGTCTGTTCATTGTATTCCTCGTCCTCTTGAATAGAAAGACCTTGAAATGCCATATACGGTTGTTGAAAATGTGGAGTGTCGAACACATACATCTCATCATTGTCTTCTTCCTTTTCCTCAGGTTGTATAGGAGTCTTCCCTCGAGCACTTTGATCGTCTAATGTACCTATGGGAGAGGGTTGGCGTGGTAGACTGAGTGTTGGGGAAGGTGAGGATGATGATCGTGAGGAAGAGTGGCCACAGACCTTGCGCATTACTTTCCCTAAAGTGGAGACACTTTGTCTAATGTCTTCTCCATCTTTCTCATTCTAGTGGAGAAAGATCATTCTAATCCTATTATCTTTCTATTTAATGCTCTTTGATTTTCCATGATTATTCTTTGATGTTTGATGGCCAAATCAGAAATAGATTCGTCCGGTGTTGGTTCAAGATGAGCTTCTTGTAACTCAGAGTCGGAAAAATATTCGGCATGATGACTGGATGAAGGCGGTTGTCGAGAAGTATGAGAGTAGCTTTGTCGAGGAGAGCTAGGTGGAGGAGGCTCATGGTGTTCTTCTTCTTGTTGATGCCATTGAGTCCATTGACTAAAAGGGATAATACGAGGAGGACTTTTCAAAAGATGCATTAACGACAAATATCCTGGACCACTATCTTTGGTGGGAATTTCTTTGTATTGTGATACATACAAAGGAACGTTAAGATCTTGCAGGATGCACATGATATATGGAGCATACACAATGGAATGACGACGCTGCGACCAAAATCCTTTAATTTGGTCATGAATAAATTTTGCCCAATTAACCCGTTGTTGAAAATATATGGCATATAAAGCTCTATGATCATTGGGATAAATTTGTTCATGACTACCAAGGCGAGGAATAATGATATTAATTATCATATGATTTAAAAGCCTGGCACAAGGTCGAAGATAGATAGATTTCCATTGTGGCATATCATCCTCCCATATTTGATGTGTAATTTCATCCCTAGTAATAGACTATGATCCGATATCTCTATCAAAACAATCCCTTCATAGCAACAACCCAAAATTCGACCAAGAGTATATACCTTTATTTTAACTACTTTTCCAAATACACTAGACCATAACCAACCATCATCGTTCTTAGGATTCCAAATCTATGAACTACACAAATTGGAGTAGAAGAGATAAATAGCAAGGGGGTCAATGTTTACCTTGTTAGCATTGTAGCTAATCAAATTGCAGCATCCGGTAGTCATTGTAAATCCAAGAATTTCATATTCCATAACATTTGCAAGGCGGTAAAATGGTCCGGAGTGAATCTTCTTTTGGGTAAGAGACTCAAACCATCTAATTGCGTTTGGATTATTATGTAGCCATTGGTTAATATGAGTTTGGGTAACCGGAGCTTGAGTGGAAGAAGATGATTGTCCTTGTTTTGGTATTTTGGAGACGGAAACCTTTTTGGGATCCATTGATTTGAAAATTTGGGAGTTTTTAAGAATTAGGGTTTTAGAATTTGGAGTTTGGAACGAAGATAATGGTGAAAGAGGGGTAAAATCCTTTATATAGGGTTGTTGACTGAGGCGCGACAGACGTTTTTCAATAGGGCACAGACGTTTGTGGCTTCAGTAATATTTAGGACGAAAGGGTAGACAGACGTCTATGTTGGATCAACAGATGTTTGTGGCTGAAGGGGTTTTAAACAGAGAGTTCACACAGACGTCTGTCATGTATCCACAGATGTCTGTGGCTATAGGGAAACTTTTCCCGAAAGTGCTAACAAACGTCTGTTATGTATCCACGGACGTCTGTGACTATAGGGAAACTTTTCCCGAAAGTGTTGACAGACGTCAGCCTAGTCATAGACGTCTGTGACATGCATATTTTTGATATATAGAAGAATTTCAATATTAATGAAGACAATTTATTAAAATACATTGTTTACATTAACTAGAATGCATATCAACCATTAATAAATGAATATACGATATATATATGTATATATAAAATCTTAGTGTTTGTCAAAGAAATCAAAATCATTGTTTTGTTGAATATCCCACGAATTTTGTTCAATTTTCGTATCGCCAAGTAACAACTTGAGTGGAGACCAACTTGGACGAGCTGGGAGTCAATCCAAGGTTGGTTTGAGGGTCCTTGTTTGCATAGGTTTCTTGGAGTAATGTTGTGTGCTCGTGTTGGAGTTTCTCGTAATCGTGGAGACTTTTGATGTATGCAATCTTTGTTGGTGAATGACCACAAATTGCAAAAATACACTTTTCGAGAAAGTTTAAATGGGATCCTTGACGACGTTGCTCGTAATACATCTCACGTTGAACTCCAATCATCTCTCGCTGATAGTGATGTATCTCATCGACATTGTCGGAAAGAGATGGTGATTTCAGATCAATTGAATGTTTAGCTTTCTTTCCTTTCGGAGAGAAGCCAATATGGTATGTTGGTGAAGCGATAATGTTTAGAGAAGGAGATGAAGTAGGAGTGGTTTTTGTTGGAGATACATAAGTACTACTGGATGACGGGGATTTGTAGTCAATAGCTGAATAGGTGGAGTCGTGATCGGAGGACATCGTTTTTATTTTCTTTTATAAGATTTATCTATGTGTATTTATTTTTAAGTAATAGATTACTGAATTTATAAGATAAAATATAGTTATATTTAGAAAAGAAGTTGAGATAATTGAGTTAAACCATAGGATTTTAAATGGTTGTTATTTAATTGCTTATTTTTGAATGACTATTATTAAAAACAATTTATGTGGTAGTAATTAATTCAGAGTTATAAAATTAATTTTTAGTTGAAATTTCATATAAGCTATCACAGACTTAAGTGAACTATACATTATACTTTAGTTAACCAAATCAGTGTACGAACAATGTAACGCCCCACTCTGCGACCCACTGTAACAAAGAGTATTACGGGAGTAATACCGTCTGTTAAAGCGGAGAATAGAGTATAGTGGAAGCTACCATTTGTAATCAAGCTATAACTATTTACTGAATACGTCGAAAGGGTGGTATCTATTTTTTTTCTCAAGTGGTTTGACATATTCAATAAATATTTATAATGAAATTACAATGGCTAAAGATCTATCAGAATAAGCATAGTAATAAAATGATAAAACATCACAGAACAGAATCACATGACAGATATAAAATCCCAGGACAATACAACGTCAATACAGATCCAAATATCATAAGTGGGTACAAAGCCACTGCTCACACATGTGAGTCAAAAATATGTACATAGCAAAGTCTAAATAATAACATAAGGCGGACACTAAGATAAGCTATCTCAAAAGCATAGCAGATAAGTCTAAAGCGGAAGCACAAAGCAGCTAAGTCCAGAGACCTAACCTGAAACAACTCGGTCTGACCCGAGCGAAAAACACTCGGGTCAGGCTAGCTAAACAATCAGTAATAACTGAGATATATAATAATGCGGTACATAAATGAGATAGTACTTTTCCTAAGAGAAGAGTATTTTGGACCACATGAATATAATGACGGTCCCTAATCATCAATCAACAGTAAAAATCTCCAAAGAGAATATCAGCACCAAAGTGTTGAATAAATAAAATCGCCTCATATCATCGGCGTAGCCAAAGCTATATAAAGTTGCCCATAGGCAATAATCCCAAGAGTGACCAGAGTCTGTAATCAATGCCCAAGCAAAGATCGATGCTCCAGAGAGCAATGGGGATATACTGAAAAGTCAATGAAATCAAACACTGAAAAGCAGTGTCCAGAGACACTGTGGATCCACAAGGTAATCGCACTTACATCGTATGGTTCCATAGAACCAACACCGAATGGCGGTACTCGAATGGATATAAAAATCATCAGATAATACAAGTATAGCACGTGCACCGACCGGAGTCGTTATTGCCAAGTACTGTAGAGTTGTGATCGATCACTCGCACAGATGCAGAACGCGCGAGACGGCGAGATCCTTCCCAGAAGGATAAAGGCCCAGAGGCACATGCCGAAAAAGAAACTGCTCCACAGAACAGGTGTCCAGAGACGGTTGCCCAGAGGCGTGGTGACCCAGAGGTCCAGTACTGGCCGCCCAGAGGCTAATGTGTCACTAACTTCTTGGAGAGGAACCCGTAAAGTGTTAACAATGAGTCCCATACCCCACGTTTGCACTAAACGGTTTACTAACCAATAGCAAGATCACACTCCAAACAATAAAAATTCCACCTCGTATCATCGGTAAACTAGACCAAAAGGTCAAAACGATCAATCGAATAGGTCGGGGATTAACCGGAAAGAAAATACACACGGTTCCATAGGCCGGAGATTTCCTAACCGTTTAAGCACCTTTCAACTTCGCTCGACGTGCTAAAAAGTGAGTGTGAGATTTTTATTATAGAAAATAATGGTGCAAAACGGTTTTATAATTGATTTTGAAATCACTTTAAAATGGGTTTTGAATACTCTCCTATTATGGAGTAAATAGTTTAATAATTAAAAATAATATTATATAATAATAATTTCGAAAGCCATTTCGGAGTGAAAAATCCTTTTAAAACCTTTTTATAATGCCCGTGTACGAAATCCAGAGACAAATCTCAAAGAAATCGATAAAACCAGAAAATCACTGAAAATATTCTAAGTGTTGGAAAATAGTCCAAAACTGACGCGAACCCATGTTCGGAAAATTATTCGGACCAGCAAACTGAATCCGAATGGCATGAAAATTGGTAGGAACGTAGTTTGACATTCCTACTTCAGAACGCAAAAAGAATTACTCGATTCCGACTTGAAACGAAGTCGCAGCGACACTCCAAAGTCGGACCCGGAAACAGTGAATACACTGTTTCAGGCTGAGATACGGGTCCCTCTTCGACAGCAATTTCGAAGAGTCAAATGAACTCGGATACTAATCAAACTTTCTAGAGATGGAGTTAGGATCTCCAGCTTCCCAACGAGACCAAAATCGATGAAATCCGACAAAGGACGAGCCCGGGATGGCGTCGCAAAGTCGGGGTTCTGTACCGAAAACAACGGGAGAAAAGAGACTAAGGCCTATAGTTATGCACTAACAGACCAGAGATGAAAAACCACAATTTTGGCATAGTAAACTTCCAATTCTGACAAAATGAATAAAATAAAAGTTGTAGCTTAGTTTCTAAGCTTTCCGGAATGACCAAGATCGTCAAATTCTGATCAAGGATGAAAATTTAATGACTAAAACAATTCTCAGATGTAAATTTTATATCACTGTCAATGTGCTCTCGGGACAGTAGTAAGAATGCACAGTTTTGACCCAATTAACTTCGAAATTTAATGAAACTCAAAACATGAAAGTTTTAGCTCTAAATCTAAGCTTTCCAGAACATCCAAAATTATTAGATTTGGATAAGAAACGAGTAACTTATGGCCAAATCAATTTCATGGTTTTATTTTATCAACCCTGTGTTTGTTGTCAGGTCAGTGACAAACATACATGATTTCGACCATTCAAACCACAAAATTAGGAAAAGCTCAAAACATAAAAGTTATAGCCTACAGAATAAGCTTTCCATAACTTCAAGAAAATCTTAATTCCGATTTAAGATGAATGAGATATGCCTAATTTACTAACAGCAATAAACTAATTATAATTTCAGCTAGCATATATTACAAATACCTTATGTGCACACCCCAAATGAAAGCAAAGATGATCAAAGAGCTATGATTCACATGTTACTTAATAAAACATGTGTTACTAACTGATTACCAAAATCAAAAGATGATTAAACACATATTAGAAGAGGTTTTTAGCAATATACCTCTCTAGAAAGCAACAAAGACTACTATAGCATCAACCCAACATAGCAAAAGATGATTAGGAGGCTATAAGATCAAAAAAACACATAAAACATGTGTTACCAAATAAATTTCAGAAATGAAAAAGATATAAAAAAAGATTTGAGGTGGGTATTTGCATTACCTTTGCATAGAATGACTTGCATAAGCTAAAACTAGAAGGAGATGAAGATAGAGGCCATTTTTGTTATGAAAGCTTTAGGAAATGATTAGGGTTTTGATTAGGAATGAATGAATGAGGTTTGAAGAGTTTGGGATAATTTATAGAGGAGGTTTAGGGTGGTTTATTGGGCTAGGTTTAGTAACCCAATAAGAAGAGTGTTATTTACATGTTTCCAAAAATTAGTCTAAGTGTTCATATATGTTTATAAAACTCATTTTTCCTACCCAAACCCGTTTTAAAATCTCTCTAAAATATTTAACTTTTTAAAAATAACATTTTATCCTCATTTTACAAACCCATATTTCCCATTTAATTAAAATAGCCTTTTTCAAATAAATTTTGTTATTCCAAATCCTTTTATGCTTCATTAAAATAAATAAAAATCCTAACTTTTTTTATTAATTGGTAATGCAAATCCCGGGTTGTTACATACTCCCCCCCTTAAGAAAATTGCGTCCTCGCAATTCCTTAAGATGGACGTCGTCTATAACGTCAAATCCCCAAAAGAAGTGATAGAGATAAAATAGAGAATTCTCACCCGCAGAAGAAGATGGGAGAAAGCCAGGATAAGAGCGTTCGATAGATTCTCTGGTATCCCAAGTGCAGTCCTTAGGATTCGGTGACCATTGAATCTTCACAAGTAAAACCTCTTTGTTGTGAAGGCGTCTAACCTCCGAATCTAGCACACGAAGAGGTCGCTGCTCCAAAGATAAATCAGGTAAGATCTCTAAATCAGGCACAGCATGCGGCTCAATGATAGAATCAGGATCACGGACACACATGCGAAGCTGGGAAACATGGAACACGTCGTGCATTCCAGAGAATTGAGCAGGTAGAGCCACACGATAAGCCACGGGGCCGATGCGTTCCGTAATAGGAAATGGTCCAACATAGCGAGGAGCCAACTTCCCTGTAGAGCTGAAACGCACAACCCCTTTCATAGGAGATATCCGAATAAAGACATGATCACCAATGGAGAACTCAAGAGGCTTCCTACGGTTGTCCGCGTAGGATTTCTGACGGTTCTGCGCCTCTTTCATTCTCTGACGAATAAGAATAATCTTCTCAGAAGATTCCCGAACTGAATCTGGACCAAGAATGAGCTTCTCGCCAGATTCTAACCAACAAGCAGGAGAGCGACGTGGCCTTCCGTAAAGAGCCTCGAAAGGAGCCATGCCAATACTAGACTGAAAGCTGTTGTTGTAGGAGAACTCTACAAGCGGTAAGTGATCCTCCCAACTACCTCCGAAATCCAGAATACAACAGCGCAAAAGATCCTCTAAAACACGATTCACCCTCTCCGTCTGACCGTCGGTCTAAGGATGATAAGCAGTCGAGAGATTCAGCCTTGAGCCCAAAGCTAACTGTAGGCACTTCCAGAAGTGACTAGTAAAGATAGTGTCTCGATCACAGACGATAGAGCTAGGAATGCCATGAAGTCGAACGACTTCCTTCACATATAGCTTGGCAAGCTGAGGAGCAGTCCGAGTGGACTTAATAGGAATGAAATGAGCTGATTTGGTCAAGCGATCGACGATGACCCAAATAGAAGTATGGCCTGACCTCGATCGAGGCAGACCGTCAATAAAATCCATGGATATCTGATCCCATTTCCACAATGGAATCTCTAGCGGCTAAAGAAGACCAAATGGACGCTGGTGTTCGGCCTTGATCTGTTGACAAGTCATGCAACCGCTCACATAACTTGCAACATCTCTCTTCAAACCCTCCCAATAAAATAGGCGACACATGTCGGCATACATCTTACTCGACCCGGGATGTATAGTGTACTTAGTGCGATGACACTCATCTAGAATGTCGCGCCTAAGTGATTAATCAGATGGTACCAAAATACGGTTCTTCCTGCGAAGACACCGATGAGAATCAATAGAATAATCCGACAATGTCTCTTCACTGGATCCCGACTCAAGGAGATGAATATATCGCAACAAGTCTGGATCCTGCCACTGAGCATGGGCAATGCGATCCAATAGAATAGGTCGAGCTTCCAAGCTGAATAACATGATCTGAGGATCAGAAGACGGAGCTCGATTTCGAATATCACACATAGAAAGAGTCTCAAGAATATCCCACTCGGCTATCATCATAGAAACTACTGCCGAGTGTTTGCGACTGAGTGCATCAGCCACACGATTACCCTTGCCAGGGGTATACTGAATGTCTAAGTCATATGAGGTGAGGAACTCAAGCCATTGCTGCTGCCTCATATTGAGATCCTTTTGACTGAATAAATATTTCAGCGACTTGTGATCGGTGTACAGAATGAAGCGTTCGCCTAATAGAAAGTGACGCCACGTCTTCAAGGCAAAGACGATAGCTGCTAACTCAAGAACATGAGTAGGATAGCGAACCTCATTCGGACGCAGTTGCCTGGAAGCATAAGCAACTACCCGATCCTTCTGCATAAGCACAGCACCGAGCCCGCTACCACAAGCATCGGTGTAAACAACAAGATCATGGTTACTCTCTGGAACCACTAGAATAGGAGCATGAGTGAGAAGTTCCTTCAGTAGCTGAAAGGAAGCTTCACACTTATCAGACCAAATAAAGCGAACACCCTTACGAGTCAGCGTCGTAAGGGGAAGTGCAACTTGAGAGAAATCCTTGATAAACCGACGGTAATAACCCGCCAGACCAAGGAAGCTGCGAATATCATGGACGTTCTCGGGCTGCTTCCAATTCTGAATAGCTTCGATCTTGGCAGGATCGACAGAAATACCCTCAGATGATACAATATGGCCCAAGAACTTGACCTTGCTCATCCAAAAATGGAACTTGGAGAGCTTGGCCTTAAGCTGATGCTGACGAAGAGTATCCAAGACGATCTGCAATTGATGAGCATGCTCTGCCTCGGATCTAGAATAAATAAGAATATCGTCGATGAAAACCAGAACGAATCTATCGATGTATTCCCGGAATACTCGATTCATGAGATCGACGAAGAAAGCCAGAGCGTTCGTCAAGCCGAACGGCATGACCAACCACTCAAAAGAACCATAACGAGTGCGAAATGCTGTAAGAGAAATGTTGTCTTCTATGACTCGTAGCTGATGGAATCCGGTGGCAAGGTCGAGCTGAGAGAAGACCTTCGCACCGCTCAGTTGGTCAAACATGTCGTCTATCCGTGGCAATGGATAACGATTTCTGATGGTCAACTCATTAAGCTTGCGATAGTCAATGCAAAGCCTAAGAGAGCCATCGGCCTTCTTAACGAAGACCACAGCAGCACCCCATGGCGAAGAACTGGATCGGATGAACTGCTTCGCTTCAAGCTCAACTAACTGCTTCCTGAGTTCCTCATTCTCCTTAGTAGACATTCTCGTAGGATTACGCCCAATTGGATGAGAGCCTGGGATGAGATCAATGCGGAACTCAATAGCTCGCTTTGGCGGCAGTCCGGATACTGGCTCGAATACATCGGGAAAATCCCGAACAACAGGAATACGAGATAAGTTTAAATCCTCATCTCGTGAATCGAGAGAGAATAAAGTAACATCAGAAAGCCCAACATCTTGAAGAACAATAGCTAACGGAGAGGACGAGTCAGGGTGATGAATGAATAATATCCGATCCGAACAAATAATTTTGGCATCGTGCTGAAAGCCAATCCATGCCAAGAATCATATCAAAGCCCAAATACTCCATAACGTGGAGATTTGCATGGAAAGAAAAGCCACAAAGATCAATATCTATATTCTCACAGAGCAAGCTAAGGGTCGTGGATCCAACAATGGGATTCACAATCCTTAGTGAAGAAACCATACAAGTAACATCCAAGGATAAAGCATCTACTAACTCCTTTGATACGAATGAGTGAGAGGCACCCGTATCAAAAAGAACTCTAACAGATCTACCATGAAATAAAATAGAGCCTTCAAGAACGGAAGGATGTGTACCTTTAGGCTGAGCAGAAGTGGTAGGAGCCTTGGCAGCATTAAGCCTGCCAGGCTTGGCACACTCTTTAAACATATGATCGGTAGATTTAGTTAAGCACGATTCAAAGATAGATAATTCATTAAGGAATATTACAGAATATAATAGATTCCTACACATATTCCTAACTTATTTATCTAAAGGTGGATATGTTCAATTTGGATCGTATTATAACGTATTGTACTACGTGTCTGTTCTGTGTTTGTTATGCTTAATTTTGAACCTTGGCTCTGATACCAAGTTGTAACGCCCCACTCTGAGACCCACTGTAACAAAGAGTATTACGGGAGTAATACCGTCTGTTAAAGCAGAGAATAGAGTATAGTGGAAGCGACCATTTGTAATCAAGCTATAACTATCTACTGAATACGTCGAAAGGGTGGTATCTATTTTTTTTCTCAAGTGGTTCGACATATTCAATAAATATTTATAACGAAATTATAATGGCTAAAGATCTATCAGAATAAGCATAGTAATAAAATGATAAAACATCACAGAACAGAATCACATGACAGATATAAAATCCCAGGACAATACAACGTCAATACAGATCCAAATATCATAAGTGGGTACAAAGCCACTGCTCACACATGTGACTCAAAAATATGTACATAGCAAAGTCTGAATAATAACATAAGGCGGACACTAAGATAAGCTATCTCAAAAGCATAGCAGATAAGTCTAAAGCGGAAGCACAGAGCAGCTAAGTCCAGAGACCTAACCTGAAACAACTCGGTCTGACCCGAGCGAAAAACACTCGGGTCAGGCTAGCTAAACAATCAGTAATAACTGAGATATGTAATAATGCGGTACATAAATGAGATAGTACTTTTCCTAAGAGAAGAGTATTTTGGACCACATGAATATAATGACGGTCCCTAATCATCAATCAACAGTAAAAATCTCCAAAGAGAATATCAGCACCAAAGTGTTGAATAAATAAAATCGCCTCATATCATCGGCGTAGCCAAAGCTATATAAAGTTGCCCATAGGCAATAATCCCAAGAGTGACCAGAGTCTGTAATCAATGCCCAAGCAAAGATCGATGCTCCAGAGAGCAATGAGGATATACTGAAAAGTCAATGAAATCAAACACTGAAAAGCAGTGTCTAGAGACACTGTGGATCCACAAGGTAATCGCACTTACATCATATGGTTCCATAGAACCAACACCGAATGGCGGTACTCGAATGGATATAAAAATCATCAGATAATACAAGTATAGCACGTGCACCGACCGGAGTCGTTATTGCCAAGTACTGTAGAGTTGTGATCGATCACTCGCACAGATGCAGAACGCGCGAGACGGCGAGATCCTTCCCAGAAGGATAAAGGCCCAGAGGCACATGCCGAAAAAGAAACTGCTCCACAGAACAGGTGTCCAGAGACGGTTGCCCAGAGGCGTGGTGACCCAGAGGTCCAGTACTGGCCGCCCAGAGGCTAATGTGTCACTAACTTCTTGGAGAGGAACCCGTAAAGTGTTAACAATGAGTCCCATACCCCACGTTTGCACTAAACGGTTTACTAACCAATAGCAAGCTCACACTCCAAACAATAAAAATTCCACCTCGTATCATCGGTAAACTAGACCAAAAGGTCAAAACGATCAATCGAATAGGTCGGGGATTAACCGGAAAGAAAATACACACGGTTCCATAGGCCGGAGATTTCCTAACCGTTTAAGCACCTTACCACTTCGCTCGACGTGCTAAAAAGTGAGTGTGAGATTTTTATTATAGAAAATAATGGTGCGAAACGGTTTTATAATTGATTTTGAAATCACTTTAAAACGGCTTTTGAATACTCTCCTATTATGGAGTAAATAGTTTAATAATTAAAAATAACATTATATAATAATAATTTCGAAAGCCATTTCGGAGTGAAAAATCCTTTTAAAACCTTTTTATAATGCCCGTGTACGAAATCCAGAGACAAATCTCAAAGAAATCGATAAAAGCAGAAAAACACTGAAAATATCCTAAGTGTTGGAAAATAGTCCAAAACTGACGCGAACCCAAGTTCGGAAAATTATTCGGACTAGCAAACTGAATCTGAATGGCATGAAAATTTGTAGGAAAGTAGTCCGACATTCCTACTTCAGAACGCAAAAAGATCTACTCGATTCCGACTTGAAACGAAGTCGCAGCGACGCTCCAAAGTCGGACCCGGAAACAGTGAATACACTGTTTCAGGCTGAGATCCGGGTCCCTCTTCGACAGCAATTTCGAAGAGTCAAATGAACTCGGATACTAATCAAACTTTCTAGAGATGGAGTTAGGAACTCCAGCTTTCCAACGAGATCAAAATCGATGAAATCCGACAAAGGACGAGCCCGGGATGGCGTCGCAAAGTCGGGGTTCTGTACCGAAAATAACGGGAGAAAAGAGACAAAGGCCTATAGTTATGCACTAACAGACCAGAGATGAAAAACCACAATTTTGGCATAGTAAACTTTAAATTCTGACAAAATGAATAAAATAAAAGTTGTAGCTTAGTTTCTAAGCTTTCCGGAATGACCAAGATCGTCAAATTCCGATAAAGGATGAAAATTTTATGACTAAAACAATTCTCAGATTTAAATTTTATATCACTGTCAATATGCTCTCGGGACAGTAGTAAGAATGCACAGTTTTGACCCAATTAACTTCGAAATTTAATGAAACTCAAAACATGAAAGTTTTAGCCCTAAATCTAAGCTTTCCAGAACATCCAAAATTATTAGATTTGGATAAGAAACGAGTAACTTATGACCAAATCAATTTCATGGTTTTATTTTATCAACCCTGTGTTTGTTGTCAGGTCAGCGACAAACATACGTGATTTCGACCATTCAAACCACAAAATTAGGCAAATCATAAAACATAAATGTTATAGCCTACAGAATAAGCTTTCCAGAACTTCAAGAAAATCTTAATTCCGATTTAAGATGAATGAGATATGCCTAATTTACTAACAGCATTAAACTAAGTATAATTTCAGCTAGCATATATTACAAATACCTTATGTGCACAACCCAAATGAAAGCAAAGATGATCAAAGAGCTATGATTCACATGTTACTTAATAAAACATGTGTTACTAACTGATTACCAAAATCAAAAGATGATTAAACACATATTAGAAGAGGTTTTTAGCAATATACCTCTCTAGAAAGCAACAAAGACTACTATAGCATCAACCCAACATAGCAAAAGATGATTAGGAGGCTATAAGATCAAAAAAACACATAAAACATGTGTTACCAAATAAATTTCAGAATTGAAAAAGATATAAAAAAAAGATTTGAGGTGGTTATTTGCATTACCTTTGCATAGAATGACTTGCATAAGCTAAAACTAGAAGGAGATGAAGATAGAGGCCATTTTTGTTATGAAAGCTTTAGGAAATGATTAGGGTTTTGATTAGGGATGAATGAATGAGGTTTGGAGAGTTTGGGATAATTTATAGAGGAGATTTAGGGTGGGTTATTGGGCTAGGTTTAGTAACCCAATAAGAAGAGTGTTGTTTACATGTTTCCAAAAATTAGTCTAAGTGTTCATATATGTTTATAAAACTCATTTTTTCTACCCAAACCCGTTTTAAAATCTCTCTAAAATATTTAACTTTTTAAAAATAACATTTTATCCTCATTTTAAAAACCCATATTTCCCATTTAATTAAAATAGCCTTTTTCAAATAAATTTTGTTATTCCAAATCCTTTTATGCTTCATTAAAATAAATAAAAATCCTAACTTTTATTTATTAATTGGTAATGCAAATCCCAGGTTGTTACAAACAAATTCCTAGATCCTGTTTTAACTTAATAAAGGTTTGTTCACTTAATGGTTTTGTAAAAATATCCGCTATTTGATTTTCAGTATTTACAAATTCTAGAGCTATTATCTCTTTTTCAACATATCTCTCAAAAAATGGTGATGAATATCTATATGTTTTGTCCGAAGATGATTAATTGGATTTTTAGATAAATTTATAGCACTCGTATTATCGCAATATATTGGAGATTTGTTTATTATTTTTCCATAGTCTTTAAGTGTTTGTTGCATGTAAATTACTTGAGCGCAAGCTAAGGCAGCAGAAATATGTTCGGCTTTATATGTTGAAAGAGAAACACAATTTTGCTTTTTTACTAAACCAAGAAACTAACGATTGACCAATAAAGTGACATGTGCCGCTTATACTTTTTCTACCTAATTATATCCACCAAAATCCACATCACTGTAAGATACAAGTTCAAATGTAATGTCTTTTGGATAAAATAAGTCATAATCTTTAGTGTTGGTTATGTATCTTAAAATCCGTTTAACTGCACGATGATGTGATTCTTTAGGTTGTGCTTGAAATCATGCGCATAAAAAAACACTCATTATAACATCCGGTCTACTGGCGGTTAAGTATAGTAAGGATCCTATCATGCTTCGATATAGTTTTTGATCAAACTCCTTTCCGTGTTCATCTTTGTCTAGATGAGTAGTAGTACTTATTGGAGTGGGCTTACTTGATGTATTATCCATTCCAAAACGTTTTAATAGTTCTTTACAGTATTTTTCTTAATTTATAAAAATTCCATTGTTTAATTGTTTTATTTGTAATCCTAAAAAGAAATTTAATTCACCTATATGAGACATTTCAAATTTGTTTGTCATTATTGTAGAAAATTCATTACATAAATTTTCGTTAGTAGATCCAAAAATAATGTCATCAACATAAATTTTGAACCATTAATATATCCTTCTGTTGTCTTTTAATAAATAATGTTGTATCTATTTTACTAATTTGAAAACCGGAATTAATTAAATGTGATTTTAATCGATCATACCAACCTCGGGGTGCTTGTTTTAAACCATATAATGCCTTTTTAAATTTAAAAACACGATCCGGATATTTTTCATGAACAAATTGTAGTGGTTGTTCTACGTAAACATTTTCTTTTATAAAACCGTTTAAGAAAGCACTTTTAACTTCCATTTGAAAAAGCTTAAAGTTATGATGACATGCAAAAGCAAGTAATATTCTTACGGCTTTAAGACGTGCTACCGGAGCAAAAGTCTCTTCATAATCAATGCCCTCTTCTTGATTATATCCCTGTGCCACTAATCTAGCTTTATTACGTATGATATTTCCGTTTTCGTTAGATTTATTTTTAAAAACCCATTTTGTTCTAATTACCGATTGATTGGTTGGCCTTAGTACTAATTCCCAGACATTATTACGTTCGAATTGATTAAGTTCTTCTTGCATGGCTAAAATCCAGAAATCATCATTTGTTGCTTCCTTATAATTTTTCGGTTCAAAATTAGATAAAATGCTACATTACTCATTTGATTTATTTGTCTTCTAGTCGAAACTATGTTATCTATATTTCCAATTATATTATTAATTGGATGATCTTTTAAAATGTAGGGAGGTGATTTCAATCCATTTTGATTATCATTTTCAATCATATTATTTTGATTATTATTATTATTTTCAATTATATTATTTTGATTATTATTATATTCAATGATTCTATTTTGATTAGAGTTAGAAATTTCTTCATCATCTCTGTTTATATTTTTGAAGTTTTCATTAAATGAGACATGAAGACTTTCTTCTATAACATTTGTTCGTTTGTTAAAAATTTTGTAAGCTTTACTTTGATCAGAATAACCAACAAAAAATCCTTCATCGGCTTTTGAATCGAATTTACCAAGATTATCTTTTGTATTTAAAATAAAGCATTTTGATCCAAATATTCGAAAATACGATACTTTTGGTTTCTTTTTGTAGAACATTTCATAACATGTATTTTTAGTCATAGGTCTAAGAGTTACTCGATTTAAAACGTAACAAGCAGTAGTAACTGCTTCGGCTCAAAAATTCTTTGGTAAGTCACTACCATTTAGGAGAGTTCGAGCACATTCTTGTAAGGTGCGATTTTTTCTTTCGACGACTCCATTTTGTTGTGGTGTTCGTGGAAATGAAAAATTATGAGTAATTCCTTTTTTATTACAAAAATTAGTAATAATTCATTTTCAAATTCTCCACCATGATCACTTCTTATACTTTTTATTTTTAAATCCATTAAAGTCTTAATTTGTTTAGCAAAATTTTTAAACATTTCGAATGTATCACTTTTATGTTTTAAAAATAGTGTCCAAGTATATCTTGAAAAATCGTCTACCATTACAAAGGCATATTTATTATGATTTATTGAACGTACTTGAGTTGGACCAAATAAGTCCAAATGAAGTAATTCAAGAGGTTGTTTAGTAGAGATTTCTGTTTTAGATTTAAATGAGCTTTTCTTTAATTTTTCAAGTTGACATGCATCGCGTAAATTTTTAACTTAGAAATTTATTTTGGGTAATCCTCTTACCAAATTGTTTTTAGCTTATTTGCTTATATATTTGAAATTTATATGGCAAAATCTTTTATACCATATCCATGGATCATCATGATTTGCGGTTAAACATAAATCATTACTGTGATTAATATTCATGTTTAGAATATAAATATTTCTATTTCTTTTTCCTTCAAAAATTATATTTTTATTTTGATCAAAGATATTGCATTTATCTTTTTCAAAATTGATTCTAAATCCTTTATCGCATAATTGGCTTATACTAAGTAAATTATGTTTTAAATTTTTAACTAACAAAACATTTGAAATAATAGGAGAAGTAGATGTACCGACATTGATGATGTTTTCGATTCTGATAACATATCCTTTGGAATTATCCCCATAAGTGACCGTGCCACCATCCATGTAAGTGATATTTGATAGCATGTGTGCATTTTCCGTCATATGTTTGGAACATCCACAATCGAGTATCCATTTCTCCTTATTTTTATTTTTAGGTACCTGCAAAATAATAAAAAGTTTTAATTGGTACCCATATCCTTTTTAGGATCCTATGGGTTAGTAGGAGAAGGTAGCCATACCCATGAGGGTTTGGAACCTTTAGAAATGTAATTTTCATTATGAATTATTTCTTTTAGATACATATCTATGTGTTTTTGTAGCATCAATTTGTTATTTGTTTTAAGAATCCATATCTTAATCATTTTGTTTCCTTATTCTCATATTTAAGTTTTGTTTTTCTAAAATTTGTATATAATGTACTATACTTCTTTAAACTCTTATTATTATTAGAGATTACATTGTTTCTAGAATGATTATGATTATTTTTGTTAAATCCTAAACTAGTCCTATTTCTTGATGGTTTTGAAATCTTTGTCAAATTATCTAGATTTTGCTTTCCTTTGTTAAATTTTGAAACATTGTTAGTAATTTTATCTAATTTATTTATGAGATCAGAAATTTCTATATTAGCTAATTCTAAATTTTGTTTTAATTCATATTTTTCTTTTTCAAGTTTATGATTCTCTGTTTTGTTATTCTTTATATCATGTTTTAGAGTAGCATTATGAGATGATAATTCTTTGCATTCCTTTTGTGCTAATTCTAATTCTTCTTCTAAAATACTTTTTTCATCTTTTAACATTCCAATTTCTAATTCGGCTCTATTTAATTTTCCTATATTTTCTTTATTTAATTTCTTTAATTCTCTATATTTTTCATCTAATTCCATACTAATTTCAAGAAGTTCTTCATATGTTAATTCAGGACGTACCTCATCTGTGCTAGTCATGAAGCAAACATTTGCTTGTTCTGAGTCACTGTCACTATCGGATGAAGAGGAAGAGTCGAAGTCGTCCCAAGTTTTGAAATGCTCTTCTCTTTTTCTTGAAATTTTTTCTTTTTTTTTCTTTTTATCATTGTTGAGTAGTGGACAATCTTTCTTCATATGGCCAAATTTGTCACATCCGAGACATTTTATTGATGTTTGATTTGACGAATTAGTGCTGCTGTTGTTTTGAAATTTCGTCATCTTTTTGAACTTCTTAAATTTGTTGTAATTTCTGGCGATGAAAACTATCTCATTTCTTCCAAGTCGGAGTTGTCGTTATTTGCCTGAAATGCGATGATTTCCTTTCTTGATTCTGTTCCTTTCTTACCTGTAAATTAACTTCATATGACATCAGATTTCTTATTAACTCTTCGACTTTGAGTTGGGAAAGATCGTTAGCCTCTTCGATGGCTAAAACTTTTCTTTTCCATTCGTTTGTCAAAGAGTTCAAAATTCGTGTGATAAATCAAAATCAATGAATTTAATTCCTAGTGCCAGAAGATCGTGTTGTATAGTTTGAAATCTAGCATACATGTCAATAATTGACTTATTTGATTTCATTTTAAAAGATGAAAATTGATTTTGTAGAATTGAAATTTTTGTTTGCTTGACTTTATTTGTGCCTTCATGAGTAATTTGCAATGTACGACATATATCATAAGCAGTAGTTCACAACATGACTCGAGAAAATTCATTTTTATCGAGTGAACAAAATAAAACATTCATAGCTTTGGCATTGTTAGATGCCTCTGCTATTTGTGCATCAGTCCATGTGCCTATATTAGTGGTAGGTGTTTCATATTTATTTTGAGTTGCTAACCAAATTTCTAGACAATTAGCTTTCATAAAAATACGCATACGTGTAGACCAGTAAGCATAATTAGATCCAGTGAATAATGGAGGACGTGCAGTGGATTGACCTTCTTGAAATGTACTTGCCATATTAAATATGTTTCAATTACGTGTTACTATAACTTGAAATAACCGTGCTCTAATACCAATTGAAAGTCTAGTAGATCATGTACTATTTAACTTGTGTACAATATGTAAGTGTGTGTGTGTGTGTGTGTGTATATATATATATTAATGCAACGGTAGATAATAAATAGTATAATATAAAAAGCATGCAAATCAGAGTTTTTATACTGGTTCGGATCTCCCGTCT
Source organism: Allium fistulosum (assembly GCA_030737815.1). Taxonomy (NCBI): domain Eukaryota; kingdom Viridiplantae; phylum Streptophyta; class Magnoliopsida; order Asparagales; family Amaryllidaceae; genus Allium; species Allium fistulosum. The sequence goes on from CM060903.1 coordinate 428,254,571, forward strand.
TACGTCCAGTCCCGAAGCTCCTCTTCGGTATTTCCTTTAATCAAACAACCATCACTTCGCCCGGAGGAATAGGCTTAATACAAAAGTGTATTTGACAATCTTGTGTTCCAATAACATGGTTTTTGACTTACATTACAAATCTTCCTATGATCTTCTTTGAGTATATGAATATGATTGCTTTGAGTTTTAGGAAGTGAATTTAACTAAAAGGTTATAATCGATTGAGAGTATGTAAACACTGTATATGCAAGATAATGCTCAGAAATCAAGAGAGTATAGAATAGATCAAAAGCAAGTTAAGTTAGTTCTCAATCAAGATGCTATTTATAGAGTTGGAGAGGTGCAGATGAAGAGTTATTGCTTTTTGAAGAAAACTTTTCGTTTTAATGGCTGCAACTTTTCATGAAAGAAGATTTCCTTTGGTTTCAAAAAGAAGTGTCTTTTCGAATATGACAGTTTTTGCCTTGATAGACGTCTGTGGTGTAGTGATAGACATCCGTGACTATTTTACTTTTTAACCTGAAACTTGTCACAGATGTCTGTGGGTATACCTCATACGTCTGTTAGTATTTTTGTTTTCTAAACTGAAACTTGTCACAGACGTCTGTGAGTATACCTCAGACGTCTGTGAGATGAAATTGTAGGTTTCTATGTGTTTTGGATGTGTATAAAGTTGTGTATGCATATATAATCAAGGAGACCTTAACAATATATTATCTAGGACTCTTTTACAATAGGATAACCTTTGGTATGATCAATGAATATTTGTCTCTCTTCGAGTCTTAGTATCTTCGATAATATCTTCGATCACGGTGTCTGCTTGCCGTATATACCTGCAATTTTGATAATATCTATCTATGTATATGATTATATAGTTGTTATCATTGAAACATAAGTTGGAGGTTCTAACACACCTCCTTCTTCGAGCAATAACACTTCGAAAACTTCTCTTTTAGTTGATGTCGCCTCAACATCTCAAGCACTATTCTAAGGTGAATCTCATAATCTCTTTCATCCTTAGAATATATCAAAATGCCATCCACGAATACCACCACAAACCTATCCAAGAGCCTCGGAAAATCCAGTTCATCAAATCCACAAACAAAGCTGGCGCATTAGTTAATCCAAATGGCATTAATAACCACTCGTACGAACCATATCTTGTTCTAAACGCCGTCAGTGGAATACTGTCTTCTATCACCCTATTTGGTGTAACCCTATCGCCAAATCTAACCGGGAAAACACTTTGGCTGCACTCAACTGATCAAATAAATCATCGATTCTAGACAGGGGATATTGGTTCTTTATCATCCTTTTATTCAACTTACGATAATCGATACATAATCTTAACAACCCATCCGGTTTCTTCACAAACACTATAGACGCTCCCCAAGGCAAATTATTTGGTCTAATAAAAGTTTTCCCTTCTAAGTCCACTAGCCGCACCTTTAACTCCTTTATCCCAGCAGGTGTCATTCTGCTAGGCAGTCTACTTATGGGTTCAGCTCCAGGTACAAGATCTATTCGAAACTCAATAGCTCGTTTCGATGGCAGTCTTGTAGCATGCTCAAAGACATCTGCAAATTCTCTGACTACGAAAACCCAATTCAACTCGTCTTCCTCCTCTATTACACCCAATAAAGCACAAACATCAAAACTTGGATTCTCTACTAAGTATATAATTTGGTGGCTACTATTAGGGTGTCTTAGTGATATTTTCCTATCGTGGAAAAATATCCTAGCATCACACTTACTTAACCAGTCCATACCCAAAATAGTCCCAAAGCCTACAAAATTAAACATGTGCAAACTGTAGGCAAATATATGACCTAATAATTCAAACTCTAATTGGTCACGTCTTATCCCTAGAGTTGCATAACCTCCTATTGGATTAGCAACTCTTAAGGAAGTAACTAGATATGAGGGTTCTAGGTTAAGCTTATCTACCAAACAACGAGATATAAAAGAATATGATGCACCAGTATCAAATAGTACTTTAACAGGTATACCATGAATCAAAAGTGTACCTCCCATCACAACTTTTCCTTTTTCCTTAGCTGTAGATCTCGAGGTAGCCTGTTCCAAAGAAAATACTTTTCCTTTTTCTGCCTTAGCCACTTCTGGGCATTTGTTCTTGTAATGTCCTACCTGGTCGTAGTTAAAGCACTTAATGTTCTTCTTTCTAACAACTTCCTTTCCCTTGCCAGTTCGGCACTCATTAGCATAATGGCCCTTCTTGTCACACCTGTAACACACAACCTCGGACTTCCCTTTCTTGGCAGCTCCATCATTCTGAACCCCCTTCTTCTGGTAAAACTTTATCTTCTAATTTGTCCACCCTGACTCTCTGCTAGCTTGTTATTACTGAACAAAGCAAGCATCTCTTCATTTCTCAAAGCCATCTCCACGACTACATCACATGAATCCCTAAGATGTGGTAAAGTTGCCCTATTAAGCTCGAGTCTTAATCCATGGATGAATTTCTTGTTTCTCTTAATCACTATGTCTACAGTAGCATACCCATATCGGGATAGCTCCTCGAATTTAGTTGCATACTCAAGCACCATCATATCACCTTACACCAACTCAGCAAACTTTCTAAGCAATGTTGACTTGGAAATTTCCGACATAAACCTCTCTTCGAACCTCCTTCTAAACTCTGCCCAAGTTAAAGTTTCCTCAGCTACCCCAACAGTCACACTATTCCACCAATACAACGTAGCTCCTTGCAATTGCCTGGACGCCAATCTCCTCTTCTGTTCATCATTCAAACCAAGATCAGCATAAATCCGTTCACAATAAAGCAACCAATTCTCCACTTCAATTGCATCCACCAATCCAATAAAGGGTTTCCCTCCAAGTCTTGCATAGTCTCTACTCAAAACAACATAACCGTTGACAATTGGAACTTGGTATTTCCACCAACTAATCCAGCAGCAGCTCCTGCTTGCATCATGTTGATAGAGAACTGATACATTGCTCGTATATCAACCCGTGGTGTTCATGCACCTACGCTAGCAGCTGTCTATCGACCTGTATTTCTCCTAGTGTTGGGCCTGACATTTCCATTAGTAGTGGTGCTTCCTTCACCAAGATTCACTCTTTCATTTCCTGTCTCCATATCTTACTTTCTTAAATCTGCATTTGAATCTTAGTAAGATACGGAAGAACGGTCTAAGAGAGAGGGAGAATAGAGATAAAGCGCATACTTATATATGACAATGCAAGTACGTTACTATAGCATTATCCCATACCCCAATCTCATTCTCTAATTCATTCGGATTATGTTTTCAAAAACTCTTTTTAAACTTCAAAATTCTTTAGTTTTACCTAAACCTATGCTTTGATACTATGTTGTAACATCCCCCATTTTGAGGCCCGAAACTAAGTGTTACAGATGTTGCAGTTATCTATAGTACTAATTTCCGGTGACAACATGCGGTCATGTTAATGGTATCCATAATATCAGAAGCACAAGACTATGAAATAATTTTTAACATGATTTCAAAGCAAATATTCTCATTAAAATTCAAAAATAATATTCCATATTCATTGCATAATCCTAAATGTTGCCCAAGTTCAGATAAAATATAATTATTACAAAATACTCCGAAAGTGACATATGAAGATGCCCCTTGGTTGATCAGAGTTACTAAATAGACAGATGTCAATACATTCATACAACATCTGACATAGCACAGCGGATAATGATAAAAAAAATAGACTCCTACATAGCTAGCTTTGCCTCCTGCACTTCTCCAAAAGCTTTATTCGCCAAAACCTACTTAATCTGTAAAGCCCTTACTCTCAACCTACTCAAATCAAATTTTGAGCACCCGAGGGTTTAAGGGGAAAACATAAACTTCGAGTCAGACAAAAAGCTTGGTGTGAATAATAATATGCCAACTCGGTTCATATATATTAAGTGAGACCATATCGCTGAGCAGAATGGGTTTTACCCTCACTAATATCCCTTTAAAAATATATCTTTTGCAAATCAAAGTCCTGCAACCAAAATGGTTATAATAAACAATATAATCAATAATATGCATGCATGCTACATGGGTAATCATAACAATCAATCAAATCGGTGGACTATCCATCCCAATTTTTAGTTTTCATAGGGTAACTACCAATCCACATGGTTGACTCGGGCCTACCAGATATACCAAATTTTGTAACTGGCTGTTAGAAGAAAACTGGACGGTCTGTCCAAATACACTTATCCTTGTGTTTACCTGAATACTTGTCAATCTTATAGTTTTGCTAGGCTTACTATGAACCCAAAGGTTTTGTAGGGCAACCTATAACCTATCTTATCTTTATGTATTTCTTTCTATGCATAAACCTACTTTTTATCTTACCCTTGACAAAGCCCCACACATTGAAATTTTAGACCTATATCAGCTAGGGGCTAACATCTAAAGTATAGGGTGCTACCATACACCAGTCCCATTTGGTTTTCTAATCTCCGAGTCAATTCATCCTATCACAATCTATCCAAAAGTGACAAGAGTAATAATTCTTTAGTAAAATTCTAGGCTAAATACCATTTTCTATTTCCTTGAAAACGCTTTCTTAATAAATGATTTAACCCTTGGAATCATACTTTCAAAATAAGGAGTATATAGCGCTTTATATTATCAAAAATAATTATGCCATGTTATATGCTTTTATAAAATAGTATTGATGAAATTCGAAATCACTTAGAGGTCATCGCCTCTTAAAACCATAAGCTATAAGCCAAAACAATAAACCTTATATAGTGATAAAGCTCGATGACCTCATCGCCATTAAGGGTCTTCGCCCTTCTTTAATATAAAAATATGTTAAAGCTTTTAATTTTAAAATGTAAGCCCTTAAGGCCAATAACATGGACATCACACTTCATAAAATGTCGGCGTTCTAAGGTATAAAACTTGGTTTGCATAGGAATAAGTCTTAAAAGAATAAGGTCGACATAGCTAAATTTTGGCGTCATTGCCTTAAGGAAAATAAGCGGCTTCATTAGAGCCAAAGTCAATATAAGCGGCACCATAGCCGTCTTTGAAAACATATGACTTTGAATAAAGGCGGCATCGTTATCATCGATGTCGACATAGATAAAAGCAGCATAGTTGCCTATAGTGTCGAAGTCAATTTGTATAAAAACATGCGGTGTAAATATTACCGCTATATGTACTTCGTAAGTAATAGGGTCGACGATGTTATGGGTATGCGGCCCCATACCCTTATATATATATAATGCGGCACTATAGCAACACATGCGGTAAGGTCGACGTCGTTGATGAGGATGCTGAATTCGTACCTCTTCAACCCTAACTGATTTACTTCATACCTACATAGGTTAATATCACGTGCATCACTATTAGTTGTCATCGAAGTCATAGCAACATGAGGAGGAATGATGACATTGTCATTGCCGACATGGCATTTTCACAATTAATATTAAAACTATTTAATTGCTAATAAAAGTAAGTTCTTTTCCACCAACCCCTATTGTTTGTCAAAATATTATTGGTTAACAAATACTTTGTCATAATTCTTTTAAGAAATCTGCCCAATATAAGAATTTATCGTTCCTAAAACATTTTCAAACCATACATTTTATATTAATATTTTAACATAATACTTGAGAAATTAAATAATTCATAATAAATCATAAACACTTGAAAAAAATTCCAAAAAATCATAATAAATCCAACTTATTATATTCTTTCACATATCAAAATTTTGGGACCAAAATTTTTATTTAATTATTTTAAATAATTAAAACCCGAAAATAACCCATTTCTCTACTTAGAAAATTCATAATAAATCCATACTTGCTTGAAAAATTATGCATTCAAAAACCCACTTCTAAAATAATGTTTCTAACATCATGTCATAATCGCAAGTCATTTGGATATCATATGATAGGTTTTCACACTTAAACCTATCATTTAATTTCATAAATAAATCCAAACATTAATCAAATAAGCATATAATCATTCAAACTATCATAATATAACATAATATAAGCAAAATAATCGGATTTATACTCAAAATCAAAAATAACAATTAGAACATGAGAGGCATAACTATTATTCACCTTGAATGGTTTAAGAAGGTTGACATTTGTATTTGATTTGATTCTCCTATGCTTTGATCTTGCTTTCCCTAGCTTTACTTCTCTTGAATCTCCTTGCTATTTACAGCCTTGCTCTTTTAGTTTTGTTTGTAGATGAATGAAATGAGAGAGGAAATAAGAGAATAAGGGTTTATGTTTAGGAATTTAGATGTATTCCCATTTTACTCTTACCATATGTTTCTCCTTCTTATTATGTCTTAAACCATTCTTATTAACTCTCATTAAGGTACGACCCCTATTAATTATCAAATCTTAATCTTTTACATTATTTTATTTAATTTATCCAATTAAATCTCCTAAATAATATTAATTAGAATTAGGGTTATTATAGCTGGATCATCTATTGAGGAAAAGGAAAAGGTGCAGTGCTTGGAACTACGATTTTGATTTCTAAGAATTTTGTTTGATATTGGTGCTACACACTCTTTCACAATATTTTAAAAAAAAAGAGATTTCAATTTTCAAAGGGATATGTCAACATATACCCTCTAGTATGTCAACATACATGCCGCAAATTTGAAATTCAAATTTTTAAATGAAGTGTCTATTCATCGTAACTATTCGCAAATGGATCTGTCTATTTATTCTCAATAAATAGAGGGTTTCAAATGAATTTTTAAACAACTAATTTCTTGTTTCTTCTCTCCTCTTACTCTACCAAAATTTCTAGTGAAAAATTTATTCTCTCTTCAAATTCAACAAGAATCAATTCAATTCTCGTTGCATTGATTCTCTACTAGTTACTATCTAATTTCAGTCATCTCTCTCTCTATTCAAGATCAAATGCTACTCAATAGGCTATTGGATCCATTATAACCAAAGATCAAGAAATTGCCTTTGGAAAAACCATCAAACTCTAGTTGTATTTGTTTGGGTGTGATTATAGCCCGTCCAAATCAATTGGGTATGCTTGGTAGCCTGAAAATCCGAGAGGGTGTGCTTGTAGCCTTCCAAATCAAGTGGGTATACCCCGAGCCTGTAAAAGCAGGAGGGTGTGTCTCATAGCCTCGGAATTGAGATTGTAATTGGGTTTGCCTTCTGCCCGTTAAAAGATTGGCATTTGAAAAGAAATCTATACAAGCAACTGTACGGGACTGGATGTAGGAGAAATCCGAACTAGTAAAAAATCCTTGGTGTCATCTCTCTAACTCTCTACTTTATTTTACTGCATTCATTTTAAATATTGATTGTTGATACAATTCTGTGTCGAAAATATATGATTTGGCATTCAATTTGAAAGAAATTTAAAAAGAATTACAAAAGTTAGAAAACACTATTCACCTCCCCTCTAGTGTTTATTTAGCCTTAAGATCCATAATTCCGCAACCCACATTTGGTATCTGAGCACTAGGTTTTCAAAGACTTGTAAATTGATTTTTGAAAAGTTTAAATGGCTAACAACACCGTTAGTTCACTTATTAACACTTTTTTCGAAGGATAATCTACTGCTAGACCCTCACTTTTTAGTGGCAGTAATTAAACTTAATGGTCATGTAAGATGAAGATTTATTTACAGTCAAATGGTCTAGATATTTGGAATATTACACAGAATGAGTACACTGAACCCCCGAATAATTTTTCAACTTGGACTGCTGACCAAAAGTCACTTGCACAAAATAATTCTAAATTCATGAATATTTTATTTTGTTCACTAGATAAAAGTGAATTTAATAAAGTCTCTATTTGAAAGTTTGCATATGAAATTTGGAGAACACTACAAGTTACACATGAGGGCATGAGTAAAGTGAAACAGACTAAAATTTCCATTTTAACTAATCAGTTTCAATTGTTCAAAATGAATCCAAATGAGTTTATTTTTGACATGTACTGTAGATTTCAAGATATAGTGCATTCATTAATTGCATTAGAAAAAAACTTTCTAAAGAGGATCAAGTTAGAAAAATCCTAAACTCACTCTCTTCAGAATGGGTTCAAAAGAAACTTACAATTGAAGAGGATAATGATATTAGTACTCTGAAAATTAAAGAGTTAATAGGCAATTTAATGTCCTATGAAGCACAATTGCAGGGAAGAAGGAAAAGTAAGGCAACCGAAAAGAAATCCATCGCTTTTAATGCAATAACCGATAATCAGGATTTAGATGATGACAATGATGAGGAAATTGCTTTCATGACCAAAAATTTTAGAAAATTCCTAAAGCATAGAAAGATGAACAATTTTTGAAAACCTGAAAATAAAACGTCTAGAACTGCATCTAGATGTTTCAACTGTGATGAACCCGATCATTTTCAAAGAGACTGCTCGCATTCGAATATATCAAAGGCCTCACCAGCAAAAGATTCATCTAGAAAAAGAAAAAGGGCTTATATAGAAACTTTGGATGATTCAGACACTTCCTCTAGCGACAATGAACCAGATATTGAAAATGTGAGCATGTGTTTCATGGCAACAACAGACTTGTGAGAACTGATCAACAAAAGCGAAAAAATTGTACCTTTTTCTAATAATTTTTATTTCATTTATTTGGTTGATTTTGGTTTTTAAGAATAAATGATAGATTAATAATAATATTGGATGCATAGTATTTATAGGAATATATTAGCCTAGTTTTATTTTTGAAAATTTCGGGCTATATGTCGACATATCCACATGACATATGTCGATACAAATGCTAGAAAACCGAAATTTGAAATTTCAATTCAAATTTCAAATTTCTCTCTTCTTTGCACTTACTCCCATATACTAAAAAAACACCTTTTTGACTAGATAACATGACTCTTCACTTTCTATTTATTAAATCTACCTTTATCCATTCATTCACTCACTTTCAAATTTCAAATATCTCTTCATTATCTTATCTCCTCAAAAACTCAAAAATGGCTTCCTCTAGTCAAAATCCTTAAACCACGAGGCTCTCTAAGAAACATAAAGCTTTCTCTTCAATGAGAAAGATGCCATTGAAGCTTATATGTAGTAGACTACTTCCGAAAAAGTTCACCCCGAAGATTTTCTAAATTCAAAGATCTTTCTTCTTATGGTTTATATGATCTTTGTTTTGAAAATGAAATTCTTGGTTTAATTGAATCTTCTCAAAATGATTTTGTTTTTTTGTCCGGATTTGGTCAAAATGTTTTATACAAAATTAAACAGAAAATTTTATCTAGAAGAAGAAGGTTAAATTTGGAGTAGTGTTAATGGTACTCAAATTATTTTAAATCGTAAACTTTTGAGTAATATTCTTGGTTGTAAATCTAGTGGAATTGATCTCTTCACTTTTAAAATTGATGAACAAAATCATGAATTTTTCCACGATATTTTTGAAAGTGATGAAGAATTTGAATTTAAACACAAGAATCTTAGACCAAAATTGAGACTTATGAGTCTCATTTTACAACAAAGTATCACTCCGAGAAGGGTAGTTACAATAACTCTACTCAAAAGGTTTTTAAAACTCATTTTGCTATTTATGGTCATTATAACATTAATTAGGCACAAATCGTTTTAGATGACTTTTTTCAAAAGAACATTTTTAGACATGAGGATACACGTGTATATCTTACTAGGATTTTCTTATATTTTGGTGTTGATTTTAGAGGAGAAAAATCCATTCCTCAAAAAGTTTTCTACAAAGCCAACATCTCTCTTATGCACATTCCACCATTTTTCAAACTATATGAGACACTTCTCAAAATGGAACAAAGATTGGAATGAAAAGAGAAACATGAGATCCAACAATAAGAAGAAGAAGGCAATGAAATGGAAGTGAAAGAAGAGGAGGAGGAAGTGGATACTTCCTTAGTAGTTTTGACAAACCATCCCACCCCTCCAACAAAGAGATACTAAAGAACCAAGACAGGCTTCTCAAAAATCAAAAGAAGCTTAATCGTTTATTTAGTAAAAAAATCACCTCTCTTTCCAACAAAGTGGACAAATACTTTGGAAAGATCATTCGAAAACTTGACGGCTCTTCATCATCATCATCCACATCCTTCTAAGCCCATCTAGTTATTTCCTTATGATATCTAACTTTGTATTTCTTAGTATTGTGTGCTTTTAGTTTAAGTTCATGCCATTTTCATGTATTTTCCTTTGAAATCCATGCACCCTTCAATTCTAAGTAATGAAATATATTTCTTACTGTCATAATTGTTTCTTAATCTTTGGAAGTAATAAATATATAATGGTATAAGTTAAATGCAAGAACTATAATAAATACCCTCGTTTTGAAAATTTAGGTATATAAGTTGACATACATGTAACCTATATGTCGACATATAATGGACAGATAGCAAATTTTTAAAATTTCAAAATATAAATAACTACCATCCATCCATTCATTCCAACGACTTTCTACTCCTATATAAGACTATTTCTTACAGAAAATTCACTCATCGTTTTATTTTATACTCTCTTTTCATTCTCAAACATATTTTTACAAAGATGTCTTCTCCACATTAAAAATTATGTGAAAACCTTGAACAAACTCTTCAATCTTTCAAAGATATTCTCTCTTTTATCCTAAGAAATCAAAGGCATTTAGATTTGAGTCAAATGCAAATGATCAAGGAACAAAAAAAGCATTTCGATGCCATTCGATGGATGTTTTCTTCTTTAATCAAAGATGAACCAACCAAAAACCCCGAGTGCACTATTAATAAGGATAATGAAGACCGGATGCCATCAAAGCAGATCCAATCTCTAGGTCCGACGGTTGGGTTGAAGTTCCTTCGAAACGTCTAGTTATTAGGTTTGGATTTGGTATGTGTATATATACATACACATACTATTAGGATTTGGTGTATTTGATTTGGTTTGATTGGCTTGTACATAATTGGATTTGTTTATGTATAGTTTGAATTGCATAAATAAAATCTATTTTATAAAATTTTCATTACCATCGATCTTCATGAAATATATAATAGTATATTGTTTATCGTATATTAATCATATATCATTACATATATCATATTAACATATACTATTGCTTTTAAATCTATAGTTTCTAATTATTTCATTTAGGGGGAGTTTTTACTTTTCCACCCATTTTTGTTGATGACAAGGGGGAGGGAAATATAAAATATACATATGCATATATTCAGAGGGAGTTATCTAACTCAGTGGGAGTTATATCATATTTTATATATAGGATATTAATGGTTGTCATCTTCAAAAAAGGGGAGATTGTTAATACCTCAGTTATTAATTTTGATGATAACAACTTTGATAACAAAATACATTTACATAAAATATGGATACTAATGTTTGCTAAGTTATATAGTTTATAGTGTAAGATATTATACTAGTATTGAATCAAAGACTGTACAGTATAAAGACTTAAAGAATGGATATGAAGACTCATGAGTATAAAGATCAAGATATGAAGATCTCAAGACTATAATATAGTATATAGAGTCATAGAATATTGTTAAAGGCCCAGGTAGTAATCTTTGTTCTCTGTTTTCCATTTTCTTATCCTTTATTCTTAAAACAAAATATATTTTTAAAAATATATTATAAAAGTTTTTCTATGTTTAAAATGTTTATAAACTATGTTTAAATTATTTTACAAAGTATCAAAATATTTTACAAAGCATAAGATTTTCATAATATTTAAAAACAAAAGAGTTTTCAATTTTCAAAGGGATATGTCGACATATACCTTATAAGTATGTCGACATACATGCTGCAAATTTGAAATTTAAATTTTGAAATGAAGCGTTTATTTGTCGTAACTCTTCATGAACGAACATGTCTGTTTGTTCTCTATAAATAGAGGGTTTCAAACAAATTTTTTAACAATAATTTCTTGTTTCTTCTCTCCACTTACTCTATCAAAATTTCCAGTGAAAATTTATTCAAATCTCTTCAAATTTAACCAGAATCAATTTAATCTTCATTATATTGATTCTATACTATTTACTATCTGATTTCAATCATCTCTCTCTCTCTCTCTTCAAGATCAAAGTGCTACTCAAGTGGCTATAGGATCCATTGTAACCAAAGATCAAGAAACAATTATCTTTGGAAAAACCATCAAACACTAGTTGTATTTGCTTGGGTGTGATTGTAGCTCGTTCAAATCAATTGGGTGTGCTTAGTAGCCTGGAAATCCGAGTGGGTGTGCTTGTAGCCCGTCCAAATCAAGTGGGTGTGCCTTGAGCCTAGAATATCAGGAGGGTGTGTCTCGTAGCCTTGGAATCAAGATTGTAATTGGGTTTTCCTTCTGCCCATTTAAAGATTAGCATTTAAAAAGAAATTTGTACAAGCAATTATACGGGACTGGATGTAGGAGAAATCCAAATCAATATAAAATCCATGGTGTCATCTCTCTAACTCTTTACTTTACTTTACTGCATTCATTTTATCTGTGCTTACATCTGTGATTGATTGTCGATACAATTCTGTGTTGAAAATCCATGATTTAACATTCAATTTGAAAGAAATTTAAAAAGGTTTACAAAAGTTAGAAAACATTATGCATCCCCCTTCTAGTGTTTATTTAGCCTTAAGATCCATAATTACACAACTCACAAGGCTGAGCATCATAACCAAGTGAACTACTTCATCCATTGGAAATACCAACTTGGAAGTAGGATTATATGTCTATGGATTTTATAGATGGATTATCGAGGCTGAGAGTAGAAAAATATAGAATATGGGTAATAGTTGGTAGAATGAGTAAGAGCATCCATTTTATCGTGTTAAAATCGACAATAACGGCATCTGGCTTAACAAAGGTTTATAAGAAGAATGTTGTGAGGCTCTATGGGATTATATGCAACATTGTTAGTGATAGAAACTCATTGTCTACCGGTGAGTTTTAAAGAAGTTTGCAAAGCATTATAGGCAAGGAGCCAAGCTAGAGTATGTCTTACCACCCGCAGACTGATGGTCAAACAAAATCGGTAAATCGAGTTTTAGAGGATTTGCTGAGAGCATGTGTTCTAAATTTTGGAGGGTCTTGGGAAGACCATTTGCATTTGATGGAGTTTGATTATAATAATAGTTACTGATCGAGTAACCGTTCAAGGAGCTTTATGGGAGATCGTGTAATCACTTGTTTATAGGTTGGACATAGGAGATAGACTCATGTTAGGACCCGACTTGGTAAGAGATACTACAAAAAGGTTGAATTAATTCACACAATAATGAAGGTTGTGTAGCCAAAGGAAAAGAGTTATGCTAATAAGAACTAGAGTTCATAGTATGCGATTATGTGTTTGTAAAAGTAGTACTAATGCGAGATATTATGCACTTTTGGAATGTAGGGAATAGGCTCCTCGATATGTAGGTCCATTTCCAATGATTGAGAGATTGGTAAACTCGCATATCGATTCAGGTCGCCTAGTAGTTTGGCAGGTATGCATAATGTTTTTATATATAGCATTTGAGGAAACGTGTCCATGACCCTAAAAAGTTTGCGGAACCGAGGGCAACTGAGGATTTACCTATATAACTAGATTTATCGTATGTTTGACAACCAGAAGGATTAGTAGGTCGTGATATGAAAGAATCAAGGAACAAAGTTATTAAATTTCTTTGCATCCAATGGAGTGGCGATAAAGATTATTATACCTAGGAAGTAGAGGATAAGATTAGAAATATCTATCCTGAGTTGTTTTAGACATGTACATTTAAGCAAGTGTGATTTGTTTGTCTATTGTATGTTCTAGTATTGGCACTAGTTTATTTTATGTTATGATAAAATCATGTATTGGTAGTGGCATTAATACAATGTGATTAATGATAGATGATTTTACATAGTAGGGAACTAGTGTAATCATTGTACTTGCATGTACATTTGCATTAATGACATTGGTCATTGTTCTGCCTTATCTAAATTTCAAGGATGAAATTCTTATATGGAGAGGAAACTATAACACCCCATATTTTGGTGTATTGTAACATGTGATTAATTAACAATAATATTAATTAAAACAAAAAAGAATTATTATAAGAATAATTTTAGTGGTAAAGGACTAAATTAGAGAAAATGGAATGTGATAATAAAGGGGTTAAGGAATTAATAAGATTAAGCTAGATATGGATTTTAGCCTAAGCCTAAACTATTAACCCTTAAACCCATATTCTCCTCATTATCTTTTCATTCTTTATCAAAAACAATAATATAACTAAAAAGCTAGGATGCCATTAAGAGAAAAAGGAGAGAAAGAAATTAACCAAGGACAGACACATACGTTCATTTCAAAGAGGAAGAAGATATAATAATCAAGCTTTTAATCCAAATAAGTAATGTAACCCATTTTCCCATGTCCCAATTTTTTTAGATTCACATTCTGCATGTTTTTATTATTTTGAATGATGATAACCATGTTTTGATGATAATAGATTAATCTTATATAAGTTTGGGGGGAGGGTAATTAAATGATGTTGTTTATTTTATGTTTAAGGATAAAACATGAAAAACAATCAACTCCAAATGGGTGGAAACTTTCATAAGATGTTTGTAATGTAAAAACAAAGATTGATTTTAATTTTCAAAATTCTAGAATGAAGGAATAATTTATTATGAATTTTATAAGTGGAAAATGAGTAGTTTTGGTTGTAATTTTTTCATTAATAAGAGTGATACTAAATTCAAGAAGAGCACTTATTTTGATGTCTTAGACTTTGAACCCATGACCTCCAAATAGTATTATCTATAGCGCCATACCACTTTGCACTTGAGATAGTAGTCCTTGATGTTTTGGTTGTAAATTAACATTTAAAATTATTAAAATTTAATATTGTCATCTAATTTTTTTATTAAAGGTAAAGGAAAGTGTCTTGGACATTTTTATGAATTTTTGAAATTTTTTCCATGATTTTTCAAACTGATATGTCTTAAATGTCAAGGAAGAAAATATTCTTAGTTAATGAAATAATTAAAGAAAGGAATTAATTAAGGTGAGATTAATGTGAGAATAAAACTCATTATAATTATAAGAAATAAATACATTTGTATTCGATTTATGTGCATATAAAATGGTAAATGACGTCATTGAGTATTGTGAATACTTAATATTCCTTATAGACGATAATACTCATTATTATTATTTTGATATTATGAATCTAAAATTATGTTTTTTCCTACCATTTTCAATATAAATAAAGTATTATACATAATAATGATTGTTAAGCAACCTTGAGCCATAAAATATTTATAGTAATAATTATGCTGTCCCTAGATTGGTAATAACATTTCATGACTTTGTTGAGCAACCATAAGGGTTACAAAATCATCTTTTGGCATGCATGGAATGATGGGTTATGAGTATTTAATGTAATTTATGGGGCCTTCAATTCACAAAGAAGAATATAAGCAAAGACTTTATGGTTATGAGATATATATGTGATATAACTAATAACAGTTAGTTACCATTTATGGGTAGTATAATTTTTTGAGCATCCTCAAGGTAGTAATAACATGATAAATGGATCCTAACTCTCACTAGAGGAACTTAAAAAGTTCCCACATCTCATTTAGGGTTTTTCAAGAGATGTAAAATCTAGTGGGAGCCTTATTAGAAAAATTATAATAAATCATTCGAGTAAGTATAAAAACATATGTAATATCATGATAATCTACTTTAATAAATTTGCACAAATAATATACTTGATAAAATTATTTATCGATTAAAATATGTATTATACAAACTAAACTAAAGATTGATGAAGAAATGTAAAATTTTACTTATCAATAAATTAACCTTTTGGCATGTTGTTGCCTTAATACCAATGCAAGAGATGAGTGATTCAACCATTAATAATTTTGAATCTTGGTCACTTAATTTTGAATTTTCCATAAGATATGTCTTGTCTTCTATGGGTTTTGAATTTTAAAAGTATATAAGAATATGGATATTCGATCACATACAAAAGTTCTATGGTGAACGGTCGCATTGGTAATTTATGTATTTCGATGAAATCGTTTCATTAGACATGAGAAAATAAACCACAGTGCAAGACTACGTATTCAGTATGATTGAATACATTGGGGATTTTAGTTTGTTGGGACTAGACTAAGGACTACAAATAGACATAAGGATTCAATCACTAAAATGTCAGTATTGATGTTTTACTTAAGTGAAACTTATCTGAATGTATTTTTACAATGAAATCTAAAGTCTTGTAGTAAAAAAATTATCTATTGAAAGGTTGGACAATTTAAAAGGGAAAACAAAGGTATAAAAGTGGAAGTTGTTAAATCAGGCCTGCTAGTAGTAGAGTTAAAAGAGTGAATTTCAAGAAAACTCATTTTATTAATTTTTACAAGATCTTTATTCTATGTTTATGTAATTAAATACTTGTTTATACTAAATAAAATGTTGTATATTGATTAGTAATAGAGGTTTGTAATATTTTAATTTTATTTATAGGTTAAAATGTTTATTTATTAACAATGTTTAAAATAAATTTATTAATAGTTCAATTTAAATTAATTAATTTAATATTTTTTAATTTATATTTAGTATGTTATGACACTCATATTCATAATATGAATATCACAATAATATATATAGCCTTAACTAGGGGTTTATGGGGGCAAATTGACCGCTTTGTCCTAAAGTCAATAAAATGTCTAAGTGTGATATATATATATATATAATATAAATTATCCTAGGTGTACATAATAGTATTTTTTAATTCTACCATTAATTGTTTTTATTAAAATGAGTTATATTTATAACTAATAAATATATATAAGTATATTACTAATATATATGTATATAAATATAATAAGCATAATATAATATTATCTGTAGTAAGAAAATTATTATATATATATATATATGCACACATATACATGCACAATCAAATTTTGTTCTTGACTGTATGTATGTATATTTAGTTTAAAATTCAAAATTTAAAAACTTTAACTTATTCATTTTTTGTTATTTAATGATATAATGAAGTCATAGTCATAAATAAAATAATATTTTTATTAATTGAATAATTTCGATCAAAAGTTATTTAGGTTTGAATAATTCAAATATGTTTAAATTTAATTCTTTTGAATTATCGAATAAAATAAAATAAAAATAGTTTTTTATCACACTAAATTGAAAGTTAAAAATTATTCTTTTAATTGAAATATATATATATATATTGATATAAATACACACATAATTTTTTATTTGAAATGGTAAATAAAATTATAATAATTTTTTAAACAAAACAAATATTGCGAAACTGGATTTCGTTTAATAAAAGATATATGTATATAAATAATTGTTTTTCGGTTTTAGAAGTTAATTTTTTTATTGCCGAAAATATGTTATATATATATATATTACGACCCGTATTTTTGATTCTTCGAATTTGAATATTTAATTTATTTAAATATTCGGATTTGAATTTTAAATATAATAAAATCCGTGTTTCAAATAACTATCGATATTTGGTGATGTATTTTTAATTTAATTTATAGGATTTTTCCATAATTTTTAATTTGAAAAATAATGAAATTCCCGTTTGACGTGTTTTGAGGCAAACATTGGCATTTTTGAAAACTTCACAATTGATAACCGGCGTGTTTTATTGTTGTTTTGTGATCATGTCACATTTCTGTGTTCAATCGTATTTTATTTTCTATTGTTCGCCGCTTGTAAGCGGACGCAATATTGTGTGACGATGTACCAAAATCTATTCAAAATTCAAAACACAAAACATTATCTGTACACATCAGCATAGTGCACAACAAACATTTCTTGCCCTTGTCCTTCTGTAACATATATGCTTTTGTCCCTTTGTTCTCTTGCCCCATGATTCTTGCCTATAAATCTTGTTGAAAATTTTGA
Source organism: Allium fistulosum (assembly GCA_030737815.1). Lineage (NCBI taxonomy): Eukaryota > Viridiplantae > Streptophyta > Magnoliopsida > Asparagales > Amaryllidaceae > Allium > Allium fistulosum. The sequence goes on from CM060903.1 coordinate 428,272,463, forward strand.
TTTAGTTTAAGTATACTAGTACACTTTAGCACATCAATCTCATTTTTGTTTTTAACCTTGCTGCCATTGTTATTTGCTTTCCTCCTCCCTGTACATGTTTAAAAAAACCATGAAAACAAACACCTTCTCTACTTCTAAAGTCAGAAACTCCCATTCTACTCACTTTTAGCAAAATGTTCCAACACAAAAGTTGTTTGTTTTCGAGTCTAGTATTTTTAGAAAATGGTAGTTCGTCGTTCCGACGAGCGTAGTGGCGATAATAAACCAAAATTAGTAGTTGTCAAGAAAATGATCATTTTCAACGGTAGCGAATTGGAGATTGAAGGGCATAGGTGTATTCTATTGGAGAATTGGGATTTTTAGAGGTGGTCGTGCGATTTTCAGTGGGGTAGTTTGTCATGGAGGTAGAGTTGATCGGATTTGGGTTTAAAATTAATTTCCGACATCAAGATGGTTGAGGGGTTGATCAGAGGTGTCGGGGAGGAGCTTAGGGGCGAGGCGGAGGTGTTGACCATGGTCGATTGTCCTCAAGAGGTCATAGATACTCTGAGTAGCTCGTATTAGGGTTTTAGGAAGCTTGGTTTAGGTTTGATTTTGGTTTGGTCGTGAAGGCTTGTGGAAGCTCGGGGTGGTCGCACACTTGGCCTGGAGGTGACGCAGGCTGTACGAGTGGAATGGGAGAGGTGGCAGAGGTATGCGGCGAGGAAGGAGGCAAGACGAGCTCGATTCGTTGATGGGTTTAAAACCTAGGAGTCACATTTGATATGTTGGCTTGGATGGAAAATGGAAGAGATACCCGGAGGTCATGGTGATGGTGCTGTTGGGATGAGCTCGACAATCATGACACGTGGGTGGTCGCTGATCGTAAAATGGTGGAGCAAGTGTGTCGTGCACGTGCACGCTTGTGCACATTTTCTTGGTTCAGGCTTCAGGTGATGGAAACGGAGAAGGGGGAAAGAAGGGTTATTGTATGGCATGGGTTTGGGTCTTGAAGGTGGGCTTGGGCCAAAGGTGATTGTGTGTGGGTGAGAAATTATTTAATATTGTTTTGAATTTTAATAATTAAAGTTAGTTAACTTAAATAAATCATAACTCACCTATATGAAATCCGATTAATCCACGGATTTTTACGTGGGGTTTGTATAGACAAGCACAACGCTTTGACATAAATTGTTATTAGTTTTGGTGTAGTTTAATTTAATGGTAAATTAATACCAACTAATTTTAATTACGTTAATTTGGATAATTATGTAGTTAATTAATCATACTACTTGGGTGTTATCTATTTGGCCAAATAAACACCATTCTATTAAAGTAATTTGAAAAGAGTAATTCACACACCTGTTTAGCGGAATAAAATATCGTTCTGCTAAATAAATTAATTGGACCATGTTTAACAGAATAAATCACCGTTCTGCTATACTTCACTAGATAGATTAGATTTGGACATCCATTAAGCAGAAATAAACCTTGTTCTGCTATTACATTAATGTGGACACTTATTTACATTCTAATGCTTTAATATTGGATAAGCGTTGTATTAACAATTGATTATTAATTTTGGATTTAATTTACATGTATGATTTCTTATGTAAATACCCAAACTATAAGTTGAAAAGTTTAATTGAATAAATGATGACTTGATTAAGTACCATAGTGGTCACTAAACCTCTTTTCTAAATTTGATAAATTAACTAATTATCTTATGAAATGTGATTAAAGATTTATTAATTATTAAATTAATAAGGTTTTAAAGTCACTAAATTATTTTGTTATTATTAATATTTAAAACTTATTAATATATTAAAAGCTAATAATTATCATTTAAAGTTAAATATTATTATTTATTATATTAAAGTTAATTTCTTATTTTAAAGTTAATTATTTTATATATTAAAGTTGATTATTTTATTTCAAAGTTATTTGTTGTATTATTAATATTTTAAAGATTTCTTTATTATAATAATAATATTGTTTTAAAGTTTATTTATTTTTATTATTAAAATAATATTGTTTTAAAGTTAGCTTATTATTATGTTTATATTGCTTAAAAGGTAAATTTATTAATATATTAATGTTGTTTTAAAGTTATTTAAGTATATTTTAAATATTGTTTAAAGTTACTTGATAATATTTAAATATGGTTTAAAGGTAATTAATTATTTATTTAAGAAGTTTTTAGATAATAATTTGTTTTATAAAAGGTGTTTTAAATGATAAATTATTTTATAAAAGGTGTTTAAAAATAATAAATTGTTTATTTAAAAGGATTCATTTTAAATGTGAAGGTTTATATAAAGGTTTTTATATTTAATAAAAGGATTTGTTAAAGGAGTTATAAATTTGAAAGAGATCTTGGAATTGGAAAAGAAGTTTGGCTTTTAAATGTTTAGAGATTTAAAAGGGAAAGTTTTATAAATTGGTTTTCGAGATTTATAAAAGAGTTTTTTATAAATAGATTTTTGGGATGTATAAAGGGATTTGGATATTTATAAAGGAGTTTTATAAATGATTTTGGATATTTATAAAAGGGTATTTATAAATGATTTTGGATATTTATAAAGGAGTTTTAAAAATGACTTGGATATTTATAAAAGGGTTTTTATAAATGATTTTATATATTTGTAAAGGAGTTTTATAAATGATTTTTGGATATTTATAAAAGAGTTTTATAAATGATTTTTCGATATTTATGATAGAAGTCTTGTAAATAAACTTGGAGATTTATAAAGAGTTGTATAAATGAATTTGGAATTTAAGTAAAAAAGATTTCATAAATGAAAGAGATTTATTAAAAGGATTTATGTAAGAAATTTATAAAAGAAATTTAGATTGTATTTCACTTAACTAACCTTCTTAATTATGGTGGTTTGGAACATTCATTCCACACTAAACACCGAAGGAATAGTGTTTGGAGTTATCTTTATCTCAGTTTCTTTTTAAATAACATTTGTTTTAATCTTTTTATTTGATTTTGAAATAAGAAATCTTTCACAATGCTTTGTGAATGTACTTATGTCAGTGAGATAAGTATATGAATATCCATGTATGCTTCGGGGCCAATTATGGTTGTTGACCACAACCAAGGGGTGATCATATTCGGCACTATCTATATTCAGGGGTAGGTCGGTTCTGTGTTGGCAGGGGTAGACCAAGTTCAGCATCTGAACCCTGGTATATTTTATGTAGAGGTGTACTCTTCAGAAGGTAGTCCCTTACCTTGTCATTGTTGGAATCGATTCTTCATACGTGCCTTTACGGTTTTGATTGTAGAACCTAGTATGTTGGAATTTAATTAATGTAACAATTTCGGCTATGATTCAATATTTACTTTAAACCCATGCACATTACTGTAATATCACTGGATTTATAAAAATGGTTTGCTTATCGTAACGTAAAAACCCGCCAATGTTTATGTGCGGCGTGATCTTACGAGATACCTTTTATTTTGAAAAAGATTTTCAAATATAGAAATCAATATGATTTAATGGAGTTTTCTCACGTTGGTTTACCAGACTGATCCATGCGTTATTTTCTTATAATGCTCTGGTCAACCCGAGCATATTTTCTCAGATTTAGCTGGATGCTTTGGAGCTTCGGGAGGCGAGCTGGATTCTTCAGGACGTATTCAAGTACCTTATGTTCTTCCACTGTCTTTGCTCTGTTGTCTGTTTATATTTATCAGCAATTGTAAGGACAGGTGTTATAACTGTCCAGGCTGATAATTGGTTAATGTATTCTAATATTGTATATAATAAAGGTGATTTATTTTGTAAAAATCTTGTGTATATTATATATTTCTCGTCACGATGTGAGATTATGTTCTGTCTTCTTTTTCTTTAACCCCTAACAATCTGTCTCTCTGGCACTAGGATGTTCGACACGAGAATACTATGGATGTATTAGTGTTGATTTCTAAGGGTCAAAAAAGGGGATCCTTACAACGTGGTAACAAAGCTTAGGTTGAGTGAACACCTATGCCTTGATGGAGTAAACTCATTTGAGATAGGGTACATGAGAGCCTAGAATGAGTTTGAGTGTATTATATTTATGAGCACGTATTTGTTAATGCTATAAAAATGTTTTATATTGAGTTGGTTGATCTGTTAAGTTTGAATTTTGGGCTACGGTCGTTGCGTCTGGCCAACATAATCGATAGGGATTCCAAAACACTTGAACAAGGCCAAACTGACACAATATTGTTTTGAAATTGGTAAATGAAATAATTTTAACTAAGACTATATGTGTGTGTGTGTGTCTATATATATATATATAAAGGAAAATTTAGTGAAACATGATCAATTTGTATAGTTATTTTGATGTGTTGTTGTTAAGAGTTGATAATATTTAATTATTATCATATAAGGGCTGTAGCTTCATCTACAATCTTTCTTTTTAAACCATAGGTTGGGTGGGTGGAAATTTAGGGAAACATTAAATCAAACGCCTTGTGAATTAAGTTTCACAATGTGACTATAAGGTATTCGATGAAAATGTTGGGTTAAAAATTTGATTTTAAATAAAAGTTGTTTATTAAAAAGACTATTAGAATATTTTGAAATAAATATTTAGAAGTTGATTTTATAAAGCTTTATAAAATGTATTCTGTGACTAATAGGATTTTTGGAGAATTTAAATCCCGGTGCTTTTGGAAAATTGTTATCGAGGTTTTAGGAAAAATATACAATAGTACTATTTAAAAGTATTTATCAATAGAAATTTTTCTAAGGGATTTTTAAGGAAATAGAAGGCACTGAACTCACTTCCGTCGCTAGAAAATAATTACGATGATGACTGCACAATCATCGGTGTACATTTTCGAGTTTCTAAGTGGGGAAATGCTACCATTGAAATTTTCTATAAAATTGTTTTGATAAAACAAACTTTGATTTAATCCTAAAAGCATGTTTTGATTTACAAAAGGAAATAGTGTATATTATTATTTCAAATGATTTTGGAAATAATAGTAATGGTTTACTTGAAAGCATTTTTAAGTATAAATACTTTTGAAAGTAAATTTTTAAAGAAAGGTGTGTTTTCTTTGGATTAGTTTGTGGAATGAGTCTTGATTTGTTTTATGATGATTTAAATATCTTTTAAGTGACGATCGGATGTTTGCCTAGGCGAATGTTGTAGTGCACTTAGTAAATTATTCTCTATCATTATACGATCGAGACAAGTTTGAATCCGTACAAACCCAAAACAAATTGGAAGTTGATATTTTTGTTAAAACTATTTATTTGGAAATATATATAGTATTGCTTCAAAATGGATTTGAAAATAAGAAAGGTATTTTTAAGTTAACTAGTTCGAGTGGCTCGAAAGTAACTAAAAATGGGAAAGAGACGTTTCGGATGGTAAACACTTCTCTTCAGTATTTTCCTTCTTGGTAAGGGGATGTATGATACTATTTGGTAGTACCCAGTTTCTTGGTATCGTTCCGAGGTTACTCGATATATATGTATATTTTAATATATTAAAGTATATATAATTATTTCAAGGATTTGAAATAAAATCGAGTTTAGTTATTAAATCTCCATTATGGAGATTTGATATAAAATAGAAGATTATTTTATAAATAAGTTTATATAACTCTTGAAAAAAAGTGAAATAATTTAATACAACTTTAATGCGTTAACTTAAGTAGGAAATTTTAATAAACTTTGTTTTATTAAACCAGTGTTTTTGTTTTAACATTTAAAGGTTGTGATAACTGTTTGATGTTATTAGGCTGACTAATAAACATCTTTACCTTAGAGATGTCTAAGGAAAATTAGACTGTAGGATCGAGTTACGATACCAGCATCCTACTCTTCTTAGCTGCTTACCAGACCCGATGAGTAAAGAGGTCGAATTGGTTGACTCGATTTTAAGACCTAGATTTATTTTGGGCCTATATTTGAATTTAAATGGATAACAAATTAAATAAAGTAATTTTCTATATCTTCTTAGGGTATAGTAGAGTATTACGCAAGTTTAAACATAAGTTATATTTTTATGGAAATGTTCCCATAAAAAATTCTGGAAAGTAAAATAGAATAGATGATCTGTATATACTCTAAGGATGTTGAAGAGTATTATACAGTTAAATAGAGTAAAGTGAGTTTTCGAAAATATTTTATAAATAAATGGATGTCTTTACAAAATGGTCATTTTATGGTTCAGTCTAAAATTCGTTCCATTTTTAGCCCATGGAATTTCGGGGATGAAATTCTTTTTAGGGAGGAAGAATGTAACGACCCATATTTGAGTCTTTGAATCTGAATATTTAATTTACTTAAATATTCAGATTTGAATTTTAAATATAATAAAATCCGTATTTCAAATAACTGCCGATTTTTGGTGATGTATTTTTTATTTAATTTATAGGATTAGTCCACAATTTTAATTTGGAAAACAATGAAATTCCCGTTTGATGTGTTTTGGGGCAAATGTTGGCATTTTTGAAAACTTTACAGAATTTGATAACCGATGTGTTTTATTGTTGTTTTGTAATCACATCACATTTTTGTGCGCAATTAAATTTTATTTTCCGTCGTTCGCAGCTCGTATGCGGACACAATATTGTGTGACGGGTACTGAAATCTATTCAAAATTCAAAACACAAAACCTTGTCTGTACACAAAAGCATAGTGCTCAACAAACATTTCCCGCCCTTGTCCCCCTGCACCATATCTGCTTTTGTCCCCTTGTTCCCTTGCCCTACTGTACTTGGAAAAAAAAGACATGATTAAAGAGACATATCATGAGTTGTTTTGATGGTATGTTCTATATTTATCGATAGACCTTTTCTAGTTAGATAGGCTAGTATTGTTGTATGTGTTTATCACACATGTTTGCATGATTGAAATGCTTGTTGTTTTCGTTATCATAATTTTGAGGATGAAATTCTTTAAAGGGAGGAGCCTGTAACACACTTAATTTTTGTTAGCATTATTCAGGAGATTTAATTAGATGAATCAAATAGAATAATGTGTGTGGTGTGATAAGGAGAATGTGATTTTTAATTAATTTAAGTGTGCCTTAAGTAATCAATTAATAAGGTTAATTTGAACATAAAATAGAAAGAAAGTAATGAGAGGGGCATATTGTGAATATTTCTTTTATTTATTCCCTAAACCCTTCCTCTCTCTTATTCATTATCATTTCATTTTCAAAAACATCAAAACCAAACCTAAGAAAGACCAGCCATTATTTAAAGGAAAAGGAAGAAAAAGCTAAGGAAATCAAGGAAGAAAGATTAGGGGAAACTAATCTACATCAAATCTTGATCTCTCTTATCAAATTTAAGGTGAATAATAGTATCCATCTCATTATTTATGTTTATTTTTAGATCTATGCTTGATTTCTGAATTATTGTGATGATATGTCATGTTTGGATAGTTTATATCATTGCTTGATTGAATGATAATTTATTGAATTTTTATGGAATTATTTCTAAGGGTTTTAAAAGGTAAAAACTTAGTTTTTTACCTCCAATTGACTTGGAATTCGAATATGTTATGTAAAACCATATTTTGGAGATAACTTTTTAATTTCATAATTTTTCAAGTTCGTAGAATATTTTATTAATTTTCTAAGATGAAAAAAGTATTTATTTCTGGTTTAAATTATTAAGAATAATAAAGTTAATGTTTTAGCCCTGAGATTTTTATATGTGAAAGAAGAAGCAAATTCAGATTTTTGGCGATTTTTGTGGATTTTTCCCAAGTGTTTATGATTTTCAATGAATATTTAATGATAGAAAAGCTTTTAATTAATATTATTTAATGATACTAATTATAATGGTTTGCAAATTGTTTGGGAAAGTAAAATATGATCTTCCAACAGATTCTAAAAAGAATATGAATTTTCATTATCCAATAAAAATTTGACAAGAGGCGAGAGTTGGTTGAAAGTATAATCTTTAGAAGGAAATAACTCAGTTTTTAGACTATTTACAGAAATGCCATTTCATGTTTTAGATGCCACCTGCTGTTGAATTACGAAGATGCCATCTGTTTAGACTTACGACAACCTGTTAGATGCCATCTATTTAGGCATACGACAACCGGTTAGATGTCATCTATTTAGGCTTACAAAAACCTGTTATATGCCATTTGTTTTGGCATAACACAACCTGTTAAATGTCATCTGTTTAAGCATAGGACAACCTGTTAGATGTCATTTGTTTAGGCATACGACAACAAGTTTTTGAGGTACAAAACCTCATTTTTAGACTCTTTATCTCCTATTTTAGAGGCTCGACACTCCATATTTTAGAGGTTCTTTACCTCATATCACTTATGTTTTATAGAGGCTTAATAGCCCTATTTTGATAACAAATGTTTTAAAAGCTATGTAATGATGTGGCTATCAAATGAACATATTTTGATGAATGATGTTATATGTTTTTGTTATCCTTGATCGTTAAATTTGCAAATCTATTTATTTGTCATGCTCACATTATTATGATCCAAAACTACATCTTGGAATTTTGAGGGCAGAATTACCAGTTAGGTTGTTCCAGTATTGAGTATGGTCAAACTAAACTCCTGAGTGAGTAGAATTTCATCCAAGAGATCAGATAGATCAATAATGTTAGGATGCCCTAAATTGATCAAATAATGTGACTCATGGATTTAAAAGGAGATAAGATTGTAGGTGGGACTGGTGTAAGATCGCGCCCTATGCTTCAGCCGTTAGCTCCCGGTTGGTAAAGGTCCGCGATTTCAATGCGTAGGGCTTTGTCAGTAGTGAGACTAAAATGATGTTTATGCACAGAAAGGAACTCGTAGCTCTATAGGCTCACCAGATTATATAAGTTGTTTTACTCTTAACCGTTTTTGGAGATTTATGGACATCTGGTTATGATTTGGTCCGAGTCAGCCTGATAGGTTATTATTGACCTATGAAAACTAATAAGTTCATCGTGACCCTAAGAAAACCATGATTTGAGACAAATGGTTTATTTTTGGAAAGGATAAACTTTTGGGAATACATAATCCTTAATGACAGACTAGTCACACCTTATTGCATGCATATGATCATATCATATTTTGTTTTAACCATTGTGGTTTTAGGTGCTGGATTTATGTTATCATTGACATATTTTTGTAAGATACCAGTGAAGGTAAAACCCGTTCCGCTTAGCGGTGTGGTCTCACTAGATATCTATTATAGTTCGAGATGATATATTATTATTCACACCAGACTTTTTGTCTAACCCCGAAGTTTTTGTTTTTTTCCCCTAAACTCTAGGATACTCAATTGAGTAGGTCGGGAGTAGGTAGTTTTCAGGTTAGATGAATAAACTTCCGAAGACGTGCAGGAGGCAAGCTAGCTAATATTAGAAGTTTATTTTCCGCTGTGTTGTTTAAAGTCCTTGCTTTGTTGACTGGATGTAATGACATGATTTATATTTGTCAAGTAGTTAGACTCTAATCACTCAAGGGGCATCTTCATATGTTGCTCTTGCATTATAATTGTAATTATTATATTTTTTCTGAACGTGGAATCGATGGGATGACGTAATGAGATGTAATGAATATGGTAATTATTAATGAAACGTGTTTTGAAATTTTTCGTTTTCATACGCTCTTGATATTATAGATACAATTAACTAATCTCAAATTATCACTGAAAATTAATATTATGAATGACTACAGCATTCGTACCGCTTAGTTTCGGACCTCAAAATGAAGGATGTTACAATGACACTATATGAATCTGTATCAGATAGTTTACAGACCCAGTGATCAAGGCTAATACTCTATATAATTATGTAAAAAGAAAATAAATAAATAAATATCGCTCATGTCCATGTGCTATTGCATAAATATGTTTATCATTTTCAAATTTGAAAATTCAAATGTTTTACAATTTGAATATAATGGTTTGGAAATTATGTTTTCTCTTAAAATTCGAAGTTGAAATTTTTTATAAAGTATTGTTCAAACTAGAATTTCTAAAATTTTAATTAAAAGATAGAAAAATCATTATCTTTAAAAATTGATTCTAAACATAGAACTTCCATGATTAATCATTTTGAAAACCTAATTTTCCAAACCAAATGTTTTATAATTTTTCTAGTATTTAAATTTCTCTTATAGTTTAAAAATTCAATATTTCAAAATTTTCCTTTAATACTCATTTAAAAGAAACTAATAAAGAGAGGTATTATTGTCAAAAGGCCTTATTTCTTAATTCTAATCAGAAGTTATAAAATGCAAACAAACTAGTAAATAATTATTTAGCATTAAGCAATCAACATTCAAAACTCAACATTCATCAACCAACATTTAGAATTCAACGCTTTAAACAAAGGCAACCTTACCATAAGTCAAACGACTCAAATGGGGCATATCAGAGATCAAATGTGGAATGAATACGTAACCAACTCATCATTTGTCACTTAGCTACCAGTTTATTTCTATTTCAAATTCAAAAAAATTTCCATCTTATTTCATTAAGGCATTTGAATCAAGACCACACAAATTAAGCATAAACAATAAATTAATTGTTTATTTCATTATTATATCAACTTCCACTATGTACATCATCCAACAAAATAAAAATCATTTCAAAAAACATCTAATATGAATAGCTTTATGTCAAAAAATGTTTTCATTGATTATTAAGAGCATGCAAGATTCATTGCCTTTCAAATTTCCATATTTTCTTCACTGAGCCTTTTCTTCCGTCCTTTAAAATTAGCAACCTGCCAATTATTAAAAAAAAACTTAGTTATGACGGTATGAGTATATATACATCTCTTTTATATTAGGTGACATATATAATGTGCAATGCTTCTACTGTAAAATAATACCTAATCGCATTTGCATTCACATCCCATTTGCATTCAAATTTAATTTTCAGCCATGATTCAATATGTGCCCTACTTTTATACCATTGTGTACATATATGATTTAGAAGACGTTTTAATTGTACCGGCGGACCGGTAAACTCCTCCTAAGGAGGGTATAGCAAAACCGTCCGGCCGTTAAATTTATACAGTACAGATAAGCGCATGGTAGGAATCGAATCTGAATCTTTTTATTAAAACTCAAACCTCCTTTCCACCACGCCGCATTCGCGGACAAAGACGTCTTAATTGTATTGCTTATAAAATTCGGACATATTTTGAGAATTTTATTTCAAACCAAATGCATTTTTCAATTTTCATTTCTAAAAACATGTTGGCCCATCCAAACACATTTTGAGAATTATAAAAATATTTCAAAATGAAAAACCGAAATCAAGCATGAAAACTCAAAACCGAAATCAAAAAACCAAAACGCAAACCAAACCATACCTTTTACTGTCCCAGTGCAACATAATATCTTATAGAAACTTACCCAACTTAAAATCGATCAATCAAAATGCTGATCACGCTGATAGCAATGTCAAAGCAAAGAAGAGCAAAAGAGCAAAACCAAAACAAACAGCGGCAATGACAGCGAAAGCCTTTGCCTTGGATTGGAATCCAAACCTATCCGTAAACCAAGACAAACCTAAATCGACAAATGGAGCTAGGGCAAGAGCAGCCGCTGCTCTCGCTATCTTAGTAACTTGACTACCAGCCCACACTACTGCCATCAATTTCGCGAATCTCTCAGCAGACGCAGCAAACCCTAGTTTTCCCGCAGGTGCAGGTGAGATATAGAACCAGACGATGGTGAACGCAGCTGTGTAATACAGTGTGTTGAGTAATCCGTACGATAGCATTCCTGCGACTCCGTATCTTTTCAATCCTTGCAGTAAATTTTTGGAATCGAGTTTGAGATTGATTGGATTGTTGGCGGATGAGGAGGATGGTTTGTCGGATTCGTGATTGACGTTTGTGATATTCATGTTGCCGTTGCATCGACGGAGAATGGTTGAAGTTTTAATGGCGGTTGATTGAAGAATGAATTGGGAAGTTGTTTTGTGAAATTGAGGGTGAGAGGGTGAGAGGGTTACCGGCAGCGACAGCACTCGTGGTATGGCGGCGAACTGAATCGAGACGAGTGACATTGATTTACTGGACTGACGAGGAGGGCGAAGATGTATTTTATTTGCTTTGTCAAGAAGGGGCTTTGGACTTTTGTTATCATCCACTCTTTTTTGTCCATGTAACCTGTTCTTTCCACTCTGCACCTAAATAAATAAATACTTTCGAAAACAAATAGTATCATATCCGTATTCATATTTGAAATCATTTTTGGATATCTAAATTGGACAGATACGGACGGATATCAGATAATAATCATATCCGCTAATGGTTGATAAATCAAGAAACATAAATAAATTTTTTTGATTTAATATAAATATTTTTTCAGTCTCATTGATAATAAAAGTATGCAAAATCAACAAATATAATGATAATGATAAATAGTATCGAGCAGTTAATATACATTAAATTCATGTAATATAAATGGTTAACTTAATAGATAAATATATGCATATATTTCATTGTACTAAAATTACACATAAAAAAACAATAACCTTGACAAAAAACAGATGGATAATTTTCGAATGTGAATGTATTCGTATCCACATTAGTATCTTTTTTTTTTATATCGGATAATTATCCGTTTTCCGAATACGGATGCGTACGAATTTTAAATTTTTCGGATATCCATCGACAGTCTGACTTCGTATTGTGCATCTTTGGAAAGCACCTTTTGTCTTAAGTTTAAAAAACTTTACCGATACCAGATTCATGTTCTTCTATCAACAACTTGCAAATGAAGTTCGTATTTTCATACAAAACTCGAATTGAAATTTTGTTTTCATTGTAGGAACATTAAACTTATATATAAATTTATATTGTATGTTTTGGTAAAGGTTTTGTTTGTACATTGCAAATATTTGTAATTTCTACTTCTAGTTGTATTGAAAATGCAGGAAGGCAAATCTTTGAATTTAGTTTGAATTGTAGAATGATTATGCCAAAGAAATCTTACCAAATTATTTGATGTATGAACATTATTGGAAATATTTTAAAATTTGTGATATGGTTGTAAAAACAAAATTTCAATGGGATATTTCAAATTTGCAAAATTCACATCATAATTTGTCAAAAAATGTTTACAAAAATGTAAAACTCACCAAAACATTAAACATATGAATCTTCTTTGAAATGATTTTTTTATATAGTGGTGAAATCGACGTTTGACTCGAATGTTCCAAACGAAAGATGTAGTTTTTTAAATTTTGAATTCGCATGAGTGTAAGTTTACAGAGGTGATGGTATACACAAATTTGATTTTTAGGGACCTGATTTTAATCATTTGCTTAAGGAGAACTTTGATAGAGTTATGGTATGTCTCAACAGAAATTATGTAATTTAATTGTGTAACTTAACTCTTATGAGAAATCTTATTCAAAAATAAAAGTATGTTTTTCGGTTTTGTTTATGTTGTGTGTCATACACACACACATTTTAATACCCTAAGTATTGATTTTGATGAACAACCATATAAATATTACTACTAACATATCTCCAAGTTATGCAATACTTTCAGATATATCGTGGAGATATTTTACAATGATAAACAAGAACTCAGTGGAAGCAAATGAATTATATATATGAAGATTAATAAGAGCAAATGGAAGAAGAAAACCGATTGAAGGAGAATGAAACACAAATCACATAACGACAGAGATATTTGAAGTGATAAGTAGTTATTTAACCTTAGAATCTTTGTTAAAGACCCCATAACAATTATACTTGAACATCATCAACCATCGACCTCAGTTGAATCACAAAATATCCATAAATATAAAGAACTTTGAAATCTGAAAATCTCACATGTATGTCGACATATCCTACCTAGGTATGTTGACATATACCTTAGTGTGTCGACATATACTACCTAGGTATGTCAATTGACCGTTTTTCTGTTTTGTAAAATTCAAATAAAGGGATTTTTCCCTCCATCCTTTCACCAATGGACATGTCTATTTAACTACTATATAATGGCTCTGGAAAACAAAATTTAACACATAATATTCTCGTTCTCTCTTACTCTTTCATTTCCATACTTTTGTAAGAAAGATCCATTACATATTCTTATACTCTCTTTGCAAATCCATACTCTTTCGCTTCAATTCTTCAAGGATTTGCAAACCACACAAGATTAGAGAATTAGTACTTGAATTCATATCACTCACTCTCTGAGTTCATCCTATTTCTCAAAGAGTTCAAAGATATATTGTCATTGGAGGTCTATAAGATCATCGTACCGAATCTACAAGAAGCTGCATTAAAGATACAAATACTTGTCATTCTCAACTATTGATTGTAAAGGGAAGAAGGTGTTCTTGAAGCCTGTGAAATTAAGAGAGTGATCTTGTAGTCCGTTAAATCAAGATGGTGCATCTTGTAGCCCGTGAAATCAAGATTGTAAAGGTGTTCTTTCCATTCGTGGAAAGCAAGTGGTGATAGTGAAATTCTATATGGTGTAGTGCAGGACTGGATGTAGGATTGGATATCCGAACCAGTATAAAAATTACGGGTGTTATTTACTTTATTGCATCTTACTTTACTACTTACTTATTCTGTGATTATTTGTTTTTGTTTGCAATTTGAGTGGATAGAGTTTTAAATTCATAAGTAAGTTTTAAATAGTTGAAACACACTTCGTCCCCTCTAGTGTACAAATAGCCTTAAGATCCATTCTGTATTGTGTTATAGACAACCCATTTTCCACAATACACACACATACATATATATTGAGTAAATTACTACATATAATGGAAATTCCTAAGACAAAGTGTTTAGCTGATTTACTCAAGAATGTTGGAGACCCCAACATGTTGCGTACTTGTAGTCGTTTGGAATGATTACATAATTTCCTACCAAAGACTCTTCTACATATTCTATAGATTATCGTACCTACGTCTGATAATAAGGTGATGTGCAATACTTTCGACTTGAAAGTACTATGGATTTATGTTTGGAGGCCTTACTTTGATTGTGGTAGATCACATTATATTCTACCGAAGACCCCAACGCATGAAGTGAAATAATATCCTAGTGGAGATTTGTCTCATTCGACACATAAAGTTAGTGTCAATGTAATTGGAATTTGACATGAAGTTATAAATCTTTAGCAATATGCTAATCGATAAATATTATCAGATTAAATCAAGTGGCTTCGTAGTGTTGGATCAGGTGCATTAGACAGTAGTGCACAAGGGGCAAATTTGTCCTTTAATTTATTATGCACTAGATCATATATATTATGTTATTACGAATAAAGTTAATATTCATTAAATCGCATTTAATGATATTCAATATAATTAGTTTTGAATTATAATATTTTAATTACAATCTTAATTTTGAATTTGAAATATTGTAATTTTATCTAATATTCTTAATTTAAGCAGCTAAGTTTAATATTAAATTAAAAAATATTATGAACATCATATGTTCAATGACTTATGAGAGATTATGCAATATTTATTATATTAGGGGTCTAATAATAATATAACGTGATATGGAATATGTAAATGTACTTGCATATATATGATAAATATAAATATGAAAAGTTCATATATTTTTACATTATATATATATATCATTGAGTATATAGACATCTATACTTTTTAACAAACATTCCTAATATATAGATTTATGGTAATAGTAATACAATTAACAAGTTAATGTTATGAAGGTTGATTTTTTATTGGAATTTTAAAGTAAATTATTTATTATTGAACAATGTCGGTTTGTTCATAATTTCAATACGAAGCCAATGGAAAAAATAGAACTTATGTAAAATTTATTCGTGTTTAAATATTTAAGGTTAATAATAAATTTTAATTGAGAAGAAAAAATGTATCTATAAAATGAGGCCTCTAGTTATATTTATAACATTAATATGTTATGTGGAATTCTTACCCAGATCAACCATTCAAGGTATGCCTCATTATAAGTTGGACCTTATCTCACTTAATTATTTAAACATATTAAATTAGTTCATACATACACCTATTTTGGCCTATCTTATTTTAAAATTTTCAGCTACCAAAATAATACACATACAAACATACATACATACATATATATAATGCATTATGTATTATATTTAAATTATTATATTAGCTCAAAAATAATTAAATAAATATGTAACAATTATTATATTAGTTGATTTTAAGCCTCCTAATAATTAATTAATTAATATGACCATTATATTCATTTCTCCATAGTTATAATTTATAGCTTTTATAAATTACTAGTGTGAACCCGTGCTACGCACACGGGTTTCCGCTAACTTTTTGTGATTTCTTACCAAGTGAATTTAAGAAATCGAAATAAATATTCTTTTCGTTGTAGCATCATTTTTCTAAATTTTGAACTATGTGTTGTTACTCGGGAAATAGAAATCCTCTATAAATATTACATGCTCAGTAGAGTGTACAAACAGATATGAATATACAAAGTTCCTACAAAAATACAATTGTTGTAGTGGAGATATTACATGCAGCATATGAACATGGAGTACATCAGACTTTTTTGTAGTAACAACATGAAGAACATTGTATTGCTAGATTTGTCCAAATGGTATCCAAAGAGCATTATTTCCTAGTCTGATTTACATTCTCAATATTTCAGATATTTGTTTTTCTAAATTACGTTTCTGAAAAAACCGTTGAAATGGTAATGCAGAGTAGGTAATAAATACTCACAACTATAGTTCATTAGTCAGGTCGTTGATGAATTTTCATTGAACGTAGAAATCAGAACATATTATGTATTTGTAAATGCTCTTGAAGGAAGAAGAGGATGTAGTACTCAAAACAGGAAGTATTTCCATCAAATACAGAAGTAAGAATATTTGTTTTCCAAACATATGTGCCAAGAGCAAGAACAGGATATGATGCTCCAATTATAGCTTTAGCATAGGATAAAAAGTGGGAAGCCATTGGAGCCACGCAACTGACTATAGTTCCAAAAATCAAAACTTGAAATTTGCTTGATGCTATTAAGTAGAATACTAATATCTAAAATGAGAAAAAATTGTAGAAGATGCACATAGTGCAAGATACAGCTTAAATTAATAAACAAAAGTGACATCTGTGGAAGCGGTTGTCAAAGGTATAATCTTCAAACTGGAAGAAAACAGCAGAACGAAAAGCTTGAGTTGGTTTAAATTAAAAAGTCCTAAAACCTATCAACAAACATAACATCTAAAGTTATTGAGAAGTCATTTTTTTTTCTGTACTGCTAAAATACAGATAAACTTAATTTGACATTGGAGGAAGTTGATGCAACAGTCTTGCAATGTGATGTTTATAGGCATACAGTAATGAAAAATTTAAATAACCTGCTGTAAGATTATAGTACAACAACCAAACCTTTATAATAAATAAGTACATATATACAGGTCATGTACAGGTCAAGTCAGGTCATAGAAGAAGACGACACAAACTCTTTGGCAACTGTCTCTGTATGGCAAGGAACATGTGTAGTCATCATTCCACTCCAGCTGAATTGCTGAAAGGAAGAAAAGAACTCATGTCAGAAAGTTGTAGAAAGCAGGTCGTTTACGTGCAGTATAAAGGTAAAAAGACTTGGAAAACTGAAATAGCTCAGCAAGTGTTGGTTGAATCACAAATATATAATGATATGGTATACTATTTTTTATGGTTGATTTTCCTAAAACGACTGACAAAAATAGCAATGGTATAAAACACATATTGATTTCACCAAAAATATATGTAATGGTAGTGTATATTATCGAGATGATAAGTCAAACAGAGTAAGTGTATACATAGTAATTTGTATCGGTAGAAAAAGATCATAGTTACACACTTGTGTAATAAGCCTGTGTGGCATTGTCGTAGAAAACATATTATTTTGCACATAATTATACCTAGGAATATTTGCACAATGAATAGTTTGTCAATCATGAATAATTAAAAATATTGTAAGAATGAAATATCAAGAATAAAATGCCTTTTTAAACATTTATATTTTGGTAACTTACACTCCATGAGATTAGGCATATCAAGTAGAGAGAAGAAGCATAACTTATGCTCTATGAGATTAGGCATATTAGGCAGAGGGAAGGTAATGTACCAATGAACTTTTGGTAACCCAAGATGTGTAAAATGTAAATAAATTGCAACATTAAGAAGTTATATTGAAACCAATGTCTTGACTTTGAGTGCTTACCAATATATGAATTGCATAATTTTGCACTCTTAAATTATAAGGTGGTTAAAGGAGTAATAGTTATATAGTTTCTAGAAAATATATGAAATTATTCCAACAAAAGTAAATTGTCAAAAATATCAAAGTTGTTGAATCTAAAAATATCGTAAGCCTATTTATATCCATTTTATAACCGGTGCATCTCCGAATGAATTACCTATGTATATCCATTTTATAAAGCTTCGGTCTTTTATTCATAACAAATTCTAAAATAGTATATCATGCTTGCTTAC
The DNA here is from genome assembly GCA_030737815.1 of Allium fistulosum. NCBI lineage: Eukaryota > Viridiplantae > Streptophyta > Magnoliopsida > Asparagales > Amaryllidaceae > Allium > Allium fistulosum. Next base: position 428,290,880 of record CM060903.1, read on the forward strand.
TCAAAGAATTTCAAAGGATGATATATTGACTCGTCGGGTTACCTATATGCGATTTTAGAGAAAACTATGCTAGGTCAGATTGTGTACTCTATTAATTAATAAATTATAAAGAGACAAACTAATGGCCATCAAAGTTAATCATTCATAAGTTTATTTTTTACTTCTAATTTTCCTTCATCCTTTTAGATTAACTATATTACGGATTTCTCAAGTGTAAGAATCCACTGAAAAGTTCTAGCTTAAGTACACATATGGAACCTATAAGGAAAAAGCTAACATGTCGAAGTATAGAAATGCGAACTTACTCATCATAGTTTTGACAGTCTCGCATGCCTAATTTTTACAGCATCTCTAATCCAAAATACTCTTTACAGCCTTCATCAATGCATGCTGCATATCTGCACATCTTCTATTGTGCATGCCCAATGCCTGCAGCACCCTTAGTATTACATAGTAGATGCAGCTGAACACTTCATCAGACCACCTTCACTCGGTCCTAGCTGCAGCTACCAATCATTCACCAAGCCTCTCCGACAATCTTCGTGCCACCTACAAACATATTGCAATTGAAAATTATAAATTATATATCGTTAGTGAAAAGAAGGATGCATTTAGAATAACAATTAAAGGGAAAGTGGCTACACACTTCTGCTCGTAGTAATACAGTTATCCTATATGTATTTTCAAAAACTACTCCTTTACTACGCAACATCGACTTACCTCCCAGAAGTAACAACTCCAATGTCGTTATGTGCATGCGTATACATTCAAGTCCATCGACTTATATCGTCGAAAATCCATTTTAATCTTGAAAGTAATTAGCACACTCACTCAGCAGTTTTCGCTACTGTATACATAGTTGAACCCATAATTTACACTCACTCAACCTACTTGAAGCCGAGTGCCTACTTGAAGCTGCTTATAGATCGCAAAATTCAGTTGCAAACTCGCTGTCCATACCTAACTGAGGCCAGATATCTCTCCGTCCAACCTAATCGCACCTTGCAGTTGTACCATACCTACTTACAAATACCTGTCTAGCCTACTCGCACTTTGTTTGGCCTACTTACAAACACGTTGTCTTGCCTAAATTCTTCATGCCTACTCATTTATTGCAACTTTGATGTTTATATCTTGAGGCATACACACCCATACACAGTTCCACCACTTTTAGGAGCATTTATATTTATTAGATAATGTATATAACCCATTCATTTATTGACTTTCCTATTTGTTGATCATATATGGGATGATCTTTTTGTACATGTAACTAACAAAAATGTGTATAGATACGTATGGTTTTGAATATAATTTAATAAATTTCGAGTGCACTCCACTCTTTCATCAAAAAAATTTACAATTTTGAAACCGTAGGAATTCTAAAAAACATTATTTGCTTATAGTAAATTAAGCTTGATGATTCAAGTTCAAGAAAAGAAATTATCTTGTTCACTATAATTTAATTGTAGTATATCCAAGAAAATAAACCACATGTTTTCAATAACCTGGAAGAAAATAAAAGGATGGATATTTTTCATAAAATTAAACGGTTTATATAAACATAAACTCAAGTTCAATTTTAGCTGGGTAGACCACTAAAATATACTACAATCTAACACCATAATCCATAAAACTTTATCACTTAAATTTACCTATTTTATTTAGCTTCTAATCATATAAGCAAAAAAATTAACCATGCTCTACTTATCAAACACACAACAGCAGCTAAAAGCAAATAAAATTAGATATTGTTATAGTTAAAAAGCACAGATTTTAAATTCTTATAAGTAACAATGTCCATGTTAAGCTCACCTATTATGGTTTACACACAAACAATCCAAAGCTATAGCTTATGCACAATTGTAAAAAATAAGTTCATTCAAAATTGAAGCTTTGAATTACACTGAACCAAAACTAATAAATCGCATTATTGATTAAAGTATAACTATGAAACAGTCAATATATCAACATCTATTTTTTTGAGCTAACAAATATTATATAAAATCCATTAGTATACATTATTATCCTCTTCTCCTAATTAAGCAAACAAATATTGTATGAAATCCAAATATGTAAAACTATTTGTTGTAATTTGTAGAATAAAACTTAATTTCTTATTTCATAATCCATTGGTAGTAAAGTACAAGATAAAAGATAGAATTATTAGACGTCTACTATATCCTTTCTATATTGTAAGAATCAGTGCAAGAATTAAGCATATACATATCTCACTTGAGTAGTAGATAGGATTAAAGAAGAGCTTGGTTTGCAAGCTCAAGCATATATTGTCTATCGAGTACCATAATAAATTTTTTAAATTGTTCACTCAATACAAAATCAAATTGAGAAAACAGGTGGAAAAGAGCAAATTGGATGCATCAAACTAAAACTGAAATACGTGGAAAATTTGAAGCAAATGTGCAGAGTTCATATCAAATTCTACATGTAGTTTCCAAATTAATTTCCAGTGGAAATTTTACAGGTTTGGTTAGATGAAAACAGGTAAAACCTTGATTAATTTGAAATTAAACAGGTAACCAAACTTACAAATAGTGTTATTTGCACTTACAGCTCCTCAACACCTTTAAATGCAAATCAATAATAAATGGCTGCTTGATTTTTACACTTATGAGTTATAATAAATTATATCATAATAAGTTAGAGAAACCAAGTCCAATCCTTGAGATTATTTCTTGCACTTGCACTTTAAAAAAATATGATACATGTGTAATCATGAAATAATAGAGCTCACACATGATTTTTTTTGAAAAAGATGATAAATGCGTGACCATTAAAAATTAGAACTTCACATATGAATTTTTTTGATTTACTAAAATAATTGATTAACATAACTAATTCAAATTAGAAAAACTATCTTAAAGGACTTAAAAATTCTACATAAAATTATTTTGAAGAAAAGTTATAAAAATCATATAAATTCATAAAAAGCTTATATACAAAACTTAAAAGGTAAGAAAAAAGTTGAGTTATTCCAGAATAACCTACCGAAAGTAGGTCAAAAGGTAAATTTGAAAATATAAGAAATGATACTATATATCCACATTTAAATGAAGTTGGTAAATCAAATAAGAAAATTTATTTGTGGCTAAAAACGTTAATTTATGCGTGGTAAAATTTATCAAATTTAATAACTGTGCATTTCTTGTGTAATAACACCAACTCTGCCAATACATGACATAGATAAAATCTTACACTATAATTTACCAATCTAAAAGTAGTGTGCATTCCAAATATAAAACTTACCAATAGTTGAGAAACATCAAAGTATGATGAAATGCCTACATTCAATGCCCGACCATCTTCCGCCAAACTATGTAGGAACTTTACCAGTGTAGAATTTAACAACCTGTTCAGTACTTTGGAAATTAGAATTCAATATGCAAAGCATAATTGACCAATATAAGGGGACATGCTTAAACTTTAGAACTTGAAAGGAGGACTACATACCTTATTTAGGGTGAGAGTGACATTCATTATGTGTTACTGTGACCAGTTTTTGTCAAATTTTCCTAGTATTATACTATGTAGCAATGGCATCCACATCCATTACGTGTTCTTAAGTATCTTAGTTGTTTCAAAAAAATCGCATAGATCTTCGGTTATAGGTTATGTAAACTCATTAACCTATTGCAACATCTTGAGGAGGCTCATTCTTTTTAGCTTCAACTAAAATTAAATAACAAACGGGGAAAAGGGGAATAAAGCTAGAAATAGCAGAAATTAAAACTTACATATCGGGGCATGAAAGTCAACCTGTTACAGTCTGCAAATAAAATAAAAGAAGGTTATCAGGAAGTTCAAAATACATGATGGCATGAATTATTCCAATAGACTGAATTAGTATTGAAAAAACTCATTGTGTTAGGGTACAAAAAAGCAACATGGGAAAGCTACCGAAAAAAATCTACATCAGTAGTCAGTAGACTCCATTTGGAATCAAGAAAAATAGCAATAAAACAAAATCCAGATGTGCTAAGCAGTTAAATAGGCTGCGAATAACATATTGAGAATTTTATCCAACCAGTTTTTTTTTGCATAAACAGAAGTATACTTCGGTCATAGAAATTTTTGAACACATACATTTTGCAGCATCAAAATCAATGACATATTTAGTAAGATTGACCCAAATGGAACTTTGAATTTAGCCAAATACTAAAATAAGAACTGAAATTGGGAATAGGGTTTAAATTAAATGTAAAATATATTGCGAAAAAAAACAAATAGAAGAAGATACCTTAAACATGTTAAATAAACAAAATATAAGATCTGTTAAAAGATCTGTTTGTGTCTCATGTTCTGCTTTGCCTAAAATACAATGATAGCAAAATTACAAACGTAAGATCTGTCATAATTTTTTTTTTTGAAAAACTCAAGCAAGCCAAAATGTATAAATGGGTTGCAGTTTAACAAATGAATAACAAATATTGAACAAAATAAAGGGTTAACTGAAAGCGGTATTCATTTTGGTAACAGAAATATGTACATATTTTTTAACATTAAAATGCACGGTTAATTTGGAATATACCAAAAAGGCTCTATAGTAGAAAGTATTTGCTTTTTAATACTTGATAAATGTATAAACTAACCTATGTAGCTTTAGAAAAAAATTGTCCTTTGAAGATAAATTAACATGGAAACATATCATTTCACATTTCAAAATCCAAAACATCTCTGGTATAATGGAATCTGCTGCACATCCAAACTCAATAATTGTTTCACTATAACATTATAAATTACCAGAATCCAATTAGTTAGTGTTAGCAAAAGTCGAAGGGTTATGTTGAATGAATTCCATGATAAAATTGACATTATTAACATTTACAAACTGATCTAGTCTGATAAATAAAAGCCAATGTATTCTTGTCTTTCCAAGAGCAGAAGAATGAGTATTTTTATGTTACCAAAAAAATGAAACTTGTTGAACTTTCACCGAATTATAGAGTGCAAGCAGTACTAATATATGTATGTGCACATCACCGGCTGTAAAGCAAGTTATTTGTTTTCTTTGACTACTAATATATATAAGGATGCTTAATATGCTACACCCTAGACTTTCATGAAAGAAAACCAAGATAATGATGACCATGACCAAACCAAAATGAATGTTCAACTACAAAGGATACCAAATAAAATGTTCAAGTCCAACTTCTTATCAATTTATATGCATATGTGAAATTGATGTCAAAATCATGACATGTATGTCTTATTGGTAAAAAAAATTATTCATACTAACTTGCCGTGGGGAGATATTGTAGTTTTATATTTCAGTTTCTTTGATAAACAAATAAATGACTACTGCTCATCCTGTTTGTATTGAGGAAATCTATAAGTTAAAATCAAATTTATTTATAACTTAGAAAATATAACTATTCTTTATCAAATTAGTGCAGTTATTTTTTCTGTCTACTTATCAGAAAATTTAGCTTACTGTGTCAAACTATAACATTGAATTCAAAATGAAATTTGTACTTTTGTTCTTAATGTTGAACTGAAACTTAATTTGTCAGAATAACAATCATCCACCCTAATTTAATAATGCCTAGCCGTTTTTCTTTCCAAATTAATTTTCTCAATAACAAATAAAAAACTGAAGCAGTTTGTACAAACAAAAACCATTACTAATTGGGTGATCATTAAACAAATTTGAAGCTGATATACCGGGACCAACAGTTTTTAGCAATGAAAGCCCTTTATGATAGTTGTTGAATCCAGTTTCAGATATACATGGTAACATACTAACACAAAAATAAATTTTGTTTTGTGATTTTTAAAATAGTGACTATTTGGTTTGCAATTCAAAATGCCTATATGAAAAAACAATTTGGATTTCTCCGTAAAATTATATCATGTAGATTTTATACTAACATTCATGATTTTTTTTCCGCTACATAGAATAAAATATAAATAGTTTTTAATTGTATTTTTGAACTTGTCACCAAATCGATCAATTGTAACATTTAGAGAGGGAAATACATGAGGAAAAATATGTAAATACCTCCCTTGCTTTGATGTTTCAGTCACCATTTATTCCTCCAAGCATTTTGAAATTGCCTTATCCTGTCAAAATGAGTAGCAGGTTTCATTTCACAGGTAATAACGTGTAATAAATTTAACTATTGTAGGTTAGCAAATTTATAGTAAGCAGAAATATGTTAGAAGACCATACAAATCGAAAATAAAGACGATTATTTGGAATGTGCTTTCTACATTTTTTGTATCAAAGGTTATAAATTTAGGTTCAAATAACAGCCGTTTAACATTGACATACAATATACGCTCAAACCATGCCATAGATTAAAGCAGTTGGATATCAGCAATGTTAATTACTACTGAGATAGAAAAAAATTTCTCTTATAATTAATGTGTACTTAAAAAGGAATATAAAAGAATCCATTAATGAACATGAATAAAACCTCATGTTAGTACCTTAACTATATATCAATTACCCAACAATTGAACATAGGTAAGTTGCATTGTCCGTAAAGGTTGGATTTGGTGTAATTCATGAAGCAGTAATATTCATGAGGACAAAAATATAATAATTATTATCTCTAATTATATCAATGACAAAGAAGTCAAGAACACAACCTTAAACCTACCAAATAGTAAATCACATAAATAGTCATAATAAAATTAAGCCAAACTAAGGCTTCGTATTCAGATTTGAACTACTATGGCTTTGATCTAGTAAGTTGGATTTGAATGGAATAGTAAAACAAAAAACCTTCACATCAATATGAAAATATTATACAACATATGTTAAATAATATAAAACTCATAAAACAGTCAAATATATATACATATACATACAACTAACCAATAAATATAGCATTCCAAAATTATACATATGTATATAGGCAAATATTTTGAACAGACTTGATACTATATTAGATTACACTAACCGATAAAATATTAACTAACCGATAAATATGTATATTATCAAAACATGGTATATTACAGTATCAAAAATAAATGTAATTTATGAATGATAATATATTATGGATATCATAGATGGAGGGCGGGTGCAAAGCATGGTATATTAGGGTAAGACCATAGTTGAAAATTCATGGATTGATTAAAAGGCCAGGGCTTTTCAATTCTTAATGCAACTGAAATTATTTTCTCGCCCTACCTAGCTAAAGCTATCTTGAAAATAATCCAGAATCTATATTTCTTTTTTTATAGTTTGTTGCTAATATCATTTTTTTTAGTGCAACCTAAATAATTTTCAAACCAATTGCCTGCCATTTTCAAAGGTTGTTAAATTCTTTAGCCTAACACTTTTACTCACGTTATAATATTGTTTTTTGTTAAAAAAAACTTTTCTTCAAATCTTTAATTGAAAAAATTAGAAAACTCATTATCATCCACTGGTTACTAAACGCTCCAAATATTTCAAAGAAAATTAACACATGCCAAAAAACAGAATGCATATTTAATATGATACTTTTAATATAATGCACAAAAAAAATTGGATTTCATGTCTTCATATTATCTACAATGTAACAGACTATGAAAAATGATATTATTTATGATAGAATATGCATTATAAAATTGTGCCAGCACGTTATGTTAACGACGAATAAAAACAATCAATTAGATTGCAAGGTGTAAAGAAAAGCTATATATAAGATGTTATATGATTTATCTATAAAGTATCAGACTAAAAGTACACAAAATAACTTTATAATAAATTTGGAATGTAGCATTACTGCCTATTACTGAACTGATGTATGATTACAAATATTATTTTGTAATATAATGACCAATAAAAGTGCAGAAACACTCATAGTTTATTCATCATCATGGTTTATTAACCCACGTGAACAGAACTAAAGTAAAAAGATTTAAAGAAAGGGAGCAAATCATCATATATAAACTTTTAAATCAGTAAGCACTTTAAAGAAAGAGAAATAAATCATTAAACATTCATTTAAAACAAACCATAAAGCCACACCATAGCGAATAAAAATCCTCAGACTTCTACTTAAATTAACTTAGTTATTATGTACAAAGATTACAAAAACCTGAGAACAGAATGCACCGATTAATGTTTTACAGCAGATAATTGTATGTAAAGCTCAAAATTGTTCAATAAGCATGCTCATTGGAAAGATACATGCATACAGATAATGTCATAAGCATTCGACACTTAACTTAGTATGCCTTAAAGTCTCAAAAGCATCTTAAATAAGTACAATTTTTCGTACACAATTAGGTAAGTATAAAACATAGCACAACCGAGAGGTGTTGATCAGAGATTTGAATTGAAGGGGCCGTTGTATTATGAATTTGTGTTTTAAGAATACACGAAATCTTAGTCGGGGATCAAACTTTCCCGATAGAGCCAAAATTAAAAGTCCCAAACACCTAATACACTAATTTATAGCTTACAGCAAATTGAACAGAGCAAAAAAAATTGCTTACGATAACTGAAATCGACAACCGTGAAGATGGTAAGCCAGCAACAGTGCGGCAAGCTGCAGCTATAGCCTTGAAATGAGGAAGTTGATCCACATCTGGAAGGAGGACGTCGTATGGTGGGAGAGAACTAAATTCTAGGGTTTTGAGAGAGGAAAACGGGCTGTGGAGTAATTTTTGGGGCGAAAGTGTTTGGGATACAGGAGGCTCACATTTGGAAGGAGGAGGTCGGCTGATGGGAGAGAACAAAATTCTAGGGTTTTTGGGGCGAAAGTGTTTGGGATATGGAAGGCTGAAAAGGCGAGAAGGGAAGAGTGATGAGAGAGGGGAAAGAATTTCGTGACGCTGCTTTGGGGATAGTGGAGACTCTTCAGTTGCCAAATTTCAAGGGAGCTTCTATGAGCTTGAAAGTGAACTCACTAATAATAGTATAGTATAGATTTCATTAAATTATTTTCAGTCGAAGCCAACAGATGTGGTTTTGTGACTCCTATGTGTGAACTCAATCCTTGGTAATGTTTAAACAATTTAAATATTAAAACCTGCATAGTCTTTATTGAAGCACGATGTGGACATGACTTTAGTTACTTATAAATTATCTAGGTGAAATCAAATTTCGTATCTTTTAAAATGACACCATAAAGCTACGATATATATTGTGCATGTTTTCTCTTCGCCATCACTACACCATTTATATATAGAACTTGGTTAGTTGTCAAAACTCTAGTAATATGTACAGTTAGTTGCATGCATTAAAGTCCATGGTTCAATCCAATGACATTTGTCGATTAATAGATTTCCTTTGGCCAAAGACTTTAACTTTAAGTTGACAACCAATTACGGTGATATTATCAAATGAGACGACTCCTCTCTTGAGTAATGTTTCACTTCAAGTGGTCCAACTCATACCCAACTATAACCTTAACATGGTCATTATTCTCGTGTGATTGACCATAATCAATGTATAGTTTAAAGACTTAAGATTCATAATATTCTCAAGTCAAAAGGCTAACGAACATCCCCATGTTAGATCTTCTATTTGATTTTTAATTTATAGAAGACTCTTAGTGATTCATTATGAAATATTCTAAACGACTACATATATGTAACCTATGTTACCCCATCGATCATAAGTAATTCACCGTCCATCATATGAGGAGTGTTACACACTAGTCTTAACGGATATCTTGATATTCCTTTGTTGATACATCTTGACTAGGAACATTTAAGGATAAATATTTATTTTATATGATTCGTTACCCATAGTCACAAAAACATTTGTAAATGCGATCAATTAAATACTCTTTCTAGGAATTTATACTTGTATATATTTATTTTATTTGTAAAATTATTTATATCCCAATATAATAATATATAAAATAGAAAATAAAACCAAATACAAATAAGATTCACTATAAAAGATTAATAACATAATTGCTTCTATGACACACGCTTAACTCTATTAATGTCCCACAAGCACTTGGGCCCAATTATGGTGACTCATAACCATACTCTCAACCAGTATTCCTAAACTAAACTAAGAAAGGGCCTTAGCAAGTGGATATGTAATATTATTATTTCATATCTACTTTTTGATTATACTTCTCCATTACTAATAAATAGTTTTATCATGTGGTAGTTACAGAGAACATATCTTGACCTCTTATTAAGCTACTAGTTTTTTTTGCAATCTATATTGCATCATTGGTATCACAATAAATTATTAAATTCTCAATGGTGGGAACCATTCTTTACTTTCTTATAAAATTGTGTATATATACTGGTTTCATTGCGACATTATTCAAGACAATGTACTTAGCCCTTATAGAATCTTCCATAACCTCTTATTTGGAACATTTTCAATCTAAAGCCCCTTTCTTAAGGGTAAACATGAATTTGAGATTGACTTAATATTTTCGATATCACTTTTGAAGTTCGGCTATGAACACTCTTTCATAAGGAGTTCATTTTTTCCATTAACAATTCTCTAGTAATTTGTAAATACTCAAGAATACCCTAAAATACCATTCAATGATTTTAACTCAGATTTGATATTCGCTCATTACAAGTGTATACGCAAATTCCTATCTAGTAAATAACATAACGTATATGATGATTCCTATCATGATGCATAAGGAATCTATCTCGTATACTCCTCTATATTGAACATTTTAATATGGTTTATGTGTATATTGATTGGGACAATTCCAACATCCTCTTAAACTGATTATATGGATATCTTTTTCAAAACCTTCATTGAGAATTGAACAACCAAGCTTTAAATGACATTGACACTAGTACACTATTACCAATTGGCAGCATGTTGTTTACTCATAGAATAAGAAATGACTTGCCTTCTATTTTCTTTCTTATAAGCACATGCTTCCTTTACATTTTGACTGAAACCAAACTATTTGATTTCTCTATCAAAATACTTACTTAACCTCTAGATGCTTATTTAATATCATGTATTGATCTTAAATGTCCACAATCTTTACAATTGCTCTCACTTATTTTGAAGCATTTTGGCTATGGTGTGCAAACAATTTCCTATAAATCGTTATTTAGAAGTTCTGTTTCATTATTAATTTGGCAAAATTCATAGTCAAATTGTGTTATAATCTGCAAGTAAAATATGAATGGACTTAAGAATGTTGATTGGCAAAATTACTTCACTAATTTCAATATTTGAATTTATGATGTTATTTCCCGTAAAACTCGCTTTATACATGTTCAGCATTGATCTTCTTCTTGAAGGTTCACTTATGGCAAATGGACCATATCCTTTCGTGTACAATTTCCAAATCAATTTTTTTGGTGTACTTGGAATCCATTTCGAATTTAGAGCATCACACAATGGAAGAGTCTATAATCTTAATGGATTATCAATAATTAAGAAGATTGTCATTACAAATGATCTATTTTCTGAATATTGATAAGACACATAGTTTCTTTTCAATGTGCGAGATTTCCTATTATGCGTTCTAATGGGTTGTGTCCTTTTTATAGTTGGCCAAATTTTTTTAGTTTGTACAATCCATCTCCATGTTAAAATCTTAGATCATATCCAAGTCCGCTGCACTACCACTAATTTCTCTACAAAGAAATTCCTTCGGTAAGACGTTCGTGTATCTCTAAACAACAATTTGTTACTCGATGCAATGGAATGGACATTCGAAAACATTTTATGAAATGCCAATAGATTTATATATGAGTTCACGAAATGTATGTTTATAACGTAGGTTAGACATATCTTAACCTATTTAAGATTAGGTTTCTTCTTAATTTATATCTTATATGGAATCATAATATTGACTTTAGATGAAATCAAATTTAATATATGTGCTTTCTCATGGGTACATATTTAAAAAGAAAGAGATGACTAAACTTCACTCATTTTCAATAATCAATCATACATATTCTAATAGAGTTTGATTACTCCTTATTGATACATTATTATGTAGCATAGGAACGAGTGTCTTTGAGAGTGAATCTTGTTCTCTTTTAGGTACTCTTGGAACTCTTATCCAACATATTCGCTTATTTGATCAAATCGAATTATTATAATTTATTTGCATGTTATGTTTTTCCATTTTATATTCTATGAACTTATCGTAGATATCTTACATGTATATGTGACAATCCACCTTTGTGACCCTCGAATGTTGACACTAAATATATCCCTGGATTCATATGCCGAGCACCCAAGTGTTGGAAAGGCGGATAAATATGGTAAAATAAAAGAAAAGGAAATAGAACAAGGAAAAAGAGAACACAACATCAGAATCTCATAACGGAATTATTAATATAATATTAAAAGATAGTACAAAATGTCACTCTAAGATACATAGCATTTCAGAGTTACAATCATAAGTACTATCATAAACATGGGTAGTTATAACAGCCTTTCCTCACATATGCCGATATATAAATGTAGTAATGCAGCGGAAATAAGAATATTACGGTAAGTGAATGGAAGCATCCAACTGATGTAGTAATCCAGCGGAAATAAGAATATTACGATAGGTGAATGGAAGCATCCAGCTTATCTCTAGAAGCTCCAAAGAACTTCAATAACAACCTGCCTTTCCTAAACTACTCGAAAGAGAATCCATGGAAATAAGAGAAACATAAAACTATGATTTAGACATAAATCTAGTGTGAAAAACTCAAGAAATATATGTGACATATAACTGCACCTTTGATACCAACCGAATCACCGAATTGGTTTTCCCCTTAAATTATCCAACGATTTATTAAATACATATTTCGATATAATAGATAATGTCTAGGGTATAGATATAAGTAAAATACAGCTATGATACATGTACACCACAACAATAACTAGGTATATAAACCAAAACCGCTAAGACATGTTCACATAATTGTGTAGGATTTCCGTGGATATCTCTCCTATCAAGCCGAATTCGACCTCCTGCACAAGGATTGGAGGTATCCTTCCGAGAGTCGTATATCTCCAGATAAAATATACCGTAAAGTAAGCCACAGTTGGACATGCCCAGAGATGTTTACATCGAACATCATCAACTCTCGATGACAATATCGATATCATCTCTAGGTATGGAGTTGGTATACCCTATTAGGCTCGCTAAACCCTTTATGGCTAGGCACCCTACTCTAATTTTAGTCATTTACCAATGTCGAGGCTACGTTCGATATCTCTCACATAAAACTCCATCACTCGAATAGAACACAAATCACTCCATGACATAAGCCCGTTTAACAAATGCTAATGCCGACCTCTCCCATAGACTTAACCTTAAGACAGACTGTTCAACTCTGTAGCATAAGTTTGAAATGTTAATGCTAACCTCTGCCTTGGACTTAACTTTAGGATAGATAGTCCAACACTATAACATTCAACTTCACAACCACTCCTAAAACATAGACTCGTATATGGTTTTGAAGTGGTTACGGGTTTGAGTCATCTCATATAAGTACACTCCCCCGCTTACTGGATGCTCCAAAATCAATCGATAGATTTTCAGTTAATTTAACCCCGATTCTTTAAGAAATAAATAGACAGTATATAAGGGTGGAGATAATCTCCTATCCGAGCGGATTCCCTTACCATTTGTCCTAGAAGAGCAAGACGAGTTTATACATAGAGTATAGCATCAGCGAAGATAACAGTACTATATAACCCTCATGTTTCTTCTAGATATTCCCTAAGTCATTTTGGTCAATTTCGATAGTCCACCCATCGACTATCAAGTACAAGATTAACGATTGTAGATGGAAACTAGGTCTTGTATACTTATTGCATTTCCGATCTTTTCAAATCACACTATCCCTCGGTCAAAAGTGGAGCCAGCAAGTTAGAGCACTATTTCTTATATACCCTACTCGACCATCATTCTTAACTCTCATAGACATACAAGCCCACTTCATCGGCTTTTAGTGCTAAGTATATACTTTCAATATACATGCAAACAAATAAAACACAATTAAGTCACACAAAGTACGATTAATTCACACAAAGTATGATTAAGCTACTTAAGCAACTCCTCACATCTTCTATTTAATTGATCCTTTTTATTACTTAAAAACTTCTTTGTAAATACTTGTGTATATATATTTAAAATACCTTTACAAAAGATGTACACATGTATACTACTGTTCACTATTCATTTCTACTCTTTTAAATACTTAGAAAGGTATCCATATTCTTATCCCAAATGGTATAAGAATATTCACAAATCTTAAATAAAATTTCACATTTGCACAAGTATACTTTGATGGGTTAAAAACAAATGTTATCAAAAGATTGTTACTATAAACCCAAAACCATTCTATTTATAATTATCTTTAAAACGTTCTTTCTAAAGATCTAATTACTCTACTAATATAATCAAAAAGGGTTTCAAGATCAATGTTATTAACACATTGTCATAGCAAACCCAAAACCAATTTTATACTTCTTATTATCTTTAAAAAACATTCAATTAAAGAAATAAGTTAATATTTGGTCAAGTTCGATATTGACTAATCAACTATCTAGTTCTAAAGCCGATCGCTTATAGAAATCAAGGTTCATATACTTAACACGTTTCCGAACTTCTCAACTTATACTATCTCTTGATCAAAAGTGAAGTCAGGTAAGTTAGAGCACTAGTTACATATCAAAGCCTCGTCTAGACACTTCATTCTTAAGTCTCATAGATAAACAAGTCTATTTAGTCGGCTTTTAGTGCTAAGTACATGACTAAATAATTTCCATCAACGAGAAATTAATAACATGACTAACATGTTTCTGACATTTCAAACTTAACTATTCCTTAATCAAGAGTGAAGTTGGTAGATTGGATCATTTTTGCTTCTAAACCCTGCTATAACAACAATCTTAACTCTCACAAATAGATAAGTCTACTTCATCGGCTTTTAGTGTTAAGCGTAGTTATTTACTTTTCTTAAGAAATAATTAAAAAAAACATGAATTATCCACTAAGAAATTCCTAACCCTTTCCTAAATCATTTTTTATAATTTAAAACCCTTTTTAGAAATGATATATACACACTAATTTATAAAACTAGATATTTAATAAAACAATTTTGAAAGATATTATATTACATAAGATATCTATGTATTAATAAAATAGTCAACATATTTTATAAAAACTATATATAATTAAAAATACTTTTGAAATACTTATAATAGGTTTTAAAACAATCGCTCAAAATATTACTTGAAAATAACAAGTTTACAATTTACTTAAAAACTTGGAAAAATCATGTTTTCCTTATATTTAAAAGTAAACCCTTTCTTTAAAAATTCATAACAAATTATTAAAAATACATAAAAATCTAAACCATTTTTACAATACTCTAATAAGAGTTAGCAAAGACTTATAAAAAGAATAAAACAAAATACTTAAATTTAAATATATTTTCGAACCTTTAAAATTCAAAACAAAGGCTAAAACGGGACAGTTTTGCACAAGTGGAAGTTTGACCGCTTTCGATATGTTAGTTACCTTTTTATCATCCAATATTTTTATAATAGTAAGCATATACAATATACATCACAAATATGATGAGCCTTTAAGGATCTCTCTACAAAGTTCGTTAGAGATTGCTGAACACAAGGCAATTCCTAAGTACATCTATACCGACTATCGCTATAAGAGCACTTTCAAATCCAAGTCCAGTCTAAGCCAAAGTCCAACTGCAACCTATGTGCTTTGTTTCAAGGCTACGCTATAATTCATAACAAGTCATTCAAGTCCATCCAAGTCCATACATATGGATTACATACGCCGTTTTCTTTCAAAGCAAGAATCAAATCCAAATATTACAACATATAGCAATATCAATTCAAACAACACATACACAATCAAACATAAGCACATATACACAATATTTTCATTCAAGGTGATGAGTTAGCTCACCCTTAACAAGTAATCAAGTAAGTCCAAGCATTCACTTCCTACCTCAACCTTGCAAACACCTAACTTCCTTCCTTCAACCTTGCTTTGCACTTGCCTAGGCCCAAATACCCTTAATATTGCTCATGTCCTTAAGGAATTTTTGGTGTGTGCACTTTAATTCTTTAAGTTTTGAATTTCTAAGAGGTGTTGCAATGTTGTCCTAAAGCCCTTGACCAAGTTTGACTTGATTTGAAGGTGTTTTGCTTAGGAAATTTATGAAGAGTAAGAGAGCTAGTTTATTTTGTGAATTTGCAAAAGTGAATCAAAGATGTATGCACACACTTATATAGGCTTCAAGTGGGTGTTGCCTACCCTTCCTTTAATCCCCCTCCATCAGGCCATGGAATGCTGACCCCCCACATGCCCCATCACCTCTCCTTTAAACCTCATTCCTTTAGCAGATGACCAAATTACCCCTTACACGAAATATCTCCTTAACTTATAGAAGCTTCTAGAAGAATCCACTTACTTTATGAAGCAATGTATGTTAATTAGTTACTAATGACCTCCCAAGTGTTTTAGTGTACACAAAAAAGTTTGAACAACTTCTTTTGAATTAAAAGATGTTTATCGATAAAACGATTTTCGGTCACATTATCGTTATATGTTCGAAGTATATATTTTTATAAACAAATTTCAAAAATAAGTTTACCATCATTAGTTATTATTTAGAAGGGGTTAACAAGGTTATTAAATCAATTTAATCACATTATGACTAAATCGAAACCCAAATCCATTAGGCATGGATCATTGGTTTTGGTAACATGTAAATAACACAAGTATATCAGAGTGCGATAAATATAAACTCACAATTGAAAAATATAATATAGCATACATATTGACTAAGGTTGCTACCTTGGAATATTATTCCTTGGATATTTAATTGCCTTGTTAGTGCTGGGCATGAATAAGAAGACTTCACCACCTGCAATTCCCGTCTTGCTCCAGTAGCCTGTCCTTCTAAACCTAACATGTGGGTTGTTATGAGGAAGGGGGTCAAAACAATGTTCCGGTGATTGGCAAATTACATATTTTGCCCTATCATTAAGTTATGCCAATTGATTTCCTTTCAAATGTTATATTTATTAATTACGGCTAATTTGTTAAATCTTATGTGCACATACGATATGCATAACCTAACATTCTCCAAGGTATCACTATATATATTTGTGTTCATGTTTATCTGAACATTTCACTACCCAGAAACCTCTGCCATTTAATACTTCTTAAATAGGGAGGAGGTAGACCCAATAGTCATTTAATACCTTAAGTCCCCGAAGCAAGCCCTCGCAACATAACCACTAGTCAATCAGTCTTAGCTATAGAGTCTGATGACACCTAGATAAGGCTTTATAATATAATTACCATATTACTAACACATCTCAACTCTACAACTTACCCTCAACTGTAGGCCAAAGGCCCTTTCCAATCCCACACAACTACCGTCAATCATGTCCTAACAATGTAACAGATAGTACACAAGCCACTTAATACCTTTTCAATGGGAACTAGGTAGACTCTGACCATTTAATACCTATATTTTAGGTAGGTCCCCATCATTAATACCTATCGCAAGGTGGAATCATCTTTGATACTATCTAGATGACATCGCACAGACCATCATCAAGCCCACTTAATAATTCTTTGTGGGAGAGGCGGATCTTATAATAGCTACTTAATACCTAAAAGCCAAAGCGGACCCTTCTTGAGATATCCACTACCGTGCCTAACCACTAACCCTCATCATTTATTACTTCCCAAATAGAAAGGAGGTGAACCCTATAATAGATTCTTAACACCTCCGTCCCAGAAGCAGGTCTTACGTCCTACGTATATCCTTTTCCCATGAATCCTATGGTTGGAGATCTCCTACACCAGCAATAAGTATACACAACTGCTGGTAGCCTCTAGTTTAAGGGTAGACTTCTACTGTGTAACTCTACTGACCTCGCATCCGAATCTACTAAACCGAATGTACCACCCAAAGCCTAAGTGTTGGGCTAGGCCCACTATTTTACGTTTGTACTAAAACGTATAATTTAAGCAATATAATTTCCTACTATGAAAATTATATTGCTTTCTACATATAATTAATAGTATTAATACTTACTTATTTGCTACATTATTATTCCTAATGTATACGCTTAGGCTTTGGTTCCCTTTTAATGTCTAATAAATGTCTATTATCTGTATTAATTGTCATTAATATCAAAAATAGATAATCACTAACCAATCCTTATTTAATTCCCTTAATATGTTTACTAATTTCAAAATCCATCTATTGTACCTATTTAATTCCCTCATAAATGCCATATTAATCTCTCTAATCAGTCCCCTATTTAATTACTTTTTAACTCTCATTAAATATAAATTAATTGCTAGTTAAAATTTTAATTAATGTCCATAAATCCTAATCTGTTAATTATTATGCTTTTAATAACTAATATGTATATAGTTGTAAATTATGCTATTTATATTATTTTTTTATTTTTGAACATTTAGCACGGTTATATGTGTATATATATTTTTATTTCTAATTACTAATTTCTAAACAAGAACATTCTTTTCCATATTGTAATTTGTTAGATCTATCCTTCTAAAAGGGTTACCATTATAACATTCTATAAATTAACAAAAAATGAGATCTTTGCTTCGTTTGAAGTTACAAGGAATTATTTCTTTCCTTTTATTAAAATATACAGTGTAATGTAATGATAGGTCTTTTCAACCTGCAAAAGTCAACATTAATACATCCACGGTACTCATGTACCAAGTATCCGAGTATCGAAAAGACATATTGTTGGGGTAAAAGAAAAGAAAAGACAAAATACAATCTCACATCGTGATGAGTAATATATAATATACAATCGATCTTTATAAAAGAAAACTTTTATATACATACAACAATCAGAGTAAACTAACAAATCATCAGCCCAGACAGTTATAATAATCTACCCTCACAAATACTGATAAATACAAAACAAGAAATGCAGCGAAAATAAAATACGTGAATACGTCTTGGAGGCATCAAGTTCGTCTCCTTAAGCTCCAAATCGACCATAGCTAAATGTAGAAATATACTCAGGTCTAACCCAAGTATTATAAGAAAATAACACCCGATCAGTCTGGTAAATCAGCGTGGGAAACTCCAATGATATGGATTTCTATATTTATGAAACCCTTCAAAAATAAAAGTATATCGTAAGACCACGGTGCACATAAACACAGATGAGTTTTTACCTTACGATAACCAAACCATTATTATTTGAAAATCCAGTGATATTATAATAATGTCTAGGGTTTAAAATAAATATTTAATATAGCCATAATAGTTACATTAATTACATTAAACAATATATTTAGTATACCACTAAGTTTGTAAGGCACATATTGGAAAATGGATTCCATACAATTATAAGGTAAAAGACTACCTACCGTACAATACACCTTTGAAGAAAATATGCCAAGGCTACAAACATTACACCTCTATAAATCAGGACCAGCCTACCCCTACCTGGATAGTACCAAATATGATCATCTCACGTTGCGATAAACAACCGTACTGGGCTCGAAAAATACATAAATCCATAAATACTGTAACAACCCTGTTTTCGAACTCGTTATATCATATGAATTGAACTAGAATAGAAGTGTTTGAATTCAAATTTGATCATTTTTATTTTTGAAATCAAATTATTATTAAATAAAATCTATTTAATAAAGGATTTTGTTATAGGAAAATTGAATTAATTAATAAATTTTATTTTGGATAATATATTTCAATTCAAATAAAAGGTGTTAGTAAATATAAAATATTTTTAACTACAAATAATAATTATATATAAAATTGAAATAGACGACAAGAAGTTTTATTTGATATTCAATGAAATCAATAAATATGAAGATAAATAAATTTATTTATATCAGTACAACGGAAAATAAAAATTATCAAATTTGATTTCAAATACTTCTATTCTAGTTCAATTCATATGATATAACGAGTTCGAAAACAGGGTTGTTACAAATACCGATCTAGATCAAGCGATGACCATACCCTAATCGGAGTGACCCACATAGCCCTGCAGCATCAGTCCTGTTTTAGTCATTCTCGGGTGTGAGGCTTAAGGCTTGAGGCTTGAGGCTATGTTTTCCTTTTTAGGAAATCCCACTTAGAATGCTAACATTGTCCTCTAGGCAATAATGCAATGTCAACATTCATCTATACAAGTTGTTCTGGGACTGAATAAACCGAAGGCACTACTTCTACTACATTCCTTTTGGAATCATCCTCAAGATTAGTAGCAAGTAGCCCTTGCACTTCAAAGAACTCCGACTTTGATTTCCTTCATCTTCAAGATGTCTTCCATTCGAACACTTATGCCGGTTCAATTGGTTTTCGGATAACTTATCCGATCACAATCTCTTCGAACCAACAATGGATAGTTTCAAAACTGGCTAGGATTTGATCGTCGGTTATTTAACTATCAAATAAGCAAACAATCAAATCAGAGATTTAATTCCATATGAAAACTAAGAATGATTAAGCACATAACCAAACACTAAGTAATCCTTTCATTAATTAAAATCACTTTGTAAATACTTGTATTAAAATACTTTTACAAAAGATATACATAAGCATTTCTACTCTTTTTAATCCTTGAAAAAATATTCAGATATTTATCTCACCGGTATAAGTGTATTCACAAATCACCATACATTTCAATACTTAGAAAGTGTATACTTATCTCAATGCTATAAGTGTATTCACAAAATTTTGAGAAAGATTTCATTTCCAAAAACATACTTAATTGGGTTAAAACAAGTGTCATTTAAAAACATTAATAACAATAAACCAAAAACACTTTTAGTGTAAGTAAATGGATCGTATAGAAATTAGACCAAATATACTTACCACCACCTTTTGATTTCAAACTTGTACCATCCCTCGATTAATAATGTAGTCGAACACGTTAGCGTACTATCATTGCCTTGACATTCATTCTTAAACTCTTACAGACAAAGATGAGTTTCCATACCTCAGAATTTTGTGTTAAGTATGAAAATAATGCTCTTCATACCACTATAAATTATAGATTTAGAAATAAAATCTCATATTCTTGTCATGTTTCCAATATTTCGACTTACTCTATCCCTCGTCCAAAAATGAAGCCAGGTAAGTTAAAGAACTGGTTACACATCAAAGCCTTGCCTAGGCACTCCGAATCTGAATCTCACAAATAGAGGATTAGTCTACTCATCGGTTTTTAGTGCCAAGTATAGGACTGCTTATTTTTCATAAGTAACTGAATTCGTGTACGAAAATAATACTTCATATACTTGACATCAGTCTTTGATTTCAAACTTAAACTATCATTTGGTTAACAATGAAGTTGTTCAAGTTGGGGTATTATTACCACTCAAACCTTGATTCGACAACATTCTTATCTTTCAGGGTAGGCAAAAGTTTACTTACCTCAAAGATTAATGACAAGTATAAGACTTCATAAATTCCACATAATATTTAGAACAAACAAAGTGTTATAAACCAAACTTTTTTTCCACTTTTCAAAATCTTTTACTATAACTAGAATATTATAGTCCATAACTTCCTTCTATTGTCCTAAAACCATTTAATAAAACACATAGGTTGTAATCCTAGTCTCCTAGACTTACCCTCTTTATTCTCCAAAATCATTTAAAACACTTATAATATAGTTTAAACTTTTTATTTAAAACATCTCTTAAATATCATTACTTTTAAAGAAAGTTTGACTTGGGAAATAAAAGAGTTTTCCTTTTTATAAAAGTACCACTTGCTTTATTATATCAAATAATCCTTTAAATCACTTATATAAATTTCAAACCTTCTTTTAAACAATTTAAACAAAGTTTAGAATTTCCATTCAAATCATAACTTAAAAGCCACCACCTAACAGAATTTGACATAGGAAAGCACAAGGATTTCTTTTAAATAAGCCATTTGTTTAAATATCCCAAATTAGATCTTTTAAAATTTAAATTTAAATCTCAAATATCTTTAAAACATTTTACTTTTCAAAAGCACATTTTTAAAATACTTATCTTAGACCAAACATTACTTGAAGATAATTATATAAACACAACTTTGATTTGCAAAGGTAAGAATTTTTTTCTTTACAAAATTTAAACCTCGTACTTAAATAAATCAAATAAATTCTTTAAAATATATTTAAAACTTCAAACTCCTATTAAAATACTAATATAACTTTTATAAAACACATTTTAAAAGAATTTACAAAATATATAAAGTAGATAACCTTTTATACTTTATTTAAAATCGTAGATTTCCAAAGTACATCCATAGCGACCATCGCTATATGAACCATAACTTTCAAACTTTGTTTGATAAATCAAATAGTTTTAAACCGAATTTCTTTCTATGTTTTAAACCACTATAAGTATAGTAAACATTTTACTTCAAAATAAAAGTTTATTTTGGTTAGTTGTTTGGTATTTATGCCAGTCTCCTGTGCTTTATTTTTTCTTATAGTTTTTCCGGTGCATGTACCGAACACCTGTTTTTAATTATTTTATTAATATGGACCCACAATAAATGGTAGCTAGCTTTGCTAAAAAACAGTTTGAAGTCAATTTAAAACCCATAAGAATAACTTTTCAAATTTGGAAAGAGGCTTAGCGACTACCCTAGCACATCATCAAGCGCTACAGATATTTCTATTTCACAAGAATTCAACTTTCCAATTCATATCACAAGCATTTACATAAAGAAGAATATATGTAAATAAAAATCAACAAAGCAAGGAACTCTTTAGAGTCCCTCTACAAAATTTCTAGTATTTCAAAGTGTATTCGTCGCGGCCTATTTGCTACGAAACACTTCGACTTCCATTGCTTTGGTCCTCTACAAAAATGGTTATTTATGCCATCCGCTTCCAAGCATGAATCAATCAAAAAATTATAATTATTACATCCAATATAATTATAAACAACATATTCAAGTGAATTGTATACAACATATAGTTACAATTTCATTGCCATTCAAAGTGAATTTAACTTACTTTTATTTCGATGAAGATGTTACTACTTACTACCACAACTAAGCAAGCACACAAACCTTCCTACCAGATCACCAAAACAACCCCAAAACCACCCCCATCCCTCAATAGCTCATGGCCTTGACATGTTCAAGGGCTTTATGCACCAAAACTCAAGCTCAAGCCCTTCAGAAATAAAGAATCACTTCCTGCCATCACCAAAATTCACAAGATCCAACCTTTAGCTTAACGAAGCCAAGGCAACTCCTCCTAGAAGCTCACGACCAAGCCTTAAATGGTCCATACCCCATACGACCATGACTAAAATAAGGGGGTCTTGCTCCTTTTCTTCCACTTTGAGTTGTTAAAAGGTGTTGTGTTAAGGAACATATAAAAGTTTGATTGCATTATGAGGAGGTTTGGATTTAATTTTGAGGAGAGAAAGGGAGGAAGAAGTGGATTGCCATTCCTTTTCTTTTTGGAAATTTTTGAACAAATGAAAATGATAATTTGAAAGAGAGTATAGTATGGATGTTAACAATTGAATAAGGCTTCCTTGCCCTCAAAAGAGTGGTCAACCATGAAAGGAGGAAAAATCTCCTTGCCCTTCCTTAAATCATGCCTTGTTTTAAGGCATGTTCAATGCCTTAATACCTGTCATTTTTCTCCTCTTTAACCTTACTTAATCTAATTAATCTCCTTCATTAATGTAACGACCCGGAATTTTGGACCATTCGCATCCATTATAAGTGTATAGGTAGACACTCATGCCGGAGTTGAATTGCTCAAAATACCGCGTTGTTAATTTAAATTTGGCAAAACTGAACATATACAGTAAATAGATATAATCACAGATCACAGACACAGAGTAATAAATGCAGCGGAAATAAAAGAGATAGTAGTTCATGAAGCTACTATATGAATATATAAAAATACATCAGAGTTTACAACAGAAGAGTAATACGATACATCAGAGTTAAACTAGATACAACGGAAGAGTAACAGATACAAATCAGAATACATCAGTGGAATCATCGAACATCTGAAAGCTGGATAGATAGCTGGATCTTCAAGCAAAGCTCCAACTCCAAAGGTGAGTCTCGAATACTGGTACACTCAGTCTGACCCGAGCGTAAAGCAAAACACAAGACACTCGAGTCAGGATTAACATTCTTATATTAATAAATCCAACTCAAGTGAAATAGCAATTGAAATACAAGTAACTCAAAGGATGTTTGGAATAACCATCCTTTAAGGATCCGTTAAACTATCTACTAGGTAGTAATGTACGCTAAGTAGATAATGTCTATCAGTAATATAAAGATATCAAAGTAGGGTTAAGTAGGGCCCATACACCTCTTAACCTGTTTATTCCCAAAAGCATATACAAGACCGTAGTTTCCCCAAAACCGGAAGTCACCAGAGGGCAATCCATATACTAAAGGTACAAATCAAAATCGTAGTGGTCGCGAATAGGATAATCAGTATGACAAGGTACATGAGGCGATACCAACTAGGATACTAGTAGTTGCCTGATCCGGACTGATGTTGGGCATAGCAGCTACTACCCCAACACCGCGAACAACACTCCCAAATCGAGGGGTGCACCCAAATCGAATCACAAAAGTAATAGATATGGTATCGAAGAAGTGTGTCCGCTAGAGATGGCGATCCTCAATGGCCCGGCGCGGCTCCTGTTTTAGTCATGTCAAGGGTCATCCAAAATCGTTCTCTTTCTTCAGTCAACGCGTACATCAAAACCATCCACTTCGTTCTGGATCAACACTCCGCGTATAGTTATTAAAGTGGTTTCGGTTCAGATAGAGAGTATATCCATTACCGATCCCGGTCTCTTTAATAACTTTCGTAATTATTACACCGATTGGTCGTTTATATATTTCAAAAACCAAATCAATTTCAATTTCAAATGGAATTCACAAATCAACATTTCATTTGTCTTTCGAAAACCAATTTCCATACTTTACGTTTCAAACTTTCAAATTATCATTTCAAAATCTTATAATTCAAATTCAATTTCTATTTAAACAATCCAAATATTAACTCAAGTTCGAATATAAGTTTCATTTCGAAAACATTTAAATTAATTTAATTTAACATTTAAATCAATTTAAATTCATTTATCAATTTCATTCAATATCGTTAAATTAATTTATCATTCAAAACAATTTCTATTAAATTTCCAAATCATTAAATCAATTTCTTAAATTCAACTTCATTAAACAAAACTTACAATTTTGAATTATATTAAATTCGTCAAATCATTTCTTTCAATTACAAGTCTTACATTAATTCCAAAAATATCACATTTTATTTCTTGTTAAAGAAATTCAATTTCACCTATTTACTTACTTAAATGATTTTCCAAACTTAATTAATAAAGAAACTCAATTTCAATTATTACGAAGTAAAATTCACTTATTCAAAATTCAATTAAATTTAATCATTAAATAATTCAATCTTATTTAATTATTAAATAATTCAAAACTTAATTATTAAATAATTTCAAAGTTTAATAATTTCAAACTTAATTATAATTTCAAACTTAATTATTAAATCATTTCAACTTAATAATTTCAAACTTAATTCAGTCGTTTCTCAAATTAAACAACATTCTTTCATCAATTTCAATTTTATATTTTTTTTTTTAGATTTTTAAATATTAATATTTTCCTTTCATAAAAATTTAAATTTCAAATTCATTTCAAAACCATATTATTTATTCAAATAAAATCTTCGTTTTATTTTAAATCAAATTATTGACCAATCGGGTTTTATTTAATTTTCTATCCTAGGTCAAAGTTCAATTTGGGTATTTATCATTTCAACCCGATTCCAATTCAATTCAAAATCAAAACATATCAAAGGGAACTTGCAGTGTGATAACTGGGATGGTGTCAAAGTAAATAAACAAGCAATAACAACAACCAATATCAATCCAATAATCAATTCAAATAATCCCGAAATAACCGTATTAATTCGCATTGTTATTTGTGCCAATTAATATAACTATTTCTAGAATCTACTCTATCATTTCAAGTAGATTAAAGATTATAACATTTCGGTTTCACTTGTCGTTCAATTTCAATTACAACAGTTAATTCAATATACGTTCAACAGTCCAAAGTGAAATTTGTCAATTCTACGTGTCAATTAACTTAACAATTTAAGGGTCAATTCAATTTCAATATTCATCATAAAAGGGGTCAAGTTAACAATCAAATGTCAGTCAATCAAATTTAACATTTAATTATCCCATATCAAGTTCAATTTCATACCGTTTATCATTTTAACATTAACAATTTACCGTCCAATATAAACATCAACAATCAATCAATTATCAGCCAAACTGTATTATCATCGCATAAATAATTAACAGATAATGGTGTCAGATGTCACAGGTGAACTGATACAGGTAATAACAGTGTAAATATCTAACAGCAGCATATTTCAATTGTCGTTTCAATTGAAATCAAATTTAATAAATAAAAGAACGTTAATCGTGAGTGATTGCTCACCTTTCGAGGCTAGAGAATACAGAAGATGATACAGATATGCACACTGATATGGACATAGAAATTTGAGTTACGGATCCAAGCAAAGCAAACGGCACGAATACGACGATCAAAGCTGATAACAGAAATCGATAGAACACATCAGAACGAGATCGATGAAGAAAATTGGTATAAGTGAACACATATAATTATATATATATAGAGTTATATTTAAACTCAACATATTTTTATATTATATATATAATTTCCAAAATCATTGGTTACACTAAACACATATACACTACCCAGTAGCGAAAGTAATATAGTAACTTTGTAAACTTTTATAGTATTTGTTTATGTTATCACATCAAGAGCAAACCAAACATACACTTCAACATGCATATTTCGATCAAAATATCTAAACTGATTCTCACCTAACCTTATACACATAACTGGCATGTGCAAATTGGAAAACCAAAACTCAAATCTACTTGTTTACAGAGACAAAAAAAATGCGAATATATACCTAAATTTAATATATATAACAACTTTATATTCGAAATTAAACAGCAAACTAGGAAGTAAAAGTCTATAAACCTTTATATGTATATATATGATATTCATAACAAAAGTAGATATGTATAAATATATACTAATAGATCAATAGTAAAATAAGCAAAATTTTATCCAACTCTACTATATATATGCGGCCACAAAGAAACCTCAGCCATACAACTTTGCATATAGAGTATCATACTGTAAACTTAATTTGTAATTGGGTATATTCCTTATGCAGACTCACAAGATACACTAATATATATATATATATATTTGGCTTGCATATATATAAAATAGGTTATATAACTTTATACATATTGTTACATTAAATACCTAAGCACCAGAGAACCGAGGACGAGCTAGGTTCGCCCGGAGGCAAGAGGAGGCGGGTTGGTGGCGACAGCTAGACTGGGACAACTAAGGTGGAAGGCGGGAAAGACGAGGCCGGAGGTGGCGGTTGGGGTTTGCTGGGTGTTCGGAGATGCCGAGGTGCTCAGATGATGGGGATCAGATGGGTCCGCTGGTGCATGGATGGGGTGGTCGAGCGCCTGGGCTGAGTGGAGATAAGGTAGAGGCTCGGCTTGTGAGAGGGTGAGGATGCTTGGAGGCGGAGAAGAGGGAGCGGTGGTGGTCTCGGCCAAGGGTAGTTGTGGCTGTGAAGTGGTGATGTGGAGGCTGTTGAACGGAAGAGGAAGGGCTTTGGTTGTGGTGGGTGGATGATGGTTTGCTATCCTATTTCGGCCATGGGAAGATTTAGAGTGTGGCATAGGTATGTTGGCGTGAGAAGAAAAGGAATGGACAGGCAGAGCAAAGTGAAAGTGGGTTTTGAAAAAAATAGAAAAGGCTGTTCAAATTTCTCAGTTTTATTATTGGAAACGTAAGTATTAAAGAAAAAGGTGAAAGGACAGAGTAGCGTTTCCCTAGATTCGGCTGAAAATAATTAAGGCAATTCATTGATGCGCGTTTAAAATTTGAAACGCAAAAGAAATCAAATGGTCACGGACCCGGTGCCGATACGGTTAACCGTTTCGCGGTTTCCGCGACGAACCGGACTCCAAAACACGAATTTGAATATACCGTAGAGATCAGCACGACGAGACGATCAAAACGGTATACAGATATCAGTGGTATGATCATCCGATAAAAATCGATATCGGTACCAGAATGCTGCTATTTTGTAGAAAATAAGAACGACGGAGCAATAGATGTCCGAATTTGGAAAAATGACGAACTGACATCTTGCTCAGAAGATGGTTTAGAATTTTTCTATGTAAAAATATTTAGGTTTCGGAAACATTTTATTTTCAACGCTTTTTAACTGATTGAATTGAAGTGAATTTACGCGCGAAATAAACTTTCATATTTTCAGACGAAAATTTACCAGTTGCTATGTTTAACTAGACGTATTCCAAATATTAAATTTTTATTTCAAATTTTTATCGTTTAAAATTTCACAAAATTTCAACTAATTACGTTATTCAAACAGTTGAAGTTTACGGGTCGTTACACTCTCCCCCACTCAAAACTTTTCGTCCCCGAAAAGGAACGAGGTAGGAGAATAGAAACAACCAGAAAGAAAATAGATTTGAAATACAAAATAACAATTAATTTAAACCATATAAATTCAAATTTAAATTAATTGATATTCAATAATTGATTTAATCCATTTGATTTCACTAAAATCAATCTCAACTATTTCTAAATTCATTATCTTATTATCCAATTATCCCTAATTTACAATTTCTAAAACCATAAATTTGAATAGTCTTTTATTATAATCATTTTTTTCCAGCAATTTAAATTCTTCTTTATTCCAAATTCTTATTAAGTTTATTTCACTTAATATATCTTATTACATATATTTAAACCATATAAATTAATTTAAACCATATAAATTTCAATTTAAATAAATTTATATTCATTAATTGATTTTTTTTTTAAATTCAAGGTATTTCCATAAGTTGATCTAATTTCAATTTATTAATTAACCTTCAAAACAAATTTTATTTTCAATTATCTTATTATTTTATTCATCTCTATTAACATCTTTATAATCAAAATTTAGTGTATAACATTTATTATAAACACTCAGATTTTATCTAAATTCAATTTATATTATATATTATCCAATTACATATTCAACTTCTGAATGAGTTAGGTAAGTTGTATTAGAATGCAGTTGAACAATATACAAATAAAATTTTCCCAAATTCAATTATTCAAGTTTAAATATTTATTCCAAATTTTGTTTTTATTTATAATTAAAATCATCCTTTAACAAAATTTAAGAATTAGATTTCCGATTAACTTTAAACAATTTAGAGATATGTATAATATATTTATATCAAATCAAATTAAATTTTAAAATAAGATACCTATATATATATATATATAAATCAAATTATACTGAAGAAATTCAAATCAAATATATTTTTTTTTTTCAAACAAAACTGTAGCAAAGCTACATAATGGTTTCTCCACTTCGAAACTCGAAAATGAACGTCGATGATGCGGCCGCCATCACCGAAATTATTTTCCAGCGACAAAGAGGAGAGCGCTGATTTCAACATTAAAAAAATTCTTTGAAAATGATTTCTATTCGAAAATACTTTCAGTAATATATACTTTGAAATTTTAAAACCAAAGTTCGAAATCACCGGAAACTAAATTCTCAAATTCCTGAATTAAATTCATTTCAAATTCCAAATCAATTTATAAACCATATTATAAATTCATTTAGAATAATAAATGATAATCAAATATTATCATTTCAAACAACCAATTTAATTATCCTCTAAATTCCAAAAAATTTTACTTATATTTTTACAATATAATCAAACGAATTTGAAAACAATATTGTGTCAGTTTGCTCTGCTCAAGTGTTTTGGAAATCCTATCGATAGCGTTGATCAGACGAATCGATCGAAAACCCAAATCAACATCAGCAACTCAAACAACACAATATATAAAACATTTTTATGTTAATTTACAAATACAATTCCTCGCTCGACTATATAAGAATAGATTTCAAGCAAAGATAGAGATTCAAATTTGATGGACTCAATTCAAAGAGAATTTCAATTCGAAGATAAGTTCGAAACAAAGATATGATGACTAAATAACAAAGTAGAAGGATTTGATAAGTTTATATAAATCGCGGGCAACCTTAACCAGGTCGACCGTGACTTCAAGAATAAGATCGTTGTAGAATTCTGAGGTAAATCGACATTCGATCTCAAGAAATAGAATTCAGGTATAGCAGGAGATAGATAGCATCGTAAACCGAGGATACAGAAATCTCCGGTAAATCAATGCCTATTGTAAAGGAGTTTACTCCTTTACGAATCATTCTAAGATTGGCGAGACCGCCGATCTATTATAGATATCATTCAAAATGGAGTTATGGGGTGCTCCATGATTGAAAGAAGACGAATAGTGAAGGACACGAATGAATTTCGGAACCGAGGGGAACGTTCCAAAATTCAAAGGAATTGAGTCAAGGGAAGAGATTGAAACTCGAATGAAAGTGATTCTGTAAATACATTTACTTTATATGTTGAGTTTTGCCTAGAGCTACCAAAGCTCTGATACCAACTGTAACGACCCGCCATTTTGGACCATTCGCATCCATTATAAGTGTATAGGTAGAGACTCATGCCGGAGTTGAATTGCTCAAAATACCGCGTTGTTAATTTAAATTTGGCAAAACTGAACATATACAGTAAATAGATATAATCACAGATCACAGACACAGAGTAATAAATGCAGCGGAAATAAAAGAGATAGTAGTTCATGAAGCTACTATATGAATATATAAAAATACATCAGAGTTTACAACAGAAGAGTAATACGATACATCAGAGTTAAACTAGATACAACGGAAGAGTAACAGATACAAATCAGAATACATCACTGGAATCATCGAACATCTGAAAGCTGGATAGATAGCTGGATCTTCAAGCAAAGCTCCAACTCCAAAGGTGAGTCTCGAATACTGGTACACTCAGTCTGACCCGAGCGTAAAGCAAAACACAAGACACTCGAGTCAGGATTAACATTCTTATATTAATAAATCCAACTCAAGTGAAATAGCAATTGAAATACAAGTAACTCAAAGGATGTTTGGAATAACCATCCTTTAAGGATCCGTTAAACTATCTACTAGGTAGTAATGTACGCTAAGTAGATAATGTCTATCAGTAATATAAAGATATCAAAGTAGGGTTAAGTAGGGCCCATACACCTCTTAACCTGTTTATTCCCAAAAGCATATACAAGACCGTAGTTTCCCCAAAACCGGAAGTCACCAGAGGGCAATCCATATACTAAAGGTACAAATCAAAATCGTAGTGGTCGCGAATAGGATAATCAGTATGACAAGGTACATGAGGCGATACCAACTAGGATACTAGTAGTTGCCTGATCCGGACTGATGTTGGGCATAGCAGCTACTACCCCAACACCGCGAACAACACTCCCAAATCGAGGGGTGCACCCAAATCGAATCACAAAAGTAATAGATATGGTATCGAAGAAGTGTGTCCGCTAGAGATGGCGATCCTCAATGGCCCGGCGCGGCTCCTGTTTTAGTCATGTCAAGGGTCATCCAAAATCGTTCTCTTTCTTCAGTCAACGCGTACATCAAAACCATCCACTTCGTTCTGGATCAACACTCCGCGTATAGTTATTAAAGTGGTTTCGGTTCAGATAGAGAGTATATCCATTACCGATCCCGGTCTCTTTAATAACTTTCGTAATTATTACACCGATTGGTCGTTTATATATTTCAAAAACCAAATCAATTTCAATTTCAAATGGAATTCACAAATCAACATTTCATTTGTCTTTCGAAAACCAATTTCCATACTTTACGTTTCAAACTTTCAAATTATCATTTCAAAATCTTATAATTCAAATTCAATTTCTATTTAAACAATCCAAATATTAACTCAAGTTCGAATATAAGTTTCATTTCGAAAACATTTAAATTAATTTAATTTAACATTTAAATCAATTTAAATTCATTTATCAATTTCATTCAATATCGTTAAATTAATTTATCATTCAAAACAATTTCTATTAAATTTCCAAATCATTAAATCAATTTCTTAAATTCAACTTCATTAAACAAAACTTACAATTTTGAATTATATTAAATTCGTCAAATCATTTCTTTCAATTACAAGTCTTACATTAATTCCAAAAATATCACATTTTATTTCTTGTTAAAGAAATTCAATTTCACCTATTTACTTACTTAAATGATTTTCCAAACTTAATTAATAAAGAAACTCAATTTCAATTATTACGAAGTAAAATTCACTTATTCAAAATTCAATTAAATTTAATCATTAAATAATTCAATCTTATTTAATTATTAAATAATTCAAAACTTAATTATTAAATAATTTCAAAGTTTAATAATTTCAAACTTAATTATAATTTCAAACTTAATTATTAAATCATTTCAACTTAATAATTTCAAACTTAATTCAGTCGTTTCTCAAATTAAACAACATTCTTTCATCAATTTCAATTTTATATTTTTTTTTTAGATTTTTAAATATTAATATTTTCCTTTCATAAAAATTTAAATTTCAAATTCATTTCAAAACCATATTATTTATTCAAATAAAATCTTCGTTTTATTTTAAATCAAATTATTGACCAATCGGATTTTATTTAATTTTCTATCCTAGGTCAAAGTTCAATTTGGGTATTTATCATTTCAACCCGATTCCAATTCAATTCAAAATCAAAACATATCAAAGGGAACTTGCAGTGTGATAACTGGGATGGTGTCAAAGTAAATAAACAAGCAATAACAACAACCAATATCAATCCAATAATCAATTCAAATAATCCCGAAATAACCGTATTAATTCGCATTGTTATTTGTGCCAATTAATATAACTATTTCTAGAATCTACTCTATCATTTCAAGTAGATTAAAGATTATAACATTTCGGTTTCACTTGTCGTTCAATTTCAATTACAACAGTTAATTCAATATACGTTCAACAGTCCAAAGTGAAATTTGTCAATTCTACGTGTCAATTAACTTAACAATTTAAGGGTCAATTCAATTTCAATATTCATCATAAAAGGGGTCAAGTTAACAATCAAATGTCAGTTAATCAAATTTAACATTTAATTATCCCATATCAAGTTCAATTTCATACCGTTTATCATTTTAACATTAACAATTTACCGTCCAATATAAACATCAACAATCAATCAATTATCAGCCAAACTGTATTATCATCGCATAAATAATTAACAGATAATGGTGTCAGATGTCACAGGTGAACTGATACAGGTAATAACAGTGTAAATATCTAACAGCAGCATATTTCAATTGTCGTTTCAATTGAAATCAAATTTAATAAATAAAAGAACGTTAATCGTGAGTGATTGCTCACCTTTCGAGGCTAGAGAATACAGAAGATGATACAGATATGCACACTGATATGGACATAGAAATTTGAGTTACGGATCCAAGCAAAGCAAACGGCACGAATACGACGATCAAAGCTGATAACAGAAATCGATAGAACACATCAGAACGAGATCGATGAAGAAAATTGGTATAAGTGAACACATATAATTATATATATATAGAGTTATATTTAAACTCAACATATTTTTATATTATATATATAATTTCCAAAATCATTGGTTACACTAAACACATATACACTACCCAGTAGCGAAAGTAATATAGTAACTTTGTAAACTTTTATAGTATTTGTTTATGTTATCACATCAAGAGCAAACCAAACATACACTTCAACATGCATATTTCGATCAAAATATCTAAACTGATTCTCACCTAACCTTATACACATAACTGGCATGTGCAAATTGGAAAACCAAAACTCAAATCTACTTGTTTACAGAGACAAAAAAATGCGAATATATACCTAAATTTAATATATATAACAACTTTATATTCGAAATTAAATAGCAAACTAGGAAGTAAAAGTCTATAAACCTTTATATGTATATATATGATATTCATAACAAAAGTAGATATGTATAAATATATACTAATAGATCAATAGTAAAATAAGCAAAATTTTATCCAACTCTACTATATATATGCGGCCACAAAGAAACCTCAGCCATACAACTTTGCATATAGAGTATCATACTGTAAACTTAATTTGTAATTGGGTATATTCCTTATGCAGACTCACAAGATACACTAATATATATATATATATATATATATTTGGCTTGCATATATATAAAATAGGTTATATAACTTTATACATATTGTTACATTAAATACCTAAGCACCAGAGAACCGAGGACGAGCTAGGTTCGCCC
The DNA here is from genome assembly GCA_030737815.1 of Allium fistulosum. Classification (NCBI taxonomy): domain Eukaryota; kingdom Viridiplantae; phylum Streptophyta; class Magnoliopsida; order Asparagales; family Amaryllidaceae; genus Allium; species Allium fistulosum. The sequence continues at coordinate 428,325,206 of CM060903.1, forward strand.
GGAGGCAAGAGGAGGCGGGTTGGTGGCGACAGCTAGACTGGGACAACTAAGGTGGAAGGCGGGAAAGACGAGGCCGGAGGTGGCGGTTGGGGTTTGCTGGGTGTTCGGAGATGCCGAGGTGCTCAGATGATGGGGATCAGATGGGTCCGCTGGTGCATGGATGGGGTGGTCGAGCGCCTGGGCTGAGTGGAGATAAGGTAGAGGCTCGGCTTGTGAGAGGGTGAGGATGCTTGGAGGCGGAGAAGAGGGAGCGGTGGTGGTCTCGGCCAAGGGTAGTTGTGGCTGTGAAGTGGTGATGTGGAGGCTGTTGAACGGAAGAGGAAGGGCTTTGGTTGTGGTGGGTGGATGATGGTTTGCTATCCTATTTCGGCCATGGGAAGATTTAGAGTGTGGCATAGGTATGTTGGCGTGAGAAGAAAAGGAATGGACAGGCAGAGCAAAGTGAAAGTGGGTTTTGAAAAAAATAGAAAAGGCTGTTCAAATTTCTCAGTTTTATTATTGGAAACGTAAGTATTAAAGAAAAAGGTGAAAGGACAGAGTAGCGTTTCCCTAGATTCGGCTGAAAATAATTAAGGCAATTCATTGATGCGCGTTTAAAATTTGAAACGCAAAAGAAATCAAATGGTCACGGACCCGGTGCCGATACGGTTAACCGTTTCGCGGTTTCCGCGACGAACCGGACTCCAAAACACGAATTTGAATATACCGTAGAGATCAGCACGACGAGACGATCAAAACGGTATACAGATATCAGTGGTATGATCATCCGATAAAAATCGATATCGGTACCAGAATGCTGCTATTTTGTAGAAAATAAGAACGACGGAGCAATAGATGTCCGAATTTGGAAAAATGACGAACTGACATCTTGCTCAGAAGATGGTTTAGAATTTTTCTATGTAAAAATATTTAGGTTTCGGAAACATTTTATTTTCAACGCTTTTTAACTGATTGAATTGAAGTGAATTTACGCGCGAAATAAACTTTCATATTTTCAGACGAAAATTTACCAGTTGCTATGTTTAACTAGACGTATTCCAAATATTAAATTTTTATTTCAAAATTTTATCGTTTAAAATTTCACAAAATTTCAACTAATTACGTTATTCAAACAGTTGAAGTTTACGGGTCGTTACACTCTCCCCCACTCAAAACTTTTCGTCCCCGAAAAGGAACGAGGTAGGAGAATAGAAACAACCAGAAAGAAAATAGATTTGAAATACAAAATAACAATTAATTTAAACCATATAAATTCAAATTTAAATTAATTGATATTCAATAATTGATTTAATCCATTTGATTTCACTAAAATCAATCTCAACTATTTCTAAATTCATTATCTTATTATCCAATTATCCCTAATTTACAATTTCTAAAACCATAAATTTGAATAGTCTTTTATTATAATCATTTTTTTCCAGCAATTTAAATTCTTCTTTATTCCAAATTCTTATTAAGTTTATTTCACTTAATATATCTTATTACATATATTTAAACCATATAAATTAATTTAAACCATATAAATTTCAATTTAAATAAATTTATATTCATTAATTGATTTTTTTTTTAAAATTCAAGGTATTTCCATAAGTTGATCTAATTTCAATTTATTAATTAACCTTCAAAACAAACTTTATTTTCAATTATCTTATTATTTTATTCATCTCTATTAACATCTTTATAATCAAAATTTAGTGTATAACATTTATTATAAACACTCAGATTTTATCTAAATTCAATTTATATTATATATTATCCAATTACATATTCAACTTCTGAATGAGTTAGGTAAGTTGTATTAGAATGCAGTTGAACAATATACAAATAAAATTTTCCCAAATTCAATTATTCAAGTTTAAATATTTATTCCAAATTTTGTTTTTATTTATAATTAAAATCATCCTTTAACAAAATTTAAGAATTAGATTTCCGATTAACTTTAAACAATTTAGAGATATGTATAATATATTTATATCAAATCAAATTAAATTTTAAAATAAGATACCTATATATATATATATATATATATAAATCAAATTATACTGAAGAAATTCAAATCAAATATATATTTTTTTTTCAAACAAAACTGTAGCAAAGCTACATAATGGTTTCTCCACTTCGAAACTCGAAAATGAACGTCGATGATGCGGCCGCCATCACCGAAATTATTTTCCAGCGACAAAGAGGAGAGCGCTGATTTCAACATTAAAAAAATTCTTTGAAAATGATTTCTATTCGAAAATACTTTCAGTAATATATACTTTGAAATTTTAAAACCAAAGTTCGAAATCACCGGAAACTAAATTCTCAAATTCCTGAATTAAATTCATTTCAAATTCCAAATCAATTTATAAACCATATTATAAATTCATTTAGAATAATAAATGATAATCAAATATTATCATTTCAAACAACCAATTTAATTATCCTCTAAATTCCAAAAAATTTTACTTATATTTTTACAATATAATCAAACGAATTTGAAAACAATATTGTGTCAGTTTGCTCTGCTCAAGTGTTTTGGAAATCCTATCGATAGCGTTGATCAGACGAATCGATCGAAAACCCAAATCAACATCAGCAACTCAAACAACACAATATATAAAACATTTTTATGTTAATTTACAAATACAATTCCTCGCTCGACTATATAAGAATAGATTTCAAGCAAAGATAGAGATTCAAATTTGATGGACTCAATTCAAAGAGAATTTCAATTCGAAGATAAGTTCGAAACAAAGATATGATGACTAAATAACAAAGTAGAAGGATTTGATAAGTTTATATAAATCGCGGGCAACCTTAACCAGGTCGACCGTGACTTCAAGAATAAGATCGTTGTAGAATTCTGAGGTAAATCGACATTCGATCTCAAGAAATAGAATTCAGGTATAGCAGGAGATAGATAGCATCGTAAACCGAGGATACAGAAATCTCCGGTAAATCAATGCCTATTGTAAAGGAGTTTACTCCTTTACGAATCATTCTAAGATTGGCGAGACCGCCGATCTATTATAGATATCATTCAAAATGGAGTTATGGGGTGCTCCATGATTGAAAGAAGACGAATAGTGAAGGACACGAATGAATTTCGGAACCGAGGGGAACGTTCCAAAATTCAAAGGAATTGAGTCAAGGGAAGAGATTGAAACTCGAATGAAAGTGATTCTGTAAATACATTTACTTTATATGTTAAGTTTTGCCTAGAGCTACCAAAGCTCTGATACCAACTGTAACGACCCGCCATTTTGGACCATTCGCATCCATTATAAGTGTATAGGTAGACACTCATGCCGGAGTTGAATTGCTCAAAATACCGCGTTGTTAATTTAAATTTGGCAAAACTGAACATATACAGTAAATAGATATAATCACAGATCACAGACACAGAGTAATAAATGCAGCGGAAATAAAAGAGATAGTAGTTCATGAAGCTACTATATGAATATATAAAAATACATCAGAGTTTACAACAGAAGAGTAATACGATACATCAGAGTTAAACTAGATACAACGGAAGAGTAACAGATACAAATCAGAATACATCACTGGAATCATCGAACATCTGAAAGCTGGATAGATAGCTGGATCTTCAAGCAAAGCTCCAACTCCAAAGGTGAGTCTCGAATACTGGTACACTCAGTCTGACCCGAGCGTAAAGCAAAACACAAGACACTCGAGTCAGGATTAACATTCTTATATTAATAAATCCAACTCAAGTGAAATAGCAATTGAAATACAAGTAACTCAAAGGATGTTTGGAATAACCATCCTTTAAGGATCCGTTAAACTATCTACTAGGTAGTAATGTACGCTAAGTAGATAATGTCTATCAGTAATATAAAGATATCAAAGTAGGGTTAAGCAAGGCCCATACACCTCTTAACCTGTTTATTCCCAAAAGCATATACAAGACCGTAGTTTCCCCAAAACCGGAAGTCACCAGAGGGCAATCCATATACTAAAGGTACAAATCAAAATCGTAGTGGTCGCGAATAGGATAATCAGTATGACAAGGTACATGAGGCGATACCAACTAGGATACTAGTAGTTGCCTGATCCGGACTGATGTTGGGCATAGCAGCTACTACCCCAACACCGCGAACAACACTCCCAAATCGAGGGGTGCACCCAAATCGAATCACAAAAGTAATAGATATGGTATCGAAGAAGTGTGTCCGCTAGAGATGGCGATCCTCAATGGCCCGGCGCGGCTCCTGTTTTAGTCATGTCAAGGGTCATCCAAAATCGTTCTCTTTCTTCAGTCAACGCGTACATCAAAACCATCCACTTCGTTCTGGATCAACACTCCGCGTATAGTTATTAAAGTGGTTTCGGTTCAGATAGAGAGTATATCCATTACCGATCCCGGTCTCTTTAATAACTTTCGTAATTATTACACCGATTGGTCGTTTATATATTTCAAAAACCAAATCAATTTCAATTTCAAATGGAATTCACAAATCAACATTTCATTTGTCTTTCGAAAACCAATTTCCATACTTTACGTTTCAAACTTTCAAATTATCATTTCAAAATCTTATAATTCAAATTCAATTTCTATTTAAACAATCCAAATATTAACTCAAGTTCGAATATAAGTTTCATTTCGAAAACATTTAAATTAATTTAATTTAACATTTAAATCAATTTAAATTCATTTATCAATTTCATTCAATATCGTTAAATTAATTTATCATTCAAAACAATTTCTATTAAATTTCCAAATCATTAAATCAATTTCTTAAATTCAACTTCATTAAACAAAACTTACAATTTTGAATTATATTAAATTCGTCAAATCATTTCTTTCAATTACAAGTCTTACATTAATTCCAAAAATATCACATTTTATTTCTTGTTAAAGAAATTCAATTTCACCTATTTACTTACTTAAATGATTTTCCAAACTTAATTAATAAAGAAACTCAATTTCAATTATTACGAAGTAAAATTCACTTATTCAAAATTCAATTAAATTTAATCATTAAATAATTCAATCTTATTTAATTATTAAATAATTCAAAACTTAATTATTAAATAATTTCAAAGTTTAATAATTTCAAACTTAATTATAATTTCAAACTTAATTATTAAATCATTTCAACTTAATAATTTCAAACTTAATTCAGTCGTTTCTCAAATTAAACAACATTCTTTCATCAATTTCAATTTTATATTTTTTTTTTAGATTTTTAAATATTAATATTTTCCTTTCATAAAAATTTAAATTTCAAATTCATTTCAAAACCATATTATTTATTCAAATAAAATCTTCGTTTTATTTTAAATCAAATTATTGACCAATCGGGTTTTATTTAATTTTCTATCCTAGGTCAAAGTTCAATTTGGGTATTTATCATTTCAACCCGATTCCAATTCAATTCAAAATCAAAACATATCAAAGGGAACTTGCAGTGTGATAACTGGGATGGTGTCAAAGTAAATAAACAAGCAATAACAACAACCAATATCAATCCAATAATCAATTCAAATAATCCCGAAATAACCGTATTAATTCGCATTGTTATTTGTGCCAATTAATATAACTATTTCTAGAATCTACTCTATCATTTCAAGTAGATTAAAGATTATAACATTTCGGTTTCACTTGTCGTTCAATTTCAATTACAACAGTTAATTCAATATACGTTCAACAGTCCAAAGTGAAATTTGTCAATTCTACGTGTCAATTAACTTAACAATTTAAGGGTCAATTCAATTTCAATATTCATCATAAAAGGGGTCAAGTTAACAATCAAATGTCAGTCAATCAAATTTAACATTTAATTATCCCATATCAAGTTCAATTTCATACCGTTTATCATTTTAACATTAACAATTTACCGTCCAATATAAACATCAACAATCAATCAATTATCAGCCAAACTGTATTATCATCGCATAAATAATTAACAGATAATGGTGTCAGATGTCATAGGTGAACTGATATAGGTAATAACAGTGTAAATATCTAACAGCAGCATATTTCAATTGTCGTTTCAATTGAAATCAAATTTAATAAATAAAAGAACGTTAATCGTGAGTGATTGCTCACCTTTCGAGGCTAGAGAATACAGAAGATGATACAGATATGCACACTGATATGGACATAGAAATTTGAGTTACGGATCCAAGCAAAGCAAACGGCACGAATACGACGATCAAAGCTGATAACAGAAATCGATAGAACACATCAGAACGAGATCGATGAAGAAAATTGGTATAAGTGAACACATATAATTATATATATATAGAGTTATATTTAAACTCAACATATTTTTATATTATATATATAATTTCCAAAATCATTGGTTACACTAAACACATATACACTACCCAGTAGCGAAAGTAATATAGTAACTTTGTAAACTTTTATAGTATTTGTTTATGTTATCACATCAAGAGCAAACCAAACATACACTTCAACATGCATATTTCGATCAAAATATCTAAACTGATTCTCACCTAACCTTATACACATAACTGGCATATGCAAATTGGAAAACCAAAACTCAAATCTACTTGTTTACAGAGACAAAAAAAATGCGAATATATACCTAAATTTAATATATATAACAACTTTATATTCGAAATTAAACAGCAAACTAGGAAGTAAAAGTCTATAAACCTTTATATGTATATATATGATATTCATAACAAAAGTAGATATGTATAAATATATACTAATAGATCAATAGTAAAATAAGCAAAATTTTATCCAACTCTACTATATATATGCGGCCACAAAGAAACCTTAGCCATACAACTTTGCATATAGAGTATCATACTGTAAACTTAATATGTAATTGGGTATATTCCTTATGCAGACTCACAAGATACACTAATATATATATATATATATATACATATATATTTGGCTTGCATATATATAAAATAGGTTATATAACTTTATACATATTGTTACATTAAATACTTAAGCACCAGAGAACCGAGGACGAGCTAGGTTCGCCCGGAGGCAAGAGGAGGCGGGTTGGTGGCGACAGCTAGACTGGGACAACTAAGGTGGAAGGCGGGAAAGACGAGGCCGGAGGTGGTGGTTGGGGTTTGCTGGGTGTTCGGAGATGCCGAGGTGCTCAGATGATGGGGATCAGATGGGTCCGCTGGTGCATGGATGGGGTGGTCGAGCGCCTGGGCTGAGTGGAGATAAGGTAGAGGCTCGGCTTGTGAGAGGGTGAGGATGCTTGGAGGCGGAGAAGAGGGAGCGGTGGTGGTCTCGGCCAAGGGTAGTTGTGGCTGTGAAGTGGTGATGTGGAGGCTGTTGAACGGAAGAGGAAGGGCTTTGGTTGTGGTGGGTGGATGATGGTTTGCTATCCTATTTCGGCCATGGGAAGATTTAGAGTGTGGCATAGGTATGTTGGCGTGAGAAGAAAAGGAATGGACAGGCAGAGCAAAGTGAAAGTGGGTTTTGAAAAAAATAGAAAAGGCTGTTCAAATTTCTCAGTTTTATTATTGGAAACGTAAGTATTAAAGAAAAAGGTGAAAGGACAGAGTAGCGTTTCCCTAGATTCGGCTGAAAATAATTAAGGCAATTCATTGATGAGCGTTTAAAATTTGAAACGCAAAAGAAATCAAATGGTCACGGACCCGGTGCCGATACGGTTAACCGTTTCGCGGTTTCCGCGACGAACCGGACTCCAAAACACGAATTTGAATATACCGTAGAGATCAGCACGACGAGACGATCAAAACGGTATACAGATATCAGTGGTATGATCATCCGATAAAAATCGATATCGGTACCAGAATGCTGCTATTTTGCAGAAAATAAGAACGACGGAGCAATAGATGTCCGAATTTGGAAAAATGACGAACTGACATCTTGCTCAGAAGATGTTTTAGAATTTTTCTATGTAAAAATATTTAGGTTTCGGAAACATTTTATTTTCAACGCTTTTTAACTGATTGAATTGAAGTGAATTTACGCGCGAAATAAACTTTCATATTTTCAGACGAAAATTTACCAGTTGCTATGTTTAACTAGATGTATTCCAAATATTAAATTTTTATTTCAAAATTTTATCGTTTAAAATTTCACAAAATTTCAACTAATTACGTTATTCAAACAGTTGAAGTTTACGGGTCGTTACAATTAATAAAGTAGGGGATTAATTGTTTTAAACATGAATTTATGTGTTCATGTATTACTATTCAAGTTTCAACATATTTGAACAACTTGTGAATAAAAGGTTAATTTTCGGTAAAATGTTTTCCGGACACATTTTCAATTTTTCATTACAGTATATATTTTTGTAAACCAGTTTCCAAACTAAGTTCACCATCATTACTTATTAATTAAAAGAGGGTTATTTTCTTATTAAAAACCATTAATTGAATATTTAAAATTAATTAAATGTTCACTAATCAAAGCAATGAAATTCTAGGTCGTTACATCCTTCCCTCCTTAAAAGAATTTCAACCTTGAAATTTCATCACAATCAAACAAGAAGGAAACAAGCCAACATATAAATTAAACCTTTTCATATGCCTGTATGATGTATATAAACCATTCGTACACAATATTCAACCGATCACTTGCTTGGATACATAAATCTCTCATCCAAACTAGTATAGATCACTCAACTTCTCCATTGCAGAACTCTAACCCGCTTCCTTGATCTGATACTTATGTTTTCCTTAAAAGCCCTAAACTATGATAGAAAACACTCACATCATTCCAAGAATCCATCTCAAGTACTCATCGTCAAGAAATCAAGTGAAAATGCCTAATTCGGACTGTTGTATATCACCTAGAAATCATGTAACTGAACTCGAGATCAAGAACTGTCACGCAAATAAAATGATCTAAGTCCAACTTACGGTTTTATCTCTTTTAGGATAACTTGATAATTATACTACTCCAATTCTTTTAACTTCTAAATTTTATTTATGAAAAAATTTCATAAAAACATAACTTAAGTTTTAAACTTGTAAAATACCCTACTACATCCTAAGAGTATATACAACCATCTGATTTAATCTTTTGTCTTTTGTTTTTCCTTAAATTCAGATGCAGGCCCAGAATAAATCTACATCTTAAAATTGCGTCGACCTTTTCAACCTCTTTTCCCATCCAGTCTGGTAAGTAACTAAGAAGAGTAGGATGCTGGTATCCAAACTCAGTCATAGAGTCTACTTTTCCTTGGACCCTCTAAGGTAAAAATGTTTATTAGTTGGCCCAATGACATTAAATAGTTTACATAACATAGATGTTAAAACAAAAGACACGATTTAATTAAACAAAGTTTATTAAAACCTTCTTATTAAATTTAACTCACTAAAACTTGTGTTAAATTATATCTTCTCTAACTAAGAGTGATATAAACTCATATTAAAAATTTCATTTATCAACACACTCTTTTATCAAAATACCCTTTTATTTTGAATCCATTTTCTTTAAAGAACCTAAGAACTAAATACCTGGTTTTTATTTCAAAATACTTTTGAAATGATACTATATATTTTAATCCATAGAAAATATACATATAGACCGAGTAACCCCAAAATGATACCAAGGAACTGGATCCTACCAAATAGTATCATACATCCCCTTATCAAGAAGGGTAATACTTAAGAGAAGTGCTTACCATCTGAAAACATCTCTTGCCCATTTTAGTCATTTTGAGCCACTTGAACTAGTTAACATAAAAATACTTCTTCTTTTTCAAATCCCATTTTTGAAAATACTTATACTTATAAATACTTTCAAGTAATATCATTACTTTTCTTAAAATTCATCTGAATTTTTTTTTCCGAAGACATCGGGATTAAAATTCTCAAAAATCCTTTTTATTTATAAGACACATTTTTATAAACAAAATTTATAAACTCATCATTATATAAAATCATTCCTTCTTGCATCAAAATAAACTTTATAGCAACATTACTACCGAACGCCTTAGAGTTAAATTGTGAAACTTAATTCACAAGGTGTTCCTATTTAATCTATGTCAAACCAATAAATGTTCATAAACTAGTTGAGTATACATAATCAATCAACAAACAATAGTCAATGCTCCTAAGCTGGACGAGCATGACTAATTAAACAATAAATGATAATAATTGAATTTTATAATTTCCTAACAAACAAACACATCATAAATAACTATATCACTTTCTTGAAAATTATTCTTTTATATATAAAATATAATTCTAGGTAAAATAATTTCATTTACCAATTTCAAAATTTGTGCGTCGGTTCGCCTTGACCAACTATTTAGGAATCCCTATCGATAACTTTGATTATGCACGTTGTCCAGAATTCATAGGCACTCAACAGATCAAATAACACAATATGTTTTATAGAAATAACAAGTGCACTCTCATATATATAATACACCCAACTCATTCTAGGGTATTATTAAGCCTATCTCTAATGAGTTTACCTTACCAATGCCTAGGTGTCAACCTAAGTTCCGGTACCACTCATTCCCAGAGGTGACTACAAATAATAACCTTGAATCTGATTTTACGGCCAGCCTCTCAGCTGCTATAACATTAACCCTTACAGGGATATATAAATATAAGAGTCTAAGCTTTATCACAGTTCATAAAGCGAGAACCCCCTATCACGCATGCCAACCTAACCATATCCGATCTCGGTCTCTTCGAACCAACAATCGGTATTTTCAAAACTGGCCAGAATTTGATAGTCGGTTGTTTAACTGTCAAATAAGTAAACAATCAAATCCGAGATTTAATTTCATATGAAAACCAAGCATGATTAACCCATAAGCAACCATTAAGCCTTTTTAATTAATCCTTTCATTAATTAAAATTACTTTGTAAATACTTGTATTAAAATACTTTTACAAAAGATATACATAAGCATTTCTACTCTTTTCAATCCTTGAAAAAATATCATATACTTATCTCACCGGTACAAGTATATTCACAATTCACCATACATTTTAATACTTAGAAAGCGTATACTTATCTCAACGGTAATAAGTATATTCTCAAAAACTTCAAAAAGATTTCATTTCCAAAAACATACTTAATTGGGTTAAAACAAATGTCATTTAAAAACATTGATAACAATAAACCCGAAACATTTTTGGTGAGTAATTGAATTGTATAGAAATTAGACCAAATATACTTACCACCACATTCTGATTTCAAATTTGCACTATCCTTCGATTAACAATGTAGTCGGACAAGTTAGCGTACTATACTTTCCTTGACGTACATTCTTAAACTCTCACAAATAGAGACAACTTTCCATACCTTGGAATTTAGTGTTAAATATAAAAAAATGCTTTCCATACAACCATAAATTATAAAGTTTGTTTATAGAAATCAAATCTCCTATTCTTGTCACATTTTTGATATTTCGAATTACTTTATCCCTCGCCCATAAACGAAGCCATATAAGTTAGAGCACCAGTTGCATATCAAAGCCTTTCCTACGCACTTTGAATCCTAATCTCACAGATAGAGGATCAGTCTACTCATTGGCTTTTAGTGCCAAGTATAGGACTGCTTATTTTCCATAAGTAACTAAATTCGTATACGAAAATAATACTTCATATACTTAACATCAATCTTCAATTTCAAACTTAAACTATCCCTTGGTTAACAATGAAGTTGTCCAAGTTGGGGTATTATTACCTCTTAAACCTTGACTCGACAACATTCTTATCTTTCAGGATTGGTAGAAGTATACCTAACTCGAAGCTTAATGACAAATATAAGATTTCATAAATTCCGTATAATATTTAAAACAAACAAAGGGTTAAAAACCAAACTTCTTTTTCCACTTTCCAAAATCTTTTACTATAACCAGAATATTATAGTCTGTAACTTCCTTCCATTTTTCGAAAAACATTTACATAAGTTGTAATCCCAGACTTGCCCTCTATATTCTCCAAAATCATTTAAAATACTTACAATATAGTTTAAACTTTTTATCTAAAACATCTCTTAAATATCATTACTTTTAAAAGAAAGTTTGACGTTGGAAATAAAAGAGTTTCCCTTTTTATAAAAGTACCATTTGCCTTATTATATCAAATAATTCCTTAAATTACTTATATAAATTTCAAACCTCCTTTTAAACATTCTAAAAAAGTTTAAAATTTCCATTCAAATCATAACCAAAAAGCCACCATCTTTAAAAGAGAATTTGACTTTGAAAAGCAAATGGATTTCTTTTAAATAAACCACTTGTTTAAATATCCCAAATTGAATCTTTTAAATTTAAATTTAAATCTCAAATATCTTCAAACATTTTACTTGTCAAAAGAACATTTTTAAAACACTTAAATTATAATTCAAAACTCTTATACTAGACATTACTTGAAGATAATTATATAAATCCAAACTTTGATTTGAAAAGAAAACATTTTTCTTTATAGAATTTAAACCCCTTACTTAAATAAATCAAATAAATTCTTTAAAATATATTTAAAACTTTAGACACCTTTTAAATACTTATATAACTTCATAAAACACATTTGAAAAGAATTTACAAAATACCTAAAGCAGATAACCTTTTATATTTTACTTAAAATCACATATTTCCAAAGTGCATCCATAGCGACTATCGCTATATGGACCACAACTTTTCAAACTTTGTTTTATAAACCAAATAGCTTTTAAGCACAATTTCTGTCTATATTTTAAACCACTATAAGTATAGAAAACATTTTACTTCAAAATAAAAGTTTAAAGTCAATTTAAACCCCATATGAATAACTTTTCAAATTCGAAAAGAGGCTTAGCGACTACTCTAGCACATCATCAAGTGCTATGAATATTTATATCCCTAAAGAATTCGACTTTTCAATTCATATCACAAGCATTTACATAAACCAGAATATATGTAAATAAAAATCAACAAGGTGAGGAACTCCTTAGTGTCCCACTACAAAATTTCTAGTATTTCAAAGTGTATTAGTCGTGACCTATTCGCTACGAAACATTTCAACTTCCTTTGCTTTGGTCCCTTCAAAAATGGTTATTTATGGCATCCGCTTCCAAGCGGGAACCAATCCAATAACTAAATATAATTATTACATCTAATATAATTATACACAACATAGTCAAGTTAATTGTATACAACATATAATTCCAATTTTTGCCATTCAAAGAGAGTTTAACTCACTTTTATTTTGATGAAAATATTACCACTTACTAGCAGAACCAAGAAAACACACAAACCTTCTTGTCATACCACCAAAACTACCCTCGTCCCTTAGTAACTCATTTCTTTGACATGTTCAAGGGCTTCGGCTCCAAAACTCAAGCAGAAGCCCCCTAGAAATAAAAACATCACTTTCTACCATCACCAAACTTCACAAGATCCAACCTTTAGCTCACCAAAGCTAAGCCTACTCCTCCTAGACCTCCTAAAGCTCACAGCTAAGCCTTAAACGGCCCATACCCCATATGGCCATGACTAAAATGATGGGGTCTTGCTCCTTTTCTTCCACTTTGAGTTGTTAGAAGGTGTTGTAGTGGTATTGATTCGCTCCTTCTCTTCTTCTCTTTTATTTTCTACTCTTCTCCAATTGTATATTTTTATATAATATTTTATAATTTTTAGAAGTAGTGGAGAAGAAAAAATGGCAGAGCTTCACTGCTTGGATAAGAAAATATGAGAAGAGAAGTGAAGGGTTGGGACTTTATTTATAGGCGCACGAATCAATCGTAACCATTGGATTAAAATAATTAAATCTGGGGTGTAACGACCCAGAATTTTGAACGAATTAAATTGAAAATATTTAATTAATTTTAAATATTCGAACGATGATTTGATTTGAATCCCCGATCTAACTTTGAAATTTGCGGTTAGACTTTAAAATTTAATCTATTGAATATTGAATAAAAAATTTGAATCTTCAGTTTTAAGCTGAAGAAAAATAATTCTAAAGCTTTTAAAATTCGTATTGATGATACTGAAGATAACAGAAGCTTCAGAATCTAATTTCAAACTTTTTTTCGTTCAGTTTTGAAATATATATCGTTCAGTCGATATTTAAAAATAGCCGTCCGAGGCACAGTCTCGGAATTCGACGAAACGAGTTCCATCGGGTCCGGAATATTGTATTATTGCCGGATTTCAATTTTCGTATTTTTCGGAGTCAATACGTGATCGTACGGCGTGTAAACGCATTAAAAATCTTTATCGAATTTAAATTTGAATTTAAATTTAAAATGGTCAACATCACCACACGTTTATTTCCTCTGAACACGCAGAGAATCACGCCGTTGCTCACGCCTAATTTCACGCTACGTTTTCTTTTCTTTTTATTTTAGTCTCGTCTGTTCCCTCTCCTCCATCCTTCAGTTTCAAAAAGAAAATCGAACGAAAATACTTTCGTCCCCGTTCAAAAGAAAATAAAATGGCCGCGTTCGTTCCTTTCATTCCCAGTTCGAACAAAAGCAAAACGAGAAATGGGGATTCGATCAAGACTGGAGGGGCGGCGAATCAAACTCAAAGGGCAGTCGCGTACGATGTCGCGTGGCGTCAGTGTCGCGATAGGTTGAAGGCGGAGTATGTTAGGGTTTCGCGACTGGGGCGGTGAGGCAATCGCGTACGAGGGCGCGTGCGCGAATCGATCGAGGCTTTTGGGGGAAGCGCGCACTCGCGCACGCGAGGGTGGAGCTTGCAGCGAGCTTGGCTGGGAAGCGGCGATGTCGCGGTGGTGCGACGACGAAGGCAAACAAGGGGAGACGAGGCGTGGTTTCGAGAATGCTCAGAGGAGTGGATACTGTGGCAACGGCAACAGGCGATCGAGTTCGCGAGGAGGCAGGGGTCGCGTTCGGTGGTGGGAACGACATTGACGAAGAAGAGGGTCGCGTGGGGCTCGATGCTCTTGGGTCCTCTCGTTCGAATAGGTAACCTGATTTCGTGCATTATTCCAGCTATCAAATGTTCATCACAGTTGAAAGAAAGAAAAATATATGGCAGTAATGTATATAAAGATTAGATTTTGAAACCTATATAAGTTATTTTATAAGTGCACACATATTTTGAAAGAGAAAAAAAAAATTACAGTAAAATGTATTTTTGTTATAAATTCAAAGTGGTATATTTATAGGTAAACTTTGAAATATAGAAATTTTTAAATAGGAAAATACATATTTTTATAGATATTTGGAATCTATATAAACTATTTTCATATGGAAATGTGTTTTAAATAAAAAGATAAAGATAAAAGGAAGTAGTAATAAATTGTTTGATCAATTTAAATAGTTGATAGAAAATTGGTTTAAAATAAATCATTCGATAAAATTTAATTTATTAGTTTAAATAAATTAACAGATAGTAATCCATTGTCAATTAATTCGAATATTTATTTATTTATAAAATTTTTTATACCAGGTTACAATCGAGAAAACAAAACTGAAATGGAAATGGATTGCAAAAATAAAAAGCTAAGGTGAGATTTTTCTCACTCGATTGAAAAGTGGAATTTTCAGTTATTTATTGATTGATGATTTGATTGCTATTAGATGTGGTATTAGATATGATAGGATATATCTATATATATAGCAGTATATACATATTGGCATATGTATATATTGGATTGATTGATTTCCCGCCTCGTATAGCGGATGAGACCCTATTGCGCCGTTAGTGAGCGGATTTATAAAAACCTATATACCGCGATAATTCCGTACTGGAGCGGAATTGGTATTGTGCTAACATCTTTGGATGCAGGGAAACAGGTTGGAGGGATCCAACTGGATTCCTCAACTGTATTTATTGTTTACAGATATTGTGATATTTGTTGATTATCATATTGATATATGATGTTTTTGAATGCTATGATTGACTATTTGATGCGTTGCATCATCGGATCCATTTTTAAAGTCTAAAAATGACGATTTTGGATTGTTAAAAAGATTTGTAAAGTGATTTGTAGAAATATACGTTTTATTGAAATTTTTGAATTGGTTTATTTTAAATAAATAAATGTTAAAATTTTAATGTTAGTAAAATTGTGATTTTTGTGAAATACGACAAAAATGTTATTTTTGAAATAAACAATTGATAAAGATTATGAAATAGTTTAAATTGGAATTGTTGAAGTATTTTAAACAATTCATATAAAAAGATTTATAAAAATGGATATGTTATAAATTAAAAAAATATTGGAATTTTGAAATGAGTTTTATTAAGTGTTAAAGTCAAATAAAAATGGATTCCATAAGTGAATTGAAATTTATAGATTCATAAATTGTGAAGTTATTAAATGGATAGATTTTGTAAAACAAAAGGATTTATAAGCAATTATCTTATAAATCAGATTCTGACATTTAGATGAGAAATGAATAGATGTTGTAAATAAATGGATTATAAGTTCTTAACTTATAATATAAACTTCCGGTATATAATTGAGTTATATAAGTTGAATTGGATAATTTAGAAATCGAAGTTTTATAAATAGAAATGGGATTTATAAACATTGCTTCATAAATTCAAAATCAATAGAATTTGATAAATTTAACATTGAAGTTATTAAAGGAGATATATTCGTGATTTTGGACAGCGAATTATCCTTTAAGTTAAATGTGTAGAAATTGTTAAAATTGGGATAGTGATTATATTCACGAATTTGGACAGTAAATATATATTTTTGAATAAAATCAATATATTTTGGGAAAAGGAATATTGTTGAATGAAGTTGTTTTAAAAGATGTTTTAAAACGTGTTAAGTATCGAAACATAGGTTTCAACGTTTATTGTTGAAAAAGACGTTTTCGAGAAATATAAGGAAATGGTGGACTATAACACTGTTGTTATAGTAAATGATTTCCGAAAGGAAATGTTTTGATGTAGTATTGGGATTTATATATCTTAAATTTCGAATCCCTATACTAGAGATTTTGAGTCGTCGTAACGATGTTTTACGCAACATTCGTTTTTGACTCAAATAGATGTTAAAATTTATGATTTCCTTAAAGAATGAAATGTATACTTAATATTGATTTAAGTATATCGAATATTTTCAAATGTTGAAAATAAATGATTTGTGAAATACTTATTTTTAAATAAGTATGGAAATGCTTTTCCAATATGAAATGAACGTTTTGAGATTTTATCTTTGTAAAGATAGATTGAAATTGAATATTGAAAACGATTTGAAAATCGTATATCAGAAGATATTTTGAAAATATAAATTCACTATGGAATTTATAAAAGGAAAGGGAAACTGTTTAGAAAAATAAATATTGATTTATTTTTGAAGTGTGGAAATTTTATATCTAGTAAAGATATTTTTGAAGATAAATAATTTGGAAAATTATTTGGAATCTGATGATGTTGCGCATCTTTATTGATAGTTAAATAACCGACTATCAATAATTACCTTTAGATAGGTATTTGTTGTGAATTGGATGAATTTGAATGCCACACTTATTTTTAAATAAGCGCTCACTATTCGGGTTAGCCGGGAAAGGACCATGGGGTCGTATAACCCATTCCGAATATGTGATACGTCGTTATGAATTGCATTTGAAGACCTGTAATATCCCGGAAATTTGGGGCAATATCAATTTAATAATCTGTTTAAATAATTAAATTGATTTGATAATCTTTGATAATAAAATTTGAATTGGTTTAATAATCTAAATAAATAAATATTTAATTAGTGAATTTTACTAATAAAATGATTTCTATTTATTATGTGTATATATATGTGTGTATATATTGTAATATAGATAAGCTTTGGTTTGAAATTTAATAAATAAATAAAATCTTGTTTTTAAATTTCTAATATATATATATATTGATAGTTTGGAGATTTGGATTTCTTTAATATTAGATTTTCAAAGCTATTTAAACAAATAACAAATATGGTTTTTAATAAAATTAATAATAAGGTTATTTTATTTTCTTTTTGAATATTGCTTAATAAATCAGATTTAAGAGTATATATATATAGGTTTAAAATACAATATTAATAGTGTATTGTTTTATATATAGATATAAATTGACTTTAATAAAAAGATTGTTATTTCAAATTTAATGTGTTGTTTTAAATTTACTTTAAATTGAATTTTTAAATACAATTTGAATTTGAATGTAAATTATTCTTGAAATTCAAAAGAGGTAAGATTTTAAATAGTTTTGGATTTTAAACTATATGGATAAACTTTTATTTATAAGTATAATTGGTATATCTCTTTAAGAAGTTATCTATATATATATAGATAAGTAATTGTATTTAAAGAAAAAGGTTTTTACATTTAAAATAAATATAAATTAAATAAAAGGACATGTGTAAACATATAAAGGCTTGTTTAAAACAAGTGTAAACCAATTAACACATATAAAGACAAGTGTCATTTTGTTTTTAATTTTTTCTTTTATTTTTAAATAAACCATTTATATTTATAAAAAGATGTTTTCCTCCTTCTCATCTCTTTTGCAAATCTTCATTTTCAAAAGCAAAGAAACTTTCAGCCTGTAAACAAAATTTCTCAAACAAAATCAGTAATCAAATTCCTCAATCTCAAAACAAAGACCTGAAATTCATCTTAAAATCATAAGCCTGTAACCCATTTTCCAAAATACAACTAAATCGAAGTTTCAGCCTGCATCCTTTTCAAAATCTGGAAGCCTGCAATCTCTTTTTTCAAATCTGGAAATCAAAAGTATAGTCTGCATGCAACTGAGAAAATTTCAAACTAAAGCTAGTATTCAAGTTTTCAAAGCACATCAAATATTCAAGTTTAAAAGTTTTAAAGAGCAAAGGCATCTCAGTTTAAAAGCATTTAAAGGATTTTCAAAGCAGGATCAAATTTAAGATCTGTTCATCATTTTCTGGTGAGTAACTTTCATTTTTAAAAACTTAAGTATATGATATATGCTTGCATGTGATGATATTGCTTGTATTGAAGTTCTTAATATGAATTTCTATGAATGGGTTTAAATATGTTATATGACCCTGTCTGTTTACATAAACAAGCCTGTATTCTGTTCTTTCAAACAAGTGAGTAACATCCTTTTCAAACTTAAGTATAGGAATATCTGCTTGCATGTAAGTTTCTGGAATAAATGTTTATTGGGTGTATGTACGTGATTGAATTTCTATATATATTTGGATGTATAGATGCATGTTGCTGTTGAACCTGTTCTTACCTGTTTACTGTTAGAAGCCAGAATCATATTCAACAATTTAAATTCCTATTGATATAATCTCTGTTAAAACTTGGATTTAAACAACATTCGATTGTTTAATCATGGGTTAGTGTTTAGAATTTTATTTAGATAAAATAAAAGGGAAATTTACTCTGTAAATAAAAAGGAACAGGGAAGTTTGGTTTTATATAAAAATTCAAATATGTTAAATTAGAAATCCAGGAGTATAAACTGAATCTCTAAACTTAGTTATGATTTTTAGAAGAAAAATCAAGATTTTTAGATTTTTAAATGTTGAGATATCCTTGTATGAACTAAAACTGGAAAATGATCAAATTCGGGCGATCAATGTAATCTGGAGGGTCGTGGTCTTTAGAGGAGGAAGTGGAACGATCGTAGAGGTCGGGAAAAATGCCAGAAAGATCATCAATGTACGATGGTGGCGATGGTAGTCGATTTAAATCTGTAGCCCTAGTTTTTAAGTGCAATGGTTACTTGTCTCGTTCGAAGTCGTAGCTCGATCGAGTGTCTCGAGTTTCTGGGTTTTGGTAGTGGGGTGTTTGACGAAGCGGTGGCCAGAATTTCAGATGTGCCGGTGGACGAGGCGGCGAGGACGGCGAGTTTCCAGGCTATGGGTTTTGTTCCAGTTTCCATGACAGGTAGCTCGATTTCGATTGGGAAGATGATTCGAGTTGTTGGTGATCGGGATCGTGAGGGGTGGTCGAAGTCGATATGCTGGCGATGGAAGCAATGGTCGGAGGCGATCAACTCGTATGTGCACGTGAACGAGTGTCAGGGTATCAGTGTTTTAGTTTTGGTTTTTAAACAGAGGAGTTTTCTCGAGTTTTGATCGCGTAATTGACTCGAAGCGTAGAGGGCTTGGACTCGAAGCAGCTAGGGTTTTACTCGAAGCATTTTAGTGGTGGGTTCGGGTAATTTGGTAATAACAGTTTAAAGCCTGACAGTGGGTTTTAAATTTAAATGAGTTTAAAATTTTGAAACAGGATTTAAACCCAATTTTAAATCAAGTTTTCATACGAGTTCAAGTTAAAATTTGTATCCTAGGTTTGAGAAGTAAAGTTTTATAAAAATAAAGGTTTTTAACAAATTTAAAAATGTTTAAAGAAGGTTTGAATTTTAAATGAATTGGTTTAGAAATCTTATAAATTTCTTTTATAAATGTTAAGTATTCCTTTAACATTTGGATTTAAAAAGATTTTGTAAATTGGCTTTAAAATTTGTTAAAGCTAAATTGTAATTTATTTAAAATCTTTAAATAAATTAAGGTAAGATTTTAAAGTAAATGTTTTAAAGTCTTTTGTTAATAATAATTAAAGTAGTTGTAAAGGTTGATACTTTAATTTAGATATTAATTAAGGTTTAATGATTTAGGATTCATTAAATTAATAAGGAAATTAAAGAGTAATTTAATAATTTAATTAATTAATGATTTGGTGTTAATTAATTAAGATTTTAAGTAAATTAATTAAAGGTAATTATTTTGAAATTAAGAATCATTTAATTAGATAAGTATAAATTATTAATAAATGATTAGGGATTAATTAATCAAAGGATTAAAGATTAATTAAGCAATTGATTAAGTAATTAGAGATTAATTAGTAATTAAGAATTAATTAATTGTAATTAGAAATGGTTGATTTAAGTTTAATTACTTAAATGAAGAATTGTTAATAGTTAATGAGAGATCATTAATTAGGGATAATTAAATAATTAATAAATGGGATTAATTTTGATAATCAATTAGAATGATAATCTTTTATGAATTGGTTAAGTAATTACTTAATGGAAGTAATTAAAGGAATTAATTACTTAAGGTAATTAATTAAATAAATTTGGTAAGTTTGAATTAATTAATTAAATTAATTTAAGATAATCATTTAGAGATATGATAAATATAATTACTTAAATGTAATTAGTGAAGTGTAATTACTTAGGAAAGTAATTAAAGTTAATTAGTGGATGTAATTAACTAAAGATGGTTTAATGAAAGTAATTTGAGTTTAATTACTTTGAATAATTAATCAAGGGATTAATTAAAAGATAATTAATTAAGAAGTAATTAATTTATGGAAGAGTAATTAAGGGTAGTTAATTACTAAATGAGATTAATCAAAGGTGATTAATAAATGTGACTAATTAATTATTAATTTAAATAAGATAATTAATTAAGAATAATTAAGGATCATTAATTAATATAATTAATGATGAAATTAAGAATTGATTAATTAAGATTAATTAATAAATAATAAGTGATTAAAGTAATTAATTAATTGTAATTAATTAAGGATTAATGTAATTAAATATAGTTAATTAATTAATGAAGTAATTAAAGATTAATTACTGAATGGTTTAAGATAATTAATTTGTGAAATTAATTAAGTATTAATTACTTAAAGTAATTAAAGGGTAATTAATCAGGAATGATTAATTTAGATGGATACTTAGAGTAATGATTATTAATTGGTTTAATTAATAATTAAGTAAGCAGGATTTATAGAATGAAGTAATTAGTTTAATTCACTTTAAATTAATTAGATGATATAAATCATTGCTTAAGGATGGATGAATGAGATTGAATGTATTTCATTGTTTGATATCTCTGATGAGATATGATTGATATATGATATGGATGTTTGGTTGAATTATAATGATAATGTGAATTATCTGTTTGGGATGATAATGTATATTATCTATTGAATTATCTATCTTTGTGTATATAGATAAGAATTGAATTGTTTTAACCTTAAAACAACTTGGCCCTTAAAAGATACGTTTTGGATTTCGATGAGACCGGGATCGGGTTTCCGTATACCGGTATTCCAGGTCTGGAGACCCGAATACCACATCGATCCAAATTAACGATAGGTCGTGAATCTCAAGTGAAGATGAAGATTTAGAGTGCAAGGGTTATTGTCGTTAACTCTGAGGGTGATTCCAAAACGAGTGTAACGAGATAATGCCTTCGGTTTCGTTCGAACCCGGAACGAACTTGTATGGATTGAATGCTTTCAGCACATCGTCAGGCGGACGATGAGCATTCTAAGTGATATGTTCTGATTAAAGGTAATCGTAACCTCAAGCCTCATCAACCGGGAATGGCTAAAACAGGGGAGGTGCAGCAAGGCTTCGTGGGTAGCACCCACTGAGAGCAAGATAGATCCCTGTCTAGAGGTCCCTTTTCTTTTATTCGGCTTAGTGTGTGGTTGGTCGCGCCAACTACGGGATTGTCTTGTTCGGAATTATCCAGTAAGGGATGGTTCCGGCTTTGTGTTGCAGGGGAGCGGGCGTACTCCTCGGTACGGTGATCTAGGCCACGTACTGTGATGGGCGGTACCCCAGTAGCCCGGCCATTGTATGGAATCCAAACTCCAATAAGTGCCGTACGTATTAGTTGTGCCCAACTATGTTGGAATGTGAGATGTAAGCATTTCAGCTATTTCTGTATTTTACTTGAAAACCCTAGACCCTATTATAATATAACTGGATTTCCTATCAAATGTTTTGGTTAGCGTAAGGTAAAAACTTACCCATGTTTATTTGTGGGGAGTCTTACGTGATACCTTTTCTTTCTAAAGGTTTTGAAGTTAAGCAAGTTTAACCTGTTACTCACACCAGACCCATGTCTGACCCAAGTTGTTTATTTCTGTTTTATAAACTCTTGGGTACTCAAATTTTTACGAGTAGCCAAGGGATTCAGGTTTAGCCTTGACGAATATTCTGGAGGAGCAATGGAGCAGGAGGCTTCGGCGTTCGTAGATATAGTATTCCGCTGTGTTGATATCTGTGATAGTGTCTTGTCTTGTATTTGAGTTGTAATGTCTAGACAGATGTTTATAACTGTCTAGTAAGTGATGTATATGTTGTATAACTCTGATAAGTGTTGTATACTATGTAATAGTTTATGTTATTAATATAATTTATTCGTTCCGCTGTGAGATCGTTGTTGTTGTTTCTTTCTTTCTTCTCTTCTTTTCTATTTTCTACCTCTTTCTTTCTTCATAATGATCTGACTTTCTGTGGAGAAAAGCCGGGTCGTCACATTTGGTATCAGAGCATAGGTTGAGCGAATACCTAAGCTATTGGTTAAGTGAATATCAGAACACTAGGTTGAGTGAATACCTAGGTTCGGGAGGGTTGTTCATTAGAGATAGGATCTATAGCAACCTGTTTGAGTGTATATATATATGAGAGCGCGTATTTGTTAGTTATATAAAATGGTTTTATATTGTGTTAATTGATCGGTTGAGTGGTATATGGATTCTGGTCAATACGAGTAGCTAACGTTATTGATAGGGATCTCTAAACACTTGGACCAGGCCAACGGACACAATATTGTTTTAAAAAGGTAGATGAAATAATTTTACCCAGATATATTTTCTATATATAAAAAGTATCATTTTAAATGTATATGGTATTTGAAATGATTGGTTGAGATGATAATAATTTATCATCTAGGATTAGGAGTCTGAGTGTTGAGGTTGGAAGAGTATCTGTCGAGACTGTAAACCTAATACCGTCTCGAGTGAACTTTACAGTTGTGTAAGGATTTCACAATCTCTGAAGGAAACCTGTTAAGGTTCGGAGTTTATCTTTGAAGTTAGATGAGTAGAGTTGGATCTGTCAGTTGGGCAGAAGCGAGTGATAGTATCTTGGTATCTTCTGGAAGAAGTAGCTGTGTGATGAGATGCAGTGACTATGGATGTTCCCGAAGATGTTTTCTTTGGAACAAGTTAATGAAGTGTGTCTGCTTCGGTGTTGTGGTTGAGTTCAGCATGGTGTTTCTATTTGGTTTGGGTTCGAGTTTCCCGAAGAGCTTTGGAAAAGGAAGTCTTTGGCATTTGTAGCAGCAGTGCAGCTCGGAGTATTCTGTGCATTGGCAGGAAGTTTTCTGGCTGAGCAGTTTTTCTGAAGGTAGAGTTCAGAAGCAGTAAAATGGATCCATTTCTTCGATAGATTGGATAGTTAAGTATGAGCTGTTCTGATTGGTTAAAGGGAGAACGGTTTCTTTGGAATTAGGCTGGGTTGATTGCAAAAGTGACTTGCGATAGATTGAGTATTCTCTTGAGTTATCTGAGATTTTCTGGGATGTGTTGTCCAGTTTGTACTTGTATTCCTCATCAGCATTTTCATTCTACTTCAGATCAGAATCGTGCAGCGGAAGTAGTTTGGCGAGTGCATCTGTTTGTCTTTTCCAGATAGGAGAAGTTAGTTCGGTCTTCTGATGTTGTGAGTAGATTTGTGTTTTGGATTATGGGTAGATTTTGAGAGGATCATTTTGTCGGGTTATTTTTGGTCTAGTTTGTTTCTAGAAGCATCGGCGAAGGTTGAGCTGATCAGAAAGGATTTGTAGGAAGCCGAGATCGTCTGAAGATTTTGTGGATAAGAAACGAAGGAATTTGAAATTCGAAGTTGGAGACTTCGTTGTTGTGAAGTTTTTCTCTGATTAAAGGGAGCTATAAGATTGGGTAAGTCTCGGAAGTCAGCTCCGAGTTGTTTTGGATCTTTTCTATGTTCTGATTTGGATAAGAGTTTGATCTACTGGATTGAATTGTCAGTTTGGATAACTGGAATTCAATGTATTTTACGTATCTCTGAGGGAGTACGTGTTTGATCTATCTCTGGTTTAGGAATCAGCAGTTCTGGAGGATTTGGTTGTTGAGTCAGACTCGTCTGTAGTCTGATATTCTGTTTAGTTTTGTAAATCTAGATAAGTAGGAGCTCTATAGCTTAGTATTGTTTGTTTGGATTGTTTGTAGAGCGAGTATCCCGGTATATATATACTTGGGGAAACTCGAGGAAATTCTATTCATATTTTTTTTTCGCTAGATAGTTAGAATTGTTTGTTTGGACGATTGGTTGCTATGATTGTTAGCATATGGATGATAATACATCCTTGTGATTTAAAAAGATTATTAAATTACCTTTGTTTTAAATTTCGGGGACGAAATTATTTTAAGGGGGAAGGAATGTAATATCCCGGAAATTTGGGGCAATATCAATTTAATAATCTGTTTAAATAATTAAATTGATTTGATAATCTTTGATAATAAAATTTGAATTGGTTTAATAATCTAAATAAATAAATATTTAATTAGTGAATTTTACTAATAAAATGATTTCTATTTATTATGTGTATATATATGTGTGTATATATTGTAATATAGATAAGCTTTGGTTTGAAATTTAATAAATAAATAAAATCTTGTTTTTAAATTTCTAATATATATATATATTGATAGTTTGGAGATTTGGATTTCTTTAATATTAGATTTTCAAAGCTATTTAAACAAATAACAAATATGGTTTTTAATAAAATTAATAATAAGGTTATTTTATTTTCTTTTTGAATATTGCTTAATAAATCAGATTTAAGAGTATATATATATAGGTTTAAAATACAATATTAATAGTGTATTGTTTTATATATAGATATAAATTGACTTTAATAAAAAGATTGTTATTTCAAATTTAATGTGTTGTTTTAAATTTACTTTAAATTGAATTTTTAAATACAATTTGAATTTGAATGTAAATTATTCTTGAAATTCAAAAGAGGTAAGATTTTAAATAGTTTTGGATTTTAAACTATATGGATAAACTTTTATTTATAAGTATAATTGGTATATCTCTTTAAGAAGTTATCTATATATATATAGATAAGTAATTGTATTTAAAGAAAAAGGTTTTTACATTTAAAATAAATATAAATTAAATAAAAGGACATGTGTAAACATATAAAGGCTTGTTTAAAACAAGTGTAAACCAATTAACACATATAAAGACAAGTGTCATTTTGTTTTTAATTTTTTCTTTTATTTTTAAATAAACCATTTATATTTATAAAAAGATGTTTTCCTCCTTCTCATCTCTTTTGCAAATCTTCATTTTCAAAAGCAAAGAAACTTTCAGCCTGTAAACAAAATTTCTCAAACAAAATCAGTAATCAAATTCCTCAATCTCAAAACAAAGACCTGAAATTCATCTTAAAATCATAAGCCTGTAACCCATTTTCCAAAATACAACTAAATCGAAGTTTCAGCCTGCATCCTTTTCAAAATCTGGAAGCCTGCAATCTCTTTTTTCAAATCTGGAAATCAAAAGTATAGTCTGCATGCAACTGAGAAAATTTCAAACTAAAGCTAGTATTCAAGTTTTCAAAGCACATCAAATATTCAAGTTTAAAAGTTTTAAAGAGCAAAGGCATCTCAGTTTAAAAGCATTTAAAGGATTTTCAAAGCAGGATCAAATTTAAGATCTGTTCATCATTTTCTGGTGAGTAACTTTCATTTTTAAAAACTTAAGTATATGATATATGCTTGCATGTGATGATATTGCTTGTATTGAAGTTCTTAATATGAATTTCTATGAATGGGTTTAAATATGTTATATGACCCTGTCTGTTTACATAAACAAGCCTGTATTCTGTTCTTTCAAACAAGTGAGTAACATCCTTTTCAAACTTAAGTATAGGAATATCTGCTTGCATGTAAGTTTCTGGAATAAATGTTTATTGGGTGTATGTACGTGATTGAATTTCTATATATATTTGGATGTATAGATGCATGTTGCTGTTGAACCTGTTCTTACCTGTTTACTGTTAGAAGCCAGAATCATATTCAACAATTTAAATTCCTATTGATATAATCTCTGTTAAAACTTGGATTTAAACAACATTCGATTGTTTAATCATGGGTTAGTGTTTAGAATTTTATTTAGATAAAATAAAAGGGAAATTTACTCTGTAAATAAAAAGGAACAGGGAAGTTTGGTTTTATATAAAAATTCAAATATGTTAAATTAGAAATCCAGGAGTATAAACTGAATCTCTAAACTTAGTTATGATTTTTAGAAGAAAAATCAAGATTTTTAGATTTTTAAATGTTGAGATATCCTTGTATGAACTAAAACTGGAAAATGATCAAATTCGGGCGATCAATGTAATCTGGAGGGTCGTGGTCTTTAGAGGAGGAAGTGGAACGATCGTAGAGGTCGGGAAAAATGCCAGAAAGATCATCAATGTACGATGGTGGCGATGGTAGTCGATTTAAATCTGTAGCCCTAGTTTTTAAGTGCAATGGTTACTTGTCTCGTTCGAAGTCGTAGCTCGATCGAGTGTCTCGAGTTTCTGGGTTTTGGTAGTGGGGTGTTTGACGAAGCGGTGGCCAGAATTTCAGATGTGCCGGTGGACGAGGCGGCGAGGACGGCGAGTTTCCAGGCTATGGGTTTTGTTCCAGTTTCCATGACAGGTAGCTCGATTTCGATTGGGAAGATGATTCGAGTTGTTGGTGATCGGGATCGTGAGGGGTGGTCGAAGTCGATATGCTGGCGATGGAAGCAATGGTCGGAGGCGATCAACTCGTATGTGCACGTGAACGAGTGTCAGGGTATCAGTGTTTTAGTTTTGGTTTTTAAACAGAGGAGTTTTCTCGAGTTTTGATCGCGTAATTGACTCGAAGCGTAGAGGGCTTGGACTCGAAGCAGCTAGGGTTTTACTCGAAGCATTTTAGTGGTGGGTTCGGGTAATTTGGTAATAACAGTTTAAAGCCTGACAGTGGGTTTTAAATTTAAATGAGTTTAAAATTTTGAAACAGGATTTAAACCCAATTTTAAATCAAGTTTTCATACGAGTTCAAGTTAAAATTTGTATCCTAGGTTTGAGAAGTAAAGTTTTATAAAAATAAAGGTTTTTAACAAATTTAAAAATGTTTAAAGAAGGTTTGAATTTTAAATGAATTGGTTTAGAAATCTTATAAATTTCTTTTATAAATGTTAAGTATTCCTTTAACATTTGGATTTAAAAAGATTTTGTAAATTGGCTTTAAAATTTGTTAAAGCTAAATTGTAATTTATTTAAAATCTTTAAATAAATTAAGGTAAGATTTTAAAGTAAATGTTTTAAAGTCTTTTGTTAATAATAATTAAAGTAGTTGTAAAGGTTGATACTTTAATTTAGATATTAATTAAGGTTTAATGATTTAGGATTCATTAAATTAATAAGGAAATTAAAGAGTAATTTAATAATTTAATTAATTAATGATTTGGTGTTAATTAATTAAGATTTTAAGTAAATTAATTAAAGGTAATTATTTTGAAATTAAGAATCATTTAATTAGATAAGTATAAATTATTAATAAATGATTAGGGATTAATTAATCAAAGGATTAAAGATTAATTAAGCAATTGATTAAGTAATTAGAGATTAATTAGTAATTAAGAATTAATTAATTGTAATTAGAAATGGTTGATTTAAGTTTAATTACTTAAATGAAGAATTGTTAATAGTTAATGAGAGATCATTAATTAGGGATAATTAAATAATTAATAAATGGGATTAATTTTGATAATCAATTAGAATGATAATCTTTTATGAATTGGTTAAGTAATTACTTAATGGAAGTAATTAAAGGAATTAATTACTTAAGGTAATTAATTAAATAAATTTGGTAAGTTTGAATTAATTAATTAAATTAATTTAAGATAATCATTTAGAGATATGATAAATATAATTACTTAAATGTAATTAGTGAAGTGTAATTACTTAGGAAAGTAATTAAAGTTAATTAGTGGATGTAATTAACTAAAGATGGTTTAATGAAAGTAATTTGAGTTTAATTACTTTGAATAATTAATCAAGGGATTAATTAAAAGATAATTAATTAAGAAGTAATTAATTTATGGAAGAGTAATTAAGGGTAGTTAATTACTAAATGAGATTAATCAAAGGTGATTAATAAATGTGACTAATTAATTATTAATTTAAATAAGATAATTAATTAAGAATAATTAAGGATCATTAATTAATATAATTAATGATGAAATTAAGAATTGATTAATTAAGATTAATTAATAAATAATAAGTGATTAAAGTAATTAATTAATTGTAATTAATTAAGGATTAATGTAATTAAATATAGTTAATTAATTAATGAAGTAATTAAAGATTAATTACTGAATGGTTTAAGATAATTAATTTGTGAAATTAATTAAGTATTAATTACTTAAAGTAATTAAAGGGTAATTAATCAGGAATGATTAATTTAGATGGATACTTAGAGTAATGATTATTAATTGGTTTAATTAATAATTAAGTAAGCAGGATTTATAGAATGAAGTAATTAGTTTAATTCACTTTAAATTAATTAGATGATATAAATCATTGCTTAAGGATGGATGAATGAGATTGAATGTATTTCATTGTTTGATATCTCTGATGAGATATGATTGATATATGATATGGATGTTTGGTTGAATTATAATGATAATGTGAATTATCTGTTTGGGATGATAATGTAGATTATCTATTGAATTATCTATCTTTGTGTATATAGATAAGAATTGAATTGTTTTAACCTTAAAACAACTTGGCCCTTAAAAGATACGTTTTGGATTTCGATGAGACCGGGATCGGGTTTCCGTATACCGGTATTCCAGGTCTGGAGACCCGAATACCACATCGATCCAAATTAACGATAGGTCGTGAATCTCAAGTGAAGATGAAGATTTAGAGTGCAAGGGTTATTGTCGTTAACTCTGAGGGTGATTCCAAAACGAGTGTAACGAGATAATGCCTTCGGTTTCGTTCGAACCCGGAACGAACTTGTATGGATTGAATGCTTTCAGCACATCGTCAGGCGGACGATGAGCATTCTAAGTGATATGTTCTGATTAAAGGTAATCGTAACCTCAAGCCTCATCAACCGGGAATGGCTAAAACAGGGGAGGTGCAGCAAGGCTTCGTGGGTAGCACCCACTGAGAGCAAGATAGATCCCTGTCTAGAGGTCCCTTTTCTTTTATTCGGCTTAGTGTGTGGTTGGTCGCGCCAACTACGGGATTGTCTTGTTCGGAATTATCCAGTAAGGGATGGTTCCGGCTTTGTGTTGCAGGGGAGCGGGCGTACTCCTCGGTACGGTGATCTAGGCCACGTACTGTGATGGGCGGTACCCCAGTAGCCCGGCCATTGTATGGAATCCAAACTCCAATAAGTGCCGTACGTATTAGTTGTGCCCAACTATGTTGGAATGTGAGATGTAAGCATTTCAGCTTTTTCTGTATTTTACTTGAAAACCCTAGACCCTATTATAATATAACTGGATTTCCTATCAAATGTTTTGGTTAGCGTAAGGTAAAAACTTACCCATGTTTATTTGTGGGGAGTCTTACGTGATACCTTTTCTTTCTAAAGGTTTTGAAGTTAAGCAAGTTTAACCTGTTACTCACACCAGACCCATGTTTGACCCAAGTTGTTTATTTCTGTTTTATAAACTCTTGGGTACTCAAATTTTTACGAGTAGCCAAGGGATTCAGGTTTAGCCTTGACGAATATTCTGGAGGAGCAATGGAGCAGGAGGCTTCGTCGTTCGTAGATATAGTATTCCGCTGTGTTGATATCTGTGATAGTGTCTTGTCTTGTATTTGAGTTGTAATGTCTAGACAGATGTTTATAACTGTCTAGTAAGTGATGTATATGTTGTATAACTCTGATAAGTGTTGTATACTATGTAATAGTTTATGTTATTAATATAATTTATTCGTTCCGCTGTGAGATCGTTGTTGTTGTTTCTTTCTTTCTTCTCTTCTTTTCTATTTTCTACCTCTTTCTTTCTTCATAATGATCTGACTTTCTGTGGAGAAAAGCCGGGTCGTCACAAGACCGGTGTTGAAGACCGGATATTTTTGAAAACGGAAGGATTACCGTCGAGTTACTCTACATCGACTGATCTTCGATTTAGAGGTTTTATCACCCTTAGTGACGGGAAGTCCTGACGTGATTGAAAATTATCCGGATGTGCAAGGGCTTCGTGAGAAGTGCCTTCGGTTCTGTTCGATCCCGGAACAGACTTGTATGGATTGTGTGTCTGACGTTACAATTTGAGATATAAAGCTGATTTCTTTCAAATACATATCTGTTGGTGGCGGAGAATTTATTCTCTTAGCTTAACACCCTTCTCTGAGACGTACGAGCTCAGAGGTTATGTAGTTGAAATTTATCAGCGATATATCCCAATTTGGTAACGTGGCATACTGAGTGTTGCTGTGAAATGATCGGTGTTTGATCATTTGCGATATGATCATTTGTTTGATCTTATATCTTTGTGATCATAGGTTGATCATTTTGTTTGACCCGAAGCAGGGCTTTTTCAGAAAGCGTAGCTTTGTGGACGAGACTTCGTCGAGCCTCACACCCCGGAAATGGTCGAAACAGGACGAATGCGGCAAGGTTCTAGGGAGTAGCGCCCCTTAGTGTATGTCATTCCTTCTGGATAAAGGTGGTATCATGGTATGGAGCCCAGATACTTAACCTCTGTGGTTACTGCATTATTTTTACTATGTGGTTTGTTGCGAATCGGGGATCCTCGGGAAGATCGGTGACGATCGGGGGATGGCATACGCGTGTCAGTAGTTACCTATTTTTGCAGAGGTAACCCGGCCTTGTGTTGGCAGAGATCCGGTTAGGTTCTCGGGTCGTCTATTCCAGGGACGTACCCATCGTGGATAGGAAGTTCCTTAGCCTGACCATTTGTTGGAAATCCAAAGAAACAATACGAGCCTTGTACGGTTTTAGTTGTAGAACCTGCCATCTAATATGGCAGCTATAGCAAGCATACTATAATGGTACCTATGCTGGCTAAGATTTATATTCTACTTTCGAAATGTTTTCTACACTATGCACTAATAATAATATCAAAAAGAATTTGATTTTTGCGTAGTAAGCATCTTTGACTATCATAAGAAGAAATCTCCTCCAAGTCTGCGTTTGCATTGTGTGTGTGGCGGGAGGTCTTATGGTAGTTTCATTTTTCCAAAAGCATTTCGAATTGACTTTAAAATTATCCTGTTGTTTATTTTAAAGATATAACTGTTTTACGATCTCACACCAGTCACCATGACTGACTCGGAGTTTATTGTTTCCCTTATAAACTCTGGGTGCCCACCAATTTCCACACGGGCAGTCTAGAGTTAGATTATCAGGATATTCTGAATATTCTGGAGCTTTGGAGATAAGCTGGAGGACGAGACGTAGTATTTGTATCTGATAGTATTTATTCCGCTGTGTATTCTGTATGAGGACAAGTTATATAACTGTCCATTGTTGTATATTGACTCTGATGATTGATGTATGTATAAAATGATATAGTTCTTTGTTTAAAGATTATTCATTTATCTATTATATATTGTTCCGCTGCGATATGTGAGATTCTGATATTGTTCTGTTTCTGTTGCTGTTCCGTTGTTCTGTTGTTCTCCTTCTTTCTTTTTCTTCTATCTTCTTCTTCTACCTTTTTCTTCTTTCTTAAAACCATAACTTTTCGGGTTTCCGGTATTCGATGGCTCAGCAGTCGATAAAGTGAGTATCGATGTTGAATTTTCGAAAGTCGAAAATTTTCGGGATGTTACATGGGGTGTTGGTCAAGGTTCAAACCCTATCCGTCATGCTTTAACTGATCAATCACACCCCTATAGGCGGCCGACTGCTAGTAGTTGACCAGCCCATAGTGGGGTTGACCGATGGGGTCAAACGCTAATAACTTTTTCATTTGAGCTCAGATTGCAAAAATCCAAATATAGAAGTTGCTCAGAAAATCGCCAAGAACACAATGATGCAAATTTCATGACCAAATTTCAATGTTTGATCCAATTCCATTTTTGGAGCTTTATTAATGATTTATTAATTATCATTAATTTAACTGGGTGTTACATTCTCCCCTTAAAAGAATTTCATCCCCGAAATTCCCTAAGGGCTGAATCATGTAACATAGCGCACAATTAATCTAAGCTAACCAACCAATTAGTGTACATCCAATTTTCTAGCAAATGTGTATAACTGCAAAGTGTATCACAATATATAAAACATGTATGCAGAATGATTCTAAATCGGAGTCTTTAATATGAATGCATTCTTTTTTAAAACATTTTGAAATTATGATGTAAGCAACCTAGATATACTGGCAGTTTTATATGTATGCAAGTTTTCAAAAACCATTTTTCACACAATAATTTCCACACTCCCCCACATCGTAGCATGGTTCAAGCAATTTCGCATCCAATCTCTACTATCCAAAACCTAGCACATAATTTTTAACATCCAAACTTTTTGAGAGTTTAGATTTAGAAATCTACACTCCTATGCTAGAAAAGGAATTTAGATGGAAAATCTTACATTTCCACCCGTTTTTAGATACCTATTCCTTTGTAACTTGAAACCTTATCTTCCGCCCCTAATATTTTTCCAAATTTTTTCCAAGTTTAATTTGCATAAGGAGGTTTATTTTTGGATGTTAAAGCATGATTATTCTAAGCACAAGTTTCATTTCATTATCAACAAGGTATGGAAATAGAAATTTACAAAGCTAAAACGGTCTTTTTCCTTATTATTATCTATGTTTAATATACTGTCATCCTAGTCGGACAATAAAATTCATACTTGCCGACACATTGATGCTCTTTACGCTAGTATGTGGCATTTAAAAATCAAAAAATTTCTTATTCCAAAAGAAAACTTTTAAACAAAATTTCCAAAAGAATTTCAAACTTGCAAAACAGTTTGAATAATCGAATACTCAAAAGCATTTAAACACCATATGTGTATGTATGTGTATTTAGCACTTGAACAAAATCTTCCAAAAAAATTCAAACCCAACTTTTCAAAATTTACCTCAACTTTTTCAAATCACTTGAAATTACAATATACAAAATTTACCCACCATTCTTGTTTAACATTCCACCACTTTTTAAATTACTTCCAAATTTTTTCCAAAACTATTTATTTAAGGATCATTAAATTTCCAAATCCCCCTTTTAAAATATTTCACATCACTTCTAAATATACCACTATTATTTCAAAATTTCCAAATACTTTGAAACTAACTTCTCTAAAGTATTTAAACAAAATAATTCAATGCTTTTGAACATGATTTTTTTTCAAAACATTTTCTGCTTTATCCTTAAAAACAAATCCAGCCACATCTTAATGAAATTGGGACTCAATCAATGAGTTAATGCATATGATTGACCCTAGTATTGTACAGTTAATCCTAGATTTCTGGAACCCCTTTTTTAATCTAAAGCAACAAAATTCCTACAAGCGTATTTATAAATTTTAACTTTTCAGGCATAGGAATAGTGATATGTGATTCCGCAATAACCTTTCTCTTTCCTTCACTTGCTAAATTTTATTTTTTCCAAAATTCTAAAGTTTTGGGATCTATGTATTTTAATTTCTAGTTGCTAACTTAATTTCCCAATTTATTTTTATAACCTTCCAGTCTTACTTACAATTTTATCGCTAGTTATGTATTCTTACGAGATTTCCCTGTTTACACTATTTTCTACTATATTTATATTTATATAACGGTCTCATCCAACACAGTGATAAAACATGAACATACCTCATACCGTATCATATGTTTTTCCTAAATTTGAAGGGAGACAACTAAGATTACAACCTAAAACCCTAAAAGAAAATTGCTGGAAGCCGCACTTCATCATTAATTAGGGTTAATAATGTTGTGGCCCTAACACTACTTACTATATTAAGATATACATTCCTAATATGCCATTCAACTATCACCCACCTTCCTTAACTTACCTTCTTAACTCCTAATAAATGCGGTCCATATGTTATGCCAATTATTATATCTGATTCTAGGATAAATTTTGCATTTTCGCACAGCGGTGGGTAAGCAATATAAGCTATGCACAATTGGAATAATTCCTACTGCCTATCTTACCTTTAATAACCTTAAGTCAACCAACATCCTTATATTCAATAGAAATTCCTTTTTGCTACCCTACGAGCATTCGTAGCTATTATATTCATAGCCTAAAACCTTTACCCCATCTTACCTAGTCATCCCCATTTACTCCATATTAAAAATTGGTTTGAGCTTCACCTTTCTTTACAAAACTAAAACTTCCCAATCATGAAGTACCTAATCCAAAACCTTTATTTCAAAAATATAAACATAGAAACTTTTTTAGGAACTTTATACAACAGAGATGTAATAGCCTCACCTCTATACCCATACTATCCAAGAGTATTACTAGGCAATACTATCAGATAATACGGATTTAAACATCAAATATTCCCTTGGGCTAACACTAGTATATATTTAAACATTAAATAAATAGCTCACTCATAAATACATAGTATCGGCACAAAGCAATAAATAAGTGTGCCTCCAGGATAAAATAATACACAATATACAATGAATATCAGAGAACACATAATCAATCACAGCGAATATATATAATAAACAATATACAGTGTGTCCAATATACAT
The DNA here is from genome assembly GCA_030737815.1 of Allium fistulosum. Lineage (NCBI taxonomy): Eukaryota > Viridiplantae > Streptophyta > Magnoliopsida > Asparagales > Amaryllidaceae > Allium > Allium fistulosum. The sequence continues at coordinate 428,360,622 of CM060903.1, forward strand.
AACAAGAATGTACATACAAGAGGCAAAACAATATATGATAGTAAACAACTAAATTAAATACTAGTCTCCTCTAAGCCCATATCGCACAAGCTGGTCTCATTGTCCCTATATCTGTAAAGTCTTGGACTGACCCGAGTATTACGTAAATAACACATAGGTCAGACTATGTCTAGATCAAGAGTTAATAAATATACGCGACTCAAAATAAGCAAAGTATAATAACAAAATGGTAACTTCCGTAATATCAATAAATATGTGGTAACATATGCGTGGTACGTAATTAAATATATCTTGGACAATCACCAATTTATCACGTAACATCAAATACCACAAAACCATGCTTAAATGTGTCATCACCCATACAGAAGTAACTCAAATTAGAAATCATAAAATCAATATCAAATGGGTGAATCATCCATATCTAGAAATCATCATCGTAGAAAATGAAATCACCAAGTAGTAGGCTAGCACATTGTAATGCCCAAAAAAGAATATATATATATATATATATATATATATATATATAATGGACATTCCTAGGTCGGCTGTAATCAAAGTAATAAAATGAGCCATCATCCAAATAGATAGATGACAACACCTATCGAAGAAGGATACGAGGTTGACCATACTCCGTCAACTCGTGATCAAGTAGTTTTCCTAGAGTTTGGACGACCAATTCCAAAGTTGATGAGAAGAAAACTAAGAAAGCAGGATAACTCAAGCGATAATAGAAAGATCACTAGAATCAACCAAAAGTCGATGAAAAGGCTTGAAACATGTTAGACCGAAGATATGAGAGCAATCAAGCAAAATAGTTCAATTTGCACCAATATTTATGAGTCGATACTGAGTTATGTTAAGTCAGTATCGAGTTATAGTTTTAACTCATGTGCCTCCGGTTTCTCTTGTACGAGCTCTCCTTAACCTTAGTGCAAGCAAGCTTCTAACCCAGTACCTCTGTTTTCTTATAAATACAGACCATAGTGTAACCAAAAAAGGATCTTCTCCCTGATCTTTTCTCTTCACTCTGGATCTAGGATTCCATTGCTCTCACCGTATTTCTCCCTCACAATTATCACCAAGGCAGCTACTCTTGGCAGTTCTAGGCCTTAGAACTTGTGAACCTCTTATAATTGTGACTTTAATTCTCTGTAATCTCATACATACTCTCTCATATCCATAATTAGAAAAGCAATAAAGTGGACGTAGGCTAGAGATTGCTGAACCACTATAAAAACCTTATGTCTCCCTATTTTATTTTCTTTCATTTTCAGTACTATTTGCTAGATTTCGGTCCCATAGGTTCCCTGCAACTCAATCTTGGGTGATCCATTTTTGGCATCTACAATTCTGTGATTTCACTGAGAGAACTGAATCCAGGCTTCGATCTTGCTCTCTACTTTAGATTGGAAGGACCCAGTAGTTAGATCCAAAAAACTTCCTTGAAGAATTTAAGGGTTTTCTATTAGAAATCTATGGCACCTAAAAAAGGAAAGTCCGTATCTGGAAGATCGGTAGGAGCGATAGCTTGTGGTGATGAAGCAAACACTCACTAAACAGAAGTTAATAATGAAATGCAATACCAGGATCCTCTGCTTAACATGAAGTAGTGACCAGAGGAGAGTTTGACAAAATGATCCATGAACTTAACCAGAATATAGCGGATAGCCAAAAAGCTCTCATGGATAAGATGAATGCTTTTCTAACCTTACAGCCACCAAGAACCAGAAGAACTAGAAGGGATATTTCACATGTTATAGAACAAGAGAATTCCTCTGTTTTTGGCCTAAACAAGAGAGATTGGAAGTAAAAGCAGATGGAAGTAGTTGGTGGACCTGTAAGAGGACTTGAATGAGGAAGCACGAGCACTCCCTTTTCTAAAAGACCAACCGATATCGAGAAAATTTCTCTTAATACCGAAAGGAATGCTCATGTAAATGCTTCCCAGGAAGTTGATGTTGTGGTTGTCTCTAATGAAGATATGGACTTGCAGCTTGAAGATGATGATTTGGAGTTGGATGTTGATGCTGATGAAGGTAGACCTCAGGCAATCATAGCTCAACCATACGTACGTCTGCCAAATGCCAAAGGAGTGGTACTCCTAGAGACTGGAGCACCTAGATGTCAGCCGGCAAACCGAGATCATTTGTAGAGTCAAACACTTGGTGTAGCCCTTGATAGTCGACTTTTGAATTACCATGCCAGTGAGGAGTACATCACTAACGTGGTCAAACGGTTGGTGCAGGAGAGCAATAGCAGAGAAGATGAAGATTGGACTTCCACACCAAGCCGAACCCTATTCACTGAAAATATCTTGAGAGAAGAATACCCCAAAAAGTTCACTATGTCCACAATGCCATCCTACAACGGAACTATTGATCCCACACAACACTTACTCAAATATGAATGACACATGGATGAAGCTAAACCTACGGACGTTGTTCTTTGTAGGGGTTTCCCTATCTTCTTGGAAGGAGTTTCTTCTATGTGGTTCACTAGGCTTGCACCTAAATCCATATCGGTCTTTGGTGAATCGGCTAAGATGTTTCTGGACCAGTTCAGGCTTCATACGACATGATTGAAGGATGTTATGTCATTGTCTGGCTTGTCATAAGGATCCAAAGAGTCGTTGAAAACTTTCTTCAACCGACTTAACATCACCGTTATGGAAGTTAGCAATCCGAAAGAAGATCTCATATTCATTGCACTTGTCTAGAGCATTCACCCGGACACATATTTCAGTAGGTAGACAAAAATGAAGCAACCCACTACCATGGAGGAATTCCATCGAATGGAAAATCAGTTTCTGAGGTTGGAAGAAGCAAACATGATTGAAGGCAAGCCCGGTATTGAGCAATCAAAAGAAGTGATTATAGAGTAACGTTGCGGTTAAACAAGATGGAAATAGTTTTGAAACCACTGCAAGAAGTGCAGGAAAAGTTGCAAATCAAAAAAAAGGAATCAAAATGTTGGTAGGCATGATGGGGACAAGAAGCGTCCAAGGAATCTTAGACCCAAGGATTATACGCCGTTGAGTGACAGTTCGAAGAACATCTATCTTTCCACTTAGGAAACTGAGCGGTATTACAAACCACCCAAGAGGGAAGCGACTGAATAACCGAAAAGGTCGAGGAAGTATTATTCTTGCACAAAACTCACAAGCATAACAAAAATGAATGTTGGCATCGAAGGACTTAATTGAGGAATTAATAAGGAACAACAGGCTTCAGCAGTATGCGAAGAAACTGCAAAACGCTGATCAACCTACCAGGCCCTAAAGGCTGGATACCGAAGGGAAACCACCTAGACCCAGTGGAGAAGAGCCCAAGCAAACAGATGGGAGGTTGGTCATAAATAGCATTATATGAGGACCTCACCCAGCGTAGAAGAGTTGGGATGAAGTAGAGCAATATGCTAGTTCTTTGAAGCATGTACCAAAAAAGAGTGGTCATGCCATCGACGAAGCTCCAACTAAGCAACAAAGGATGATTACAGATGACATTGTGTTCAGGAATTGGGACATTGAATGTGTAGAAGTGCCAACTCATGATACGATGGTGATAATGATCGGGATCGGACTAGCAGTTGTTCGTCAAGTATTGATTGATAATGGAAGTTCAATCAACATCCTATTCCAAATAACATTTGACCAAATGAAGATTAGCATGAAGGATGTGACCGCCTGCAAAACGAAGATTCAGGGTTTTATAAGTGAACCTAAACAGTCGATTGGAATGATCGACCTACCTATAGAACTCGAAGAAGAAGAATGGAGAGTGGTTCTCATTTAGACTTTCATGATTGTTAATGAGTATTCTGCTTATAATGCTTTTTTAAGCCGATCAACCATTTCCAACTTTAGAATCTCTTTGGCTCCATGGTGTATGATGATGGAATTCCCAACAAAGAATGGGATATGAGTAATAAGAGGTGACCAAAGAACTACAAGGGAATGCTACGTTGCTGAATTACATGAAGCTAAATGCCGTGAAAAGGGGAAGACTCTCCGCAATGGGGAACCGCAAGCATATTAATTATAGAATGGCCCCTAGCTTGGGGACTATTACCGCTTCAACAACACTATGGACCAAAGGAAGAAGTCAGGAGAGATATGGGCAGCACCAGCAGAGATTACAGTGGTTGTCCCTGTTGATATGGATGACCTGACTTGGGTCTTGAAGATTGGGTCTCCACTAGGAATCAAATTGCAAAAGGAATTGATTAAATTTCTTCAGGCGAATATGGATGTGTTCACTTGGACACATTCTGATACATGCAGGGTATCGTCGGAGATAGCATGTCACACACTTAATATTGATCCCAAATTCATGCCAGTGAGATAGAAGAGACGCAGTCTAGATCCGAAATGATCCATTGCATTAAAGGAAGAAGTGGATAAGCTATTGGCCAATAGCTTTATCCATAACGCTATATATCCTGAGTAGGTGTCAAACTCTATGCTAGTATGAAAATCAAATGGGAAGTGGCGAACTTGCGTTGATTATTCAGATTTGAACAAAGCCTGCCCGAAGGATAGCTTTCCATTGCCCAAGGTTGACCATCTTGTTGAAGTAACCATAGGGCATGAACTGCTTTCATTTATGGAAGCCTACTATGGGTATAATCAGATTATAATGCATGAACCAAATCAGAATAACACCAGCTTTATTACAGACTTGGGACTATACTGCTACCGTGTAATGCCATTCGGTCTGAAGAATGTCGAAGCTACTTAACAGAGACCGGTGAATACAATGTTCAAAGGCCAGATCGGGCGAACGATGGAAGTGTAAGTGGATGACATGTTGGTGAAATCACAAGTGTTTGGAAACCATCTGAATGATCTCTCGGAGATGTTTGAGATCCTTTGGAAGTACGGAATGAAGTTGAATCCATTCAAATGTTCAATTAGACTTGCTTCTGGATAATTTCTTGGTTTTATTGTGAACGCAAGGGGCATTGAGGCCACGCCAGAGCAGATTGACACCTAATGAAATGTTAGAGCCTTGACAATGAAGAAGGAGCTTCAAAGATGAAATAGAAAGATTATAGCATTGATCTGATTCATCTCCAAAGTGATGGATAAGTGTATACCATTCTTTAATTCATTAAAGAAGGGTAAGAAGAACTTTGATTAGAATCAGGACTACCAGACTTCTTTTGAAGAATTACCGCGATATATGGAGATACCACCGATTCTGTCTAAATCGATGGACAGTGAGGACTTATTCATTTACCCAGCAGTGTCTGCCCACCGATTAAGCGCAGTGCTTGTGTGTGACGCCCCACCTCTATGCTCATAATAACAAAGAGTATTAAAAGAAATACTGTCTATTATTACGAAGAATAAGGCTGGATAGGAGCGACCATCCGTAGTTGGCCTTACACTAATATTGGTTATCTCGATAGGAGTGGTATATGCTTTTTATTTTTCATCTATTATTTATTTACTCCCATCGACATATCCAATTATCAGTATAAAATAAACTACGATAGTTCATAATAGTTTAGGACATTAGATATAACAATAACACAGATAATATAATTGCGGAACACAGATTAACAAAAATCTCATATATATATATAACCGATGTCAGTAACAATATAGTTGACACGATACATATGATACAACTACAACTGTCGACTCTAGAAGTTATATATACAAGTACATTATCGACTAATATACATGAATACATATCATTCTATATAATGACACGACTACTACAAAAAGACACTAACAACTTCAGAAGATGTGTAAAGTATTCATATCCTGAACAGCAACTCAAAGAAGAAAATCTACAACCTGAAATAACTCGGGTCTGACCCGAGTATTACATTCAAAAGAAAATAATACACGGGTCAGTCTAATTCAAACTCAGTTATTAGTGCATAGAAGCAATAATAATCAATATCAAATAGACGACAGTCACAGAAATCTTGTATATCCGACTCCTCGATAAAAGAGTCGGATAACGGCAGATATAACACTAAACAGTGTTAAACAACAATTAACAATCCAAATATCAACTAAATCTGTCAATCCTGCTAGGGCTGCAGTACACGCACGCGTGTACTGCCTCGCCACTACAATAAGGCAATTGAAACACAATGAAAGTTTACATCCGAGTACAAGGTCGAACCCAAGTCTTTGAGACTAGATTCAACTCAGGTATGGTTAGAAAAACAAATTCAACTGCATCAATGCAAAGCACTGTAAAACTGGGCAACATGTGCATGTCAACAGCACAGAAATACATGAATGCAACTATGAATAATCAAACTTCAAGTTAAGCAATGGATCAGACAAATAAATACAGAGCAATTTCCACAATGAAACCGCAGATGTAATCATACTCAAGTACCACGACGACATGATGCAATGCAACAGCATACCCAATGACCCAACTGCCCAGGCTTAACGATGATTGTATGAATGCACATATATGAAGGCAAATAACAAATGAAGGTTCAAGTACTACCAGCTCCAAGCCTACAACATAAATGACCAGTTATCTGACAACCATGTAGAAGTGAAGCTACAAGTGTTCAACTACAACAGACCCAATGCTACAAATATGTAATGCACTGATACATGTCCAACCACATGACCACAAAACTCAAGTACATCAATGTCACCGTGAAAAATATACCAGCTCAACCTACTATGAAGACAGTGATAAATATGCAATGCAGTGTAACTCAAAACAAACTCAAATGATCATGTACACAGGGAACTCAAATATATAGGTTTAAACTTTGAGGATATGATGCAAGCAAACGAATCAATGCAACATGACTCAAGTCAGTGAACTCTTTGGATATGTAGACCAACAATAGTGAAACATGATGCAAGGACCACAATGATATTGAAACAAATGAATTTGACCAGTGGCCAACATCATAACCAAGTCAAAGTCGAGGTAAACAAGTCAAATCAATAGCAGTATTACCGGAGATGAAGCCGAGAATATCAAAGACATGGCAACCAAACATTATTTGAAAATCGAACCAAGATAAAATCAAGTCCGTGAGTAACAAGCATCAGGATATACGAAATGCATATAATCAAAGAAACCACCAATGTCCAACAATTCAAACTGCCGAGCAAAACAGTTGACTGATTCAAACATACAGATACAACTCAATTAAAGGAGAGCGAACTGGTATAAACAAAGTCGAGGCCTCGCGATATATCTATAAACAGCACTTTGAAGTAGATGTGGGTGAAATCAAAATTCACTCATCAGTAAAACCCAGTTCGAATTTGCAAAGCAAGAAGAGACTGAAGTCAAATACTATCACAAAATTACCAACGATGAAACCAAATCGATCGTAAAGCATACGCTAAGTTTGAATTAAGATGTGAGTGGAGTGTCACTCACCTTAAATTTGAAGAACTCGGATCCACCGCCTAAATTACAGAATCGAGGCCGTGGTGAACAAAGAAAGGAATTGAAGTATCCTCGCCTTCAATTAGCCAAAGCAGCGCTTATATGTTTGAAGCCATAATCTCGATCGAACAAAAGGGACGAGAAAAGAACGAAGCAGTCGTACTCGCCGCCATTTTTCTTTCGTTAGGTTGCTTTCTTTCTAGGGTTGGAAAAATGAATGAAAGGGATCGGGTTGTGAACGAATATCAAAGGGAATGAGTACAACCATAATCTTGACAAATTGAAACGGGCTGAATTAATAGAGAAAAGCCCGTATAATTCTTTAACGAATTTTCAAAAGAATTTCAACTAGATTTAAATCCCAACAGCAATTAGGTATTGGATTAACCGTTTAACGACGATTATAAAATGGTGCAAAACCCTGGGTTGTTACAGACTCCCCTCCTTAAAGAAATTGCGTCCACGCAATCATAGGGGATAAATGGATAAAAGGTAACAACCAAAAGAGCATGGCAATGTCGAATGTATAAGCAAAGCAAGTGTCAGCGGGGAAGTATTAGATAAGAAATCAAAAGGTTCGACTGCTTCAAATCAAAAGAATCAACATCGTGGAAATCAGGGATCAAAATCAGCCGACTAACAAAAGCAAGAACAATTGAGTTCCAACAACTAAAAGAGAAGGAAAAACAGAGCAGAAATCCCATACAGAGCACGAGTTGAATGTGAGTAAATCAAATTACTCACCTGAATCGCCAGAGAAAAAGACGAAGCTCAAATCTCAAAAATTGCAAATATTTACTTATCTCAAATGATAGTCAGAAGACAAATCAAATATCTAATTATCTCAAACGATAATTAAATCTCAAAACAGCAATTATTTAATTATCAAAGACGATAATTAAATCTCAAATCATCAAATATTTAATTATCAAAGACGATAATTAAATCTCGAATCAGCAAATATTTAATTATCTAACAGCGATAATTAAATCTAAAATCAACAAATATTTAATTATCAAAGACGATAATTAAATCTCAAATCAGCAAATATTTAATTATCAAAGACGATAATTAAATCTCAAATCAGCAAATATTTAATTATCAAAAGTGATAATTAAATCTCAAATCAGCAAATATTTAATTATCAAAAGCGATAATTAAATCTCAAATCAGCAAATATTTAATTATCAAAAGCGATAATTAAATCTCAATTCAGCAAATATTTAATTATCAAAAGTGATAATTAAATCTCAATTCAGCAAATATTTAATTATCAAAAGTGATAATTAAATCTCAAATCAGCAAATATTTAATTATCAAAAGTGATAATTAAATCTCAAATCAGCAAATATTTAATTATCAAAAGCGATAATTAAATCTCAAATCAGCAAATATTTAATTATCAAAAGTGATAATTAAATCTCAAATCAGCAAATATTTAATTATCAAAAGCGATAATTAAATCTCAAATCAGCAAATATTTAATTATCAAAAGCGATAATTAAATCTCAAATCAGCAAATATTTAATTATCAAAAGCGATAATTAAATCTCAAATCAGCAAATATTTAATTATCAAAAGTGATAATTAAATCTCAAATCAGCAAATATTTAATTATCAAAAGCGATAATTAAATCTCAAATCAGCAAATATTTAATTATCAAAAGCGATAATTAAATCTCAAATCAGCAAATATTTAATTATCAAAAGCGATAATTAAATCTCAAATCAGCAAATATTTAATTATCAAAAGTGATAATTAAATCTCAAATCAGAAAATATTTAATTATCAAAAGCGATAATTAAATCTCAAATCAGCAAATATTTAATTATCAAAAGCGATAATTAAATCTCAAATCAGCAAATATTTAATTATCAAAAGCGATAATTAAATCTCAAATCAGCAAATATTTAATTATCAAAAGCGATAATTAAATCTCAAATCAGCAAATATTTAATTATCAAAAGCGATAATTAAATCTCAAATCAGCAAATATTTAATTATCAAAAGTGATAATTAAATCTCAAATCAGCAAATATTTAATTATCAAAAGCGATAATTAAATCTCAAATCAGCAAATATTTAATTATCAAAAGCGATAATTAAATCTCAATAAATATCCGATTATCAAAAACGATAATCAGAACTCATATCAACAGATATCTAATTATCACAAGCGATAATTAGAAACAACAAATATCCGATTATCAAAAACGATAATCAGAACTCATATCAACAAATTTTTAATTACCGATACGATAATTAAATCTCATAACATCAGATATCTAATTACCTGCAGATAATTAGAAACAACAAATATCTAGAAATCAATTAAGAAGACTAGAAAATGAACATAAAAGCTTGGATCGATCCCATCAGATGGCGAGTTTTTAATTCGCCGCACGTGCATCTTAGAGTGGCCGAAGCCTACCAAGTACTCAACATAATTTGGCGCCCATCAGATTGACCCGGAGGTCCGCAGAGTGACCCGAAGGTCTAGTACTGGTATTTGACCCGAAGGTCCGCAGAGTGGCCCGAAAGCCCAACAAATGACCCGAAGGTCCTCATAGTGGCTCGAAAGCACACGAAAGCATCAAAATGTTTCAATTAACGAGTCCGGAATTAACCGAAATAGCAAACGCACATGTCCCATACCACGTGTTTTACTAAATCGTTTGATTCTCTTCATCGTTTCCTTGAAAGTGTAAAATTCATCAAAATCATCAAAACAACAGATATTCAATTAACGAGTCCGGAATTAACCGAAAAAGTAAAAGTGTGGTTCCATACTCCGCACTTTTGCTAAATCGTTTAAATCACTTCATCATTTCCTTGAAAGTACAAAATTGTGTATTTTGTAAAAATACATTTCACATTCTCAAACGGACAAGTCCGGAATTAAGCGAATCAGTAAAAGAAAGGGGTCATAGTCCTCGATTTTGCTGAAACGTTTAAATCGCTTCCTCATTCTTTTAAAAGCGCAAACTGTTAAAATTTCTGAAAACAATTTTATTTATTTTGTAAAAATAACAATTCACATCCTCAACTGGACAAGTCCGGAGTTAAGCGAAACAGTAAAAGAAAGGGGTCATAATCCTCGATTTTGCTAAATCGTTTAAGTCGCTTCCTCATTCTTTTGAAAACGCAAACTGTTAAAAATTTATAAAACAATTTTCATTTTTAAAACGATTTTCCAATCACGTGATTAAAACAGCAAATCAGTAACAATTTCGATAAGGAAACTGTACTTCTCAAAATACCGTAAAAACGGTTACACATCAGTATTGCGGAATAACCGCTTGAAAATCCACTTTTAAAACATGACGGTTACTGAAGCCAAAGCGACAGTAAATTTAAAACGTCAAAATCACATCAAAACAATTTACATCAAAATGTAATATCAGTGAATTTTCATTCATCAAAATGCCATAAAACACCGTACTTCAAAATATAGCATTGGTGTAAAATTCCGTTGTAAAAATAACGGCAACAAAATACGTTTCATAACCAAGCATCGGTTCAACGTAAAATAAATGCAATAACGTGCAATTTAAATTTTTGCACGTACTACAAAATGAACAAAGAATCATTCAAATGTATCTTCAATGAAGATAATTTAAAACAGCAAAAATTTAATCAATAGATGATTAGTACAAAAGAAAGCCAGCGGAAATTTCAACAAAAATCACATAACTGTAATTTCTTCGAATCCTCAATTCGGATTCGAAATTCTCAAAGAAACAAAATAATTACAGCTATGTAAACAACAAATGAAATTCATATTAATTTTGTATTTCGATTTTTAAATCAAAAAGATTATCAGTTATACTCAGCGAAGACAGTTTCACTGTTTCCGCTGTGCACTCTGATAAACAGAACACAAATCAATCAAATCATCAGAACACAATTTCCCTATTATTTTTAAATAAAGATATTTAAAAATTTCATCCAAATTTCAAAACTTTAGTTTTGACTCAAGTACAAATAAAACATCGACCAATAGTTGTAACATATGTTCCATCCGAGTTATGTTTTATATTATGTCCATAAACCCCAAGCTCTGATACCAACTGTGACGCCCCACCTCTATGCTCATAATAACAAAGAGTATTAAAAGAAATACTGTCTATTATTACGAAGAATAAGGCTGGATAGGAGCGACCATCCGTAGTTGGCCTTACACTAATATTGGTTATCTCGATAGGAGTGGTATATGCTTTTTATTTTTCATCTATTATTTATTTACTCCCATCGACATATCCAATTATCAGTATAAAACAAACTACGATAGTTCATAATAGTTTAGGACATTAGATATAACAATAACACAGATAATATAATTGCGGAACACAGATTAACAAAAATCTCATATATATATATATAACCGATGTCAGTTACAATATAGTTGACACGATACATATGATACAACTACAACTGTCGACTCTAGAAGTCATATATACAAGTACATTATCGACTAATATATATGAATACATATCATTCTATATAATGACACGACTACTACAAAATGACACTGACAACTTCAGAAGATGTGTAAAGTCTTCATATCCTGAACAGCAACTCAAAGAAGAAAATCTACAACCTGAAATAACTCGGGTCTGACCCGAGTATTACATTCAAAAGAAAATAATACACGGGTCAGTCTAATTCAAACTCAGTTATTAGTGCATAGAAGCAATAATAATCAATATCAAATAGACGACAGTCACAGAAATCTCGTATCTCCGACTCCTCGATAAAAGAGTCGGATAACGGCAGATATAACACTAAACAGTGTTAAACAACAATTAACAATCCAAATATCAACTAAATATGTCAATCCTGCTAGGGCTGCAGTACATGCAAGCGTGTACTGCCTCGCCACTACAATAAGGCAAGTGAAACACAATGAAAGTTTACATCCGAGTACAAGGTCGAACCCAAGTCTTTGAGACTAGATTCAACTCAGGTATGGTTAGGAAAACAAATTCAACTGCATCAATGCAAAGCACTGTAAAACTGGGCAACATGTGCATGTCAACAGCACAGAAATACATGAATGCAACTATGAATAATCAAACTTCAAGTTAAGCAATGGATCAGACAAATAAATACAGAGCAATTTCCACAATGAAACCGCAGATGTAATCATACTCAGGTACCATGACGACATGATGCAATGCAACAGCATACCCAATGACCCAACTGCCCAGGCTTAACGATGATTGTATGAATGCACATATATGAAGGCAAATAACAAATGAAGGTTCAAGTACTACCAGCCCAAGCCTACAACATAAATGACCAGTTATCTGACAACCATGTAGAAGTGAAGCTACAAGTGTTCAACTACAACAGACCCAATGCTACAAATATGTAATGCACTGATACATGTCCAACCACATGACCACAAAACTCAAGTACATCAATGTCACCGTGACAAATATACCAGCTCAACCTACTATGAAGACAGTGATAAATATGCAATACAGTGTAACTCAAAACAAACTCAAATGATCATGTACACATGGAACTCAAATATATAGGTTTAAACTTTGAGGATATGATGCAAGCAAACGAATCAATGCAACATGACTCAAGTCAGTGAACTCTTTGGATATGTAGACCAACAATAGTGAAACATGATGCAAGGACCATAATGATATTGAAACAAATGAATTTGACCAGTGGCCAACATCATAACCAAGTCAAAGTCGAGGTAAACAAGTCAAATCAATAGCAGTATTACCGGAGATGAAGCCGAGAATATCAAAGACATGGCAACCAAACATTATTTGAAAATCGAACCAAGATAAAATCAAGTCCGTGAGTAACAAGCATCAGGATATACGAAATGCATATAATCAAAGAAACCACCAATGTCCAACAATTCAAACTGCCGAGCAAAACAGTTGACTGATTCAAACATATAGATACAACTCAATTAAAGGAGAGCGAACTGGTATAAACAAAGTCGAGGCCTCGCGATATATCTATAAACAGCACTTTGAAGTAGATGTGGGTGAAATCAAAATTCACTCATCAGTAAAACCCAATTCGAATTTGCAAAGCAAGAAGAGACCGAAGTCAAATACTATCACAAAATTACCAACGACGAAACCAAATCGATCGTAAAGCATACGCTAAGTTTGAATTAAGATGTGAGTGGAGTGTCACTCACCTTAAATTTGAAGAACTCGGATCCACCGCCTAAATTACAGAATCGAGGTCGTGGTGAACAAAGAAAGGAATTGAAGTATCCTCGCCTTCAATTAGCCAAAGCAGCGCTTCTATGTTTGAAGCCATAATCTCGATCGAACAAAAGGGACGAGAAAAGAACGAAGCAGTCGTACTCGCCGCCATTTTTCTTTCGTTAGGTTGCTTTCTTTCTAGGGTTGGAAAAATGAATGAAAGGGATCGGGTTGTGAATGAATATCAAAGGGAATGAGTACAACCATAATCTCGACAAATTGAAACGGGCTGAATTAATAGAGAAAAGCCCGTATAATTCTTTAACGAATTTTCAAAAGAATTTCAACTAGATTTAAATCCCAACAGCAATTAGGTATTGGATTAACCGTTTAACGACGATTATAAAATGGTGCAAAACCCTGGGTTGTTACATTGTGCATGAGGAAGATAAAGTTCAACGATTCGTCTACTACATTAGTAAGCGATTCATTGGAGCTAAACAGAATATCTGAAGCTGGAAAAGCTGGCATACTACTTGTAGATAGCATCCAGGAAACTACGACCGTATTTCTAGGCTCACTCTATCAAGGTGCTGACAGATCAACCCTTGAAACAAGTATTCTATCCATCCAAGACTTCGGGACAACTTCTAAAGTGGAACATCGAGCTGAGCCAATATCATGTGACTTACCATCCCCGAAGAGCGAGTAATGGACAGGCGCTAGCTGAATTCATCGTTGAGTTTACTATTTGGGATGATGATGAGGAGGACATAATGGTTAGTGTCCCAGCGGAAATTGTTCGTTGATGGTGCGTCAAACGAATTTTTCTCAAGAGAAGGAATTGTGCTTGAAACACCCAAAGGACGATCAATCCACTAATCACTAAAGTCGGAATTTCCTTCCATTAACAACTAGACGGGATATGAGGCCTTGATAGCAGGACTGAGGATTGTGAAGGAGCTGGGAATAAAAACCTTGCATATCTATAGTGACTCCCAACTAGTGGTCTGCTAGGTTAGAAGGGAATATCAGGCTAAGGGCGCGAAACTTGCCCCTTACTTGTCGAAATCTTGGGAGTTACTCAACAAAATTAAACACTACACAATATCTCATATTCCCCGAGAGGAGAATATGAAGGCCGATTCTTTAGCTAAGCTAGCCAGTGACGGAGAAGCACAACTGATGGGATTGGTTCCAATAAAAGTATTTGAAAGTTACTATAGGATCGAGTAATATGGAATAGTATAAAAGCAGTGCAGAATAAAAGAACAATTAGCAAATAATAGTAAATAATAAACGAGCACACCAGGGATTTTTATACTGGTTCGAACTTCCCGTTCTACATCCAGTCCCAGACTCCTTCTGGAATTTCACTAAAACAACAATCCTCACTTAACCCGGAGGAACAGGTCTATACAACCCCCGAGCAGCCGAACAGGGACCTGAGCAACATAACAGGATTTCGCCTCAACAGCCGAAGAGGACTTCACTTTGCCCGAGCAACAGAACGGGACTTATACAGAACAATATTTCTTGACACTATGTGTTCTTGAGTAACACGAATTTGTCAATTATAGTACACCCTTCCTATAATCTTCTCCTTTATGATATATATATGTGAATGCGTGAAGAATAAGGAAGTAAGAAAGTGAATTTGAATGATGTTGAAAGCACAAGTGTATTAGAATCAAGAATTCAGAGAGTAGAATAATAATCAATTGAATTGTTGTCTGAAAACATGATTCTAATGTGTTTATATAGATAATAAATAGTTGCAATTGTTCGTGAAGAGTTATCATCAAGAGTTATAATCATATCTGTTGGATTAAAGATTGCAGCTCTTCACAAATAGAAGTGCCTTTTCAAAAAAATAGCCGTTATAGATATTCAGACTTTTGAATTGAATAATTCAGACTTCTGAAATTGCACGGTCTCAAAACAGAAAGAAAATAGGCTAAAAACAACCATTTTCAGATGTCTGAAATTACCAAGTCAGACGTCTGAATATTGTACTAACAATACTCATTTTTCCAGATTCAGACGTCTGATTTGGTACATTCAGACGTCTGAATGTAACTAAAAAATAGCATAGCACAAATGGTTAGAGCACTTGCCTTCTGAACTAGTGACCTGGGTTCGAGTCCCGCTCCATCTCTGTTTTGAAAACTTGATTTTTCATTTAAAATATGAATGTATATGTGTGTATATCATTTTGAGAAGATTTTAACATTTGTAAACTCTAGACATGACACTCTATGACTAATAATACTTTGTTTGTCACCTTTGTCTTGTCTCTATCGTATATATCTCTTCTTGTATCTCCATATACAGTCTTTCACACTTTTGTACAGTGTATCTTCATTTTGAACGTATTTGATTATCTCTTTTTGATGCTCATGTACCTGCAAATTAGCTTAGAGGTTCTTTGACATAATTGTATAGTTGTTGTCATTAAAATCCAACAATTGAGGTTCTAACATTCTCCCCCTTTTTTATGATGACAACTATACAATTTTAAAAAATATTCATTATATATAAAAAATAATATTAATATGTTTAAAGCTCCCCCTAAGTATAACATCCCCCCTAAGTATAATATCTCCCTCTATTAATATGTATATGAATTTCTCCCCCTTTGTCATTATAAAAAAGAATGAGGGAATATAATAAATTATATATAATATCTTGTAAATAACGAGATAAACTCATTATTAATTATGAAGGAAAAATAAAATAGATTTTACCATATTTGCTAAAGTCCATATTTCATTGTAAGCACATAATTCTATTAAACGTATGGAACATTCTTTAAAGTTCCAAAATCTATCCTTCTCCTTTTGTTTCTCCGAGCACCTGCAAAAAATAATAATCATTTTCGGTACCCACTTATTATGATAGGGTCCGGGGGGTTAGATCTTAGGAAACCATACCCATTTGGGTGTGGTTGAACCTTTATAAATATAATTTTCATTATTAACTACCATATCAAAATAATCATCAATGTATTTTTCTCTATTTTTCCAATTAATAGGAACCCAAATACTTAGATAATTTTTATTTATATTTCTGGTCAATGATTTTGTACTTCTAGAGAAATTATAAACATTATTGGTCATAGCAGTATTTGAATTTCTATAAAAATTGGATTTAGATTTTACTCGAAATTTAGTACTAGCACTGACATTTTTACTATACATGAAAGCATATCTAGTGCTAGTTCTACTATTAGTTTTATTATATCCTAAACCACTTTTATCATGTAAAAGTCTAGAATTGGATAAAATCATGTTTAAATCGTTTTGACCTTTATTAAATTTTGTGACTTCGGTGTTAAGTTTATCAAATTTAGCTTTAAAGTCACAATTATTATTTTCAAAAGAAATATTACTGTTTTTCAAAATATCAATTTGCTTGTTTAATTCAGAATTCTCCCTTTTTAACGCACAGTTCTCATTTTCGAGAAGAAATATTCGAGATTCTGAATTATCTAAAGATGATTGTAATAAATCATTTTTATTAATATCTTCTAACTTAGTTTTGAGACTAGATTTTTCTAACTCTAATACTTTAGTGTTAGATTTTAAATCATTAATTTCTACTGATAAATCATCATTTTTATTCTTCTGAATTTCTAATTCCTGAGTGATCATAGATAGTTGAGATGTTAAATTAGAATTAGATTCTTGAGATATTTCAAGTTCTTCTTCTAGGATTTTCTTTTCATCTCTTAGCATACTAATTTCTAATTTGGATCTATTTAATTTTCCTTGTAACTCCTTTTTTTGCTTTTTAGTTTATTTTACAAATTCCACTAGTTCTGAATTAATTTCAACCAAATCTTCAAAACTTAGTTCACTTACATCATCACTTGTAGCCATGAAGCATTTGCTTGTTTGCTCCTTTGATTCTTCTTTATTGTTCTTCATCTTCCTATTGCCTTGACTAGATCTCTTTATAGCCATTTATTCTAGGATGTTGTTATGGTCTCTAGAATCCCAAGCTCTGATACCAAATGAAAGTGACTATAGGATCGAGTAATATGGAATAGTATAAAAGCAGTGCGGAATAAAAGAACAATTAGCAGATAATAGTAAATAATAAACGAGCACACCGGGATTTTTATACTGGTTCGAACTTCCCGTTCTACGTCCAGTCCCAGACTCCTTTCTGGAATTTCACTAACAACAATCCTCACTTAACCCGGAGGAACAGGTTCACAACCCCTGAGCAGCCGAACAGGGACCTGAGCAACAGAACAGGATTTCGCCTCAACAGCCGAAGAGGACTTCACTTTGCCCGAGCAGCAGAACGGGACTTATACAGAACAATATTTCTTGACACTATGTGTTCTTGAGTAACACGAAATTGTCAATTATAGTACACCCTTCCTATAATCTTCTCCTTTATGATATATATGTGAATGCGTGAAGAATAAGGAAGTAAGAAAGTGAATTTGAATGATGTTGAAAGCACAAGTGTATTAGAATCAAGAATTCAGAGAGTAGAATAATAATCAATTGAATTGTTATTGAAAACTTGATTCTAATGTGTTTATATAGATAACAAATAGTTGCAATTGTTCATGAAGAGTTATCATCAAGAGTTATGATCATATCTGTTGGAATAAAGTTTGCAACTCTTCAGGAATGAAAGTGCCTTTTCAAAAAACTAGCCGTTGTAAAAATTCAGACTTCTGAATTTTAAATTTCAGACTTCTGAAACGCAACGGATTTGAACCAGAAAGAAAATAGGCAAAAAATTGCCAGATTCAGATGTCTGAACTATCCAATTCAGACTTCTGAATATTGTAGTTTACAACATTCAACTTTCCAGATTCAGATGTCTCAACTGGACCATTCAGACGTCTGAATGTAACATGAAAATCAGATTTTGCTTTTAAACAAAATGAATGCCAATGCAATGATAATGAAATGTAGCATATATCATATAGGAGAGATTTTAACAAATTTTAACTTCTAGACAAGGACTCGAAGCAATCTTATATAAATTTTTACTCATTCGAATCTCGTCATAGATAATCCCTGCAAAAACAAGTTAGTATATACATGATTGTATAGTTGTCATAGTCAAAATATCGTATTTACAAAATACCGTAAACACGAAGTTTCAATAGTATTGACTACTCTTGGCATAGGTCAAATAAACATTGATTGGGTTCTGGAGAATACAGAAGTGGAAGAGTCAGGGATGACATGAATAAAGGACTACTTACTCAAGGGAATACTCCTCAGAGATCGGAACGAACGAACGAAGCTCTTTTGAAAGGCACCACGATTAATAATACAGGATGGAGTGCTATACATGAGAGAATTCTCCTCCTATTTTCTCAACTGTGTAACTAAGGATGAAGATAGCAAGATCCTTATGGATATTCATGAAGGCACTGTGGTGACCACACCAGGGAGTAGACATTGGCAAAGAAGATACTCCATGTAACGACCTGGAATTTTGGACACTTCGTATTTAAATATATAAACTATTTAAGTATTTGAATCTTTAATTAAATATGATTAAAATGTTTTAATAACCTTCATAACCCCTGTTTAAATCATAAGTAATGGTGGTAAACTTATTTTTGAAAATTATTTACAAAAATAAATCTTTGAAGAAAAATCAATAATGTGACCGAAAATCGGTTTATTGATAAACAGTTTTTATTCAACGTAAGTTATTCGAACTCTTATGCACTTATCTAATGATTAAATGAAAACATTAGAAACTAATTAACACACTTCTCTTCATAAAGAAATTGGAATGTTTTAGAAGTTTCTATGGATAAGAGATATTATCATGTTAAGGTTATAAGTGTAAATTTGCTAAAGGAAGTGATGTAAAGGAGAAGTGATGAGAGGTAAGGCATCCATGGCATGGTGAGGGGTTAGAACAAGCTAGGAAACATCATTTTGAGCCTATAAAAGGAGGAGCATACCCTTGTTAAATAATCACAAATTCACAAAGCAAAACCAAGCTTCTTTAATGTCTTCTTCTCTTATGTTCTAAAGAAATTTTTTGCAAAACAATTCCAAATCCACTCAACCTTTGCCATAAGCCTTAACAAAATATTAGAACACCTTCCACCATGTTAGATCTTGAATTTGAAAGCACACTCCCCCCTCTTGAAATGACCGTGAGCATTAAGGCACGTTTTCCCTTGGAAAACATGTTTAAGCAAAGGAAGGAATAGAGAACATGGTTGCAAGGTAATAGTAGGAAGTGTTCTTGAGTTTGGTTGGTCTTGAGCATGTGTTTGGCTTGGATCTAAGTGAGTTATATCACTATCTTATTTGTATACATTGTGTATATATATGTTGCGTTTGAACTATAAAGTTAAACTGACATTAACTAATTAAAGTTATAAACTTTGGACCCATCTTGCTTTTGAAAACAAATGACAACTTTATATTGTCTAACATCACTTATATTACCATATTAAACATGTGGTATGGCCTTGACTTGATGTTTAAATGGTTGTTTTTATTGTGTGTTGAATTGAAGTATGTTTGGAAGTGTTCGAGGCGAGAATAGTCGCTATAAGTGCACTTCGATATCCCTAACTTTATATTGTGTAAATTAGATATTTATGATCTTAACTGAGGATAACTTGATTTAGTTGTTCTTTACAAATATTTTTGTGTATTGGAAAGTAAAGAAATGGTTTGGAAATTTATAGAAGTTGTGAACCAAAGTTGTGAATGTTGAAGCAAAAATGTGGTTATAAATACACTTTGTAAATATAGCCTATTTTTAAGAAATTTTATAAATAAATTGGAAGATATTATTTAGGGTTTATTTCCATGGTATTTAAGTACACTAAGGGTAGTAGTTACTATAAAATTTTCAAGTCTTAATCATTTGTTAAAGTGGTTAAAAATAGTCATAAAGACTGTGCTTTTCAATGTTCTTTTTAACATGGACTTTTAACAGCATTTATAAATGCTGTAGTGAGTTGTTTATGATTTTAAGTATTTAAAAATGTTATTTAAATGTGGTATTTTTGTCTAAACATTTTATAGATGTTTTCTAATCTATTTCTAATTATTTTAAAGTAGGTTTGAAGTTTAAATATATTTTTAATAATTATATATGTATTTTCAAAGTAAAGAGGTTTTATAAAATAAAACATGTTTTTCATCAAATTACAAATTAGTTATTTTCAGGTAATATTTTACATAGATATTTAAAATATATTTACAAGTATTTGTAAAGTATATATAAATTTTGAAAAAGGTAATTGACTAGGCTTAACACTAAAAGCCGACGAGGTAGACTTCTGTATTTGTGAGAGTTAAAATTGATGTCGAGTAGGGATATGAGCAATAGAGCCCTAACCTACCGGTTTTCCTCTTGATCGAGGAATAGTTAAGTTAGAATGTCAAAAACATATTAATCTTGTTGTTTACTTATTTATTTGAAAAGTAATTAATTTTGTCTAACGCTAAAGGCCGACGAAGTAGGCTTAGCTATTTGTCAGAGTTAAGATTGATGTCAAATAGGAATATGAGCAATAGAGCTCTAACCTACCAGTTTCCCCCTTGATCGAGGAATAGTTAAGTGGGAATGTTGGAAACGTGTTAATCATATTGTTTTATTACTTGTTTATGAATGTCATAAATACTATACTTAACACTAAAAGCCGACGAGGTAGATTTATTTATTTGTGAGATTCAAGAATGAAGTGTTTAGGCAAGGCTTTGATGCAACTAGTGCTCTAACTTACCTGGCTTCACTCTTGGATGATGAATAGTTAAGTTGGAATGTTGGAAATGAGTTAAGTATATAAATCATGATTTCTGTAAGTGATCGTTTTTAACTAGATAGTCGTTTAGTCGACTATCGAACTTAACCAAATATTAACTTAGATCTTTAAAAGAATGATTTTAAAGATAATATAAGTATGGAATGGTTTTGGGTTTTTTGTGATGATGTTTTAATAACATTTGTCTTTAACCCTTTTTGATTATACTTATGAATGTAAATAAATCTTTAAAATAATGTTTTAAGATAAGCATAAGTGAAATGATTTTGGGTTTGTAGTGATAATGTTTAAGTAACATTAGTCTTAAATCTTTTTGAATGGATATGTGAAAGTACTTGGATCCTCAAAATGGATATATTAAAGGAAATTTTAAGTAAGGAATCTTTTGGAAAAAGATAGAAAAAGCAAAGGTTTAAAGTAAGAAATCTTGTTAATAGTATGTGAATATACTTATACCATTTGAGGTAAGTATATGAATACCTTTTTGAAGTATTGAAATGAGTACAAATGTAATGACCCACTATTTTGGACCATTCAAATCGACAATAATCCACACATGTCAGACTTGAATAATTCAAAATAATAGATTGTTAATTTAAATTTGGCAAAACTTAGCATATACAATAAATAAATAATCACAGATCACAGACACAGAGTAATATAACAATAATGCAGCGGAAACAAAAGAATAGTAGTTCATGAAGCTACTATATATATAAAACAGAGTTATACAGGATACAACGGAAGTCTCGAATACAATAGACAAATACAATATCAGAATACATCACTGGAATAAACTGAATATCTGAAAGCTGGATAGATAGCTGGATCTCCAAGCGAAGCTCCAACTCCAAAGGTGAGTCTCGAATACTGGTACACTCAGTCTGACCCGAGCGTAAAGGAAACACAAAAAACTCGAGTCAGGATTAACATTCTTATATCAATAAATCCAACTCAAGAGAAATATCAACTGAAATACAAGTAACTCAAAGGATGTTTGGGATAACCATCCTCTAAGGATCCGTTAAACTATCTACTAGGTAATAGGGTACGCTAAGTAGATAATGTCTAATCAGTAAAGTACGATATCAAAATAGCGTTAAGGCGTTACCATAATCCCCCTTAACACAATTTTATTCCCAAAAGCATATACAAGACCGTAGTTTCCCCAAAACCGGAAGTCACCAGAGGGCAATCCATATACTAAAGGTACAAACCAAAATGTAGTGGTCGCGAATAGGATAATCAGTATGACAAGGTACATGAGGCGATACCAACTAGGATACTAGTAGTTGCCTGATCCGGACTGATGTTGGGCATAGCAGCTACTACCCCAACACCGCGAAACAACACTCCCAAATCAAGGGGTGCACCCAAATCGAATCACATAAGTAATAGATAAGGTATCGAAGAAGTGTGTCCGCTAGAGATGGCGATCCTCAATGGCCCGGCGCGGCTCCTGTTTTAGTCATGTCAGGGGTTATCCAAAATCGTTCTCTTTCTTTAGTCAACGCGTTCATCAAAACCATCCACTTCGTTCTGGATCAACACTCCGCGTATATTAGTTATTAAAGTGGTTTCGGTATCGACAGAGAGTATGTCCATATCCGATCCCGGTCTCTTTAATAACTACGTATCATTACACCGATGGTCATTTAATAAAATTTCAAAATAGTTATATTTCAAAACCGACATATCATTGCCATTTCAAAACCATATCTATACGATATCACTTTCACTTCAAATAAATCCATTTCCAAAATAATATCACTTTCCAAAGTTATATTGCTTTCGAAATCATAAGTCTTTTAAAATCATAACACTTTGGAAATCAAAACTTGAAATTCATAACACTTTGAAATCCTAACACTTTCCTCTTAAACAGTTTAGATATTAAAATTTGTATATATAGAAAAATAGTTTATAAAATAAAATAGTTTATATAAAATAGTTATAAGTTAAAATAAAATAATTTATATTGAAAATGATTTATATTAAACTAATTTATATTAAAATTTATAAAGTAAAATATAAATAGTTTTAGATATAGTTTAAATACTTTATATAAAATAGCTTCCTCAAATTTCACAAATCAATTCACATAAACTCGAATTCCAAAATTAAAATTTAATTAAATCTCAAATCATCAATCTCAATTCAATTTAGTTTTTCAATAAACCCTTTCAAATTATCGATTTCAAATGCCTATTTGAACCATAAATAAACCATTTCAATTTCAATATATTTCAAAGTTTAAATATTCGACATTTCAAAACTAAATCCGATAATTCGATTTATGTCCCTATTTAATTTCATTACATTTAGTTTCTAAAGTATTTCTTTAATCATTTCAATACATCAAAATACAACTTCAATTTACAAATTTATATAGACAAATATCCCATTTAAATTTATATAAGTTTGAAATATTCATTTAAGCCACTTCTTAATTAATTCAAGTTATAAAACATATCTTAAAATTTCAAATTTAATAGATTTCAAATCAACTTATTTAAGTATAATTCTTAAATAATTAAGAATTCCAAATCAATTCAAATTTATCTTTCAACCTGAAACATTATAAATTCTATATTTAAAAATATAAATTTTACATAAATACTTAAACATATTTTATATTGATTCAAATCAACTTAATTAAATCTTTAAAACCAATATTTATTAAAACCATATATTTCTTTCCAAAACCATAGAAATCATTTTAAAAATATTTATATATAGACCAACGGTGTCTGTATATAATTTTCTATCCTATGGTCAAGTGATACAGATATTTATCATTTCAATCCGTAATTTAGATTATATTCGGGTATATATCTTTTCAACCCGAAATCCCAAATTCAATTCAATTGAAATCGCTTGGGTTTATCATTTCAACCCATAACGATTTTCTCCTATTCTACAGATCGTTCGGGTATGTATCATTTCAACCCATAGTGAATTCTATACTAACAGGGAACTTGTAGAGTGATAACAGATATGATAATAATATAACAACGGTAACAGGCATATATCATCAGTATAAATAACAGATAAGGGTGTCAGATGTCACAGGTGAACAGATACAGATGATGACATATATATAGCAATATAAATAACAGATAATGGTGTCAGGTGTCACAGGTGAACAGATACAGATGATGGCATAGATATAGCAATATAAATAACTAACAGCAGCATATTTCAATTGTCGTTTCAATTGAAATCAAATTTAATAAATAAAAGAACGTTAATCGTGAGTGATTGCTCACCTTTCGAGGCTTAGAGAGATTCGACAACCGAACAAGCTACGAATCCCAAAGCAAAGCTAGATGGACACGATTCGATGAAGAACAGGCACGACGAACAAAGCTGATAAATAGGAGTTAACGAAGTCAATCAGAACGACATCGATGAAGATAGATGGTATGAATGAACTTATATGAAACTATATATATGCTATTTGTATACAATTCATATTTAAATTTCAAACACATAATAAATTAAATATGTATACGCATTCAAAATTATTGTTTTGAATTAAACACATATCAAAACCACTTATACGAAATATAGTAACCTTTATATTCATAAAATAAGCAAATCATTTACAAATCTGGCTTTATAATAATAACAAAACCCCAATAGTATATATATATACACTCCTTAGAATGCAAAATACTTACATACACATATATTTTTTCGAAACAACCTTTACATAATAAACTATAATGTAATAAAATATGTACAACAAATCCTATACTATGTAAACTAGAACCTACCATTGTTTATGTAAAATCAGTTTATACAAAACAAATATAACTTTTACAGACAGTACAAATATATATAGGACAACTTTATACTATATAAAACATTCAACTACAAAATATCAACATAACTTTATACATATACTCTCTCAACTACACTAGCATATATATATATAAACTTACACGTACTATATTTTCTCTTTTCTTACTTAATATATAATTATAGAAACACCCAGACAACTTTATATAGAATCACAAAAACAATACAGGCACATCTTTGTAAACCTATATATGATTTATACTATACTATATATATAACACTACAGACTTCATTTTAAAAACAAATATGCAGCCTAGAGTTTTATACGTTCTATTCATATACAAGAAACAAAACACCCATACATGAGCTACACAAAACACAAGCAATATATATATACATGCAAACAAATGTGTACAGTTTTGTCCATAAACCAAATTTATGCGGACCATATGCCATGTAAATGAAAGTACTACTATATTTTATACCTTTAAAAACATATGCTATTTTAAAGTATGAACAGCAATTACATTATGCAAAGTAACTTATACACACTATATTCACTACATACATACAGCTTCAAAAACTCTACAGAAAAAATATATACACACATCCTATGAATAACTAATATATGCATACTTGCCAAAACAATTGATACACCTTCACGTTTTTGAAAATATTATATAAATTATATATATATATAAAAATAACAATATATATAAAATGATATATATACCGAACTGTCAAAGCTTGAAGGAGCGAGGCCGGATTATGACGATGGATGCGGAGGAGTGCAGTTCTCAGTTCGCGAGCGTGGCGGGCGACAGTGGAGAAGAGGCGAGACTTGAAAGGAGGCAGATGGCGTGGATCTGAAGGGCTAAGAAGTTATTGAGGCAGTGGAGGACAGGCTGAGAGGGGGATATGGAGACGTGGAAGGAGCTAGTTATTGTGGGTATAAGCGAAGAGGAGCTAGGCATTTCTGGTGATGGGAAGGCTTTGGCAAACTGGCAGGGCGAAAGGAGTTTCCGGAGGCGACTGATGGGAGGTGGTTCGAGTGGCTTCGGCTACCTGGTTTTGGAAAGTGGCCGATGGCGGTGAAGAGGGGACGGTTGGGATGGAGTTTGTTGAGGCCGAGCATAGGGATGCAGTGGTGGTTGTAGCTGCTAGTGGTGCGGCGGCTGATATGGTGGCTCGGTGAAGAGGCTGATGGCGGTTGGCTGGTGGTAGCAACGGCTACAGTGGAGAGGGAGGTTCGGCGTAGTGTGCTTGCGGGCTGAGGAGGGTTTGGATGGTTCTCGGGTGCTAGATGATGCGTGGCCGAACAATGAAGGAGCGGCATTCATTTTCCTTTGTGTTTCGGCCCCAAAGAAGAAGAACAGATGATAACAAGAATAGGCAGATATATATTTGTATATTCTATTAATACATCAGGCACAGAACGAACAGACTTTACAAAATAAGTAACCGAGAAATAAAGTGCCAGCTAGAAATGAATAGGCTACATTGGAAACTGGTAAAATATTGAAAGTCACGTGCACGAATCCAGGAAGTAATAAATTAACAATTGACTGTTGAGTTTGAACGGTTGAAGATAAAAGGAACAAAGAAACCAAAAGTTAAAAATTGGATACCGGTACGATGTTTGCAGATTTCTACGAATACCGGATTTCGAAATACACAAATAAATACACTGTTGACATCAGCACGACGAGACGATCAAAACGGTATACAGATATCAGTGGTACGATTTAATTATAAAAATTCGAATTTTTCTACTACGGAAAAATGCAAGTAAAACGCTAAAAAATAAGATCGACGGCGTCAAAGATGTCCGAATTTGGAAAAACGACAAACTGACATCTTGCTCAGAAGATGTTTTAGAATTTTCCTATGTAAAAATATTTAGGTTTTGGAAACATTTTATTTTCATCGCTTTTTAACTGATTAAATTAAAGTAAATTTACGCGCGAAATAAACTTTCATATTTTCGGACGAAAATTTACCAGTTGCTATGTTTAACTAAACGCATTCCAAATATCAAATTTATATTTCAAAATTTTATCGTTTAAAATTTCATAAAATTTCAACTAATTACGTTATTAAAACAGTTGAAATTTTACGGGTCGTTACAACAAATGAATAGTATAAATTGATAAAAGATGTTTTATGTAATATCCCGGAAATTTTAACAATATCAATTTAATAATCTGTTAAATAATTAAATTGATATTGATGATCTTTGATAATAAAATTTGAATTTAATTTAATAATCTAATTAAATAAGTATCAAATATGTTATTTTCAAATAATAAGTATAATGTATTATTTTTATAAATATGAATGGATTTTAAAAGACTAAGGAATTGTTATTTTAAATTGAATAAATAGTGTATGTAAATATATATAACTTAACTTTTAAAATTGAATCTTAGGATTTAATTTTATTTAAACTTGAATTTAAAGTTTTGAAATTCAAAAGAATATATATATTTAAATTGTTTTGAATTTTAGAATATTTGTATAAACTTTTATTTTTAGCTTTTGTTTCTCTTTAAAAAGTAATATATATAGATAAGTGTTTAAATAAATAAGAAAGGGCTTTTTAAATAATTTTAAAATAAATAGAAATATGAGTAATTACTTAAAAGACATGTGTCTTTATCTAATGCCTTGTTTTAACAAGTGTAATTTAAGTAATCAATGTTTATGACAAGTGTTCTTTTTATTTTTGATTTTCTTTTAATTCATAAATAAATCATTTTATCCTATATAAACACATACTTCACTCCTTTATCTTCTTTTCTAATCTTCATTTTTTTCAAAATTAAGAAGATTTGTTTTCAGCTGAAACAAATCAGTAACAACTCTCAATAATCAATTCACTCCTCAAACCAAAATCAAAACCCAAAAACCTGTATCATTTCTTCAACCAAAACCAGAACATCTTCTTCAAACCTGAGATGGAAATCAAAAGGCCTGCAAGCATTTTCATCTCTGTTTTGAATCTGAGTCATCTTCAACAAGGCTTCAAGTCATCTCTGCATGTTTCAATAACAAGCAACTGCTGCATTCTTTTCAAAACGGGAAGCCAATTTGCATGTAGATTTAAAGCAATTTAAAGATTCAACAATTCAAGTTTTCAAAAGCTTAAGTCTGCCTCTGTTTCATCTTTAATCATGTGAGTAACTTCTATTTTAAAAACAGTTTTCTTTTTTTTTAAATCAAAGTTAAACAAAAATTTCCAGAACTCAAGTTCTAATTCACATAAATTAAAACAGTTTGGATGGAAACTGCTCTGTTTCTTTTAGAAGTAAGTAACCTCAATGCAAAGAACTTAAATTATCTGCTGCATGTGAATGTATAGAAATGAATATGCTTGTATCCTTATATGATGTTGAAAATTTGTGTAGATATATATAAATATGTATAGGTGTGTTGCTGTGCCAAGAATCTGCATACTTGTTTGTTTTAAAACTAAGACTTTCTTAAAAAAATATATATATATAATATAAAAACTGTTATAGATTAAACTGCAAGTGCTTCATTTCTTTCAAAGTAAATAACCCCATAATATTAAGAAGCTTTAATCCATATGTTGCATGTGGATAAATGGAATAAGTTGGTTTTGTATGACTTTGTTTTGGATAGATATTCTGTGTACATTTACATATACACATAAATATGTATGTTTACAAGGATCTGGGTACCTACATCTGTTCTGAAGCTCAGGTTTTTGGTGAAATTTATTTCCATTTAGTGAAATTAATGGGTAAACAAAGGATGTTGGTTAGTAAGAAATTTTGTTCAAAAATCAACATTAAATTATATTGAAAAGTCTGTTACCTCTGAAACAAATACAACAGTATAAAAAAAATTGAAATAAGCAAAATATCAAACATCTTAAATCATTGAAACAAGTTTATAAATTGAATGCATGTATGAAATTATGATTTTTAAAACCAATATCACATTTTTAAAATTTCTGAGGAGTGAGCATCACTGGGTTGAACAGATATTGGAAATTTGGGTTTATCTAATTTCCTAGTGATATTGGGGTGATGTGGTTCTGCCTGGAGGGGGAGAATTGATGTGAGAGTGGGGGAAAATTGGGTAATAGATGATCAGAGGTGGGAGGCGATGGCAGTAGTGATTTCTAAGTTTTAGCCCTAATTTGATGATGTCGAAGTTTTGTAACTTTTTGATCTCTGTGATGCACCGAGTGTTCTAAGACTTTGGGAATTGGTAGAGGTGTAGTAGTGGGTGCTATGGCCGGAGGCGCTGGAGTTCAAGTGGTCGGAATTTCGAGGAAGGGATGATGACAGGTCTGGTGATGGTGGGAATATGTTGTTCCAGGTTTCGAATTCGAGTTCGATTTCGAATTCGAGATGAAGACAAAGCTCTGGCGATCGGGGAGAGAAGTATGGGTGATCGCCGACCTGTTCGACGTCGAGGTAACGTCTGGAGTTGATCAGAAATGCCGTGCACGTTCACGTGCACGAGTTCTGGAACCTGGGAAAGTTTGGTAGCCTGGGTTGAAGCAGAAGACTCTCGAGTTATTTCGTGATTTACTCGAAGCAGAGGACGAAGGACTCGAAGCAAAAATCTGGTTGTCTCGAGTCAATTGTTTGGTTCAGGCAATTGTAAGCTTGTCTATTTCCAGGTTTTTAAATTTTATTCAAATTTAAAAGCAGGATTTAAACTATGATTTAAATATAAATTTAAAGTATGGATTCAAACGAATCTTTTGAATCTTAAGGTTTTAAAATGAATTTGGAGTTTAAATCAAGAATTAAAAATCAAGGTTAAAAGCAAGTAAATCGAATTTAAATCAAAGTTAAATTTATAGATTCAAGTTTTCTTGAATTCAAATCTGAAATCTTAAATCAGTTTTTAAATTTGAATGTTTTAAAATTAAGTAGTTTAAATTAAAAGGCTTTTCTTATATAAGTAATAAATGTTTTTACATTTCTTTTAAAACTTTATAAATTAATATTTAAATTTGGTTAATGTTAAATGGTAAATCATTTTGAATCTTAAATTCAAAATGGGATTCAAATTTAAATTCAAAAAGAGGTAATGTTTAAAATACACTTCAATAATTATTAAGTCATTAATAAAGGAATAATTTATCTTAGATAATTAAGATATTGAAGTGAATTAGTAAGATAATTAAGTGAGGACTTTTGTATTTAATTTATAAATTAATAATTTTAGATTAATTTATGATTAGAGATTAATTAAGGAATTGTTTTTAATAAATGAAGATAATTAACTAACGATTATTTAAATATTAAATTAATGTGATTAATTTTGATAATTAATTAGATTGATTAATTTAGATAATCTATTGTAAATTGTTAAATGTAATTACTTGATAAAAGTAATTAAGAGGTTAATTACTTATTGTAATTAATTTTGATAATATGATTAATTTAAGTTAATTAATTGAGTTTAATTAATTTTGGATAAGTGAAATTACTTGGTGTAATTAATGGAGCATAATTACTTAGGGAAGTAATTAGATGGTAATTACTTAATGTAATTAATATAAGATGATTTGTAAGTAAGTAATTTGGGTAATTACTTTTGTAATTAATCAAAGGATTAATTAATGGAGATAATTAATTAAGGAATAATTAATTTATTTAAAGAAGTAATTAAGGGTAGTTAATTACTGAATATGATTAATCAAGAGAGATTAATAATTATGATTTAATTAAAGATAATTACTTAATGTAATTAATTTAAATAAAGTAATTAATAAAAAAAAATGTAATTAGGGATCATTAATTAATATAATTAATGATGTAATTAAGATTGGTTAATTAAGAAATAATTAATAAATGAAGTGATTAATTAATATAATTAATTAAGGATTAATGTAATTAATTATAGTTGATTAAGTTAATTAATTTTAGTAAATTAATTAATGAAGTAATTAAAGGTTAATTACTATAAGTGGTTAAGGATAATTAATTTAAATAATTAATTAAAGATAAATTACTTGGATGTAATTAAAAGATAATTAATCAAAGATGATTAATTGAAATGAAATATTAGAAGATAATTAATTAATTAAATTATAATTAATTAATGGTTATGTAAGAAGGATTTATAAAATGAAGTAATTAATTTAATTCACTTTAAATTAATTAGAGATGATATAAATCATTACTTATGGATGGATGATAATACTGAATGCTTTGCATTGATTGATATCTCTGATGAGATATATGCTGTATGATATGGATGTTAGTTGAATTGTGATGATAATATGGATTATCTGATAATGTTGATTATCTATTGTGAATTATCTTTCTTTGTGTATAAAGATAATTGAATTGAATTGTTTTAACTTTAAAACAACTTGGCCTTTAAAAGATACGCTTTGGATTTCGATGAGACCGGGATCGGGTTTCCGTATACCGGATTTCCAGGTCTGGAGACCCGAATACCACATCGATCCAAATTAACGATAGGTCGTGAATCAAGTGAAGATGAAGATTCAGAGTGCAAGGGTTATTGTCGTTAACTCTGAGGGTGATTCCAAAACGAGTGTAACGAGATAATGCCTTCGGTTTCGTTCGAACCCGGAACGAACTTGTATGGACTGAATGCTTTCAGAACATCGTCAGGTGGACGATGAGCATTCTAAGTGATGTGTTCTTTTCTAAGGTAATCGTGACCTCAAGCCTCACAAACCGGGAATGGCTAAAACAGGGGAGGTGCAGCAAGGTTAGTGGGTAGCACCCAAGTAGGACAAGATTACCTCTGTCTAGAAGTCCCTTCTTATTTCGGCTTAGTGTGTGCGGTTGCTGATCCCAACCGTGAGGTATCTTGTGCGGGAATTATCCAGTAAGGGATGTTCCGACCTTGTGTTGCAGGGGATTGGGAGTGATCCTCGGTACGGTGATCTAGGCCACGTACTGTGACGGGCGGTACCCCGGTAGCCCTTCCATTGTATGGAATCCAAACTCCAATAAGTGCCGTACGTATTAGTTGTGCCCAACTATGTTGAAATGTGAGATGTAAGCATTTCAGCTATTTCTGTATTTTACTTGAAAACCCTAGACCCTATTATAATACAATCGAATTTCCTATCAAATGTTTTGGTTAGCGTAAGGTAAAAACTTACCCATGTTTATGTGTGGGAAGTCTTACGTGATACCTTTTCTTTCTAAAGGTTTTGAAGTTAAACAAGTTTAACCTGTTACTCACACCAGACCCATGTCTGACCCAAGTTGTTTATTTCTGTTTTATAAACTCTTGGGTACTCAAATTTTTACGAGTAGCCAAGGGATTCAGGTTAGCCTTGACGAATTGTGGAGGAGCAATGGAGCAGGAGGCTTCAGCGTTGTAGATATAGATAGTAGTTTCCGCTGTGTTGATCTTGTTTAGATCTTTGTTTTGTATTGAGATGTAATAACTAGACAGATGTTTATAACTGTCTAGTATATGAGATGTAATCTGTGTAACTCTGATAAGTGATGTATATGATACTATGTAATAGTTTATGTTATTAATATAATTTATTCGTTCCGCTGTGAGATCGTTGTTGTTGTTTCTTTCTTTCTTCTCTTCTTTTCTATTTTCTACCCCTTTCTTTCTTCATAATGATGCGACTTTCTGGGCATAGGAAGTCGGGTCGTTACAATTGGTATCAGAGCTTAGGCTGGCGACAACCTTGGCTCTGGTGGGAATTTTGAGAGTATTAATAGATATGAGCGCGTATTTGTTAGTGAATATAAAATTGTTTTATATTGTGTTGATTGGTTTATTGAGTAGTTTATGGATTCTGGTCGATGTGTGGGACGCCACAACATTGATAGGGATCTCTAAACACTTGTATAGAACAATTCGACACAATATTGTTTTAAAAGGGAAGGTGAAATAATTTTACCCAGATATATTTTCTATATATAAAAAGTATCATTTTAAATGTATATGGTATTTGTAATGATTGGTTGAGATGATAATAAATTATCATCTAGGATTAAGAGTCTGAGTATTGAGGTTGGAAGTATCTGTCGAGACTGTAGACCGAATACCGTCTCGAGTAAGCTTTGCTATGGTAAAGGATTTCATCGATCTCTGAAGGAAACCTTTTAAAGGTTCGGAGTTTATCTTTGAAGTTTGGATGAGTAAAGTTGGATCTGTCGGTTGAACAGAAGCGAGTGATGGTACCTTGATACCTCAGGTAATAGTAGCTGTATGATGAGATACAATGACGATGGATGTTCCCGAAGATGTTTTCTTTGGAACAAGATTAAGGAAGTGTGTATGCTTCGGTGTTGTGGCTGAGTTCAGCATGGTGTTTCTGTTTGGTTTGGAGTTCGAGTTTCTCGAAGATCTTTGGAATAGGAAGTCCTTGGCATCAGTGTCGGCAGTGCAGCTCAGAGTATTCTGTGATGGCAGGAAGTTTTCTGGATGAGCAGTTTTTCTGAAGGTGAAGTTCAGAAGTAGTAAGAGTAAATCCATTTCTTCGATGGATTGGATAGTTAAGTATGAGCTGTTCGGATTGTGTAAAGAGGAACAGTTTTTCTTTGGAAATAGGTTGGGTTGATCGCAAAAGTGACTTGCGATTATCTGAGTGTTCTCTTGGGTTGTCAGAGTTTTTCTGGATATCTTCAGAGAAGTCAGAAGTTTGTCCGCATCTGAAGGTTGAGTTTTCTTATCGACTGGATTCCAGGAGTGATACCGGTGGTTCAGTCTAGTTGAAGGATGTTTTCCTAGAGATAGAGTTTGGTGAAGCAGCTCAAGTTTTGCTGGAATATCTGAGTTTTATTTATGGATCAGTGAACCTTATTTCTAGAATAAGTTGTCCAATCTGTGCTTGTGTTCTACCTCAGATCAGAGTTGAGCAGCGAAAGCAGTTTGGAGTGTATCTCTGATGGGAGAAGTAAGTTTGGAATCTACTGATAATTGTGAGGTAGAGTTGTGTTTTGGATTTCTTCTGTGTTCTGATTTGGATAAGTATTTGGACTTCTGAATTGAATTGTCAGTTTGGATAACTGGAATTCATTGAGTTTTACGTATCTCTGAGGGAGTACGTATTTGATTTATCTCTGGTTTTAGAATCTGCAGTTTTGGGAAGTTTGGTAGTTGAGTCAGACTCGTCTGTAGTCTGATATTCTGTTTAGTTCTGTAGATCTAGATGAGTAGGAGATCTATAGCTTGGTTGTTTAGATTGTTTGTAGAGCGAGTATTCCGGTATATATATATATATACTTGGGGAAACTCAAGGAATTTTATCTAGAATTTAGTCTAGATAATTAGAATTGTTTGATTGGATGATTTGGTTGCTATGGTTGCTAGCATATGGATGATTGTATATGCTTGTGTTTTAAATTAAAATCTTTAATAAGATTATTAAATTACCTTTGTTTAAATTTCGGGGACGAAATTATTTTAAGGGGGAAGGAATGTAATATCCCGGAAATTTTAACAATATCAATTTAATAATCTGTTAAATAATTAAATTGATATTGATGATCTTTGATAATAAAATTTGAATTTAATTTAATAATCTAATTAAATAAGTATCAAATATGTTATTTTCAAATAATAAGTATAATGTATTATTTTTATAAATATGAATGGATTTTAAAAGACTAAGGAATTGTTATTTTAAATTGAATAAATAGTGTATGTAAATATATATAACTTAACTTTTAAAATTGAATCTTAGGATTTAATTTTATTTAAACTTGAATTTAAAGTTTTGAAATTCAAAAGAATATATATATTTAAATTGTTTTGAATTTTAGAATATTTGTATAAACTTTTATTTTTAGCTTTTGTTTCTCTTTAAAAAGTAATATATATAGATAAGTGTTTAAATAAATAAGAAAGGGCTTTTTAAATAATTTTAAAATAAATAGAAATATGAGTAATTACTTAAAAGACATGTGTCTTTATCTAATGCCTTGTTTTAACAAGTGTAATTTAAGTAATCAATGTTTATGACAAGTGTTCTTTTTATTTTTGATTTTCTTTTAATTCATAAATAAATCATTTTATCCTATATAAACACATACTTCACTCCTTTATCTTCTTTTCTAATCTTCATTTTTTTCAAAATTAAGAAGATTTGTTTTCAGCTGAAACAAATCAGTAACAACTCTCAATAATCAATTCACTCCTCAAACCAAAATCAAAACCCAAAAACCTGTATCATTTCTTCAACCAAAACCAAAACATCTTCTTCAAACCTGAGATGGAAATCAAAAGGCCTGCAAGCATTTTCATCTCTGTTTTGAATTTGAGTCATCTTCAACAAGGCTTCAAGTCATCTCTGCATGTTTCAATAACAAGCAACTGCTGCATTCTTTTCAAAACGGGAAGCCAATTTGCATGTAGATTTAAAGCAATTTAAAGATTCAACAATTCAAGTTTTCAAAAGCTTAAGTCTGCCTCTGTTTCATCTTTAATCATGTGAGTAACTTCTATTTTAAAAACAGTTTTCTTTTTTTTAAAATCAAAGTTAAACAAAAATTTCCAGAACTCAAGTTCTAATTCACATAAATTAAAACAGTTTGGATGGAAACTGCTCTGTTTCTTTTAGAAGTAAGTAACCTCAATGCAAAGAACTTAAATTATCTGCTGCATGTGAATGTATAGAAATGAATATGCTTGTATCCTTATATGATGTTGAAAATTTGTGTAGATATATATAAATATGTATAGGTGTGTTGCTGTGCCAAGAATCTGCATACTTGTTTGTTTTAAAACTAAGACTTTCTTAAAAAAAAATATATATATAATATAAAAACTGTTATAGATTAAACTGCAAGTGCTTCATTTCTTTCAAAGTAAATAACCCCATAATATTAAGAAGCTTTAATCCATATGTTGCATGTGGATAAATGGAATAAGTTGGTTTTGTATGACTTTGTTTTGGATAGATATTCTGTGTACATTTACATATACACATAAATATGTATGTTTACAAGGATCTGGGTACCTACATCTGTTCTGAAGCTCAGGTTTTTGGTGAAATTTATTTCCATTTAGTGAAATTAATGGGTAAACAAAGGATGTTGGTTAGTAAGAAATTTTGTTCAAAAATCAACATTAAATTATATTGAAAAGTCTGTTACCTCTGAAACAAATACAACAGTATAAAAAAAATTGAAATAAGCAAAATATCAAACATCTTAAATCATTGAAACAAGTTTATAAATTGAATGCATGTATGAAATTATGATTTTTAAAACCAATATCACATTTTTAAAATTTCTGAGGAGTGAGCATCACTGGGTTGAACAGATATT
Source organism: Allium fistulosum (assembly GCA_030737815.1). Classification (NCBI taxonomy): domain Eukaryota; kingdom Viridiplantae; phylum Streptophyta; class Magnoliopsida; order Asparagales; family Amaryllidaceae; genus Allium; species Allium fistulosum. Next base: position 428,397,056 of record CM060903.1, read on the forward strand.
GGAAATTTGGGTTTATCTAATTTCCTAGTGATATTGGGGTGATGTGGTTCTGCCTGGAGGGGGAGAATTGATGTGAGAGTGGGGGAAAATTGGGTAATAGATGATCAGAGGTGGGAGGCGATGGCAGTAGTGATTTCTAAGTTTTAGCCCTAATTTGATGATGTCGAAGTTTTGTAACTTTTTGATCTCTGTGATGCACCGAGTGTTCTAAGACTTTGGGAATTGGTAGAGGTGTAGTAGTGGGTGCTATGGCCGGAGGCGCTGGAGTTCAAGTGGTCGGAATTTCGAGGAAGGGATGATGACAGGTCTGGTGATGGTGGGAATATGTTGTTCCAGGTTTCGAATTCGAGTTCGATTTCGAATTCGAGATGAAGACAAAGCTCTGGCGATCGGGGAGAGAAGTATGGGTGATCGCCGACCTGTTCGACGTCGAGGTAACGTCTGGAGTTGATCAGAAATGCCGTGCACGTTCACGTGCACGAGTTCTGGAACCTGGGAAAGTTTGGTAGCCTGGGTTGAAGCAGAAGACTCTCGAGTTATTTCGTGATTTACTCGAAGCAGAGGACGAAGGACTCGAAGCAAAAATCTGGTTGTCTCGAGTCAATTGTTTGGTTCAGGCAATTGTAAGCTTGTCTATTTCCAGGTTTTTAAATTTTATTCAAATTTAAAAGCAGGATTTAAACTATGATTTAAATATAAATTTAAAGTATGGATTCAAACGAATCTTTTGAATCTTAAGGTTTTAAAATGAATTTGGAGTTTAAATCAAGAATTAAAAATCAAGGTTAAAAGCAAGTAAATCGAATTTAAATCAAAGTTAAATTTATAGATTCAAGCTTTCTTGAATTCAAATCTGAAATCTTAAATCAGTTTTTAAATCTGAATGTTTTAAAATTAAGTAGTTTAAATTAAAAGGCTTTTCTTATATAAGTAATAAATGTTTTTACATTTCTTTTAAAACTTTATAAATTAATATTTAAATTTGGTTAATGTTAAATGGTAAATCATTTTGAATCTTAAATTCAAAATGGGATTCAAATTTAAATTCAAAAAGAGGTAATGTTTAAAATACACTTCAATAATTATTAAGTCATTAATAAAGGAATAATTTATCTTAGATAATTAAGATATTGAAGTGAATTAGTAAGATAATTAAGTGAGGACTTTTGTATTTAATTTATAAATTAATAATTTTAGATTAATTTATGATTAGAGATTAATTAAGGAATTGTTTTTAATAAATGAAGATAATTAACTAACGATTATTTAAATATTAAATTAATGTGATTAATTTTGATAATTAATTAGATTGATTAATTTAGATAATCTATTGTAAATTGTTAAATGTAATTACTTGATAAAAGTAATTAAGAGGTTAATTACTTATTGTAATTAATTTTGATAATATGATTAATTTAAGTTAATTAATTGAGTTTAATTAATTTTGGATAAGTGAAATTACTTGGTGTAATTAATGGAGCATAATTACTTAGGGAAGTAATTAGATGGTAATTACTTAATGTAATTAATATAAGATGATTTGTAAGTAAGTAATTTGGGTAATTACTTTTGTAATTAATCAAAGGATTAATTAATGGAGATAATTAATTAAGGAATAATTAATTTATTTAAAGAAGTAATTAAGGGTAGTTAATTACTGAATATGATTAATCAAGAGAGATTAATAATTATGATTTAATTAAAGATAATTACTTAATGTAATTAATTTAAATAAAGTAATTAATATAAAAAAAATGTAATTAGGGATCATTAATTAATATAATTAATGATGTAATTAAGATTGGTTAATTAAGAAATAATTAATAAATGAAGTGATTAATTAATATAATTAATTAAGGATTAATGTAATTAATTATAGTTGATTAAGTTAATTAATTTTAGTAAATTAATTAATGAAGTAATTAAAGGTTAATTACTATAAGTGGTTAAGGATAATTAATTTAAATAATTAATTAAAGATAAATTACTTGGATGTAATTAAAAGATAATTAATCAAAGATGATTAATTGAAATGAAATATTAGAAGATAATTAATTAATTAAATTATAATTAATTAATGGTTATGTAAGAAGGATTTATAAAATGAAGTAATTAATTTAATTCACTTTAAATTAATTAGAGATGATATAAATCATTACTTATGGATGGATGATAATACTGAATGCTTTGCATTGATTGATATCTCTGATGAGATATATGCTGTATGATATGGATGTTAGTTGAATTGTGATGATAATATGGATTATCTGATAATGTTGATTATCTATTGTGAATTATCTTTCTTTGTGTATAAAGATAATTGAATTGAATTGTTTTAACTTTAAAACAACTTAGCCTTTAAAAGATACGCTTTGGATTTCGATGAGACCGGGATCGGGTTTCCGTATACCGGATTTCCAGGTCTGGAGACCCGAATACCACATCGATCCAAATTAACGATAGGTCGTGAATCAAGTGAAGATGAAGATTCAGAGTGCAAGGGTTATTGTCGTTAACTCTGAGGGTGATTCCAAAACGAGTGTAACGAGATAATGCCTTCGGTTTCGTTCGAACCCGGAACGAACTTGTATGGACTGAATGCTTTCAGAACATCGTCAGGTGGACGATGAGCATTCTAAGTGATGTGTTCTTTTCTAAGGTAATCGTGACCTCAAGCCTCACAAACCGGGAATGGCTAAAACAGGGGAGGTGCAGCAAGGTTAGTGGGTAGCACCCAAGTAGGACAAGATTACCTCTGTCTAGAAGTCCCTTCTTATTTCGGCTTAGTGTGTGCGGTTGCTGATCCCAACCGTGAGGTATCTTGTGCGGGAATTATCCAGTAAGGGATGTTCCGACCTTGTGTTGCAGGGGATTGGGAGTGATCCTCGGTACGGTGATCTAGGCCACGTACTGTGACGGGCGGTACCCCGGTAGCCCTGCCATTGTATGGAATCCAAACTCCAATAAGTGCCGTACGTATTAGTTGTGCCCAACTATGTTGAAATGTGAGATGTAAGCATTTCAGCTATTTCTGTATTTTACTTGAAAACCCTAGACCCTATTATAATACAATCGAATTTCCTATCAAATGTTTTGGTTAGCGTAAGGTAAAAACTTACCCATGTTTATGTGTGGGAAGTCTTACGTGATACCTTTTCTTTCTAAAGGTTTTGAAGTTAAACAAGTTTAACCTGTTACTCACACCAGACCCATGTCTGACCCAAGTTGTTTATTTCTGTTTTATAAACTCTTGGGTACTCAAATTTTTACGAGTAGCCAAGGGATTCAGGTTAGCCTTGACGAATTGTGGAGGAGCAATGGAGCAGGAGGCTTCAGCGTTGTAGATATAGATAGTAGTTTCCGCTGTGTTGATCTTGTTTAGATCTTTGTTTTGTATTGAGATGTAATAACTAGACAGATGTTTATAACTGTCTAGTATATGAGATGTAATCTGTGTAACTCTGATAAGTGTTGTATATGATACTATGTAATAGTTTATGTTATTAATATAATTTATTCGTTCCGCTGTGAGATCGTTGTTGTTGTTTCTTTCTTTCTTCTCTTCTTTTCTATTTTCTACCCCTTTCTTTCTTCATAATGATGCGACTTTCTGGGCATAGGAAGTCGGGTCGTTACATTTTATTAGACAAAAGAAGTTTTACTTATAAAAGTTCTTTTAATTAATAAAGGATTAATTATATAGAATGAGGATTAAAAGTCGCTTATGTGACTTACTCATGCTTTGTATGACTTGAATGTGCTTTGTATGTTTACTCGTTTATGGAAAACATTTAATTGTATGCTTAGCACTAAAAACTGATAAAGTAGACTTGTTTATCTATGGGATTAAGGTTGACGTTCGAGTAGGGATATGAGCAATAGAGCTCTAACCTACTAGCTTCACTCTTGATCGAGGGATAGTATGGGATGAAAATATCGAAAACGTGATAAGTATACGAGACTTGGTTTCCATATGTTATCGTTCTCATTACTATTGAATGGCCAAATTTGTTGATTCAATCTTGAAGAGACTGGGATCAGTAAGTGTTTTACTTATCGAAAACCAATTCAAGACTAAGATACATGTTCTATCTCTTGGAAGTGGATCTGTTCAAGATAATGGAATCTATGTGTAGTTTCGAGATCTGTTCGTGATGTGGGAATCCAATTGGTAATTCATATCCTGTTCAAGTAATGAAGACTTGTGTGAAAGATGTTGAACGTGACCTTAACATCGGAAATGGCTAAAGATAGAGTAGGCTGCACAATCTGGGGTTTGGCTGACCTACGATAGGGTATTATCAACTCCATATCTAGAGTATGCTTATCGGTGTTGCGCGTGGGAGTTGACGGCATTTGGTACCACGTGGTTCATGTTTATGTTCGGGCGTTGGCCTTTGTGTTTTTCTTGTGGTATATTTTATCTAGAGATATGCTGTGCTCGGAAGGTGTCTTTTGATCCTCATGCATGGAGTTTGGATCCGGCTTCTCCGGGAGATCTACACGGAAAATTCATTATATGAACATTCCTTATCGGTTTTGATTTTACTCTCTAATATGTTGTTAAACGTATTGAATGTAACCATTCCGACTATGTTATATATTTATATTCCTCACCCTAGACATTATCTATTATATCACCTTATGTACTTATTAGTTGGTGGTTCATTTGAGGGTATAACCGTTATGGCATTCCATGTGGTCTCAAAAGTACTATTATATGTTAATCACATATTTTTTGAGTTTCTCATACCAGACTTATGTCTGACGCTTGGTTTTTGTTTTCCTTAAATTCCTCGCATACTCTTACGAGTAGTTTGAGAAAGGCAGGTTTTCGTTGATGTTCATTGGAGCTTGAGAAGACGAGATGGATGTTTCAGCAATCGTAGTATCCTTATTTCTACCGTGTTACTATATTATACATATCAGCATTTGTAAGGATAGGCAGTTATAACTGCCCAGCCTGATGATAGTACTTAGATTTTGTAACTCTAAAATTTCTTTATCGAAGTAACCCTTTGTACTGTTATTTTGATATTATATATTACCGTTCTGCTAGTGAGATTCTAATGTTATGTTCTCTCTTTCTTGTTCTATTTCTTTTCTTTTTATTTTACCCAAATAACTTATCTTTCTGGTACTTTAGTGCTCGGCACATGAATACCGTGGATGTATTAGTGTCGATATTCGAGGGTCGAAAACTTGGATCATTACACTCCTCTATGGATATTTATGGCCAATAATAAACCGAGATGCAGTAGATTATACTAGACGGCGTGATTGATGCCAGAGATTCACAAAGATTCTGAGAACCCCATCTTTAGAACTTACGCATATGGTCATTCCCTGGCCATTTACGATCCGGGGAATCGATATAATCTGTGTACTACCAATAGCAAAGGGAGGAGCCAAATACGTTATAATTGCAGTTGATTACTTACGAAATGGGCTGAAGCAGAACCGGTTGCCATGATCACTACTAAAAAAGTAATCAATTTTGTAACACGAAAAATATAATTTGCAGGTTAGGAGTATGGTAGAAAATTATCACAGATAACGGGACTCAGTTTGAGAGCACTAAGTTCAAGGACTTGTGCAAGTGTTATTAGATCGAGAAACGGATAGGTGGAAGTAGTGAACAAAATCATCAAATCCACCATAAAGAAATGGCTGACTAGAGCTAAAGGAAGTTAGGTTGATGAGCTTCCACTAGCATATAGGACAACACACAAATCTACGATTGGGCACTCACCGTTTGCCTTAGCATATGGCTCAGTAGCTATGATTCCAGTGGAACTGGAAGTCCCCTCTCATCGTAGAAACCACTTCAATTAGAGAGAAAACAAATAGCTAATGCTCGAGTCCCTCGACTAAATTATTGAGAATCGAGAAGAAGCTAAACTGAGGGTCGCTGCTCACCAGAAAAGAGTGGCGTGCCACTTCAATGTCAAGGTTCTTAACCGCAATTTTAAAGTGGGAGATCTCGTCCTAAATGAATCTTCTTGGGTACATGAGCGCTTGGCTCGAACTGGGAGGGACCTTATGTGATTAGTCAGAAGCTTGGAGGCAGAACATTCAAGCTGGCTATAGTAGATGGAGTTCCCATCCCGCGTGCTTGGAATAGCTACTCGCTGCGGTACTACTATATCTAGTTTATCTTCTTTTCACAAATAAGCCATCCAAGGACATCGGGGGCACTGTAAATAGGTAGGACTTGCCATTTCTTCTATTTATCAATAAAATTAGCTTCTTGAACCAATAGAACCATGTTCTCATAAACCAAACTTCCGAGTCGACGTGGAAAATCGACCAAAACTACCGGGTCGGCAGTGAAAATCGAACCTTACTTCTAAGAACCAACGTTGCTCTGGTAACATCGAAAAGGCCCAAAACCTTTGATTTGATGGGGAAAATCGATCCCTGCCATCTGAGAATCAACATTGCTCCAGCAACATATGCCCAAAACTGCCGAGTTGACGAGGTAATTCAACTCAAACTGCCGGATCAACGACGAAAATTGATCCTTGCCTTCTAAGAACCATCGTTGCTCTGGCAATATTGGAAAGATCAAAACAACCAAGTCGATGAAGAAAATCGACTCAAACCATCGGGTTGATGGTGAAAATTTACCCCTACCTTTTGAGAACTGACGTTGCTTCGACAACATTGGGAAGGCCCAAAATCGCCGACTCGATGGGGAAAATTGAGTCAAACCACCGAATCGACCGGGAAAATTGATCCCTACCTTCTGAGAACTTGCATTGGCCTGACAAAATTGGGAAGGCCTAAAACCGCCCAATCGACAGTCAAATCAACTCCTACATCCAAAGAATAGGCGTTGCCCCAATAACATCAGGAAGTTCTGAACTGCCAAGTCAACAGAGAAATCGACTCAAACATCTCGGAACTTGACGTCACCCAGAAGATAGATAACGTCAAGGAACATGGAGTTAAGCCGTTCGTATATAAGTTTTTGAAGATAGACACGGGTGCCCGACCATGATCTCAACACTAAACTTGGAAGAATTTGTTAGGATGAAAGATGATGATGATGATACATTTTTCTGATATGTACTTCTAGAATGACCGATGATGTCAACTTGGAAGAATTCAAATGCAACCAAGAAATTGGCAGCATTAAATGCTTGAAATCAAGCAGCAAAAGTCATTAGTTCCCAGAGATAGGAACTACCTTGCGAACAAGATTGGGGGAAATCGAATATGGTCCTGATCAGGACATCTAATCTCTTATTGATGCCTGAATTCTAAAATTCATCCATGTGGATAGGGGCACATCCGCCAACACTTGGTCAAAAAGAACCCAATTGATCCCGAACAGGAATAGCCGCAGAGTTGCTTAAGCAACATTTCTGTTTTGCCAAACGAATTATTTTGGTAGATATAAAAAAAGTTAAATAACAGAATGTGCTAAAGAAATTGGAGGAATAATATTTACATGCATAGAGGTGCAGTAAATATGCATATTGCATGGAAACGAAAGTATATAATATAGGCAATTGCAGTACAAGCAATCATATTATATACACAAGCAATCATACATGAAGATGTACAGTACATAAAATGCAAAAAGTACACAGAAGCGAGATTACAAAGGAAAAGCTAATATTTCATTGCTAACAATCTTTTTTGTGTACAGACAAACAGCAAGGACTGGACCCGCATAATCTCATATTGTTTAAAGCAAGAAACAAAAAATGCAAACTCGACCGCCACAACACCAAAAAAACCAAATGCTCAGCAACTACATAGACTACTAAGTCTTCCACTTCCTGCCGCTCAAGTTGCCTTTACCCATGTTACCCAGACGGGTCTTGAGCTTCTCCTTACTTTTCTTCTCCTTACCAGGAGAAGTCTCTCCTTTCGAGTGAGTTGATTCCTTACCGGTGGCAGTATATAGCTCTGTGGACTAGCCTGCTGAAGTCTCAGTAGGCTTAGTCTTAGGCGACCAGATCATCAGTGTGAGAACTTTTTGCTAAGGACTTGTCGGTTTTGAAGATGCAGGTTTTGTGGTCCTAGGCTCTTTCTTATTTGGATTTTCTACATGTCCTTACTCAACCTCTCAGCCATAGATTCATACTCGATCTGGTAAAAAGCACCGATAATGAATATATCCTCCTCTTGAGAAATATAAATGTACTCCAAGCTCTCTAGAGTAGCAATCTTCTCAGAATCGGGACTTGGGTCGGAACTGGAGGCAGGAACAATCGCATTAAGCCCAATGGAGATGATAATTAATGCAGTAAAGATGGCTTTAGTTCGTAAACCCTGCATAGTCGAAGGAGGAGGAAAATGTGGTTGACCTACAAGTTGATAGATAGAATGGTAGAGTTTAGTAAAAGACTCGGGAGTGAACCGGAACTTTCGAAGAATAGGTAAAACAAGAGAAATACCTGAGCCCATGCTTCTTTCCCAGATGTTAACTTCGAAGTCCCCTTCTTCCATTTTGTGCTCCTCGCCAACTTTTTCCACTTCAAATTGACCCTTGACGGGAAGAATGTATGGCTTATGAGGTGCAGTCACTGCGGAATTAGGAATCACCTAGTTCATTTTAGAGCTAACCCCCAGAGACGCAGGAATGATCGTTGCCGGTTCTTAAGATTTTAAAGTGGATGTTTCACCCTGATCCAAAGAGCTTGGGCCAGCAGGAGCTTTGGCAGCATCGGTAGTAGCAGCATTGGCAGCATCATTAGCTAAGATAGCTTTTCCAATGAAAGTGATTTGATATCTTCAGCTTTAAGATAAGCAGCCATCGGTTCTTCAAAGCGATTGTCTCCGGCTTGTGCAGTCCAGCGTAGCACTTCCTCCCAAGCACCAACAAGCGCCTTGGGATAGTTATTTCCCAACCAGATCAAATTCTTAAATATAACAACGTTGGTGTAGAAATACAACATGTTGGCATCGATCTTGCCCATGGTTTTGGCCCTCTCTTCCTGAAGCTGTTTGAGCTCATGCTCAGAATTGCAAATTCAAGGACGATGGCATCTTTGTCAGTGGACATCAGCTCCATTTCTTTTGAAGTTTTTGAACCTCCTCATAAAGCTTGGCAAGTTCAGCTTCTTGCTATGATATAGTCTGGTCCTTAGCTTTAATGATCTCATCTTTTTGGATAAGGGCCAGTGCCTTCTCCTTAGCCTGTCTCTTAAAACTGATGTTTCAGCATGAGCAAATCTTTCAATTCATTCCTCATTATGACTTAGGTGGATGCTTGAGCGTGCTTTAATTCTTCCATCAACCTGTCGGTGCTGGCTTTCTACCTTAGGGCGAGGTCCCTCTCTATGGTAATTTTGACAAAATCATCCTCCCTCTCTTTCATCATTTGTTCAAGGTCAACTTTCTCGGACTCAAAGGATTGGATGTTGGTCTAATTGATTTGATTCACATTGAAGAGAGCTTTGCATAAACATTTCCATTCATACTCATCCACTACATCTTCTTGAATAGCCAGGAGGCATTTCAGGGCAACTTCCTTTGGGACATCTTTAATATCCTAGCCAAATTTTACCCCATGCAGAAAGAGATATGGAAATGCAGCCTGCAAATGAGATGGGCCAGTTGGTAGAGTAGACTTTGCGATGGAAACTCCCTTGGAAGCAGGACGGGCAGCCGTAATCATAACTTGGGAGGCTGGTTGTTGAGTTGAAGAGGTCTGTGCCTATGTATAAGGTGGAACATCAGCAGAAATAATCCCATGAAGGTTCGAGGAATCTCTTGGGCACTTAGCAGGGACGCGAGATAGCTGTTTCCCCTTTCTTCTTTCTTTCTCCCTCTCCCTATCTTTCTCCATATCAGCCTTGCAAGCTTTGTCATACCCACGATCTTTCTTCCTTCGCTTCTCTTCCTCGGATTCATACCGACGAGGCAGATTGGGATCGAGAATTTGGCCTTGTGTGCACCTGACATAGCGGAAGAACTTCTCATAATAACTGTGGCCCATTGAACCTAAAACAAGAAAGAAAATGGTCTTAATGTTGAAACTACGAAGTAAGATTCCATGCAAGAATGAGTGTCCATGCTTCTAGTGAAATGTGTGGTGCCGATGACCCCTTAAGTACTCTACTAACTGTATTAGCAAGGAATTAAAATGGGGGTCTCTCACCTTCGCTTACAAAGCCCCCTAGCGAAAGAGTAGAGTTTGAACCAGCATCCCCCAGAATGTCGCTAACGGTGAAACCAATCTCACTGATGTCACTTAAGCCAATGCAGATGTCGCTAAAAGGGCGAGATCGAAGCTAAATCTCTACTGAAGGCGATGTAGATTCATCTCCATCCATTTTAGAAGTTTCTATGGCATTGTGTTCCTGACGTGGCAAGCTAGGGAGATCAAGACTCATCCCGAGCAATTCACCAAATGATTCATCCCCTCCTTTACTGTCGTGATAGTCACTATCACCATCATCGGTGCCTTCTCTCTCCTCTTTGAATATCAGCGGTTTTTCCTCTTTCCTTTTGACTTCTCCACTTTCTTTTAGAATTATGGGCATTACTGCTTCATCCCCGCTTCGCAGAGTATCGCCTCTTATGAGCTCTTTGGTTTCTCTCTGAGGGTTTCCTCTATGTGCACTTCTACAGATGGACCCACAACTTCCCTCTTGAAGATTCTCATAGAACTGCAAGTAAGGGCAGAAGAATGAGTATGAGCTCTAAAACCACTCTGCATTGGAGACTCAACAATAGTGAATCTACCAGGATGAAGCAACTACATCGCCGTAGATTTCCATCTGTCAAAAGGAATGTGATGGTGCATCGATTGGATTTAACGGCCTTTAAGGCTTCAAGTGTTGAATTATGTTCAGCGCTTTCATTTTGAGCCGGGATGCCTACATGGAACACATATCAAGTAAGAAACTAAGAAATTCTGTCATGGCAGAAGTAGAGGAAAATAGTCGTACATCCAGCTAGCCAAAGCCGGTAGAAACCGTCCGGGCATTACACGAAGAAATAGTCTTTCTTGAAGTAAGAACGTCTGTTGTGGAGCTTTTCAATAACTTTGCATCCTCTCTAGGCTTCGATTATCAGGTAGGATGTGAACCCTACCTTCTCTTGAATTGAAGAAAATATATGTGCTCATTAAACTTGATGGGTTGGTTGCACCGCTTCATGAAGAGGACGTAAAGCGAAATCAGAAGGGGATACTCATTTGGATGGACTTGGAATAGAGCTAGTCCAAGTTCTTGTAGCACCATCATGAAGTAATGATTGAATGGCAGGATGGCATCGTCTAAGCACATGTACCTATTGCATGTTGTAAACTCTAGCGAGCGATTACATGCAAAAACAGCCCTCGTTGGTAGATGAACGTCCTCCTTAGGAATACCGTGTTGAAGACATATTTCGGAGCAACCTAATAGTCAAAGTTTAAGGCATTGGCTCCGACGGGTTGTCCAGAATCCATAGGCCTAGAGGAAATTGACCCACCATCGGCGCTACTAGAACTATTTGACCTTGGGATTTGTGATTTTCAGGACGGATTGGCCCAGCAGGGATGGATGGTGAAGCCTAAGCTATAGAGGACCCAACTTCAGGAGGAGTGGATGTGCCTTCACCAGACTTAAGACTCGATGATCAACGAGTCATTCTAAACAATAAAACTTGGCATTCAATACGATTAGGTATGTTTTATTTTGAATAATATTCCCATGTGACCAACACCCAAAATCCTAGGGAAGTCGATGTATATTGACTATCGAATTCTGAGCATTAACCGGGGCAAGCTCGTCATGTTAATCTATGCAGTGTGAGTCCAGTGTCCTATACACCACAAATGGACCATCCTGTGTAGATACTCGCTCATGCTAGAAAAATGAGTCGTGTCATACTTTGGAATAATATTCTTAGGACTTACCCATCATCAAGGAGCAATCAATAACGGAGCCGCTGTCCGGAGCAACGTGGGAAGCATTTCTTTTCAGGATCACTGGAAGTGCAGAAATGGGAAAAGCAGTGTGATTAAATCATCCAATACGACCGATCTTGGAAAAAGCTATCATACTGGAACTCAAGCGATGATGGGGACTTAGCCGAATTTTGAATAAAGATAGCTGAATTCAAAAAACAAGTCTTGTCTTCGAATTTGTGTTCACTTAACCGACATGTTCATTGCTTTTCAAGCACAACCAAGATTTCAACCATCTCCCTTTAATTGCAATCAACCAAATCCCCATCACTATTGTCATCATTATGATATCGAAAATTGCCAAACTAAAATTAAGTAAGGATAGATCAGTGCTAGGGTTTTAATTAATCGAGCCCGAATCCTTCAAGTGGTAGTTCAAGCGGGGACGGCTAGTTTGGGCCAGTGACGAGGATCAGCGACGTCGATAGATGGCAGGCGACGACACTTGACTAACTCGACGACGGGTGTAGTTCGGGTCAATGCTTAAAAACTAAGGTGAAGGCAAAGTAGCTTGGGTGAAAAGCAAAGGAAAATGAAAGGTGGATTGAAATTTTTCTAAGTGTTGAACTTATAGGTTGGGGGAAAATGATATAGCTCAATACCGAGTTATATAACTTGGTACTGAGTTGTTTTTCCCCGTATCATTAAGGAAGCTTGATAGAGAAAGGATATGCTAACCTAAAGCGTGAAGTAGTCTCCGAAGTGAAGATCACATCCCCAGTGCTAAGAAATGGAATTCCAATTATAACTAAGCAAAACAGTAAAAAGAAAATCTATCAATAGAAAGCAACGTCTCGAGACGACACGTGAGCGGTTAACTAGAATTACGGGATAGCAGTCCGAGACTTAGATCCAGAGCATGCTTTGTTTTCAACAAAAGCATACTCTAGGAGGCAAGTGTTAACCAGGTTTTTAACCGAGCAGAAGTTAACAGAAGTTAGAATGTCAAGACAAAGATGAAAAGACTCAGAAAGTTGAGAGTGCAGTTAGACGAGCTAGAGAGGCAACTTAGAAAAGTTTCATTAGAGTTGGGGTAAGGGCATAACTTGGTACCGAATTACAAAGGTCGGTACAGACCTATCATTCCTCCATGTTTTACTTCCTAAACTCCATACTTCTCACATACTACTCTGGTACCTCGTGATCAAGTAGTTTTCCCAGAGTTTGGACGACCAATTCCAAGGTTAATGAGAGAAAAAACTAAGAAAGCAGGATGACTTAAGCGATAATAGAAAGATTACTAGAATCAACCAAAAGTTGATGAAAAGAGCTTAGAACACATTGGACAGAAGATAGGAGAGCAATGCAGGCAAACAATTTGCACTAATACCTATAAGTCGGTACCGAGTTATGTTAGGTCGGTATCGAGTTATAGTTTTAACAGGTGTGCCTCTGGTTTCTCTTGTACGACTTCGGGCTATCTCCTGGACCTCAGTGCAAGCAGGCTTCTGACCCAGTACCCATGTTCCCTATAAATAGAATCCATGGTGCAACTAAAACAGGATTTTCTCTTTGATCTTTTCTCTTCACTCTGGATCTGGGATTCCACCGCTCTTCACCATCTTCCTCTCTCACAATAGTTACCAAGGCAGCTACTCTTAGCAGTTCTAGGCCTTAGAACTTGTCAACCTCTTGTACCCGTCACTTCAATTCTTTGTAATCACATACATACTCTCTCAGATCTATAATTAATAAAGCTACAAAGTGGACATAGGCTAGAGATTGTCAAACCACTATAAAAACCTAGTGTCTCCCTGTTTTATTTTCAATACTATTTGCTAGATCTAGGTCCTACAAGTTCCCTGCAACTCAATCTTGGGCGTTGATCCATTTTTGGCGCCAACGCAAAGTATATATATAATGGCCAACACACGGCTCTACATATGGGCCAACATAGCTCTAAGGATACTCAACACAACGAGTATCATACATAACATACCCCCGTATGAGTGTCATTCGCAAGCAAAATAATAACCAAAATATCACAACTGCGTCCCATACCACAATGTATTACTAGTCTGTTTATTAAATGCTTACATATAACAATCGATCCTTCAATATTCTATATAATGAGTCCAAAGAAGAACTGATGAAATATTACCGAATTCCCCATCCTAAACGGTAACTCTGTTTATTCAGATTCCTCGTCACATAGAATTAGAAAACAAAATCAATATATATAAATTTGACAATCCATATAGAAGGATGTCATCACTGTATCATATCAAATCAATAATCAAATCAAAACATCAATAGTGAATCATTCAAATAGTCCAATTCAATATACCAGGAATGAATGCATAGAAAAGTAATATAGAATAGATTATTCAAATGAATTTGTGTGTGTGTATAACAACAAACAAATCAATATTAGTGTAACGACCCGAATTTTTAAGTATTTTAAATTATTAAATTTAATGTGATTATTGGATAAAAATGGTTAGAAATAAAATTTAATGATTTATTATTGTAGTTTATTGGATATAATAAATTTTTTAAAATAAACAATTCCGAAGATTTTGGCGATATCAAATATTGAAATAAATTCTATGTATTGAATGTGTTTATAATCAATAACTGGACTTGAATAATAAATGTTGAATTATTTAGATGAAAATAGAATAATTGTTGATAACTAAAATTCAATTGAAATTTTATGATTTATTTATGTCATTTATTTAATAATTGAATTGTTTAAATTTAATATTGTAATTATTTAAATAATTGAATTCTATATTTAATATGAATGGAAATGATGTCGGAAGTTGATTTAAATTTTATTTAAATAACAATGAAGATTGTTAACATTTAAATTTGAATTTAAAAGTGAATAAATTAAAATTTGGAATTACTTGTTTTAATTAACAAGTAAAAATAGCCAATTTGGTCACTGTCTCGGATCTCGACGAAACTAGTTTCATCAGATCCATAACAATGAATTATTATAGGATTTCAAGTTTTGTAACGATCAGACTTATCGTTTATCGTTTGATCGTGCGAATTTGAAACACGTAGAAATCAATTAATGGAATTTAAATTAATATAATTTGATTTTAAATGCTAACTTCTATATACTTTTGAATTAGGGTTTGAAACTAGTTTCATTGAGTTTTAAAATATTGAAAACCTATATTTCGATATATTGGATGACCCATTTTCGTTTCGGGAACGAAACGGGCTTTTCAGATCGTTGTTATCGTTTCAACCCAAATCGATCTATCCATCCATCTCTGTCCATATAAATAAATTTTTCCTTAAACCCTAGTAGTCTTTTTCTTTTGTCTGTACGTATAATTTCTATCTACCTATTCATAATCCTTCTCAATAGCAGAAAACCCTAATTTCCCAATTTCAAATCAAACTTCAAAATTCAAATTCCGCAAACCCTATCGAATTATATACTGCCCGAAAGCTCTCAACGAGCGTAATCTACTTCTGCAATTTTTTTAGCAATCGAGGTTCGGATTGGCCATAAATCAGTGAAGAAGTCTTGGCCGTTGAAACTAGGGTTTTGTTTTCAACGGTGGATCTTCGACTACGGAGCGATCGGCGAGTACTGCGTCGTAGAAAACGCTGAGAGGAGTGCATCTGTGGTCTTCGTTCATGTAAGAGATGATGAGGTTTGCCATAAATCGTGGAGGAGTTGAACGACGGCGGCTGGCCTTTGGAGGCGCCGGAGGACTTCGCACGGGTCTGGAAGGGTCGGCCTGAGGTGCTTTAGGCGGCGGCGACTTCTGATCTTGGGTTAGTTGCTCGAGGCGGTGGCTATTAGTCGATGTAGCTGTGACTGACGTTGTCAGGTTCTAGAGTGCGTACGAGATGAGGGTTTGAAGAGGATTGGTATATTACTAATTTTCCCTTAAGTTTATTTTAATTTAAATTTAAATTTTTAAATGTTCTAACGCCAATAACTTTTGCATACGAACTCGGATTTAGACGCGGTTTCTTCCGTTGGGATTGTATTAAAATTCCAGACAACATGGAACAGGTTTGGTCAAATTTGGAGACCGTTGGAATTTGGGCTTTTTTTGGATTTTAATTTGACTAAAATCAAAGGTGAGTGTTCAAACCACTCACGAAATACTAAAATATTTTGATGTTCGTTAAATTGGAATCAGGAAGTGATCTAATATTATTGATTATTATTTGATGGTTTAAAATTGACATTTATATTGAATTGCATTGATAGTGTAATTTAATTTGACACTTAAATTGAAATTGAAATTGATAATTAAATTGAAATTAGAATTTAATTTGCTAGTTAAATACTCAAGAATTTATAACTAGTAATCTGTTATGATATATGACTGTTTTGGATGTTGATTATGATGGATGCCTAATGATTGATATGTTAGATGTTTGGATGTTTGGATGTTTGTTTATGCTGATTTATTCATTTTATTCACCCTGGATGTTACAGGTATCAAACAAATCTGAAATTAAATAAATTAAGAAATAGGTTGAAATGATATATATCCATCCCTAAAATAAAATTAAAATTAAATTTAACTGATCGCCTGTTCATAGGATAGAAAATTATATACGGACACCGTTTGTCGATTTTAAATTATTTTCTAAAATTGTAAAATATGTTTGACTTATAAATTTGGTTTTTAAATTTAATTTGATGATTTTTTTTCAAATTTTTATATTTGGAAAATAATTTATTTTATATGTTTTAAAGTTTCAAATTATAAGTTAATATATGAATTTAAATGTAAATTTAAGATTTTAACTTATAATTTTATTTAGTTTTAAAATATATAATTCAAATAATGTAATATAATAAACGCACTTTAAAATTTTAATTTAATAAATTATTCAATATAGTTTTAAAAGAATTATTTAAAAATTTAATTTAAGATAATAAATATAGACTTTTATAATAACTTTAATAGGTAAAAGATTTTTGTAAAAGATTCTAGAATTTTGAAAAGGGTTTTGTAAGGAATTTATAAAAGTTTTGTAAGGGATTTTATAAAAGATTTTTATAAAGGATTTTTATAATTGTTTTATAAAAGGAGTTATAAAGGTTTTAAAGGATTTTATAAAGGGTTTTATAAAAGGAACTAGTTTAAAGGGATTTGGAAGCGTTATAAAGGAATTTGGGTAGAAATTTATGAAAAGGGGAAGAATTATAAACTGTTTTGGAATTTATAAATAGCTTTATTAATGGTTCTAAAGCATATAAATAGTTTATAAACGGTTTAAGAGAGATTTATAAATTATTTTCGAAATTGATTGAAAGAAAACTTCCTCGGTATTTATGAATTTATTTATACTTTTGGAATAAGTATATGAATATCTTGATACGAAGGTATAAACTGTTTTCTGGATTTATTATTAAAAATGTTTTATAAAATGGCCACGGTGTGAAATAAGCATTTGGTTGTTAAAGAGACCGAGGTTGGATATCGTCATACTCTCTACCAATTCCGAAACCACTTTAACAACTGTGCACGTGGTGGAGAATCCAAAACGAAGTAGGATGGTTTGGCGAACGCTACTGGTATGAGGTAAGAACGCAACCCTGACCTTCGGGTCAGCTTAATATGACTAAAACAGAAGCCATAACCAGGCCAAGTGAGGTTGCTCCTCCGATCGGACACGCTTCTTTGATACTATATCTGTTACTTTGTGATTGATTGGTGGCTACCCTCAATTTGATTATGGGAGTGTTGTTTCGAGGTGGGTGGTAGCTGCGGCTATGCGTTACCACCAGCCTGGTTCCGCAAAATGGTAGAATCCTACCCTGGCATTGCCTCGCGTGCCTTGTCATATGCCTTATCGAGTCTGACGACCGCCCATGACCCCTGCACCGAATCTAGAGATAGTGCGCTGTAAACTGAGCCAGGCGACCATGGACGATTGTCAGGGTAGATTAAAACAACAGAATCTATCGTATTACTCACAGCGCATGGACAAAATACAATAGAATATATATATAGTGAAGCTTTACAGAATAAAATGCCATCATATAAAACTTCATAATAGTTGAATACAAGCATCCAAATAGCCAATACATCAAGCCTCACTACATAACACTCAGAGAATACAAAACAGCGGAACATCCAGTACATATAATAAGAAGATAATATGCAACCCTCCAGCTCGTCTTCGATATCAGCATCGTGAGAAGAGAACAGCACCTGTCACCTGCTACCTAGTCTGCCCGTCCCAAAAATGGACGAACAGCCCAAGGCAATAAGAATTAAAACATAAAGCCTTGAGTCAGACAACAGTCTTAGTGAGCAGTAAACTAACTAACAACATACCAAAAGAGTACAAAGGAAAAAGGAATAGGAATACAACCCTCCCACTCCAACCTCTTTCTACAGTGATAGCCCCCAGACACACACTAAATAGAAGCAAACATAGCAGAGCATACAATTTAAAGTAGAGTAATAATCATTCGAATCAAGGGCGATGTTTTCCAAGTACCAAGGCCTAAATCAGATAAGCACCCAGAAAATACCGCTCTTGAGTCCGAATGACGATACAACCAAACATCCATGACTCTGGCTATCACTGTTATCGTTGCGTTGATATCACCGTTAATTGAATGACCGGCACATTCTTTCAGCCGTCCGTCAAGGGCTAATGGGAACCCCGGTTCTAGACATAACTCCAGCACGTCATCATGACCCGTGCCTAGGACTATCTAATCTGCCCAGAGTACTTGACTATCAACATTAGCCTTCAGGGACTATCTAATCTGCCCAACGTACTCTTGCTTTGAGCATGTTAGAACCTTCAACAACGATGAGATCTCAGCCTCCTAGTCATCCTCCTCGACGACTATCTCCATACTAGCTCAAGCGCCTCTCGAGCAACCATTACCCTTAACTCGAATCATATCACCGAGTTACCAACGTGCTTGGAATGATCCCGTCTGGATTAGACCAAGTCTTCATCACATGATGCCTCGCTTCATTACATCCTCGCAAAGCCTCATCTCAACATCACATGATCAAATCTATGCATAAGAGCTTCATCATCCCGCTACATATGCCACGAGCAGCTTTCCCAATTCAAGAGCCTTTCCCTTAGCTTTTGAATCATCTTCAACCACCTTGTCTAAAACCAATCAACAATCATCTAATTCACAGCAATCAATCATGTCAAACATCAATCCAAGTAACCAAGCATTCAAATATGATCTATGTAGACAATTATCACTATAATGGCAATTTCGTAATTAAAGAGTCGAAAGTCAAATAAGCATGAAAACATGAGCAATGTCTCTATAATCTTGATGAATGAACTTGCATAGGTTAACATGTAGTAAAATAGTTGTCAAATCATCAAGAACAATGGATCTATATGGATCTACACTTAGGATGAAGAAAATGTATGGAAATCACTATTTTAACACCAAATCGAGCCAACAATCCGATATACTCCTTTGGATCCGTGTGAGAGATAATCACCACTCACCAAATCACCTAAACAACCTCAAATCAACACGCTTCAGATCTGGACAGCGAAGGATCAAGCTTGATCTATCACGAATCCGCTTCAAACGAAGAAATCTCTATTGAAAAGATGAAGATCTTCAACTTTAGCTCTTGGATCTTCAATCTTGATCTTCGATTTGGATGAAAGGAAGCACTAGATTAAAGTGGAGAAAAGAAGTGAAGAAGTGTAGAAGTCGAGCTCTCAAAATGGCAGCACTTCGTCGCTTCAAAATCCGGATCCCAAAAAGTGAGAAAAACCCTTCCTATTTATAGCAGAAAATTCCTTAAGTCGTAACTCGTCCGCCTCTATAAGTCGTCTCCGACTTATAACCTTCGACTTAACAAAGCCTTCAACCTAACAGACTACGACTCAGTGATCTCTCGACTTAAGACTTAGCAGCTAACCTCTAAGTCGGTTGCGACTTAACACCTTCGTCTATACGACTTAACGACTCAACCACTTGCGCGAGTTAACACATACGCGCGACTTAACCGGGATACGCCTTAGTGACTTAATAGCTCTACAACTCATCAACCTCACGACTTAGCTAGGTTACGACTTAACTGGTCAGACGACTTAACGAGATGACCCATCCTACGACTTAACAGTGTTACGACCTAACACTTAAGAGGATACGACTTAAAGATTTTCAGCTACTCTATGACTTAACAACAAACACCTAAGTCGTCTACGACTTAACACATAGGCTACGACTTAACTATAAGGCTGCCTATCCCCTAAGTCGCTAGCCTCTATAAGTCGGTCACGACTTATCTCTTAGGTCGTTTACGACCTAGGACTTAAACAAATATGACCAAAAAGACAAACATACTAGGTCGTCCACGACTTACCACCTTAACTCGCTAACTCGTTGATCCCTTAACTCGGTAACAACTTAACTCACCTCTATCCTTAAGTCGCCTACAACCATAAGTCGGTCAACTCGCTAACTCGTCCAACCGACCTAACTTCTCTACGCTCTAAGTCGTTGCCGACCTAACCGCCTTAACTTGCCATCCACCTGGGTATCTCCAATCCCCTAAGTCGTATACGACTTACGACTTATACTAAGTCGTGAACGACTTAGGACTTAGCCATGTTTTTGCCTAAAATCTGAAATGGCTCAAAAATGCTAAAGTTCCAGATTTTGACAAACTTTTCGATCCGTAAAAATACGGGTCGTTACATTCTCTCCCCCTTAGGAATTTCGCCCCCAAAATTCCAAGCAAACAAAGCAATCAAAGACTATTCTGTACGCCTATCATCCATAACAATCAACAAACCATGCATCCAATTCTAGCTTAGCGTACAGAATTCTAACACTAGAACAAGTTACAATATCGTGAGATGCCACGACACCTTAGGGTCATACCTTGAAGAGTTCAGGATGAGCTGCCTTCATCCTCTCTTCCACCTCCCACGTACAGTCGTTATCATCATCACTCCAATGTATCTTGAGCAACTTAACTACCTTCCTCCTAAGCTGTTTCGTGTCGGTTTCAACAACACAAAGCGGCTTACGAGGTCTTCTATCGACTGGATCAACTTCGAAATCTTCACAGCTATCAGCAGAAACCACTGTATTCGAGTCGTGCACATACTTCCGTAGATATGATACATGAAAAACATTGTGCACACTCGACATCTTCTCTGGTAACTCCAATTTGTAGGCGAGCTTTCCAATTCGCTCGATGATCGGGAATGGTCCAACAAATCTCGGAGTCAATTTTCCTTTCTTCCCGAATCGAATAACATTCTTCAGTGGAGAAATCTTCACGAAAACCATATCACCTACGTCGAACTCCAAATCCTTACGACGCTTATCAGCATAACTCTTCTGACGGTCTTGGGCTGCCTTCATTCGTTGCCGAATGATCTCTATACAATCTGAAGTCTGCCGAATCATCTCTGGCCCAAGTATCAGCTTTTCTCCAGTTTCCAACCAACATGTTGGAGAGTTACACGGTCTTCCATACAATGCCTCATACGGTGCCATACCAATGCTTGACTGGTAACTGTTGTTGTACGCAAACTCCACCAAATGAAGGTGATCTTCCCATGATCCTCCGAAGTCCAAAACACATGCTCTAAGAAGATCTTCCAAAACTCGGTTGACTCTCTCGGTCTGACCATCTGTTTGAGGGTGATAAGCTGTACTCAAACACAACTCGGTTCCCAAAACTTCCTGGAAGCTCTTCCAAAATCCACTAGTGAACAATGGGTCTCGATCGCTCACTATACTCTTCGGAATACCATGGAATCGAACTGTCCACTTAACATACAACTCAGCCAACTTTGATGCAGTCCTAGTCGATCGAACAGGAATAAATCGTGCACTCTTAGTCAGACGATCTACAATGACCCAAATCCCTTCATTTCCCATTCTGGTTCTAGGCAATCCATCAATAAAATCCATCGATACCTGCTCCCACTTCCATGTAGGAACTTCTAATGGCTGAAGCAATCCACTTGGCTTCTTCTGCTCGGCTTTTACCAACTGGCAGTTCATACATTTGGAGATAAAATTTCCAACATCTTTCTTCATACCTTCCCAGTAGTAGGTTCTCTTCATATCCCGATACATCTTATTTCCACCTGGATGAATTGTCAACTTTGAGTGGTGACTTTCCTTCAGAACTTCACTCCTCAATTCATCTATATCGGGAACAACTAGTCGTCCTTGCTTCCGAAGCCAACCATCTCGATCGACCTCGAATCCTTTATCCTTTTCTGGTTCTAATCCAGATTCCAAATCACGGATAATCCTGACAAGCTTATCGTCTCGCTTTTGGCTCTCGCCAATCCTTTCCACAAGAGAAGGTCTTATCGATAAGTTTGCCAACATCTCAGGTTCCAATTCGCATCTAGGTCTGAAGTCAAATCCAGCTAAATACTCGAGATTCTTCCATTCTGAAAACATGGCTCCCAATCCTGCATGTCTTCGACTTAACGCATCTGCCACTGCGTTACCTTTTCCCGGAGTATAAGCTATACCAAAATCATATGATGCCAAAAACTCTAGCCAACGTTGCTGCCGAAGATTCAAATCCTTTTGGGAGAAAAGATACTTCAACGACTTATGATCCGTAAACAACTCAAATCGAACTCCCAATAGATAATGTCTCCACATCTTCAGAGCAAATACAATCGCCGCTAACTCCAAATCATGAGTCGGGTAATTCCTTTCATGCGGCTTCAGTTGTCGACTTGCATACGCAACAACTTTATCCCTCTACATCAGCACTGCTCCAAGTCCAGTACCACATGCGTCGGTGTAAACCACCATCTCATCATTCCCACTAGGAATAGTCAAAACAGGAGCACTTGTCAACCGCTCTTTCAGGATTCCGAAAACTTGCTCACACTTAGCATCCCAACTGAACACTTGGTTCTTCTTCATCAATCCTGTTAACGGTGTAGCTATCTTGGAGAAGTCTTTGATAAACCGTCGATAATATCCTGCTAATCCAAGAAAACTTCTCACATCAGATGCATTCTTAGGTCTAACTCAATCCTGGATTGCTACCACCTTAGCGGGATCAACCGCTATTCCACTTCCAGAAATCACATGGCCTAAGAACCTCACTTCACTCTTCCAGAAGTGACACTTCGAAAAATTAGCCTTCAGCTGATGTTTCCGCAAGATTTCCAAAACAATACGCAAGTGCGTCTTGTGTTCTTCCTCAGTTCTGGAATAAATCAGAATATCATCCACGAACACAAGTACGAACTTGTTCAACTGATCTCTGAACACTCTATTCATAAGATCCACAAAATATGCTGGCGCGTTAGTCAATCCAAATGGCATTACCATCCACTCAAAGAAACCAGATGGTGTCCTAAAAGCAGTCTTCGGCACACTATCCCTAGCCACTCTCAACTGGTGAAATCCCGTTGCCAAATCCATCCGAGAAAACACCTTAGCTTCGTGAAGCTGATCAAACAAGTCATCTATTCTCGGCAATGGATACTTGTTCTTCTTAGTCACCTTATTCAGCTCACGATAATCCACACACAACCTTAGCGATCCATCCGCTTTGGTTACAAACACAACTGGTGCACCCCATTCGGACACGCTACGCCGAATGAATCCTTTCTGTAAAAGGTCATCAACTTGCACCCTCAACTCTTGCTGTTCCCTAGGCGCCATCCGCCTAAGAGGCATCACAACAGGTCTGGCTCCTTCAACTAGATTTATACGAAACTCGATCTCTCTATGCGGCCAGCAACCCTTTGACTTCGTCAAAGACATCCTCGAATCCATTCGCGATTGGCACTAATGACAGTCCATCCCGTGGAACAACTAGCGAATACATGAAGCTCATGAAGACGCCTTCTTCATGCTTACATCGTATCACAATCTTTCGCCCCTCCACATTCTCGACTGTCACTTCCAACCTTTCGCAATCAACCTTAGCCGCATACTTCCTAAGCCAGTCCATACCCAAAATAATTCCGAACCCCGCAAAGTTCAGAACAAAACAATCACAAACAAAAGAGCAACCATGACTCGACACAATCAGACCACGGCATAACATACACAAACAAGACGAACCCCCAACTGGATTAGTCACAACCAATGGCCTATCAACAATATCCGGTTCCAAACCTAACCGGCCTACGAGTTCACTACAAACAAACGAATGCGACGCTCCAGTATCAAACAGAACTCTAACTGGAACACCACATAGGAAAAGAGTACCTTGAACCACCACACTCTTTCCCTTCTCTTCAGCAGTAGGAGCTTTTGAAGACGAAGGAACAGCTCCCAAAGCATAAGCTTGCACAATCTGCTTGTCCTTCCTCGGTTCTAGACAATTCTTCCTGATGTGCCCCGGCTTGTCACAGTTGTGACACTTCATCGGTGCCTTCGGATTCTTACAATCCTTAAAGAAATGGCCCTTCTGCTGACAGTTGTAGCAAATCACCTCGCCTTTCGGCTTCTTCTGGCCATCCTTACCCTTCGGCTGCTGCTGCTTCCTCTTCTTGTTTCCACCCTACTGGGGTTTAGACTCTTCCCTGGTAACAGCAACAACAGATCCTTCCTTAGGAAACAGACTCTCATGCCTAAGAGCTTTCTCCACAAGCTTCTCAAATGAATCGTCCAAATGATCCACCAACTGTCTCCCAAGATAACTGTCCAAGCCTGTCACAAACTTCTCATTCTTCTGGTAGGCAGATTCGATATACGACCGGGCATACTTGGACAAAGCTTCGAACTCAGAAACATACTCAAGAACTGGTCTCCCACCTTGCTTGAGCTCCACAAACTTCTTGAACAGAACAGACTTCTGAGCTGTAGAAATGAACTTAGCTTCAAATCTGACTTGGAATTGCTCCCAAGTAATCTCTTCTTCCGGAGTAGTGATGGTAATAGAGTTCCACCAATCAGAAGCTCTCCCCTAAAGCTGCCTTGATGCCAACTTCCTCTTAGTTGCATCCTCAATTCCCAAATCACAAAAGATCCTTCTACAAGCATCTATCCATCTCTGGACCTCAATGGTAGATTCTGTTCCCAAGAAAACCTTCCCTCCAAGAGCAGTATAATCCTTGCACAACTTAGCAAAATCCACTGGTTTCGGAGTTTGGACTTGAACTCCAACATCTACTGCTGCCCCCGGAACTGGTATCCTTCGCATGATCGAAGTCATCATAGCTTCGAACATAGCTGCATAATCAGCAGCCCCCTCAGTAGCACGGCCTTCCCTAGCAGCTGGTCTCCCTCTTCGACTCATTCTCAATATCTATAAAAAAGGAATGATTAGAACTTCTAGAGAAACAACTGCATAAAGGACTCAAACTCTACTAAGCTAATATATTATATATAGTAGTCATCCATCAAAATTACAATTACGTCTCTCATACGTAGTTATGTCAGCGAGCGTTGGGTAAAATCGATTAACTAATGCTCTGATACCACATGTGACGACCGCCCATGACCCCTGCACCGAATCTAGAGATAGTGCACTGTAAAGTGTGCCAGGCGACCATGGACGATTGTCAGGGTAGATTAAAACAACAGAATCTATCGTATTACTCACAGCGCATGGACAAAATACAATAGAATATATATATAGTGAAGCTTTACAGAATAAAATGCCATCATATAAAACTTCATAATAGTTGAATACAAGCATCCAAATAGCCAATACATCAAGCCTCACTACATAACACTCAGAGAATACAAAACAGCGGAACATCCAGTACATATAATAAGAAGATAATATGCAACCCTCCAGCTCGCCTTCGATATCAACATCGTGAGAAGAGAACAGCACCTGTCACCTGCTACCT
This sequence comes from Allium fistulosum, assembly GCA_030737815.1. Classification (NCBI taxonomy): domain Eukaryota; kingdom Viridiplantae; phylum Streptophyta; class Magnoliopsida; order Asparagales; family Amaryllidaceae; genus Allium; species Allium fistulosum. Next base: position 428,422,722 of record CM060903.1, read on the forward strand.
AGTCTGCCCGTCCCAAAAATGGACGAACAGCCCAAGGCAATAAGAATTAAAACATAAATCCTTGAGTCAGACAACAGTCTTAGTGAGCAGTAAACTAACTAACAACATACCAAAAGAGTACAAAGGAAAAAGGAATAGGAATACAACCCTCCCACTCCAACCTCTTTCTACAGTGATAGCCCCCAGACACACACTAAATAGAAGCAAACATAGCAGAGCATACAATTTAAAGTAGAGTAATAATCATTCGAATCAAGGGCGATGTTTTCCAAGTACCAAGGCCTAAATCAGATAAGCACCCAGAAAATACCGCTCTTGAGTCCGAATGACGATACAACCAAACATCCATGACTCTGGCTATCACTGTTATCGTTGCCTTGATATCACCGTTAATTGAATGACCGGCACATTCTTTCAACCGTCCGTCAAAGGCTAATGGGAACCCCGGTTCTAGACATAACTCCCGCACGTCATCATGACCCGTGCCTAGGACTATCTAATCTGCCCAGAGTACTTGACTATCAACATTAGCCTTCAGGGACTATCTAATCTGCCCAACGTACTCTTGCTTTGAGCATGTTAGAACCTTCAACAACGATGAGATCTCAGCCTCCTAGTCATCCTCCTCGACGACTATCTCCATACTAGCTCAAGCGCCTCTCGAGCAACCATTACCCTTAACTCGAATCATATCACCGAGTTACCAACGTGCTTGGAATGATCCCGTCTGGATTAGACCAAGTCTTCATCACATGATGCCTCGCTTCATTACATCCTCGCAAAGCCTCATCTCAACATCACATGATCAAATCTATGCATAAGAGCTTCATCATCCCGCTACATATGCCACGAGCAGCTTTCCCAATTCAAGAGCCTTTCCCTTAGCTTTTGAATCATCTTCAACCACCTTGTCTAAAACCAATCAACAATCATCTAATTCACAGCAATCAATCATGTCAAACATCAATCCAAGTAACCAAGCATTCAAATATGATCTATGTAGACAATTATCACTATAATGGAAATTTCATAATTAAAGAGTCGAAAGTCAAATAAGCATGAAAACATGAGCAATGTCTCTATAATCTTGATGAATGAACTTGCATAGGTTAACATGTAGTAAAATAGTTGTCAAATCATCATGAACAATGGATCTATATGGATCTACACTTAGGATGAAGAAAATGTATGGAAATCACTATTTTAACACCAAATCAAGCCAACAATCCGATATACTCCTTTGGATCCGTGTGAGAGATAATCACCACTCACCAAATCACCTAAACAACCTCAAATCAACACGCTTCAGATCTGGACAGCGAAGGATCAAGCTTGATCTATCACGAATCCGCTTCAAACGAAGAAATCTCTCTTGAAAAGATGAAGATCTTCAACTTTAGCTCTTGGATCTTCAATCTTGATCTTCGATTTGGATGAAAGGAAGCACTAGATTAAAGTGGAGAAAAGAAGTGAAGAAGTGTAGAAGTCGAGCTCTCAAAATGGCAGCACTTCGTCGCTTCAAAATCCGGATCCCAAAAAGTGAGAAAAACCCTTCCTATTTATAGCAGAAAATTCCTTAAGTCATAACTCGTCTGCCTCTATAAGTCGTCTCCGACTTATAACCTTCGACTTAACAAAGCCTTCAACCTAACAGACTACGACTCAGTGATCTCTCGACTTAAGACTTAGCAGCTAACCTCTAAGTCGGTTGCGACTTAACACCTTCGTCTATACGACTTAACGACTCAACCACTTGCGCGAGTTAACACATACGCACGACTTAACCGGGATACGCCTTAGCGACTTAACAGCTTTACAACTCATCAACCTCACGACTTAGCTAGGTTACGACTTAACTGGTCAGACGACTTAACGAGATGACCCATCCTACGACTTAACAGTGTTACGACCTAACACTTAAGAGGATACGACTTAAAGATTTTCAGCTACTCTATGACTTAACAACAAACACCTAAGTCGTCTACGACTTAACACATAGGCTACGACTTAACTATAAGGCTGCCTATCCCCTAAGTCGCTAGCCTCTATAAGTCGGTCACGACTTATCTCTTAGGTCGTTTACGACCTAGGACTTAAACAAATATGACCAAAAAGACAAACATACTAGGTCGTCCACGACTTACCACCTTAACTCGCTAACTCGCTAACTCGCTGATCCCTTAACTCGGTAACAACTTAACTCACCTCTATCCTTAAGTCGCCTACAACCATAAGTCGGTCAACTCGCTAACTCGTCCAACCGACCTAACTTCTCTACGCTCTAAGTCGTTGCCGACCTAACCGCCTTAACTCGCCATCCACCTGGGTATCTCCAATCCCCTAAGTCGTATACGACTTACGACTTATACTAAGTCGTGAACGACTTCGGACTTAGCCATATTTTTGCCTAAAATCTAAAATGGCTCAAAAATGCTAAAATTCCAGATTTTGACAAACTTTTCGATCCGTAAAAATACGGGTCGTTACATCGAGCCTACTATGATTTTGGTTTGTGTTGTACCAATGGAGTGCTCCCATATAGCCGACCAGTTTACAGTGCAGTTTACAGTACTGTATAGACTACGATGCTTATATAAAATGTGTTAAGGGGGATATGGGTAACGCCTTAGCGCTATTTTCCATATTATACTTTATCGATCGACACTATATATATTGCGTATATTACTACATATAGATAGTTTAACGGATCCTTAGGAGATGGAAAATCTCGTAACATCTCTTAAGTTATTGTACTCACGTTATACACCGGATATGAGATGAAAATCCCGTAACATCTCTGACGCCATTACACTCATTTTCCACGTGATATTGATTTGACTTACATGAGATATTTTTGTTTTGACTCGAGTGTTTTGTCTTTTCATTACACTCGGGTCAGCCTGAGCTTTTAAGTGTTGAAGACATTATTTCTGGAGGACAAAGACGGAGTTTAGTATTATACTATTAGTATTATTCCACTGCATCATGTTGTTCCGCTGCGTTATCCTATTATACCTGTTGTATGTATAACTCTGATTGTATTGTAAAAGTGTAATCAAATGTTATTTGTAAAACAGCGTCATGAACTCTTTATTTGATTATTATATTTTGTCATTCCACTGCGAGATTTTGTGTTTTGTTTTTCCTTTTTTTCTCTTATTTTCTTATTTACCCCATTAACAATCCTCCCTTTTGAATGGTTTGAGTTATTGTCGATTTAAACCATCCAAAAAGGTCGGTCATCACAGTTGGTATCGGAGCTTTGGTTTAGCGATAACCTTAGCTTTGTGGGGTTTGACTTAGTAGAGATAGGGTAGTAATACCCTAGAATGAGTTTGTTTGAGCGTATACATATATAAGAACGCGTACTTGTTAGTGTATAAAATGTTTTATATTGTGTTTATTTATCTATTGAGTTGTTTATAAATTCTGCTCGGTGCGTGGGATGCCATGGTATGGATATGGGTTTCTAAACACTTAAACGAGGCAAGTCGACATAATATTGTTTTAAAATATGGTAAATGAAATAATTTTACCTAAATTATATTTTATATATACAAAATGATAATTTTAAATGGATGTTAGTTGTTAGGAGATGATAATATTCAATTATTATCGATTATTGGTTGAATTAAATTTAAAAACGAATACTTTGTGAACTCCATTTCATGAAGTGTTCGATAATTAAATTGAATTGAAATCAATTAAAATAAGAATTGGTTAAAATGACAAAGATGTAAATTAATGAAATATTTTCATAATAAGGTAATGAAATTATATATGTGTATTTATAATATGGCTTATAAATAGAAAGGATTTAAAAATCGAGAAATTTTGAATTAAAAACCTATTGCTTTCAAAATTGTTTTTAAAGCCTCCAAAATTAATAAGAATATTATTTGAAAGTGTTTTGATGAGAAATATATTTCTGAAAAGATTTTTGAAAGAAATAAAAGCATTGAACTCGCTTTGGTCGATGGAAAATAATTCTGGGGATGCCTGCAGCATCGCCAGTATTCATTTTCGAGTTTCTGAGTGAGAATTGCTACCAAAAGGAATTTATTTTCGATTAAAACAAGTTTTGATTGTGAGAAAATATTCTAAGTATGATTTTGGTGAATATATGAAAATGGTTTTGAACTTATAATTGAAAATAGTATAGATAAAAATAAGTTATAACTTATTGATTTGAACAGGAAAGTAAAAATTTAAATTTTAAAACTGTTTAATATTTTGGTTTAGCAAACAAAGGAAAATTTGAATTTGAGGTATGAAATAAAATAATTAACATAAGAAATGTTAAATAAATCGAGTTAGTAAAATGAAGAAAATAAAATGAAGTCTAACTCAAGAAAAGCTTAAATAAAAGTGAATGGTATTTGAAATGAATTAAATAAAATAACGAAATAAATTTTAAGTGAGCATATAACTTATAGATTTGAGAAATATTAAGGTAAAACAAATTCAAATTTGTTCAAAATGAATGATAAGAAGAAGAAAAAAAATTAATTTAAAATAGAGTTAAATCAACTGAGTAATGGATTAAATGAAATAAATTTAGCTTAATAAAGATTAAATGAATTGAATTAGAGTTGAATGAAACTAGATAAATTAGTAAAGTGAATTAATTCCACTTAAGCTATAAAATGAGTTAATAGAATGAATACAACTTGAATTATAAAATAAAATGCAATTTGGGTGTGAAAGAAATTGAATGACAAAATGAGTGTATGTAAAATTAATATGATTAATTGAATTTAATTTGAATTGGATGTAAATAAATTAAATGCGAATAGAATGAGTTTCAATAAAATTGAATGATAACTAATTGAATATGAAATAAGTTAATGAAATGAATTGAAATATGAAAATTAACTTAAGAGAAGTTGAATGAACTGCTTGTGATAAAAAGGAAATTATTAATATGAATTTGAGCTATAAAATAAAGTTTGCTTAAGTAAAATTAATAATAAACTAATGAAATGGGTCACTTTATAAAACAAAATTTATTGAAGTAATTTTTTTTATTAATATGAACTTGAATTTATAAAATGAACCAATGAAGTGAATCGAAGGATTAATATGAACTTAAGTTATGAAAAATAAATATGAAGTGCATTTTATAAAATGGTTGCAATAGACTTAAATGGTTTATAAATGAGATTGGTATCAAAGAAAATATACTAAGTGTAATGAAATAAAATTTAACTTAAAATAAGATTGAATGAAATGGAATAATTTTATAAAATGTTTCATAAATGGATTTATATGAAATAGGTTAAAAAAAGTGAAACAATTGGAATTTCACAAATTGAATTGAATAAATTGAATGTGAATGAAATAGATATGAATAAGTTTGAAGCAAACCAATCAAATGATAATAAAAGTTGGATGTTAATAAGAAATGAAGTGTAAAAATTAAATATGGATATTAGATAATGTAAATTGATATAGTTATGATCTAATAGAATGAATGTTAATGGTTGAATGATTTCTTTTATTGTAAACCATTGTTATTACTGTTTTGATTGCATATGATTGTTGTATGTTGTGTATTTGTGCTAGTGTTTATGATTTGGATTCAAAATTCATGCTCTGTGGTTCTATTTCACTCACACATGTTTTATATCTTATTATAAGTGACTAATATTCTAAATTGATTTAAGATAGGTACATACGAGGACCGTTTTGACATATACGTGGATTATATTTTGCTTTTGCTTGCTTAGTACGAGCGAACTCGCTCGCATTAGTAATAATAAGGTACGTATCTCGGGTTACATACCGCGTTTTTATATATTTTTTCCCCACGGGATGCCTCATCATTGAGATAAGATGTATATTTGGGTTATATATTGTATTGTAAAATTTTTCTAATCGGGCCGTGCAAAGGAGACTCTGCCGAAATTTTCCGCAAACCCTGGTGTTAGGAAAATATTAAGGTTTTAAATTTTTTTATAACTTGTTTTTATAAGTAAGTTGTAATTTCCGTAAACCGATATCGGAGTGGCGTAAAAATAAGCGTAGTAAATGCTTTGTAAATAAGATTTAATGTTATAAGGATTATTTTGAATAAAATATATCGAATGTTAAATTTCGTACTTAATCCCTTTTCGAGGACGAAAAGTTTTGAGTGGGGGAGAGTGTAACGACCCGTATTTTTAAGTATTTTAAATTATTAAATTTTATATGATTATTGGATAAAAATGGTTAGAAATAAAATTTAATGATTTATTATTGTAGTTTATTGGATATAATAAATTTTTGAAAATAAACAATTCCAAAGATTTTGGCTATATCAAATATTGAAATGAATTCTATGTATTGAATGTGCTTATAATCAATAACTGGACTTGAATAATAAATGTGGAATTATTTTGATGAAAATAGAATAATTGTTGATAATTAAAATTCAATTGCAATTTTATGATTTATTTGGAATTGTTTAAATTTAATATTGCAATTATTTAAATAATTGAATTCTGGATTTAATATGAATGGAAACGATGTCGGAAGTTGATTTAAATTTTATTTAAATAACAATAAAGATTGTTAACATTTAAAATTGAATTTAAAAGTGAATAAATTAAAATTTGGAATTACTTGTTTTAATTAACAAGTAAAAATAGCCAATTTGGCCACTGTCATGGATCTCGATGAAACCAGTTTCATCGGATCTGTAACAGTGAATTATTATAGGATTTCATGTTTCGTAGCGATCAGACTTATCGTTTGATCGTGCGAGCTTGAAACGCGTAGAAATCAGTTAATGAAATTTAAATTAATATAATTTGATTTTAAATGCTAACTTCTATATACTTTTGAATTAGGTTTTGAAACTAGTTTCATTGAGTTTAAAAATATTGAAAACCTATATTTCTATATATTGGATGATCCATTTTCATTTCGGGAACGAAACGGGTTTTTCGGGTCGTCGTTATCATTTCGACCCAAATCGATCTGTCCATCCATTCTTATCCATCTCTGTCCATATAAATAGATTTTTCATTAAACCCTAGCAGTCTTTTTCTGTTGTCTGTACATATAATTTCAATCTACCTATTTATAATCCTTTTCAATGGTAGAAAACCCTAATTTCCCAATTTCAAATCAAACTTCAAAATTCAAACTCTGCAAACCCTATCGAATTATATACTGCCGGAAAGATCTCGATGAGCGTAATCTACTTCCGCAGTTCGTTTTTGCAGTCGAGGTTCGGATTGGCCATAAATCAGTGAAGAAGTCTCGACCGTTGAAACTAGGGTTTTGTTTTCGACGGTGGATCTTCGACCACGGAGCGATCAACGAGTAATATGTCATAGAGGAGGCCGAGAGGAGTGCATCTGTGGTCTTCGTTCATGTCAAAGACGACGAGGTTCGCCAGTATTCGTGGAAGAGTTGAACGGTGGCGGCTGTCCTTTAAAGGCGCCGGAGGACTTCGCACGGGTGTGGAGGGTTCGGCCTGAGATGTTTCAGGCGGTGGCACTTCTGATTTGGGATTAGTTGCTCGAGGCGGTAGTTGTTGGTCAATGTTGTGGTGGCTGACGTGGTCAGGTTCTAGAGTGCATACGAGACGAGGGTTTGAAGAGGATTGGTATATTACTAATTTTCCCTTAAGTTTATTTTAATTAAAATTTAAAATTTTAAATGTTCTAACGCCTATAACTTTTGCACACGAACTCAAATTTGGATGCAGTTTCTTTCGTTGGGATCGTATTGAAATTCCGGACAACATGGAACAAGTTTGGTCCAATTTAGAGACTGTTGGAATTTGGGCGTTCTTTTTGATTTTAATTCTACTAAAAATCAAAGGTGAGTGTTCAAATCACCCACGAAATACTAAAATATTTTGATATTCGATAAATTGGAATCATGAAGTGATTTAATTTTATTAATTATTGTTTGGTGGTTTAAAATTGACATTTATATTGAATTGCATTGATAGTGTAATTTAATTTGATAGTTAAATTGAAATTGAAATTGACAATAAAATTGAAATTGGAATTTAATTTGCTAGTTAAATACCCAAGAATTTATAACTAGTAATCTGTTATGATATGTGACTGTTTTAGATGTTGATTGTGATGGATGCCTAATGATTGATATGTTAGATGTTTGGATGTTTGTTTATGCTAATTTATTACCGTTATTCACCCTGGATGTTACGGGCATCAAATAAATCTGAAATTAAATAAATTAAGAAATACGTTGAAATGATATATACCTATGATACTTGATTTGGATTGAAATGATATATATCCATCCCTGAAAATAAAATTAAAATTAAAATTAACTGATCACTTGTCCATAGGAAAGAAAATTATATACGGACACTATTGGTACATTCTAAATTATTTTTTAAAATTGTAAAGTATGTTTGACTTATAAATTTGATTTTTTAATTTAATTTAATGATTTTTTTCAAATTTTTATATTTGGAAAATAATTTATTTTATATGTTTTAAAGTTTCAAAGTATAAGTTAATATATGGTTTTAAATGTAATTTTATGATTTTAACTTATAATTTTATTTAGTTTTAAAATATATAATTAAAATAATGTAATATAATAAACGCACTTCAAAAATATAATTTAATAAAATATTCAATATAGTTTTAAAAGATTTATTTAAAAATTTAATTTAAGATAATAAATATAGACTTTTATAATAACTTTAATAGATAAAAGATTTTTGTAAAAGATTCTAGAATTTTGAAAAAGGTTTTGTAAGGAATTTATAAAAGTTTTGTAAGGGATTTTATAAAAGATTTTTATAAAGGATTTTTATAATGGTTTTATAAAGGAGTTATAAAGGTTTTAAAGGATTTTATAAAGGGTTTTATAAAAGGAACTAGTATAAAGGGATTTGGAAGCGTTTTAAATGAATTTGCGTAGAAGTTTATGAAAAGGGAAAGAGTTGTAAACTGTTTTGGAATTTATAAATTGCTTTATAAATGGTTCTAAAGCATATAAATAGTTTATAAACGATTTAAGAGAGATTTATAAATTATTTTAGAAATTTATTGAAAGAAATCTTCCTCAGTATTTATGAATATATTTATACTTTAGGAATAAGTATATGAATATCTTGATATGAAGGTATAAACTGTTTTATGGATTTATTATTAAAAATGTTTTATAAAATGACCACGTGTTAAATAAGCATTTGGTTGTTAAATAGACCGGGGTCGGATATTGTCATACTCTCTGCCAATTCCGAAACCACTTTAACAACTATGCACATGGTGGAGAATCTAGAACGAAATAGGATGGTTTGGCGAACGCTACTGGTATGAGGTAAGAACGCAGCCCTGACCTTCAGGTCTGCTTGATATGACTAAAACAAGGGCCATAACCAGGCCAAGTGAAGTTGCTCCTCCGATCGGACACGCTTCTTCGATACCATATCTGTTACTTTATGATTGATTGGTGGCTACCCTTGATTTGATTATGGGAGTGTTGTTTCAAGGTGGGCGGTAGCTGCGGCTATGCTTACCCCCAGCCTGGTTCCGCAAAATGGTAGAATCCTACCCTGGCATTGCCTCGCGTGCCTTGTCATATGCCTTATCGAGCCCACTATGATTTTGGTTTGTGTCGTACCTATGGAGTGCTCCCTGGTAGCCCACCAGTTTACGGTGGAGTTTACAGTACTGTATAGACTACAATGCTTATATAAAATGTGTTAAGGGGGATATGGGTAACACCTTAACGCTATTTTCCATATTATACTTTACCGATCGACACTATATATATTGCATATATTACTACATATAGATAGTTTAACGGATCCTTAGGAGATGGAAAATCTCGTAACATCTCTTAAGTTATTGTACTCACGTTATACACCGGATAGGAGATGAAAATCCCATAGCATCTCTGATGCTATTACACTCATTTTCCACGTGATATTGATTTGACTTACATGAGAATATTTTAGTTTTGACTCGAGTGTTTTGTCTTTTCATTACGCTCGGGTCAACCTGAGCTTTTCAGTGTTGAAGACATTATTTCTGGAGGATGAAGAGGGAGTTTAGTATTATACTATTAGTATTATTCTACCACATCATGTTGTTCCGCTGCATTATCCTATTATACTTGCTGTATGTATAACTCTGATTGTATTGTAAAAGTGTAATCCAATGTTATTTGTAAAACAGCTTCATGAACTGTTTATTTAATTATTATATTTTGTCATTCCGCTGCGAGATTCTGTGTTTTGTATTTCCTTCTTTTTTCTTATTTTCTTATTTACCCCATTGACAATCCTCCCTTTTGAATGGTTTGAGTTAGACATGTGTGGTTTATTGTCGATTTAAACCGTCCAAAATGGTAGGTCGTCACAATTAGTAATAAATCATTCACAACATATATTATTAAATAAGAAAAAAAGTACTTAAAATGGATAATATACATACATACATACATATATATATATATTCTAGAATTAAACTAAATAATTAATTTAAACAAAATATAATATTTTCTTTTCTATAGATTTCTAACTTCATAACCTTTTAAAAATTTAAATACTGATTACAATCCAAAATAACTTTTGGAAACTATGAAATACCAATAAGAACCATTTCATACTTTCCACTGAAATAATAATGTTAAACTAATTTATTAAACTTTAAACAATATATATATTTTTATATAATACCTAAGTGTGTGTGTGTGTGTTTGAGTTTAAATTTATACATTTCAATTTATTTAGATATAAGTATTTATATACTTTAACTATAAATTACTAAAGCTTACACATACATATAAAGTTGGACACACACAATTGCATACACATATTGCCTTGCATACATACACTTGCATACACTTACATGGTCTACACTGCACACGCAACCCATTACCATCGGTGCATCAGTCATTTCTGACAGGTGGATTGATCGACCATTCAATGTGCCAGGATCGATCGCTTCGATCAATCTTTGGTCCTCCATCCATCACTAATCTGCCTCCAGTTCGATACACACACACTATATTACCCAAATCACAAACCAAGCACAAAGAATGGCAAGAATAATGTGATTTAAACATAGAGATGTGAGTGCTTACACTCATATATACACTGTGTTCTTCTTCTTCTTCTTCATTTGATCGTGCGTGTAACAACCCTGGTTTTGGAGATTACCTATTAATGATAAATTATAACGGTAGTTATAATTTAATATTGTAAATTAAAATAAAATTGGAAATTTTATTTGTTTATTTGGAATAAACAATGAATTTTGAAAATAAAATGAGAAAAATAAAGTTTGGAACTTTATTTTATTTATTTGGGTTAATAATGTTTGGAAAATGGGTTTAATTTGGAGAAAATGCAATAATTGTATTAATTATTGCCAATTTCTTCTTTTAATAATTTTAAAAAGAAGTATGAAATTTTTAAAGGTTGTTTATTTAAATAAAAAGATGGAATTTAGTTTTAAAATGAGTTTAATTATAAATTTGAGTTTAAAATGGTTTAAAATATTTTTCTAAGTGAGAAAAGTATTTTTGTGGAATTTTAGAAGTTAAAAATAGAGTTTTATTTATTTATTTGAGTAAATAGTTTATTTTTGAAAAATAAAGGATTTTAATAATAATAATGTTTTAAAAATAAAAATTAATCTTTTAATATAGTGTAAAATATTTTATTTCATATGTATATAAGTTTGCATTAGTTGTTGTATGAAAACTTGAAAGGAAATGCAAATTGTTTTGTAAAATAGAATTAATATGTGCATATTTGTCTTAGTGTTGAATTAGAATTAACATAGATTAATTATTTCTTTCTTTTTGCAAAAGTTTACCTCATCTCATCGGTAAACTCGACCTGAAGGTCAAAACGATCAAACAGACAAGTTAGGAATTAACTGATAAGATAAACGCACGTGTCTCATACCACGTGTTTTTCCAAACCGTTTAATTCTCCTTCTCATTCGCTCGAATAGTGCAAAAACGTGTATTATATATATAAAATAATTTACATAAGAAAACAAGCTTTTAAAACCAATTTCCGAAATCGTATTTGGAATCAAACTTTGAAAATTCCCTTAGTATAGAGAATATATAGACTGTATAGCTCAAAAATAATTTAAAAATATTATACAATAATTATTTAAAATGTCAATTTATTTTAAAAATTATTTCAAAATCGTTTGGGGAAAACCGTGCTTGAAAACAATGAAAAACAAAGAAAATACCTCAAAACCGATAAATTGAATTCAATTCGAATTCAATTCAAATTCAACTCAAAATCAATACAAATTTGAATTTCAAATTCTCCAAATTCAGCTAGCCTATTGATAGGCATCACAGCACAAAACATCATCAAAATCAAGCAAGATAGAAAGCAAAACAAGCTAAAACAAATCACAAGCCAAAGGAACAAAGAGCCAAATTATACAGGCTATAGGTCGACCAACATGTCGACCTATAGGTCGACCATTGTCACCCATAGGTCGACCGTACGGTCGACCTATGAGGCATGAAGGTCTACCGCTAGGTCGACATGCATGTCGACCTAGCCCATGCGATTTTCAGACTTCATTTGCAAAGCTTCATACTGATTTTCATACGCTAATTTAACACAACAAATGAAGGAGTTATGCTACGAAATTTTGCATGCACAATAACCAATAACTAATCTATGATCCGGGAAAGATCCGGTAGCAATTCATCAAGAGATCAAGAAGTTATTCATTCACAAAGAGGCAACCAGAAGAAGATTTTTAAATAGAAACTAAAGGAACAAGATAAATTGTTATGGTAAACGATCTTTCCCAGATTCTTGCTTGCAAATTTGATTTTGAACTAGAAATGTGAGATGTAACTCAGCTTATTTTGAGCTGCAAGATACAACCTTTAGCCTTGAATTTGATTGTAGGAGCTAGAAACTTGAGAACAATCGACATGCAGAACAAGAAATAAGAGTTACAGAAATAATTTCTTCTCCAACAAAATAAACAAAATATAGATTCATGGATTTGGATTAGATTACCTGTATTTGATTCTATTTGCAATTTACTCTCTTGACTTCTCTTTAATTTTCAGCAATTTGAAGTAATTTTTATTTATCAATAAGAGAGGGAAGCCATTTTTCTTTCTTTCTTTGATTTCTCATTTTCTGGTACAGGGAGTGAAAATTGTACGTACAAGAGAAGAGAAGCTTCTTTTCTCTTCTACAAGTTTGTACAAACTAATGGGCCTTGACCCAAAAAGAAAGAAATAATTAAGCTATGTTAATTCTAATTCAACATTAAGACAAATATGCACATATTAATTCTATTTTACAAAACAATTTGCATTTCCCTTCAAGTTTTCATACAACAACTAATGCAAACTTATATACATATGAAATAAAATATTTACACTATATGAAAAGATTAATTTTTATTTTTAAAACATTATTATTATTATTATTAAAATCCTTTATTTTTATCATTTTATTTTCAAAATTCATTGTTTATTCCAAATAAACAAATAAAATTTCCAATTTTATTTTAATTTACAATATTAAATTATAACCACCGTTATAATTTAACATTAATAGGTAATCTCCAAAACCAGGGTTATTACAGTGCGCACCCAGACTTTCATTGCATCTACAAAACCCTAATTGCTTCCTTATGCAAGCAAGTATATATATCGTTGTCGAGAAGCACTTAGTTGGATTTGAGATTTTATGAACAAGGAGGGTTTAGGTGTTGAGATTATTTTCTAAAACTCCTAGGACGTAATAGTTGATGTTGTATTTATAAAAGAGGAGGAAATTTTGGAGATCGAAATCTCTGGAGAGTGAAAATCGGTAAATGTGATTTTAGGGTTTGAGTTATTGGGCTTGGGCATTAGTAAATATAAGTAAGTGAATACATATATGTATTTCTTTCCTTGATATAATACAATTTAATTCAAATTACAATAAAACTCCAAACAAAATTTATATTCACTATACTCAATTATTTACTCATCACTGTAAAACTTCTAGAATTTATTTTCCCATATTTAAACTTATTTAAATTTAAATATTCAATATTCTCATTTTAAACCCAATATTAAACAATTTCTAATTTATTTATTTCAGAAAACTTAAAACGTCCATTTATTCTCAAAACTATTTAATTCCATTACTAATCACCTTGTTATAAAATTCTGATATTCTGAAATAAATTAAAATTATTTATTTTAAATTTCAAAAAATCCATTTTTAATCAATTTAATATTTATTATTATTTACTCCTAAAACCGGGTTGTTACAATAGATTTACCTTTTTAAAGTAGGATTTTTTAACTCGAAACATAAAAAAACTTAATTGTCATACCAAACATTTTTTTCAAAACATCTTCTATAACTTTAAACAATGAAAAGTGGAGTACATAAGGATAACTTTCATCCTATTATTTTTCTATACTCATGCTATCTCCTCTTCCACCTTTGACGGAGATTTTCATAGCACAAGAGGACTTCTAAAAGATATGCATAATTTCAACATCTATCTAAGCATCTTTCTAAAGTATATGCACAATTACTTCATATCCGTGGAATTCATCCATTCTTCATATCATATTCCTGTTGTTTTTCTCCTATATTATTTTTAACTAAATTACTAATCCTATTATATATATATATATATATATTCCAAATGCTATTTCTATCTAGATTGTCGGGCGTTCTTACCTTTTTATACCCCATTTGCATCAAGTATCATCTCTAGAACACTCCTTCTTCCCTGCTCATCCTTAACACATATTCACCAAAAATTCGGCTTATCTTCTTGTGGTAATAAGCGTACACCTTCTTGGAGGAACTTTCTCCACTCCTTCTTCATACTTTGCTCCACTCCTATCATTCCTTACTTCTAGATACTTGCAACATATAGATTCTTATCTTCCATTTTCTAGACGAAATATATATCTTCAATTGGCAATCCATCAAAATCTACAATCATAAGGCAGCCTAGGTCCAAAAAAGGAGTCAAGTACCATCCAGCTTCTGGGATGCTTCTATAGGTCGCGGTTATGCTCTTCTTGGTCTACTCCTTACGATACGACCTCCGCCCATGAGGAAATCGAGGTAGGAGAAATTTTTTCAACTCTATTTTTTTCAACTTATAGTCACCTTGCCCATCCTTTCGGAATATGGTTGTAACTACTTATATCGTTGGAATTTATAGAGCTAGATGTATAATATATATATATATATATATATATAATTATAGGTAAACTAAAAATACATTTTCTCTACGTATCCTAATTCCTATGATCGACTAACCTAAGCTCTAATATCAAATGTGACAACCCGCACCTTAATGGACTCGAATTTCGACTAAATCGGAACTCAAGTCCATTAGGGCATAGATCGTTGGTTTTGGTAACCTATAAATAACACAAGTATATCAGAGTGCGATAAATACAAACTCATAGAGGAAATGAAAATTATAATATAACATACGTATTGACTAAGGCTGCTACCTTGGAATATTATTCCTTGGATATTTGATTGCCTTGCCAGCACCAGGCATGAATAAGAATACTTCACCATCTGCAGTTCCCATCTTGCTCTAGTAGCCTGTCCTTCTAAACCTAACCTGTAGGTTATTATGAGGAGGAGGGTTAGAACAATGTTCTGGCGATTGGCAAATTACACACTTTACCCATACCATTACTTTATGCTGATTGATTTTCATTTAAATGTTTTGTCTGTTATTCACGACTAATTTGCTAATCTTATGTGCACGTATAATATGCCTAACCTAACATTATTTAAGGTATCACTATATATATATATATATTTATGTTCATATTTGTCTAAACATTTCACTACCCAAGAACCGCGATCACTTAATACTTCTTAAATAGGGAGGAAGCGGACCCAACAGTCATTTAATACATCAAGTCCCCAAAGCGGGCCCTCGGAACATAATCATTGGTCAATCGGTCCAAGCTATAGAGACCGTTGACACCCAGATAAGGCTTTATAATATAATTGCTATATTACTAACGCATCTCAACTCTATAACTTACCCTCAACTGTAGGCCAAAAGCCCTTCCCAATCCCATACAACTAGTGTAAATCATGTCCTAACAATGTAAAAGATAGTACCCAAGCCACTTAATACATTTTCAATGGGAACTAGGCAGGCTTTGACCATTTAATACCTATATTTTAGGCAGGTTATTATCATTTAATACATATCCTAAGGTGGACTCCTCTTCGATACTATCTAGCTGACATCACACAGAATCTCATCAAGCCACTTAATACTTCTTTATGAGAGATCAGACCCTATAATAGCTACTTAATACCTCAAAACCGAAGAGGACCCTTCCTGAGATGTCCACTACCATGTCTAACTGCTAACCTTGACCATTTATTACTTCCTAAATAGAATGGAGGCAGACCCTATAATAGCTACTTAACACCTCCATCCTAGAAGCATGCCCTACGTCCTACACATATCCCTTTTCATGGGTCCTATGGTTGGAGATGTCCCGCATCAGTAGCAAGTATACACAACTGCTGGTAGCCTATAGGTGAAGGGCATACTTCTATTGTGTAACTCAACTGATCTTGCATCCCAACCCACTAAACCAAACCTACCACGCAAACCCTAAGTGTTGGGCTAGGCCCACTAATTCACGTTTGTACTAAACGTATAATTTAAGCTATACAATTTCCTACTATAAAAATTATACTGCTTTCTATGTAAAATTACTAGTATTAATATTTACTTATTTGCTACGTTATTATTCCTAATTTGTACACATAGGCTTTGGTTTCTTTTTAATGTCTAATAAATGTATATTACTCGTATTAATTGTCATTAATGTAAAAATTAGACAATCTCTAAACAATCCACGTTTAATTCCTTTAATATATTTACCAATTTCAAAATCCATCTATTATACCTATTTAATTCCCTTATAAATGCCATATTAATCTCTGTAATCAGTCCCCTATTTAGTTCCTTTTTAATAATTACAAATTTATTGCCTGTTAAATTTGTAATTAATGTCCATAAATCATAATCCGCCAATTATTATGCTTTTAATAACTAATATGTATATAGTCATAAATTACGCTATAAATATATAAATGAACGCTAAGCATTGTTATACGTGGATATATATATATATATATAATTACTAATTTCTAAACTAGAACGTTCCTTTCAACATTTTAATTTATTAGAGCCATCCTTCTAAAAAGGATTACCATTGTAACCTTCCATATGTTAACCAAAAGTGAGATCTTTTACTTCATTTGAAATTACAAGGAATTATTTCTTTCGTTTTATTGAAATAGATAGTGTAAACTGCAAAGCATAATATCCATACTATACACATCTCTTTCCCTTTTTGGTATATCCTTTATTAATTCAAATGCCACACTTTTATATATATTTTGGAATTAGGTAATTAATGGAAATTATAGGTAAACCACTCCAAATAAATCAAAACGCAAATATTCACATTCCAAAGGCAACCCAATTTACAACCCAATTATAGATCTGGAATGATTTTACAACTTTACTAACATTCTACAAATAAAGGTTTGGGACTGATTTTAAATTTTTAGATCAGATTGTACATACTATTCCTATTTCAATTACTTATTTTATTGAATATGTATATGATAATCCTATACGTTTGTTTAAACCTACAATTCATCAGGCCTTATTTTAGGCATAAAAATTACATAAGAATTCAATGGGATAAATTTCAATATTATAAATAAATTATATAATTTCTCACTCACCTTTTTAAACTTTTCAAATCTCCAAATCTGAATCCAATCCTTTACTTGACCTCTTTTTCCATTCTAATCTAAAAAATATATATAACAAGACATATACATACTAATAGAATTACATATCTGAGAAGAGAGTTGTGGATAAGGGGAATTTGTAATAATAAAAATTACCTTTTTCCACAGTATTGATTCGCTCCTTCTCTTCTTCTCTTTTATTTCCTACCATTCTCTGATTATATATTTATATATAATATTTTATAAATTTTAGAAGTAGTAGAGAAGAAAAAATGGCAGAGCTTCACTGCTTGGATAAGAAAATATGAGAAGAGAAGTGAGGGGTTAGGCCTTTATTTATAAGTGCATGAATTAATCATAATGCTAGATTAAAATAATTAAATCCGGGCCATTGGCCAAGATTCAAACCCTAGCCATCACGCTCTAACCGGTCGACCGCACCCCTATAGGTGTTTGACCACTAGTAGTGATCGGCCTGAAGTGGTGGTCGACCGGTAGAGTCCCGAATATTAATGTTATTTATTACTATATTTGTTTTTTTAATTATTTTTTCTCTCGAAACTTCAAACGCTAATAACATTTTCATTTGAGCTGCGATCGCGAAACTCCAAATATGAAAGTTACTTAGAAAATCACCACGAACACAATGGTGCAAGTTTTGTAGCCAAATTCCAACGTTTGCTCCAATTCCATTTTTGGAGCTTTACTAATGATTTATTACTTATCGTTAATTTTACAGGGTGTTACACATTTAATCCAAGATTCAAACATTTAAATAATTCATATATTTAAATATGAAGTGTCCGAAATTCCGAGTCACTACATTCTCCCCCACTTAAAACATTTCGTCCTCGAAATTTTGACACGAGCTACAAAAGGAACAATCACAATGCAATATTTAACAGTATTCAAAATTACTAGCAAACAAAGCTTACAGTTTGCTCAGGTTCAAAAACTCTCTCAACGTACAAGAATGATAAACAACTTGCTAAACATACCTTACGCTCAACAGCCTCAGGTTATTACTTGGATGATCATTTATGCTACCTCAGAACAAGTCAAAGAGTCATCCCCTAAACTCTCCATAAGCCAACAAAACATAGTATGCATATACTAAATCCTGTACGATGCACATCGATCATCCGTACGCAATATCCGATTTGATCAATTGCACGATCGGATAAATTTCACTTCCAAATTAGTATAGATCACTTGACCTCTCTAATGCAGACTCCGATTTGGTTCCTTGGTTAGAAACCTCCGTCTTCCTTACATAGCCATATTCCATGATAGAAAACATCGGGATCGTATCCTGAATATGTATCAGGTGTTCGCCATCAAGAATCGAGTGAAAATCCTTGTTCGAATCGGTGTAAATTACCTCGAAGTTATGTACTCGAATACTGGATCAAGAACAGTAATGCGAATAAAATGATCTATGTACAACTTATATATGTATCCTATTGGTTTCTTAACCATACCGGTTTCCTTTAAATCACATTCGTTTACACCACTAGCATATCTCATTAAATACTAAAATCATTTATGAAGCATTTCATAAAACATAACTTCAAGTTTATAAACATTTCAAACTTAAGTTTCATACTCGTATAATACTTCACTACATCCTACAAGTATATACAAACAATAATTTCATTTTATTTAACAAGGATGCTCAACAAATTTAAACCTGTTTTAACTTTCTATCTTCTCTATTTAAGAGTCACGTGAACTTATCTTTTATATTTTCACAAAAATACTTAGCTTCAATTTCTATATCAATTCAAAAAATTTCGACTGTCCAAAATCGCCAAAAATTCTATTTTATTTCAACAAATGAAAACTACCAAACAACATATCATAACAAGATGCACAAACTGAACTACCCTAATGCATAGGATACATGCGTCCATAAAGTAACATAACAAAGTTCCAATTTCTTTTTAAAGAAAATTTTTAGAACTAAACACCTAAGTTTTATTCCAAATCATTTTGAAATAATATAAACTTATACCATTTATATATCAAATCATACATTTGGGATTAAATCAAAATCTGTTCTACCAAAACAACTTTGTAGCAAACTACTATGGTAGCATCCCCCACTTTGAAACTCAACAATGAACGGTGCCGATGCTGCAGTCATCACCAAAACTATTTTCAAGTGACAGAAGTGAGTTTAGTACATCCAAATCATGCTTTTAAAATTTATTCAAAATCGTTTCCAAAGCGGTATCAAATAAATCATGAATATTACTAAATACCATGATCTCAATTTCATAAACCAATTTCCAAATATTTACTTTCAAATAATACTATTATTATTTTCTCCAAAATCTTTTAAAACATTTTTAAAGACACCGAGATTTAAGTTCTCAAAATATCAGTTTAAATCCTCTTTATTTATAAACCATATTTTATAAACCATACTTATATAAAATCACTTTCTTAAATAAAATCCTGTCACAAATATTTATTCCAAAATATCTTACTTTTCTTTAGATTATAATAAACATCTTTTATTAAATCTAACCTTTTCAACCCAACATTGTCACCGAATGCCTTATAGTCAAGCTTGAAACTAAATTCAGAATGTACTAATTTCAATGTACCCACAATTATTGTCTACCCAACCCATAATGTAGAATGGTAAAACTACTCATAAACTAGTTGAGCACAAATTAATAATAAGCAAACAATAGTCAATGCCCATGAACTGGCTGAGCACAACTAATCAATCAACAAACGATAACAATGCTCGTAAACTAGCTGAGCAATATTAAGCTAATAATTCTACATATAACACCCCGTAAAATCAACCATAAATGAATTGAGTGAATTAATTTAAATAAGGTAGGGATGAAAATGGAAATTTTATAAAATTTGGAATTTGAGCACAAAGTTATTCCGTTGCGTTCATAGCGAAATTCCGATCGTTTCCATAAATAATATGCTAAAAACGGAACTCAAACGAAGAAGTTATGAGCGTTTGAATTTTGCAGATTTAAATTAATTTAGTTTGAATTAAAATTTAAATGAGTATTTAAATTTAGGGTTTGAATTTCAAAAATTAACTATAGGTTTACTGGGGGTTAAGTAACCATTAAGTTAAATAGTAAACATTAAAATTTAATTGGGGAATAAATAAACGAGCAACGAAAACAAATCAGTGCACCCTAAATAGGAGTGGAGGTCGACACCTCCGACCCTAAGCGATCGATCCCTAGTGGTTGACCGGTCTATGGAAGGCGATCGACCCCTATTCAGCATGGCTGCTAGGGTTTTTCAGTGTTTAAACGCTCGAGATCTATCATTTTTTCACCTAACTCCATCCTACGGTTCTGGTGCGTTTCAACTCCTATAAATAGGACCTTATCCTCTTCATTTTTTATTCATAAATATTTAGGAAATACCTTGAACCTCTATCATTTTCTCTCTTCGGTTAGACTCGAAAATTCTATTAGGGATTCAGGTAAGGGTTCTAATCCTTTTCTAATTATTCTTTTGATCTTTTTTCTTCTCCTTCAACCTCCCTGAATCTACCAAAATTATATATATATGCCTTTCCTTCATTGTGTGATATATATCAAAAGAAGGAGATCTGAAAAAGAGTTGATTTGGCATTGCAAATCCATACAAGAGAAGCTAAGGATAATCTATGAGTGGAAGCCTTAGTATTTTTATTTCAGTGATTGATCAGTATATATCTATGGATTTGAATATGCCTTAGGGATTTTGGGATTGCGAAAACAAAATAGATAAATTCCCCCAACATTCCTTTTTATTTCGAAATGTCAATTCTAGATAGAGATTCACAATTATTATGTTAATTTGATGGAATTTATATTGTTCTGCAATTTTTGATAATTTCGTAGTCTATTCCACTTCTCCTCCTTCTTTGATTCAAATTGTGAGTTTTCAGTAATAAAATAAAGGTTTAAAGTACGAATATTATTCATAGTTTACACCACTTATTCCATACAAAATTCCTTCGTTTAGTTCCGTGTAAAAGAGAAGTTGGATATAATACGAAGTTAGAATTACAATTCCTATTTTTTAGGGTATTCCATTAGATTGATATAATAAATTGGGTTTCTATTTTTACAAATCTATGTATTGCAGTTTTGGATATGAATATTTAATCACTTATTATGGATATTGAAATTTTGGGAATTTGAAGGAAAAGGACTTGTATTAGTATTATGGTTAAAAGAATTGACATTTAACGCTAGTTTAGGGTGTATAAACCGCACGCTAGAATAGGCATAAATATATATTTATTTCTATTAGCATAATAAACGTATAATTGTGGTGTATAATTGCGTAGTTAATTAGGTAGTAATTGTCATTAATTTCCCTCCTTTAGAAAGGCAATTGATATTTTAAGGTGTAATAAGGAAGATTCCTTATAAGGCCATAATTATGAAACGATGATATGAGTATTATATATATGGAGAGTATTTAAATCATGACTAAGTCAAAGGGATGCGAGGTCAGTAGAGTTGCACGACAGTAGTTTGCCCTTCATTTTGAGGCTACCAGTAGTTGTGTACACTTCCTATTGATGTGAGACATATCATATGATAAATACTTATGATGTGCGAGGTTAGTCCCAAAATTTATAGGGCAAACCTGTCCAATTAATCTGGCTACCAGTTCCTACGAATAGTCAGACTAATGTGAGACATCATTATGAGTATGGGCCATAATACGAAGGGCCTGCTTCAGGGTCTTAAGGTATTAAGTGGTTGTTTGAGGGCCTGCCGCTTTTCCCTAAATGAAGTATTAAATGGCCAAGGGGCTAGTTATTAGGCACAATAGGTGGTATCTCAATAGGGGTATGCTTTGGGATAAGGTATTAAATGACTAGTTAAGGATCGACCTTTCCATAAAGAAGTATTAAGTGGCTCAAGAGGTCCCATGCGATGTCAGCTAGATAGTCACCTTTGAGGGGTCTGCCTTGGGAATAGGTATTAAATGATGGGATCTGCCTTAATTGAGGTCTTAAATAACTAGAGTCTACCTATTTTTCAATAAAAGGTATTAAGTGGCTTGGGTAATATCTATCGCATTGTTAGATATTTATGATGTAGGATTTGGGTTATGGGATTAGAAACTAGCTTCGGGAATAGAAGGGATTAAGTGGTTGATTATGGACCGTCCTCCTTTCCTTATAAGAAGCATTAAATGGTTTTTGTACATTAGACATATTCTTATTTTGAAAGATACTGCCCAAGTACTGAAATAGTAAGACTTGAGGGATTTATTCACCAGACATTTGTTGTTCTAACTCTCTCCTCATTACAACACAGGTAAAGAACGGAGTGATGATGGTGACGACGCTCGAAGGTGGAGTGATGACCTCTCTATAATGACCCGTTCTTTCGACCCCCAAAATTCGACACTAATACATCCACGGTATTTTTTGTCGAACATCCAAGTGTCAGAAAGACAGATTGTTTTGGGAAAAAAAAGAAAAGACAAAACGAAATCCCATATCGTGACGGGTAACATATAATATACAACATATCTTTATCAAAAAATCTATAATATACATACATCAAATCAAAGTACACTAATCAATTCATTAGCCTGGACAGTTATAACAATCAGTCCTCGCAAATGCTGATAAATATAATCAACCAATGTAGCGGATAATAAACATAAACGTGAATACGTCTTGGAGGCATCCAGCTCATCTTCTGAAGCTGCAAAGCATCTAAACTAGATCTGTAAACATGCTCAGTCTGACTCGAGCATTATAAGAAAATAATGCCCAGATCAGTCTGGTAAACCAGCATGAGAAACATACCTCAAATGGATTTTAATGTCATAAAAACCTTTCAAAATAAAGGTATCTTGTAAGATCACACCATATGTAAACACGGACGAGTTTTTACCTTACGATAACCAAACCATTTCATAAGAAATCTACCGATATTATAATAATGTCTAGGGTTTAAATTAAATATTGAATCATAGCCGAAATTGTTACATTAATTAAGTTCCAACATAATCGGTATATAACAAAGTCCGCAAGGCGCTTATTGGAGAATGGATTTTCATATAATGACAAGGCTACTGGGGTACCGCCTACCATAGTACAACTCTAGTAAATGTATTGAGGTCGAAAACCTTTCGACCCTACGAATCAGGATCAGCCTACCTCTTACTGGACAGTACCGAATATTTCATTACCCTAGTTGCTTTGCAACCTTTACCGAGAGCTCTCATGCACAACCAAATCCATAAATGTATATATCTAGAAAGTGTGATGACAATACCCTAATAGGTGCGGCCCACATAGCCCTGAAGCATATCCATTGTTTTAGTCATTTCTGGTTGATGAGGCTTTAGGGCTACGATTACCTTTTATATAGCAATTCCACTTGGAATGCTAACACTATCCTCCAGACAGCAATGCACTGCCAGCATTTGTCCATACAATTGTTCAAGATATGAACAAACCGAAGGCAGTAGTACTTTTACTACATCCATTTTAGAATCACCCTCGAGATTAGTAGCAAGTAGCCCTTGCAATTCAAAGAGCTCCATCTTCAATTATCTTTAAGATATCTCTAGTTCAAATGCTTATGCCAATTCGAAGTGGTTTTCGAATAATATATCCGATCCCGGTCTCTCCGGATCGACAACGATAGTTTAAACTGGCTAAGAGTTGATAGTCGGTTATTTAACTATCAAATAACAAATAATTCAACTAGAGATTTAATTCCATAAGGAAAATAACACTGGTTAAGCACAAAGCAACCCTAAGCCCTTTAATTAATTCTTTCATTCAATTAAAACATCTTTGTAAATACTTGTATCAAAATACTTTTACAAAGATATATTCACAAACCCTTCTCTACTATTTCAATACTTGAAAAACACTGATATACTTATCTCAACTGTATAAGTATACTTGCAAAACATTTCACTTTCAAACTTAGAAAACTTTCCCATATGCTTACATTAACAGTATAAGTATATTCACAAATCACTACATTTTAATACTTAGAATGTACTCATATACTTATCTCAATGGTATAAGTATATTTACAAATCATAAGAAAGATTTGATTTCAAAACCACATTTAAATTGGGTTAAAACAGTGTCATCTAAACAGAGATAATAATAACCCAAAACATTATTCCTTTGGTGTTAAGTATGAAAAGGAATGTTTTCATACCACCAAAATTAAGAAGGTCATTTAGGAAAATCAAATCTCTTTTATAAAATCCCTTTAATAAGTATAAGCTCTTAATTCATTTATAGAATTCCTTTCATAAAACTCATCTATTTTTATAAAGTTCATCATATAAATCTCAAAATGAAATTATAACCTTCATTTATAAATCTTCAAATATACTTATAAGGCTCATATATTTACAAACTTGTTTTTATAAAATATTATCTATAAATTATAAATTCCCCTTTTTAAACTATCTAATCCAAAAATTTAAACCTTCCTTTTTAAACCCCCAAACTTATTTAATAAACTCCTTTTATAATTTTCTAAATATAAGTACAAACTCCAACGTAAAGCCAACTCCAAATATAAACCTAAACTCCAAATATAATTATAAACTCATCTTTTCTCATTACATGATTATTCCATATATTGAATAAATTCACAACTATTATTTATTACTCCAATTTATCAAAATGGGAATATTCTCCTTTCTATAAAATACCATTTATAAACGTATTCTTTTGTTTATAAAATACTGCTTATAAATCTCTCTTTTATTTATAAATTACCGTGTATAAATTCGTTCTTTATCTACAACACTTTATATAAAATGTTTCACAAACATTTATTTCCAAAATATTTCTATTTTCTTTTAAACACAAGATCTCCTTTAAAAATAAAAGATTTCCCTTTTTATTTCCTTGAAAATAAATATTTATTATTATGAAAATTTTCTATAAAGACTAGTACTTCCAAAATAATTATTAAATCATTTACTTGTATATGTATTAAAAAAGAATAATAAAAGAAGTTGAAATCAAATAAAGAAGTTAAAAACTCATTTGTAATTAAAATATCTTAGAAATTCCAAAAGTCAGATTTAAATATCATTTTCCAAAACGAAACCATTTCCAAACCAAACAACACTAAATAGTAATTTTTTCAAATTGCTATAACAAGGCCAATAGTTACTATAGCACTTAACCGGTACTATTACTACATTTTCATGTGAAAAGGTTCAATTTTTAACATATGTCGATGTCACATTCAATATAGCTAAGTCAAATTTTGACATTTAAAAATCTATATAACAAGTATGTAACTGGAACAAAATCAACAGGAATATAATTGGAAACTAAAAATCACACTATCGAGAAATCTGGATTTCTATACTAAATTCACTGCATTTTCATTTTAAATGTCGATCGCTTTTCAAAATCGGATATTTTAACCAAAACAGCCAAAAATTTCATCCAAACACAAACAGTAAATTGTATCTACCATATATCATATTGATTGACCAAAAAGTTGAGTTCAACTCATCGAAATTCCAGTTGACGCCGAAGTGTTCCGATTTGAACTAAAATCGAACGACGTCCGATTTTAGTCCAAATTTCCACTTGCTCCAAATTCGATCAAATCAATTCCATCATGAAGTTATTGTCATTACAAGTGCAACTCAAAAAGGCCGCATCTCGAATGGACCTCGTATGATAAAGTTATGCAATTTATAAGTTATCGATTTAAAATTTTAAAAATTTAATTCAATAATTTCATTTTTAAAATCTAATTACCCTATTAAATATTAATCCACCTTCCTCGGTTCTTTCACGCTTCTTTCCTTTAGCCTACACACCATAGCCGACCGCTCATCCACCTCTCTTTCCCTTCATGCTCTGCTAAACCCAAATCCGACTTCACTACTAACCTCCTCTTCGAATTCTCCATCCACCCGACACTACCATGACGAGCCCGCCACCCCCTAGTAAAACGCGAATAGCAGCCCTACGCAGTCATACATGGCAGATCGCACCCCCTAGGGACCCCTGTGTGCCTCCAAACTCAAGCCAAAGGTGCTAGCCGACCCTACAAACTCAAATCCAATACCCAATATGCCTCTCGTCGCCTAGATCAAATGAAATCTTAAACCCTAGTTTTTGCTGTGCTATGTCAAAACTGTTCGTCTATCCAAACAGAGGCCGCACCCTATCCGTTTTATATGTATGTCCAGATCTCGGCATCCCAAGTCCAAAGATACAAGCTTTTGATATTTTTGGATTTTATTTGAATTTTTTTTGAATTTTACAAGAAATGGTTTTCTAAGTTTTCTTATTTTAAGAATAAATGGATGGAATAGTAGCATAGAGGTTAAGAGAAAGAGAGTGTGTGCTGTTTGTATAAGTGGTTGTGAGTTAGATTTATTTTCGATTTTCCAGTATCTCGTTACACAAATTTTCGTTCGCGTATGAACGGTGAATGATAAAACAAAAATACAATCTCGCTCAAAGCAGCAATGCGACCCCAAAACAATAATAATATACACTGATTATCATATTCTATAAAATCATAAAAACACCATCGTTTACCTATAAATCATCAAACAGTTATTTAAATATTTTCCAAATTAAAAATATGGAAAAATCAAATAAATTAAATTAAAAATATGTCATTAAAAATTGAGTCGTTGCATTAAAAATAAATTTTCTTATTATTTATTATTGCAAATAAATTTACACAATGAATTTACCATTATTATTTAAAAATCAAGAGGAGTTAAATAAGATCATTAAATCCATTTAATAAATATTCAATTTAAAATCCCGATATTTAAATCACTATTCAAGTATTAATTCACAACTCAACTGTTTTAAATAATCACTATACTTGAATTCAAGTTATTAACCTTTAAAACTAATTTTTAAAATATCTAAAATTAATTAAATATCCGAAATCAAACAATAAAAATTTTGGGTTGTTACACTCTCCCTTGGACTTAATCTTAGGATGGATAGTTCAACTTTATAACATAAGTATGAAATGTTAACGCTGGCCTCTGCCTTGGACTTGACCTTTGGATAGACATTTTAACTCTATAGCATTCCACTTCATAACCGCTTCCAAAACATAGACTCGTATATAGTTTTAAAGTGGTTATGGGTTTGAATCGTATCATATAAGTACACTCCCTGTTTACCGAACACTCTAAAACTAATCGATAGATTTTCAATTAACTTAAACTCGGTTCTTTCAAAAATAAACAGATAATACATAAGGATGGAGATCATCTCCTATTTAGGTGGATTTTTCCTTCCCATTTGTCCTAGAAGAGCAAGTCGAGTTTATATGTACATTATAGCATCTCCAAAGATAATTATACCATATAGCTCTCGTGTTTCTTCTAGAAATTCCTTAAGTTATTTTGCTCAATTTCGATAATCAACTAATCGACTATCAAGTACAAGATAACCGACGTAAATGGAAACCAATTCTTTGATACTTATATCACATTTTCGATCTTTTTAACTCACACTATCCCTCGGTCAAGAGTGGAGCGGGTACGCTAGAGCACTATTGCTTCTACACCCTACTCGAACATCATTCTTAACTCTCACAAATAGACAAACCAACTTCATCGGATTTTAGTACTAAGTATATGACTACATACCTTCCATAAACAGGCAAACAAATAAAGCATAATTAAGTCACATAAAATATGATTAAGTCACACAAAGTACGATTAAGCTACTTAAGCAACTCCTAATCCTTTCTATTTAATTAACCCTTTTTATTAATTAAAAACTCCTTTGTAAATACTTGTGTGTGTGTGTGTGTGTATATATATATATTTAAAATACCTTTACAAAAGATATAAACATGTATACTACTATTCAGTTTTCATTTCTACTCTTTTCAATACGTAGAAATATATCGATATTCTTATCCCAAATGGTATAAGAATATTCACAAATCCTATATAAGATTTCACATTTGCACAAGTATACTTTGATGGGTTAAAAACAAATGTCATCAAAACATAGTTACTATAAACCCAAAACCATTTAATTTATAATTATCTTTAAAACATTCTTTCTAAAGATCTAATTACTCTACTAAGTATAATCAAAAGGGCTAAAGACTAATTCTATTAACACATTGTCACAACAAACCCAAAACCAATTTTATACTTGTTATTATCTTTAAAAAAACATTCATTTAAAAATATAAGTTAATATTTGGTCAAGTTTGATATTTTACTAGTCAACTATCTAGTTCTAAAGATGATCGCTTATAGAAATTAAGGTTCGCATACTTAACACGTCCGAACTTCCCAACATATACTATCCTTCGGTCAAGAGTGAAGCCAGGTAAGTTAAAGCCCCGTTCACGTACAAAGCCTTACCTAGTCACTTCTGTTAGAACCTCTATTCTATAGTTTCGATGACAACAACTATACAATCATGCACATACAACATATTCCATCTATTTGCATGTAAATGATTCGAGAATTCACAATATCATGACTTGAAGATGAACAGTACAAGAAATGAATCATTGGTATTAGAGAAGCTATTATGTTGTGTTATAGTCATAGATAGATGGTTTGTAAAATCTCCTTGAGTAATTTTTACACAAATTGCACATAAAAGCTTTTACAAGGTTTTCATTATTTCAAACAAAATAATTTTATTAACACACAGACATCAGATGTATGTTTATAAAGTCGGACGTCTGACTATACTCTCGGGTTAAAGAAATATATAATGAGACAGACATCTGAATTTTATCCCAGACGTTTGACCTGGGTAACGAGCTAAAATCCTGAATAGACACTTGCTTCATTCTAATGGTTGCTTCCATATCTCTTCAATGCATCTCTTCTTCCTTAAAGATTGCAACCCTTAGACTAAAATAAAACATACTAAAGGTTGTTACTTCTCAAGAAAACCCTTGAACACTTATAAATATGTAAAGATTTTGAGAAACAACTCGCTTGAATTTTCTGAATCTCTTCTCTTTATTATTTTCATACTTTGATTTCTAAAAAGCAATCAATACATCATTCTTATCACTTCCTAAAATAGAGCTTCACATACACATACTACTCAAACGAAATTATAGGAAGATTTGTACTGTGCAGTCAAAATCAATGTTACTATGAACACATACTTGTCAAGAAAAGACTTTTTTTATCAAGCCTATTCCTCCGGGCGAAGCGAGGGTTGTTTGCTAGTTTAAGGCCGAAGGGGAGCTTCAGGACTGGATGTAGGACGGGAGGTCTGAACCAATATAAAAACTCTGGTGTGATTATTTCTTTACTTTTATTTACTTTACTTTGGTAGTTATAAGTTAGTTTTTATTACACTTGCATATTAGATATAAATACATAATCCATACACATTTACAATTGATATCAGAGCACGGTTATTTTCAAGTTACGGTAACACATAATTGAAACATATTTAATATAGAAAGTACATATCAAGAAGGTCAATCCACTACACGTCCCCCATTATTCACTGGATTTAATTATGCTTACTGGTCTCCACGTATGCATATTTTTATGGAAGCTAATGGTCTAGGAATTTGGCAAGCAACACAAGTCAAATATGAAGCACCAGACACAAATATAAGCACTTGGACAGATGCTCAAAAGAACACAACAACAAATAATGCTAAAGTTATGAATGTTATATTCTGTTCACTTGACAAAAATGAATTTTCATGTGTCATGTTGTGCACTACTGCATATGATATATAGCATACACTATAAATCACTCATGAAGGCACAAACAAAGTTTAACAAACAAAGATTTCCATTTTACAAAATCAATTTTCTTTATTTAAAATGAAAGCAAATGAATCTATTGGTGATATGTATGCTAGATTTCAAACTATTCAACACGATCTCATGGACTTGGAGTCAAATTCACAGATTTTGATTTAGTTACATGTATTTTAAATTCTTTAACTAATGAATGGAAAAGAAAAGTGTTGGCCATCGAAGAGGCTAATGACCTATCTCAACTAAAAGTTGAAGAATTGGTAGGAAATTTGATGTCGTACGAAGCAAATTTGCAAGCAAGAAAAGAAACAAAATCATAAAAAGAAGAATATAGCTTTTCAAGCCAACGATGATGATTCAAACTTAAATGAAGATGAGATCGTATTTATTTTCAAAAACTACAATAAGTTCTGAGATCGTATTTATTGTCAAAAACTACAACAAGTTCAAGAAATTCAAAAAGATGACGAAATCCCAAAGCGGTGGAAATTCTAATTCATCCAGCCAACTTCAATCGAATACTTTGGATGTGATAAGTTCGGACACATGAAGAAACAATGCCTAGAACTCCATAATGACAAAAGGAAAAGGAAGTTTGAGAAATTCAAGAAAAGAAAACGGGCTTTTCAAGTAACTTGGGATGACTCAGATTCATCTTCATCATCAGACAGTGACAACAATAGTGATTCTGAGCAAGCCAGTGTATGCTTCATGGCAAACACTTAGGAGATATGTCCCGATCTTACTTATAATGAAATTTTAGAACTTAGCATGGAACTAGATGACAAATATAGAGAAACTAAAAAGTTAAATAAAGAATATGTTGCTAAATTTAATCGAATGGAGCTTGAAATAAGATTATTAAAAGATAAGAAAACCATTCTAGAAGAAGAATTAGAAATTACACAAAAAATGTAAGAATCTTTATATTCCAAATGATTCTTTATTATGTGAAATAGGAAAAATTAAACTAGAAAATAATAATATTAGAAAAGAAAACATTGTATTAAAGGATAATCTAGAAGCATCAAAACCAGAAATTTTTTATCTTAAAAGTGAGTTAGATAAGATTACAAACAATGTCTCAATCAATAAAGGAAAGCAGAATTTAGACAATTTGATCAAAATTTCTAAACCATCTGGAAATAAGGATGGATTAGGATTCAAGAAGACTCCAAAACGTAGAAACTATAGCTCACCGTATAAAAAGTTCAAGAAGCCACATACTAGAGAAAAAGCTTCTAACTCTAAAATAATGAAAATATGGATTCTAAAATCTGGTAACAAACTAAGTAGACAGACACACATAGATAACTATTTAAAAAGTGTTGTTCATATAGAAAATTACTCTTTTAAAGGTCCCAAACCCTCCTGGGTATGGCTCCCTTCACTCTCTAACACTTAGGGTCCTAACGGAGGAAGTGGGTACCAACTAAATTGTTTTTATCTTGCCGGTACCTAAAAGAAAATCTAATAACAAGGAGAAATGGATACTTGATAGCGGATGCTCCAAACATATAACTGGAAATGCACATATGTTATCGAATATAGCATACATAGATGGTGGTACTGTAACTTTCATAGATAATTCAAAAGGATTTGTCATTGGAATTGGAGATGTCATCAATGTCGGTTTGTCCAGTTCACATGTTATTACTAATGTTCTTTTAGATGAAAATCTAAAACATAACCTAGTAAGTATCAGTCAACTTTGTTACAAAGGATTCAAAATTGATTTTGAAAAGAATAAATGCAACATATTCGATCAAAATAAAAATCCGATCTTTGAAGGTTAAGAAAAAAATATATCTATGTCTTAAATACGAAATTTAATAACTTTAGCGATTTATGCCTATCCGTAGATTTTAACGATCCATGGATATGGCCAAAATGGTTGTGTCGTATAAACTTTAGCACTACAACAAAACAGGCTTTTTACAACGGGCAATGCCCGTTGTAATATGTGTTCCACAACGGGCAGCGGACCGTTGTAATAGGCGATGTTGTAATAGGTCGTCCATATTTTACAACGGGCAGTTAATGTTGTAAAGACCGTTGTAGTAAACTTTTTTACAACGGTCGTTGATCATTGTAATAGACTGTAATACAAGCTTCTTTGCCCGTTGCAAAATACTATCATACAAGATGGATAGCATGTTTTACAACATTCCCTGACCGTTGTAAAAAACATTTTGACAACGGTTTTCTACCGTTGTTATAGACTTTAATACAAGGCGCAAATGACCATTGTGAAAATGATTTTTACAACGGTTATTGACCGTTGTAATAGAGTATAATACAACGCGCTTTGACCATTACAGAAAAAATGCAAATTAAAAAAAAATACAGCAACGTATAGGTAGCACATCCATACAAATAATGAATAATTTAACAGTAATAAATATTACGCACAAACAACCAAAATCACATGCGAAAAGACTAAAAGATAGTCATAAAATTCCAACACTCCAAAAAGTCAGATAAGTTTACCTCCCAAATTCATAAAGCATTAATACATAACAGTCGACTATAAATATCAAGTTCTAAGTACAACCATACTAGACTAAGGATATAAAGTCTTTGTGCCATGCGACGGTTGATCCAACGGCCTCTTTAATAGCGGACATCTCTGAATTTGGCCTAAATAAAAAAGCTTCTGGTTCCACTGCTACATCCACCCATACTTTCCAAGCTTCTGCTCCAAGCTTTACAAAATGTACCGACGCATCAGGATCAGTGCTTGCTATTGTCCCCTCTACAACTAGGTTCTTCTCCCAACTCAATAGCCTGCACTTTTTTTTCATCAAACCATCCACAATAACTCGTTCTTGCTGATCTTGAACCTGCTGCGTATTGTTGCTATCGCGGTGTGACCGCAAGGGAAAAAATTGACTTTAGTGAATATGATAATCATGATCAGGTGAAGTTACCATTAAAAAATCACTGGCAAATTTCTCATGATATGTAGAGCAGTTTTTAATATATATACACAGGCCCACTTAACAAATATGCATATTTAGGCTAGAAAATGATAAAATTTTGATAGCATTATTCTTAACAAATGACAACAATCCTAAACCTCGCAGGCATTATCCAGTTCCAGTTTATAATTTCCAAATAAAAGTCAATTACTTATGTAGCACGTCAGAATACAATTACATACTGAATAAATTAACAACCACTTTCAGCTGCTGTAACTATCATTAACCATTTGACATTCAGATAATTAGTTTAGAAAACTAATTATTAGACTTGGACGTGCCTTGGACCTCTTCTTTTAAACAGTTGAAATATTGTTCAAATAAATTTGTAATATACATGGGATATTTTAGAAAACACGAGTTTAAATACTTAAAAAGAATAAATGTGGATGGCTTCAACAATTAACAGCTATTTTATTCAGTAAGATATGAAATAACTTAAGGATTTTCTATTTGAGATATAATGCCATAGCTACATACCATATGATCAATGTACCAGCAAATTCCTGGCATGTAAGATTCTTGATTATATGAATTGAGGTATATAAAAAGATCAAAATCAGGCAATTTTACCTTAAATTTTTAAGGGCATAAATTTGGGTCATTGTCATGCAAAGATCAGTCATCAATGGTTTCCAGTCTTTTTGAGTTTCTTTCCAAATAACTACAGATACAAATGATTCTGATCAATCAGCCAGTGCCTCTGATCTTCCTGTATACATGCTTTCAACTCGTTATTAGATTAACTCCCAAAAAAAGTGATGATAACACGCAGGTATATGTAATTAGCAATAGAGACAGTTTACATCATTGAACTTCTTAGAATATGATAAAATACCAAATGCATTATTCCAGTTTACGGTAAAGAAAACCGATCATAACAACAACCTCCATAATGTTTCCCAAGTTAAAATTTCAGACTTTGAATATTCATATATTTGAAGCTCAAATTAATTGTTTTGAGTTTCTTCTGCAAAATTTGAAGTTTATTATTTTTTTATTGAACCGGAGTTTTGGTTTTGTTGGAAATTGTTTTAAAATAAATAGGCTTGTGGATTGTTTAAAAAAATCAAAGACCTTGGAATAAGTGCATTTATTACTTGAGTCCCACAGCATATGGATTAAGGATTATTGAAAGATACTCATATATATATATATATATATATATATATATGTTTCTTAGCTTTTAAATTGGGCTCTTTGTACAATCAAATTCATCTGATCGTTTAGTTTTCAACTGCATTTCATGAACACAGCAACGTATCATTATGTTCAATATTCTAATAACAGCCATAAAGCAAAGTTTCTGTAAACCAAAAGGTAATTAGCTGCAGGAGCAGTAGGAATTTTAATCTCTTAGTTTCAAACATACGATTTCAAAATTAAATGCAAATAACCAACGTATTAGTATTTCAATAAGATGACAGAAAAGGCGACATTCATTTTTAGGTAAAAAAGGTAACAAATGCACTACCTTTTTTGAAAAAATAATAATTATCTATTGATAAAGGGTGTAATTTGGAGAGAAAAAATGTTAATACTTAATAGCCATTACTGAGAACTGACAGCGACGAACATGAGCAAAGGATGAGCTGCTATGCACCATGCCTTGAAACAAATACAGCAGATTGTATAGGCAACATTATGGGACAAAAGTCTGGTGGGCAAAAAGATTGCTATACCCGACTTTCTATTGTGTTGTACCAAGCTATTAACCTGAAAAGTAGCGTATGCATACTATCAGTATAACTGATAGTTGAAGTACCCGACTTCTTTCATCTTTTTTATACACATCTTTCCATTTTGTCCACTAAAGTTACCATCTTCGACCTCCATATTAGAATTTCAATTTTGAAATATTAAAATCCATACGTTTTATATTTTCAGCACTATATCATCTTTTAAACCATATTATGTTTACATTGAAAAGATATTCTACACATGTTCTTATAAAAACAAAAAAGAAGAGAAACAGCAACAGATCAAAAGAAAAATACTGACAGTAGAAATACAATAATTAATTAGTTTAAAAGTTGATCAAAAATTTCAAGACAGATTAAACTTGGTAAACACCTTGCATATGCAATTTGTATTATATTGTAACAGATGTTGCACATAATTTGCACGGTAAAATGCACAATTTTATGCATTAAAATGCAGAACTTCGATGTCATAATAATTATGTAACTGTAAGCATTATTGAAAAGCTAGGCTAATTCGACGAAAAACTAATCCCATCGTTGATCTATATAGATTACATGCACAGACACACC
Organism: Allium fistulosum; assembly: GCA_030737815.1. NCBI lineage: Eukaryota > Viridiplantae > Streptophyta > Magnoliopsida > Asparagales > Amaryllidaceae > Allium > Allium fistulosum. The sequence continues at coordinate 428,458,493 of CM060903.1, forward strand.
GTTACACCATATACCAAATTTTGTATTTGACGTCATACCAATTTTAAGATTCAAGAAAATATGGATTCTGCTTATTTTTTGGCAAAACAAAGAAATATTCATTTTCAGGTGAATAAAAATTACTGTTACTTTTTTTTAATCATTTTATCGTAAGTGTCTTGTACCAGCTCTAGCATCTTCAGCTTCTTGTAACAATGTTGTATATGACAGTGACAGTCATGATTACATAATGCACATTACCTTAAAGAAGAGCTTGTTTTCATTATAGGTAGGAACCAGGAAATGCGACAAATTATGTCTACACTTGTGTGCTTTCCAGCATATATCTTCTTCATCTTTTATTTTTCTTCTTCTTCTCTTTGACTTATAATGCCAATATTTATCAGTTTAGGAAAAGTTAATGGTTACTAATGATAACTCAACTCTTATCTTTTGCCACTTTAGTGTTACTGATAATAAATTCAACACCCTAAACTAAATATCAGAAGGTAAAATTTACATTTTTATAAGTTTTATAACTAAACAGATTAACACTAACAACAAATTAATACAAATTGCTAACGGTAATAACAACGAAGTTAAGAACATGTTATAATGAGCTGAACAATCTAATTTTGTTGCGGGGTTTAATTAAATACTTAATTAGTATATTCACTAAATTGGATACATCTTTCTCAAAAATTTAATTCAGCTACAAGGATCGACTACGAACAAACCGGATTAAATCTACAGAAATGTATATTATCCACTAAATACTCATCTGTTTCGACTTCAATTGCAGGGTTCGACTTAGAGGATTGCAAAAACATGAAAAAAGTTTGTATGTTTTGAGGAACGTAAACTTAGGGTTAATTGATTTAGGAGGGAAATAAAATTTGGGGAAAAGCGGGAATGAAATACCCTTCGCCATAGCCCTCCACCATCTCCATGCTCCTGCGCCGCCCTTCGACCGCCTCCAGTGGTCGCGCGCGTGGAAAAGAATGTGAAAAACCTTAGCCTCGAACGCCTGCAAATCCTCCAACGTCTCCCCTCTCTCTCGCTTGCGTCTGGCATCGTGATGTGCTCAAATCGCACGTCGATTCTTTTTTTTTCATTTGTTTAGTTTTTTTATACATCCATTCAATCTGAGATGGAAGAAATAAAAAGGGGGTAGGGTTCGATATGAATGATTTTGGGGGCGACGTGTACGAGATAAAAGGGTTTGATTTTACAACGGGCGGGAAACGAACGTTGTAAAAGTGGCATCTATTACAACGGGCATGAAAGGACCATTGTAATAGTATTCTATTACAACGGGCAGTTATTGCCCGTTGTAAAAAAGACGTTGTATAGGGCATCTTTTACAACGGGCCCGAATGGACCTACTCAAGTAAAAAAGGCGTTGTATAGGGCATCTTTTACATAAACTCTAAAGTTAAAAATTTATGTGATGCATGTCAATGTGGCAAATTAAAAATGAGTTCATTTGAATCTAAAAAGGAAATTTCTGCCAAACAACCTTTAGAATTACTACATCTTGATTTATTTGGACCTACTCAAGTACATTCAATAAATCATAACAAGTATGTATTTGTTATTGTAGATAATTTTTCAAGATATACATGGACACTGTTTTTAAAACATAAGAGTGATACTTTTGAGATGTTTAAGATTTTTGCTAAAAGAATTTAAAACTTGATGAATCTTAAAATAAAAAGTATAAGAAGAGATCATGGAGGTGAATTCGAAAATAAGATTTTTTGAAAATTTCTGCAACAAAAAGGGAATTTCACATAAGTTTTCATTTCCTCGAACACCAAACCAAAATGGTGTTGTAGAAAGGAAAAATCGTACACTTTAAGAATGTGCATGAACTATGCTTAACAGTAGTGGTCTACCAAAGAATTTTTGAGCAGAAGCTGTAGCTACTGCTTGTTATGTATTAAACCGTGTCACATTACGTCCTTTAACCAAAAATACCTGTTATGAAATTTTTTTGGTAAAAAATCTAAAGTACCGTACTTTCGAATATTTGGTTCAAAATGTTGTATACCAAACACTAAAGATAACCTTGGAAAATTTGATTCAAAAGCCGACGAAGGAATCTTTGTCGGATATTCAGATCGTAGCAAAGCTTATAGAGTATTTAATAAACGTACCAGTATTATAGAAGAAAGTCTACATGTCTTATTTGACGAAAACTTTTCCAATAACAAAAACAGTGATGATGATGAAATTTTGACAGAACCATCTGAAAATAACACTGTTTCAAATAACAATAATGATAATACTATTGACAATGGGAGTATGTTAAGATCACCACCTCGTATTTTGAAAGACCATCCAATCAACAATATAATTGGTGATTTAAATACAAAAGTTTCTACTAGACATCAACTAAATTAAATGAGTCACGTTGCATTCATTTCAAATTTTAAGCCAAAGAATTATAAAGAAGCGTCGAATGATGAGTCATGGATTATGGCAATGCAAGAAGAACTCAATCAATTTGAAAGAAATGAAGTATGGGAACTTGTACTGAGACCTACGGACCAATCCGTAATCGGGACAAAATGGGTTTATAAGAATAAAACAGATGAAAATGTAAACATTGTTCAGAACAAAGCAAGGTTAGTAGCACAAGGATATAATCAAGAGGAAGGCATTGACTATGAAGAAACATTTGCTCCAGTCGCACGTCTTGAAGCCATCCGAACTTTACTTGCTTTTGCAAGTCATGATAACTTTAAAAAATTTCAAATGGACGTAAAAAGTGCCTTTCTAAACGGTTTTATAAAAGAGAAGGTTTATGTCAAGCAGCCTCCGTTGTTCATACATGAAAAATTTCCTGAACATGTCTATAAACTAAAGAAAGCTTTATATGGTTTAAAACAAGCACCCGTGCTTTGTATGATAGACTAAAAACTCATTTAATAACTTATGGATTTCAAATTGGAAAAATAGATACAGCTTTGTTTATAAAAAGAGATCATAATGATATTTTGGTTGTTCAAATTTATGTGGACGGCATAATATTTGGATCAACAAATGAAAAGTTATGCAACAATTTTGCAGATATTATGAAAAATGAATTTGAAATGTCTCAAATGTGAGAATTAAATTTTTTTCTTAGGATTACAGACTATACAGTAAGAAAATGGTATTTTTATAAATCAAGAAAAATATTGTCACGTTTTGTTAAAACGCTTTGGAATGGAAAAAACATTTAGTAAACCAACACCCATGAGCACCAGTATCCATTTAGATAAAGAAGAAAATGGAAAGGATTTTGGTCAAATATTATATCGAAGTATAATAGGATCACTATTATACTTAACGGCTAGTAGACCTGATATCATGATGAGTGTGTGTTTATGTGTATGATTTCAAGCACAACCAAAAGGCTCACACTATCGAGCAGTTAAACATATTCTACAATACTTAAGCAACACTAAGGATTACAGTCTTTTATATCCTAAAGGAAGCTCTTTCGAACTCGTATCATATAGTGATGCAGATATCGGTGGTTGCATGTGAAGCCGAATATATTCATGCTGCCTTAGCTTGTGCTCATGTAATATATATGCAACAAACACTTAAATACTATGGAAAATAATAACCAAATCTCCAATATATTGCGATAATACTAGTGCTATAAATTTATCTAAAAATCCAATTAATCATTCTAGAACAAAACATATAGATATTCATCACCATTTTATGAGAGATAATGTTGAAAAAGAAATAATAAGTCTAGAATTTGTTAATATCGAAAATCAAATAGCTGATATTTTTACAAAACCATTAAGTGAACAAACTTTTATTAAGTTAAGACTGGATCTAGGAATTTGTTCATACAATGACTTGATTAACTAAAGTTATAGAAATAATGTTTGGTTCACTTAAGTTTGTAATAGCTTATATGAAATTTCAACTAAAAATTCATTTTATAACTTTGAATTAACCACTACCACATAATTTTCTTTTTAAATAACAACCATTAAAAAACAAGTAATCAAATAACAACCATTTAAAATCCTGGTTTAACTCATTTTTTGCTCAACTACTTTTCTAAATATAACTAAATTTTATCTTATAAATTCAGTTTTATACTACTCAGAAATATATAAACACAGATAAATTTTCTAAAAACAAATAAAACGATGTCTTTCGATCACGACTCCACCTATTCAGCCATCGACTACAAATCCTCCTCGTCCGACAATGCTTACGTATCTCCAACAAAAACCACTCCTACATCATCTCCTTCTCTAAATATTATCGCCTCACCAACGTACCATACTGGCTTTTCTCCGAAAGGAAAGAAAGATAAACGATTAATTGATTTGAAATCATCATCTCTTTCCAACAAAGTCGATGAGATATATCACTATCAACAAGAGATGATCGACGTTCAACGTGAAATGTATTACGAGCAACATCGTTAAGGATCCTATTTAAATTTTCTCGAAAAGTGTATTCTCGCAATTTGTGGTCATTCACCAACAAAAGATTGCGTACATCAAAAGTTTCATCGATTACGCTCCTACAAAAGCACATAACATTACTCCAAGAAACCTATGCAAACCAGGACCATCAAACCAACTTGGATTGACATCCCAGCTCATCCAAGTTGGTCTCCACTCAAGCCATTACTTGAAGATACAAAAATTGAGCCAAATTCATGGGAAAAACAAAACTACCATTCCTCAAACTCGTCTGATGGAAACTAAAGATGTCTTTCATAAAGGAGGGGCTTTTAATATTATACATTTTCTTCAAAATAAGCATGTATATTCATGCATGAATAATCATTTTTAATTTTCATAATAATTATTTTGTTTCAGCCAAGACGTTTGAATTTATAACCAGACGTCTGAACGAGGTCTCTAAAAAAATTTGTTCTTCAGCATAGACGTTTGAAAAATAACCTAGATGTTTGTTTGTGCTCTTTGGAATATGACATGCTTTAGCACAGAAGTTTGGAAAATAAGCCAGACGTATGTGAGTGTTCTCTAGAAAAATTATCCCTTCAGCACAGATGTCTAAACTTCCTTCTAAACATCTGTCCGCACTCTCTATTTCGAAATCTACCCCCGTCCAGACGTCTGACCAAAAATTCTAGACGTCTGTTATTCACCTAAGTCCACACCTTTTCACCCCATATATATATATATATATATTATCTTTTCAACTTTCTGCTTATTTTTACTGTTTTTCCCCCAATTTCAAAACCCTAAAACCACAAAACAATTTCCTCATTCAAAAGCTCAAATCAATGGCTCCAAAACTCAAAATTCCTATTGCTAAAAGAAAGAAGGCTACTTCAGGACAAAGCTCTCAACCTCCTTCTCAAAGCTTCGTCACTGACAATCACATAAATGAATGGATTATTGAGAAGAAGCATGGGAAGCAAAAATTGAAGGATTTGGAGAAAAAGCCTCTACATACTGGTCCATTTTATCCTATTCAACGATTTTCTCATTATAATATTAACAATTTGACTAGAGATGCTAATATTTATCCTCTAATCAACTACGATGATAATGCTGGAAACATAGATCAATTAGCGGTATTTCCTTTTCTAATCAGTTTATGCTCTTTAAAAATTTGGAATCTTTCTGACTATGAAAATTGGATTTGGACAAGCATTTATGATACAGTCATAAAATTTAATATTGAGATAATTGGACAAATTTTTCGTTGTTCTTACACGGGAATTAGATTACAAGATGTTCCTGATACAAGATATGCACCACGAGATGCTGTAACTCATGTTATTTGGGAAGATGGCATGTACAAATTAAAACCATTAAATTTTCGTCCACAAGCTCGACTACTTAATCGTATGCTTATCAGCACAATCATCACTAGATTAGGTAGTCATGAACAAGTATATGAAGATGATCATAAAGCTTTGTATGCTATATTTGGTAATATTGAAGTAAACTAAGAACAATACATTTTTGAGCAAATAAAAAGCTTTTGGACGCCTCAATGTCGAAGCATCATTATGCACCATATATCATGAGAATTCTACGATCATTTGGCATCCCTTCATATCTTTCCCAATATGAAGAAATTGCTATTAAAGATAGTGGAATTCAATTTCTATCTTTGATGCATCTTCCTGACATTCCGTCTAGAATAGCACCTTTCTCACAGTATCAACAGCAACAGCAACAGCAACAGCAACAAAAAACTCTAACTCGACCTTCCCAATCACCAGGACCTTTCGAACCTACAGAGTATTACTCTGACTCGGAAATTCAAGAAGCAAGAATTGCAGCTGGACTAGGTGAGAACTATCGAGATGTTGTACTTCAAAACCAACGTCTCCTCTCCTCGAACTGTGACGACCCACATTTCAAAAGATTTAAATTGACAATAATCCACACATGTCTAATTCAAACAATCCGAAACATAGATAATCAATGGGGTAATCAAGAAAAAAAGAAAAGAAGAAGAAAACAAACACAGAATCTCGCAGCGGAAAGACAAAAATCTTTCTGTAAATTGGCTACCTGATCTGGCTTATAATAATCAAATAAACAGTTCATGAAGCTGTTTACTATACATTTGATTATAATTTTATACAACATTTATTATAGTTATATATATAACAAAAACTAAATATAATGCAGTAGAACAATATGATGTGGGGAATAATAATAGTAATAATATACCAAATCTTCGTCCTCGTCCTCCAAAAAATGATCTTCAATGCGCTGAAATACTCAGGGATGACCCGAGCGTAATGAAAAGACAAAACACTCGAGTCAGAACTAAAATATCCTTATGTGAGTCAAATAAATATTGCATATAATATGAGTGTAATAGTGTCAGAGATGTTTACGGGATTTCACATCTCCTATCCAGTGTATAACGTGCGAGCAATAACTCAAGATATGTTATAGGATTTTCCATCTCTTAAAGATCCATCAAAATATTTATATATAGTAGAATACGCTACATATATAATGTCTAATCGGTAAAGTAAAAATATCTTCTTAGCGTTAAGGCTTTACATTAATCCCCCTTAACGCGTTTTTAAGCATTGTCGTGCAGTTTGCATTTAGCACAACTAGTAGCCCATCGGTAGCCAGTGATGCGCCGTGATACGACACAAAATCGTAGGGGTCTCGTATAGGGATAAAGTATGACAAGGCACATGAGGAAATGCCTAAGGTAGGATACTACCAGTTCAGGTCGTAGGGCTGGTGGTAACGCATCGTAGCCACGACTTCCCACCGCGTACATCCATCCCATATCGAGTCGACGGAGGCTATCCTACAATCAAGGTGCACCAATCGAAACCAACAACAAGAGTAATAATATGGACCAAGTCTAGGAAAAACGAAGAACGGATGTCCGTTAGGGGTAGTTAGCCCGCTTGGCCTTGTCAAGTCGTCCTGTTTTAGTCATTTCAAATTGGCACAAGTGTCGGGGTCTATCCATCATCGTTCTCTTTCTTCAAATCCAGCAACGACTACAAATCCAACCATTTCATTCTGGAGTCTCCTCCGCGTACACAGTTGTCAAAGTGGTTCCAATATTGACAGAGAGTATGCCAATAAGAGGCCCCAGTCTCTTTAACAACCAAATGTCGTTTTACACACCGGTGTGTTCTTTTTTATTTTGAAAACAATTCATACTTGATATCAAAATATCATATTCGCTTCAAAATCAATTTCATTCCGAAATCATCATATTTACTACAAAATATCATATTTACTTCAAAATTCAATTTGAATTACAGTTTAGGTTATAACTTCAATTTAACCCAATTCGTATTTAAATCCATGATTCAAATATAAATAATTCCCACCCTGACCAGTTTGAATTTTTTTTAGAAAATAGTTTGAATAGTTTTAAAATATTTTAAATAGTTTTAGAATAGTTTAATATAAAATTGTTTGAGTATTGAAATGGTTCATATAGTAAAATAGCTTGGGAAGATCAAAAAAAATTAAATATTTAAAAAGATCGATTTAAAATAGTTTATATTAAAATAATTTTATTTGAAAATAGTTTCAAAGTAAAACTGATTCAATTCTAAATCTTTCAATTCAAATTACTTCCAATTTCCATTTAAATCGATTCAATTTCGATTTCAATTCGAATTAACTTCGGTTCCAATTTAATTCAAATCAATTTTGATTTCAATTTCAAATTAATTTCAATTTCAATTCCAAATCGAATTCAATTTCAACTTCAACTATTTGATTCAATGGTTAAATTTCAACTCAATTCTCAATTTTAAACCATTTCAATTTATATCAATTTCGAGCTCGATTTTCAAAATATCGATTTAAATCATTTGAATCAAATTTTTCTTCGATGTTCAACTAAATGTTCAAATGTTTTAAAATAATTCAATTTCGAGCCAAAGTTTGAAATATGAATTTATATCTCTTCTTCTAATACAAATTCGAAGTTCGAATAAAATTCAACCTTCAAACAATTTTGATTTCCATAATTCAATTATAACTTTAAATTCCAAATTGAATTCTTTAAACAATTTCTTTTAACAATTTTATATTCAACATTTCAAACTCGAATTTGAAATTAATTCAGTCTTTATAAATTTGATTTTTATTTCCTTAAATCAAAGTCAATAAATAATTTCAAAATCAAGAGTTTTAAAATTATTTAATTTAACCAATCCAATGTCCGTATATAATTTTCTATCCTATGGCCAAGTGATCCATTATTTCAATTTAATTTCAGGGATGGATATATATCATTTCAATCCAAATCAAAGTGCCATAGGTATATATCATTTCAACCTATTTCTTAATTTATTCGAAATAATTCAAATAATAATTATATACTACCAAATGATATACAGGGTGATAACATGATATATATAAAATAAATAAACATCCAACCATCCAATATATCAACCAATATCATTCAATTTTAATCAACATCCAAATCAACCACTAATCCACAACAATTACATAGTTATCAATATCGGGTATTTTACTGGCAATTAAATTCCAATTCCAAATTTAGCTGTCAATTTTAATTTCTACGGTCAATTCATATGTCAATTTCATTTTCAAACAATCAATAAAATTAGATAACTTCACGATCTAAATTTAACAAACATAAAAATATTATAGTACGTCGTGAGCGTTAAAACACACACCTTTTATTTGAAAGTGAAAATATTTCCAACTTCAAATAAAATCCAACTCGATTCCACATCGTAGCCTTCGTCGATAAAAATCCAGCGCCACTCGTTTTGTCCGAAACGGACCTCGTATGAAAAAGATATGGGTTTTTTAATATTCATATAATTTAATTATCATTAACATCATTAATTAACAATTAAATTAACCTAAACCATACCCAATCGTCTCCAGGCTCACGAACATCTGGTCCTTCCCCAAACCCATCGTACGCGACCCAAAACCCTAACAGGCGCCCACCTACACTTGACCGGACGTCGATCCACCTTCGCCAAACGATGCGCCTAAGCCACCTTCCCCCACGCCTAGCTCTTCCATGCACGCGCCCCACAACGGCAAACGTGAACCCAAAACGCAGCATCGCCAACCTCCATCGCGCCCTCCACCAGCTCCAAGCTCGGCCCCGCCTGTGGCCACGGCGCCTTACGCGCGCCTGCGCGAATCTCCCTCCTCTCGCGATTTATTTTTTATTTCGATCGTTGTTTCTTTTTCTATTTCCTGATGGCTGCGATTTGAAAAGAGAGGAAGAGGGGTATGGGGAAGACAAGAAAAGGGGTGGATGTACGAATGGTTAGATAAGGATAAGTAAATGTATATTATTATATTAAAAAATATCTAACCATTAAACGTTCGAAATTCTCAAACTCCAAACGAAGCGCGCCACCTGGCGTTCTGTATGTTTTACCCTCATTTTGAACACAATGGAACTAGTCTCGAGGCCTATTCGATCGTATTCGGAAGATAGCATTTCAAAATCAATTTATTTTAATTAAATTCTGAAATTAAATTCAACGCGTTTCAAGCTCACACGGCCAAACGAAAAGTCTGACCGCTACGAAACTTGAAATCCTATAATAATTCACCATTACGGATCCGATGAAACTGGTTCCGTCGAAATCCGAGACAGTGGCCAAAATGGCTATTTTTACACATTAATTAAAACAAGAAATTTGCAAAATCAATTTATTCACTTTTAAATTAAATTTTAAAAGTAAACAATTTTCATTGTTGTTTAAAAAATATTAAATCAACTTTCAACATCATTTTCATTCATATTAAATTCAAGATTCAATTATTTAAATAATTGCAATACTAAATTTAAACAATTTAATTATCCAATAAATTATATTAATAATCATTAGATTTCAAATGAATTTTAATTTTCAACAATTATTTTATTTCCATCTAAACAATACAACATTTATTATTCAATTCTTGCTATTGATTATATACACTTCCAATACATAGAATTTCATTTCAATACTTATTATTGCCAAAATATCTGAAATTGATTATTTCAAAATTTTATTCAAGTTCATATTCAATAACTACATTAATAAATCATTAAATTTTTAATTCGAACCATTTTTAATTTAATAATCATATTAAATTTAACAGTTTAAAATAGTTAAAAGTGTGGGTCGTTACATTCTCCCTCACTCAAAACTTTTCGTCCTCAAAAAGGGGATAAGTACGGAATTTAACATTTGACATATTTTATTCAAAATAATCAACTCATAAAACTTTAAAATCTTATTAGAAAACCTTTACTATGCTTCTACTATGCCAGTCCGATCGACTTACGAAAATTACAACTTATTTTATAAAATGAGTTATAAAATTTTAAAACCTCAAAATTTTCGAACGCCCGAATTTACGGAATATTTCGACAGCGTCTCCTTTGCACGGCTCGATCGGAAATTTTTTACAATACGGTATATAACACAAATATATATCAAATATATTGAATATATATCTCATCTCAATGATGAGGCATCACGTAGGAAAAAATATAAAAGTGCGGTATGTAATTCGAGATACGTACCTTATTATTATTAATACGAGCGAGTTCGCTCATATTAAGCAAGCAAAAACATATAAAATTCGCATATATGTCCAAACAGTCTTCGTATGTACCTATCTCAACTCAATTTAGAATATTAGTTACTTATAATAAGATATAGAACATGTATGAGTTAAATACAATCACATAACATGAATTTTGAATCCAAATCATAAGCACAAACACAAATACACAACATACAACAATCATATGCAATCAAAACAATTATAACGATGATTTACAACAAAAAGAAAGCATTCAATTATTAATATTCATCCATAACTCATAACTATGTTAATTTACATTTTCCAATGTCCGTAGCTAATTTATAAACTTTATTTTTATTAAAATTCAATTTTTATTAACATTTAATTGGTTTACTTCTAATTTATTCACATCTATTTCATTCACATTCAATTTATTCAATTCAATTTGTTAAATTGCAATTGTTTCACTTTTTGTTTAACATATTTTCATATAAATTCATTTATGAACCATTTTATAAAATTCATTTCATTTAAATCTTATTTAAGTTAAATTTATTTCATTACCACTTAGTATATTTCTTTAATACTAATATCATTTTTAAGCCATTTCATAGAACCGTTTAAGTTTATTACAATCATTTTATAAGACGCAACTCATGTTTATTTATTTTTCTTTTCATAACTTAAGTTCATATTAACTCACTGATTCATTTCATTAGTTCATATTCAAATTCATATCATTAATTTTACTTAAGCGAATTTTATTTTATAACTCAAATTCATATAAATAAATAAAATTTCCTTTTTATCACAATCACTTTCATTTAACTTCCTTAAGTTAACTTCCATTTTATAATTCATTTCATTAACTTATTTGATATTTAATTAGTTACCATTCAATTTTATTTAAACTCATTCTATTTGCATTTAATTTATTTACATTCAGTTTAAATTAAATTCAATTACTCATATTAATTTTACTTACACTCGTTTATTTTTGTTTAATTTCTTTCACATCCAAATCGCAATTCATTTTTATAATTCAAGTTCGTATTCATTCTATTAATTCATTTTATAGCTTAAGTGGAATTAATTCACTTTACTAATCTATCCAATTCCATTCAAATCCAATTCAATTCATTTAATCTTAAGTGGAATTAACTGTAGAGTAATGAGTGTAATAAATGAAAACTTATGTTTAATAATTTTATAAGGGAATTGTTGATTTAACATAAAGAACATGTAAATCAAAATAAGAGAATTTGTTTGAAATTTAAAATATAATGAACTAGGGTTTTATTATTGTGTAATTAGCTGTTGAAATTAATTTTATATAAAAATATTGGATTTAACATGGAAAATTTAATTTAAATAATTATTAGTTTCTATTTAATCAAGAATGATGATAGAAAACCTTTAATTTTGAATTTAAAAGTGATCAAATCAGTTTAACGATAAATCGTTTTAATTAATATGTAAAAATAGATATAATTTGATTTTAGAGCTAACTTCTATATACAATATAATTAAGGTTTGAAATTAGTTTCATTGAGTTTAAAAATATTATAAACCTATATTTCGACATATAGGATGGCCTATTTTCGTTTTGGGAACGAAACGGGCTTTTCGGACCTTTGTTATCGCTTTGGCCCAATCGATATCTGTTCCATCCATTCATGTCCATCTTTGCCTGTATATATGTTGTTATAAACCCTAGCAGCCTTCTGTTCTATTTTTTTTATATGTACTTTCCAATCCATCTGCTCCTTCTCACTGGTGAATATCCCAAAACCCTAAATTCCCAATTTCAAATCTAATTCAAAAATTCAAACTACTCCAATCTTATCATATAATATATCATCACGAAGCTCTCGATGAATGGAATCGAAGTATGCAATTTTTTTTGCAATCGAGTTGGTTTGGTCAGAAATTGGCGAAACATTCTCGGCCGTTCAATTAGGGTTTCACGTTTAACAGTGGATCTTCATCCAATCGACGATCGGCAAGCACTGCAGCATAGAGGCGGCCAAGACAAGTTCATCCATCGGCTTGGATCATTGTATAGATGCGTGAGATCACCATGATTTGAGATACATCATAGAGGTGGTGGGGTCGTTGACGGTGCCTCAGGGTGGCACACGTGGTGGTGGTGGTCGCCTCGGTCAGTGCTTCACGATGGCGATGTCTGATTTGGGGATGGCGGCTTATAGATGCGTGCGACATGGGTTTTGGTCGGCGGCTGTAGGTGATTTGGATTGATCGAGTTATGTGGATTAGGGTTTGGAAGGTGTTGCTAATTACAATTCTACCCCTAGTTTATATTTAATTTTAAAATTCAAACCTTCTGACTTGCGTAACTTTTGCATACGAACTCCGATTTACGCACGGTTTCTTCCTTGGGACTCGTATCAAAATTCCAGACAACATGAAACCGGTTGGTTGAATTTGGATGCTGTTGATATTTTGGGCTTTTATTAGATTTTTAATGGGCTATAAATCAAAGGTGCGTGACTAAACCCACTCACGCAATACTAAATTTTCTTATGTTAGTTAAATTAAAATTTTGAAGTGATAAAATTGTATCGATTGCTGTATGGTAATTTAAATTGTCATTTAAATTTAATTTAAATTTTTATTGAATTAAATTGACATTTATATTAATATTTTATTTTATTGCTAGTTAAACACTAACAATCAATAATTAGTAGCTGTTGTGATATATTGGTTGATTTGGATGTTGATTGCAATTGGATGCCTATTGATTGATATGTTGGTTGTATGGTTGTTTATTTATTTGACATATTCCTGTTATTGCCTTATCTGTTATTTGACATCATATATATTGTCATTTGGACTATTCAAAATGATCTAAGAAATAGGTTGAAATGATATGTACCTATGTCATTTAATTATGGATTGAAATGATATATATATCCATTAATGTAAATAAAATTGAAACAAATGATCATTTGGCCATAGGGTAGAAAATTATATACGGACATCGGATTTGGTTAAATTAAATGGTTTCAAAAATCTCAAATTTGAATTGGTTTAAATGAGATTGTTTTAAAGAAAATAAAATTTCTATTTATATGAATTAAATTATTTTCTAATACGAGATTTGAAATGTTGAAATTGAAACTGTTTAAAGGAATTGTTTAAGGATTTAATTTGAAATCTTAAGTGGAAATTGAGATACGATTTGAATTTATCGAAAGTGAATTATTTGAAAGGTTTAATTTATAATTTAAACTTTGAATTTACTTTATTTAAATTATTTTAAATTGGTATTTTCAAGTTTGGACGTGAAATGGATTTAAACTAAATTGTTTCAAAATGATAATGTGAGTTGAGACTTTCTGCCTTCGAATAGAACTGTTTAAATTGGATCTGAAATAAAGTTTAAAGTCGTTAAATTGAGGTTGATTTAAAGGGAATTTTGAATATGAAGTTTGACTTGAATTGGAAGTCGAAATTGCAATTCGTTATGTTTTGGAATTTGGACCTTGTTGTGAAAGAAAGAAAGAAACAGTTTTAGTATAAACTATTTTAATAATCGAATTATTTTGATATATAAATTATTCTAATTATTTAAGCTATTTTAATTATTCAGAACTATTTTCAATATAAAATTTTATATTCTAACTATTTTCAACCTTTAAATTATTTTAATTATTCCAAACTATTTTTCAATATAAAAACTATTTTAATTATTCAAAACCATTTTTCAATATTCAAACTGTTTAAAGGGGAACTATTTAGATTTAAATCATTGATTTAAATACGAAGTTTTGATATAAAGATATAACCTATCTTGAATTCGAAATGAGTTTGAAGCAAATCTGATATTTTGATATGAAATATGACTTGTTCTTGAAATTTAAAAGAATCAACCAGTGTGACAAATGATGTTTGGTGTTTGAAGAGATCGAGGTCGAATATTGGCATACTCTTTGTCAATACCGGAACCGCTTTAACACCTGTGTATGCGATGGATGTTATCTAGAATGTAGTGAATTGGCGGTGTTTGCTGGATTGAAGAAAGAGAACGATGATGGATAGACCCCGACACTTGTGTCAATTTGAAATGATTAAAACAAGAGCCATACCTGACCATTGAGGCTAGCTACCTCTAGCGACATCTTTTCTTCATATTTCCATCTTGATTTTTGGACTCGATTGGTGCACCTTGATTCGATTATGGGATGGATGTTTACGGTGGGACGTTAGGGGTTAGCACCAGTCAGGAAATGCAAAACGATAGTATCCTACCTTGGGCATCGCCTCACGTGTCTTGCCATACTTTTATCCTTATATGCAACCACTACCACTTTGTTTTAGTGTAGTCTTACATGGCGCCTCCCTGGCTACCGATGTTACTGGTAATGCTACTAAGGCAAACTATAGAAAATGCTTAAAAATGCTTTAAGGGGGATCAATGTAAAGCTTTAACGCTATTTTAATGCTTTACCGATAGACATTACATATATAGCATATCTTACTACACATCAATAGTTTGAGGGATCCTTAGGAGATGGAAAATCCCGTAACATCTCTTAAGTTATTGCACTCAAATTGTACACTTGATAGAAGATGGAAAATCCCGTAACATCTCTGAAGCTATTACACTCATATTTACTTATTATTGATTTAACTTACATAAGAACATTTAGTTCTGACTCGAGTGTTTTGTCTTTTCATTACGCTTGGATCAGCCTGAGTATTTCAGTGTTGAAGACATTATTCCTTGAAGATGAAGATGGAGTTTGCTAGATCGTATTTACTATTATTATTTCGCTACATTATTTTGGTATGTTTGTTGATTGTACTCTGATTATGTTGTAAAAGTTATGTAATCAAATGTATATTGTAAAACAACTTCATGAACTATTTATTTGATTATTATATTTTGTCATTCCGCTGCGAGATTCTGTGTTTTGTTTTTCTTCTTTTCTCTTATTTTCCTATTAAACCCATTGATAATCTACCCTTTTGAATGGTTTGAGTTAGATTTGTGTGGTTTATTGTCGAATTAAATCGTTCATAAAGGTGGGTCGTCACATCAACAATCTACCAAATTACATGAAGGACATCTAAATTAACCAAGAAGCACAAGAAAAGAAGTTTCGGCCAATGATTGGCTATGGGTTAAACTCGGCACCGAGTTAAGGCTTAACTCGGTACCTAGTTTAGCTGTTAACTCGGGTCATTTTAGTATTTTTTGTGTTATCTTGGACTAGTCTCTGGACTTCTCTGGTAGCGGGCTTCTAATCCAATATGACTGCTACCTCTATAAATACAAATCATGGAGCAACCAAGAAAGGATTGGGAATCTACTATCACTATGCGGGATCTCTATCTCTTCTTCAACTCTTTTCTATGCACCATAGTCACCAACGAAGCTACTATAGGCAATTCTAGGACTTAGAATATATCTAACACCTATACTTGTGACTAATTCTTTCTCAATCACCATGTAATATCATTCAAGCTAGATCGAACCAATAATCGAGGCTATAAAGTGGACGAAGGCTTAGTTAACAGCCGAACCACTATAAAAATTTCTATGTTTCATTTACTTTTTTGCTATTTTCTATTATATTTACTCCATTCTAGCAGGGTTGGTGCTTTCACATCATACTCCATGGTGATGATCCATTTTTTGGGTTAATATTTATACTTATCAAATGCCATATTTAATTAATATATATTTAATTAATTATGAATAAGTTAACCTTAATAAAATATGGTTTAATTAAAAACTACTAATTGGATCTGGTATTAAACATTATATTTTGTAGGCCTACTAAGATCCAATTAAGGAAATTACTTTGAAATCTTCCCATTCCACCCACTGCAAAACGAATCGGGTTACTTCATTTATATCACCCAATGGTAGGTATCCCTATAATAAACGAGATTATCAATGGAAATAATGCATTGGTTTGGATGCGAGCACTTTGTAACTATATCTTTGTGCTTCACATCTATCTTCTTCGCCCATAAATCATCAAACACAATCAGATGTAATTGAAGTACTTTCACCTTATTATTGAAGAAGGTCCTCAACAATATCATATGTTTGGTGTAAACAATCGTCACTAAGAAGTACTACTTAAATTATGAAATTAGTTTTTTCTGATAAAGATGTATAAGCGATAAATTAGGCCAAACTGCCACAACACTAGCTAAGGTGACATGTGAATATTAATATTCGAATTGTTTGATATTAATTAATGATTATTTTTACACCTACGAGTCGCACAACTGTATTGGTGAATTCTTTGAAATACCACACGATTTAATTAATTTATAAATTATTATAAATTAATTAAAATTAATAATATTCATGAAATATTAATTAATTAATTGTTAGACGTATTAGGTTCTATTAGAATTTTTTTAGCTGTCATTAGTAATTAATTAGGTGCATATATAAAAGCTATATATGTCTGTGTAAATATATTGATATGCATTTAAATATTATTTAAATGATATAGTTACTTAATGGGTTTGATTTTTGTTGGCCCATTAAGCCTTTGGTATGGCTGGCCATGACTAGGAGGGGGAGGGGATATTTTTGTTTTTACATTTTGGATTTGGAACTAGTAAGTAAAGATTATTGAAAAAGGGATAACTTGTCTCGTCCTTTTCTCTATTTAAACAATAATGTCCCTTCTCTTTTCATCTCTTGCTTGCTCTCTCCCTTCCCATAGCCATGAGCTCCCTTCCCCTTTTTATCCAAAAATAATTTTGTCTCAAACACATCAGATCAAATAAAATTATGGTACTCTAGGCCATTGCAGCATTTGGAGATCGACTTAAAGTGAATCTAAGAGATACCATCAATCAACGTGTGTTTAAAGGCCAAATCCCTAAGGTATAAAAACTCATCCATTTTATAACATTTTCGTCGTGTAATTTATAGATTATACTACAATTTATATATGTAATAGCTATCTCGCTTTTATTAGTTATTAAATTATACTTGTTGATTAGATTTTTCGTTTTGAAACACTCGAATATTTTTTGAAGTAACCACATCACTTAATGCTTATGTAAATTGGAATCGGCAAAATTAAGTGATGTTAAAATTGCCCTTAGAAAGGGTAATTATGTGTCATAGTGCTAACATAATCATAAGAAAAATACCTAAAATCTAATGACAAGTTATGGTCTAATTCATTTAACAAGATAGCATCAAAACCAGCAAAGGTAAAATCAAGTGTTGAAAGCAATAAAAGTGGCACAAAAAATTTATGCGGTTTGGATATTAATGAACCTACATCCATGGGGAAATGTCCTTTTCTTCCTCTTTGTACTTTAGTACAAACAAATAAGGGTAGAGAGCACAGTTTTGGATTTCAGTGCTTATAAAAAGAGTAAAGCTTGAAAAATCCTCCCCCCTCTGCTACAGTACCTTCTGCTTTTATAATTTAGAAAATTACTTTCATCAATCACACATTTTTCTAATTTTAACCTTTAGATTACACCACGTGTCGATCATCCATCTTGCATGTTTATTGTACATGGATTGTGGAAGTGGTCGTCTCTTTTAATTTCTACCATTGAATCTTTCCATATGTTGATCAACCATCTTATTGATTTACTGTACAAGGGCTGCCAACATGATCTTCGTTGGGAAACTATGATTTAAGTTAGTGAATTTTGAACTTAGTCGGGAAGTTTGAAATTGAAATGGGAAAACCCAAATTTGAATAGATCATAACTTCACAAGATTGTGTAAAGCAATAGGATAATGGACTGCACACAAGTGTAGATGAACCCACAATGAGAATCTACCTTCTATTTTAGGAAGAACTATGCATTAATGGCACTTCAAAACTTCGCTTTGGTTTATTGGAAGTTGCGCCTTCATTATGTCTGGGGTAACGATATCCTATAGTATTCAAACGGCATCATCACTTCCAAAGCTGTACTGGACTGTTCAATTTGAAACCTCGGCAATGCGTAGTGTTGGAGACGGTTGGAGTTGAGTTGTATGGCTTAGTAGAAGAGACTGCGCTGCTATTTTGACGAGTGATCGCCTTACATGAACCTATTCTGAGCTGTCCCCATTAATAGAGGACTGCGCCACCACCCTTGTCTTTCGGCTAGGTTTGACGATCTTAGGAATGGATTTAGGATCTCTTGATTTACCTTTGAGGAGCTAGGCTCAACTCTTGGTTGTGAAGCAGTTTCATCCCATCGCCTCATCCCTCGATTTCATATGCTTGAGGGCAGTATTTTTAGGATTGTGGTGTTGTTCTATCACATCAAGATGGAAGTGCATTCATATTATTTTGATGTTGACATAAGATTGCGGTGTAGTTCTGTCACATTAAATGTTAGTTTGCGACGCATCCCTGCTACATGTAATTGCTTTAAGGGTAACACTGTAGTTCTACTCGTCAAGGTTGCTTTTTATTGGGCTGCAGCATAATCAATTTTCTTTGTTATTATTTTAAAATAGTGTCATAGCTTTGACCCTTAAAGGCTTACTTTTAGAACTATAGCACAACCTTTGTATTGGTACTTGGGAGTTACGTGATTTGAAGGTTCTGATGCAGTCCCACCCTTTGATTGTTAGGGTTACAGAACATTTTTTTGCACTTTTGTGGCTATCTCAGGTTATCAATGCAGTATTATAGTGTTAATGCTATACTTGATCGAATGGCGCAACTTTCATGTTTTGTTACTGTCTTGAGGCTTTGGCGCGGTCCTACCTAGGCTTTGTTCTCGCTTTCTTTTCCTAGTCCAGCTTTTTTCATGGGGTGGTTCTTTTAACCTGGCATTTGCATCATTTTATCATAGATATAGTTTGGAAAATATAGGTGTAACACTTGCCCCTAAGTCTGTAGCAATCGTACATTCGTGTGGACTTGCCTCTACTTCCGTATTTTTCCTATAACCCATCACTCCCTGCTTTTCTCCTTCCTCTTTTCAAAAATGAAAAAGTCTTTTTTGTCATTTCATATTTAATGTCCAAGTACATATGTCACATCCTTACTGACCGATCTTCTAAAAAGCCATACCTTTAGTCTTTTCAACTCCTAATAAAATCTATATAGATCCTTGCGTTAATCTTCCTTGTTATTAATCAACCGACATTTTGGGTCTCTTTCATCATTTTAATTGTGTGGCTGAGATTCCGATCGAGGTAAGTATATAGTTTCCATTTCCTATACTTTAATAGTAGCCGACAATCAACCTAGTAGTTTCGATATGACAACCACTTCCTTCTCTCTTTCATCATTTCTATCGAAGATAATCAAACTAAGGGAAATAGATAGCATTCTAGATCATTTTGGGTTCGAGGGTTACGTGGGTAGAGTACTAGAGTCTCATGAACGCATCCGTACACCTCCTAATGGTTTTTTTCCATTACTTCCAAGCACATTCGGTGTAGACTTTATCTTCCTACTAACCAAATTCTTCATGAATGGCTAACGACTATTGGTATTGCTCTCATCCAACTTGCTCCCATTTCTAATTCCCTTATAACAGCTACTTTTATCCTTTATGATTAGAAGTGCATGCCTCCTTTATGTAAAGAACTCTAATTCTTATTCGATATCTATAAGAGTCCTTCTAGGGGTGATTTTGGGTTCTATTATGCCCAAATGAAGAAATCGGTTCTTACATCTCTTCCCCGTAAGACCCAAAAATGGAACGATTGATACTTTTTCATTTTGAATCTCGATAACTTCCCTTCTTCCTTCCAACCACAGCCTAATCACACTATTTTTCTGATCGAGCCATCAATTCATATAAATCTCGTAGGAGCAGTATCCTAGGTTTAGGTGAAGATGAGAGTGAAATTATTTTTTATCGAGTTACTACTGCAAAAGTATAATTTCCTACGCGCTAAGCATAACTTCTCACACTCAATTTTTAAATTTTCCTCATTTTCAGATAAATTTAATGGTATAAATCGACTAAATGGACAATGAAATTTTCACTCATTTTTTAACAAAGAACAATCACCAATCCTGATTCTTTTTTAGGCCGGTAAAATGGGTGATGATTTTTTTGATTCATTTCTTGATGATTCTCCATCTAAGAAGTTAGTGACGATGAAAAAGAGGAAGAGAGAAAAGGGGAAGAAGGATGGTGTTGAAACCTCTGGTTAGCCCTTTGACAAAATGCATAAGCCTCCTCCTTTTCCTTTCTCAGAAGTACTACCTATCTCACCTCCCTAGTCATTCCGTGACCCAAGTATCTACTTCTTGCCCCCGCCCAAGGGTACCAGCGCTAATCTTAATGAGAGGTTAGGACGCATCACCCTGGACAGCCTATCTTCATTGCTTCTGCTCTTCAATCCTTCCCCACTGCTCTTCCATTTCTTGCACTCCCCTTATTCGAGCTTACTACTGAACTCAAAAGGTTATGGATCTACATAAGTACCTTCTTCTCTTTCTTTATTTGATAGTGATTTTCTTCACTGATTCTCTTCTTATTTTCCCTTCCTTTCTTATAGTGTAGGGGCCTTGGCAGCCAAGGTCTAGAAGAGGGCAGATGATGACCAGGTTTCATCCATTGCTCTGATCGCTAAGCTCAAAGTAGACCTTGCTTCGACAATCTTTGAGAAATGAAAGATATAGGAGGATCTTAAGGCCCAAAGGTAGAAGGCTAAGGAGGCAGCGAAGGTGGTTGATGAGGCCTTGGCATTGAAGGGTCAAGAGTTGGAGAAGAAGGAAAAATTATAGGGGAAGAAGGATAAAATTTTGGAGTAGGAGGTGAAGAAGTTTAAAGGAAACCTCAAGTGGATCACCTATCAGGTGTTGTACAAGATGTATGTTGCAATCAAGCATTAGTTTATTACCGACCGCTTAGATGATACAACTGTCAAAGTTGACCTCGATTTCTTGGGGGATTCCATAAAGATTGAAAAGGCCTTTTCCTATTATTGGGATGAGTGGGCTAAGGAGCTGGCCATGGAGCATGCTTCCCCTTTCGCTTCCCATGATGCCTCCTTGCAACAAGAGGATGAGGATGCACGGCCTAAAGAGGCTGAGGCACCTTTACTTCTCAAGCTTACGTAATTACTAGAACTTTTGTAAATGACCTTATTGTTTCTTATGTAATAAAATAATTTTTTTTCTATTTTTGTTGTAGTTAACTTCTTTGATCTATTTGTTGTTTCATTACTACACTATAAATGACTATATTATTTTTATTCGTTTGTTCTTTATAGTCTTCTAAGGAAGTATAAACTAGACACTTGAAGGAAAACATGGAAAAACTCCAAACCCAGAATGTAGAGTGACTTAGTTTTAGTGAGGCAACAATTCATAAGTGTGAAAAGGAGTTAGATGAGTCAATTATGCAACTTAGAGAGAAAACCCAAGAATTTCTTTTCAAAATTGATCAAATGGTTAAAGAAAAAGAAGCATTTAGTGATTTTGTACTGTGTCGGTGGCAATATACCTTAGAGAGTCGTTCCCTCCCTCCCGATAGTCCTCACTTGGAGTGGTTTTGGCTTGGGCTTAGTAACATAAATAAGTAGTGAGCATTATGTATTATTATTATTATTTTTTGTATACGAATTTGTTATGTTTTCCAAGTAAAATTGGTCTTTATGTGATGTGATTTTCTAAGCTTAGCTTTTTTAACTTGACTTCTTTTGAAATAAACTTTAGTCACTATCAACTAGGTTGATCCTCTTGAGCCTCCTTTCGAGTTTTCCAAAGCTTTCGAGTTCGATGAACCTTTGGTTCCCATCGTTTATGGCTTGGATAACACAGATGTGCCTGAGTTCGAGATTGTGGCTATGTTTCTACCGTGTCCTTAGAAGAAGAGAATCTCCATCTAACGCTTACTGATGAAACATTTACTAATGACTTGAAGAATGCCCTTTCTAAGCTGAAAAAGCCAATGATGCAGTTGAGCATCAGCACCAATACAATGTTGCATTGCGCACCAAAGCTAGGTGTTGCGAACTCTAAGGTAGCCGAACTTTAGCAGATGCTAGAGGAAGTTGAATTGATTTATAGGACCGTTTATGAATATGGGATTAAGGATTTAAAAAGGACTATAGGAAACATGTCTCTTCAACCTGTCCGTCAATATGAGGAGAAGGAGAAGAAACGGTTAGGGGGCTTGGCTTGTATGCTGCCCATGCTCCCCTTACATGCATGGATACCTCATCGGTTGACGAGTAAAGGAAGGAATTGGAATTGCACTACCAAGGCAAGCTCAAAAGGTAGAATGCCCACTATAAGCAGCAGATAGAGTGACAGAGGCTGAAGGTAATTCCTCGCACATAGAGGAAGGGGAGGAAGGTGGATGCTCTCAAATATTTTGGTGGTTTCTCTAGAGATTCAAAAAAGACAAGGGTTTAATTGATAGAGACTCTAGAAAAGATGAGGGAAACTACTATGCTTAAGATTTATGAACTCAAAGATCAGTTACAAGAAGCGTAGGTTACCCCCAGTGTCGTAGTTGCACCTGCTACTGAACGAGGGCAGGGTCGAGTTTCCGATCTTGTAGAGAAGCTTAGGAAAGAGAATGTTAGATGTAAGATGAAATAGATCTCTTTACAACAAGCCATAGATGTTTTTAATTATTTTTACCCTGTGCTCGACCCGAGCTTTCTTTATAATAAAGAAGGCTTCATGGTGAATGTGGAGGATCTGACAAACTGTGGACGGATGCCAACTATGACCCTAGGAAGACTTTTTGTATTTGAACTGACCGTCCTTTTACAAGCATCCCTTAGATGTGATACCTTATAATTACAGTAGTATTTTGGTACTTGTAATATAGAACACTTTTGTCAAGCTAAGTTGTAAGAAATGTTTGTAAAGCACCATGTAAATTAAATTTCCTTGTAAAAGATTATAAGTACCTTATAAGCTTTAGCTTTTTAGTACCTTCCTTTAGTTTTGTTTGGATTTGCTTATCTTCTAGCTCTGCATCCTTCTTTTGTTCATGTGGTTGGCATGATCTGCTCGGCTATTTGGTGGTAGACTGTCTTTTTTTCATGTGCTCGGCACGGTCTAATCCGCAAATTAGGGAGCAAACTATTTTTTACTATGAATATAGGTCGTGTATTTACAACCTTTCAGACTCATGTGCATGTTTTTTTGTATTGGTTCAGGCCATCTAATATTCTTACGTCCGAGTTGTGTATGATACGATTTAATATTGTTTGCTATGTTAGTAAAATTAGCGTAGAAAGATTTTTATACTGGTTCAGGCCATCTGATATCCCTATGTCCATTTTACTGTATTATTATTTTTCTTAATAATTACAAAGTTCATCATTTTGACATACAAATAACATTTCTTATACAAATTAAGGTTTGAGATGCTTTGAATTCCAAGTTCTTGGAACTTGGTTCCCATCAGGCCTCGAGAGTCGGTAAGCCTCGATAGCCAAGGCTTCTGCTATAACTAGAAGGCCTTCCCAATTTGGACCCATGTCCCCATTTAATGCGTCCTTAGTGTTGGCTATCACTTTTTGCAGTACCAAGTCTCCCATGCATAAGTTTCTTTTTTGAGCCTAGTATTATAATTTTTCACCATATTTGTCGATATGCCACGGATCGAACGACCGCTTCATCTCTCCTTTCTTGAATAAGGTCAAGGGCAGCCTCTTTTAGCTTCTTGTTTTGATTTTCCACATAGGATATTCTTCTACGTGATGGGACCTTTGTCTCGACTAGGAGCATTACTTCATAGCCATAGGTAATGGAGAAAGATGTATGGCCGGTTGGGGATCTGGATGAGGTCCTATAAGCCTATAACACTAGGGATTATTCTTCTGCCCACTTTCCTTTCGCCTTCTGCAGTATTTTCTTGAGCAGTTTCTTAATGTTTTGTTTGCCTCTTCGACTTGCCCATTTGCCTATAGATGTGCAAAAGAAGAGAGGCTTTTTATTATCACATTCGTCTCACAAAGTTCTATAAACTCCTTACCCTCAAATTGGATTCCATTATCAGAGATTATCTTATATGAGATCCCGAACCTAGTGATTATGTTCCTCGCAGCAAAAGTTGCTATTTTCTTTGAATTAATAGTGGCTAAGGGTTCTACTTCCACCCATTTTGTGAAGTAATATGTCGCCATCATGGCATACTTTGTCCTCCTTTTGATATGGGAAGCGGTCTTATTAAATCTATCCCCCAACGAATGGCCAAGGGCTGGCAAATGGGATGAGCTCATGGGATGGTTGTCTTAGGATATTGGCAAATCTTTGACATCTATCACATTTCCTTACGTACTCTTGTGCATCCTGAAGTGCGGTAGGCCAGTAGTACCCGTGCTTTGGGACTTTTTTTTGCCCCTCTAAAGTGGTTCCCGCATTACCCTTCATATACTTCACCCAGGGGTCATACTCCTTTTACTTTGGAGACGCATCTAAGATAAGGGGTAGAGTGCCCTTTCTTATATAATTTGCCATCAAAGAAGAAAAAGTACGGAGCCTGTATCTTATTTTATGGACTTTATTCTTGTTTGGAGCTAGAACTCCGCTTATCAAGATTTGTTTAATAGGGGTCATTCATGAGTCCTACTCTGCTTGCTAAGGGATAGGCTTGACTAGGGACTACTCTTGACTTTCTGTTATTTCTTGATCTTGGGCTTCTCTAATGGTAGCTTGTTAGGCTCTAATTAGGACCAGTATTTGATTGGGCTCGATGACGATTGGTTCAGTATTGATGCACTATTGGAACAGCTTTTATTTCATTTGCTACTTTTTTCCTAGCTAGTTCGGCTAATGAGTGAGCATAAGAATTGTTCCCACGTGCAATTTGTCCTATATCCAACTATTTGAACGGCTCTAATAACTTTCTAAAAAGTTCCATGTATTTAACTAGAGTTGGGTCTTTCATTTGGTAATTACCCTGCACTTGGTTCACAACTAATTGGGAATCATTATGAATTTTAATATGGATAACCTTTATTACTCAAGTCATCTTTAAGCCTAAGAGGAGAGCTTCATATTTTTCGACGTTAATGTAACTTTGAACCCAAGATGCATTGCCCCGTATAACTTCTGCTCATATAGGGTGATCATTGCATATCTAATTCCTGGCCCTACTCATTTTATGCTCTGTCCATAAATAATGGCTAAAACTGTAGAGTGGGTGCCTCTTGCTCAGATTATGGTTCTATAGGCAGCGTGCATTCCATAATGAAATCTGCTAGTTCCTGTCCTTTAATTGCTTTTCTAGGGCAGTAGAAGATATCAAATTGGCTGAGCTCCATTACCCATTTTATAAAGCGACCTGATGTCTTTGGCTTCTTTAGTATTTGCTTTAGTGGTTTGTTTTTAAGGACTTTGATGGGATGTGCTTACGACCGTAGTTTCCTTACTATGAGAAGCAGGTTGCAATCTAGCTTTTCAATGATTGAGTAGTTGACCTTCACTTCTAAAAGGCATTTGCTCATGAAATAGATAAGCTTCCGAGTCCCTTCATCTTCTTGAACCACTGTGGCACTAACAACTTTATGAGTTACAGCTAAATATATATGTAAGTCCTCAGATGTTACCAGTTTTGATAAGATAGGGGTACTAATCAGATGGTCCTTCATATTCTAGAATGTAATTTTGCATTCCTCAGTCCATTCAGAATTTTGTCCCTTCTTTACTTGGTCAAAGAATGGTATACACTTGTCTATCACTTTGGAAATGAACCTTCTTAGAGCAGTCACCCTACTGTTTAGGCTCATTACATCTTTTGATTTTTTAGGGACTCGCATATTCCTTATAGCCTTAATCTATTCCAGATTTTCTTCAATGATGCGGGAAATTACTTTGTATCCCAGGAACTTTGTTGATTGGATGGCAAAAGTACACTTCAAGGAGTTCAGCTTCATGTTATACTGTCCTAGGATTGCAAAGGACTCTTTCGGGTTAAGCACATAACTTGGTGCTAGTTTTGACTTAACAAGCATATCATGTACATACACCTTTATATCTTTCCCAATTTGATCCAAGAATATCATGTTAACTAACCTTTGGTAGGTCGCTCCAGCAATTTTGAGTCCGAACCGGATGACTTTGTAGTAATATAAGCCATTGCTCGTCACAAATATTCTCATGATATGGCTCAAACATAGATATTTAGTTGTAACATGAATATGCATCCATAAAGGTGAGCAGTTCTTGGCCGCTAGTTGCGTCCACCAACTGATCGATTCTGGGTAGAGGAAAGATACCCTTTGGGCAAGCTTTGGTGAGGTTGTTATAGTCTATGCAATTTCTATACTTCCCGTTGGAATTCTTTACAAGAACAGGTTATGCAATCCAATTTGGGTAATATACTTCCCTAATAAACTCATTTTTCTTCAGTTTCTTAACTTCTTCGTGCTGAGCATCATACCTTTCTTAATCTAAGGTTCTTTGTAACGACCCGCATATTTTTATTTATTTTACAACGTATTTGATTGAAATTTGGTAAAATTTTAAATAATAAAATTTGGAAATAAAAATTTAATATTTGGAATACGTCTATTTAAACATAGCAACTGGTAAATTTTCATCAGATAATATTGAAGTTTATTTTCTTGTGTAATTTTATTTCAATTTGAATCGGTTAATTACAGTTGAATTTAAAAGTGTTCTGAAACCTAAATATGTCAACATGAGAAAATTTATTTAGAACACTCTGGATCAGACTGCGAAATTTATTTCGCGAAATTCGGACATTTCTAGCTCCGTTTGGATTTTTCCGTACGGAATAGCAACGTATATCGGTACCGATTATCGACTTTTGATCGGATGATCATACCACTGATATCGGTATACCGTTTTGATCGTTTCATCGTGCTAATCTCTGCGGTATATTCATTTCTGTGTTTTGGTGTCCGGAATGTGGCAGAACCCGCGTAACGGACAACCGTATCGTTCGAGTCGTTTTTTTCTTTTGTCATTTCGTTTTACCATGTTAAATATGGCTATTAATATTCACACTTTTGTTATTCCACGTCCTTTGCCTTTCTCACCGTTTCAATACAATTGATGTTTCATTTCTGCCTGCTCACAAAAATATGTTTGTTCTTACATTTACTATATTTGCGTATGAGAAGCCAGCTCGTCACTTATGTCCTGAAACCAAACCATCCTTCCATCTCTTCTTACTTTCTCCAGCTTTCCATTTTCATGGCTACCCTCATATATATTTTCACTTCAAGTTGAAACTGCATCACCTCGTCGGCCGCCGCCCTCCACTTCAGCCCCTCTCTTCATCACCAAAGCAGTGCAGCCTATGCCCTACACAAGCACCCTCCAACCGACTTCCACTTCTCACCCATCATCATCCTCCGCGTAAACGCAACCGTCCACCATAACCCACCTGTGCTCCACCAAAACTCCACCTCCCGTTCACAATGCTTCCCTCATGCCGATATCCTCCCTCTTGCCTGACCCTCATCCCCGACGTGAGCAACATTCCGCTCATTTTCCAGTACCACCTTCGACTCTCCCCTGCAGCCAAGGCTTTGAAAAAATTTAGCTGCTCATCATCTTCCAGTTCGCAAACTATCTGACACTAGCCTTCTCTTCGACTAACAAACATGCGGCATGCGTGTGCGGTTCCTTGGAACTTATAGGTAAATGTTTATATATATTACTTATATATACTAAAATTTACACTTGATATTTTTGAAGATAATGGGTTACATATACATGTATATCATACAAATTATATAATGGATTAGATTACATATGTAAGTTATATATTGATATGCGAGTTAGCTGAATATATATATTTCTTCTATTTTATTTGTATGCTAATCTCTGATTCTTATAATATATATATGAGGTGGAAATTGTTGTTGTTTACATTAGAGGAAAGATATATATAAATATTTATGTCATATGGGTTTCTGTATGCATGTTTACAATATATATTGCAGTATAAAAGAGATTTATATATGTTAGTTTATGTATTTTGATTTATGTGAATATTTTAATATGTGGGTTATACCAGTTTTATAACATGCTATTTATGTACTTAAGTTTTGGCTGCTTAGTTATATAAAATATAAGTTGATTTTGGAAATAAAGCGATAGCATACTATAGTACTTAATTAAACTTATGTTAGTACTTTAATATAGATTGTAATAACTATAAAATTTATCCACCTTTAAGGTATAATTGAAAGGGTGTTTGTTTTATACAGTGTCGATTTACGTAAAAAGAAAATATACGTATAATTTTAATATGTTATAAAATATAAGTTGTACATATATTAGTTTATATATATTATTTTGGGTTTCATAAAATATAAGTATGAAAGTTTCTACTTATGTTTTGGTTTGTAGAGTAGTTGATCTGAGTCTAGTTTATATATATATATATATATTAAACTGGTTTTTGAAAAAAATTTATATGTATATATAAACCATATTCCATTTCAGTCTATATCAAGCAGATTCTGATTTATTTCATCAATTCTCATCTATCAGCCTTGTCGAATTCGTGCCCATCTTGATTTGCTTTGGAATTCGTAACTCGTTCTGTTGTCAAACTCCTCCAGCCTCGAAAGGTGAGCAATCACTCACGATTAATGTTCTTATATTTATTAAATTTGATTTCAATTGAAACGACAATTGAAATATGATCCTGCTAGTTATTTACATTTTTATGTATATGCCATTATCTGTATTTGTTCACATGCGACATCTGACATCATTATCTGTTATTTACATTGATGATATATGCCTGTTATATTTTTATCATATCTGTTATCACTCTGCAAATTCCCTGTTAGTATAGAATTCACTATGGGTTGAAATGATACATACCCGAACGATCCGTAGAATAGGAGAAAATCGTTATGGGTTGAAATGATAAACCCAAGTGATTTTCATTGAATTGAATTTGGGATTGCGGGTTGAAATGATATATACCCGTATATATATTACGGATTGAAATGATAAATATCTGTATCACTTGACCATAGGGTAGAGAATTATATACAGACACCGTTGGTCTATATATATATAAATATTTTGAAAATGATTTCTATGGGTTTAAAAAGAAATATATGGTTTAAAACAAATATTGATTTTTAAAGATTTATTAAAGTTGACTTAATAAAGTGGATATATATATATATTTTAAGTATTTATTTAAATTATATTTTAATATAGAGTTCGAAATGATTAAATAAATTAAAGTTGAAAAGATAGATTTGAAATTGATTTGAAATTGTATTTAATTAAGAATTATATTTAATTAAATCTATCTGAACTTATGGAATTTGGGGTTTTTAAAGGATATGAATTTATAACTTGATTTTGGTTTAAGATAATTTAAATGAATATTTCAAGTCAAATAAATTGAAGGAAATATTTAGATATTTGAAATTTGGCTTTTATTTAAATGTTATTGAAATGATTAAGTAAATATTTCAAACTAAATAATAGTAAAGTGAATTTGAGATATAAAGGAAATTATCAAATTTAGTTTAGAAATATTGAATATATAAAGCTTTGAAATATATTGAAATTGAAATGGTTTATATCGTGGTTCAAATCCGCATTTGAAATTGATAAAATTTGAAATGGTTTATTGAGGAACTGAATCGAATTGAAATTGATGATTTGAGATTTGATTAAATTTGAATTTTTGGAATTCGAATTGATTTATGAAATTTGTGGAAACTATTTGATTTTATAAAGTACTTTAAATTATATTTAAAACTATTTTATATATTTTTATAAACTATTTTAATATAACTATTATTTTATGAACTATTTTAATATAAACTATTTTAAATATACTAATTATTTTAATATAAGTTTTAACTTATAACTATTTATATAAACTATTTCATTATATATACTAATTTTAATATCTAAACTGTTTAAGAGGTAAGTGTTATGATTTCTAAAATGCTATAATTTCAAAGTGTTATGATTTTCAAAATGCTATGATTTCAAAGCTGTGATTTCCAAAGTGTTTTGATTTTTAAAAGACTATGATTTCGAAAGCGTTATAACTTTGGGAAGTGATATGATTTTTGGAAATGGATATATTTGAAATGGAAATGATATCGTATTGATTTGGTTTTTTGAAATGGAAATGATATTTTGGTTTTGAAGTATAGACTACTTTGAAATGACCGCGGTGTTATAATAACGTTTGGTTGTTAAAAAGACCGGGATCAGATATGGACATACTCTCTGTCGATATCGAAAACCACTTTAACAACTATGTACGCGGTGGAGATTCCAGAATGAAGTAGGATGGTGGCGACGATCCTAAAGGTATATACGTGGACCCAACTCCCGTGAGTTGGCAGAAGGTGGCTAAAAGAGGAGCGATTCTTGGGCCAATGAGGTAGCACCTCTGATCGGACGCATTTCTTCGATACCATTCTATTACTTTGTGATTGATTTGGTGGCCACCCTTCGATTTTGATTGGGAGTGTGTTCCGAGGTGGGCGGTAGTGGCTGCTATGCGTTTCCACTGGCCCAGATGCGTAATTGGTATATCTACCCTGGCATTGCCTTGTTGTGCCGTGTCACCTACCATATCAAGCTTTACCACGAGTTTGGATTTCTCCCATAGCCTGTGGAGTATTGAGGGTAGCCCCCGATCTGGGAGTATGCTAATACTGGATAGACTACTGGGACTATTACGTGTTAAGGGAAATATTGGGTCACTCCTTAATGCTATTTTAAAGTAAGTTTATTTATTATAGACATTATTATAATAGCGAATATTACTACATAGTAGATAGTTTAACAGATCCTTAGAGGATGGTTATCCCAAACATCCTTTGAGTTACCTGTATTTCAGTTGATATTTCACTTGAGTTGGATTTATTGATATAAGAATGTTAATCCTGACTCGAGTGTTTTGGTGTTTTACTTTACGCTCGGGTCAGACTGAGTGATACAGTATTCGAGACTCACCTTTGGAGTTGGAGCTTCGCTCGGAGATCCAGCTATCTATCCAGCTTTCAGTTATTTAGTTGATTCCAATGATGTATTCAAATTTTGTATTTGACTCTTGTATTGAGACATCTATGTATTCGAGACTTCTGATGTATCTAGCTTAACTCTATTATATATATATATATATATATATATATATATATGATAGCTTCATGAACTACTATTCTTTTGTTTCCGCTGCATTATTTTATATTACTCTGTGTCTGTGATTCTGTGATTATTTATTTATTTACTATATATATTTGAGTTTTGCCAAATTTAAATTAACAATCTGATATTTTGAGCAATTAAAATCCGACATGTGTGGATTCATTGTCGATTTGAATGGTCCAAAATAGTGGGTCGTTGCATTCTTCGCTTTTGCCTGATGGGATGAGCATTACGACCTATGTTTAGTGCATGGCAGATGATAGTTAGGTCTATTCTACCATATATAAGTGCGTCCAAGTGAAAACATCTTTTGACCTTTTAAGGAAGTCTATTAACTCTATTTTGATTTCATCTCCAAGGTTTTTTCCTAATCTTTATAATTTTCGAAGTTTCTTTCAGGTTTGTCTGTACATCCTCGAGGTCATTTACCGACTTTAAATCCTCCTTGTCTCCCATAACCTTGAATCTATTTCACTTTCTTCCTTTTTGGGTTGGGATGCAACGGAGCAAGCCTGCTCTTGAGTTTCTTCATAAAAATATTCCACGTAGATCGAGTCATATTCGTCAGTTCCGACCAAATGCATATACTTCCTTTTTTCTTATTGATGTTGTGGTCGTAGAAAGGCCTGTTTTAGCATCAGTCTTGGTACTTTATTCCGATGCAGTTCTGGAACTAGCTTGATTTCCTTTTCATTACTATTATCACAGTTATTAAAAGAGATAGCACAGTAGTTTTGAACAATTTTATTACTAAAATTATGTTTACATTTTATAGTCCCCTGGCTAAAAATTGCTCTCCTCTTATCGACCCTATCTTGGCAGGGGTGTGGAAATTCACGAGAAAATATTTTTGTGTAACAACTGCCTCTGTGTCAATCAGTGCGGGTATTTTGAGAAATGCATTGTATGGTGATGGTTGATTGATGATGGGAAGCTTGCATAGAATGATTTGTGAAGGGGTGTAGTTACAAAGGTGACAAGTAAGTGAGTTGCTCCGACAGGAGTGGTTGTAGTATTATTAAAGCCGTAAATCGGCTTAGGGCTTGGCTTCAATATCTCCAATATAAGTTTCATAAGGTCAAATGTAGATTTGAAGATGATATTAACATAACTCCCAAAATCCACAAAGGCTTTCTTTATGGTGCAGTTAGAGATCTACGTTGTAATCATGAGCGGATCCCGATGCAGAAAGACAAATCCAGCAGCATCAGCTGCAGTGAGGACTGCGTCTTTTGCGGGCTTTTTTTTACATGAAACATGATTCTCTACTCTACTTTGGCCTCTTGTATGTATCTCTCTTGTGCTTTTTTACTTTTCCCTACATGTGTGGTCCACCATGGATTGAAGCTATGAGGTTAGAGGGTTTTCTAGCTATATTTTCATTTGGATCAAGAGTGAGGTTCCCAATCCTTTTCTTATTGTTTTCCTTCTAGTAACTTCCTATGTACCCTTTCTGAATCATTCTCTCAATATCATTTCTCAAGTGTCGGTAATTATCTATGTGGTGGCAATTGGCCTTGTGGATGCGGCAGTAGGCTCTCCCTATTTTTTTCTGGTTTCTTCCCTTTGTTCGGGACGTTGTAAGCTAGCTCAGTTATGGTCATCTCACAAATCTGACCAGGTGTGTGGGTGAGGGGAGTCATTACTAAGAAATTGAATTCTCTTTGTCGCTTGAATGATGGATGGTATCCTTTTACCCTCTTTTCTTTTCATTATGGGGAGCAGAAGTTCTTTTAGGTGGATGTGATTCTGCGGCCTCGGCTTCCTCCATTCTGATGTCGCCGCTGGATTATTCATAGAATTTCTTCATACTATGGCACAGTTTCCTACTGTTCTTATCCCATATGGCCATGTTTCTTCTAATTCCAGTATGCACTGCCATCAGCAACGCTTCCTCATAAGTCATCCCAATACGAAGCACCTTTGATTTGAACCATTTTATGAAGTTATGTAGGATCTCATTCTCACGTTATGTAGGATCTTATTCTCACCCTACTTTACGCTGGACATTGTATTCACATCTAGGAAGCCTCCCTCCCAGAGTTGAACTATCTCAAAAAATCTACAGTTAACTACGGCCAAGAATGAACCTCCCCCGGTCCATACCTCTTAAACCATCCAGAAGCCGCCCCAGCTAGATATACTAGGAAAAGCTTTCATTTGACCATCCTCCCCGCATTTAGGATATCCATGCAATACTCAAAACTACAAATAGTATCATCTGTGTTTGTGGTCCCATCAAATTTATCAATCGATAAGGCTTTGAAATTGTCGAAAAAAATCTGCTTCTATGATGCTTTCAATAAATGGGGAAGAACATTCTTCCCTTACTTCTTCTTTATTTTTCTGTCTGCACAATCTTGCCAATTGCTCTACACGAGCCTTCAATTAGCAGATCCCATCCTCTCTGTCATATATTTGGGATGATCATTTCTATTGAGTGAAGTAACGTTATCATCATTAGGCACAGTCAGTTCTTGCTTCTTCAATAATAAAAGGTTAATATTGATAAGTTTTGATTTGATTTGAGGATCGATTTGGATTTTGGTTATGAGCTTAGCATCAGTTTTTGGGCCAGCATAACTGTTCTAATTTCTGATATTTTCGTTATCGCTTACATAGTGCATAGTTAGGGCAATTGATGAATTGCGGCATTGAATTGCGGATGGTTGAGGGAGATTGGATTAGGGGCAGGATATTGGGCCATGGATCTCTCTATCCCATCCATACATTGATTTAGTTAGTTTATGAAGGTTTGAGGAGCAGCTAGGACGGGATCTAAGGTAGGCTCTATAGAGGTTCCTGCCTTAGTTTGGGTTATGGAGTCGAGGGGTTTATTTTCAATATTTTTCAGGGAAGGTGAAGGTGTTCCTTGTTAAGAGGGGTATTGGAATCTATGGGATTCCCGGTACTATATTGTTATCTAAAGGAAACGTAAGTAAAGTATGCTAGAGAGGAAAATTGGCCCTCATTCTAGCACCAAAAATGAACATTGGATTTTTCCTTTAAAAAACAGTCAAATGTTTTTGAAGTAATCACATCGCTGAACACTTACATGATTAAGAATCAATAAAATTAAGTGATGTTAAAATTTTCTTTAGAGGGGGTAATTATGCATCATGTGCTAACATAATCATAAGAAAAATTTCCAAAATCTAATGACAAGTTATTATCCAATTCGTTTAATAAGATAGCACCAAAATAGGAAAAGGTAAAATCAGGTCCTGAAAGTAATAAAAGTGACCCAAAGAATTTACGTGGTTCAGATGTTAATGAATCCTACATCAACGGGGTAATGCCCTTTTCTTCCTTTTTGTTCCTAGTACAAACAAACAATGGCAGAGAGTAAAGTTTTTGATTTCAATGCTTCTAAAAAGAGTAATGTTTAAAAAATCCTCCCTTCTCTACTACAGTACTTTCTGCTTTTATAGTACGGAGAATTACGAGAATGCTTTCATCAATCACATGTGTTTCTGATTTTGACCCTTAGATTACGCCACGTGTCGATCATCCATCTTGCATGTTTTCTATGCATGGATTATGGAAGTGGACTTTGGCTCTCTTAATTTATACCTTTGGATCTTGTCATGTATTGATCATCCATCTTGTTGATTTACTGTATAAGGATTGCCAATGTGGTTTTCCATGGTAAACTATGATTTGAGTTGGTGAATTTTGAACAAGTGGGAAGTTTGAAATTAAAGCGGGGAAACCCAAGTTTGAATAGATCATGACTTCACCATTCTGTAAAGAAACTGGATAATGGGCGGCACGTAAGTGTAGATGAATCCACAATGAGAATCGTTGTCCTCCATTTCACGAAGAACTACGTCACTAATAGCACTTCAGAACTTCGCTATGGTTTACTGAGAGTTGTGCCTTTATTATTTCTAGGGTAGTGATATCATACAGTATTCAAACTACATTATCACTTTCGAGTTCACTACATTATTCAATCTGAAACCTCGACAAATCATGTTGTTGGAAACAGTTGGTGTTGAGTTGTATGGCTTAGTAGAAGAGATCGCACTGCTGTTTTGACGAGTGATCGCCTTATATGAACCTGTTTCAAGCCGCTCCCATCAATAGAGGACTGGGTCGCTACCCTTGTCTTTGAGTTGGATTTGATAATCTTGGGGATAGAGTTAGGATCTCTTGATTTGCCTTCTAGGAATTTGGCTCAGCTCCTAGTTTTCAAGCAGTTTCATCACATCTCTCATCCCTTAAGTCCTTATGCTTGTGGGTGGTAATTTTTGGATTGCGATGATGTTCTATCATATTAAGATTGAGGCACATTCTTATTATTTTGATGTTAACATAATATTATGGCGCAGTTCTGTCATAACAAATGTTATTTTAAGATTGCAACACATCCCTACTTCATGTAATTACTTCAAGGATGACTCCGTAGTTCTATGTCATCAGGGTTTCTTTTTTTGGGACTGTAGCATAGTCATTTTGCTTTGCTATTATTTTTAAATTGTGTCAAAGCCTTAACCCCTAAAGGCTTACCTTTGGAACCACAGTACAACCTTTGTATTTGGTACTTGCGAGTTACGCATTTTGAAAGTTGTACCACAATCCCGCCCTTTGAGTATTAGGGTTACAGATTGGTTTTTTGTACTTTTGTGGCTATCTTAGGTATTGGCATAATATTATAGCATTAAGAATATAGTTGATTGAATGGCACTGCTTTCATGTTTTTTACTATTTTGAGGCTTTGGCGTGGTCCTACCTGGGCTTTGTTCTTGCTTTCTTTTCCTGGTCCAGCTTCTTTCATATGGTAGTTCTTTTAACCATGATATTTAAAAGGTTTTCGTGTTTGCATTAGTTTATCTTAGATATAGTTGGCAAATTTGGGTGTTACAATACTAAATTGTTTACATTATGTGATAGGTTGTCTAAATCTTTGTAGAATAACCAAAAGGTCCAAAACCTCGTTTCGACCATAATATTTAATTTTACACTTTAAAACTTACTTTTAATAATTTAACATATGTTAATTATTATTTATAACTATATATATTATAATTAAAAATATGTTCATAATATTTATATATATGTTTCTATGTATGTATGTTTTAGGAAAAAAAATATTTTTAAATTTTTGATCATATATACACATATTTTATATAATATTATCATATTTGTATTTTTCAATTTAACATTCTTTATATTGGTTTTGATGATAACAACCAGATAAATATTAGTATTTATGATTTTCCAAGTTAAGTATGATAGAGAAAATACATGAATGCTATCAAGACAAATTGCAAGATAATTAAGTAAAGTTGCATTAAACATATCAAGGCAGATCAATATAAAAACTCAAATGCAAGACAAGGTAGACCAAGAGGAATCAAGATCAAGGAAATGAAAAAAAGACTAGTAGCACAAAGGAGATTCAAAGGCAAGGCTAGAAAACACAAAAAAATCAAGGAACAAAGGTTAAAAGAGTACAAGACAACAACCAGTTAGTTTTTAAAGTATATACAGTCTCAAATTTAATTGTTAAATAAGATCCCATAGCAATTATGTGAATTTTCTTTATAAAAACTCTTTATTTTATTCCCCATAACCTTTTAATAAAAGTTCATTACTTGTTTATAAGTTAAAAGAGTTGAAACAACTTTTATAAAAAGACTGACATTTTATACTAGGATATGTAAACGTATCCAAAATTGTACATTACCATACTAGCCAGTAGTTATAACTTTTCATTTTAAACAAACGGAAACTTCCCCTACCCCTTCGTGAAAAGTCACTTTTCTTTATCTTCTATTTAAAGGCTTTGGACAATGAATTTTTAAAGCAATTCTCTCTAATTTCTCTCAGTCTCTACATTCTCAAATTTTGTGAATAAGTCCATTTATTTACATATACTTTCACTTTGCAAATCCACTATTTTTCTCTCTATTTCTTCACAGATTTGCAATCTACAAAAAGTCAGAGAGACCATATACAAATTCTTTATCATTTACTCTTTTTCCTTATCGCATTCTCCGAAGAAATCAAAGATATAATGCTACTAGAGATCTATAGGAAGTTGTATAAAAGACTGAAAATAGTGATCGAAAGATTCAATTTCTTATTGATATTACTATACTATTTGTTTGTAAAGGTGCATCCTGTCACCCATAGAAAGTTAGGATTGTATATGTGATCTTGACCACCCGTGGAAAGTAAGAGGTAAGGGTTTCTTGCCATCCATGGAAGTGCAAGAGGTTTGGTGTGTCATGCCATACATAAAAAGTTAGGATAGATATTGCTTGCTACCTAATTCAAAGTCAAGTTGTAAAGGTGTACTTGCCACCCATGGAATTGCATGTTTGTTATGTGGAAATTTTGTATATGTTACAAGACTAACTGCAGGATTAGAAATCTAAACTATTATAGAATTCTTAGTGTTTTATCTTTACTTTTATTGCTTTTACTTTCCGTATTTACTATATTATTGCCTATGAATCTGGTTCGATATAGTTAAGTTTGATAATCACAATATAAATTGATAACAAGTCTTAAAGCACTATTCACCTTTCAAGTGTTACATTAGCTTTAAGATCCATTCTGCACGTATTAGGGTAGCACATAAAACTCCATACTTTGTATCAGAGCTTTTTGGTTTTCAAAATTTCATAATTTTAGTTTTGGAAAGTTTAAATGGCTGGTAACACAAATGTCATATTTAACTCTTTTGCAGAAGAACAGTCTGTTGCTAGACCACCACTTTCTAATGGTAGTAATTATTCTTATTGGTCATGTAGGATGTAAATTTACTTATAGTCTAATGGTTTAGATATATAGAATATAATAAATTGAGTACACCGAGCCCTAGATTAATTATGCACAATAGCCTAATAAGCAAAAGGTACAAGCACACGAAAATTCAAAGGCAATGAATATTTTATTTTACACCCTATATAAAAATGGGTTCTATAGAATGTTCGTTTGTAAAAATGCGTATGAAATTTGGAGGACACTACAAATCACACATGAAGGTACTAGTAAGGTTAAGCAAACCAAGATTTCTACGTTAACTAACAAGTTTCAGTTAATTAAAATGACACCTAATAAGTCTATTTCAAACATGTCTAGATTTCATGATATATTGTATGTTTTAATTTCACTAGGAAAATATTTACCGAGGAAGACCTAGTTTGGAAAATTTTGGATTCACTTTCAAGTAAATGGGATCAAAAGCCTTTGGCAATAAAAGTGGCTAACAATGTAAGTATTATGAGATTAGAATAGTTAATACGTAATTTATTATCATATGAAGTTCAATTACAGGGAAGAAAGTAAACCTAGACAAATCAAAAAAAAATCACTCGCTTTCAGCGCTACAACCAAAGACCAAGGATTGGATGATGACAATGAATACAAAGAATTTATGGCAAGGAATTTTAGAAGATTTCTGAAATATAAAAAGAGGAACAAACTTAGAAGAATGGACAGCAACAACACTGAAAATTCAATAAAGTGGTTCCAATGCGGTAATGTTGGACATGTGAAAATGGACTGCCCAATAATAATGAAATAGAAAGATTCTCAAACACGGACTTGATCATAAAAACAAGCATTCACGACAACTTGGGTTGATTCTAACGCCACTTTAAGAAATACAAGCTCAGATACAGAAAAGGCTTATTTTTGCGTTATGGTAGGAGAAGAACAAAGCTCTAGAAAATTCGGTAACACTAAACTCTATTTTATTTTTTTACACATAGGCATATTTAAATTTATTATTAAAATAAAATAAATAATATACTTAAAAGTGAAAATGTGATTCAAACATATAATAATATAAGATCAATGTATATTTAGATTTTTCTAGATATGGTGGTGTAGATGCAGGCGGCAATTCTTTGGATGACATAGTTGGGTGTTCGTTCTGCGTTTGTTGATGCACTTGTAGTGGAAGATCGCGCTTCTATATTCTGCACTCCAAGTGCTTGTGTAAATCTACTGTTTTTGGATGTGTTATTAGCCATGTTAGTCCTCAAGCTATTCCTGGTAACACTTATATATATATCGCTATAGGGGCGTAGGCATTTATTTGTAATGCTTATAAGCATTGGAAGGTATTTTTCCTCAAAGCTCATAAGCATTAGGGAAAAATATCTTCCAACGCTTATAAGCGTTGGGGAAAAATATCTCCCAATGCTTATCAGGGTTGGAAGATATTTTTCCCCAGCACTTATAAACACTAGGAGATATTTTTACCTAATGCTTATAAGCGTTGGGGAAAAATATCTCCTAACGCTTACAAGCGTTATAAGTAAATACAAACAAATAAACGCTTATGGATAATGTGAACGTTGAAAGATATAATGTAGACTATATTTAATATGAAATATTATCGTAATTTAGGATATTATAACCCAACCAATATTAATAAACAATATTCATAATCATGGTAATAAAATAGAGTACCAATTAACAAAAGAGAAGTTTGTTAGAACCTCCATTCAATATTTCAATGACAACAACTATACAATCATACATATTATATATATCTTATCAAGATAACAGGTATATACTACGAGAAGACAACATGCTCGAAGATATTGGGACTCGAAGACAAATAAAGATCTATTAACTATACTATAATTAGTAAGGTTATTCTAGTATAAAGAGTCTTAGATAAAACGTTGTAAGGTCTTCTTGAGTATATATGCACACACGATCACACATGATTTCATATACACTAAACATAAAGTGAAAAACAACATTTAACATTCACAGACATCCGAGGAAAAATCACAGATGTCTGTGACAATTCTCGGGATATTATTTCCTAAAGCCATAGACGTTTGAGGTTTTCTCACAGACGTCTTTTATTTGAAAAACTATAAAAGTCTTAATAGACACTTTTGTTGAACGAATAGAAATCAACTCTTCATCCAAAGGATGCAACCATTAAAATGAATAAACCTTATTTAATAGTAACAACTCTTCATCTCCATCTCTTTAAATATATAAATACTACCATGATTGAGATATAGAGATTAACTGAATTGAATTAATTAAAACCATTCTCTCTTGATTTCTTATTACTTTCTTGTGCATACAATTGCTTATATACTCTCAATCTATCATAACCAAAATATAATGTTGGTTAAACCACTTCCTACAACTCAAAGCAATCACATTCACTTACTCAAATGAGATCATAGGAAGATTTGTACTATCGGTCAAAATCCATGTTATTTGGAACACAAGATTGCCAGAGATATACTTTTGTATTAGCCTATTCCTCCGGGAGGAAGCGAGGGTTAGTTGGTTAAAAGAAATACCAAAGGGGAGCTTCGGGATTTGATGTCGGATGGGAGGTCCGAACCAGTATAAAATATCTGGTGTGGTCGTTTTTATTATTTATATTTATTTATTATTCTCTGCTTAATATAGTTAGTAATATACATCCTCACACGTATACATATAAATTGCATCTAACATGCTAAAGCTATGAATGTATTG
Organism: Allium fistulosum; assembly: GCA_030737815.1. Classification (NCBI taxonomy): domain Eukaryota; kingdom Viridiplantae; phylum Streptophyta; class Magnoliopsida; order Asparagales; family Amaryllidaceae; genus Allium; species Allium fistulosum. The sequence continues at coordinate 428,500,044 of CM060903.1, forward strand.
TTTTGCTCACTTGACAAAAATTAGTTTTCACGTGTCATGCTCTACAAGACTGCATACGATATATGATGCACTTTACGAGTCACACATGAAGGCACAAATAAAGTCAAGCAAACTAAAATTTCAATTTTACAAACGAATTCTCATCTTTCAAAATGAAAACAAGTGAATCAACTATTGATATGTATGCAACATTTCAAACCATTCCACGCGATCTCTTGACACTTGGTGTCAAATTCACAGATTTTGATTTAGTCATGCGAATTTTAAAATCTTTGACAAATGAATGAGAAAGAAAATTTTTAGCCCTCGAAAAACCTAATGATCTTGCTCAACTTAAAGTCGAAGAGCTAAAATTATGAGATAGAAAACGATAATATGGAAAAGGAAAAACTAGAATTACAAGCAAATTTAGATTCTAGAAATATTGAAATTTATGATCTTTAAAGCAAGTTAGATAAAATAACAAATAATGTGACAAATTCAACTAAGGAAAACAAAATTTAGAAAATTTGATTATGATATCTAAACCATCTGGAAATTGAAATGGATTAGGTTTTAAAAACAAACAAAAGTCAAAGAAATATAACACATTATACACAAAATTCAAAAAGCCAGAGTTAGAAACCAAGTTTAAGAATTCATATACAAATATGGTCAAAATATGGATTCCAAAAAAAAACTAATTAGACAAAAATATATCGATGAATATTTATAGAAAGTTGTATAAATATGGTCAAAATATGGATTCCAAAAACAAATAATAAACTAATTAGACAAAAATATATCGATGAATATTTATAGAAAGTTGTATATATAAAAAATTACATTTCTAAACGAACCAAATCCTCATGGATATGGCTACCTTCCTCCTCTTCTCAATTCCCTGTTACCCAATCTCATATAATTTAGTGGCTCCGAAACAATCCCACTGCCATCAATCAATGTCAAGTGCTTTCCAAGAAGAAATTCCATGCCGGTCCCTTCTACCGCCTTGGAAATGTAATAGAATATGATCTTTAAGGATTAACAATGGATGTCGTTTGTCGTAGCCTCATTAGTTATGATGAAAACAAGGTAATTATCGATCCTCTTGTTATCTATTTTTTCTATTCCAACTTATGTAGTGCAGAAATGGAATCTGGAAAATGAAGAGGGATGGTTGTGGTAAGATGTTTATGGTAAAGAAATAAAAATTGATGTATATACAGTTGGACGTAGACTAGGATGTTCTCATAAGGAAATCGATTTAACATAAATACTGAACCATAGTCTTTTACCCCGAGATGAAGTTACCCATCAAATTTGGGAAGATAGGATGCCCCAATGGAAATCAATTTACCTACGACCACGTGCTAGACTACTTAATAGAATGATAATCAACACAATCATTCCATGTCTAGGTAGCCACGAACAAGTTTATCCAAATGACCATCAAGCTTTATATGAAATATTTGGTCTTCTCCCATTAAATTGGGCAAAATTTGTTCATAATCAAATTAAGGGTTTTTGGACTCAGCATCGTCAAACAATTGTATATGCTCCGTACATTATGCGTATCTTGCAAAACTTGGCGTTCCTTCGTACTTATCATAATACGAGGAAAATACAACGAAAGATAGCGGTCCAAGATATTTATCCTTGATGCAACTTCCCAAAAACCCGCCTCATATCATCCCCTTCAATCAATGGACTATTCAACAATACATTATGATCCTCGGCCCACTCCTGCTCCTCAACATACTTATTCACCTCATTCTTCACCACAACCTGCCTTCTCCAGTCATGTTATCGAATATTATTCAAATTCGGAAATTCAAGAAGCTCACATTTAACCGATGCAAAACGAATCACTTCGTGATTTAGCGCTTAAAAATCAAAAACTAATCACGGTCAACCAACTGGCTTTAAACAAAAAGATGACTGGTTTGAAATGTTCTTTCTCGACGAGAATGACTAAAATGGAAAAGACTTTAGAAAAGGTTGTTTCCACTTTAGGAAAAGTTATGAGAAATATCTGTGGTAGATCGTCCTCTCGCTCATCATCTTCGCCATCACCAACACCACATCCTCGAGTACAAACACCAGTTTATTGGCCTCATACTTCTCATGGCAGAGGAAAGACTCCTATGAAAGAACAAACTGAGGAGGAAGAAGATAGTGATGATATGTACGTGTCTAATACTTAATAATTTCAACATCAATCATACATGGCGTTCCAAGGGCTCTCCATTCAAGAAGATGAGGAGTATAACGATTAAACTACTGGCCAGGAACATATGACCAAGATCCTTCATCTTATTGGGAATACTATGAAAATTATGGAGACCTTTATTACTCTTCCAATCAGTACAACTAGCATTAGCATGTCTTTTAGTTATTTTTGACTATTTTATTTAGCATTTATGTTTATGCTTGTCTATTTAACTTTTAACTTCTACTACATTACTTTAGTCTTTGTTTCTACATGGACTTACTTATTTACATATAATTTTTCATGATCTTATATGTAACATGCTATTATCTAAATATTCTATGTCCTTTTTTCTATTTTGATAATGACAAAAGGGGAGAAATTTATGCATATACATAGGGGGAGACAAAATTTACTTTATGCAAATAATCTCTATTTTGATTAATATTTCTTCTAATTTGATTGTATAGTTGTCATCATCAAAAAGGGGGAGGATGTTAGAACCTCCATTTAATGTTTCAATGACAACAACTATACAATCATATATATTATATACATCTTATCAAGATAACATGTATATACTAAAATAAGACATCATGTTCGAAGATATTGGGACTCGAAGACAAACAAAGATCTATCAATCATACTATAATTAGTAAGGTTATTCTAGTGTAAAGAGCCTTAGATAAAACATTATAAGGTCTTCTTGAGTATATACGCACACACGATCACATATGATTTCGTCTACAATAAACATAAAGTCAAAATCTACATTTAACATTCACTGACGTCTGAGGAAAAATTACAGACGTCTGTGACAATCCTCGGAAAATTATTTTCTGAAGCCACAGACCTCTAAGGTTTTCCCACAGATGTCTATCATTAGAAAAATTGCAAAACTCTGAATAGACACTTCTGTTGAACGAATAGAAATCAACACTTCATCAAAAGGATGCAGCCATTAAAATGAATAAACCTTATCTAATAGTGATAACTCTTCATCTGCATCTCTTTAAATCTATAAATACTACCATGATTGAGATATAGAGAATAACTGAATTGAATTAATTAAAACTATTCTCTCTTGATTTCTTATTACTTTCTTGTGCATACAATTGCTTACATACTCTCAATCTATCATAATGAAAATATAATTTTGGTTAAACCACTAACTACAACTCCAAGCATTCACATTCACATACTAAAAGGAGATCATAGGAAGATTTGTACCATCAGTCAAAATCCGTGTTATTTGGAACACAAGATTGTCAGAGATATACTTTTGTATTATCCTCTTCCTTCGGACGAAGCGAGGGCTAGTTGGTTAAAGGAAATACTAAAGGGGAGCTTCGGGATTGGACGTGGGACGGGAGGTCCGAACCAGTATAAAATATCTAGTGTGATTGTTTTTATTATTTGTCTTATTTATATTTAATTATTGTTCTCTACTTAATATAGTTAGTAATATACATCCTCACATGTATACATATAAATTGCATTATTTGTAAAGATCCTATAGACTTTCAAAGTTCTATACATAAATAAGTTACTATTACATAGTTTGCCAATTCAATACTAATATTAAATTGTAATAACAAAAGATAAGACATAGTTCATAGTTAAAGTCTACAAAAACCAAATACAAAACTTTGGCCATATAACGAAGCCTCCATCTAAAAATTCACATAGGTTGTACATTCCATTTTGAGGACCATCGTAAACTGGTTCATCTGGTTCAAGAACTTCAACCACCTAAAAACTCTCTACATTTGATATCACCTTCCTAAAATGACAAGTTGTTTGTATTCCAACGTAACCTTTGGCTACATTCATCTTTAAATCTTGTGACAATAACATTACATATTTTTGTCTCCTTTGTAGATGAACGAATATCATTATGGGAGATGGTTGGAGTGACAACTAGATTATTGTTCATATGAGAATTCCCTAAATTAGAAGCACCTTCCGTATGTGAGTCACCACAGGACTTGCAACATGCTTTTCTTGCAAATTAGGTATAAATTTCATAAAAGTTAAAGTAATTGATTTGGTGGCATCATTAACTTGATTAGCTACTTGCCTTTCTACCTCTAATGTCCAAAACAGACAAATCCACGACTCGCCTTTTTTTAGCTATAGCTTTTACCGCTTGAGTCATCTTTACTTGTTTCATAGAAAAAGTATAACTAAATGCTCGACAATAATTTTTCTTTCTATCAAAACCAAAAACTTCTGGATCATTTTCACGATCTTCTACTTCACCGTTACCACTAGAACTACCATCCAATTTTCTCTTTTCTTCTGCTTCTTGTATAAGTGGCTAAATGCATTCAATATCAGTTTAAAAAACTAAGGCATCATTAACTGATGAGCGTTTTAATTTCAGTGTTCTAAAGGTTTCTAAGTGCAACTAGATTCATAAAACAAAAAAACAAGTTTCAAAAGGTACTCTTATTTTTAATTTCGGTCCTAATGAACATTCTAATGTTGCAATCAAAAGACTTACATATGTTTCCACGGCACATGGTAGTACTTCTGCGGATTTTCTTTTATGTCCAAACTTCCAAACCATCGCTCTTGAAATATATTTTTTCTGGGTTATCTAAGACCTATAAGAAAGATTAAAGTTAACGCATAATTAGCACAACATTTTATAATCAACGACTATTTAGAAAAGATATTTTCAATACCATTTCATCATGCACTCTATGGTAAGGTTTTCTTCCTAGAGTATGAATTAACGGACATTTTGCTTTGTTTTTGGCATTTTTTTATATTGCTCCATCTTTTCATCGGTATATTCAATATTAAGAAACTTTTCCCACCACACTTTATCTATCTTTGGACATCTATCAATAGCAATACGTTTAGGAATCATAGTTCCATCAACCCTAAGAAGACATTTTCGTAATGATGACTTCATTGCTCTATAAAATGGTGGGAAATGTTTCTCCAATAATGGTGGAGCTATGGTAGGATTTACATCCATGTAAAATTCTTCGTATTACAAGAAAGGGAGAAAAAATTCATGAAACGGTCATATACACCATAATTTAAATTTGATGACGACATTGATGATAATGAAAATATAATTAAGTATTTAATTGGTGGATAAGTAGCATGACCATTTTCTAAAACTAAAAATAAATAAATTAATTAAGTATGCAAATAAGAGTGTGAAATACCAAAATTCCTTCCCATAGTTTATTCTTATAGAAGACATCTACATTCCTCCGTTCTTTGTAGCCAATGGATATATGACAACGAATTAGATCACCACAATGTGAACTCCATTTAGCCGCATCATCTCCCTTTGCACCCTCAACACCAACCATTATAAAGTGCTTTTTACCTTTAGGTAGTGAGGTTCAATAGTCTCTGTTGTACTTAAATTTGCATTGGCGTTGGAATTATTTGTCATTTTAGTGAAAATCTGCATAAAAAGAGCCAAACTCAATTTCCAAAATCATTATATATGGTTTTTTAAAAACACGACTAAACATACTTTCTAAAATAATTGGATGAAATTATTATACAAAGAGAACGTATGTGAGAATCATAACAAAGTGCATAAAAGCGATGTCATATTTAAGGCCTAAAGCAGATTTCTAATCTCTATGATAGTGCATCTTACAAATTTCTAACTTTAAGAGTTAAAAGTAGATGGTTGTTACAGGACATTTAATCAGGCTAACCATAAGTAAATAATTATAATTCATTTATTGGATGAGATATTATATTAAAAATATCGGTTAACGTGCTTCACTCTGTGACAAACATGGATCTCAAAGAAAATTCATGCTTATATGAACCGATAACACATATTATCAATTGTAAGTAGATTTTAGCTCCAGCATTATTACATACTTTGACAGGCAAAATAATCCAAGCAAAATTGATAATTATTCACTAATGGTAGGACTCTATAAAAATGTTTCCAATCTACAAATCCGACCAAAAATGGTAGATTTGTCTCATGCATGGGAAATGTTGTGGTGTATTATTCCCTACTTTGTGACTAAATGCTATGTAACGACCCAGAATTTCTGTCATTTGAAATTCATATATTTAATTGATTTTAAATATTCACAAGTAAATTTTATAAGCTGGATAACTTATATTTCGAATATAGTGATTTAATTGGATAATTAAATTGTTAATTTAATATTTGAAATTGTGTAAATAACTGGAATTTGGATTTAATGTGAATAAAAATGATTTATAAAGTTGTATTAAATCATATTTCAATTAGAATGATGTTAGAGAACTTTTAAAATTGATTTAAAAGTTAAATTGTAGAAATTGAATATTTTAATATTTAATTGACGAGTAAAAATGACCATTTTTCATATAGTCTCGGATTTCGACGAAACTAGTTTCATTGGATCCGTAATGTTATATTATTGTAATATTTTAAATTTTGTGTCAATCGGATTTACGGTTTGTCCGGGGCAAGCTAAAACGCGTAGAAATATGTTTAAGTGAATTTTAAATTTAAATAATTCGATTCGAAAACCTATCTTCCAAATACGATCGAATTGGTTCTCGATATGTATTCCATTGTGTTCGAAATAGGGGTAAAACATTGTAAACGCCAGGCGGCACGCTTTGTTTCGAGTTCGAAAGTTTTTCGGATGAATAGTGCACGTAAATTTTCTATAAAAGGCCATTTTTCCCTCTATTTTCAAAATCCTAATCAAGTTAGGGCAGTCCGTCACTTCATTTCAATGGCCGAAAACTCGTTTCTTTTCTCCTCCATTTTCTTCCAATCCACACATTATTTCGAGAAACTTTCAACTGCAAACTTGTAGAGCTCCTCGAGCTCGACAAATCCAACGGTCGAGATTGGATCTCAAGCTGTGGATCGATGGCTATGGTGCCGCATTCATCTGTTCTTTGCACACGAATTACGAGGTAAGAAGACGATCGAATTCATCGGTGTTGTCGCCGTGGATGGAGCTCGGCAGGGGCTTCGAGATGATGGCCACCAATCGTGCTCTCGACGTCGTATGGTGGCTCGAAAATTGTTGAAATAATGGCGGCTATGGGTTTAGAATGTGCGGGTTTGAACGAAGAAGGAGAAGCAATTTCGATCGGCCCAGATCCTATTTTCCAAAAGCAACGGCAAAGATGAAAGTAGGGTTTAAAAAAATAAAAAGAAATGAAATTAATATATATGATAATTTGTATAAACTTTAAAAAGCTATAACTTTTTCATACGAGGTCCATTTCTGACAAAACAAATTGCATTGGGTCCGAATTGACGAGCAATACATTTTAGAGCTGGTTTGGAGTTGATTGGAGCTAGTGTGAATTTTGGGTAAAATTAAACGCTCGTTTAATTTTATTCGGAATAAAACACTACAACCGCTATTGGAAGCAATGTGAGTACAACTCACTCTTTCTACCTCACTGATATTTTTATACAAGTGAGAATAAATATTATTTATGATGATTGATGATTGTTTGGATGATATATGATATATTGATTGGTATTTGGATATATTCCTGCCTAGTGGAGCAGATGACCCTATACGTTCCCGTGTATGAGCGGATGACCCTTTGTACGCGCGTCTGCCTCGAAGCGGACATTGTACATATATTTCTAATATGTATATTTATTGTAGGTGACAAGTTGGAGGGATCCAACTGGATTCCTCACCGGTATTGATTTATTTACAGATATTGTGATATATGCTATTATCATATGATATATGATGTTTTGGTTGATGTGATTGATGTATTTAGGGTTGTTGCAGCATTGGGCTATTTTTGGAATTTTAAAATTATTAAAGTGATGATTTCAAATTAAAAAGGATTTTTAAAAGTGATTTTTGGAAATATACGTTTTGTGGAATTTTGAATCGTTAAAGGAAATGGATTTATTTTAAATAAATAAATGTTATAATTTTTATGTTATAAAAATTATGATTTTTGTGAAATATAATTAAAATGTGATTTTTTTTGAAATGTGAAGTTAACTATTTGGTAAAATAGTATAAAATGAGAAGTTTGAGTTTATTATAACGGTTTATATATATAAGATTTATAAAATTAAATTTTTTATAAATCAAAAGGATGGAATTATAACGGAGTTTTATAAATGTTAAAATGGAGTTATAAATGGATTTTATAAGTAAATAAGGTTTGTGAATTTGTGAAGTTATAAAATGAATGATTTTGTAAATAAATGAATTATAAGTAATTAACTTATAATTTGGACTTTGGTATATAAATGATGTAAATGGAATTTGTTAATAAAGGGAATTTGTATATTGAAGTTTTATAAAATATAAATGGAATTTATAAACATTGTTTTATAAATCCAAAATCAAATTATTTTGGTAAGTTAAATATAAAAGTTTATTAAAGGAATTTCATCCACGATTTTGGACAGTGGATAATTCTTTAATGAATATATAGAAGCTATGAATTTGGTAAAGGAGATATATTCATGATTTTGGACAGTGGATAATCCCCTTAATTAAATGTGTAAAAGTTTTGATTTGGGTAAATGAAGTATATTCACGATTTTGGACAGTGAATAATATTTTGAATTAAATAAATGTTTTGGGAAGTGATATTGAAAATAAAGTTAAATGATTTAAAGATGTTTTAAAACATGTTTAATATCGAATACATAGATTTCAGCATTCATTGTTGAAATAGACGTTTTCGATAAATAAGGAAATGATGGACTATAACACTGTTGTTATAGTAAATGATTTTCGAAAGGAAATGCTTTGTATAGTTATGGGATTTATATATCTATCTTATTTTCGAATCCCTATACTGATGATTTTGGGTTGTTGTAACGATGTTTTATGCAATATTCGTTTTGACCCAAATAAATATGTTTAAAAGAATGTTTTCCTTAAAGAATAAAATATATACTTGATCCTGATTTAAGTATATGCAATATTTTCTAAGTGTTGAAAATAAAGAGAATTGTGAATTTCTTATTATTAAATAAGTAAATGGAAATGTTTTCCAAATGGTGAAATATTGAAATGGTTTGAGAATATATATTTTTAAAGATAATTTGAAGTGAATATTTGGCAAGTGATTAAATTAATAAAAGATTAATTAAAGGGCCTAGTGATTGTTTATGGTGCTAAATATTTGTTTGTTTGCTTTGATAGTTAAATAACCGACTATCAAGTATTGGCCAAATTTTAGTTCCTCGACTTGATGTGGAAATTATTTAGTCGTACACTTAGTACGTAGCCTTTTGTGTAGGCTTGATTATCGTTTGTGTTGAGGATGATGATTCGTATAGTGCGGAGTATTACTCCAATCTATTGAGCTTCCTTCTTGGCCCGAAGGATAGCAAGTTGAAAGTTGGAGACGTGATAAGTCTATGAGACTTAGTTTCTATGTGAGGTTGAGAAACCCTTTTGCGTTGTTGGTGCGAAGAGACCGGGATCAGATTTATCTGAAAACCACTTCGGGCCAACGTATATGCGACAATTGTGCAGGTTATTGATGATATTTATATTTTGGATTTTCATAGTGGGGGACTGCTTATTGATCGTTTGGGTTTAAAATCCCAATATACATCCAGTAGCAGTGGTCTCTTCATTATGAAATATCCAATGCAAGGACTATTCGCTACTAATCTTAGGGATTTCCCGATAGGATGTGGTAGGAAAGTACCTTCGGCTTGTCCTGTTCCTGGACAACTTGTATGGATGTTTGTTTGACATTGCATTTCTTCAGATTGTGAACATTGGTTTTTACAAACATACATCAGTGGTGGTGGAGAAGGCAACTTCTCTTAGCTTAACACCCTCCTTGAGACGTATGAGCTTAAGGGTTGTATTTTTGTGGAAGGCAATTAGTAGTCAACGGAAATGGCCGTGTGGCATTCAAAGTGATGTGATTGTGATTGTGAAAAGGTAATCATTACCTCTAGCCTCATCAACCGGAAATGAACAAAACAGGGTTAGATGAGGCAAGGCTAAGTGGGTCGCTCCCAAGTAGGATATGATCATCCTCTTCTAGATATATCTTTACATGCTATGACATCGTGTATCTGATTATTGTGGTTTGTATGCTAGAGGGCCCTTGGTAAAGGTCGGTAACGACCGGAGGATGACATATTCGGTACCATCTAGTTATAGAGGTGGGTCGGTCTTGTGTTGGTAGAGGGCAGATATTATGTGCCTTGGGACATCCATCTAGAGGTGTACCCCTTCGAAAGGTAGTCCCTTCACCTGGTCATTTGTATGGAAATCCAAACTCCACTACGAGCTATGATTTTGTTTGTAAAGGCGCAATGAATAGCCTCGAAATGCTATATGGGTAACCATTTCGACTATGGTTAATATTATTTGTATATACTAGACACTAGTATAATATAAGAGGATTTGATATGAAAGAAATGTTTTAGTTATCGTAAGGTAAAAACATGTCCGTGTTTATGTGTGGGCGTGTCTTACGAGATACTTTTGTTTTGAAAAGGAAAAGTTTGGTAATTTAATAAATTCAGTTGAGTGTGTTTCTCACGCTGGTTTACCAGACTGATCCGGGCGTTCTTCCCTTTCAATGCTCGGGTCAGACCGAGTATATTTACAGGTTCAGATTTGGTGCTTTTGGAGCTTCACCAGGAGAGCTGGAGATCTTCATTTTCGTATTGACATATATGTTTTGCTTGATTATCCATTGTGCACTGTGCTTTGTTTGTTGTTGTACATTACCGGCATTTGTGAGGACATATTATTATAACTGTTCAGGCTGATAACTATTGATTGATTGTTGACTCTGATTGATGTATGTATATACAATATCTGTTTTGTAAAGATCATTGATATGATATTATATATTTTCCGCTGCGATGTGAGATTCTGTATTGTTTTGTTCTTTCTTCTCTTCTCTTCTTCTCTCTTCTTTTCTTTATCTTGACTTTTCGTCAGTCTGTGCTTTTTGGGTCGGACATGTGTGGTTTATTGTCGATTCAAAGGGTACGAATTTGCCCGTTCGTCAAATGCTAAATATAACTTTGATATATGTAGGGATGTTGCCATCGTATTGGCAATTCAATATTATTGTGGTGTAGCCGTACCTGGAAATTGATTCTAAAGAATTGGTCGCTCTTAAACTTAATTAAAGCAATAAAGAGATAAAGTAAACTAGACATACCGAATTAAGGTTGCTTCTTACTTTGCATATTAAAGTTTTTGAATCTCTTATGACACAGCTGAAAAAAATCACAACAGCAAAAATTGGCTTACAGGTTGTTCTTATTCCTTTAGAAGTTAATTCTTCCACATTCAATGAGAAATAATCGTATAATTTATAAAAGCAACTAAGATACTCACAATAATAAAAAATTCGCTTATAGGTTGTTCCCTAATTCAAATTTGAGTTTTTCTTAAGTGTGTTAAGTTACACAACTCCATAACGAAAACCATTGAAAAAATTTATGAAACAGATAATTTTTAGGACTCAAAATATATGGGTCTACACAACTCTACAAAGAAAACTATTGTACGTAAAGTTATTTATTAAATGTGTTAAATGAAGTTGGTTTACTATCACATCCAACAATATATATCAAATAAGCTTGAATTATTTGTTAAACAAACAATCTAGTGTATATATGTATATTATTTGTTAATAGTATCCAGTGTATATATAGAGCAGTAAAATGGATTATAAAATTTTTCATTCAAGCCATTATTTTACTACCACATCCAACAATACATAATCCTAGAGTTTTTCCAAACGCTATGATGGAAATCAACAGCACAAGGATGAAATTCAACTCGGGGAATAAAATGTTTTCACAATTTTTTGCACAGTTTTTGAAGCAGCATAGTCTAAAGGAAATGGTGTATATCATATGGGATGTTCCACAAGAAATAAATTATTGTTTCAAATAGAGAAAAGATTATAGTGGTTAAATTTCTAGTTATGAAAGGATTAACTTTTGGGAAAATGTTCACAAACATACTATAAAGGCTATCCATATATACAATGCTTATAAATAAGAATTTATAAGCCAAAAGGATAAATAACAAACATTAGCATACGAAGTGCGAAATTTATATCAATTGTTGAAATTGTGATAATTGAAGATTCACCTATGCTTAAAAGGAGATCCACCTTTGCTTAAAAGGAGATTTAACCTAAAATGTAATTTTATATAACAATCAATTATTGGTGTTGCGATACATTAAGTCTTCTATATTTATAGTCAAATTATGTATTCATAATGCAAATATTATATCCAATACACAATTTATTTCATACCTGGTAATAATTTCAAAATCAAAGTAAAATATTTACGTAAAAAGGAAACATCTCACAGACAATAGAAGATATCAAAGAAAACAGTTATATATTACTAGATAAACATAACATAACTGCTTACACTATTATATATTACTAAACATTTTGACCCAACTAGTAACATTTGACTAGGGTTGCAAAATGCTGCAACTAAGATGCACAGAAAAGATTTCGATGTGTGCATCTTATTACATGCACTGTGCATTAAAAAAACTAGAAAAGATGCAATGTTGTTCATTATTGCTGCATAAAAAAGTAAAATACACGCATATTTTTTTCAATTGTTTAATTGTTACTAGGGCATCAAAGATAAATCTAGCATGTAAGGTGTAGGCACGTCGCAATCATACATAAATCCAGTGAGCACACTAAAATGAAGCAAACACTACAACAAAAATACCCTATTACAACGCCTTTTTTACAACGGGCATTGGCTGCCCATTGTAATAGATGCCCTATACAACGCCCTTTTTACAACGGACAATGACTGCCCGTTGTAATAGAATGCTATTACAACGGTCCTTTCATTTCCATTGTAATAGATGTCAATTTTACAACGTTCACAAAATGCCCGTTGTAATAGATGTTAAGTTTACAACGGTCACAAAAAGCCCATTGTAAGAGGTGCTAATTTTACAACGCTTGTAACGCCCGTTGTAATAGGTGCCAATTTTACAACGGACTAAAAATGCCCGTTGTAATAGGTGCCAATATCAAGCAGAAGGCACTTTCCATATCTTTACTTCGAAAATATGTATCATATAGTACCCTTTCAAATCACTTTCAAATATCATACTTATACAAAGTCCATTATATATAAGATTTCATTTTCAAATCAAATACTTTCCAAAATCAATAGTATATCAAATCATACTTATATAGACTTCAATTATATAAGATTTCACTTTTCAAATTTGAGTACCTTTTCAAATCCATAGTTTTCGAATCAACATCATACTTATACAAACTAATTTTTATATAAGTTCGATACTCCCAAATCAAGTATTTAGCAAAACAAGGTTCTCAATTTCAATTTATTCAATATTAGTTCAGTTTCAAAATCATATATGATTTCACCAAATTATTTCTTCCAAACTAAATATCTTCAGTTTCAAAGTTTCCAAAATAATAAGTTTTAAAAAGTCATCCTCGTTTTCAAATCAACTTAATTTATGTCAAACAAATTCATTTTCAAAATCATCATAAAATACTGGGTTTTAAATTCCAATCTATTCTCGAAACCAAATATTTTCTCAAAATCAATTTTACCCAAAATGTTTACCCAGTTCATATCTCTCCCTTTATCCTTTTTAAATTATTTATTTTTATTTGAAAGATCTACTTTACCTTTGAAAATTATTATTATTAGTATTATATATATATAGTTTTATAAAAGATGTTACTAAGTTAAAACATTTAAAACTACATTTTATTCAACATATTTTGAAGACTAAATTTTATCCAAAACATTTCAAAACTAAATTTAGTATTAGTATAATTCAAACTAGTCTTATTTATTTAACAAAACAGTTTCAAATTTATTTAAATCATATTACTCCATACTTTAAATATACAAAATCTAAAATTATATATTTTATCAAAGAACTTGTACTTTTTGAAATTACTTAGCTTGGACAACTAAACCTTGATTTGGAAGTGTTCGATCTTTCAAAATAGTCGGAGAAATCATATTTACAATCAAAAGTTGGAAATCAGCAACAAATCAGTAAATCAAATTTAATAGATGGGGTTATATCAAATCCGAAACTCGAGGACTGAACACCGGGCTTACTTCAAATCGTTTCAAATACATATACATATATCTTTCGAATATCAAATCATACCACAAAATTTGAAATCAAAATTGGTTTCGCAAAATCACTCCCGTAGCAATGCTACTAAAGTGGCCTCTCCCCCACTCTAAAACTCGAAAATCAATGTCGATGATGCATGCACTCATCACCGAAATTATTTCCCAGCGACATAAGTGAGTTCTGGACTTCTATTTTCTTGAAAACTTCTTTGAAATTTCTTCGAAATCATTGGAACTCATTTTCAGTCATTTGAAATATTTCTTATTCGAAAATACTTTTAAATCATATTAGTATATATATTTCAAAATCTTAAAACCAATTTCAAAATACCGGAATTCAATCTCTCGAATTTCAATTTAAAATCCTTCAGTTATAAATCATTTTTATATAAATCAATTTCTTATATAACTTCCAAAATTTCAAATCCTTTCGAAACTTCAAATTCTCGTTTTTAAAAGGTATATAATCCTTATCGAAAACATTTTCACTTTTATATATAGAATAAAATCATAGTTATCAAAATAATAATTTCGGTATATAAAACAATTTCTAAAATACAAACAAAACCCGATTTTCAAAGGATGATTCAAGAATGGATTTTAAAACAAAGATAGAGATTCCAAATTAGAGGGACCCTAATCAAATAGAATTCTGATTCAAAGATAGGCTCGAATGAAGATGAGGTAATTAAATTACAAAATAGAAGATGGATATACTCATATAAATCGCGGGCGACCTTAACCGGTCAACCGTGATTCAAAATAAGATCGATGCGAAATTCTAAGGCAAATCGACATTCGATCGCCAGAAATGGAATTCAGCCTAGCAAGAGATAGCAGCATCTAAACCGAGGGATATATAAATCTTCGGTGAATCAATGCTAATTGTAAAGGAGTTTCATCCCTTTACAAATCATTTAAAGATTGGCGGGATCGCCTATTCTTATAGAGATCATTCGAAGTGGAGTTATGGGATACTCCAAAATTAAAAGAATACAAATAGGGAGAGACATGAATGAATTTTGGAACCGTAGGTAACGTTCCAAAGTTCAAAGGAAATCGAGTCAAAAGGAAGAGATTCAACTCGAACGAAAGTAATTCTGTAAATAAATTTACCATATATACTAAGTTTTGCCTAGAGCCAAAGCTCGGATACCAACTGTAACAACCCGCTATTTTCAACCATTCGCATCCACACACGTTGGACTTGAATTGTTCAAAATATCAGATTGATAATTAAAATTTGGCAAAAACACTCAGCATATATAGTAAATAAATCAATCACAGAATCACAGACACAGAGTAATATAATAATAACGCAGCGGAATAGATAAATAGTAGTTCATGAACCTACTATATAAACATCAGAGTTAGAAATAAAATACAACAGAATATCTCAAATACAGTGAAGTCTCCGGTACAACAGATGACCTCTCTAAAAAAATCCACGAGAAAAGCTGAAAGCTGAATCGATAGTTGGATCTCCAAACGAAGCTCCAAACTCCAAAGGTGTGTCTCAAATGTTGTAACACTCAGTCTGACCCGAGCGTAAAGCAAAACACAAAACACTCGAGTCAGGATTAACATTCTTATATCAATAAATTCAATTCAAGTGAAATATCAACTGAAATACAAATAACTTAAAGGATGTTTGGGATAA
Source organism: Allium fistulosum (assembly GCA_030737815.1). Lineage (NCBI taxonomy): Eukaryota > Viridiplantae > Streptophyta > Magnoliopsida > Asparagales > Amaryllidaceae > Allium > Allium fistulosum. Next base: position 428,516,001 of record CM060903.1, read on the forward strand.
CCATCCTCTAAGGATCTGCGGAACTATCTACAAGGCAGAAATATACACTATAACACCGTGGTCATTTCAAATTAATTTATACTTCAAAACCAAAATATCATTTCCTTTAAATATATATATATATATATTTCCTCAATTTCACAAATTGATTCCAGTCAATTCAAGTTCCAAATTCAAATTTAATTCAATCTAGATTTATCCATTTCAATTCAGCTCAATTCCCAAATAAACCATTCAAATTATAACGATTTCAAATCCAGATCTGAATCATAAAATAAACCATTTAAATTCCAATATATTTCAAAGTTTTAATATTCAACATTTTCAAAGTTAAATTTAATAGTTTCATCTAGATCTTAAGTTAACCTCATTCTTATTTAGTCTTGAAATATTCTCTCATTAATTCAATATCATTCAAGTAACCTTAAATTACATCTTACTAAATATTTCCTTAAATTTATTTAAACAAGAAATATTCATTAAATTACTTAAATCAAACCCAAGTTATAAATCATATCTTAAATCTCAATTTCAATGAGTTTCAAATCGGTTTAATTAAATAAAATTATCTTTCCAACCTTAACTTATTCAAATTATTACCGAAATCTATTTTGAAACATAAATTTAAATACTTAACCATATTATGTGTATTAAATCAATCTTAATTAAATTAAAAATTATTATTAAATCTATATATATATATATATCATTACCATTTATATATAAAAATTTAAGAATCAACATTTATTAAAACCATATATTTCTTTCCAAATCCATAGAATTTATTTTCAAAATATTTATATATATGGACCGACGGTGTCTGTATATAATTCTATCATATGGTTAAGTGATACGGATATTTATCATTTCAATCCTTAATTTAAATATATACGAGTAGATATCATTTCAACCCGTAATCCCAATTTCAATTCAAATGAAAATCGCTTGGGTTTATCATTTCAACCCATAACGATTTTCTCCTATTCTAAAGTCCGTTCGGGTATGTATCATTTCAACCCATAGTGAATTCTATACTAACAGGGAACTTGCAGAGTGATAACAGATAATATAAAATACAACAACAGGCATATATCATCAATAACAATATAATATAAACAACAGGATATGGTGGCATATCCCACAGGTGAACAGTTACAGATAATAGCATATATAACAATTTAAATAACTACAGCAGCATATTTCAATTGTCGTTTCAATTGAAATCAAATTTAATAAATATAAGAACGTTAAATCGTGAGTGATTACTCACCTTCTGAGGTTAGAGAGATAGAAAATGAAGTGAGCTACGAAATCCGCTGGATGGACAAGATTTGATGTAGAAAATAGGCACGACGGACAAGGCTGATAATGGGACATCGAAGAGAACTATTGAATCAGTTGATATAAATTGAGCTAAATATATATGAAATCAATATATAGTTTAAAACAAATAAATAAAATTAATCATCATATATACATAAGATTGAAATAAATACTTGTATATTATATTAACCCATATTTCAAACCAATATCCAAACACCATCTGTAATTTAAATCTTTATAAAAGTAACCTTTTATATATATATATATTATTAAAATCAATATTCATTTTATATCATATATATTCTTTCAAAATGTACGGCAATGCAGGCATGAATTTATATACACTTATCTTTATACATATCAAACATGCAGACTACAAAAAATTAAATGCAGACCTTAAAAACAGGGCACAAGAAATATGAATACACTTATATACTATATGTGTACAAACAAATTTATACCATATGCAGACCAACATATTTTTAATGTAAACTAATATACTTATATAATATAATACGAAATGGGACGCTTGCAGCAAATAAATTATATGCAGACTATCAATAGTAAAAATAAAACGTATTGCGTATACATCGGTTATTAAAGCAAATATGTATAGATCCATACATCTCTATATATTATACAAAATCCAGATATATGCGCACTCAGACTTATAAATGTATAGTCTTCAACTCAATCTCATACCTCACAGCAATTTCTTTAAAACATAGTATATATAAACTTGATATATATAGTACTACTTTTAAAACATTATATAGAAACTGATTAACAGACCCATATAAACATATATAACTCACATCGTCAATTAAACTCCTATACTTATATAACTATATAATACAATGCGAACAGAACAGTTGACCAACTTTATAACTAATTATACCATTGTCATATTATAAAATATTATAAATATTCAGATGTATATTAAAACTTTTACAGTCTATTCCTAAAGACTGCCGCACCCATATGAACTAATATATTTATGTAAATAACATATAGCTTTGCATAATAAAATCTAATATTGTCTAATATAAACGATATTTGAAATACAAAAGAATATATATACATAACTCTATTAGATATACCTAACAACGAAGTTTGCAAGAAGTACTTTCGGCAAAACACGCACTATAGGCAAATATATATATGTGAGAAGGAAGGCCAATGGACGAGGCGAGATGCTTGTGGTGGCGATGCCATGTGTGGGGATCTGATCTTGGGTTGCCAAGCAGGGCCGAGATGGTGGCTGGTGTGTTGGCCGAGTATGGCTATCATGGGTGGAAGAAATAGGGGAAAGAGAAGATATGTGAGCAGGCGGAAGTGATGGGTTTGGCGGTGGTGAAGTGTTGTTTCTTTGTGGTGGAAGATGATAGCAGGCAAGAAGGAAAGATGGATCCAGAGAAAACAAAATTAAGGGGAAGGCAGAGGAACAAAAAAATGAATAAAGCGAACAAACAAATAAATTAAACGTGGGGATAGTAAAGGTCAGATTATAAGTTTTTTTTTCTTCAAATGAAATGACAGAACGAATATGCAAATTATATTTGAATATAGGAATAGCAAAGGCCATCTTGAATTCTAGGAATAAAATGAAAGGTACATGGCTGATCACGTTAGAAATTGAATGGACACAAAGCCCAAAAGACACGAAATGGGTATCGATACGGTTACCGTTTACACGGATTCCGCTTCGTACCGAACTTCAAAACACAGAAGTAAATATACCGCAGAGATCAACATGACGAGATGATCAAAACGGTACACAGATATCAGTGGTACGATCATCCGATCAAATGTCGATAATTGATACCGAAAATGCTGCTATTCCATACGGAAAAATCCAAACGGAGCTAGAAACGTCTAAATTTCGCGAAACGAATTTCACAGTCTGATTCAGAGTGTTCTAAAAAAAATTCTCATGTTGACATATTTAGGTTTCAGAACACTTTTAAATTCAACTGTTATTAACTGATTTAAATTGAGATAAAATTACACAATAAAATAAACTTCCATATTTTCTGATGAAAATTTACCAATTGCTATGTTTTTAAATACGTATTCTAAATAAAAAAAATTATTTCAAAATTCAATTATTTAAAATTTCACAAAATTCAGTTAAATACGTTATTACAACCAATCAAAAATTATGGGTCGTTACAGCTCCTGCTTGATTCCCCAAGTGTAGCGGGGGAATCCCTCCTCTGGAGGCGGGATCGGTACTAATCTCTAGGGAGGGATCGACACTGATCCATCTTGGCAGACCATATTGGTCTGCCAAGTGATGCTCCAATGTTCTTACATGATCTCCTTCAACCCTGCGATGCCTATGCCTATGGTATTCATCCGATGAGCTGGAACTCTTCGATGCTGAGTAAAGAGTGGGACCCATTCTGGCCTTCCCACGCTGTTGTTGAGCAATCTGGTTCATTAGGTTAGCATTAGTCTGAATTTGTTCATTTAGCTGTCTACGGCCTTCCATCAACTCTCTCATCAAGTTATTAAATTCAGATTTGCAGATTGGTTGCTCGGGCTCCTTATTGAGTGCTGGCAGTTTCATTCCCATCCACATTCTGAGTTGATCTGGTATGTCTCACCATTATCGATTTCCTTGCTTAGATTTTAGTAAATCTAAATAGTATATGCATGTTTATGAAGATGACTATGGATCTCCTTCGGGGATTTGTTCAATCCAGTAGCAACAAAGGCAGCGATCCTAACGCACTAAGAATCAGCCTTCTCAATGAAATCACCAAAATATTTACAACCAAATTGGTCACAAACTCTCAAGAATAGGTTTGTGTAGAGAAATAAATGAAGAAAACTAAATTGAAATAGAGGAATATAATAAACTAGTAAGCAAATCCAAAAAGAAATCAAGAACACCTGGATTTATAGTGGTTCGGCCACATCTGCCTACATCCACTTTGAATATTCTCTTTATTGATTCACTATAAACTTAATTACAGTAGCAAACAACAAGAAGTAAGGAAGAAAGTTGATTACAATAAAGAACTATGTAACCAGCAGCGTAAAGAACTCCATAATGACCCCCTAGGCCAGTATTTATAGGTGAAGGCGGCCACCAACCTCTCTGAAACTTCGGCTACAGGACCTCCTTACTCATATGGGCCCACCAAAGGGGCCGCTAGGCCCAAATACCAATGAATAGGGATCGGTACCGATCCATTCATTAGTTGATTCTGGGACAGCGGTCCCTATGATAGCTTCTCCAAGCTTAGATATGATGGCTCTCCAAATATTATGTTGATTGGATATGTTGAGCTCGTGCTTTTGATCGATCTTGGATTCAGATCTACTTTGAAGTTATTCCTACTGAACCCTTCTATTTGGCTCCATACTTCGCATGTCGATCCTTATGATACACTATAATGATCCATCCAATCATGCCAAACCATGTTTGCATACTCATGCTTACGCCTTGGGTTACATAATGTCGATCCTTACATTTCCACAGTGCTTTGTCGATCCATCTAGTTCCACAAGATCATGTCGATCCCTCTTACTCTATAAGACTATGTCGAACCCTCCTTATTCCATAACAGTATGCCAATCCATTGATCATCGCCTATGTCGATCCCTCCATTACTTCATCCATGTTCACTCTTCATTAAACTAACTATGCCGATCTCTAAGGTAATGTCTAACTATGCTGATCCCTTACCTATCCAAGCTATTTCCCACATTTTTAGCATCCTGCATCATCCATCTACCAACTCCATTCAATTCTGGCTTCATATAACCATCTGAACTCTACTTCTGGGTCCTATAGCCATCACTCTGTGATCATCCTTCTTGACGATAATTGAATTTGTCTCGCGCAATCAGCCCAATATAGCTGGGTCAGAATATCAGATAACAACAACTAAAAAAATAAGTGTTACGAAATGGCTATTATGGTGTAGTGCCTTCTTGCAAGTGGTCATCTCATTTTAGGGCATCGCTGAGAAATGCAGGTGTATACGTTCCCCACTCTTTTGATATTGTAGAAAATGGTGCTATGGTTCCTTTGGCTGAGGTCTTGGAAGCTGGGGTAGAATTTTGGTCAGAGTTTTTAGTTGGGTTCTTCCTAGATTCTAACCCTTCGTATCATGAAGTTCGCGACTATTGCTGGAAATATCAGGTCGCTGTAGGACCTGTCGTAACGGCTGGTAGGTGTAAGCATTGATCGGATGTGCCTGAAAGTACGGGCGAAGCTTTCATGATGCAATTAGCAAGCAGTACGCCAATTTATCTATCTTCGAATAGTTCCTTTCTACTCCTGTTAATCTTTTACTGATGTAATACACTGACCTCTGAATATGATTCTCCACGCGAATCAAGGCATCACTTATAGTGTGTGCTGATACAGCCAAATAAATGTACAACTCCTCATGATTTACCGACTTTGACAAGACAGGAGTCCCTCCAAATGATTCACCAGAGCTCGAAACGTGTCTTCGAAATCCTGTGTCTATTCGAAATTTCTTTTTCCCTTTCTAATCAAATCAAAGAAAGGAATGCATTTGTCGGTTTCCCTGGAGATAAATCAATTTAAGGCAGCAACCTTCTCATTCAGGCTTTGCACTTGCTTAATAGTCCTTGGCACTTGGATATCCCGAATAGCCTGGATCTTCTCGGGATTAGCTTCTATACCACAAGCGTCGACAATAAAGGCCAAGAATTTTCCTGACTCGACACCGAACGAACATTTCAATGGATTGATTTTCATGTTGTAGTATCGGAGGATGTCGAGCATCTCTACCAAGTCTCGAATGTAGTCATTTGATCGTCGTGACTTCACGAGCATATCATCTGCATAGACTTCCATTGTCCTCCCAATCTGATCTTTAAACATCTTGTTAACTAAACGTTGATAGGTTGCTCCGGCAATTTAATCCAAATGGCATCACCACATAACAATACAATCCAACATATGAAGCAAACTAGTGTGTTCCTAGTCGAGAACATGCATCGAGATCTGGTTATACCCTAAGTATGCATCCATAAAATATAATAATTCATGTCCCACGGTCGAATCTACTAACTGATCAATCCTCGAAAGGGGAAAACTGCCTTTAGGACATGCTTTGTTCAAATCTGAATAGTCAATGCATGTTCTCCATTTCCCATTTGCCTTCTTCACTAGTACGGGATTGGATATCCATTCAGGATAGAGGGCATTACAGATAAACCCGTTGACTTTCAGTTTATCCACCTCCTCTTTAAGAGCGATGGATCTCTCCAGATCCAAGCCTCGTGACTTTTGCTTCACCGGAACATATTTCGAGTCAATGTTTAATGCATGGCTTGCAATGGTTGGAGAGATATCACACATGACCGAATGAGTCCAAGCAAACATGTCTAGATTCGCTTGGAGAAAACCAGCAAGTTCTTTCATCATTGAGGGGCTGAGCTGTGACCCAATCTTCAAGACCCGTGACGGGTCATCATGGTTGACCGTAACATCAATCGTCAACTTAGCCGGCGCAGCCTTCGTCTTTTTGGGTTCCTCTTCATCATCCCTCTGACCTATATCTCTATAGAACCGACTGTGGTGTCCAAGCCAAGGCCCAAGCGCCAATCGTCAATCTTCAGCAACTTGGATGCAGACAGATTTGTCTATACCCTTGCCTTTCTCCTTACGCTGAGCTTCCCTTAACTCAGCTACATAACAGGCACGTCCAGTCGCCTGATCACCATGAACCACTCCTATACCATTATCAGTTGGAAACTTTAAAGTTAAACACCATAGGGCAAGAGCTGCCTGAAATTCAACTAGGGCCGGTCATCCCAGAAAAACATTGTATGGTGAGTCAACATCCAAAACAATAAATGGTAGGATCCGCACTCTCCTACATTCACCTTCTCCCAATTCAACAAACAAATCCACATAACCAACAGCCTCACTCGCCACGCCATTTAAACCATGTATGCGAGCTTTAGATGGTTTTAAATCTTTGGCCTCCATTCTCATCTGATCATATGCCTTCTTGAAATTAATATTCATCGGGCTTCCGCAATCAATTAAAATCCTTCTCACCAAACCTAGTGGGTTGTTACAATCATTAGGGATTCCCCTATGGAAGTGGGAACAAATATAGATGGACTGCCAAGGACTAATTGGGAGTATGGTAGCATCTACTCATAATTTCTAGATTGATGAAGAGTGCCAAGTATATACCCATAAAGTTTAGTTTAACTTATTTTTGATTATTTGACCAAATTGATTGTCATTTTTAATTTTGATAGATATAGGATGTAATAAATGTTTAGATATTGCTTGTATTGCTTAGCAATGATGGTTAGATGTTGTATGACACTTATATATAGTTGTTTGCTTATATTTTGGTCCGTTTTGGCATGTTAAGTAACTGAAATGCATTTGAGTGAATCGAAGAGTTAAAGTGTTCAAAAAGTAATGCGATCATTTCCGTATGTTCATTAGGGCTTGGGGAAGCATTTTGCTTGCATGAAGATTGGAGTTGAAATGATGGAATTTTGGGTGATCTTAAAGCGTTCGATGGTGGAGTGGTTGGTGGTGGAGTGATCGGCGGATAGAGAATATGGTCGAGGGTGGTTGAACTTCGAGGTAAGGAGATAGAAACTTCAGGTCTTTAGGTGTGGACTTTGATGCATTTGGTGTAAGACTTCAGGGTGCATACTACCAAGCATTCCTTGCTATGACCGAGTGGTTATGATGAGAGGTCTTGAATGTGCGGCACTTCACTTCGGGATTTAGGTGCCTCTACTTTGGGTTTGGGGAGGTTTTGCTTCGAGGAAAAATGACTCAATGAGAGGTTTTGGGGTTTGGTTAATACTTAGCCAAAATTAGCTAAGTACTAAATCAAAGTGGTCGGTGATGACCACTCTTGAGTGGTCGGTACCGACCATAATTATTGTGGCCATTGGGTTTTTAAAGAGGGATTCTAGAGGGTCTTTTGCAGTGGTTAATCTCATGCTCATTTGATGTTTGGAGAGTTATGGCCTTGCTACGAGCGGTTTTGTAAGTGAAGCGATGACATGACGCTTTGACTAGGTGACTTCGGGACTTTGATGTAGGGACTCGATGATTTGTGACATATGGTTAGAGTGTCTTGGACTTAAACGTATCAATGACGTAAATCATTTTGATCAAGTACTTTAAGTGATAAGTGTATATAAACTTAGTGATGGTCCAAGAAGGCACGTTTGACGATTTGAAGCAACGTAGTGGGACGTAGTGCATTCCGGTATCGAGTTGTGTGTTGAAGGGATCGTTGATAACTCTAGATGTGATGTGTGTTTCATGAGGCAAGGGTATGTGAGGATGCTCACCAGTGTACCCCAGACCTTGGTGATAGTTGTGTGAATTATCATGTATCCGAGAGCATCGTAGTGGTGATGTGAGACCTTAGCGATGATTGGGGCGATGTAAGACCTTAGTGATTGTTATTTTGTAAGTTTACTATGTGTTTGCTATACTGCTATGGTTGATGTGATTATTGTGCGATTTTAATGGATGTCATGTGACGTAGGTACCATTGAGCTAGGTACTCTGACTCCCGATATTATACTTTGTGTAGTATACCCATATGATGATGATGATGGTGGTGGTGGTGTAGCATATACAGTGTTATGTGCTAACTTGTTAGGTGTAAGGACAGATCAAGTATGATCCTTCATACTAAGTGTCTCTGTTTTACAATATCAGTTTTTATAGTATCTTGAGATTGTTTATCGCTCACACCAGACTGTTGTCTAACTCGAGCTTTTATGTTTTGCTTCTTATCCTCTCGGGTACTTTTAGATGAGTAGACTGAATAACAAGTCTGAGATTAGTGCATGAAGCTATTTAATGGACGAGCAGGAGGCTGACGCTTATCTATACTTATATTTTAGAGCTTTTTACTATTCCTCAGTGCAGCAACGTGGAGCTTTATTAGTGCTTCACTTTATTTAGAGGCAACACATTTGGGATTATTATAGATGCATAAACTTTGTGATCTGTGTATATAAATATGGTTAACTTATTGCACTTTAATTATGTGGTTCATTTTAGTCAGTACTATCTCGCATGTTTTATATATTTGATGATAATTATATTTTATCCTTGCGTTGTGAGATATACGACAGTTTGCATTTGGAGTTTACTATTTTACCCTTTGACTATTGCTTTGCATCGGTCGGGCATCGCTACAGCACACTCTACATGTTATATTGGGTATTAGAGGTGTAGGGCAGTCGCCACACACTGCCTCCTCGGTAGTATTCACTTATTTCTTTAGTAGGTTAATCAATTTTTGGCTCTCCTCTGTGGATTTTTCTTTTTTAGTAAGGAGGAGACGTGTCTTAGTGTTAATATTGCTAAGCTTTCTGACAACTTTTCCCTAGGCCTAGTATATGTCAACAAAGACATCAAAAGTAGTACATGCATTTTCAATCTTATTCATGGAGACATCGTCCAGATTATAATCAAAATAGGGGCCAATGAAGTCGAAATCTATATGCAAAGGTGTCGGAGTAGATGTTCAAGACAGAGAAGCGGTAGAAACCATAGTCTCCTTGCTTGACCATCATTGGTGGTTAGCAGAAGATGTGGCCAAGGGAGTAAAAGAGACCTTAGTTGGTAGAAGGGTCCAGGATTGGTGGAAGCATGCTTGCCCTTTTGACTAGGGACAAGTGAGGTAGAGGTAGCAGAAGCAAAACACAGGGAGGAGTACGAGAGAAGACAATTTGAGGCGGAGTACCATGCCTCGAAGGAGAATGGATCCTATGAGAATATGATTCCTTGTATTGATGGGGAAATGGTCTCCTAGAATGTTAGGAGATGGAGTCATAAAGTGCAGTCAAATGCATGTGGTATTCCCATTCATACTTTAGTTGCTCAAAATCATGTCATTGATCCTTATCATCTCTTATGATGGGAGTTGCTACGGTCCTCCCTAGAGTGGTGGAGACTGCGATGCCTGTAAGACTTGGAAAATGGTGCATCCCTAGATGTCTTTTGGTACATATAACCAAAATAGATGTATTTTCCTTTGGTAACTGAAATAACGAATAAGTGGGAGTTAACGGCTGCAAACGAGAAAAGATATGTGAAGTGCACATGAGTGTGATCCTAAGTGGTAGGGTGCAGTGCAAACCTATCTTGCCTACGGATCATGCTCAATTAGTAAGGATGAGGGAGCTATTATGTCGTTAACAGAAAGGAGAGTGACGTTGCACATACCATGCAACATCCCATCGACCTTGGATCGTCAAGGTCAAGATCTCAAAGATTTTCGAGTCCAAGATCGAATGATGGGCCAATAACTTCAACGCCTTAGAGGACGAGGGTTGCTTCCTCGGTCTCACTGAGCATCGGATCGGGAGATACCTCAGGAGACCCCTTCCTTAGACGTTTGAATAAGGAGTAGGAATAAAAGCGCCTTCTCATTTGGTGTTTTCCCCGGTGGATTCAACATTGAATTCTTCTTCTTCATCTTTAACCTCCTCTTCTTCGTCTTCTTCTTCATATTTTCATTTACCTTCTTCTTCTTCGGATTCTATTCGATGCACATGCCATCATCGATTACTCAACGGTGAGCTGGAGCTTGGATAGGACCTGCCTTAGCTTGCGTAGAAGCGTGTGCCCCAGCCAGTAGAGCACTAAGAGCATAGACTCAATTGTTGTTGTATAGACGGTGGAAGTCACAGAGACGCAAATCGGTTAGCAAATGAGTTGTGATATGCTCCTCCTTGTGGACAGCTTTAAATGTGGCAACCATATGCCTTAGATTGTCGTTGTCATCCTTTAAAGGAATAACTGCAATAAAAAGATAAGGATGAATGATTTGCCTTAAGTAAGTCCAAATTAGGTGCAACTGGATTTAGGGACATGGAACTAACATCCAAACAGTCATTTCTCTACAAAATCGATAGGGTATCGAACAAAGAAGTACTCTTCTTTGAAGTAACCATACTTATTCTGTAAATCGATCACTACTTTGCACTCACGAAATGCTACAAAGAAGGTTAATGAAGAATTTCAAGGGCGATGCTTAAAGTTATAAAGATATCTGATATCAGCTAGCATTGGTTCCTTACCTAGATGGTGGACAAAGATCATGTAAAGTCTTAACAACACTACATAAAAGTTTGGATGCGGTTGTGATGGAGTGAACCTCGTTGATTGGAGCACATGGCAAACGAACGGGTTGAAAAGAGGCATCTTCCCAGAAAGGCACATGTACTGGTTAAAGGAAATGCAAGCGACGGAAGGATTATGTGCTCTCAAGTACGGCATTGGGAGCCAAAGTTTATCAAGAGGAATGACGTGCTTATTGCAAATGCATTGAATCTTGATGGTAGATAAATGAGAAGCAGGTGAGTCAAGCGGATTATCCAAAATCATAACCCCTTCCAAGTTGACATCAAGAGGAATTCCGTTGTATGAGTCCTCAATGATCATTAGTGGAACACCATAAGATTAGGGTAAGATAGTACGGCAAGGACGATAAGTTCCAACAGTAGCGGAATTGGATGTTAGTGCCGAGCTGGAAACCATCGTATGCGATGTAGAGGCAAATGTGGCTGCACCAGCTATGGAAAGACGTAGAGAACTTCTGGAGTCCATAAATTAACTTGAAATCTCAAATGACAAGCATTGTAAGGTAATTTTTGTTAAATTCCTATACAAGTATATACTTGTGTATAGCCCAGTTGTGGACGATGTATAGAATCCAATGAAAAATGATGTGTGTTGACCCATCAGATTTTGTAAATTGATTGGAGGCAATATTCCTGTCTCATGTACAATGTGTATCAGTTCCCGTGCATGGTGTATGGAAGCACTCTATGTAGAAAGCCTGCTCGTGTTGGAAAATGAGTTTCGGTAGATAATGGAACTGTGTTGGATATTATGCATTAACATAGGAATTATGTTAACGAAACTAGGCAAGTAATGAACTTGCGAATCTCAGAGATATAGTACATTCTTCACAAAATGAGGGATTATTGACCAACAAATCTAAGCGTTGATGGGATTCATGTCCCGGGATGTGTCTACGCTCAAATTTGTTGAAGGACAAAAACAACTCCATGTAACTTTGCTTGAAATCAACCAACCCCTGACCAAATTCAATCCCACATCAAATCATCATCTCTTCATCACCCAAAGCCACCTTGACCAGTTCTTAATCATCTCTGCTCTACCATGTACTAAGTACAATTGATCGGCGGTTATCAATTGGATGGATTGGTGGTGATTAAAAAGAGCATGGCAATCAATAGTGAAACTGGAGGCGATGGCGGTGATGACCATTTGGGGTGGAGCGCGGTGGTATAGGGAAGATACGACAAGGCCTTTACCTTGGATCAGTAGTTGAGGAAGATCAAGGCTTTAGGCTTAAGAGACGGAAAACCCTAGATGCGAGATTGGCTAAAAGAAGGAGACCTCGAAGGAAAATGAAGGTGGAGAAAGAAAATTTTCCCAAGTCCCAGTTATATACTAAGTACAAGCATCGATTTGTATCGATCCATTAAGGTATTTTTTTTAGAAATGAAAAAAAGGGAACATGAAATAAAGATATTCGCCCAACAGTGAATTAGAGAAACCTTTAGATAATTCTCAGTTTTTAACAGAATTCTAGGCAGTAGACTGTAGTATTTATATTTGTCAAAAAGTCGTGACTCGATTACCATTATGAAGCAAAGTGTCAAAATTTTCGATGAAGATGCGATGTTCCATGGAAATGGATCAAATAACGGAAGCGTGTACATAGATCAAGATATGGTGGCTAGTCTTGATGCAAATCATGCCTTGTGTTCGTGAAAGCATACTTTTGGGACAAATGTTATCTGATATTTTTCCAAAGCGACATTCCAGCTAAAATAGACTATAAAGTGATGAAAATTTTGGGTAAGGATGATGGATTGATATTGATCCATCCCAAGGATGATTTTCCCCTCTAAAGACCATGAAGACATCAAGACATGAAGAAGATGCAAGTTGGACAAGGCCTTTGATCGATTCCCGATGCATCATGCCTCGAGTTTTAGTCCAACTTTACCTAATCTCTTTCCTAATATACTGGATCTTGACGAAACCTATAGTAACTTAACAAATCTAAGCCCTCCAAATTAGCTATAAATAGAAGGCTATCTCCAACAAAAAAAGGATTTGGACTTTGCTTATCAAAAACTAGGGGAAACACTTCCATTTTTGCACTTCAAGGTTGAACTTTCAAATTGGCATTATAATCTTGGTAGATTTAGTAAGAACTAGCAATAAAATTAATAAAGTGGACGTAGACAAGAGATTATGGAACCACTATAAAAAGATTGTTTTTTTCTTCTTTCTTGCTTTTATTTTCTTACTATTTTGCATTTTGTTCCCTGATTTGATATCATTATATGCAATTCTACGATCTAGAATTGTTACCTCATCGAAACTCAATCGTTTGGTGATATTAGACCATATTATTGGAAAACATATTGACTTATAACTTTGAAGATGTTAGGAGTTCTGAAATAATATCAGCTTATTTGGAAGCAATACTCATGGTGTAGATTAAATATCTATAAAGTTTACACCATTTAAGATAGCATAGCTCAAAATACATAGGCATGCTAAACAATGCCATGGAAGAGACGGGCGATGGAACCTTACTCACGTATACGTGTGTATACACGTAAAGAGAAAGAAGGAGAAAACGAAAAAAAATCTCAATGATACTTTGAGAAAAAATTAATTAAAATGGCATATCCCAAATTAGTCTCTTGGACAGGCTATTCTCCAAATCAAACAGAAATCCAAAATTTGTCTCAAAGTTGATCCTATTTCAACATGAAATTTAGGGTTTCATTTTGGGAAAAGTAGATAAAATTTTCTTATCATCGATCCTGGTGATGGAGGAGGTGGTGTGGCCATATCTAGCTGTGTTGTTGTTGGATTTGGTGGTGATTTGACGATTGTCATTGACAACGATTAGGGTTGTCGGTTATGATAAAATGTAGAGATGACAATGGATATCGAGATAGCGATGGTGAGATTGAAGTTGTAGCGGGTATGACGGAAAGCGGTGGTACAGGGAGGAGTAATGAGATGAAGAATGGTGGTGGTTAAGTTCATTTGAGGTGGAGCAAGTGGAGGAGCGTTACCGAACTAGGAAAGGACTCAACAACACATAATATTATTTTATAGTAACATTATATGAAATGAACTTTATAATCAAGTAGACTTATTAATTCACCAATAACGCCACTCGTATATATCATTCTATTATTGATATATTTTAAAGACATAATCTTTGACGTAATTTTTTGATTTGTGAACTTTAAGTTGTACGTTTATTTTTATCAGTCATAAATTTAACTGGCTTTGATGTAGCCGGTCGGTATGATGAGATTATCTAATCGAATACTACTTAGGATTTTCTAAAGAAGTTCTTGTATATTATTTGTAACGCTACTTTTATATATCATTTCAATGTTTAGTTGTAAATAGCACTGTTATTTATCGTTATGTAGCATTTAATGTTTTAGTGTTATTTATAAACACAATATATGAATTTCAAAATTAAATATAGCAATTTATGCTTCAAAACTTCTTGTAATAGCATTATATTCTTATATGTGTGTAGGGGGTACAAGGAATGGGTACACCTCATTTCTGTTATGCCTCTACCCCCCCCCCCCTCGAGTTCAGCCACATTCCAATTTAAATAATATATTTACTCTCTCTCTTACCACTTCATTATATTATTTAAATCGGAATCTGTGGTTGAAATCATGAGGTAATAGAGGTGTAGCAAGAATAAGGTGTAGCCGATCCTTGCCATATATATATATGTGTGTGTGTGTGTGTGTGTGTGTGTGTATGTATATGTGTATATATATATGTATATGTATATGTGTGTGTGTATGTATATGTATATGTGTGTGTATATGTATATGTATATGTATATGTGTGTATATATATGTATATGTATATGTGTATATATATATATATGTATATGTATATGTGTTGGTGCAGTTTGAATTTAAATAATATATTTTCTCTCTCTTACCACTTCATTATATTATTTAAATCGGAATCTGTGGTTGAAATCATGAGGTAATAGAGGTGTAGCAAGAATACGGTGTAGCCGATCCTTGCCATATATATATGTATGTATGTATATGTATGTATATATATATATGTATGTATATATATATATGTGTGTGTATGTATATATGTATATGTATGTATGTATATATATGTGTGTGTATGTATGTATGTATGTATTAGGGGTAGGCGCGGGTTGGTTTGATGCGGTTTGAAGCCCAAACCGCTTCTGCACAACATCAAACGGTTAGTCAAAAATAAAAACCATTATATTAACCATTTAAACGGTTCGGTTTTGTTTCGGTTTAATGTAATACGGTCCAGTTTTGGTCCAAAGTGGTTTGAACCTATATTAAATATTAAATAAGAGAAATACTTCCATCAATAATCAATTTATGAAGGCAACTGCGTGAAGCTTTTATACTTAAAGGTTAAACCACAAATAGAAACGAAAGGTTGATTCTTAATTGTATGAATATTTCAATTTGACAGTTAACTACGAGTGAGATTTTTTTAGTAGATTAACCAATCATCAACGTTAATCAATGTATAATCATTAAGTAAAAGGATTAGAATAAGATTATATTTAGCATTTATCCAAAAAATGAGATACTGATGCTATAACTTCTTCCTTTATGACAATGAAATGGAATATACATTATTAGAATATAAAATAAGATAGGAGTTGCTTATATTTTTACCATAAGATTACTAGTGTAAATATTCGGTTTGGTTTAATATAGTCGGTTCAATCGTCCAAACCGCAACCAAACCATATCGATGCGGGTCGGTCCGGTTTGGGGTGTTTGCTTTAGTTAGAAGAATCGATGATGTATTCCGCATCGCTTTTGCGGTCCGGTGCGAGCGGTTTCTGTATGGTGGTGTGGTTTATGCCCACCTCGAATATGTGTGTGTGTGTGTGAAGTGGATACTAAGTATTAACATTATTATATACATATGTACATATTTTTATACATTTATTTAAACCTCGTGTTTTTGTACATTTCCTAATTTATATGATTTTAATTATAAAATTTAATTGAATATTTGAAAGTTAAATATTACCTACAAATAGCTTTTCACCTTTTTATGCAGCATTTCTTCATTTGTTCTTTGTACCATTTCATTGTGTTTAATAAATATGGCATTTAATTATCAATAGAACTATAATAAAATTGTCTATGTAGCACCTCGTTTTTCATAGCAATATCTATCATTGGTTTATTTTCCTAACATTATATGTTGTTATTTTTACGTAGTAGTTTATACTTTGACACGCTCTCTTTACTTTGTATACGTCGCTATATAGTACCACTCTGTTCTGTACCTCCTACTAGGTTTGTTGTTGATGATGATAAACGAGTTATGTATGTTAAAAGGATGTACCAAATAGTGCCGCATTGAAGTGGCAAGGCGAGGTGACACAGTAATTGCAAGATTAGTTATCATGATTAGTCGTGCTCAAGTAAGTTGTAGGTGGGTTGGATGATAAAGGGTGGCAATAGAGTTTAGTTTGATGATGGATGGAAGTAGCAATGATGGCGATTAGTAGTGGCGAGGACTAGAGGTGCGATGATGGATGGCCAAATAATGAAGCTGGAGGTGACACAATGAATGAAATTGAGAAGTTCGACATGCATTTTAGAGCTAAGAAAAAACATGGAATTAGTTATTATGTCCTTAAGGCTAATTTCTCAACTTAGTGATTAAGAAAGAGAGAGAAAATTATACTAAGTTTGTCCTTCAAATTAGCTGTGTGTGTATGGAAAATTATATTTAAATACAAAACGATGAGATAATTGGTGACACAATAGATTTTAACCGTTAGATTCAATTGTTTTTTTATATGTGATGGAGATTCACCACCTAAAATCCATTGTCGCTAATTTTGTCTTAATAGTCGTTCCATGTGTGTGTGATTTAGAAAATAAATATAGAAGGGTTCATACTACACCTTATCCACACCCATACTAGTTATTGAGCAACATAATTAGGAATTAAGCGAAAAACGTGTTATTACTTCACTATGGACTTATGTAGGACACACCTAATCTGATTTAACATTTTGAACATGCTACAAGTTTAAAAAAGATACGTTTTTAATTAAGATGATGTTTATAGTGAACTATGTAACCTAATAAATCAAAAATTGTAGATTGGGCAACTGAATGGATGTGTGGCGTAACCTTTACGTGCGCGAATATATATATATATATATATATATATATATATTGTCGGATCGATTTCACCCTAGAGGAGGGGTGAATAGGGTGATGCTACTAATTATAAAAATTAATGCGGAAATAATTGCAGCACAGATAATAGCAGAATAATAAAAGCAGAAATAGAACAACACAGATTTACCCAGCTTCGGCAAAACCCCGCCTATGTGCTGCCCCCAAGGTTTCTACTAGAAATTAAGTAGTCAGACGCTTACACACGTAAACTCGCGACACCCGCTATCGACTAACCTAACTCTATGCTCAAAACCCTGCCATAACTCAGCCACTGTGTTGCGAATTCTCGAACTACACCACCGTAGTTCGTCCCTAGTCACACGACTAGAATTTTACAAAAGTTTTAAAAAGAAATACAAAATAAAAACAATATACAAAACCCTATTTAATAAATTTAGCCCAAAAATATATTATAAGGAAACCAGCCCAAAAATAAAAGAGAAGTCTCCCTTTATTTCTTTCTATTTGGCCCGTATCCTTTGTGAAAATGTCTGCCTCTTTTCTTTTGCTCGAGAACGTTCGTTCCTCTTTCAAAATAAATTAGGGCTTGGTTTTTCTTTAAAGCTGCCGCTTGGTCGTTGATCGATTTTACTGTCGAACCTCAATTCAGTTTGATGCTTCTTTGATCTTTGTTCTTTGCTTAGCTTCGGCTGCTTCAAATGTGTCGAGCTTGGAAGATGTGTGAATTGGTACGTGAATGTCTTTTATTGATTATTGGTTATTCTCGACTTTGATTCGAGTTTAATGATTTATTGCTCTCTGTTTTTGCTTGAACTCGAATGCTCTAATTGCAGATAATGTTAATGGTATTTATAGGGATCAAAACCCTTAGTTTACGTTCATATAATTCAATTTGAATTCTTCAAATTGCTATGCTCGGCCATTGATTTGTACTCGAATGTTGGTGATGTTTTCTGACTTTTTCAATTCGTATATTTTTCTGTTATGCTTGCTTGGTCACCACGGCTTCATGAATTTGAACTTGCTATGTGAATTTCTTTTCTCCTGCGACTTTGTTATTTGAATTTTCTGACTTTGTGATAAAAATTGAGTTTGACTTGTTCGACTCGTGTTATCACTTGGCTTTGACTCTGACTTGTTCGAACTCTACCTTGATTTTTGTAAAACTGTAAACTGGATTGTGTTGCTTCACCGTTTGTTTTTTACGATTTTTGAACACTGCCTTGATTTTTCTGTAACTCGACCATTGTGTTCCTTCATTTTGCCTTTGTTGACTGGTTCATTGAATTGATACAATTGTATACATATATATGCATATATGTATACATGTGTATGTACTTCGTGTTGTCTCTGGTATTCTCTGGTTTACCTGATCCTGTTAGCCGAGTTATCATGTTGCCTATGTATATACATGTTTACTGTTGGACTTCTGAGCCTCTGAACTGATATGTCTGGATCATCTTGAAGTATGGTTCTTGCCTTTGTGTTTGTAGCTTGATTACTTGCATATTGAACTGGTCTGCATTTGCTCATTTGAGTTGTTGTCTACATTCATGCCTGAACTGATATATATATATATATATATATATATATATATATGCATATGTGCTCAAGTATTTTGCATTCATGTGGTCTGCTTTCATGTGGAACTGCTATTGTCAGGGTCATGTTCACTGCCCTGGTCTAATTGAGTATTATGTTGCATGTTTGCTTTGAGTTACCTGTACAGTTTGGTTGTCTTTTCTCTTGAACCTAGTTGCATTGAGTTGGATTGGTCTGATGATCTGCACATTTCATTGATGCATTATGGTCTCCATACATATATACATACATATATCTATGTATACTGTGTACTTCATTTTTGTTGCATGTTCACTTAAGTCTTGTACTGGGTTGTTGCTTCGAGCCAGTTCGTTGTTTGCTTTGAGTCATGTCCATATGCATATGTATATATGTATGTGGTCACGTTGATGTATATGCATGCTCTAGTTTTGTTGCTATTTGATGTTGAGGCTTTTGGTCATTGCATTCATGTTGCCAGGTCTGGTTATGTTCATTTGTGTTCTGGTCTTCATGTTGCTTTCATGCCTGAATGTAGTTTGTGTACACTTGTGCACTTGTTAGCATGGTCTGGTTGGCCCTGATTTTGGTTTCACATGTTGATTTACCACTTTGTCGTGTTGTATTGTGTGCACCTGAGTTGAATCCAGCCTCGGCTCGGGTTTGACTTTGTGCTCACCTGTCCCTGCAGTTTTATCAAGTGTATATCGGTGTGCATGGCCTTGTGGCATGTACAGTGATACACTGTGCATGTCACAGGTTGTTCGTGTTTGATGAATTCAAAACGAAAATGATGACGAACGACCCAAATAACTGAGGCAAATAATATTTTTAAAAACACACATTTTATTTTACACTGCAAAAATATTTCTTTTTCAATTTTACTACGTCGGGTGTTTATTTTGCAGATAATTCAGATGCTGAATACAAATTGGAATATAGTTGAAAAACAAATATGAGTGAATGAGTGATATGTAGTGAGGTGCAAATGTAAATGACAATTGTGATGTAATCGAAATTGTATTGTAATTGCAATTTTGTATATATAGTGAGAGCTCAAATTTTGTACTATTCAAAAATTATAATAAAATATTTGTTTGAATAAAATATCTGTTTGAATTTAAATTCTGTGTTATTTATTTTATTCAGCAAATATTTATTTAATTATGTGAAAATAAAATAATACAATAACAAATACATTTCAATGAATATATATATATATATATAAGTTTATTATCATCAAACAAAAATCATATATTAGCATATTCAACACACACACATATATATATAATATGTGTGTGAGTGGGTAGTGTGTGAAGGGATCTAGGTCCCCTTTTATTTATCGTTTAAAAAAACTTTCGTCCTTATACCAAAGAGTTGTATATTATAGTGAATTTTTGTAGTTGCGTTTTGTTCATTGTCAATATCATTTATGCAAAATTTGGAATCATTCTGAAACTTCCATCTCTTTCAAAATAACATTTTCAAAAATGATTTCAAAATTTTCGTAGAAGATCTTGCTAATGAATATAACATATCAATAAAAATTCATTTCGATTCAGAATTTTTTTGAACAAAAAGATTAAGGTGCAGGGTTTACGAGATCTATAATAAAGGAATCTGGATCATTATATATATATATATATATATATATATATATATATATATATATCATTTAGTTTCAAATTTTACATGTAACAACCAGCTACTTTTTTAATTACAGGGTAATTTTTTAATTAATTTGACTCAAATATTAAAACTACAAAACCATAAACTTGCATGAAACAAAATGATCCAAAGTAACAAAATGAAATCATATACAATCAAAGTTAAATCTAATTCTAATATCACTAATTAAAATTCAGTTAAACAAACATCAATAATATTTCCAGAGACAAGTTCTATGAGAAGATGGTCCTTATAGATATACGTTTAAAGAAAAAAATACAATGATCTACAATCGTAAATTTTAATAGAGTTTTAACAAAGATAAATTGGAAAATAATGAAGAAAAAATAATAATATTTTATTCAAATATAAATTTAAACTCATCGTCTTATTTTGTATATCAAATAACGGTTTCAACTAAAAATAACTGCAAACTTTTATGGCAGTTGAAACTCAAACTCCTCGTTTGCATGTAACGATATTTAAAAGAGTTTACCATCGAAACAAAATAATTGTCAACGAAGACTATTGCGAACCCATACTACATACACGTTATGTTAGAAATAATGTTAATTAAATAACTATATCATTAATAACATATTTTACGGTTGTAATTTCAAAGAAAACTAAAAAGGATTTTAAATAATAGGATCATAGAGTAAGTTTATCACATTAAAAATGTACCATTAAATGAACTTTGAACATTAGAATGTCAAGATGCGAATTAAATATACTTTTTGTTTTGTATATGTCTTATAGTACAAATGTACCATTAAAGGATCAAAGCATCATTCTGGTAGTTGCAATGATAAATACACGGCAAATTTAAGAAAATATTAATAATCACATTATGTAATGAGTTCATCATGTTGAAAATGTAGCATGAAGTTGACTACGTATATTACTATGTTGAGATGTGACTATATTGTACATGTTGAAAATCGCATTAGGATATCGATGCTTCAATGGATTGATTGTTGGATTCTATATATGATTGATTTGCATTTACACACACATGCTTATATTAGAATGTTGTGCATCATGTCCAATATGTCATCATATCGCATTCATATAGAATGCATTAACTGTTAGCTGCATTTATGCATTTTAGAGGCAGAAACTACAAGTTCATGACATGTACACCAGTATAATGCTCATACCATTATATTATTTATTTTTTTGAAAATGGGTTCATTTATTTAAAACTAAATAAATATAATACACGCATTATTGCAATGCAATACACAGATACACTCCCTTACAAACACATCACCTTTATCCACCAAGTCTGCCTAGTCTAGCCCAGATTCTTAATACAAATAATATAAACATTTAATGAAACTGTAGGCCTAGCCCATTAATATTCTCGTATTCAATACTCCTCCATGCTCACGTTATCAACCAAATGTAGTGAAATCTCCTCCATTGCAGTCGTGAGCCCATATCCACACTGTCTCGAGATACTCAGCCAACCTCAACTCCCTTGTTATACCAACCGATGGTATGAAAACAACCTTTCATGTAGAATCAGAAACATACCATCAGTATTCGAGTTTCCCTATTAATTTGGCTATTAGCATCACGATGATTATTCCCTAAAGGTAATCGTTGATTTTGAAATAAAACCGGTTTGCCATTCCAGGAAGAAAAACCTAACTTTGATTTGGAATAAAATGGACGGCACGAAGATTTGCCATCATCTCATATATCGCAGATCAAAACTACGAATTCAGGATACCATAGCAAATATTATAGATCATAATCGTAGGGAAACAGTAGGAATATTCTTTGATTTGCAGATCCCTCAAAATAATCTAAACAAATAGGCATCAAAAATTGAAACGATGTTGTGCCTTCCAATATCAAAACACGCCCGGAAATACTACCTTGAATCTCTACGGGCTGCCAGAAATCACCCAAAATTTTGAATTGCCCTTTGAAATGCTAAGTTTACCAATTGTATGAAAAACACAGGGATATTTAAATAAGTTGTCATTTGATTTCCAGATCCCAAATCAATAAGAATCACCAAAATCCTAAACTCGTGAAACAATTGCAGGGATATTACCTCATTCGCTAGTCAGATTGAAGCAAATATGGCAGAAAATTTTATTAACAAACTCGGTTTCACCACTAATATTACTTACCAGATCCGTAATCATGAATTGGTTGAAGCATTCTTCGAGGATAACATATGATTTTATACATAGAAATCAGTTTAGTCGCGAATGCTTGTACGACTTGGTTGATGTACGTTGGCAAGTAAACGTTACATTATATTTCATTCCTTAGGAATTTCGAAGCCAAAATTCTTTTAGGGAACAGAAGGAATGTAATAACCCAAAATTTTGAGAAATATTAATAATATGATAAGACGAAAATAATTAGAAATTATGAATTAATTAAATAAATAAATTGTAAGATGGGGACAAATGGTCAATTTAAGGCTTTGAAATTTGGTGAAGAAACAACACTATGGTGAGCGTCTCGTTTTTTGGATTTGCGCAGTATCTTGGTTTGCCTCGTTTGGAGTCCGTATGAAGGACATGTGAATGAAAATGTCGGCGAGTCAAATGTGCGCCAAAACATAAGATTTGAAATTTAAATTTGGGTGGGCATTCGGTTTTCCCTCCTTTGAATTAAAACTATCTCACATAACCCATTTCAAAAGAACTACCCCAACACTTCTTCCTCCTCCTTCTTATCTAAAAAAAACTTGCACTCAAACTCATATAACTCACTCAAACTCCCACCGAATCGAATGAAACCAAAAGCTTTGCGAAGCTAGCAGACAATGTTGCGTTCCAATAGTGATTTGAAGGCAAAAATCTAAAGAGAGGAGACCCGGCACCCTGGACAGCGAGGATCTGGATAGGAATAAGTAGTTCGATGAATGATTCATCATTTCCTCCTCGTATAATGCAATTATAATGCCATATACATAACATGCTGACTATATTAGTGTAGTATGATATTAATAAGCACTTAAATTCATATTAAAGGGGATTTATGAGGGATTTGAATGATAATAGTACTGAGAAACTACGTTTATTAATAATTTAGTAATTTGGTGATTATATATCAAAATTGGTGAAATAAATGATCAAATCTGACTTAGGACTAGGGTATATGCACGTCCTTAGACGATCAGATGAAAAGTGGCGACGAGCGAAGGCGGAAACGATGATGAAAACTTCAAAATCCCAAAACTTGAAAACTGCTTGAAACACATATACTGGTACATAGGTCATGCCAACCGATGCACTGTTAAATTGCCAGAATCTTGACCCTTAGGTCTATATAAATAAACGACGAACGATTCGACTCTTGTTTCTCTTGTATTTTGAAAGGTGATCTGAGGCTAGTGACAAAATTGATTATGTGCTACGAAACGAACGAATGTTTGGGATGCTTTGGTTGTTTCTTGAAGTGAATATGTATATGTATTGTGATACAAAAATGTGATACGACGATGAACGCGAACGAGAATGAGTCTGAGCAGGATAGAACGACGATGAACGCGAACGAGAATAAGTGCTTGAATTTGATTTTGTATGTACGGGTTTGGGTTGTATCTGTATTTATTCAGATATCTGTATTCGGCAATTTAGATATGTTACAGTGATGTGACAATGGTATTTATTATGTATTTTATTTGATTCATCCCACTATGAGACTTTGAAAGTAGATAGAGTTAGAAGATTATTTAATATATGATATCCATCCTAGTTGGTCCATGGTTGTTTATATTATATCTCACCTTCCAACGGCTCGCCCTTTTGGTTTTCGAGTATTGACATCGATTCGAGTGTTGGATCCGGAAGTCGAAAGGGCAGGTTGTTATATTTGCGATGTGCATGTACATGCATTAATGCATAGACCAGTGCATTAGGGTGCAACAAACCATAGAAATTTGCAAAGACAGCTCTGGCATTTGCAACTAAATGATCTAGCGTAGAAACCGGAAGATCAGCGTGAGTATCTTCTTGTGCATCGGCTTGAACAACAACAGAAGGCTCTTGCTGTTAACAAATATAACATTCACTAGTTTAAAATATTGCAGAAAATAAGATCGTAGGATTCCAACTTTGATTTCGACATAAAGTAAGAAAAGACTTAAACGACAAATTAAGGATTCTTAAGCAATCTGTGTAATTTTAAAATACATTAGACACAAAGGGGTTTATAGAATTTGAATATGGATTCTTAAGAATAGAGTAAATCAAGAGGAATGAAGTTATTTGGAAAATATATTTGATAAGTGAGGTTAGTGAGTCTCAAACTTGGAGCTTCTTGAAAATAAACTCAATCAAGAAGGGTTGGTATTTTAATTCTAAAGTTAGAAGAAAAAAAATACTGAGACATTCAAAATGAATGACCATTCAAATACAAAATGATCGAGGTTGAAAACTGAAATGCAGAGGTTATAATCCAGTTAAGATCCTCAATCACCATTTGCCATTACAATCGTTCGCTAATATAGAATAAGGAACAATATGATGAAGAGAGATCCATTTTGAGAACAGGTAAACCCAATTGGGTACACAAGGAGTAGAGTAAAAAAATGATGGTCGTTTTATCAGCAATGCTAGCATTCAATTTACAGTTGCATTCTTCATTTTGCTTCATACAAACAATGAATTTTTCTTAATATAAACTAAATAATAAATAAATAAATAAAACTTACATAAATAACTTAATCTTCACTATCTTGGTTAAATCTAGCTGCAACCCTTTCACGATACATACTTAGATATCATAGGCTCTATGTCCTAATTTGGTTAGATACATGGATCATGTGAATAAAATTCAATTGATCCCTAGGAAGATGGTAGTACCTTATCATCGGTAACATGCAAGTACTAACCTTCCTGCATCAATACACTTGATTAACCAGGTTTGGCATATAATGTATCAATGGAAAAACCGACGCCTGCATCTAACTGATCCAAGCTCTTCATATTCAGCTTTTGTAACACACATGGATTCAAAATCAGGGCTGGATGCTAAAAGAGAGCCACCTCTCCATACTCCTTTAATGGGACTGCACACCAAGAAAGAAATATAATTGGACATAACACATGCCATTGTATGGTGAAATGTATGTGTGCAAAATGGACATAAAATGATGCATACTCTTCCTGGGTTGTTATCTTTACTTTATAATCATCACATACAAGAGGTCGTAGTTCCATTTCACTGTACAAAGAAACATGGGAATTAAGTAAATAGGTTAACTATACTGTCAAATATGGAATGATGAAAATAAGCTTACAGTCTTTCTTTAAATCCAGGAAATAATGTGCTTCCACCGGTTAACACAATACTGTAAAACACAAAAAATGCCATTACATAAAAGAAGGAAAGTTAAATAACATTTTATATTTCACTGATTTTGTTTAGTGTAACACCTCTCAAATAGTACAGGATGTAGATGAGGATGGCAAGAATGAACTGCTCGAACAATGCACTCTGCAAGTCCAGCCTGATTCATGCCTATTGATAACCATGGTAAAAACATTCAGATATAGCGTCTCCAAAACCAATAACATTTCAAAAATATAAACAAAGTAGAAACAAACCCAGATCAGCTGGTCGGAAAAGCATCTCAGGTACTAGAAAGCGTTCATTTGTCAAAGTAAATTCCTGCATTAGAATTAGAAATAATATTTTAGATGGCAATATTATCATCTAAACCTTTAACAGATTTCTGAGGATTTGGTTTCAGAATTACATTGCTTGGGGCAGTGCTTCTCTTCTTCTCTTCAACTCTCTGTGAATCATCTTGGTCATCTAACATTTCGCTATTCAAGCTTCCATTTTGCAAAGACAGATATCTCTGTGCTGCATTCATGTCTTTAACATAACCTTTTGTATGTGTTATCCCATCTGGGAGAACATACGTACACTTAAATGGATTGTTTTTCCCTTTATCTCTGTCACACGCAAAAAGGAGTACATTGAATATATCAAAATTTACTGTGCAAAATGTATTTTGATAGGAATTTGCATATAAAATGCTGGATCCAATTGCTGGATTATCGTCTATTTCACTCATTCGAATAATTGGAGTTGTCTCGGTTTAATAATTTTCTAGACTAAGGGAGCATTTGGCAAGGCATTATGTTAGAGGTTAAGAGTCTATTTGGCTTTGGCTTGAAAACAAGTTTTGTGTTTTGCGTTTTCAATATGTATTTCAAGTATCATGGGAGAAAAGAAAGGTTGGAAAATCCTAATCATCGCAGCAAAAGGGGAGAATGGAAGAGAGAAGATAGTTTTTTTTTTGCTTTTCCTAAAGGCGGAAAGCAAGAAAAAAATTATTTTTAATTTTATATGTTAGAACTATATTCCAAATTGATCGTTTTCCACCATTATCTTCTCTCTCGTGCATTTTGAAATACATGTTGAAAACTCAAAACACAACTCGCTTTCAAACCAAACGGACCCTAATAATCCAAAGTGTTTTGTGGTTTATACCTTAAATGCTGGAAACTTTGGATGTGGACATTACTTGAAGCACGTTTGGCAACTCCTTTTAAGTAGTCAAAACTACTACTTACAAGTAGCTTGGTCGAGTTTAGTATGAAAACACCTTATAAGCACATATAATAGCTAGCTCAGAAGTTGAAATTGGATAATCAACTATTTGTCGTCTATGACTTGTGGCAAAATTTCGTAAATAATTTTGATTAAATAAACAACTAGTTTTTGTTTCAAATAATTTATGAGGAGAAAATGCCGCCATTTAATATATGTAATTTGATATGCATTCATTGCTTGTTAAGGTTAGAGTAGCCATCAAAATTAACTTATTTAGTTTTATTTTAAAATTGCACCCGCACACATCTGCTTATCTTTGTTCAATCAAAACCACTTCTAAGTTACTGAAATTCCTTTTAAGGAAATACATAACAAGCAGTGCCAAACGGGCTGTTAGTAGGAACCACAGTTAGGCTTGGTTTTTCTTACTAGGGAAATATAGTATGCAAATCTTCTGAATTATGGGTCAAATTCACTTCTACATGTGAGAAACTCATTACTTTATAATTTACAAAAATGCCTAAAAAGAAGACAGCAGTTTGGGCACTTAGGTGAATTTAGTGTACATTTTCATACCTCGCAAGCTTCAAATCTCTCTCTACATCCAATGAAACAAAACAAAGCTTCTCCTTAGCATCATCAACAAGAAAAGTCTCATCCATAACATTAATCTCCCTATAACTAACCAATTCCTTCAAGTAATTTGTCAACACTTTCCCACCAATATCCATCCTCTTCACTCCATAATTCAGCGTGAAATTCTCCACCACTGGAGCCGCATGGCAGAAGCTAAACCCACAGTCCACAACCAAGCTACATTTCCTGCCAAATCCTTTACTTGCCTCATACAAATGCACGAGCGAAGGAGAATCCGCGATATACAAAGCATGAAAACCGAAATCTTCGAATATGATTTCATCGTATGAGTGCAGCATGTTGAATAAAGGTTCTGTTAGTAGGAGAGTGGAGTCGGAAGGGGAAATTTGGAGGAGGGAGTGGAAGAGTCGGTGGTGGATCTGGCGCTGAAGGTCGGGGTTAAGAAGAAAGCCGCGGTCGAAGGGGCGACGAATAGTTGCGGAGGTTAGGTCGGTTGTTGGATCGAGGAGTTGGTCGGCTACTAAGGGTTTTTTGGTGCTGATTGAAGAGGAGAGTTTGGCGGAACAGTTGGGGATTATGAACGATGGATCCATTTCTCCGGCGAAGCCTGCTTTTAGTAGGCCGCCGCCGTTGTCAAGGATTATCGTCGTCGACGAGTGTGCCATTGTATATGTAATTATAATCTAATTTGGATTTTAGTTTGTGCAGTGTGTAAATTTGAAAAACCTTTGGGAAATAAGAACGGTTTTGTTTGGGCTGGTTTTATTTCCACCCCACCTCCCTCCTCCCATGCATCACTCCCTTTTGAAAAATTATAACACCCTTTGTTTTCTTTTTGACATCCAATTCATACTGAAAATGCCTTTATTTTTCGTAAACCGCGTTCAAATATAACGTGGTTGGTTCACGAACCATGTTCAGTCCAAATTAGGTTATTATACAACCCTCACTCGACTCTAATTGGGTTATTACACGAATCTAGTTTTTTTTTTTGAAAAAAAAAACTAGATTTTACACGAACCTCGCTCTATTGGAGCTTGTTTCATGGTTGTTTTTATTGAACATGATCTGTTGTGGCTTGAAGATAGAGGTTATTTTGAAATATTAAAAATTGATAAAGTAGAGGGTGTAAAAAGAGGAAAACGGGGTGTAAAAAGAACAAGCCTTCGTTTTAGAGTGTTGCTAAATACATCACAAAATACACTAGATAATACCCGGTCTAAAAATTACCACCAAATTTGAATCTCTACTTATTAATACCCAAAATACACCACAATTATTAAATTAATCATTTTAATACTTTAGTCGAAAACTATGGAAGTAAGTAATTTCGAATTTAATTTCCGTTTTCAATCTCAATTGCTAGATTAGATCGGACTGTTCTTGACCTAACAGTGGTAGATTACGATTTCGACTTTAGATGTGTTCTTAAGGTTTTTTTCGATCTCCTTCCTTACTTTAACATCAGTAGGTTTGATTTTCTAAATTTGATGTTTTACTTAGACAATTAGTTACCGAATCTTGTTACTATGTAATACTTTCGGATGTTGAAAACCGGTTGTGTGTATAATATTAAACTATGTTGCTTAAGTTGTACATAGTCAAGTTTTTTTAATTTAGTATGCAGTTGTACAACCTAGTGTCATCATTTATGAGTCGATTTTATAAAACCGTCATTGGTACGTAGCATTCGGTTGTGAATGACGAATAGCGATTGTAATTTTTATATCTAGTGGTGATATTTTTAAGTGCAAAATAAAAATAAAAGACGAGATTTTCAACCGGGTATTATTTAGTACATTCTTTGGTGTGTTTAGCAACTCCCTTGTTTTATGCCCTCTAATCGCGTCCAAACAATGATATGCTATTTTTTAAATAAATCAATTTGAAAAACAAAGTTAACATACAAAATAAAATATAAATTTATTTTATTTTTCGTATTTTGAAAAATAACAAAACACGGAACAATATATCCTCTCCGGTGTCCCTCTATTATCGCAGTGACTTAGAATTTTAAATCTTCTTGTAACGACCCGTCTTTTTGACAACTAAAAATATTAAATTAAATAAGATTTTGGAATTTAACATGGTAAGAAATTAAAATTTATGATTTATTAATGAAAAAAATCATTAGAATATAATTTATTTATATTGATTGAATGTAATTGACATCTGTTTTAATGTAATTCCAATCAGTTATAATTGCAAAGGTTAATAAGGAATAAATTAAATGTTGTATTAAAAATAGAAATCATATGTTATTTAATTGAAATTGATTGATATAGAATATGAAATCAGTTTTTGGTAAGTAATTTATAATCCTTGTTTGTAAACAATAAGTTAATAGATATGAATTATTAATGTATCACAATTGTTTAATTATCATCTTATTATTAAATCCATTGAAATTAATTTGGAAATCAATTGAAATTTAATGTAATTGAAATATTGCTGTTAATAGAAGGAAAGACGTTAACTGTTGAGTGATGAGTATAATAAAATGGAAACTTATGTTTAATTAACACATAAGGTATTTGTTGATTTAATAATAAGAAGTTAAATCAAAATAAAAGAAATTATTTACAATTTAAAATATAATAAACTAGGATTTTATTACAGTGGTAATTTAACTTTGAAATTAATTTAATATTTAAATCTTGGATTTAATATGGAAAATTTAATTTTAGAAGATTATTAGTTTCTGTTTAATCAGAATGGTGATAAGAAACTTTTAAATTTGAATTTAAAAGTGATTAAATTGATTTTTATAATAGATTGTTTTAGTTAACATGTAAAATTAGTCTTTTTGGGCATTGTCGTGGATTTCGACGAAACCAGTTTCATCGGATCCGTAATAGTGAATTATTATAGGATTTCAAGTTTCGTAACGATCGGACTTATCATTTGATCGTGTGAGCTCGAAATGCGTAGAAATCAATTAAAGAAATTAAATTAAAATAATTCGATTTTAAAAGCTAACTTCTATATACAATAGGATTAGGGTTTGAAATTAGTTCCATTCAATTTAAAAATATTGAAACCTATATTTCGATATACAGGATGACTTACTTTCGTTTCGGGAACGAAACGGGCTTTTCGGGCCTTTGTTATCGCATGAACCCAATCGATCTGTTCCATCCATTCCTATTCCATCTTTGTCTATATATATATATATATATATATATATATATATATATATATATATATATATATATATGTTGTTATAAACCCTAGCAGCTTTCTATTCTATTTTCTATACGTACTTTTCAGAACCTATCTACTTCTTCCCAATGGTGAATATCCTAAACCTAAATTCCAATTTCAATTTCAAATCAAATCCAAAAATTCAAACTGCTCCAATCCTTTGATATAATATATCATCGTGAAGCTCTCGACGAACGAAATCAGCGTTTGCAATTAGTTTTTCGATTGGAGGCTCCGTTTGTTCAGAATTCAGCGAAGAAGTCTCGGGCGTCCGATGTAGGGTTTGCAAATCAACAGTGGATCATCGACCAATCGACGATCGGAAGGCACTGGCGCATAGAGGGTGACTAGCGGAGTCGATCTAGCAGTTTGGATCTAGTCGATGGCGCTCGATTCGCCAGAAATCACGGTTAAAGGGTGGCACGGCGGAGCACGTTTGGTGGTGGCGGAGCGCGCCGCGTGGGGGCCGTAGGCGCGGCTGGACGAGGGGGTTCTCGTGGTGGTCTCTGATCAAGGCGTAGAGGTGTGTAGGACGTGCGACAGTAGGGTGAACGGCGGTGGCTATAATGTACGAGTCTGGTTCGACTGTCTTGTTAGGGTTGTAAGAGAAGATGGTATAATTACAAAATTGCCCTTTGTTTTATTCGTAATTTAAACTTAAATTTCAAACTTCTAACATCAATAACTTTTGCATACGAACTCAGATTCGCATGCAGTTTCTTCCGTTGGGTTCGTATCGAAATTCCGGACAACATGAAACTAGTTTGGTTGAATTTGGAGACTGTTACAATTTTTGTTTTTTATTGGATTTTTAATCGGCTATAAATCAAAGGTGAGTGATTTAACCCACTCACGCAATACTAAACCTTCTTATGTTAGTTGAATTAAATTTATGAAGTGATAAGAATTTTATTGGTTGCTGTTTGATAGCTTAAATTGACATTTGAGATCATTTGAATTTTATATTGAATAAAATTGACATTAAATTAATATTGAATTTAATTGCTATTTAAACACTGACAATTGGTAATTAGTAACTGTTGTGATATGTTGGTTAGTTTGGACGTTGATTAGTATTGTATGTCTATTGGTTGATGTTGGATGTATAATTGTTTATTTAACTTGGATGTATCCTTGTTATTATCCTATTTTTTATTTGACATCCTATAAATTATCATTTGAATTATTTCGAATAAACTAAGAAATAGGTTGAAATGATATATACCTATGTCATTTGATTTTGGATTGAAATGATATATATCCAGCCATGCAATTAAAATTTGAATAAATGATCATTTGGCCATAGGGTAGAAAATTATATACGGACACCGGATTTGGTTAAATTAAATGGTTTCAAAATCTTGAATTTTGAATTGGTTTAAATGGTATTGTTTTAAGAAAACAAATTTTTTATTTATGTGAAATAAATTGTTTTATAATTCGAGATTTGAAATGTTGGAATTGAAACTATCTAAATGAAATTGTTTAAGGATTTAAATTGAAATCTTAAAGTGGAAACTGGGATATGATTTGAATTTATGGGAAGTGAATAATTGTAAAGATTTATATTTTAATTTAACCTTGAATTCACTTTAATTAAAATGGTTTAAATTGGTATTTCAAAGTTTGGATGTGAAATGGATTTATACCAAATTGTTTAAAAATGAGAATTTGAATTGAGACTTTCAGCCATTTGAATAGAACCGTTAAATTGAATTTGAAGTAAAGTTTGAAATTGTTTTGAATTGAGGATGACGTAAATCGAAATTTGAATATGAAGTTGACTTGAAATTGAAAGTTGAAAAGCTGAATTTGTTGTGATTTGAAATGGGAACATGAGTTTAAATTGTTTTGGAAAGGAAGAAACAGTTTTAATATAAACTATTTTAATATATAACTATTTTAATAACCAAATTATTTTTATAAATAAACTATTTTAATTATCTAACTATTTTCAATATTAAAACTATTTTATATTCAAAACTATTTCCAATCTTTAAATTCTTTTAATTATTCCAAACTATTTCCAATATTATAACTATTATCCAAACTACTTTCAATATTCAAACTATTTTCATTATTCAAAACCATTTTAAATATTCAAACTGTTTCAAAAGTGGGAATTGTTTAGATTTAAATCATTGATTTAAATACGAATGTTTTGAAGGTATAACCTATTTGAATTCGAAATGATTTCTGAAGCAAATCTAATATTTTGATATGAAGTATGACTTGTTCTTGAAATTTAGAAGAACCGACCGGTGTGTAAAATGGACGATTGGTTGTTAAAGAGACCGGGGCCAGATGAATGACATACTCTTTGTCATTCTACCAGAACCACTTTAACAATGGTGTACGGGTGAATGTTATCCAGAATGTAGATGTTGAATTGGCGATGTTTTCTGGATTTGAAGAAAGAGAACGATGATGGATGACCCCGACACTTGTGCCAATTTGAAATGACTAAAACAGGAGCCTATGCCTGGCCAAGGGGTTTGCTACCTTTAAGGGACCTACCCCTTCGTATTGTATTGACTTTTGACTTGATCGCTGTATATCGATTTGATTTTGGGGGTGGTGGACTCGGTGGGCAGTCGTGACTACGATGCGTTACCACCAACCAGAAAGGGTAAACTGGTAGAATCCTACCTTGGGTATTGCCTCACGTGCCTTGTCATACTTTTATCCTTATACGTGACCACTACGATTTTGTTTTAGTGTTGTCTTATCACGGCGCCTCCCTAACTACCGACGTTACTAGTGGTGTCACAAGGCAAACTGTAGTACAATGCTTAAAAATGTGTTAAGAGGGATTAATGTAAAGCCTTAATGCTAGGAAAAATATTTATTTTATTGATTAGACATTATATATATAGCGTGTTCTACTATATATAGATAGTTTAACGGATCCTTAGGAGATGGAAAATCCCGTAACATCTCTTAAGTTATTGTACGCACGTTATACACTGGATAGGAAATGTAAAATCCCAAAAATATCTCTGAAGCTATTACACTCATATTTACTTGTTTTTGATTTAACTTCAATAAGAACTTTTAGTTCTGACTCGAGTGTTTTGTCTTTTCATTACGCTCGGGTCAGCCTGAGCATTTCAGTGTATGAAGACATTATTTCTGGAGGAAGAAGACGGAGTTTGGTATATTATATTATTAGTATTATTCTGCTGCATCATTATTGGTATGTTGTTTGTACTCTGATTATGTTGTAAAAATTGTGTAATCAAATGTATATTGTAAAACAGCTTAATGAACTGTTTATTTGATTGTTATATTTTGTCATTCCACTATGAGATTTTGTATTTTGTTTTCCTTCTTTTCTCTTATTTTCTTACCATTGACAATCCTCCCTTTTGAATGGTTTGAGTTAGACATGTGTGGTTTATTATCGATTTAAACCGTCCAAAAAGGTGGGTCGTCACACTTCTCCTTTGTTATTCTCATGTTCTATAATACAAGTTGAAAAAACAAAACACAAAACTTAAAATGAAACCTTAATGGGCACAAGTATTTGTTTGTTTTGAAAACTTTACTGCTGAATGCTTTATGAAATAAATAAGCGATCATAGTTAAAACATGGATTGTTGCTTTCAACAGGGGCACGGTTAATGAGTACACGAAAAATCTATCATAAAAATGAAAAAAAGTATCCAAAATCCGAAAAATAGATTCTGCATCCGAAAATTATACGTCCTACTTTTATCAAGGTGGTAGTTGAGGCTAATTAATGGATAATATCTACTATTTTATCAAACAAATAATTTATATTATGCATGTATAAATAAATATTTACTATCCAAAGTGATTATTATTATTATATTTTTATTTCTTATATATATATATATATATATATGTTAACATTATTCGTGAAACAGATTTACTTTGGATAAAAAAAATCATTTATTTTTTTATTACACTAATTATGACTGTAGCGGATAAATATCTGATTGCATCCATGGATACGGATATCTGATACCGGAAAACGATATTGGATGCGGATTCGAATGCGAATATGGAATTATCCGCATCTAAAAGTATTTATTGATAAGCCTACTTCAATCTGTTACACTAAGCTATTGTAGGAACTGGGATAGCCCATAGTAGAAGTTATGGGTGAATTAAAAAAAATCTTTATTGGATATATACCGGGCCTATGAAGTCTAATTTATTTAGAACAATTTTGAATATTATTTAAATAAAATCTTGTATTTTATTTAAATTTATGAATTATATATTTTTATTTAATTTATATATTGATATGTTTATGTGTGTCATATACACATATATGTGTGTATGTGCATGTGTAACATATCAACCTTGTTAGAACCATGTTTGGATGTTACTATGTTATAATGATAACAACTAAATACATATATACATAGAGAGAGAGAGTATATTATATCGTGTAGGTATCAAAAGATACTGAATCGAAGAATCAAGGAGAATAGCAAACGGATAATCAATATATCAAAAGTCAATAATATATGGATCATCTAGTTAAATGTATGTACTTGGTCTTAGATTTATTTGTAAAATCTCCTAGATGGTTCATATGCACACACACACACACATCCAATCTACGCAAAAAGATTTTCAAAAAAAAAACAAAAGCCAAACAATTTATAAAAAAGGCTGACTATATAAAAAAATTATAAAAAGCTAAACACTTATATACACAACATAGCCATATTATTAGATCTGTAGGAAATGCGGATTACGGATCTTAAGGCAGAATTAACGCTAGAGAGGGGGTGAATAGTGTTTAATTAATTTTATGAATCTTTTTGAAATCTTTTCAAATTAAACCCAAATAGATGCAATTCACAAACACAGAGACAATCACAGAACCAGACACAGATGCAAATAGTAAATAAAAGCAGTAAAGGAAAGAACACACCGGAATTTTATACTGGTTCGGAGTTACCCTACATCCAGTCCCACAATTTCTTATGCAGATTTCTTTTCAAATATACAGTCGATATTACAACCTCGATTTCAAGGCCACGAGATACATCCTCTTATCTTCGAGTCCAGGGCAAACTCTCTTGATTTAATCAGGCTACAAGACCACCTAATTGATTTACGGGCTACAATCACACCCAATTGATTTACGGGCCACAATCACACCGTTTCCAATCACACTTTGATAGAGAGAGACTCGATACACTTTGATCTTTTGATCTTTGATTACAAATGATCCTATAACTCTGAATAGCACTGAGATCTTTGAGAGACAGTGGCGGAGAATCAAACTAGAGACGATCGAGTTTGATTCACTTAGGATTTCGGTAGAATTTTGTTAAAGCATTTGAAATATAAGAGAATATTTGAGTGGAGAAGAAGGAGTGAAGAAATGAAGAAAAACTAACTTAAAATTCGTTGAAAACAACTGGTATATATATGAGAATAACGGTCATGTCCATTCCCGAAAGGTTATGACGAATAGACACTTCTTTTGAAAATTTAAAATTTAAAATTTAAAATATATGGCTACCATGTCGACATGGGGGGTATAGGCATGTCGACATCCCCTAGTATTTTTTGAAAATTGATTTTTGTTTTAAAAGAGATTTTCTTTATAAAGTTTGTCGAAACAATCTTAGAACTTTGTAAACTATTTTGAATATATTTTATGATTATAAAAACCTTTGGAAAGTGATCTTACGAAATATAAAAGTAATAAAAACTAAATATATAAATATTTTAAGATTAAAGCTAAAACATTAAAACCAGGAGATAGTTTAAAAACAAGAAATGATTTTGAAATTAATATGATTAAAAATAGTTTTTGAATTAAGGCTAAATATTTAAATCGAGAGAGAGAGATGTCTTTTTTTAAAAGATTGTTTTGAAAAAATCTAAAAATAAGTCATTTTGAAAATTCCGTGGATTCCATTCCACTAGAGTAGGTCGTGGGTTCAATCCCACTAAAGAGGTCGTGGGTTCCATCCTACTATTAAAGCGAGAAGGTGGATTTCAT
This sequence comes from Allium fistulosum, assembly GCA_030737815.1. Classification (NCBI taxonomy): domain Eukaryota; kingdom Viridiplantae; phylum Streptophyta; class Magnoliopsida; order Asparagales; family Amaryllidaceae; genus Allium; species Allium fistulosum. The sequence goes on from CM060903.1 coordinate 428,553,166, forward strand.
TCGACAATTAAAATCCGAATAAAGATTTTAGTGCTATTATGTAGTTTTAACGGAAATCTAGACTCTATTACTGATCTTGATATCTTAAACTCTTGAACTCTTGATACTCATGAGTCTTCAGACTTGATTTCTTCAATCTTGAATTCGTCGGTCATGAATCTCTATACTGTACAGTTTTCATTCTCAATACCTGCATATATATATATATCCTGCATATACATATATATCTAGTCAAATATATTAGTATTTATATTTTATAACAAGTCCTAAGGTTGTTGTCATCAAAAACATCATCTTAGGAACTAACAAGATCCATGTGCACTTTCATTTGGAATCAGAGCAGGTCATTTCAATAATTGTAACAAAGTTTTTGAATAATATTATAATATGGAAAGTGTAACACCCCACGCCTCTTAGTATACCCAAAAGGACACACTAGAAGGGCGTGGTGCGTTGTATGTATAAACTAAAACTAGCAGAGACTAAGATTCACAAGACAGAAATAGGTAAAAACAGCGGAAACAATTTAAATAATAAATTATTTAGAACAGAACTTCATAATTGCTTTAAAAACCAAATAAGTCATCAAATACCAAATACATCATATGTCTCAAAATATCCATACTTGTCTTGCGAAATTAAAAACCATAGTGTCAATAAATCAGAGTACAATTCATCCCTCAAATAATGCCAATACAACATAAGAACTAAAAGCTGAAAATAAAGAAGAGAAATACATAGGAAGAATCTTAGCTGCTGCAACCTCCCTGAATCCACAAATCTACCTCGCTCGCCCTTGATGGCCTATGGGGGGAAAAGGGGAAAATAGAGGAGTGGATCAGACTAAAAGTCTGGTGAATGATAGTAACTACTAGAGTCTTTAAGCAAAGTAAAAGTAATAGACCTTACAACAGTTCTAGTATATATAAAGGAAACACAGAGAATGGGAAGAAAAAGGAATAAGCTGGAAATAAATACGAATTACTAAATTAACACAATTTATTAATTTTGATTGTTTACACTTGTCTTTGATGGCTGCTTTGATTAGGCTGAATTCCTAATCCTATAATTAGGTTAAAATTCTAATTCTACCCTTTGATCGGCATGCTACTTCATAGACCTTACTGCGGACTAGACACTATATAACTCCCTACACATAAGGCAATGGCATCTACGAAAGACGCACAAAGTACAATGGTGTCTACGAAAGACGCACAAAGTATTTATTGTGGACTAAACGTTATATAGCTCCCTACACAGAAGGCAATGGTGCCTACGAAAGGCACACATACTAAGCGCTTGGAACTCATAACGATTTATGAGCCATCACTGGAAGTCGCATGCGTGACCACCACTAAGCTCGCGTTACTTGTTGTTCCACCTATTGGGTCTTCTTATTACCTCAAGCTCCAGCATAAGCCTGCCCCTCGTCTCACTTCAGGATTATGTGAAACACCGTGTCCATAGAAATAATTGGGGAAATGTTGTTGGTATGACCCGTCATCCAAACAATATCTAGTTGTGCCCCTTGTCCAAATCTCTCATGATTTGGACTTCTATTTGACCAATTACTACCATTATTAGCATAAGCGTGCCCTCATCTCATTTCAGGCTAATGTGAGACCACCATTTTGTCTAATAGAGAATGCTTTTTTATACAGGTCCTACTTTAATTCTTTGCGTATTAACTTAGATAAATTATTTAAATAAACCTTTACTCTTGTTCTTACTATCTGTGCTTATTAATTTATCCTACATCTTAAAATAAGCCTCACTCTGTTCTATTTCTTATTATAACTTATGTTATAATCATGCTTATTACTTAACCCAAGGTCTAAGTGTAAAAATAAGTTCCTTTCATCTTATACTCTTTTTGGTTATAATTCTAAGGTATAACTAGGCCAATTATCTTTATTTAGTCAAATTCTAACATTAATATCATAATTAGTCTCAATTTCAGTCTTAATTCCATTTTTATTACAGTCTTTACAATTTACATCTTATCTTTCGTTATTTAAGTATTCTTATAATTTTAATCCATATTCGCGTTTAATCTATTCTAATCCATACGCGAAGAAGAAGGAGAAATAAAAGAAAACTGAAAATAGAAGAAAAGCCAAAGCGTAGGAAAAAGATGTAAATAACGCATAAATAACAGTAAATAAATTAAAATACTGTAAATAGGTGGAAATGTTATAATTAACAGAATTAAACTAAAATCAACTGAAAAGAATAGCTAAAAGAAATAGACTGAAAATAATTCTAAAAATTGTAAATAAACTACTAAAAAGATTATTTCAAAAATCGTAGTAAAACTACAACTATTGAAACCCCTATTATTTTAAATTACTTAAAGAAATCTAAAATAATTACAATCACTCACCTATGGTCCTAAGCTCTTCCCTTTTGGTCTTCCCGAATCCACTTGAGGGTATTAAAATATTTCTATTAAAAAGATTCTCTCCTTGGAAAATTATTCCTTTTAGGGTCCTTCCTGAAAAGGTGAACCCAAGCGGAGAAAATCTAGAATGAGAAAAGGTATTAGGCCTAGGATTCTATTTATAGGTGTAGAAGTGGATCTGGGACCGTTGGATTTGAGGATTGAACATGATGCAACCACGTCATAGGCTGAATAGGAGCCATCAGATGCAAGAACAGAAGGACCAGATTGGTTAAAAGAATGCAAATGACGCGTACAACGTTCGAACGAACGAAACGAACTATCGTTCATTCAAAAGTGAGGCGGGTTGACCAGGTGATCGACCGCTCTGGTGCCTAGGTCGATCGGCCGGTCGACCTAGCCCATACTATTTTTTTTCTTCTTTATTTTTGTTTAATTCATAACTTGCTCATATTAGCTCGGATTCTGACGTTCTATATATGGAAATTGACCAGAAAATTACCACGGACACAATGGTGCAACTCCCGTGGCTCAGTTCTGATCATTTCACAAAGTTATATTATTATTTCATTAATTAACGAATTAATTATTATGGGTTAAATTTCGGGTTGTTACAGAAAGCACTATTTTAAAAGGTCGGTCTACTGTCCATTCTTCACTATTCACCGGGTCTAACTATGCATACTGATCTACTCATATGAGAATCTTTATGGAAGCTAATGGTCTTGAAATTTGGCAAGCTACTCAAACTAAGTACGAAGCGTCTACTACTGAAATGAGTACTTAGTTAGATGCTCAAAAGACCGTAGGAACCAATAATGCAAAAGCTATGAATGTTTTTTTCTGTTCACTTGAAAAGAATGAGCTCTTTAGAGTTACGTTATGTAAAACTGCATATGATATTTGATGTACACTTCAAATCACTCATGAAGGCATGATCAAAGTAAAACAAACTAAAATCTCTACTCTAAAAAACCAATTTTCTTCATTCAAGATGAAAGCAAATGAAACCATTATAGATATGTATGCTAGATTTCAATGCGATCTTATGGCACCAGGAGTTACTTTTATCGAATTTGATCTTGTTACACGTATTTTAAATTCTTTAACTATTGAATGGAAAGAACAGTTTTAGCAATAAAAGAAGCTAATGATCTTTCCCACCTCAAAGTTGAAGAATTAATTGGAAATCTGATGTCGTATGAAGCAAATTTGTAGGCCAGAAAAGAAAAAAACCAAGAGAAAAAGTGTATAGCTTTCCAAGCCAATGATGATGATTCAGACTTATATGATGATGAGGTCGTGTTCATTGCCAAGAACTACAACAAACTCAAGAAATTCAAGAAGTTTATGAAAACTTAAAATGGTGGTAACTCAACTAACTCGACTCCAATCCAGTGCTATGTGACAAATTCGATCACATGAAGAAAGACCGTCCTCAAATAAACAATGAAAAGAAGAAAAACAAATTTGAAAAGTTCAAGAAGAAGAGAATGGCCTTCAAAGTTACATGGGATGATTCAGATTCATTTTCTTCAGATAGTGAAAGTGATAATGAAACGGACATGCAAATGTTTGTTTCATGGTCACTACTAAGGTAAATATTGAATTTTCATATAATGAGATTCAAGAGATAAGTATTGAATTAGATGATAAACTTCGAGATTTAAAGAAATTATATAAGGAAAATATAGATAAGTTAAATAGAGCCGAATTAGAAATTGGCTTACTTAAAGATGAGAAAAGTATTTTATAAGAAGAACTAGAAATTTCACAAAAATCTTATAAAAGGTTTACTTCTCAAAATGCCGCTTTAATTGATGAAATTAAAACTAGTAAAACTGAGAATGATAAGCTTAACAATGCAGTTTGTGAATTAAAATCTAGTTTGGACTTTGTTAAAAATGAAGTTGTAGTGCTAAAATAAAAATTTGGAAATTACTAACAATGTTTCAAAGTTTAACAAAAACAAAACAAAGTTTAGAAAATTTGATTAAAAATTCAAAACCTTCTGGCAACAAAAATAAACTTGGTTTTAAAGCAAAATAAAATAATCACAAAATTTGTAGCACTTTGTACACGAAGTTTAAAAAATCTAAAGATGGTGCTAAAACAAGTATTTCAAATTCAAAAATTTAAAGATTTAGATTCCTAAAACAAATAACACTTTGATTAGACAAAAATATATAAATGATTTTCTAGTAAATGTTATTCATAATAGCAATTATATTTCTAAAGGTCTCAAACCCACTTGGATATGGCTATCTTCTTCTACTAACACGTAGGACTCTAACGTAGGAAGTGTGTACCAATAAATTTTTTTATTTTTTTACAGGTACCCAAAAACAAAAATAAAAAGGAGAATTAAAATTAGCTACTGTTACAATTTTATAAATTTCTTATTGTCTACATAATTTGTAGATGCGTTTTATCTATGTGTATAAATATATATAAATAAACAAATTTAAATGTTGTTTTCCTTTATAATGTGTGTATAAATTATACATAAACTAATAAAACATAATAAATATATTTTGAAGTAAATCAATCTTTCAGACTTCATTCAACTAAAATAAGATCCCAGACGACTAAACCATAGCAATTTCTATTTAAAAATTTTCAAAAGTTAAGAAGTCAACTAAATAAACTAGTTTAAGTCGACTAAAATCAAAGCAAGGTTCTAGGAAGCAAACGGCCTCATTTCAATCGACTAAATCGTGTCCCCAATCAGGGAGGGTCTTGGCGTGTACGTGGATTAGACCACATCATCTTCATTGCATTTGTTTACTAGACTGGGACCTTATTTTCACGAGTCAACCATATATGTTATGTTTTATGACTAACTTGTTGGTTGCATGTGAAATACGACTAAGGTGTGATGTTTATACCATAGTTATTTATAATGATTTATGAATGTAATCATAGTATGTATTAAAGTAGGTTTTTAACACTCACTCAGACTATAGTCTGATCCCTCTATATGTTTTTCCCTTTCTTTTCATCAATAGATTGATGAAGTGTGGTCATTTTGTTCAAGTGATGTTTGTAGGTGTAGATGACAATGGCATTACTTTTGTATGTAGTTCTATATATAAATAATCATCAGACATTCACTAGTGTGTGTGTGTGTGTTTGGGATTGTGTTGGATTTGGATAAGACATATATGTATATAGTCGATTAGTTTGATTATGAAATAAAAGGATACTTTGTTTTATATTATATATTTGTTCCCTTCTTCTTGAGTGTTAGAGAGATATAGATAGAATGTATCTTTTATCTCTAGTTACCTTAGCCTAATGACTCGTTCTTTTGACTTTCAGTTTTTACACATCTTGGTTTTGTGTTAAATTAGTGGGTTGAAAATGACGGGTTGTTACATTTGGTATCAGAGCAAATTTTCCTAATCTAGGGACTAGGAACATATTGAGAGAGCGTATTTGTACTTCTATATACTAATATATATTTAATAAAAAATGAGTACACACATACGCATACATCATTTTCTGTTCTAATTGAGTTAACTATCTATTGAGGAGTTGCTAATGAATCCCAATCTTGGATAGCAGAGGATCAGTAAATTAACCTAGATAGAGATTAAAACGAAGATAAATAGTCATGAGGTTGAAATTTTTCTAGAAATGCTACTGGATTTGATACTAAGATATTCTAGGTGTGAACATTCCCATTTGGCTCCACAAATATTTGAATGCGATAAGCCAGACAGTATAAATAGATGTTCCTATCCGACCACCTCAGTTCTTGATTAACCAATGTTGTATAGAGATTTCCCTAGTTTTGGTGGAAACCCTATGTTGGAACTGAACCCTATTCGGTAATGCAGGCTTGGAAAAGCACTAATGAGAAAATATTCCATCTTTTAAACTTGATTTGATAGATACTCTTGATAAGGATTCTTAAAAGAATTAGTTTGGAAATTGAATGTTTTTAAAGAATGGATAGATTTAAGAAATTATTGGAATGGGAATTACTTTTGGAAGTGGAATTATTATATTTGTTTATAAGAGAATTTATGAATTGAAGTGCTTGTGATGCAAGATTTGGAATATGTGTGTGTGTGTGAGAGAGAGAGAGAGATTTAAAATTATGGAAATGGTCTCCAGGTTTGATATGGATATAGTTGGTTGCAAAATTAATTTTGCAAATTTACCTTTTTATATGTATATAGTATGTATTATTTAAAGGTGTTAGAATTTGGCTATTTATAAGTAAGATGATATGTATATATATATATAATAAAATGATTATACCAAAATAAAATTGTAGAAAACATCATAGAGAAAAGATGTTAACCAAATAGAGAAATAAATGGATTAAGATTTATATGAAGGAGATTAGACCGAAGTTATACTTGTATGAAGTTTTGAAGATATGGTTGAAGTAGAGTTTCGCTTGGAAAGCTTCATAGTAAAATAGGCATTGGTGGTATTGGAATTTTAGTTGATTGGATCACATTACTCATTCAATTGAAAATTATTTAAGATGTGATTGGAAATTTTATTATAAAGGACCTAGAGTTTGTTATGTAATAAGGTCCTGGTGACCCAATATTATTTCTATGTTATCCAACTAAGTGATTATTCCTTAAAATAAATTTTAGAATAGTTGATATTCACATTGTTTCATACCGTACCATAGTAGTGATGGAGGTGAATGGTGTATATATGATTTTTTTACTTGACATCGTCGATAAAGGTACATGATTTGGTTGATTATGGATGGTTGTCGTTGATACGATGTTTCAAATAACATTAAGCCTCACATATTTATTTTGGCTTGGATGATTAATTCATCAAGTTGGTTATAACCTTACTGTATATGTTTTGTGGCAATATTTATAAGGTATTCATACTTGAGTTATCAATTTAACTGAAAGTATATTGCTTGGTTTAGACATGACATGAGTTTCATATCATATTCATTATCCTAGAACATCATCCTCCCGATGTTCCTAGTTTTATATTATGATGTTATATGGATTGTTTATTGAACTCGAAGGGCGAGTTGCCATCCCATATTGTGTTATCTTATTCATAGTGCTTAAGGAGGAAGATGATTAGAAAATGTGATTGGAAAGAAGTGCCATTAATATGCTGATGTGAAGAGAAGTATTAGGGTTCGATTTAGGGATATGTAGAAGATACTTCAACAAAATTTGGTACCAAGACCATATGTGTTTTATTATCGGTGTTGTGGAATGAAGTAATTTAAATTGTATGGATAAGCAAGGTTTAGAGAATCAGATAGTGAGAGAAATTTTGGCTTCATTGGTAAAAGATATTTTGGGTTTAGTATGTGTTGAGGTTATATAGAAAAGGTATTGCCAAACGATGTAGAATAAATAATTTCGAGTTATTTAGATAAGATCGACTTGATGGAAAAAGGAAAATATATTGTAGTTAGCACACAGTGAAATGCGGAGGCAATTTCCACGGAAAGTAGAATTTAGGTATGATTTTAAAGAAATGAGTATATAGATTTTTTGAATATCTCTACTGATTGAAGAGAGACCATCTCTTCAAGAACGCTATGGTGAATCATCGACTTAAGGATACATTGTCTATGTTGCACGCCAGGTGCCCGTGAATGATGTATCACTTAGTCGATCACTTTTAACACCTAAACAATTTTAGGTTAGGACCTCACTTAGATTTAAGATTTTGTTTGATATGTTCGAATGGTTGGATAGAATATGATTGCTTTGTTTGATTGCTTAAATGATTGCTTGTTTGTATATTTTAGGACATAGAATAAAATTTGGAAACTTTTGTGGATTGGGGATAAGGTGCTTCGGTATAATGATTATTGGATCATTTGAGAAGCGTATCATAAGTTAAATGATACCACTTAAATTGGATTGAAAATTTAAGGAGAAATTATGCTACGATCACCCGGTTAAGACATCATCAATTACGTTGTTTTTAGGTGAAAGGAGAAATCATATCGTGATTTAATTTATCAGTTTGCTTAGGTAAAACACTGTCCGTTTTTGAGTTGTCTTACCTTAGCATCCAAAAGGTGAAATAATGTATATACCCTCGAAATGAGTCAGATGTTATTTATACGCATTTTGAAGTTGTATGGGATTTCATTTTAGTTAAGGCATGTTTATGCCAAGATTACTGGTTATGGTTGCAATTTTGCATCAGTTTATCTGAGTTGATAATATTGATTGCAGAAGTTTTAGTTGTGCACGTACATTTGAGATTAGTATTTTGGGAGGGGTATATATATACGGGTAATAAATCTTAGTAAATTGAGTTGGGGAGAATGATTTGATCATGAGTATTGGAAATTGAGTTCATAGAAACCATGATCTAAATTTAGTTTAATATATAAGTAGTAATATTATTATAATATATATATTGTGGCCAAAATTAGAAGCAAGGATTACTTATACTTTCCTTAAAATATATTTTTTAAACAATTCAAATATGTATATGTCAATAAACATTGAAATTATATATCAACGTCAAATCCATTAAAATTAAATTGTTAAAATGAATTCACAAAATTACATTACAATTAAATTAATGGATGAAGTTAAATATGATATTGGGTTAGGGATGTTTTACTAGATTAAAATATGAATTTATCTTTTTTAATATGCCTACTCGTGACAACTTGACTTGGTTGTCTCATTTTAAAATTCCGAATTTCTCCAATTTGAGTTTACAACACCCAAGCTTCCTCACCAAGGAGGAGGCTTCTAGTCTAGGGTTTGGTAGAATTGTGGTGGCTAGTTTTTTTGGTTTCCAGCTCAAATAAGAATGAGAGCGGAGGCTATGTAGGCAAGGATCTCAAATTCATTATATATATATAAGCCTATAATTCCATAATTCATATTCAGGCATAAAAGGAATAGATTCACAACGATATAAATCCAAAATTGTATGAAAATATATAATTTCCCACTCACCTCTAAGCTTCCAAATCTCCAGATCTAAATCTATTATTCTTTATTGACTCCTTTTCTTTCTATCAAAATATGTATCAAAAGTATATACTATTTATTAGAATTATAGATCTGCGAAGAGATTTGAATTAAACGTAGATTTTAATTTAAATTCATACTTTTACCTTTTGCTTTGGAGAATCGATTCGACCTTCTTCTTCTGGTCTTTTATTTTCCGCTATTCTCCACTTATATACATATATAATGATTTATAGTTTTTACAATTATTAGAATTTGTGGAGAAGAGAAAATGGCATAGCTTCGCTCCTTGATTCGGAAAATATGAGAAGAAAAGTGAGGAGCAGGGCCTGTATTTATAGGCGCTCGGATCAATTCTATCTATTAGATTACATTGTATTAAATCTAATCTGTTCGGCCTAGGTTCATTATTAATCGCCAGTCGATAACCGATCGACGGCTCTACTCTCACCGGTAGACCGCTAGCGGTCGACCGGGCCTAATAAAGGTGTCAATCGATAGTTGTTTATGTTAATTGTTGAATTCATTTAGTTTATTTCCTTCTATATTTGATTTGATTTGATTTAACCATAATGGTTACTTTAATGTTAAGTCTCCATTTAACGTTAATCTTTAACGTCAAGTTATTGATATTTATTTTCCTAATACATTTTTAATTATTTTCGATCTGAAATCTTCAAACATTAATAACTTTTTTGTTCGAATTCCGATCGTAAATGTTTATATATGAAAATTGATTAGAATATCGCCACGAACACAATAGTGCAAGTTTCATAGCCAAATTCTGATGTTTTCAAAAATTCTATTTTAGAGCTTTAATAATAATTTATTAATCTTTTTAATTAACTACTGCTTGATTTTTGGGGTGTTACAATAACAGACTGCTGGCCTAGGTGACACAAGGGGCTAGGGTTAACAACCTTGCTATGAATACTATAGTGTGTCATGGATCTAGGGTGCGACCCCGAGACCAGACCAATACGATGGATACTAGCCATCTGGTTCACCTAGGCATTCATATTATTTACATTCTAATAACAATTCCTTTAAAACATTTATAAAATAAATAATACATTCATATTATTTACATAATCACCAGTACAGAGTTAAATACTAAAACTCACTTCCAAATCTATACTTATATATATAACATTATGTTCACTTTACAAATCAAATATAATTTATATAGTTACCATAATGAAATTCTATATTGAAATAAATTTATAAACTTCTAAAATAATTGCTTTTTATTTCAAACTATAAAATATAATTCCAATCCATCACTTTAGACTTAAAATCATTGATAACTCATATTGGAAATCCTTTAATAATATTTAGAAAACCACTTATAATTTTATAGAGTAAAATAAGATATTAAAGGAATCTATAGTGTCAAATAGAAATGTCCATTCATTTAAATACTTAAATATATAAACCCTTATTAAAAACTTATAAATTATAAAATTTCTTCTAGAAAATGTAAAATATTAATTAGGAACCTTTTACAAATTTCTAAAAATTATATAAGACCTTAAATAATTATTTAATACCATAAATCCAATTTTCTATTATATAAATATCCTTTAATAATATTTAATTTCAAATATAAATAAATCTCTTCTTAAAATTACTTCAATAAATATAGATTCCATAACATAGTTTTATAATTAAACCATATAAGCAAACCATGTATTTATATAATTATTTCACAAAATCAAAACAATTTAGCTAAAACAAATTTGACTTTCAGGGTGCTCACCAGTCGACCGCACCTATGATACCCACTGATTGTAATTCCTAAACCTTATTTAACACTTGCTACGTCTTCCTGCTCCAATTCCATGCACCATTCAATCATGACCAAGAATACAAACTACACACAATTCACCAATCAACATATAACAAGAGATTCAACAATATTGTGAGTCAAATTACTCATATTGGTCTTAGATTGCAAGTACACTTACTGCCACATTATCTTCCTCATTGCAGCCTCCAACAGCCCCTATACTTTATCAAAATCCAAACATCTTCATATGTAGTGGTGTAGCATAGTGTCGAGTTTCAATTATTTGAATTTTGAGATTTTAGGAACTTAATTACTATTTAATTTAGATTTTTAAAAGAGAATAGGGAGAATAGGTTTTTGTAAAAGAGAAAGTTTATCCTGAAGAAGGAAGTGAACATGAATGGAAATATTAAGAAAAGGAGATTTCTAGAGTGGGAAATGACTGGATATGATAACATGGCTTAAATCTTTAGTTTTGGGCTTCATAAGAAACTAAAACGATTATTTTCTTTTACTTCTTATTCTCTTTCTACTAATTTTTACCTAACACAAATCAATATCAAATTTTTAGAATAAAAATCATATTTATATCACTTAAGTGCATAATATTATGAAATTTTATGGAATTTATTTCCATATTTCAACTTATTTTAATTTACTTATTTTTTAATTACATTTTAAACTCATTTATTAAATAATTTCTAAAACTCCTTATTAAAATAAAATAAAATAATATTCCTTTTTCTTTGAAATATACTTCTAATATCTTTTTTTTGAGAAAAATGTGTAATCCTCTATAAATAGAGGAGAGCACACATGCAACTATATATATCACACAAATAAGGCACTGCCAACATGCCTGGCAGGTAGCAAAACTAGATACAAGTATCAAAAAAGCTCGGGTACCCCTAAGATGAGTTCCAGCAAGCCACCACCCATCACACCCCGATATCGAGCTCCGACATGGCCACCGCCCGATATTAAGGTGTTAGAAGTACCTAAAAAACTAAAGAAAAGCCAAAAATACTGGATGTCGTCACAAACTAAGAAGGAAGCTCCATGCATCTGGTTCGAAAGGAATGGAAAAGCAACTACTCTGAAGTGGAACTGAATATGATGTTGAATGGAAAATCCGCTCTGAAGACTCTGTACAAAAGGAAGAAGTTCCAAGCAGAAGAGTAGATCCTCCTGAAAACAATACGCCACAATGGAGATGAAAGTGTCTAGTATCTGTGGTGGAACTGCTAGTGATCTTGAGAGGAAAACTCTGCTCTGATGACCTCTCTACAATCCAAAATCCTGCAATCTGAAGACATGAGTACCTGCAAAGTGAACCTGACGCCCTATCACCCATACCTGTGTTTGGAGGATGACTAAAAAAATTTAGAATGATACATATATATGTATATTTATATAATTTATATACATATATATGTATTAAAGAGGTAGGAAATAAAAACCTAAATAAGACTAACTGGACAAATACTAAAGAATTAAATTACTTATAAACTAATACCAACAATGACTAGTACAATAATTGAAACAAATCTTAAAAAATTCTTATGAACCTTTGATCATAAGTAAGTTATGATTAACAGTGAAATCATCATATAAGTTTGAAAAAATATTAATACTACTATTGTGAATGTTAAATATATTATTATTGTGTTTAAAAAAGTTAATATTATAACTAACCTTATTAAGTACCCTTTAAATAGGTTCTTTTTAGCTAATTTATATTTGGGATTAGAAATCCAATTAAAACAAAATGAAGAAATTGTAAAAATCAATTTGTTAAAATGACTATTATTATTATTAAAAATTCTTTGATTTCTTTCAAACCAAATATACCAACAAATAATAATGAATAAAGTGTCAAGTAAGAATCTAATATTCTTATTGAACCTAAATCTAAAATTATTCCATTAGAAGTCGCAATCCGAAATTTTAGTAATTATATTAAAGTTAAAAATTTTAAGAGTATTATTTAGAATGTAATAAGAATCCATGCAATCATAGTATATATGTTTAATATCTTCAAGATGCAGATTACAAAAATAACATTTATTATCATTTTGAATGTTTTTTCTCTTTAAAAATTCTATTGTATTAAGTTTTCCATGCAGTATTAACCACATGTGAATTTTAGATTTAGGAGGAGCATTAGATTTCCAAATAAATTTAAAAGAGTTGTTTATTGTACCAAATATACTTCTAATATCATTTGTTGTTAATATTAAACTTTAAAAAATTATTCAATCACTTTTGATGTTATTTAAAAAAAATCATTTCTATCATAAAATATCATTATTGCTTCAAAATAATTTAATTCGTCATTTATTAATAATTCACAACTTTAAAACATTTACATTTCCAGAATAGTTCATTTCATTTTATAATATCTTTTCCTTAAATTAAATAAATTTCCTCATAAACATTACCTTACCAAATCTGTCATTATCAAACAATGCCAAATCATTTCCATTAATCATTAAATATCCCATTTTAATTAATTAAACCACCATTATTAATATTAATTAATTACTTCTTAACAATTGGTTGTTACACTTTTCATCCTTAGGTTTCCCCCCGGGAGTGCTGCTTTCAGAGTTCAAAGGGAGTGTTCTCTCCTTTAGTGATTGTAACAGTTGGATATTTGGGCTTTTCAACAAGGCATCGGATATTTCTATAGAGGCATCGATACTGCTGCCCTTAAGGGGATTAATAGTAAGAGGAAGAATTCTCGAAGTAGGCTTTGGCTTTTTGATTTCAACTGGTTTTCCTAGCCTAGGATCGATCTTGATTTTCACCTTGGACATGTCAATTTTCCACCTCTCTGCCATGGAGATAGAATTAGTTGGGCCAAAAGCGCTAGTGATGGTAACGTCTTCTCTTGGGGACTGCAAAGTGTTATCCAATCCCTCCAGAGCTATAATTTTCTTTGAATAAGGACGAGGGATGGAGTTGGGGGGAAGGATTGGAGTGACCAGTCTCGTGGTAATGAAGGTAGGCTCGGTGGAAATAACAATAGGGCCCAAGCCTTGTGTGATTGGAGGTGGAGGAGGAGGAAGCGACGGGTGACCTGTAAGTTCATAAATAGTGAAGTAAAGGTTAGTCACGGTCTCGGGCGAGAACTGAAGCTTCTTGAACACCAAAGAGACGAGAGATATGCCTTCACTGGTTGGATTTTCCTTAGTAGGAAAGACAACAATTTCACACTCTTCTATAGTCAACAGGATGGGTTCAGAAATAGGGACAAGAATATAGGGCTCGTTGGTAGCCATGGCAATGAAAGCCGAAGTGCAGTAAGGGCAACCTCAGATCTGGCTTCCACGGACGTTGGAATATCCAATGCAAACTATTGGACTTTTGGAAATGATGATTCTGCATGGCCCGATTGTAACACCTCATAAAATTAATAAGAAATAATAAGTTAATTAATTAATTAAGATAAGGCTAAAAATGGGAATTCTGCAAAAGACAGAATTTGGCCATGAAAGTTGTGTCGTTGCATTCACGACGATTTTCTTATCAATTTCCATATATAATGTTTTGAAAATGGAGCACAAATGAAAAGTTAATGATGTTTGAAGTTTTTGGATTTAAATAATTTAAATGGAAATCAAATTCAAATTAATAATTAGTTCCAAAATTTGAAATTTAAAAACTAATAATAATTAGACTTGGGGATTAAGTAAATGTTAAAATCAATGTTAACGTTAAAAGTATAATTAAAGAATAAAATAAATTAATCAACAGAAAGAATAAACATTCCCAAAAACAGGACCACCGGTCGACCGCCTAGGGGCAGTCGACCGGTTCCTGTGTATGGCGGCTAGGGATTTGTGCAAACGAACATACCGGATTTTATTATTTTTAATCGACTTAAATCCGATGGTCTGGTGCTTTCTAACCACTATAAATAAGAGCCTAGCCCCCTCATTTTTATTCACAAATTATTTTAGGAACAAAGCGAAGCTCTGTCGATCTCTCTCCTCAAAGATTCAGAAAAATACCTTAGGGTTTCAGGTAAAAAATTTAGTTGTTTAATTATTCAATTTCTAATCCTTTTCTCCTTCAATCCATAAATTTCAAAATCTAATTTGTATACAATAACCTTGTTGTATATTTCTAAAAGGAGAGATCTGAAAGAGGTTAAAGCATGCGTACCAAATCCAAAAAGGGAAGAGCTAAGGATTGATCGTGAGTGGAAATCTTAGTTTTTCATATTTTAGTAATTGTATAGTATAACTTGGATCTGATATATGCCTTTGGGGAATTTTGTTTACGCAAACATCACACTAAAACCTCGAAATTCCCCTAAAGCGAACTTTCAATTCTTAAGTTTGAATCTCAATTTTATATATTAAAATAATGGAATTGTGTAGGTATTGCAATTTGATGTTTTACATTCTATTCCACTTCTTATCTTTTTCTTTGGATCTGATTAAGAGTTTTGAAAAGAATACATTAGGAAATGGTGTGTAAGGTATAGATTCTTTTGTTCGTAGTTTGCACTGTCTATTTTCACAATTTTAATAGAAATTCCTTTTTTTAATTTTATACAAAGAAGTTGAATAGAACGTAAAATATTAATGATTGATTCCAATATTTTAGTATAGAATAAGTTAGTTATGGATTCTATTTTGTACCTGTTGATTTAGTTGTGCATATTGGATATATGGAATATGTGTATATATAAAATTGAACTTGTATAAATTTGAAGTTTTGACATTTAAAAAGTTAGTTTAGGGCGCAATATTCACACGCTTACTTTAGACACGTGTAATATATATATATATATGTGTGTGTGTGTGTGTATTAGCACAAATAACGTACCATTATAACGTATAAATTGCGTAGTTAATATAATATTATTTATCATTAAATTCCCCTTAGGAAAGTAATTAATTGTAAAGGCGAAATAAGAGTTTTTCTTATAAGGCCTTGATTTGTAATGCAGTGAGATGTGGGATAATATATTAAGAGAGTGTTTTAGATTGTGACTAAGTTATAGAAATGTGAGGTCGGTCAAAAGCATGTAGAAGTCTTCCCAGCTAATCCGGCTACCAGTAATGTGACTTTGGGGCTGATGTGAGACATCTCCTATAATGAATGACCATGGAGGATGCGAGGTTGGTCCCAATTTTGTAGGGTAAATCTGCCCAGTTAATCTGGCTACCAGTACCTATGATTAGTCGGACTAATGTGAGACGTCGTGGTTGGTTTACAGGTCATTATACAAAGGACCTGCTTCGGGGATTGAAGGTAGTAAGTGGCTAGTTAAGGGCTCGCCACTTCCCTATAATAGAAGTATTAAATGGTCAGGGTAATTGGTTGGGTACAGTAGAGGATATCTCGAAGAGGGTCCGCTTCGGGGTTGAAGTAGTAAGTGGCCTAAAGAGATTCTATGCAATGTCGGCTAGATAGTATCGGAGAGGAGTATGCCTTGGGATAAGCAATAAACGACGGGAACCTGCCTTAAATGGGTATTAAATGGTCAGAGTCTGTTTAGTTTCCATAAAAAAAAGATATTAAGTGGTTTGGGTACTATCTCTTCCATTGTTAAGACATTATTGACAAAAAATATGGGTAATTAGGTTGAAAGATTAGTGGACTGGAATGGCCTTTGGGCTTATGGTTTGAGACATTATAATATGGTTAAGATATGTAAGACATATTCTTATTTAAATTATACTACCCAAGTACTATTATAGAAATGCTCGAAATTTTATTCACCAGACATTATTGTTCTGACTTCCTCCTCATTACAACATAGGTTAGAGATCTTGATGCATATTTTCGGAGGCGGTGGTGGAGACGTAGACTTACGGCAGTTGTTTAGCTATTTATATTATTTTTCTATTTTAGATGCACCCACTGAAAAATGATGTATTTTCAGATTGTACCACGGATATTTGGTGGTGTTGTTGTTACTGTTGTTATTGTTTTGATAGTTTGAACTTTTAAATAAAATGGGTACTGTTATGTTATTATATTTTATCCTTCCGTTGTAAGTTTCTGAATGTGTAGATGAATAGCTCCGTGTTTTCTTCTTTATACCAACCAACAGCCAGCTTTAGAGTGAGTCTAAGTTTCGATGGGCCTTTTCTGGTCGGAATTTAGGTTTGTTCCAAAGCGGTTTACATTTGTTATCAGAGCTTAGTGTTCGACGATGGATTTTCTATCGGTTTAGAAAACCGTCGAACGAATTTAGAATTAAAATAACCGCAAGCGCACGGTGTATGGATGTAGCACGTGGCGAATACGGGTCGATCCGCAGGGAATTGATGATTTTAAAATTCTATTCAATCAAATTAAACCAAAGTCGAGTGATTGTTAACTAACTAAAGAAAGTAAAAACAAACTAAAACTAAGGGGAATAAAAAGATGAGATTAAAGAGAAATTTAGAGGCAAATCCCCTCTCATGATCATATAAATCAACATAATGACATTATGATCTCTTTTTGGTCATGTGTGAGTTTAGTTGATGCATTTATCATAAGCATGGCCTAATTGTGTTATTAATTAACACACTTAAACCATCAAACTTTAATGCACCCTTTAACCCACTTACTAACTTCAATGAAAATGATATGAAATCAAAAGTAGAATCTATTTTAAGCATTGTTTATTAACTATTGAATTAGAAACATAAACCATCAAATTTTGATTCTAAATCAACTTCCATTACCATGATCATATGTAGATGAAGAGGTAATTAATGATTCATATGACTAAGCATAGCCTATTTGTTTTGAACAATATAAGCTATCAAACTCAATATTAAACACAAAACCACACAAACATCTACTTTCCATTAAGCACAAAAGAGACATAAAAGAAATTATGTTGCATCTACATGATTCAAGAGAGCTTCATTACCCCTAAATTGAAGGGATTAGCCTCTCATTTTTGTTATCAAATCAACAAATATAGAAAGCAACACTAAACAAACAAGAGGAAAAAGAGAGAAAAAAGAAAGGAAAATTTAATCTACTTGCATGAAATAAGAGAGATCTATACTACAACATGAAAGGAAAAGAAGCATGTAAAACAAAGAGAGCACTAATTAACATTAAAAAAATGAAAGTTACATGAAATAAAAATATGGCTAAGTAGCCATGAAAAGAGAAAGAGAGCTTTGAGTTTTATTTTTGAGCCTAAACTAAACTAAAGAGAGACTAAGGGAGAAGGTTACATGAAACATAAGGGGTTATTTATACAAGCATGAAACCCTAATCCATAATTTGGGGAATGCCCAAACTACCCCTTAGGAAGTGTGGTGGCCAAGTAACCATTAGCATCCATTAATCATCATTTAAGTGTACATGAAGCCATTAATTCCATAAGCATGTGCATTAGCTTCTAATGTGTACGTTAAGGTAGGTGGGTAGGTGGGGTCCTCCATGATCTTCACATTGAATTATTTCCATCTTCATTCCTTTGTGTTCTTTTTGGGCATGCATATCTTCTTCATGAAACCACTTGTAATGGAAATCAAATTCCTACAAAATAGTATGGAAATTTCTAATTAAAATTTCTCAAGTTAATTTATGCACAAAGAATGACTATTTTGCCCTTGGATGAAGATGAATATGTGACAATTTGGAATTAATATGGATTTTGGTTAAAACAAGTTAAAATACCCAATATGATCATTTATTTGAATTAATTAGATTAAATATGGTGGTAAAAATATGCACATTTATGTGCATATCAAATACCCCCACACTTATCTTTTTATTCGTCCTCGAATAAAGGAAAACTAAGATAAATCCGTTTTCGTAGGGAGCACGATTGAGCGTATGCAACAAGCCGTTAAACCTCTGTGTGTCCCCAGTAGGACGAGTGTTGTCTCGTGAGGGTTTTCAGCGGATACTACCCACAAAATCCAAATGCGAAATGAAAATATTTACAAAATGCAAGATTTATTTACAAGGAGATGAATGCAAGTTTTTGAAAATATTTACAATGAAGGATTTATTTTTAAATTGACACAAATAAGTTAAATATAGGTTTGGTCATTATCTTGAAATTTAAGTCATTTACTCATCAAAATTTTCAACAAAAATTAAGTTATCATAACAAATAGACAATAGTTTAACTCGTTGTTTCAGTTGATAACAAAGTGTAACCATGAAATAGGTCCTTAGTTGATTATCAAAGTATATTAAAGTGGTATTTCATTTCATTTCAATAACAAATCAAATAAGTTAAAATAGTGCTTGGATTTCATTTGCTTACTCTCTTCATTTTTTGAAAATTTTATTGATATTTACAATATTTACAATATTTACATATGCCTAACTCAGATAAACTGAGGCCAGATATATTACCCATGCACTGCCTTGCGGACTGATGTGAGGGGAATACAGAGCGTGGCGAGTGAACACCTATTGACTGTAGGCGTTATTAAAAAGAATTTATATATATATATACACCTAGCTCAGATAAACTGAGGCCAGATATACCGATCATGCACTGCCTTTCGGGCTTACGTGAGAAAGGTACAGAGCATGGCGAGTGTACACACAAGTGTGCACACCTGTCGACCGTAGGTGTTAATAGAAAATATTTACATATATACAAATGTTTTTTTTCTTTTTCAGATTTTTTTATAGAAAGAGAGAGTTTTGCAAAATCATCTTAGCACCACTTAACTTAGAAGACAAAAAAATGTTATATCCTTTACTTTAAATCAACCACTTTTTTAAAACAAAGATTTTCAATTAGGATATATTTCATAATTATCACGTATGAATCTTCCTATATACTAGTTAAACCATTATTATTTGTAATCAAACTTCATTTTTATTTTTGTTAAGACGAATAAATTTTCAAAAATTTCAATTTAATAAACCAAAACCATATATTTATCTTATAGTGTTTCTTTAAAAATAAATTAAAATGCTTAAAAAAAATTGTTTGTTTTTTTGTTTTTGAGATTTTTTTTTAAATTTTGGAAAAATTGAAAATGATAGTGAGTCTCCCCCCACACTTGATTTTGACTGTGTCCCCATGGTCAACCCAAGTGGATGGAGAAAAATAAAAATACAAACATGACCTTTATTTAAATGAAAATTAACGGTATTTACAAGAGATCAGAAAGTATATCGTCAAAAAGTAAATGAAACGGTCTTCTAAAAACCGATTCATTTGTCTCGTCAAGTATACGAGACACAGCTCAAGCTCGAAAAACCAAATCATAAAAGATTTCAAAGTTTAATGTTGATTTGGAAAAACGAATGTCATTTTATTGAAAACCGTACGAGTTGTTTTATTTTCGATGATTTTCGGGGTTGATAGAATAATTGATTGAAATTCAAATTTATTTTCACCAAATTGAAATTCAAGCCGTTCATTGAAAAATTCTTCAAAATTATTGATTTCAAAATCAAATTGGTGATTTAAATCTTCCCCATCAGAGTTTAACGACTCGTTTTCAAAAAGTCCAAAGAAATCATGTTCGTTAAATTCGTCTTCCTTATTTGGATTATCAACAACTTCATTGCGTATCTCAAGTTCAAAAACCAAAGTTGTTGTATTCAAATTTTCAAAATCGAGAAAAGGAAGATCGAATTTTAAATTTGGTTCCACACCCTTAAATGAATTGAAATCCAACTCAATTACCGTGTTTACAACAACTTCATTAAGATCGTTATTTTCAATTTCAAAAGTTGTTATTTGAAAATCAGTGATTTGGGTAAAAGATGGATTATCGTTTGACTCACCACACATTGGGATTTGATTTTGTTTCTCACGTTGTTTCATATATGTTTCAAACAACGAATCTGTGTGATCATCGTAAATTTCGTTCATTTGCTCAACAAAATCCAATTTATAGTTATTAGCATAAGGATTTTCACTTTGAAATTGTTGAGAACAAAGATTTTCAATCGTAACGTGGTTAAAATTATTCCCATTGCCAAATTCGTTTGAAAAGCTGTTTCCATTTTCATTTTGAGTTTGAAATTCATTTTGGAGTTTGAAATTGAATTGGCATGGGTTAAAATCGAGATCGTTTGAATTTTGAATTGAATTCAAATTTTGAAATCCTTGACTCGAGTTATTACACAAATATGAATTACACAAATCATTTATCATTTGATTTTGTTGTGTAGAGATTTCAAGTAGAGATGAAATGCTATTTTCGAGATTCGAGCTTTGGTCATCGTTTTGAAAACTTTGTTTTTCAAAATTCGAATTGTTTAAAGAATAGTTATCGTTAAAATATCCATACGAATTTGGAGTGAAATCATATGGATTATATTGATTTTCACAACTATTGTAAAATTCAAATGAGTGGGGAAACTCGGACATTTTCAAGAGTGTTTTTGGGTTTTTTTTTATAAAGGAAAAATATTTACAAATAGAATTTATTTTTCAAAATGGAAAATTGATTTTTGTTTTGTTTTTTATTTTTCAATTTTTTTTGTCTTTGAAAAGGTTTTATAATTTTTTGGATTTTTGAAATTTCAAAGAAAAAGGATTTAAAAATTGAAAAGGTAAAGGAATATTTACAATTTTTTTAGTTTTGGATTTTGAATTTTTTTTGTTTTAAAATATGCATGAACTAATGCATCTAAATGAATGCAAGGGTTAATTACAAATGATTTATCCTATGTTAACCCAAAATTGTATAATCACACATTGTCTTAAATAAACAAGATAGTTCTCAGCAGGCAACGGACAGGATTTATCGGTGCACCACGAATCACCGTAGTAATACAGCCGAAGGTTTAAGTACCTTCAGAGAAACAACCACTATAATATTTGCGAATCACCGTAATATTTATAAATGGTTATTGCTCTGCCATAGCCTAGACACCGAGAAATTAAATTGTTCAAAGAAGACAATTTGCCAATATACAATTAAGTGTTATCGATGTCTAACCGTTATTATTAATCAAAATTCTAGGATGAAATGAAAAGCAAAAATTAAACGTGTATTAACAATGCAACTACGAATGGATTTTGTTTTTGTTTGTTTTTTTTTGGTTTTTTGAATATATATATATATATATATTTTAAATGCAAGTAAACAACAATGCAAGACAAACAAAAACAATAGATATATACAATGCAAGGCAAATAAAGAGAAAATTATAAATAAGCAAGCAGTTTTTTTTGGCAAGCTTAGCACGCAAGCAATTTATTTTAGCAAGAACTTCTGCTCCTTCTGCAATTCTGCTTTGGCAACCTGAAATAAAAACAAAATATATATACAATTTTTTTTGAAAAGGAAACTTAAAAGTAAGGTTTTACTTAAAAAAAAAAATTCTTTTTGGAACTAAAGACAAGTTGAAACAAAACTAATAAACTACCCTTTTAAAGACAATATTTTTTTTTCTTTTTTGTTTTTTTTAAGCTAAAACAACCTAAAACAAACTAAAACAAAAAATGAAAACAAAGTAAAAAAAATAATTTACTCAACCTTAAAACCCGGCCCAAACTAAATTCACACACCCGGCCCAAATAAAAGACTTCACCACAATTCACAGCATCACACTTCATAGTTCAAAACCGAAATCATTCTCAAATCATTCTCGAATCACAAGAAAAAAAAAATACATTCACAAAACAAATCCAAAATTGTTTCTGTTCGATGGTTGTAAAACTGTGCACAGCTACTCGCGATAAAAACTTGTTCGTCGAGTTTCGAGTTGAGGAAGATGTCACGGCTTGATTGGGAAATGTGAGGCGATGGAAGCGATTTTGGCAGAGGGAAGTAGTTCGATTTCGAGTTCGTTCGTGACTTTGGGTTATTCGAATCAGGTTTGAGTATGGATTGTAACGAGTTCAATTGATGTTCGAAGGTGGTTGCCGTTCGAAGTCGAAAATTTGTTCGAAGTGGTTGTGATGTTCGAGTTCAGGTGCAGTTCAGCGAGGCACGGTGAAGACTGCTCGTATGATTTTGGTTCGCGATTGAGGATTGGCGATTGCAGGTGGTTGCTGCTTTGGCGTGGCAGAGGTGATTTCGGTGGTTTGGGGATTACCGATTGGGTTTCTGGTGAACTGCAAGTGTGGCTGCTGTTGTATTTGGAGGAAGTTTGGCAGAGGAGGTTTGAATATGTGAAATTGACAGGGAAGGAGGCTTGACAATGTTCAAGGCATGTGTTGGATTTGAGCTGCAGCAGTAAAGCAAGTGACAGGTGTGGGATGTGAAGAAGTTTGTAATTGATATGGTTTGTTGGATTAGGAGCAAACATAACGGGGTTACTGCTGTATGCGTGGGGGAAAGCAAGCGAGCAGGGGAGTTTGATGACTTGATGTATGTTGTTAATGATGGCAGGGTAGCAATGATGTTGTAGACATTGTTTTGTGTGGGAGAAGTAGACAATGTATTGGCAGTTTATGTTCTAGATGATTGATGAACGAGTTGGATGGATGGAGTTGTGATGTGCTGTAATGATATGTGCATAGGCAGGTTGTATGAAGGTAGGATTGTTGTTATGCACTGATGGTAATGCAGTTGCGACTACAAATGACAGAGGCTGGTGGTCGAAGACAATAAAATGATGTATGAAATAAAGTGGTTTGGTACTGATGAGGATGGACTGGTGGAAAGTGGGTTGTGAAGTATGATGGCAAATGTGCAGAGAAGGTTGTATTGTGTGGAAGGAAGGAGCAGTTGTTTGTTGTAGAGTGCAGTGGTTGTTTGTTTGTTCGCAATACAAGTTGCACTGTTGTGGCACTGGGTGATGTTTGGATGTAGAGGATGGAACGGTTTGCTTTGGAAGTTGTATTGGTGATGGGTGATGAAGTGAAGGAGGCTGGTTGTAAGTGAGAAATGTAAAGGAGTGAAGTGGTAAGGCAAGTGATGTGCACTTGAATGGAAGATGAGGCGAAGACTGCCTTGAAGTGGTATATGGGAACATTTGTTGACAGCAAGAAAACTGTGTGAAGATGAGGCAATGGATGTTGGGCAAGTCTGTGTGTTGACAGCAAGGAGACTGTTAAGGTGATGGTGGTAGGAGTGTAAGTATTGAGGCAGTGATATGAAGTAGTGGTCTCTGTGAATGAAGTTGCAGTTTTGTAGCAGTGATATGAAGCAGTTTTCTTGGTGGAGCAACAAGACTAGGCAGTTTGGTTGTTGAAGTATGGTAGGGGAGGAAGGACAGTTGTATGACAGATTGTTGAGTTGTAGAAGTTTTAATGGTGGAAGCAATGGGATGCAGTGGCAAGGCACAGAGCAACAATCGATGGTCTGTTGAATGGGGAAAGGGGAAGTATGTGGAGAGGCAGTGGAAGATGGGCAGGGTGCAACACAGTGCACAGTAGTGTGCACTGTTTTTTTGGACTGTAATTTTTTTTCTTTTTTTGTAAATGTAAACAAAGAAACGAAAATGTAAATGTAAGAAATCAAAATGAAATGAAATATTTTTTTTGTTTTTGAAATTGTATGTTTTTTTTAAACAATGAAAATGCAAATGAAACTAGAGAATGAACACACAAACAATTGCAACTAAAATGTAACAACACACAACTCAAAAAAAATTAAAAAATAAAACGACACAAAAGAAAATCACACAAAGATCAAATAAAAGTAATTCGAAGAATAGAAAATCAAAATCAAAACAATTCCCCAGCAACGGCGCCAAAAACTTGTTCGACGATGGATTTTCTATCGGTTTAGAAAACCGTCGAACGAATTTAGAATTAAAATAACCACAAGCGCACGGTGTACGAATGTAGCACGTGGTGAATACGGGTCGATCCGTAGGGAATTGATGATTTTAAAATTCTATTCAATCAAATTAAACCAAAGTCGAGTGACTGTTAACTAACTAAAGAAAGTAAAAACAAACTAAAACTAAGGGGAATAAAAAGATGAGATTAAAGAGAAATTTAGAGGCAAATCCCCTCTCATGATCATATAAATCAACATAATGACATTATGATCTCTTTTTGGTCATGTGTGAGTTTAGTTGATGCATTTATCATAAGCATGGCCTAATTGTGTTATTAATTAACACACTTAAACCATCAAACTTTAATGCACCCTTTAACCCACTTACTAACTTCAATGAAAATGATATGAAATCAAAAGTAGAATCTATTTTAAGCATGGTTTATTAACTATTGAATTAGAAACATAAACCATCAAATTTTGATTCTAAATCAACTTCCATTACCATGATCATATGTAGATGAAGAGGTAATTAATGATTCATATGACTAAGCATAGCCTATTTGTTTTGAACAATATAAGCTATTAAACTCAATATTAAACACAAAACCACACAAACATCTACTTTCCATTAAGCACAAAAGAGACATAAAAGAAATTATGTTGCATCTACATGATTCAAGAGAGCTTCATTACCCCTAAATTGAAGGGATTAGCCTCTCATTTTTGTTATCAAATCAACAAATATAGAAAGCAACACTAAACAAACAAGAGGAAAAAGAGAGAAAAAAGAAAGGAAAATTTAATCTACTTGCATGAAATAAGAGAGATCTATACTACAACATGAAAGGAAAAGAAGCATGTAAAACAAAGAGAGCACTAATTAACATTAAAAAAATGAAAGTTACATGAAATAAAAATATGGCTAAGTAGCCATGAAAAGAGAAAGAGAGCTTTGAGTTTTATTTTTGAGCCTAAACTAAACTAAAGAGAGACTAAGGGAGAAGGTTACATGAAACATAAGGGGTTATTTATACAAGCATGAAACCCTAATCCATAATTTGGGGAATGCCCAAACTACCCCTTAGGAAGTGTGGTGGCCAAGTAACCATTAGCATCCATTAATCATCATTTAAGTGTACATGAAGCCATTAATTCCATAAGCATGTGCATTAGCTTCTAATGTGTACGTTAAGGTAGGTGGGTAGGTGGGGTCCTCCATGATCTTCACATTGAATTATTTCCATCTTCATTCCATTGTGTTCTTTTTGTACATGCATATCTTCTTCATGAAACCACTTGTAATGGAAATCAAATTCCTACAAAATAGTATGAAAATTTCTAATTAAAATTTCTCAAGTTAATTTATGCACAAAGAATGACTATTTTGCCCTTGGATGAAGTTGAATATGTGACAATTTGGAATTAATATGGATTTTGGTTAAAACATGTTAAAATACCCAATATGATCATTTATTTGAATTAATTAGATTAAATATGGTGGTAAAAATATGCACATTTACGTGCATATCACTTAGGTTACCCGATCAATGGAGATAGACATATGTATGAGTGGTGTACTTGTTATTTTTGTAAGTATTTTCAAAAACCTACTATATAAACTATTTTTGAACATGCGCAAACACACTAAGCAAGCCTTTATTTCAGCTTATAATACTATCATATGAAATTATAACTTAAAGTTTAACCTACAGATAGTAGACTATGGCTGAAAATCCTTCTTCTAGGGCTGGGAACCCCTCCTAAGAGATATCCACTCTCCAAGGGATGCTTGAATGGTTCGACAATACCTCAGGCATGTAGGACAAGTTTCCACTCCTCAACCTGCTGCACCAGCAGCACCCGCAATCCCGCCTGTTGAAGCAGCACCTTACCCCATAGATTTCCTCAAGATGTGCAAGGATTTCCAAAACATGGGAGGAAGGGCGTATTCAAGAACAGAAAGATTCATAGAGACACATGCATGGATAAATGATTATGAAAGGATATTTTGGGAGCTTGGTTAGGAGGACCAGATTAAGCGAAGAATGGCAACTTTGCACCTTAAAGGAGAGGCGTTAGATTGGTAGACGGTCGTGGCTGAAGAGAAGGAGGGTAGAATTATTACTTGGGATGAGTTCAGAAACTGATTTGAGGTGCGGTTTATGTCAAGGGCTGAGGTAAGCTTGCAGTTGGAGAGATTTACCAGCTTAGGCAGGAAAACTCCACTCTAAAGGAGTATATTAGTAAATTCATAGAGCTGGCTAAGTTCGGATTGAGTTTGATTAATACCCTCATGAGGTAAGCCATGAAGTTCATCAAGGGCTTGAACTCCCAACTTAGAGAGTTATTATTGACCCAAGTGCCCACTGGTGCTACATATGATACGTTGCTTGAGATGGCTTTGTTGCAAACAACTAGTTCGAAGGAGAAGGATAATGAGAAGACATGACATGCCCAAAATCAAGGAGAAGCCAAAAAGGAGGCTTTTAAGCGAATAAGAAATCAAAAGGGAAGTATAAGAAAGAGGGAAAAGTGTGTAAGAGATGCCAAAAGAAGGGATATATCGTGAAGGATTGTAGAGTGAACCTATTGAAGGAAGTTTTTAAGGGGAAGTGCTACTGCTGCCATGAAGAGGGGCATTTCAAGAATCGGTGTCCGATGGTTGCGAAGGAAGGGAAAAGTGGGCAAGCCTATGCCATTGAGGCCATCCTTATTTCGAGTAGACCACCCTCTAAAGATCAAGGGAAGGCAGCTATGGAAAGTATAACTTTTATTTTTGGGAATACAATTTGTACCCTATTTAACTCCGGAGCATTACATTCATTTATAGCTAGGAATGTCGTTAACTCCTTAAGTCTTCAAACCCAATTTGCACCAACCCAATAGTAGTCTCAAATCATATTAGGGGGTTGACACATCTTTCTTCAATCTACAAAGACCTAGTTGTGGACTTATGTAACGTTGATTTCATGTGTAATGTGTATGTTATTAATTTTGAGGGGTATGGACTTATCTTAGGAATGGATTGGTTGTCGTACTATGGGGCTATCTTAGATTGCGATAGGAGAGTTATATGGTTAAAAAGTAGGGAAAGGTGAGATATAGATGTTCGTTGTACACTCCAAAATTCAGTCGAGTTAAGCTATCTACACTCGATGAACCTATCACAAGACAGGCTCTCACCTGTACTCGTAGTTCGAGAATTCCCTAATATCTTTAAAGAAGTCTTGGGTCTCCCACCCCATAGAGAGATCGAGTTTAGGATTGATTTGGAGAATGACGCTAGGCCAGTTGCTCTGCAATTAAGGCACATGGCCCCCAAAGAAAGGCGAGAGTTAGATAAGAAGATCTTATAGGTTTTGTAGAAAGGATTCATCTGATGGAGTACTTTGGAATAGGGAGCCCCTATTGTATTTGCCACTAAGGCAGATGGCTCATTACGGCTATGCGTCTACTATGGGTAACACAACAAGTTAACTAGGAAGAATAGCTATCCCTTACGTAGAATAGACGACTTGTTTGATCAGCTTGTGGGAGCTAAAGTCTTCTCCCAATTGGACTTGGCTACTGGATTTCATCAGTTGAGGCTAGCAGAGGATAGCAAAACGAAGACCGCATTTCGAACCTCGAATGGACTCTATGAATGGGAAGTGATGCCTTTTGGATTGACGAATGCCCGCGCATACTTTATAGATTTGCTGGGTATAGTATTTAAGGGAAAACTGGATAAATTCTTCATAGTGTTTGTTAATGACATCTTAGTATTCTCTAAGAGTGAAGGAGAGCATGAAAATCATTTAAGCGAGATACTAGGGACTTTAAGGAGGCACCAACTTAAAGCCAAATTCTCCAAGTGTCACTTTTGAAAGAAGAAGGTGAGATTTCTTAGGCACATTGTTTCTGAGCATGGACTGGCCGTGGACCCCACAAAAGTGGAAGCTATTCAAAGTTGGAAGATTCCAAAGAATGTCATTGGAGGTTAGGAGCTGTCTTGGGTTAGTGGATTACTGTAGAAAATTCATAAAGGACTTTGGAAAAATAGCAGTCTCTTTAACTTGCTTAACTAAGAAGAATTTAATCTTTGCATGGGATGGAAAGTGCACGGAAGCATTCGAGAAGCTTAAGGAACTATTAACAAGTGCACTGGCACTTACCATTCCTAATGGGACAAAGCCTTTTACAGTTTACCGGATGCATGTGGCGCAGGATTATGAGCAGTTCTTATGCAAGAAGGAAGGTTGATAGCTTATGCTAGTAGGCAATTGAAGAATCATGAGAAGAGATAGCCAGATCATGACTTAGATTTAGTGACTATTGCTTTTTCCTTTAAAATGTGGAGGCATTATCTTTTGGGGGAAGGTTTGAGTTGTTCACCGACCATAAATCACTCAAATACTTATTTTCCCAAAAAGATTTAAATCTAAGGCAATAGAGGTAGATGGAGTTTATAACATCTTATGACTTTGAAATATAGTATACCCCCGAAAAGGGAATGTTGTCGCCAACTCCCTTAGTCGGAGGCATGCTACCTTAGGTGCTATATTTGAGTGGAGGCAGTTGGAGTTCCTCTCGAATTTCAACTTCCCACCGCCAGCAGAACCCGCTCAAACCTATTTGGCAGCAATGGAGGTTAGGCCAGCATTGATGGACTACATTGCACTTAAGCAAAAGAAGGATGAGGAGATAGTAGATATTTTGGATAAGCTAAGTAGAGGAGAACATTTTCCCCGCGTCGATAGATATGCAATTGACGACAAGGGATGTTTGAGGAGAGATGGATGCCTTTGTGTTCCAAAGATTGATAGTGTGTTGGAGAAAGTTCTTGTGGAGTGTCACCATTTAAGGATGACCATTTACCCAAAGGAGATAAGATGTATATGGATATGAAGCGGATTTTCTATTGGCTAGGGATGAAGAAGAGTGTAGCTGAATTTGTTTCAAAATATTTAACATGCCAAGGGATAAAGGATGAACAAGGAAAGCCCGGGGGATTGTTATTGCCTTTAGAGATTCCGACTTGAAAATGGGAGCATATATCTATGGACTTCATAGATAGGTTGCCTAGGAGCCCAAGAGGAAATGAGCAATTTGGGTTATTGTCCACAGACTCACTAAAAGCGCCCATTTTATTTCCTTCGAGAGCAATAAGACCGCAGCATCTCTAGCACACGTTTATATCAAGGAAGTGGTTTGACTTCATGGAATTTCGGTTGGCATCATTAGTGATAGGGACCCCTTATTTACTAGCGAATTTTGGAGGAGTTTACAAGCAGCTTTGGGAACTTTATTGAATTTTAGCACTACTAACCACCCTCAGACCGATGGTTAAACCAAAAAGGTTAATATAATATTGGAGGATTTGTTGAGAGCTTACATCTTGGACTTCGGAGGACATTAGGATCAGCACCTACCTTTAGTCAAATTTGCTTATAATAATAGTCACTAAGCGATGATTGGTATGACAC
This sequence comes from Allium fistulosum, assembly GCA_030737815.1. NCBI lineage: Eukaryota > Viridiplantae > Streptophyta > Magnoliopsida > Asparagales > Amaryllidaceae > Allium > Allium fistulosum. The sequence continues at coordinate 428,583,411 of CM060903.1, forward strand.
CCTATGGAGCGCTTTATGGGAGGCCATGCAGATCACAAAATTTGTTGGTGGAAACCACCGACAAAATCCTACTCGAACTAGATTTAATTCATGAAACTTCGGAAAAAGGTAGAGTTGATTAGGCAGCATATTAACGCAATGCAAGACCACCATAAATCCTACATGAACAAGAGAAGAAAGGAACTAGAGTTCGAGGTTGAGGACATGGTGTTTATCAAAGTTTTCCCTCTTAGGAAAGTCGTGAGATTTGTGAAATTAGGAAAGTTGGCACCAAGATTTGTTGGGCCTTTTCAGATTTTGAAAAAAAAAAGGAAAGCTTGGTTACCGCATGGAGCTACCAGATAAATTGGCGAGTGTCGAGGAAGGTTTTCACGTTTTGCACTTGAGGAAATAGCTTTATAGCATAGCCACTGTAGTAGTGCTTGATCAATTGGGGGATGTTGAGACGGAGCTTATAGTTTACCGTGCCACCACACGTATTATGGAGCACAGAACTAGGAAGCTCTGCAACAAAGAAATTAGGAGACAAACCCGTGGAAAGCACATGGGAAACTAAAGATGGTTGCATCGTGGTTGCTATATTGGATGGTAGGAGATGGTTGCTACACTATTCACAATCACTTTTTGCACTCATATAGAAATTTTTATGCATGTTTTGGTTGCTTGCATACATGCCTACATGTCACTATCATACACTCACACTAGGATTGAGCTCATGTATAATATGTCTGCATACATAATCACAGTGCACTTTTGGTTGAGTGGATGGATATGTAGATAATTGGGTTGTATAACATGGATGTTATTGCGCGTTACGCTGTCCGCCTCTGGGAAAGATTTCGGGGATGAAATCCTTTTAAAGGGGATAATATAACACCTCGTAAAATTAATAAGAAATAATGTTAAATTAATTAATTAAACAAGATAAGATTAAAAATGAGAATTTTGCAAAAGTCGGAATTTGGCCACGAAAGTTGTGTCGTTACGTGCGTGGCGATTTTCTGATCAATTTCCATGTTCAATGTTTTAAAAATGGAGCTCAAACAAAAATTATGGATGTTTGAAGTTTTTGGATTTAAAGTAATTTAAATGGAATTCAAATTCAGATTAATAATTATTTCCAAATTTTGAAATTTAATAATTAACAGTAATTAGACTTGGGGATTAAGTAAATGTTGAAAGTATAATTAAATAATAAAATAAATTAATCAACGGCAAGAATAAACATTCCCAAAATCGAGACCATCGATCGACCACCTACATGGGCCAGTCGACCGCTAACGGTCAACCGGTAGTGTAGGGGCGGCCGACCAGTCCTTGTGTGTGGCGGCTATGGTTTTGTGCAAATGAATTTACTGGATTTTATTATTTTTAACCGACTTAGATTCGATGGTTCTGGCGCTTTCTAACCACTATAAATAAGAGTCCAGCCCCCTTACTTTTATTCACAAATTATTTTAGGAACCAATTGAAGCTCTGTTAGTCTCTCTCCTCGAAGATTCGGAAAAAATACTTTAGGGTTTCAAGTAAGAATTTTAGTTGTTTAATTATTGAATTTCTAATCATTTTCTCCTCCAATTCCTAAATTTATGAATCTAACTCGTATACAATACCCTTGTTGTATATTTTTAAATGAAGAGATCTAAAAGAGGTTAAAACAGGCATATCAAATCCAAAATGGGAAGAGCTAAGGATTGATTGTGAGTGTAAGTCTTAGTTTTTCCTATTTTATAATCGTATAGTATAACTTGGATCTGGTATATGCCTTTCGGAATTTTTTTTACGCAAACGTCAAACTAAAACCCCGAAATTCCCCTAAAGCGAAATGTCAATTCTTAAGTTTGAATCTCAATTATTCTATATTAAAATAAATGAATTGTGTAAGTATTGCAATTTAATGTTTTACATTCTATTCCACTTCTTATCTTCTTCTTTGGATCTAATTAAGAGTTTTGAAAAGAAAAATTAGAAAATGGTGTGTAAGGTATGGATTATTTTGTTCGTAGTTTGCACCGCCTATTTCTGCAATTTAAATAGAAATTCCCTTTTTCAATTCTATACAAAGAAGTTAAATAGAGAATAAAAGTATTTGAATTGTAAATTTTATTAATGATTGATCTTCTTATTTTAGTATAGAATCAGTTGGTTATGGGTTCAATTTTATACAAGCCTGTTGATTTAGTTGTGGTATTGGATATATGGAATATGTGTTGATATGAAATTGAACTTGCATAAATTTGAAGTTTTAACATTTAAAACGTTAGATTTGGGCGCAATCTTCGCATGCTTACTTTAGATGCCTCTGTGTGTGTACACACACATGCGCGTGCGTGTCTAAAGTAAGCATGCGAAGATTGCGCCCTAAACTAACGTTTTAAATATCAAAACTTCAAATATATATATATATATATATATGTGTGTGTGTGTGTGTGTGTGCGCGCGCGCGCGCAAATAACTTACGGTTATACATATTAATTGTGTAATTAATATAATATTAATTATAATTAAATTCCCCTTAGGAATGTAATTAATTATAAAGGTGAAGTAAGAGTTTTTCTTATAAGGCCATGATTTGTAATGTGGTGAGATATGGGATAATATATTAAGAGAGTGTTTTAGATTGCGACTAAGTTATAAGGATGCGAGGTCAGTCAAAAATACACAGAAGTCTACCGAGCTAATCTGGCTACCAATTTTGGGACTTTGGGGCTGATGTGAAACATCACCTATAATAAGTAACCACAGAGGATGCGAGATTGGTCTCAATTTTGCAAGATAAACCTACCCAGTTAATCTGGCTACTAGTACTTACGAATAGTCGAACTAATGTGGAACGTCACAGTTGGGTTAAAGGTAATAGCACGAAGGACCTGCTTTGGGGATTGAAGGTATTAAGTGGCTGGTTGAGAGTCTGTCTCTTCCCTATAATACAAGTATTAAATGGTCAGGATAATTGGTTGGGCACGGTAGAGGATATCTCGAAGAGGGTCCACTTCAGGGTTAAAGTGGTAAGTGTCCTGAAAAGATTCCATGCAATGTCAGCTGGATAGTACCGAAGAGGAGTCCACCTTGGGATAAGTAGTAAATGATGAGGACCTGCCTTAAGTAAGGTATTAAATGGTCAGAGTCTACATAGTTTCCATAAAAAATGTATTAAGTGGCTTGCGTACTATCTCTTACATTGTTAAGACATTATTGGAGAAAATATGGGTTGTTTGGTTGAAAGATTAATGGACTGTAAAAGCCTTCGGGCTTATGGGTCTAAGAACTTATAATATGGTTAAGATACGTGTGACAATTCTTATTTAAATTATACTACCCAAGTAATATTATAGAAAGGCTTGAGATTTTATTCACCAGACATTAGTTTTCCGACTCCCTCCTCATTACAACACAGGTTATAGATGTTGATGCAGATTTTCGAAGGTGGTAGCAGAGACGTAGACTTATTGCAGTTGTTTAGCTATTTATGTTATATTTCTATTTTAGATGTACCCATTGAAAAATGATGTATTTTCAGATATTGCACCATAGATATTTGGTGGTGGTGTTGTTGTTATTTTTTTTGACAGTTTGAACTTTTAAATAAAACGAGTATTGTTCCTTTATTATATTTTATCCTTCCACTGTGAGTTTCTGAATGTGTAGATAAATAGCTCTATGTTTTGTTCTTTATACTAACCAACAGCCATCTTTCGAATGAGTCTATGTTTCGATGGGCCTTTTTTGGTCGAAATTTAGTCCTATTCTGAAACAAGTTGTTACACTGATGCACTTGGACCAGCAGGAGCTTCAGTTGTGGCTTTAGCAGCAGCAACCTATGCAGCAAGGATTGCTTTTTCCTCTTCCAGCTTTTCAATGTCGCCAACTTCAAGATGCCTTGCTTTTAATTGGTTTTTGGTGGGGCCTTTCCCAAGTGTAGCCGCTCGACACATTATCTCTTCCCAGGGTCGACTAGGGTAACACAGTAATTGCTTCCTAACTACTTCAGGTTCTTGAATTGGATAACATCGATGAAGAAATGTTGAAGGAGGGAATTCAAATCTTCTTTTTCCTTGACCACCTACACTTTTAACTCAATTAGCTTGCTCCTTGTTCCAGCATTATCAACTTGAGCCTCCTATTTTTTTGCTTTCCATCAATAAGGAGGACTCAAGCTTTTTAATTTTGGCTCATAGTTTCAGGATATCAGCGCCCTTGGCTTAGAGTGCCTTGTCTTTTTCTAGGAGGGCCCGGTCCTTAGTATTAATCTACGCCTTGAGATGGACATTTGCTTTATGAGCTATTTTTACTTGGTCTTTCATCATAATCGTGGCTTGATCATGAGTACGTTTCATCTCTACGACCAATTCTTTAGCATTCTTCGTTGATTTTTGCATTGCATCACTTTCTTCTATAGCCTTAGCCAACTCCTTGTGTTCGTTTATATTTCTATCATAGATCTTCCTCTATGACTCAAAAGAGTGGATGTCAGTTTGGTGAATTCTAATGACATCAGAGAGGGCAAAGGCGAGTTGCTTCCACGCGTACCCTTGGTCTATCACCTCCTAGATTCCTCCAACCCTACGGTTTTCCTTTTCCCTAGGAATATATTTAATGTCATGGTCTAACTTGACCCCAGTAAGACAAAGATTGGGAAGAGGGCTTGCATTCCTCTTGGTTAGGGTGGAGGTGGAGCTCGGTAGCGACCTCTTTGGATTGATTGGGTAAAGGAACAATAGTGGTCAGAGAGAGCAGCACTGGAGGTTCTTGTGAAAAAAGCTACGGCTGAAACTAAGGTGGGGAAAGACCGAAGGAAGCACCATGGTAGTCACGTGATTCTTTGTGCCTTTTCCCTGGGTTATAGGGTTCTTTCTCCTCTATATGCCTTTTCTTTTTATCTCTACCCACCTTGCGACCACTTTCCACTTAGCCTTCTCTGTCTTTTCTCCATGCTCTTTCATTATCTGATTCTCTTTCTCCATGAGAGCTCAGATGAGATAGATATGTCTCAAGAATTAATCTCCTTTGTCCGGAGACACCAAAGTGAAAAAAGCTAAAACGGTCTATTCCCGTTGTACTTGAAATGAAAGAAAGGATCATATCAGTTTCAGAACTTTGAATAAGGGTGAATGTAAGGTGTGAGTGTTCGCGATCCTGGAAGTGTGTGGAGTGCTGGTGTGGCCCTAAGTACTCTACGAAACATGTTCAGAAGGTTGTAAGGAAGGAGACTCGCCTCCCTCGTGTAGGAGGCCCTAAGATACGAAGCTAAAGCCTAAAGGACACTCCTTGATAAGATCGCGATGGGAATGTCAAGATCACTCAGTGATTTAAAGATGTTTTCTAAGTAATTCGTTGAAGGGGTTGCCTTAATTATTGGCATTGCACTTGGTTCCATAGGCTGCTGGGAGGTCTTGACGGCTATTCATTTTGTACATGATGTGGTAGGAATTTCAATACCTCTTAGAGATGTTTCGTATGACTCATCACCTCTTTGATCAAAGTAGGGCTATTAATTTTGTTCGAGTGTCGATGTCCATTCGAGTGTGTGGTCGAAAAACGTCTGTCTGAGTCTGTTCGATTTTCATTTAGAACATGAATTAGGATAGCAAAATTTGTACGAGAAAAAATCTCGTCCGACCGGTATTTATTCAAATTCGTCCGAATTTCTTATAAGTCAGTATATCCATTATGTTCTTTAAAATATTTATGATAATTGTTTGGTTGGTTGATTGAGTAAAGATCACTAAAATGCTTATACTTCAGTACATATTGATAAAAATAATATAATTGACAGAAACTCTATTAAAAACATAAAATGTGATGTAAATAGCAATGTCCGTGGTCGAAAAATGTCCGTCTGTGTCCGTTCGATTTTATTTAGGACAATAAAATTTGTATGAGCATAAATCTTGTCCGGTCCATGTCCGGTCCGATTTCATTTAGGATAAAAACTGAACACATCTTCGTCCGATCCGGTCCGACCGATTTATAGCCCTAAATCAAAGTCCTCATTATCGTTGTCTTCTTCGTCGCCTTCTCCTTCTTCTTCTTTCTCTTCTCCTCCTTCTTCTCTTCCTTCCCCTCCTCCATGGATTGTTTCCATCTTAACGCTCTCCTCTCCTCCCACTTGCACTTCATCGGCTATGTTAACTTCTGCTGCTCTATCGGTAGTTTCATCGATGTTTGTCGTGCCTGGCGAGCCTTAAGCACACCCTTGAATGTCTTTGTGGAGCTATGAATATGGGCAGAAGGTCTGGTAGACACCCTTAATCCTTTTGGTGGAAGTTCGACCGAAATAATGAATTGTTCAAGATATAAGAGGCTACACCGGCAACGATTCTCATTCGTCGAGAGATAAGTGGTGGAGCAATATCGAATGCCGACTCTTTTGAGGGTCTTTAGAATCTTAGAGTGCACGTCACTCGTATCTCAAGCAGGAATATCTGTAAAGAAAGTGGATAACAAGTTAGACACTTGGATGACAAGAGCCCAAGTAAGGGAAAGAACGGAAGGGAAGAAGTCTTACTTTCGGACATCCAGAGCCGGTTGAATCCATATGGACATCGGACATAGAAGTACTTGTTTTTGAAGTATAATCATTTATTATGAAGTGCCTTGATCACTTTGCATCGGCACTAGGATTCTATGATCATGAGAAATGGTGATTCACTCTGCTGTTTGAAGCTTACAACATGTGTTAGCTCCCTAAAGGTTGGAGGCCGTTGAAATTGATTCATGAATAGGACAAATAGAGAACTCAACAAGGCATAGCCATTGGGATGGACTTCAGTAGGAGCGAGCCCGTGCTCTTGAAGCAACATACGAAGGAATGGATTGAAGGGCTGTATAGCGCCTCCTAGGCACATGTAGCTATTGCAAGCTGTGTAGCCCTGTGGAGGATTGTGCGCCCGTTGGCCAACTGTTGGGAGCATGATATCACTCTCAGGTATTCCATGCTGAAAGCATATAGTTCGGAGTGACTTAGAAGTTAGGATTGTTGGCTCTTTTTAGGAGGATCGTCTAGAGCTCTTAAGACAACTTGTTCATTAAGAGAAGGAGGTTGGTTCCAAATTGGAGCCGCTGTTATCATCCTCTGCAACTCTGCGGTGATTGAATGTTTGGATCCAACAGTCGTTGATGTCGAGGCTTGTACAGTGGTGGAACCAGCCTCGGGAGGAGTCAACGACCCAATGCCAATGTTGAATCGAGGTGAATGGCATATCATTCTGGAATGGAAAGCTTGATATTGAATGTGATTAGTTATAATTTATTTTGAAATTACATTTCAAAATGTGTACCTATGGTACCGATGTTCAGAATTCAATGGATGTCAACATTTGGTGACCAATCGGATTCTGAACGTCGACCGGGCTAATTAGAAGTGTCAATCTAGATGGCGTGTCATGTGTCTAAAACACGATGAATGGACCCTTCTATGTAGATAGCCTGCTCATGTTGGAAAATGAGCTTCGTTGCATGATATAACTATGTGTCGGATCTTACCCTTATCGTCGGGTAATCGATAAAGGGACCGCTATCCGCAGCGACGTGGAGCGTTCTTTTGAGGGAACATAGGTAGTGCGATGATTGGAAGTGCTATACGACTGAATTTTTTAGTCGTCGGAATACGTTCAACGCAACCGTTCTTTGGAAGTGAATTGTCTCATCGGAGCATGGAACAACGATAAGTGATCGACCAAACTTCAGTAAAAGGTAATTCAAACACTTTAGAGAGAAAGAGTGTTAAGTAATGGTAATGTGGAAGATCTTATGAATGGCCCGAAGAAGGATTTGTGACGACTTAGATTCAACACAAGATTTTGGAATTTGGGTATTTGGATTTCCCACTTTGGGTCAAACTCGAGTCCATCCTTAAAGCAACCGAGGACATGCCTCAACAATGAAAAAGAAGAGTGGCCAATCACTTTCTTAAACCGCTCAAGCCACAACCACCAACGTCGACCATAACTACGGCCATAATGGTGTAGAATAGCAACGACCCACCTTTCAATGATTGCATCTAGGTCTAGGATCGAAAATAATTTAGGATCGAATTATTTTGGAAAGACAATAGTGGTCGAGGTGGGTAGCAAGTGGCAGTAGCAGCGAAGAAATAATGGCGGTGGTTCTAGCTTATCGACGCAAATGGTTTTGGCTTGGGGTTTGAGCACATTAGTTTTCGACACCGAAAGAATGAAGGCAAGGACAATATGAAAACTCACCTAAAATTCTCTAAGTGTTGAGTTATATATGGATTGGCATGACTTGTCATTTCATATCGGTACCGACCTGAAGTGGTCAGTACCGACATGAATTTTGGACCTAGAATGAAAAGAAAAGGAGAGTAATGCATACATGTCGGGGGCATGGTATGATGTTCAGATTGTATATTTGATCTGGGCATAGAGATTAGTACCACTAATATTTAAAGCAACGGAACAGATGTCCTTGAAATGGAGACAACACTTTAAAGCAACTCTTAAATGATCAACGAACTTGTATCGATAAGGGTATACACTTGTCTTGTCCAAAGCATGCTTTGTTTCCAACAGAGTCGTACTTTAGGGGGCAAGTGTTATTCGAATTTTGGACTAAGCGGCTTTCAAATGAATCTAAACGTCATGATGAAGATGAGATGGTTCAAGAACTTGGAGGCATGCTTGGAAGAACAATGGAGGAGGCTTCAAAGGATTAGAGTGCAAACTAGACTAAGTAAAGTGGTTGTTATCGACCACTTTTCAGGTTGGTACTGACATAATTTTGTGCACTTTGAAGGACTTTGGGGCTATGGACAATGAGAGGTTGGATAAAGTGATCGTCCCAAGGCCCATTTTTGAAGTAATAAGTGAACAATTCCAAAAGGCTCTAGAGATAAGGAAAAGTGCTATATGTGTTAGAACCACTTAGCATCGTCTTGTTTTCTAAGGCAAAAGTGCTCATAACTCGATGGATCGAAGCAAGAGCGTGGAGTTGTAGAAGATGGCATTGTAGCAACCCACCTCAAAACATGCCTAATTTTCGACCCAGAAAAGGCCTATTAAATATTAGACCCATTCCAAAGCTGGCTGTTGGTTGGTAAAAACAATACATAGAGCTATCTACTAATGCTATCAGAATCTAATAGCGGAAATGATATAATATAATATCAAAAACAGTACCCATTTTATAAAAATTCAAATATCATAACAAAACCTAACATCCTAATATCTGTGGTCCAAAATCTCAAAATACAATAACATCATGTCTGAATGGGTACATCAACATATAAAAAAACAAAAGTAGACAGATAAATGCCAGAAGACACCATATCTGCCTTTATCTCTTAGATCTACTTCTTCTTCCCTAACCTACGTTGTAATGACGGGAGTCATAACAACAATGTCTGGTGAATAAAATCTCGAGTCTTTCCATAGTAGTACTTGGGCAGTATAATTTAGATAAGAATATGTTTGCTTCAAAATTGGCCACCAACACTCAATTATGTAAAAGTACCAATATCCAATCCAATCACAGAAAAATGAAGAGAAATAAATGAAGAACAAAACTAAAACAATCAGAAAGTAAGTAAAAAGAGACAAGATTTAAATTCGGCTAACTCCGGCTTACGTCCACTCCCAAATAATCATTTTTATTATACTGAAGTTTGTTTACAGTTACAATCCGAAATCAAGAATAAAATTACCATAGTGTAGCCTAGGTTGAAGATAAAAAGAAGCAGAAAGAAGATCCTTTCTCTGACGCCATGCCTGCTGTATTTATAAGGGAAGACGTACACGGATCGGGTTGAAATTTTGATAGAAGGTTCGAGAGACCAAGACGAGGCCACCCAAAAAATTTCCAGGCCCATTGGGGCCCACAATAGGGATCAGTATCGATCCCTATTAGTGTGTCCAAATGGGTTGTGGTCTTATGAGGGGTGCCCTATGATGTTAGCTGCTTGCTCCTCAAATTTCGTGCAATTTCGACGTACGGTTTGTGAGATATCTCATTCTCCGTGAAGTAGTGTTGCTTGAATTCTGATTTCTATCGATCCTTCTAGAGGGATAGGTACTGATCCCTCCAATCTCTTCCAAATGCCATGCGATCCTTAGGGGAGCTTCTCCATCTTGTATTATGCTTAGCCTCCAAGTTTCACGCTAATTGGATTAGTAGAACTCAAGTTATTGATTAATCTTTGTTGCAATATGTTGTGAAGGCTTATTATAGCCCTATGGAGGGGTAGGTACCGATCCCTCCAACTTGCTCCAAATGATATGCAATCCTTATGGGGTGTTCCACATATTGTAATTAGCTTGTCCTTCAAGTTTCATGTCAATTGGATGTGTAGATGTTGAGATATTAACCAATCACTACTAGAATTGAATATAGTGGATCTACATAAGGGAAGAGTACCGATCCCTATGGAGGGATCTGTATCGATCACTTCAAGTTGCATGTTTTGGGGTGCGATCCCTAAGGTGAACTTCCTAGGTTCCCCTCTTCTTGCTCGTAGAGTTTCACTTCGATCCCTCTTGTGGCTGTTGAGTTATTAATTATTTTCTATCGAAATGCACTTGCTCCTATGTGTTGAACCATATTCATACTTCGAACATTCTGCCTTGCATATCTATCAATTCTATTCAATCTCAACTTCATGTTATTATATGTACTAGATTTCTGGGTCCCACAATCATCACTCTGGACTCATTGGCCTCGATAATCGTGAAGTCTGCTGGGTTAAATCCACATGTATACTGCCTTGGCAAAAGGTGGGTTAACACTTTGCCCCCCAAAACATGCCTTGCGATAGGAAGGTATGTTTTGAATTGTCGTAAATCCAAAATCCGAAATCCCTGATCCATTAATAGCCGTATTTTCCAATCTAGAATCCAGTCAGTTGCCAATCCAAATCCACGATCTCTCCGTATTGTTAATGAAATCCATGACTATTCGAGTCGATATCCAATTCCGAAGACATTCCAAATTCTTAGACGAATCCATATATATCCAAAGCCAATAGCCAAATTCGTGATCTTACCGGATCGTTTGCCAAATCCAATGCCTCGATCTCACCGGATCCTTGCCGAACACAATCCATATTCGACGACCTGAGTAGGCCGATCCATCGCGTTCGAGCGAAGTGACCTACCCCTTGCCAGGCATAGTCCATACCTGACGACCTTGATCTCTTCTGATCCTTATCGAGCACAATCCATACTCAACGACCTAAGTAGGCCGATCCATCGCGTTTGAGCGAAGCGACCTACCCCTTCCCAGGCATAGTCCATACCTGATGACCTTGATCTCTCCGGATCCTTGCCTAGCACAATCCATACTCGATGACCTGAGCAGGCTGATCCTTTGCGTTCGAGCGAAGCGACCTGCCCCTTACTAGGCATAGTCCATACTTGACGACTTGTGTTATCTATTACATTAATCCAAATTTAAACATTCCTAAGTCCATTTTCCAAAATATAAAATAAGAGTCTGTATAACCAATAAACCAGAGTTTGAAGCAAACAAGAAGAAAACTAATAAAAAGAAAAACTAATTTTACAAACCCGAGCACTACGGTTTATCATCATCTCAGAGCATGCCTAGGGACCATCCTCAATCTTGTATATGTGTAAGTGACTTAGCCATCCTACTGTGGAGTTTGTTGCTTATTTCATGCCATCCGGATCAATTGATGACAAGTTGATGATGATACCTTGATCCAGTGCCATTTTCATTCGAGGTGGACGGTGGCTGCTCCTATTCCACCGCCACAGCCCGAGTCCTTACATATTGTTGTAACTAACCATTCCTCACATGTTCCTCAATGATATCCTTTAAATGTCTGCAGTCATTTGTATTATGCCCATCTAGCTCATGGGATAGGCAGCGCTTTCCTGATGTCCGTTCGCATTAGGAGGGTTCCCTCCTTGCCGGCCTCCGATATGGAAGGCGCCAACGAGTATCCAGATATATCCATTCTAGGATTTCATTCAATTCCAAGTAAGAAAATAATTGGGGTTCCCCTTCTGTCGCTTCGATCCATCGAATCTATTATCCATATTTCATTTACCCTTGTCCTTTCCTAAGCTTTCACCGGGCGGTTCTCTACCCCGTACCGTATTAACTTTCATTGCCTCTTTATCAACTTTCACATCTTCTTGTTGTAGAAACTTCTCTGCTTCATGTTAGAATTTCCCGAGATCCATCGGTGGATCCCTGTCAGTGATATTTTAAAATCTGAATTATCTGCAACTCCTGACAATGCCGCCATCAAAACCATCGATGAATCTGGTCGATCCACCAAAACAACTATGGCATTAAACCTGGTTAAGAAATTCTTGAGTGATTATCCTGCCCACTGCTTTACTGATGTTAATGTCATCACATTCTTGGGTCTCGTAATGTGAACTCGAAACTGCTTGATAAATCTTTCAATCAATTTCGTCCATATGCTAATAGAACCGCTCTCCAACTGTCTAAACCATACGCAGCTACATCCGTTAAGTACCGGAGGAAGCATCGTGCTAGGACTTCTTCCAAAGCCCCCAGTACTTCCATGTGCCATATATACCTCATCATATGCATAGTTGGATCCGACTTTCCGTCATAAGCTTCCATTGTTGGTAGTTTGAATTTTGGTGGATTCCTAACATTCCTGATATTAGGAGCGAATGGAGTTCTATTTACATCCTTTAGATCCTTGTTCATTAATCCTCCACGCATAGCTCACCTGATCATCTCTGCAAACCAATCATTGTCTTCCAGTGGTAGTCTCCTATCATCTTGTCCAAGCTGCCCCCTGAGTCTACGAAGGAATTCTAGAATGTATTCCTCCGGTCGAGCATCCAAATTCCAATTCACACCAACTCTATGGGATTGACCGCGGATCCTCCAGCATGACGATCGACCAGACCCGGGGGTATGCCCTCATGTCTTTGGGGATCGGTGCCGATCCCTCTGGAGGGATCTATGTCGATCCCTCTAAGATGGCCGAGGATTGCCCTCGGTTTCTCTGTTCCACTCCTTTGTCCAATAGCTTTGTCTTCATACTCAAGGTTCTAATTTCCAGTGAATCTTATCACCTTAACTCCTTGATCCATAGATCTAGTAGTCCCTATCGTTCCAAATTCTTGGTTTTTCATTCCAGCAGCTCTTATGGCTCCAGCCTGTCCGATCTGTCGGAGTAGATTCTGCATCATCTCCGCATATCTTTTCAGCATCCATTCCTACATAGCATCCATCATTGTTCCCATTTCATCTCTGGTGATGTGAGATGTTTGATTAGCTCCGGCTCTTGAGGAAGCCTTATGACTCCCTTCATGATGGCTTCTATCCGCTACTTGTCCCCTTATTAATAGCCTCACCATTGCTCCAAATCCAAGCTCTCTAATTGATTCCAAATCTGAACTTCAAATCCGCGGGGGCTAGCTTTTTCAGTGAAAGCACCAAAATGTTGGTGTCAAAATTGGTCGCCAACACTCGATTATGTAAAAGTACCAATATCCAATCCAATCACAGAAATATAAAGAGAAAAAAATGAAGAAAAAAATTAAAACAATCATAAAGCAAGTAAAAGAGACAAGATTTATAGTGGTTCGGCTAACTTCGGCCTACGTCCACTCCTAAATAATCCTTTTTATTATACTGAAGTTTGTTTACAGTTACAATCCAAAATCAAAAATAAAATTGGCAGAGTGTAGCATAGGTTGAAGATAAAGAGAAGCAGAAAGAAGATCCTTTCTCTGACGCCATACATGCTATATTTATAAGGAAAGATATGCATGGATTGAGCTAAAATTTTGACAGAAGCTTCGAGAAACCAAGACGAGGCCACCCAAAAATTTCCAGGCCCATTGGGGCCCACAATAAGGATCAGTACCAATCCCTATTATTGTGTCCAAATGGGCTGCAATCATTATGAGGGGTACCCCATGATGTTGGCTACCTTCTCCCCAAATTTTGTGTAATTCCGAAGTACGATTTGTGAGATATCGCATTTTCCATGAAATAGTGTTGCTTGAATTCTGATTTCTGCCGATCCCTCCAATCTCTTCCAAATGTCATGCGACCCATAGGGGAGCTTTTCCATGTTGTATTATGCTTATCCTCCAAGTTTCATGCCAATTGGATTAGTAGAACTCGATTTATTGATCAATCTTTGTTGCAATATGTTATGAAGGCTGATTATAGCCCTATGGAGGGGTAGGTACCTGTTAGCACCAAAATTGGTCACTAACCTCGTTCAGAAAGATTGTGTAGAGATATAAGTGATGAAAGTAAATTAAACAGAGAAGACAATTAAATGCAGAAAGTAAGAACACCAAATTTATAGTGGTTCAGCGTAATTGCCTACGTCCACTTTGTTCAACTTTATTGATTTCCTTTATGGTTGATTACAAATACAATTCGTGAATCAAATGCTTGAGTGAAGTGATTGAGTAGAGAAGATGAGTCTTGAAAATGGCAGAATCTCCCCCGTGTTCTCTCTCCAAAAAAGGATCCCTTTCACTGTAACTCTGCCCCTCTATTTATAGGCAAAGATGGGCTGGACTTCCCAAGTGGGCTGATTGCCGAACGCTCCAGCCCGAGTACAGTGGTCGCCGAATGCCGAGCAAGGTTCGCCGAACGATCTGCGCCGAACCATCCCTTCTATGCCGAACGGTATGCTGGTTAGTTGTGTTGAACGTCTCCTGGATGTCGAGTATTACGCCGAACACCATGGGATGCCGAGTACTCTTGTATGCCGAGCAGCCTCGATGCCGAGCGACCTTGTATGCCGAGCAGTCTTGATGCCGAGTACTCTGGTATGCTGAGCGACCTTGTATGCCGAGCAGTCTTGATGCCGAGCAGCCTTGATGCCGAGTACTCTGGTATGCCGAGCAGTCTTGATGCCGAGCAGCCTTGATGCCGAGTACTCTGGTATGCCGAGCAGTCTTGATGCCGAGCAGCCTTGATGCCGAGTACCCTGGTATGCCGAACAGTCTCGATGCCGGACACTAACGGAGGCCGAGTACTATGCCGAGTACTCATGAATGTCAGTTGCTTCGCCGAACACTCCTTGATGCCGGACGCTCTCTGATGCCGAGCACTTATTGCCGAGTACTAGTTGCCTGGTCAAATCCCCAGGAAACACTTGCCCCCCAAAGTGTATCTCGTGGCCAAACGTGGTGCGCTTTGAATCTGGTACAATCTACCTCGGAGGTACCCTCTCGAGAATGCTAGCGAAGGGAGGTGCAAGACGAACAAGCTTGGGATGCCGAACGACACGTTCTGAGCCGAACGTTCCTAGCGTGCCGAACGTCATTCCACCTTGATGCCGAGCGCTCCGGTATTGACCGGTTCTACCGAGTATAGCCCCTTCGACTTCCACCATTCCCCTCTATAAAACCAGGTCCTTCTCTTCTTCTCTCCTTTTACTTGTCTCATTTTACTTCTTATTTCCACCGTTCTCGCAATTCTGTTCAATCGTCCGAATTTGAGACTTAACTACACCATCTCAATCTCTGATCTGCAAACTTAGGTATTTTTCCTCGTATATTCAAACGAGATGATCGAACTATGTCGTGTAGAGGGTTTTTGTATAGCTTGTCTGCATTGCCGAATGACATAGCGTGGAGGAGTTAGGAGTATGTCCACTTATCGTCTTAGTTTCCTCGTGTTGAATCGAGGTCAAAGGGAAGAAAAAGAAAGAAGGTGTTGGAGGGGGTAATGGCGCCGTTCGCTGCTCCGACGCATGTGGTCATGTGCCGGACGGTGTAATGGTTAGTTGCCGAACGGTACCTTGGCCGGACAATGCCAGGCCGAACGCTCACTAACATGTCAAACTATAATTGAGCCGAACGAACTAAAGCCGAACAATGCCCAAATGCCGAACGACTGACACGCCGAACATTGACTTCAGACCGAACGTCGAATCCAGCCGAACAATCCTTAGGTCGAACCGTGACTTTAGCCGGACAAAACAATCACCGAACATTCCCTAGGTCGAACAATGTCTTCTAGCCGAACAAATACAATTGCCGAACACTTGACATGCCGAACAATACAATTGCCGAACAACTGACATGCCGAACAATACAATTGCCGAACACTTTACATGCCGAACAATACAATTGCCGAACACTTGACATGCCGAACAATATAATTGCCGAACAACTGACATGCCGAACAATACAATTGCCGAACACTTTACATGCCGAACAATACAATTGCCGAACACTTGACATGCCGAACAATATAATTGCCGAACACTCTTTAAGCCGAGCCTAACACAACCGAACACTATACTTAGGACGACGAACATTACTTAAATGCCGATCAGTATAAATGTTAAACTACACTTAGGCCGGTTACTTTAGAAATCATATGTCTTTTGAACCTGGAACTGTAATCACCTCAAGGCGGGCTTTTGAGACGGTCAGCGATGACGGTCTTCGAAGGCGATGATTCGAAGCTAATTATTATATCTTTTTAAAACATTCCTATTGTCTGTACACAATTGCTTGCACTAGTTCACACACCACGTGGGGGGAAAACTCGTGTTGCTAATTCTAACGCTCAACGTTTTTCAAGTATAGCTTTCTCAAGCATTTAGCCAGGTTCATTATTTATTCGGGATGTCGAGAAAATCTAGTTCTGCCACCATATCTGACAGACCTAGGCCGTCAGCAAGGCAAGGAGCCGCTGATTCTTCTAACCCGTCTATCTCTCCCGCCCATAATTTGGCGCCCGATGCTCTGGAGTCAACCATCTTACTGGACAATCCGATCGATTCTCAAGCTTCGAAGATCAACGAGGCTGCTCTGCGACGGATATGTTCCATTCACGGGATTCCCTTTGCTGACGTGTTAGTTCCTTCGAGACACGACCGCCCTCATCTGCCCCTAGTCGGGTACACAGCCTGCAACAAGTTCATGTGTTGGATGGGCAGCGTGCCTCCATTCAACTTATTTCTCCGGGATGTGCTGCAGTATATAGACATTGCTCCGTCGCAGCTGCACCCGAATGGCCATGCGTTCCTATACGGGACTTATTTACTTTTCATGGCCGTCTTCTCCAGACCTCCAACCCCCGGTGATATCCGATACATTTATATGTTCAAGAGACGGAAAGATAGCCCTTCCTTCATGTTCCTCGAGCCATACCACAAGTGCCAGATCTTGACAGGGGCCTGTAGCAAATTCGCCCTGTACAAACAGGAATGGTTCTATGTGCGCTGCCCGTCTGGTTTTGCTAGGAGATGGGTTGAAGGCAGTAAGTCTCTCTGCTGAATCGTTATTCGTATTTAATTGGAGTCATGTTTTTCCTAACTCTCCGTTTCATCTTTTCAGGTATCAGCCCACGCCCGGAAGGCCGAGGATATTCTGATGCTGTCGATGCGATTAGAGCTCTTCCGGCCGAGGATCGAGATATCCGAGCTATCATTTCAAATGACTCGCTGTCGGGGTTTGGCTTGCTGGCTCCTGGTCGTCGGATCAGCCTTCCAGAAGGTGTTACAATTCCCAAACCTTCATCTGGTAAAGGGAAAAAACTTGCCGGACCGTCGTCGCGTCGCGTTCCCGACGCGCATGAAGAAGGCGAGCGCAAAGAGGATGATGCCCCCGAAACTCAGGGCGAGAACGTGGGTCCCGCTTGGAATCCGGCAATCGAAGTTCAGGATATTGAGACATCATCCTCCCCTTCGAAGGGAAAAAAGAAGTTGGCATACACGGTTCAAAAGGAGAAAGTTGATGGCACCTCAAAAGTTACGCCTACCCCTCCTGAGAAAGAGGCTTCTTCGCAGCATCTGGAAAGTTCCTTGAGAGGTCTATCGAACCTTTCTATTCCCGAAGACATACTTAATTACGGGTTCGATGATCCTGAAGCTCTCAAATTCTCTTCGCCCGCTAGAGGCAACGTAGGAGTTCAACTCCCGGCTCAAAGAGACAATACTCCGATTAGCAAAGATAAACGAACGGGTCCGTCGGGGGGACACTTAGGACACACACGCACATGCGCATTCCATAATATACTTCAAGTCTTTTTAATTCGCGAATTCTCCTTAACTCGTTGTTATTTCCCTTCTTTGCAGGTGATATGGGCCGCTCACATGGACTTGATCGCCTTCAGGGGTCTTCTATATTCCATCACTCTGGACGGGATTCCGGTTCAGGCAGACGCCGGGACCGAGGTGATTATGAAGATAGGGACAATCGTCCGCGCGAGTCGTCTCACCGCAAGAAAGCGCACTACCAATCTTCCCAGTCCCGCGATCTTCCTCCTACAACTGAGCCGGATAAAGAGAAGTCTTTGCAGAAGGGTTATCAGTCTGATGCTGCTCGAGAACAACATTCCAGTTCATCGAGTACGAGGCAAGTTCGAGAGCCGCGTAAAAGAACGGAATTCTCTAAGCCTCCTCCTCCTACTCCTGCCGTGGACCCAACTGTTGCGGAAAAGATGGTCGACCTTAAGGCCAAGTTTCCGAAGATCTGTTTTGACGGTTTGAAATTTCTCCCGGCCATCCATCACATTCCTCGGCACGTGAAGCAAAGTGCCATTGCCTGCAACAATGACGTCTATGTTCAACATGACGCATTCGTGCACTTGGTGGAGAAGATATCAGAAGTATCTGTCGAGCGTCAACACGAGATTGACCGTCTAAATCTGGAGGCTGGCAGCGATAAGAAAATCATCAAACTCCAAGATGAAGAACTCGCCTCTTATAAGTCAAAGCTAGAAGCCGCTGAACAAGGTGCAAAAGATACCGCTGAGGCAGTTACTCGCTTAGAGGTGGCTCACAAAAAGGAGCTTGACGAAGCAGTTCAGCGCAGCGGCGCCCTTGCCCTAGAAAAGGACTCTGTCCAAAAAGAAAGGGACGCGCTAGCTATTCAAGTCAAAGAGCTGAAAGAACAACTCTCCAAGGAGAAAGAAGACAAAATAGCCGCTCAGGAAGAATCACAGCGGTATTGTGATGAGATTGTTGCTACCCGACTCCTGAAGGCAAAGCTCGACGGTGAACTTGCCCGGGTTGAGAAATTGAAGGATGAGGCCCGTGAGGAGGGCAAAAGAATGGCTGTGGAGGAGCTTGATTCTCGCCTTGAGGCGGCCGCAGAGGCCGGTAGGGAAGAGGTCAAAAGTATGTTTGACCCGTTGATCGCCGAGTACGGAGCCCGCGTCCTTATGCACCGCGACCTAACATTCTTGGGTGACGGCTACCATGAATCCCTGGCTGAGGCATGGGAAACTCTGATAAAGATCAAGAAAGTCGAGTCAGGCTCCGAAGAAATCGACGAGGATGCATTGGTGAAGGAGTTCCTGAGGGGGAATGAGCCATCGGATTTATCCGTAGCATTGGCTCTTTATGGCAAAGGCTCTTCCCCTTCGAAAGAGAAGAATGACAAGGCTGGCCCGTCAGAGGCCGACGCTACTACTCCTCACATCGCCGCTCCTTATGCTGCTCAATCGGCTGGTCGGTCGACGCTTGATCCATTCGAGCAGCATGCCAGTTACGATCCCGAAGATCCCGGGCTCGGCGTTCATGTGCTGTCACCTATCCTGGAGGGTGAAACCCCGCGCGCCACCGATAGTCAACCTGATCCTGGTAGGAGATTCTTCTTTCTCTAGAAGTCGAAGAGATCCCGTCATTTTTCAGCAGTGGTTATTCGTTCTAATGCCCACTTCTTATGTTTTCGTGCAGGTTGTTCTGACGCTGAGCTAACTCCGAGGAGCGATGACGCCAAGGAGGAAGCGGGGAAAACAAGCGACGTTGCTCACGCAGGGGTGACTCCCGGCCCAGACGCTCAAGTGATCGGGGCGCTTGATGATGACAAACTTGATACTTCGTCTCCTGCCGAAGGAAGCGACGAAGTTAAAATCACTGGCGCCTCTGAACATACTTCAGAGATGAGCATGAAGGACCGTCTCGCCGACGAGGAGAAGAGAAAAGTCAAAGTCAAAGTTGAATCCGAAGTCCTGGAACTCACTGACCCGCGGAACAGACCTCTGAAAATCATTCTCCCGGGCAGGTCCAAACCACTAGATGTTCCGTCTCCTACTCCTGACTCTGTCTCTCTAGCAAGCAAAAAGTCCAAGAAAAAACGTGAGGGAGAGGAGTCGTCGGAAACACCCAAGGCAGACAAGAAGAAGAAGTCGAAGAAATGATCGATGCACTTGTTCAACAAGTTTCTGCTTAAGTTTGTAATTGTTTCTATCTTCCATAACTTGTAGTTTGTATAGGCCCGAATTTTGTAGGAGTGATCTTGTTTCCCCATTTTGGACTTATCGAATAAAATTTTAGTTTCTTCTTGTTTGAATGATTCTCTTGTCTTTATTTGGTTTGCTGACACTGTGCTCCGAGGACTTGGAGACTTGAGACTGTTCATACTCTAGTCCGTGCTCTGGGGACTTAGAGTACTCCGCTCCGCACTCTGGGGATTTGGAATTTGGAAATCGTTTATACTCTAGTCCGCGCTCTGGGGACTTAGAGTACTCCGCTCCGCACTATGGGGATTCGGAGATTGGAAATCGTTTATACTCTAGTCCGCGCTCTGGGGACTTAGAGTACTCCGCTCCGCACTCTGGGGATTCGGAGATTGGAAATCGTTCATACTCTAGTCCGCGCTCTGGGGACTTAGAGTACTCCGCTCCGCACTCTGGGGATTCGGAGATTGGAAATCGTTCATACTCTAGTCCGCGCTCTGTGGACTTAGAGTACTCCGCTCCGCACTCTGGGGATTCGGAGATTGGAAGTCGTTTATACTCTAGTCCGCGCTCTGGGGACTTAGAGTACTCCGCTCCGCACTTTGGGGATTCGGAGATTGGAAGTCGTTTATACTCTAGTCCGCGCTCTGGGGACTTAGAGTACTCCGCTCCGCACTCTGGGGATTCGGAGATTGGAAGTCGTTTATACTCTAGTCCGCGCTCTGGGGACTTAGAGTACTCCGCTCCGCACTCTGGGGATTCGGAGATTGGAATCGTTCGTACGAGTCTGTACGTCGCGCAGAATAATGTAATTTATCATCCAATTAAGAGATATAGAAACTTCATAGAAAATGTGGCTTCAAGCCTTTATTAATGAAAATCAACTAAATTGCTCGATTACAACTTCAAAAGGAAACTAAGTCATTATTGAATGGAAACATGCAGAAAACAATAGTGCCTATAACAAGAAAGAGAAACATGCTAAATGTAATAGTGCCGCAAATGTTCACTGTTCCATGCTCGGGGGAGTGTCGCGCCATCAACGGTCGCTAGCTTGAATGTTCCTTCTCCAAGCTTCCGTTCAATGGCGTATGGACCTTCCCAGCTGGGATTCATGCGTGATGGTACCGGGAAGACTCGTTTCAGAACGAGATCTCCCACATCAAAGATTCTTGGGCGGACTCTACCGTCATAGTAACGCTTGACTCGATGTCTATGCGCCGCCGCCCTTAATTCAGCTTCTTCCCGCTTTTCATCGATGCAGTCCAGTGATTCCAGCAAGAGGTTTTGGTTCGTCTTGGGATCGTAGTATGTCACTCGGTGCGATGGAACTTCAAGTTCCACAGGTATAACGGCTTCAGAGCCGTATGCCAAGGCGAACGGAGTGTGGTCGGTTGCGGACTTGTGGGTAGTTCTATACGCCCATAATGCCATCGGGAGTTCATCTACCCATTTGCCTCCAACCTTCTCCAGACGCTTCTTTAGTATGGACTTGATTATTTTGTTAACGGCCTCGACTTGTCCGTTAGCTTTTGGGTGTGCAACGGCGGCGAACTTTTTCTCGATGCCATACTTTAAACAGAACTCTTTGAACTCTCTACTTTCGAATTGCGTTCCGTTGTCTGTAATGATGGTGCGTGGAAGGCCAAAGCGGCATATAATGTTTCGTACAACGAAGTTAATGACCTTCTTAGAGGTGATAGTGGCCAAAGGTTCTGCCTCAGCCCATTTCGTGAAATAGTCGACTGCAACTATTGCGTATTTCGCACCACCTTTGGATAGAGGCAAAGAGCCGATTATGTCGATTCCCCAGATCGCAAATGGCCAAGGACTGATCATTTGTGTGAGTTCCGTTGACGGAGCCCTCGGGATTTTTGCATATCTTTGACACTTGTCGCATTTTCTTGCGTAGTCCGCGGCATCCCGGTTTACGGTGGGCCAGTAATACCCATAGCGGAGGATCTTCTTTGCTAGCGTTTGCCCCCCAGTATGGTCGCCGCATTCCCCTTCGTGGACTTCCCTCAAGACTCGCTTTGTTTCACCATGAGCGATGCACCGTAACAATGGGACTGAGAATCCTTTCCGGTACATGGATCCATCCTGCATTACGTACTGCGCAGCCTTTCGAAGGACCTGTCGTCTTTCGCTTCTTTTTTCTGGTAAAGCCCCGGTTGTCAGGTACAGTTTGAATGGGGTTATCCACGAGTCCTTCTCGATCTCTGTTTCCAACACGCGATCGATTTTCATCTCGTCTACACTCGGGGCATGCAAGACTTCAACGGGATACAATCCCATTTGTTGAACATCGTCGGTACTTGCGAACTTAGCCAACAAGTCGGCTTCTTTGTTTTGTTCTCGCGGGATATGTGAAATGTCATAACGCTCAAGATTTGATAGTAGTTCCTGGACCTGAACGAGGTACGGAGCAAGCTTTCGTCCTTTTGCTTGGTAGTCTCCTCGTACTTGGTAAACCACTAACTGCAAGTCACAAAAGATTTCGACTGATTCGATCCCGAGTTCTTTGATGAGCTTCAAGCCAGCGATCAGTGCTTCATATTCAACTTCGTTGTTCGTAGCCGGGAAATCGAGCTTCAGGGCATAATAGATTGATCGGTTTTCCGGAGTTATAAGAACTACGCCCGCGCCGGAGCAACGGTCGTTTGATGCACCGTCAGTGTATAATTTCCATCGAATGGGGGGAATGATGTCGTGATCGTCCGGTTTGATGGGTATGGTAAATTCAGCGATGAAGTCTGCTAACGCTTGCCCTCGGATGGCTCTCTGTGGTAAGTACGCGATATCGAATTGGCTCAACTCGATGTTCCATTTTAGCAATCTTCCAGAAGTTTCCGGTCGTTGAAGTACCTGCCTTAGGGGTTGATCGGTATAAACGCCGATTGAATGCGCTTGAAAGTATGGGCGCAGCTTGCGTGATGCAATCACCAAGCAATAAGCCAATTTCTCGATTTTAGGGTAATTCTTCTCTGCCCCCGTTAAACGCTTGCTAACATAATATACCGGCTTCT
Organism: Allium fistulosum; assembly: GCA_030737815.1. Classification (NCBI taxonomy): domain Eukaryota; kingdom Viridiplantae; phylum Streptophyta; class Magnoliopsida; order Asparagales; family Amaryllidaceae; genus Allium; species Allium fistulosum. Next base: position 428,606,573 of record CM060903.1, read on the forward strand.
GGACTCGATCCTCCTCACGAACCAAAGCTGCGCTTATCGCATGAGGGGATATAGCCAAGTAAACGTACAGCATCTCATGGTCAACTGGCTTAGATAGCATTGGTGGGCTCTCCAGATGCCTTACCAGGTTCTGGAATGCTTCCTCGCAGCTAGACGTCCATTCAAAATTCCTCTTTCCTTTCTTTATTATGTCAAAGAACGGGATGCACTTGTCAGTTGCCTTGGATATAAATCGACTCAGCGCAGCTACTTTTCCGTTCAAGCTCTGTACCTGCTTTATAGTCCTGGGCGCTTGTACATCTCGAATGGCTTGGATCTTTTCTGGGTTGGCTTCGATTCCCCTAGCGTTGACGATGAATCCTAAAAACTTCCCTGATGCAACACCGAAAGAACACTTCAGCGGGTTGATCTTCATTCCATAGAACCTGAGTATGTTAAACATTTCAGCTAAGTCTTTAATGTGGTCGTTTGACCGCCGTGACTTCACGAGCATGTCATCCACATAGACTTCCATGGTTTTGCCCAGCTGGTCCTTGAACATTCGATTCACCAGACGTTGGTAAGTTGCTCCAGCATTCTTTAATCCAAAGGGCATCACTACATAGCAATACAGCCCGACATTTGTAACGAAGCTGGTGTGTTCTTGGTCCGGAATATGCATTGGGATTTGGTTGTATCCTGAGTACGCATCCATGAATGACAATAATTCGTGTCCTGCTGTGGAATCGACCAACTGATCGATCCTAGGCAACGGGAAACTGTCCTTAGGGCATGCTTTGTTCAAGTCGGAATAATCTATGCAAGTCCTCCATTTCCCATTCGCCTTCTTTACTAGCACGGGGTTGGAGACCCACTCCGGGTAGAGGGCGTCGAGGACGAACCCATTTGCTTTGAGTTTGTCCACCTCCTCTCCAAGAGCGGCGGATCTCTCCGGATCCATTCCTCTCCTCTTTTGCTTGACTGGGACGTATTTCGGGTCTATGTTCAACATATGACTCGTGATGGCGGGGGAAATCCCACACATATCAGAATGCGTCCAGGCGAAAACATCAAGGTTTTCCCGGAGGAAATCGCTAAGGTCTTCAGTCATTGCGGGGCCTAACTGCGATCCGATCTTCAGTATTCGCGAAGGGTCGTCACGGCTAACTGAGATGTCAATTGTTAATTCAGCCGGTGCCGCCTTCTCTTCCCTGGGTTTCTCATCATCGTCTCTCGGATCTATATCTCCGTAGACCCGAGAATTATGCCCGAGCCAGGGCTCGGGCACTACTTGTCAATTATTCGTATTGAGGATGCGGACGGGATTGTCCGCAACCTTTCCTTTCTCCCTCCGATGGGCCTCTCGGAGCTCGGCCACATAACAAGAACGACCAGCTGCTTGGTCACCGTGAACAATGCCTACTCCTTTGTCAGTCGGAAACTTCAAAGTCAAACACCACGGGGCTAGTGCCGCCCTAAATTCAGCCAAGGCCAGCCGACCCAAGAAAACATTATACGGAGAGTCCACATCCAAAACTACAAAGGGTAGAATTCGTACCCTCCGGCGCTCGCCTTGTCCCAGTTCAACTGGTAACTCGACATATCCTACCGCATCAGTCGCAGCGCCGTTAAAGCCGTGGATACGAGCTTTGGATGGTTTCAAGTCTTTTGTCTCTAGCTTCATCTGATCATAGGCCTTCTTGAAGATGATGTTGACTGAACTTCCACAATCAATCAAAATTCTTTTTACATATGCTGGTCCAATTGTCGCAGATATGACCATGGGATCGACGGTCGGAGCCTCTACCTGATCAGCGTCTCTGTTCCTGAACACAATATCGTCTGTCATCACGCGCTGCTGCTTAGCAGGGGCCCCGTCCTCTACGTTCGAATAGCACTCAAAATCTGCATGCTTCAAGGAGCTTGCATATCGTTCCATCTCTTGCCAGTTCTTATCTGCGGGATGAGGTCCGCCGATAATTGTATTTTTGACCAGTCTTCCAACAGTCCGAGTAGGCTCCTCAGGATGACGTGGAGCTGGTGCACGACCTGGGTTGGACGTTGCCTGTCCTCCTTCCTGTGGATCCTTTACGAATTCTTGCAACTTCTTTTGTCTGATCAATTTCTCGATAGCATCATGCAGGTGTCTGCATTCTTCCGTGTTGTGTCCATAAGTTTCATGGAAGCGGCAATATTTCCCAGTCCGCTTCTGTTCTTCAGTTGATTCTTTTGGACGTGGTTTTCTGTACTGAAAAGTATTGCAGGTGGATAGGTAAATGTTCTCAAGTGGGGCGTTTAGCGGAGTGTACTCGCTGTAACTTGGAATTCTCGACTTCACTTTCCCGCTTCTTTCCTCTTTCCTTGACTTCTTCCTCCGGACTCTTTGGGCTGCACAGGCTTACTCTGGACATTGACTTGGACCTTTCCCGAATTGTCTCCAGATTGTTTCACAGCAATGTTGCTCTTGATTGACTCTTGGGCAGGTCCCGGTGCCTTATCTCGTCGTACCCACCTAGCTTCCTCTCTTCTTATGAACTGGTGTGCCTTGGAGTAGAAACGTTCTAGCGTAGCCGGAGGTTTTCCTGCCAGCCAGTCTCCAAATTCAGAATCCGGATCCACACCTCTCATTACAGCCATTAGGATTGCATGGTCGTTGGGATTACTGACTTCAGTTGCCGCAACGTGGAATCTTTGTAAGTACTCCTTCAACGACTCTCCGGGATTCTGGATTACACTCGACAAAGACATCACGTCCTTCGGGCGTGTAGTGTGTATCCTGAATTGCTCAATAAACTTCTTTGCCAACTCCTCGAAGTTGGATACGGATCGTGGAGGAAGTCGGGTGAACCACATAGTAGCGATCCCAGATAGAGTAATCGGAAAGCACCTACACTTGGTGGGATCATTTGCTCTGGCTGAATCCATCATCCATTCATACCTCATTACATGTTGTCTGGGGTCAGTCTTTCCTTCGTATGCAGGAATGGTTGGCATGCTAAACTTCTTGGGGTACGCCGCTTGCAGCACAACATCCGTGAACGGAGTATGACTTCTTGACACTCCCCAGTCGTCATTTGATAAGCCCTGATTTTCTTTCATCAGTTGCCTGATCATGGCTGTCAGATCGGGTGTCTGTATGGAAGCTGGGAGGTTGGAGTCAGTTCTACGCGCCTGTCCATGCTGATGCCTCCTTTCCTGGCGATCTGCCAATCGTGCGTCGTGAGGTTCAACATTGTTAGCATTTTGATGATCTGGAGCTCCATCCTCCATCTGTATTCCGGTTCGGAAGCTTCCAGTTCTGGCTTGGTCGTGGTCTCCAGCAGTTTGAACAGCAGCATCCGCCCTTGCAGCTTCAGTCTTACGGCGTCTACGCCTGGGTGGTTCATCAGAAGAAGTAGAGCTGTCAGATGAGGAATAAGCAGCTGGATTGCCCCCAGCATTCTATTGCTGCTGTTGAGTGAGTTGTGCCATCAGGTTGGCATTAGCTTGCATCTGTTCTCCCAGTTGTCTCCTGCTTTCCCTAAGTTCTCTCATCAAGTCATTGAACTCTACTCTGGTGACAACTGGAGTCTGTTCTTGAGCGGCAATCCCTGCACTCGAGATCGCAGGTTGATTGCTAGGTCCTGCTTGTTGCACGCTAGCAGTCTCTCGGGCATCCGCATTAAGAGAAGCTGACCTGGTACGTGGTCTCGCCATTGTAGAGTTATTGGTATGAACTCTGAGTAGAATCAACGGATGTCCTATTAGTAAGTCGGATCTCCTTTGGGGGATTTGTTCAATCCAGTAGCTTCAAAGCAGATCCCTGAGGTCTGAGAATTCGATTCTCGGTGAAAGCACCAAAGTGTTAGCACCAAAATTGGTCACTAACCTCGTTCAGAAAGATTGTGTAGAGATATAAGTGATGAAAGTAAATTAAACAGAGAAGACAATTAAATGCAGAAAGTAAGAACACCAAATTTATAGTGGTTCAGTGTAATTGCCTACGTCCACTTTGTTCAACTTTATTGATTTCCTTTATGGTTGATTACAAATACAATTCGTGAATCAAATGCTTGAGTGAAGTGATTGAGTAGAGAAGATGAGTCTTGAAAATGGCAGAATCTCCCCCGTGTTCTCTCTCCAAAAAAGGATCCCTTTCACTGTAACCCTGCCCCTCTATTTATAGGCAAAGATGGGCTGGACTTCCCAAGTGGGCTGATTGCCGAACGCTCCAGCCCGAGTACAGTGGTCGCCGAATGCCGAGCAAGGTTCGCCGAACGATCTGCGCCGAACCATCCCTTCTATGCCGAACGGTATGCTGGTTAGTTGTGTTGAACGTCTCCTGGATGTCGAGTATTACGCCGAACACCATGGGATGCCGAGTACTCTTGTATGCCGAGCAGCCTCGATGCCGAGCGACCTTGTATGCCGAGCAGTCTTGATGCCGAGTACTCTGGTATGCTGAGCGACCTTGTATGCCGAGCAGTCTTGATGCCGAGCAGCCTTGATGCCGAGTACTCTGGTATGCCGAGCAGTCTTGATGCCGAGCAGCCTTGATGCCGAGTACTCTGGTATGCCGAGCAGTCTTGATGCCGAGCAGCCTTGATGCCGAGTACCCTGGTATGCCGAACAGTCTCGATGCCGGACACTAACGGAGGCCGAGTACTATGCCGAGTACTCATGAATGTCAGTTGCTTCGCCGAACACTCCTTGATGCCGGACGCTCTCTGATGTCGAGCACTTATTGCCGAGTACTAGTTGCCTGGTCAAATCCCCAGGAAACAGTACCGATCCCTCCAACTTGATTTAAATGATATGCGATCCCTGTTGGGTGTTCCACATGTTGTAATTAGCCTGTCCTCCAAGTTTTATGTCAATTGGATGTGTAGATGTTGAGATATTGACCAATCACTGCTAGAATTGAATATTGAGGATCCCGGTAAGGGGAGAGTACCGAACCCTTCAAATTGCATGTTTTGTGGTGCGATACCTAGGGTGAACTTCCTAGGGTCCCCTCTTCCTACTCGTAGAGTTTCACTTCGATCCCTCTTGTGATTGTTGAGTTATTAATTGTTTTCTATCGAAATGCACTTGCTTCTATGTGTTGAACCATATTCCATACTTCGAACATTCTACCTTGCATATCTATCAATTCTATTCAATCTTGACTTCATGTTATTATCTATACTTGATTTTGGGGTCCTACAATCATCACTCTGGACTCATCGGTCTCGATAATCATGAAGTCTGTTGGGTTAAATCTGTCTGTATACTACCTTGGCAAAAGGTGGGTTAACAAAATATGTCTTACGTATCCTAACTATATTTCTTATAGGTACCATCAACTGTAAACCCGAAGGCTTTCCCAGTCCAATTCTATAACTTACACTTTTCTAACCAATCTCTATAGCTTGCTTTCAACTGTACGCCCAAGGCCTTTCCCAGTCCCATGCATCTACCATCAATCATGTCCTAACAATATGAGAGAAAGTACCCAAGCCAGTTAATACCTTTTCAATGGGAATTAGACAAACTCTGACCATTCAACACCTGTTTGTTAGGAAGGTCCTCACCATTTAATACCTAACCTAAGGTGGACCCCTCTCTATTACAATCTAGCTGACATTGCACGAAATCTCATCAGGCCACTTAATACTTCTTTTTAGAAAATACGGACCCTACAATAGCCACTTAATACCTCAAATACAAGGCGGACCCTTCCCAATATTTCCATCTACCGTGCATAATCGCTATCCCTAACCATTTAATATTTCCTAATTAGGGAGGAAGCGGACCGTACAACAACTACTTACTACCCCCGATCCCCGTAGCAGGTCCTACATATTATAAACCGTAACCCAAGTGTGATGTCTCACATTAGTCCAACCATTCGTAGGCACTGATAGCCAGATTAATAGGGAAGACTTACCTTACAGAATTAGGACTAACCTCGCATCCTCCATGGGTACTTATTATAGGCAATATCTCATATCAGCCCCAAAGTCACACTGCTGATAGCCAGATTAGATGGGCTGACTTCCATGTGCTTTTGACTGACGTCGCATTCCTATAACTTAGTCATAATTTACACTCCTCTAACCATACTACCACATACCTCACTGCATTCTTCTAAGGCTAAAAAAGATCCTTTATTTCATCACTAAATATAATCATGCATAACTTCTATCCTATAGGGTTTTAATGCTAATTACTAACATATTTATTACGCAATCAATACGTTATTAATTATGCATTATTCATATGCTAATATATATATTTATAAATTCATAACTAAAATATACCTAGGCGTGCGAAGATTATGCCCTATACCAATCGTTAAATGTCAAAACTTCCAATTTATACAAGTCTAATTTCATATCATAACATACAAATTAGGTAATATTCTTAGCCCAACAATAGACTTGAATAAGAAAATAGAATCAACTACCAAACTTATTTTATATTAAAATAGCAGAATCAACATCAATAGAATTTACAATTCAATATTTTTACACTCTATTCAGCTTCCACATATAAAATGGATAAGCGATTCATATTTAAATTATGAAAATAGGCAGTGAAACTACGAATAGTAGAATCCGTATTTTACATGCCATTTCCTAATTTTTAGAACCCTTTATCATATCAAAGGAGAAAAAAATAAGAAGTGGAACATAATGTAAAATAGTAAAATTGCAATAACAACACAAATTCTGCTGATTTAACATAGAATAATTAAGATTTTCAAAACATAAAAATTGACATTTCGCTTTGGAGGAATTTTGGGAGTTTAGACCCCAAAATTCCCCAAGGCATATATCAACTCCAACCCATACTATACAATTACAAAAATGAGAAAAACTAAGATTTCCACTCATAGATAATGCCCAGCTTCCTCCTATGGATTTGAACATACCTACTATTTAATCTCTTCCCAGATCTTTTCTTTTGAAATATACAATAATTGGATTGTATATTAATTAGATTTAGAATTTCAGGGATTGAAGGAGAATAGAATTACAAATTGAATATAAATATCTAAAATCCCTTACTGATGACCTTAAGAAATTTTAATCGTATGGAAGAAAGAAACTGATAGAACTTCGCTTACGTTCTCAAATAATTTATGAATAGAAGTGAGAAGGCTAGGCTCTTATTTATAGTGGTTCGGAGTCACCAGAACCGTCGACTTTAATTCAATAAAATCTGAACCATTCCTAGCCTAAATAACCCTAGCCACCACAACACCCACCGATCGATCGCTCCTACTTAGGCGGCCGACCGCTAGCTGTTGACCAGACCAAGGTAGGCGATCGACCGATTGTCTAAATATGGGAACGTATTATTTCAGCCTTTTAATTATTATTTAATTACTTATTTATATTTAACATTAACGTTTACTTAAACGCGATATCTAATTATCGTTAATTTTTGAATTTCAAATTTTAATATTAATTTCATTTTGAATTTGAATTCCATTGGAATTATTTTAAATTCAAATTTAAAAACTTTAAACGTCAATAACATTTCCGTTTGAGCATCGATTTCAAAACTTTATATATGAAAATTGATCAGAAAACCGCCACAAATGCAACGGCACAACTTTCAAGGTCAAATTTCGACATCTTTCAAATTTGCATTTTTAGCCTTATTGTTAATTTTTTAATTTTTTATTAATTTTTACGGTGTGTTTCAAGCGGTTGGGAATCAACAATTCAGATCGGTACCAATTACTTCAGATCGGTACTGATATGATTTTTCAACTCCGAGGAACTCGTCTCCCCTCTTACTTTCTTGGATCTGAAGTTCCGTGATCCAACGACTTCGTTGGGCGATTTCTCTATAAATAGCAAGCATATGCCAACTTAGAAAGGACTTTTAGCACTTTATCTTCTTCAACTCCACTCTCTGCTCGACCTTGTCATAGAGGAAGTTACTTTTTTCTATTCTAAGTTGTTTGAAACTGTAAAACCCTAGTCCTTGTGACAAAAACTTTCTATAATAACATTAAAGTGGTCGCAGGCCATAGATTTGTCGAATCACTATAAAAATTCACATGTTTCTTACTTTTTTTACTGCTTATAACTAAATCTCTCTACTTTAATTCTGATTTAGGGTGTTGTGCCAGCTTTTGGCCCAATGGTAAGTATAATACATGATACGTGAATGCGGATTACATTTTTTCTCTTTAGGAATATCGAGAATGAAATTCTTTTTAGGGGGAAATGTAATACCCAAGAAATATCATTAATAATTTTTAAGAATATTTTGGTCAGTTTAATTAATAAGGGTAAAATTATCACTTTACAAACAATGGAATTTGACGATGAAAATTGCACTAGATCATAATTTTTTTGATCAATTTCGACTATAAGAACGTCAAAATCAAATATCGAGTGAAGGAGATATATAAGACCCAGGTTGCACGTTTCGTAATGGGCCGAAGTAGGTTAGGATTTTTATTTTAATTTAATTGGTTACTTCTCAATCTATATAAACCAAAACTAACATACGATTCCATGTTTCAAACTCATTTTCTTCTTCTTTGTTTCTTTCTTCTCTCTCTTCCACGACACTTCAAACAACCATAACTCACTTGTTTCTCAATGGATTTGGCCAAAGTTTATAATAAAATGACAAGTGGAATAAGAGCTACTAATAGATACCGACCTATCGAAAAATCGAGATAATTTTTAAATGCATGTTTTTGGACAGTGGAGATGTTGGAGGGTTCTTGATCAAAGATTGGGATTTTGAACTTCATTTCAATGAGTGGGTCTCATTTCTTGGCATATAATGTGATTATGCTGTTATATCATTGTTTTCATGTAACCCTAGGATTGATTTCAAATTCAGTAAGGAGTAATTACTATTAGATGGATGATAAATGAATAAATAAAGATAATAGTACTTGAATTAGAGGCTAATTAAGATAAATAAGTCAAATAACTAGATAATGATGATATAGCCGAATTAGAAAGAAAAAAGTGATGTTTTAGTTAACGTATATTGCTATAATAACAAGTAGAATAAAGAACAAAAGATTGAAATAAGAACAAAAATGAAATGATAAAAAACAGAACAAAATTGGAATAAACAAGCACGATAGTGCCTACAAATCGACCATGACCAACCTACCGGTAGGGCCATTGCTAGTGCATCGATAATGAGCAATAAACCAGTGGTAGGGCACTATTGGATCAGGCTGAACCTAGAAACCAATAAGGCTAAGCCAAATTGAGATTGTTTTCAAAACCAAGTTTTTGTATGATTCATCATGGTTATTTCCAAGACGACTAACCTAGTATGATTTTAAATGAGATGTCAACATACTCTTTCTAATTTTGAAAAACACTTTAAAATATTATTTTGAAAATGTATTACTTTGTAAAATAATTTGATACTTTGTAAACATGCTTAAATATAATTTATACACTTTTAAATCATAAAAAAACTTGAGTAAAATTATATGATAATATTTTTGAAAAATAAACCAATATAAATCAAAACCTAATAAAAACAATAACTTAGTAAAATATCAAAAACATATAATAATATTTATAAGTATAAGAAATTTAAAACTATTTAAAAGTTGTTTTGAAAAGAATATTTAAAACTTATTTAAAAATAGAGAGAGAGATGAGAGAGAGATCAAGTGTATTAGAATTTTAACATAAATCTATGGCTCTATAACTTATCTGGAATATCTTTAAATTTTGAACTCTTCAATACTCATAAGTCTTCATTCTCTAGCTCTTAAGCCTCTATATCAACATCTTGAATCTCTTCAATCTTTACTTGATAATGTACGGTCTTCTTAAATCATTACCTGTCAAATATCTTGCACTATATACTATATACCTTGATAAAACATTAGTATTTATATTTTATATGATTTCCTAAAGTAGTTGTCATCAAAACCAATATCTCAGGTACTTACAATCTCCCACTTTTGATGGTGACAACTTTGTATATAAAATATAATATAACTCCCCCTTAATCTATGCCTAATAAAACTCCCCCTTAATCTATGCCTATTTTATATATTTCTTCCCCTTTGTCATCAATAAAAAATAATTAACTATAACTATAATTCTAACCCTATCTCTTAATATTAATTCTAACTCCCCATAAATAAAACACTATATACTCATAATGATATAAATACATATACAAGTGATAAGTAATATGATCATGAAATACAAAATGACAAAAGTGATATATAAGAAATATGATATGTAAAATGAGATAAAATTATTTAATAATTAATTCCAAGCATACATAATGTCATACACCAAACAATATTCAAATTCAAACAAACTCAAAACCAATCAAATCTAAACAAACCAATCCAATCAAATTAAGTGTGTGTGTGTATATATATATATATATACATACAATCAAACCCATTTTTAAACTAGACATTTCGTGGGACTTCAACCCATCCATCAGCGCCAAAGATCGGAACCGCTTTAATAGCCTCCCAATCTTCATCGTCTTTGTTAATGGTGCACTCTAGATTACGGTTGGTTCTTCTTTGTTCAGGGCTGAGATCATCCATCGAATTACATCAAAATGCCTTTCTTACTCCTTAATCGTCTGTATTTGACTCAATTCTAAGTGTCTCTGGTTTCGTAGGATGAAAGAGAGAATGTTTGTGAAAGATTCAAGCGTTTTTTTGAGTTTTTCGGTTAATTTTTGAATAGGAGAAGCCATTATTTATGATTTGGAGTTTAGGAATATAAAGGAAGAAGAAAGAGAGTGGAAAATGGGTGATTTCTGGTCTAAATGTATATTTAAAGGGGTGGAAAGTCGTTGGAATTGAATAGACATTAGCTGTCTATTCAATTTTCAAAATTAAAATTTTTTGAAAACTTACCGTTGTATGTCGACATACACACCTAGGGTATGTCGACAAATACATACAAATTTTCAAAACTATTTTGTTTTGATATTCTAATGTATTTAACTTATACTATTATACTAGTTATGATTTCCAAAGATGATAATCAATGTATAATAGTAAGAAAACGGATTTTTCATTAATATTAAGGTAGAGAATACATAGTACATAAGAAAATGAAAAGATACATAGATTCAAACTACACTTAAACTAATACAACCAAATACAACACACTTAAACAACTACATATTAACTAGAAGGATGTGGATGAAGAGGATAATGAAGAGATTCCAAGCTTGCGTTTCACATTTCCAAAAAAAATTCCCATTTTGTTGAAAATAGTGTTTAACTTCTTTCTCATGGAACGCTTAAGAATCTTTTGGTTTTCAACAGTCTTGATTGTTGAGAAGGTCTTGGTTGGTTGGACAGAGTGGATATTCAATGCTTTCTAAGGAGGTTTCCTCCTCCTCCTCCTCTTCTTCTTCGATATCCATTTCTTCCCCTTCTTCCACTTCCTCCTCTTCTTGCATTTCTTCCTCCTCTTCATGTACTAACCTCTCTTCTTTCTCTACAAGTGTTTCATATGGCTCGAAAATTGGTGGAATTTTCATAAGAGCTATATTTTCTTGATTAAACACTTTACGAGAGACAAATTCCTCTCCTTTAAAGTCAACACCAAAGTAGTTGAAAATACAGGTAAGATAAATACCATGAAATAGTGTATTTTTATGGTTGGAAAGATTTTTGGGATAACATTCATCCAAAATAATTTGTGTCCAATTTATGTCATATAGACCATAAATGGCAAAAAGAGCTTTACAAACATTCAAGGTAGGATTATTAAAATTTCCCGAACGAGGAGTGATAGTTTGTTGCACAAGAAGATTAAGAATTCTAGCTTTTGGACAGAAATTTTGGTTTTTAAACTCAAAATTATCATCACATTTGAAAATGTTATGAAAAACTTCACGATCATGCTCATCAATTTTGAAAGAAGTAAGGTTCATTCTGGTAGATTTGCATCCAAGAATGGTACCCAAAAGTTCGCAATTTAAAATGATTAAAGTTCCTTTAACACTACTCCACACTTCTCCTTCTCCAACTTCATGAAACTGTCCTTTAAAATTTGCATAAAACATTTTGACCAAGTGTGGATAGCAAATAAAATCGTTTTGAGAAGCATTAATTAAACCGAGAATTCCATTTTGAGAACAAAGAGTATCAATTTCATAAGTAGAAAAATCATTAAAAATAGCAAACTTTCCTGTAGAAACTTTTCCATAATTCATGTAGGTAATATAAGCTTTCATGGCTTCTAGATCATGGAAAAGAAAGTTTTTGATAGTTTTGGAGAGTCTCATGGACGTTGGAGTGCTTGAGGAAGCCATTGATGAATGTTTTGAGGAGACAAGAGAGTTGATGAAGGTTTGAATTTTGAAATAAAAGGTGAATTGAATGAAAGAGATAGAGATAATAAATAGAGAATCAAATGACACGTTCTCTGGTCAAGGGACACCTTTTCAGAACATTGAGGTCGGTGAAAATGTGGAGGGAAAATTCAAATTTTGAATTTGAAATTCAAATTCAAATTCTGCACATGTATGTCGACATATGCTAGGGGTGTATGTCGACATATGCATTGAATCTTTCAAAAGTGATTTGTTTTTAACTATATCCTATTTTATTTTACATATAACTATTTATAGTTATTCTATTTAAAGAAAAATATATTAAAAATAGTTAAAAATTATTTTTAATATATTTTATATTTAAAATATAAATATATTTTATATTTAAAATATATAAAATATAAATATATAAAAAAATAAAAATCACACAATATTCAACCAATAATATTAATAATTTATAGGACATTTCTTCAAACAATCAAAATTCAAATGATATAAAGCTTTTAATATATTCAATGCGTACCTTTTTCTGATCCTATTTCACCAATTATATCTGAATTCTGTATTGTTGTGAAGCGCATGTTGGCTATTTCTGTATCTGATTCATTTTCACTTAATGATGTGTCTGAGTCATCTAGTGTTGCATTATAGGTTCTTCTATGTTTTCTAGATAAATCAGTGTTTGGTGTGGTTTTCAGTTTCTCGAAATGCGGACAGTCTTGTTTTAAGTGACCAGCTTCATCGCAGTTATAACATCTGATGCGATTTCCACTTCCACTTCCATTTCCAGGATTTTTGTTGTCATTTCTTTTAAAATTGTTCATCTTCCTATGTTTCAGTAATTTTCTGAAGTTCTTTGTCATGAAAGCAATTTCTTCATCATTATCACTATTTGAATCCAGATTATCCGTTATTGCATTGAATGCTATGGATTTCTTCGCTATTGTCTTGTTTTCTCTTCTGCTCTGCATTTGTGCCTCAAAAGACATTAAATTGCAAATTAACTCTTCAATCTTTAGTTTGCTAATATCATTAGCCTCTTCGATTATAAGAGTCTTTTGGTCCCATTTAGGAGTAAGTGAATTGAGGATTTTTCTAACTTGATCCTCCTCAGAGAAAATTTTACCCAATGCAATAACTGAGTGTGTTATATCTTAAAATCTACTATACATATCAGATATGGAGTCATTTGGACTCAATTTAAATAATTGAAACTGGTTTGTTAACATGGAAATCTTGGTCTGTTTAACCTTACTTATGCCTTCATGTGTAACTTGCAAGGTTCTCCAAATTTCAAATGTAGACTCACATATAGATGCTCTATTAAATTCATTTCTATCTAGTGAACAGAATAGTATATTCATGGCCTTAGAGTTACTTTGTGCAACTGTCTTTTGTTCAGCAGTCCATTGTGCAAAATTAGTCTCGGGTTCAGTGTACTCAGTTTATGTGATATTACAAGTGTCTAATCCAATTAATTGTAAATAGATTTTCATTCCACATGACCAATATGTGTAGTTAATGCCATTAAAAAGTGGTGGTCAAGCAGTACATTGTCCTTCAACAAATGAATTACTAACAAGTGTATTGATCGTGTTACTAACAGTACTATTACCAGTGTTGGTAGCCATTTAAACTTTTCAAAAATCAGATTATGAACACTTTGAAAACCAATGCTCTGATACCGAATGTAAGATTGCGGAATAGGGATCTTAAGGCTAAATTAACACTAGAGGGGGTGAATGGTGTTTTCTAATTTATATGAATCTTTTTGAAATATTTTGAAATTATACTTAAAATTATGCAATTATTAATCATAGAATCAAAACATGGATAAAAGTAAATGCAGTAAGAGTAAAAGGAAAGAGCACACCAGGATTTTATACTGGTTCTTGAGTTACCCTACATCCAGTCCTGCACAATTCCTTGTACATATTTCTTTTCAACTAGTAAATGCAAATACAATCTCGATTTCAAGGCCACGAGACACACCCTCCAGAATCCCGACCTTTGGGTGGAGTCACTTGATTTCGGGGCTACAAGCACACTCACTAGATTTACGGGCTATTAAGCACACCCAATTGATTTACAATCTACAATCTCACCCACAAGTATAGCGATTTGATTTGATAGAGTTTTACAGACTCGGATCTTTAATCTTGATTACAAATGATCCTATAACTCTTGAATAACACTTCTTGATTGGAGTGAGAGAGATGATAGAAATCAGATAGCAAATGATAGAGAATCAAACTAATGGTGATTGAATTTGATTCTGGTTGAAATTCGGTAGAGTATGGTTATATTTTTGTTTAGAAAATGAAAGAGGATAAGGAGGAGAGAAGAAGAATGAAAAATGGTAATAAAATTCTTTAGGAAGACAGGTACTTGTAGAGGAATAACGGTCATGTCTGTTCATGAAGAGATATGAAGAATAGACACTTATTTCGAAATTTGATTTTTGAAAATCATGGCTAGTATGTCAACATATAGAGGTAGAGTACGTCGACATACTCTTTATAATTTTGAAAAACACTTTAAAATATTATTTTGAAAATGTATTGCTTTCTAAAATAATTTGATACTTTGTAAACATGCTAAAATATGATTTATACACTTTTAAATCATAAAAAAACTGGAGTAAAATTATATGATAAGATTTTTGAAAAATAAACCAATATAAATCAAAATTTAATAAAAACAATAACTTAGTAAAATATCAAAAACTTAAAATAATATTTATAAGTATAAGAAATTGAAAACTATTTAAAAGTTGTTTTGAAAAGAATATTTAAAAACTTATTTAAAAATAGAGAGAGAGAGATGAGAGAGAGGCAAGTGCTATCAGAATTTTAACATAAATCTATGACTCTATAACTTATCTGGAATATCTTAAAATCTTGAACTCTTCAATACTTATGAGTTTTCATTCTCTAGCTCTTGAGTCTTTATATCAACATCTTGAATCTCTTCAATCTTTAATTGATACTGTACAGTTTTCTTAAATCATTACCTATCTAATATCTTGCACTATATACTATATATCTTGATAAAACATTAGTATTTATATTTTATATGATTTCCTAAAGTTGTTGTCATCAAAACCAATATCTCATGTACTAATAGTTGCTCCTTTCATAATGCAGGTGTTGTTCCTTTTGGTTGAGTTTATAATTGTATATATCATATAGTTGGAAGTAACGCGAGCTTAATCGAGTAATCAACTATGTTATAGTGTTAATATTACTCTTTGACGTAGATTGGGCTAGTTAAGGTATGTAATGTCTGTATTAGAAAATAATGATGTTACCAGTATTTTTCTAGTATACGTGAAATAGACTTGTTTGACACTCTCTGACGTATGTTTGACATGTCTCGATATTTTTCTTCATATCTATCATAGATAGGTTGATAAAGTACGGAGTCATTCCAAAGTAAGTGATGTTGAAGGTGCAGATTATGGAGGGGTTAGTTACACACACACGCACGCACACATGTATATATATATTTGTGTATGTGTGTGTAAATTGTATATATTGGCATCTGACACTTAGTATGATATTGTGAGTGGATTTGCATTGTATGTATTTATAACCATGAAGTTAAAACTATGAAATGGTTTGAATAAATTTATATTATATATTGTTCTTTCATTATGGTTTCTGAATCGTATAGTTAGAACATTATTATGCTTATCTATGTCATAATCCAAACAATCCATTATTTTCGTCTATTGTGATTTGAACGTCGATCAGGGAATTAAATCAAAGGGTCGAAAATGGAGGGTTGTTGCAATGAATGCATCTCAAGACTAGCAAAAGTCCCATGTTGATAAAAAAAACGTATCAATTTAGAATTTTCCATATATGGTATTTTTGAAACATCATATTTAAAGAGAGTTATGAGATTTTGCAATTTTGGAAAGCTTGCACCAAGGCTCATTGGGCTTCTTCCTATCGTGGAAAGAATTGGGTAACTTCGCTACGGAGTTGATCTTCCCAAAAAGATGGTCGGGTACATAATGTGTTCCATATTTTACACTTGCAAATGTGTCCATGATTCAAAATTAGTTATTGAGCCAAGCCAATTAGAATGGATGGATATAGTATCAGAATTATCTATACCTATAGGGCATATTCATATTATTAATAATGTGATCAAGCGACTCTTGAAAATATTGTCAAACTTGTTCGACTCGAATAGGGCATGGATTCTTGGGAGAGTACATAGAGCCAGAAGAGAAGATGCATGCTTCCCATTTGAAAATTTTTATTAGTACGATTTCATCTACTTTAATTAAATTTTGATATGATTGATTCAGATTGCATGCTAGTGTAGAAATAACTTTGTGTTGCAATTCTTGGTTGTATATGCTAATGTGATTTGCTATGTATTAGTGTTGTGGTGCATAGTATGGTTGATACAATGCATGTTTCAGCTTCTTATGGTTTCTAGGATGAAATCCCTTTTGGAGGGGAATGTAATAACCTATATTTTTGACATGTGATAAGTAGGGTAATTAATCGGTTTACTTAACTAATCGATAATGATTAACATCGTTTAATCTAATGACTTGAGAAATGCATACTTAAAAATAAACGAATTAAGACTTTAGGCCTATTCCACTACGTTCGTAATACTTTTTACATGTGAAAAGCGTATAAACTTTATTAACATTGGATAGCTGGTTTAAAAGAGCGAAAGATGAAGCTAGCGTCAAAATTGTAGCTGAACTAATTTTGAGCTGAACGTATTTAAATCAAAATTTCAAGATCCCAACCTCATTCATTTCATCTTCAACGACCGTAATCTAAATTCCATTAATTCCCTCTTATCCTACTCATTTCTTAATGTAAACATGCAAATAAATACTCTAAATTTAAGTTAAGTGATGATCTACAAACCCATCTTCCCAAATTGATAGCTTGGCAAGAGTTGATTTCAGATTTCAAAGTTACAAACTTCAAGAGGTAATTTTTGACTTGAGCTAGTGATTTTTATTAGTAATATGATCCTAGTATTTTGATGATTACAACCGTATAAAACAATGCTACTAACAAAATTATCAAGTTATTTTAGGTACAGTTGCAATTATGTATAAGAGATGGTATAATGGTGATCGATTTAATCTCAACAAATTGACTTATATGAAGAATATTATGTATGGAG
The DNA here is from genome assembly GCA_030737815.1 of Allium fistulosum. Taxonomy (NCBI): domain Eukaryota; kingdom Viridiplantae; phylum Streptophyta; class Magnoliopsida; order Asparagales; family Amaryllidaceae; genus Allium; species Allium fistulosum. The sequence goes on from CM060903.1 coordinate 428,624,012, forward strand.
ATGTTGGAGTGGAGATTTTCTATAAAACACATATTATGAAGTTAAAAAATCAACAACTCAAAGAAAAACTAGAAGATGAACCAAAAGGCTAAAAAGATCAAGTATGTGTTATATGTTTATATATCGAGTCTTAAAGCTCATACTAGTTAAAACCATTCAAATAATGTCAGAATCATTTGAAATATTTGCACAACCTCTGTAATATGCTCTAGTATTTTTAGGAATTTTTCGGAATATTTCAGAGCAAAGGAAACGGATGAAAATGCGTGAAGCGTGACAAAACTAGGCAGAATCACCCTAAAATCAGTCAATTGGTTTTCAATAACCAATCAACCAATGCAGGATGTTGTTGCCCAAACCTAGCTCATTCTAATGTGACTTTTTGAGTCATTTCTCTTCCGTTTTGATCTCCAGATGCATTCTTTCGCTTCAAACTCAATTCCTCAATTTTCAAAAGTTTTAATGAAGAGTTGTAACCTCTTAATCACATCCCTAATCAACTATGTAATACCCATCCTTTCCCAGAGTTGAGCATTTAAATTTGTCACTTTTGATCCATTCTTTATTGTATTATATCTTTAATCTTTCTAGTTCTAAACCAATCAAAGCATTCAACTTTAAACTACTTCTAAATCAATTTTAATCAGTCATAAAACCTCGCACATTGATCTCCAAAGATTTTTGAGTGGTTATAGGACATTGTAAAGGATTTGATGACAAAATCGGCATATTTAGAGACATGCTCTTGTCTAAGTCACATTACTACTTTTGATGTTCAAGTCATGTGCACTATCTTGGGAGTGTCATTGAAGTCCAGTTCAAGTTCAGGAAAAGTTGTAATATGTGTTCCTCCAGGTCAGGAGGGGGCTAGTTAGTGTAAATTCCAAAGAAAGATCTAAGTTGGACATAGGACGGGAGTTCGAACCAGTGTAAAAATTTCCGATGTGATTTTTCTTATTTGCTTCCTTATTTTATGCTTCTTAGTTTATCATATCTAGTTACTAATTTATCTAATTACTTAGTTTATACTTAGAAGTAATTTATATAGTTGTACATATAATTCATCTTCCTAGCTCTTTCATTTAGTATCAAAGCAAGGAATTTGAAAACTATAAAAAAAGAATTATATAATATGACCACTAGTAACTTTGCCATGTTTCTAAAGGGTCAGTCTATAGCTCGTCTAGCCCTATTTACTGGCTCTAACTATTAATATTGGGATACTGGAATGATGATTTATATTCAGACCAATAGCTTTGCGATATGAAAATGACTCAAATGGAGTATGAAAAATTGTCCATCAATTTTGAGTCATGGATCGTTGAATAAAAGTATGGCTGAAAATCACTCTACACCCATGAGAATTTATTTCGTGCCTAAGATGACAATGAATTTAATAGAGTTAGTGTTACTAAATCTACTTATGGAATATGGCACACATTTCAAGTCACATGTGAAGGTATGAACAAAGTGAAACAAACTAAGATTCCCATGCTGAAAAATCAATGATAAAATTTTAAAATAAGAAATAACAAACCATCTCTAATATGTATGCATGAAGACTCCAAGACATTACACTTGCTTTAACCGATTCAGAAGTCCCACTTTACGATTTTAACATAGTTTCTAAAATTTTGAACTCATTAATTAATGATTGGGAAGGAAGGTCTTAGCCATTCAAGAGGCCAGTTATCTCTCCAAGTTAAAAGTTGATGAGATTATTGGAAATATGATGTCATGTGATACAAACATACAAAATAAAAAGGATAAAGCTTGGAGAAGAGGTCCATAGAATTCTAAGCCGAAGAGGACTCTGGTTTTGACATGAATAAACTTAGTATATAATAGTTTGACATGAATAAAAAATTACAATTGGCTACTCGGAGAGAAGTAAAGCTTATAGAATCTTTAGTAAACAAACAAAAATTATTGAAAAAACTCTTCACTTATCACTTGACGATTTTTTTGAAGTTATAGACAATGAACCTGAAATTTCATTTATTGATTAACCAACATTTGCTGAACATAATGCTTTACAAAATACGGAAACTGTTGGAAATGGTAATATTGACTATTAAGTTCTAAATAAGAATGTTCTAAAATCACCATAAAGGATCTTAATAGATCATCCAATTAAAAATGTACTTGTTAATGTTTTACTAAAGTGTTAACTAGAAGACAACTCAATGAAATGGGTCACTCAACTTTTATATCCAATTTAGAACCTAAAAGTATAAAGAAGCCAATAAAGATGAATATTGGATATTAGTGATGGAAGAGGAGTTAAACCAATTCGAATGTAATGATGCGTGGGAATTAGTTCTTAAAACTAAAGATTAATCAATCACTGGAACAGGCTAGATATTAAAAAATAAAAATTATGAAAATGGTGAAACTATTAGAATAAAGCTAGATTGGTTACACAGGGGTACCATCAAGAAGAAGGGAAGGATTACGATGAGACATATGATCATGTGGTAAGAATCAAAGCTATAAGAATTTTATTAGTTTTTACTTGTCATCACGATTTCAAACTTTACTAAATGGATGTTAAAAGATATTTCCTAAATGGTTTTATTAAATAAAAAATTTATATAGAACAACCTCCCCTATTTAAGCATGAAAAATACCATGACCACAAGTATAGCTCAACAAGGCGTTTTACGGCCTTAATAAGTACTACGTCCTTGGTATGATATAAAGTTGAGAATTAAAAGTTAAATTTGAATAGAAAATTAAAACTAGTTTGAATTCGAATTTAAAGAGCTCAAATTTCTTTCGGCCCAAGCCCATTAAAAATTCCTTTCTATCTAGAAGCTTCCCACATCTTACCCTTCAAGCCCTCTCAAGCCCAACCTAAACCCCTTAAGTAGTTAGCTCTAACCCCAATCAAAAGTCGCGATTGAAAAAGGAAAGGAAAAAATGTGGTGTGCTTTAGCAGTACACACGACATGGCGCTAGAGCATGCTCGAGGGGGGAGGCAGGTCTGCCGTTATGTCAGGTCATGATGTTGAGGTACGACATCGGCTGGCACAGTGACATATGGAGTTTGCGATGAATTTTGGCTATGGCATGGAATCCGCGATGAGGAGGTACTGGTAGACGAAGGCGCAATTGCCAGGACTTGGCGTGTGTGATGATGCAATTTAGGCGATGCGTGATGGGAATTGACGCGATGTTTTTTTTTGGTGATGTTGAAGCCTTGGTTGGTTGTAGCAGTAGAAAGGGAGACATCGAGGAGCTGCAATGAAGGGATGGTGATTAGAGTTCAGGCATGGAGTATAGGCAGATCCGGTGGCGTTTGTGCCGAGCGAAGGGTAGCCGCTGTTTTGGGGGACTTGAGCGTAGTTTAGGTGAGTAAATTCTTTTATCACAACTATTGTCTGTTACTTTGCATTTTATGCTTGATTGAAATCGCTTGTTTGTGCTATGTCATTGAATGGTTGATATGGAGTGAATTGGCTGAAATTGAGTTGCATATCTTTGATTGTTTGTTGTTGTGATGAGATCACATTAGTAATTGATCAGAAGGGGATGAATAAATTAAAATGAAAGGTTTTGAAAGAAATGAAATATTTTTGGTAATAAATAGTGGTTTTTTGAATGATTTCATTTAAAAATTGAAATACTATTTGTGATAGAAAATATTTTAGTGAATGTTTTGAGGATTCTATGGATATCAATTATTTAAGAGATGATGAATTTTGGAATTTTATTAAGTGAATTTTTGAATATTATATTTTTATTTGTCGATGATTATAGAGATATTTAAAGGTTTTAAAATAAAAGGTATTTAAATTTTATATTTTAAAGTGATGAGTTAATTTTATCCGAATTTAATAAAATAGAAGTTTGAAAATTATATTTTGAGGTATTGATAAGTTGAATGCAATTTATTTATTGTATGAAAATTATTGCTTGAAGGATTTATTATTTAAATATTGTTAAGTAAATTTTGGAAGTAATTATAGTATTTGATTGTTTTTAAATAGAAGGGGAAATCAAATTTAAAAGCATTTGGAAATATTTTTATAGAAGCATTTGAAGTCAAATGTTATGGAAAGGTAATTTTGGGATTTTGTTATACAAATAAATTATTATAAATTGATGTTTTTGCGTAAAATATTTAAAAGGTTCTATATAGAATAGAATTTTAGTTTGATGAATTACTCTATTTAAAAAAGATTTTAAATGTAAATGAGGGTTTCAAAGACATTGGTTTTGGAATTTTATAATATGGCTTTGAAATATTATTTTTGATTGAGAATCCTTGCATGGAGTATGAAATTATTTAGATTTGTTGTTTAAAGGAAATTATTATAAAACTTCTTTGGTATTATTATCATTGATTCAAAGTTTATGAATTATTTCAGAAAGGAGTTTACGAGATTTGGAATAAAATGAAGTTTAATTTATAGATTTCTTTGTAATAAAACAAGAGGGTTATAAATATATTTAGATATGGAGCAGTAGATGGATTTTGAGGAAAGAATTAGAATTTTATAATTTAATTTTCTTTAATTAAATATTGATATTTGAAATTGTATTGAAGATTTTAGGAAAAGTGTAATTTAAAACCCCTTCCGAATCAATTGAATAAAGAATGATGTATATTTCTGTGTAATGAGGAATTAAAATAAATAGAGTTATAGTACCGTCTGGAATGGGTCTTTCAGTAATATTTTTCTGGTTATTCTTTGGACTTGTTATATAAAATAATATTGTTTGAAATTCTAGATTGTGGGGAAGTTGAGTAAATGGATTACTGTCTAGTAAGGGACATTCGGTAATTTATTCTGGTTACTTTATTGGCTCATGGTATAGATTATTATTGTGTGAAATTCGATATGGTGAGAATTTTGAGTAAACGGATTAATAACACCGTCTGATATGGCACATTCAGTAATATTATTCCAACAACTCTTTTGACTTATGGTATATGATATTACTATGGGTAAGGAGTGTAGTTTACGAGCATTGAGTAAATAAGCGAGTAACACCAGGTGGTATAGGACGCATGCTTTGACATTTGTTCGATTACTTTCTGTAAGTGAGGGGCACTCTTATTTTATGGGTTAATGTCTAGAGCAAGGGTCAGTTGTGTGCACTTGTGCTATATGTTGTTTATCTAGATAGACTAGAGTCCATTCTAGGTGACTGATCGTGGGGTCGTGCCCCAGATCCATGACATCACCTTATTATACGTGTTGTGCGCATTTAGATTGTGTGATGATGTGCCCCGATGCCATACTAGCCAAACAGTGTATCACTATTGGACAGTAGGCTCGTGACCATAGTGTATATAGATGGACGTAGTGTTACGATGACCGACAGTAACTAAGAGTGTGGGTGTGCTTTGTGATGTGTGCTGTAAGTGTTGTGTGTTGTCTTCTAGAGTGTGTTGTGTAGCTCCCATCTGGAATATGTAAGATTATATGATTATACCATATTATTTAGATACCCCTTCTACATATCTATTCTTAGGTGAGGACCTCTTAACCCACTGGAGCATGCTATGTGTTGTGAAGCTCCCAACTGGAATATGCGATTTAAGATATATAGACACATGATACCATACATATAGCACCTCACTTGATTGTGTGCTTGTTGATAGTCGATTACCTTTTGTATTATGGGTGTGTTGGTTGATGATTGGATATTTGATTAATTCGCCTGCTATGTTATTATTTTATTGATGGGTATTATGGTTGGATGTTTGAATATATGGATGTCTTATTTACCTACGTGATGCGATGTTTATTTCCAAGGGTGATGATTTGTGCATGGTATGATATATGTGATATACTTGAGATGTTCACACATATTGATTAGGTGTATTTATAGCACCATGCCAGTATATTATAAACTGACATCTACATCCTAGGCATAGTTTGACCCATGTGTTATTTATATGATACTCGAGTCATTCCGAGATATTTCAGGTTCAGGGACGAGTTGACCAGTTTGTGGATGTTGGGCGTAGATGGAGGATGGAGTATTTGTATATCATTTTGTATATTGTAGTTACATGTGCTCGTGTGTTGATGATATATATATAGGACATGCTATGTATATATTTGATGATGGTGGGCATTTGACTATTTTTGTAGACCCACTTAGACTTGCGTATATTTTATATTATATGTTATCGCTGCATTAATGATTCTGTGATCTCTATGATTTATAGTATATTGTGTATTGTTCTATCCTAGAGACGCACATGTTTATTGCTTTGTGCTGATATTATGTACGTATATGTAAGTTGTTTATTCGATTTTGAAATACCTACCAGTTTTAGTCCAAGGAAATATTCACGTATGTAAGCCCAATATCGCCTCATTCTTCGTATTATCAGATAGTATTACACTGTAATACTCTTTGGTAGTATGGATATAGAGGTGCGGTGTTACAATGATACAAGATTCTTACCTAAGAAGACACGGTATCCACTTGTGGACCGCTTATCATCTATATCTTTTGCCCAATCTGCATCAACATACAAATTAACAGTATGTCGTTCTTTTTAAATGTTATTCCTTGAATTAGAACGCCTTTCAGGTTACTTAATGTATGTTCAACTGCTTTCCAAGCTCATTAAATGGTTGTTGCAAAAGTTGACAAACTTTGTTCATACTGAAAACTATTTCTGGTCTAGTTATAGTGATATGCTATAGTGCTCCCATAATACTTCTATATTGGTGAACATTTCTATGGGATCTCCTTTGTTTCTAGATAGGTGTAGGCTGCTTACCATAGGACTAGAGAAGGGATTTGATTTGTCCATCGTGGCCTTGATTAGGAAATGTATTTTTTTTTTCAAATTTAGCTTTTTATCTGAAAGTTTTCTAACTTCTATACCCAAAAAATAGTTGAGTTCACCGAGGTCTTTAATTGAAAATTTCTTGTCTAAATAGTTCATTAGTTATGTTATCTCATTCTCTTTACTTCCTGTAATGGTGAAATCATCTACATATAATAGTATATATGTTGTTGAAGTATTGATGGTTCTTATAAATAGAAAATTATTTGAATTAGTGGGTTGATCTCCTAAACTGATCAACATGTTCTTGAGCTTACCAAACTAGACTCTATATGCTTGTTTGAGTCCATAAATGGCCTTCTTCGGCTTCCATTCGGTCTGGTTTCCTTCTCTTTTTCTTCTCAAAGCCTTTGGGTTGATCCATGTAGACTTCTTCTTGCGGTTCTCGATTGAGAAATGCATTGTTCACATCTAATTGGTTTATTTTCCAATATTTTTGTAGGGTTATAGTGAGTATAACTCCCATGGGTGTTGGCTTGATGGCTTGATGGCTTGATGGATGAGTATATCCTTTGGCTACTAACATGTCTTTGTACTTAGCTGTGCTTCCATCAAAGTTCTTTTTCATCATAGAGATCCAAGCTGTGACGCCCCACCTTGAGCCCACATTAACAAAGAGTATTACTGGATAATATTGTCCGCTAATACGGAGAATAGGGTTGGTTAGGAGCGACCATCTATAGTCTTGTCTTAAATATCCATTGAATATGTCGATTAGTGCTCTATATTTTTTCTTTGATATCTCAAGTGGATCGACATATCCAATAAATGCTTAATACAAAACTATAGGTGGCTATAGGATCTATTAGAACAAAATACAACAACTCAAATGCATAACACATCACAGAACAGCAAACAGATATATATACAGCCCACTGAGTTTTTGTTTTCATTTAGTTACTGATTCATGGGTTGGATTTCACTTAACCCATGGTTGAGAACTAATGATTGGTTTGATCTATAATGATTTTGGATTGGTTTATAAAGAGCAAATTATATCTGGTGTTGTTTCCACTTTTCCGATTATTCTGAATACAATTATGAAATATTAGATCTTCTAGGGGAGTCACGTGACTCCAAGTATTGTTCTTGAATAGTGCATTGTATTCTCTTATCATTGTGTTTCCCAAATTTCATCCTTTATTTCTTGTTCAACTATGTTTGGCTCTTCAATTGTCGTGTTCATTGTGTATACTTTGGGTTTAAATATGCCACTGTGGCCCATGTGATCATATGGTGTCCATGTTGCCTTTTTTATGAACTGTTTGAAGTATCTTGCATAGATAATGACTTCGATTGTGTCTGATTTGATTTCGATTGTGTGTGATTTGATTTTGATGGAGAAATTTGTTTAGGTCAATTTTGTTGATTACTTGAGTTTTCTATAATTGGGTTGCTTGGTGCATTCCTTGGAGTTGGTAGATCATAATGAAGCTCATTTGGCTCGTGTTTCTAAGCTTTGAGTCGCCTTGAGCGGGTATGTCATAATCCTGGGTGATTGCATGCTTATATTAAGGACTGTTATGGTAATGGTAAATTTACCACCACTATACCAATACCAAGCAATTGGTAACCAATATCGAGCTACATATATCTATCAGTGTTATTGGTACGGTAACAGTAAATTTACCATTATTAACGGTAAATATAGTAGTAAAAAAATGTCAAAACTAATTGTAATAGTAGATTTACTAGTCATGTTAATTTTTTTTTCGTTTTTTTTAATTAGTCATAACCGCAAAACATTTTGAAGTTTTATTAGAAGCAAATGCTTACAGTGTTGTTTATAATTATATTACCTTTTGGCTTTATTAACTTCAAAGTTCAAGGTTAAGAAGATTGTTATTTTACATCATTATAAAAAACTTGTGATGAATCAAGAGAATTTTCTCTATCAATTAAAATAAGTCGAAATGTTTTTTATAAGCGTAATTGGAGTTAGAATTAATAACAATATATTTCTATCATTATCTAAATTTTAATGTAATAAAATTCTAATGGCTTTATATAGCAGAAAAATTTATCATTATCAGTCAACGATTTACCAATTTATCGGTATAACAACGAACATTTTACCAATGATAATGTTAAACTATTGATAATCATTTTTGACTTATCAATAGCATCGGTACGATAACAATTTCTCGTATCGGTAACGGTTACCGTTGCCATAACAGCTCTGCTTATATTTGCACTCTCCAAATGATTCTGAGGCACTTCATCAATACATAGTAGTATAGCATGGATGGAGATCAGTTTTGGAATTACATCTTGTGTTTTTATACGAACTTACACTTCATCAATACATAGTGGTATGGATGGAGATTAGAGAAACTAGGATCAGGCTTTATTTATCAAAAAATGAGTTATCTAAGATTACAATAAACAATCTATATTTAACCAGTAATAAAAGGATATAATCAAAATCCACATAGGCACAGTCATTCATACACAAAAAAATAAAAAATAACATAAGCAGTCTTCTGTGGGCATTAAAAATACAAATACTCCAACATACTTGTATCATATATATAACATATGTATATATATATTTACTATAACATATCAGAATGAAACCATAACCATAAACAACCAAAGAGAGAGAAAAAATGCACGCCGCTCAAATAGAAGACACCAAAATCAATAAGGCGGGTAGTAATAACCTGCACCTCCATTAACAGGTGGCATCCCATACTGCCCGTACCCATTCCCTACCCTATTCAAACCCGTTTGGCCTTGCATTCCATTCTGAGCATACTGCTGCCAAATCATCTGCTCCTGCATCAGCAGCTGCTGCTTCTTCTCCATGTCAGACATCTGCACATACGAAGGCGGAGGAATAGCAGCCGATGCAGCAAATGGGTCTTCGTTTATGTTCTGCACGGTCCCATCGGGCGCGGGTAAAGCCAGAACCTGAGTTTTACCTTTTCCAGGTAAAGCAACACTGCTGGCGCTGCCTGAACTCGCCTGTGCGGTCATGTGCTGCTTCACCATCCCATGGTCGTACATACCGTTCAGGATTAACGGGTCCAACCCACCTGGAAGACTTGCCTTCTGGTTCGATAGGTGGCTCGCTGTCTCCACTAGTGCTAGTTCCCAGTCTGCTTTCCCTTTCTCTGCAGCTGGGTTTTGCCATGCCGATGTTACCGTGTTGTTATCGGATGGAAATGCTTCCCATGTTCCATTATTGCTTGCTGATGTAGCTCCACCTGCAGAAGATATAAAAAAGTCGTAGTCATCACAATTTACTCAGTATACAGTGCTCCTGCTTCAGCAGGGTTTGAGGTGAGCAAATTGTACACAAGTATATACCCCATTCTGGATACTGTTTCCGGAACTCTGATCTGTAAACTAAGTGCATATAACATATTCAAAGCACAAAGCGTGAATGCCAACTTTAGCCTTATGAGCACCCTTGAATTCCAATGAAACCAAGTTAAATGAAGGATTTTACTGTCCCTAATACTTTTCTTTAAATAGAAGGAGCTATATTGCCCTAAAAGTGCAGACTCGTATAGCTCTTTTACCATATGCCCATAAAGTGACACATGAACTACATATCCATATATACATATACATACGAGACATACCTGCAGAAAAAAGTGCTAGTGCTAATCTATTTTCATGGTCCACTGCAGACATGGAACCTTCTCTGAGGTTTAGAAGGTCCCCTTCTTCCTGTTTTTTCGGTTCGGGCGCTTTCACTTCAGGGGGCTGAGGTTCAGGCTCGAAATCAGCAGGTGCAGGAAGAGCTTTGATAGCATTCATATCCTCAGCTGGTTCTTCTTCTTTGATTGGGGCCTCTGGGGCGGGCTCGAGCTCTTTGGGTGTTTCCACGGGTTTTCTAGCCCGATCTTTCATGAACTCTTCTAACGTTTCCAGCAATTTATCGGTTATTCTTTGCACTTCAGGAAACTCCGAAGACCTCGCTACACCTACATCTTTGCACCAGCTGTAAAAGGCAGAAAGCTCGTCAATCTGCTTGGCTGCACTGGCGTAGGCTTCGAAGGACTTTACACAGTCGGGATATTCCATATCGAAGAATCGATCGAGGAGTACAGCTAGAATTTCACATATGTCAGCGTATAGTTGGAAGCTGTCTCTAACGATAGGGTATAGTGCAATTAAGATCATTCTACTGTTCTTGGCGATGCCTGTTGGGCGAAGAGCTAGGAAACGATCAAGAAGCAGCTGCAGTTGATGCATCTTGGCCAGTATTTTCTCAGGCTTCATGTCTCTTAATGGAGTTTGTGGCTTTTTCTCTTCACTTGCTCGATTAGGGCTTTTGTAGCTATATCTGTCAGGGCTTTTGTAATTGTATCTATCTTCGTATTTATCTCCATTTGGTGACCTACCATAACCCCTACCACTGCCAAGGTTTCAGTCATAAATCATAAAGCTTAAATTTTAAATCGAAACTAGATTAAAGGACTCATCTTGAATGATCATATATGCTCTATGGTAGAATTTTTGCTTTATGTAGGTTATCAAACAAAATTTAAATATGTGAAAACATTAAAAGAAATCCTAGCATTATTTTGGTACTTTCCAAATTGATTTAGACGTCTGAGCTGCTACATCTCAATCTAAAACTAATATTACTCTCTTGTTTTATTTTATTTTGTTTAGAATATAATAAAATTAGAATTGTGGATTCAAATATGTGTCTTGACATTTTTTTTTAAATATAAACTAAATGTTCATTTTTTTCCTCTATTGTGATTTCATAGGTTCCGAGTCGTAGTTAAAGGGATTCGATTTGAAACAAAATTTAAGTCACAAGGTTTTAAGATTTTCTATAACAATACCTGCCACCATAAGAATCACGCTCTCCAAAATCAGTCTCGTATCGACCACGACTACTATCAGCACGGGCCCCACCACGTTCCTTTTGTTCAGAAACCACCATTTCAAGTCTTTGGTCTAAATACAAAGCATAAGTACGCACAAAAGCTGAGTGATCCCAAGAGCTTGAATGAGCTTCATCGCGAAAATCAGACATGTTCAAAAGGCGTGTCCCTTTACGAGTAGCATAAAATATTTCAAAATGGAAAGAAGGATCTCCATCGGCTAAAAGGCGATGCACGAGCATTAGGGTCTTCAAGGCTACGATCCAATCACGTGTCTTGCCCAATCGTTTGGATACAGCAGCTATACAGGCACTTACATATCCTCTGGAAGAGCTTGTTAGGTTCAGAATTTCTCTTATGTGTCTTTCTTCGGCTGGGTCGTCATCGTGACTTGTTGCTTTTACTATAACCACGTCAAGCTCAGGAGCAATGTTGCTTGAGACTTTGGCTATGCCAATACTTGTTTGATCTTTCACTGTTCCTAAGGCTTTCCTAATGGTGCTAGGTGCCATTTCCCTTTTGAATGTTTTCTGATATCTCTAGCCTATGGGAGGAATTACTGTATCGGACTAGCTTCTGCCTGTGATGGGAAGATAAGCAACAATAAGACATTTTGTTGTGAAATGCGAACCGAAAGGAAAAAATTAATTGCTTAATTACATGATATAAGTTCATAGGTTTAAATAAGATCAAGCATAACTCAGGCCGTAGAGACTAACTCAAAGCAGTAATGATAAACAGTGCAAACATGATATCTTAAAAAGACAATATTGATGAGTCTTTAATCATTTTGAGCCATTTATTTAAGAGTAATTACAAATTTAAATGCTTTTTAAAACATATTCCAGATATAGACCACATTCTAACAGCACAGCAAAATAGTAGCCAATTGCCCAGTACATTTTTTGTCTTAAATTTACATAATTTTGTTATGGCTCCATTAGAATTTGATGTAGTATCAGTGTAAATTCTGACAAAGAAAACTGAAAACGAAGTGTGTGCCAACTCATATGCGTACGCTACATGCCATGTGCTGGAGATGGAGAGCTTGGTCCGACCGCCGTTACATAACAAGAGGCTCTAAGAGAACGGGATTTAGCAGCAAAATATGTTCGGGTAATTTTCATTCACCCTTCCCTCAGCTGCTAGACGTATATACATCTCCCATTAGGACAATAGTGGGAAAAATGCATTTATTTCCTAAACAAATAGCAGTATTGACTGACTTAAAAGTTGAAGATGGTAATATTCGCTGACCCTAAAGACCTTCACATATATTTCATTCACGAGGAATTATAAAGTTCTCTGAAGTTCTAACAAAGTCAACCATATGATATGCGCAAAGTAATGTATGTAACTAGATTAACAATAATACGGGTTCTTGACTTTTAGCACAAACTAGATAACTGCATAATGCTGATTACAGTCAGGACTGGTATTACGGATTTACATTATTTAGGATGTAACACATATCATAATCATTTCCATAAACGTGTTATTGATTCTAAAAACAAATAATATTAGCGTTTTCAACTTATACCCTATATGCACCAATACAGATCTAGCACATCTCTTAAAAAGAATATTAGTAATTGAATCAAACAATTTACCTGCCAAATTTATCTAGAAACGGATTTCAGCTGCCAAATATTAATTCAATCAACAAGATCTGCTAATTTAAAGAGTCAAACCCTACTATTGCTCCATAATTGAAATAGATCCACCAAAGTATAGAAGAGATCTGAACTTTACCTGAGAAAAATCTGCCGAAAAATAAATAAATAATGATATTATTAGCTCTCAATCGGTTCGCCCTATTTACTCGGAGTTTGTCTTTTTGAAAGATATAAAAAAAGAAAGAAATACAACTCCTATTGACAGGGCAGAGAAATTACGAGACTTATTTCTGAGCCACTCTTTTGGTACTTTTATTTCACAATAGCACTGAACATTCTAGTTTATAGACGAGTCAACGGTTTTTGGGCTTTCGTTGTATGCTAAGCTCATTCACGATGAAACTATTTGTTTATTCTTTTCAATGGCATCTACCGGATTAGGCACCATCACCAAAAGCATCCGACAATTAAGCGTTTACCGAATAAACGTCGTTGAACATTACTTAAATCAGCACTTAAGCTTGCTATTGATTTAATCAACACATAAATTTGGATGTTGATTAAATAAATGCTTAAGCCTTAAGACGTTGACTAAATCCTTAGTTCACTAAACAAACACATGAAACATCTTACCTTTCTTTAATTGGAAATGCAAGGTTACGACACCTTAAGTATCTTAATTGCTCTGTTGGAGTATTTCAATTTGATTTTGTAACACAAAACCTGCAATTTCAACTTCGTTAGGGATGACCTTAAAGAATTTCCTATGGAAATATAAGGATTCTCGCATATTTGTATTATATTTGTGCATGCGGACTATAAAGCACATTCTAGGACCATCAACACGGTGAAAAACAGTTTTATCCAATTTAGAAAGTCGAAAACCCTTTTTTCTAATATCACTTGTTCGATTGCAACTGCGTGATAATAACTTGATTAATAAAGAACGTCCATTTGTTTTAGTTTTCTAAAAGTCGGTCATTATGATTTATACCCACCAAGAACTTTTTTCATATTTCCATCGTTCATCTATTTTACTACATAAATTTTTAATATAATCACTTACTAAAGTTATGTTTTGGCATGTTGTTATTTCTATGTATTTATTATCACTTTTTTGAGAAAAAATATATTCATGTATATTAAACATCACAAAGATATAAGTGTATCTAAAATAATACAAAGATATTTCGTGTTTCAATGTTTTTGCACGATTATTGTATTTTAGTCATTCTTCAAAGTTAGGTTAAAGATAAAATCCTTTTATTGCATGTAATATTGAGTTTTAACGATTGACTGCGTTCTCCTGCCTTCTTCATGTGTCGTGCGTGTATGGGTTATCACACATGTGTAATAAAAGAAAACTCTCAATGCTACGTGCCCACTAACTCATATTTATACACCACATATTGAGAGCAATGTTTTCTTATCTGCATGGCTTAGTTCGTAACATTCAGCTCTAATACCGTGTTGAGTTTCGATGGTTTGACCAAGCTCCCTATGTAACCCGGATTTTCTACACATAGTAAGTAAGATATTAATCGATGCTAATTTTAGTCACGTTTCAAGCCAAGGCCTTAAAAAGTGAATTTTTAAGATAAAAGGATTAGGATCTTAGACCTATTACATTGTGTTTGTAATGTCGTTACATGTGAAAAACATATAAAACATATTAAAATCGGAGCCAACGAGGTTGACGTAGTTGGTTGATAGTCCAGACTGTGAGAGCGAAGGCCATAAGTTCGAACCCCAAAAACTAACAATCTTGTAACAAGTACGTAGAGTATGTGATTGACAGCCACATGCTTCCCTAGAGTCTACAACCGAAGTTTAGTTCTCTAGGTAAATAAAAAAACGTATTAAAATCGGATAACGGGATAAAACGAGACAAAAAAATAACCGAATTATCTTTTCGCTACGCATTCCCGGCTATTGCCCCGAGCTCGTTGACTGGTTCAGTCGATGCCCTGGAATTTAGTTCTGGGGTCTCTATGGGTATATTTTGAGTGGTTGTTCTGGTATTGTCAGTTTTAGGCATCACTGTTTAGGTCATACTTAGGCTTGGTCTGTTCTGTGGTGTTTATTTGATGATTTTTTGCTAGCTGACCAAGCATGCTGGCAGTTATTCTCTAATAGGGGCTTCTTACCCAGGACTTCTGTACATTTTCATTATATATATATATATATATATATATATTATAGTTGTATGATCCTCGGATCATGCATCCTTTCTATCAAAAAAAGAAGCTAGGGGTAAAATGATAAATAAATCAGAAAAGTTATCCTTAACTTTGAAATGCATACTCTTTCCTTTATTATTCTTATTAAAAACAAAGAAGATAATACCTAGTTCTCTTCATAATTTCCACAATAAAAATCCATTTACACACTTTAAATTCAAGTTAGAATATTCGTTAAAAATACATCCACTCAAGTTGGAAACTTGGTAAGAGTAATGTGATGACCGCCCTGCACCTTCGGTACTCAATATACCTGTAGAGTGTGCTGCAACAGTTCACGGTCGATGCAAAGTAATACTCAAGGGGTAAAATAACTAAAACTCCCAACCAAACCTTGTTGTATATCTCACAATGCATATGATACTATATAATAATCACATAGATATAAAACAGACAAGGCGATAAATGCAGCACCCCATAAATAAATTAATTAATTAATTAAGAAAATAATTATTAAAATGGTTGAATCATGCAATTAACCAATATAATGCGGTAAGCATTTCGGTGTACATTTACTTATTTCGTTGTATTAATGACAACCTATTAGGTGCCTTTTCAAATAAAGCTTAGCTTGAATGAATTAAGCAAGAAGGGGAATGGTGGGCTAGCGGCCCATAAAGGGGAATCGTACAAAAAATTTCATCATTTCTATATAATTCATTACTCATTAAAACTTAAAATAAAAGCTTAAGCTCTTTAGTGGTGTTTGTAACTTAAATGAGAAAGAAGATTTAAAGCTAATATGATAGAGTTAGGGGTATGCTCTAGGGGCAATTTGTTAGAACCTCTATTCTATGTTTGGATGACAACAACTATATAATCATACACATACAATATATTCCATCTATTTGCAGGTAAAAACTTTCAGAATTCACATTATCACGACTTGAAGATGACCAGTAGAAGAGAAGAATCATTGGTATTAGAGAAGCTATTATAGTGTGTTATAGTCATAGATAGATGGTTTGTAAAATCTCCTTTAAGTAGTTTTTACACAACATTGCACGTCAAAGTTTTTATAAGCCTTTCATTGTTTCAAACAACTTAACTACAGAAGTTAACAAGCAATAGACATCTGTCCATATGTGCCAGACGTCTGACTTGTTCTCTGTTTAAAATCATATATTTAAACAGATGTCTGAATTTTATGGGCAGACGTCTGTGCTGGGTACAAAGATTGCAATCCTTAGACTGAAATAGAACATACTAAAGCATGTTACTCTTCAAGAAAACTCTTCAACACCTATAAACATGTAAAGATTTTGAGAAACAAACAACTTGAATTTTCTGAATCTCATATCTATACTCTTTGCATACTCTGATTTCTAAAAGCAATCAATATATCAGTTTTATCACTTCCTAAAAGCAAAGCTTCACATACACATACTACACAAAGGAGATTATAGGAAGATTTGTATTGTGCATTCAAAATCAGTGTTACTAAGAACACATACTTGTCAAGAAAAGATTTTTGTATCAAGCCTATTCCTCCGGGCAAAGTGAGGGTTGCTCACTAGTTAAGTCTGAAAGGGGGCTTCGGGACTGGACGTAGGACGAGAGGTCCGAACCAGTATAAAAACTCTGGTGTGATTGTTTCTTTACTTTTATTTACTTTACTCTGCTAGTTATAAGTTAGCTATTTATTACACTTGCATATTAGATATAAATACACGATCCAAGACTCTTTTTACAATTCTGTAATTTTTTATAAGTTAATTAACTCTGTAATCAATTCTCATTCATAATAAATGTGTTTTTCATTCTGTTATATATTTATTATAATGTGTTATAAATGATTAAATATTTAATTAAAATATATTTAACAGAAAATCCATAAATAGTGTGTTTGTGATAGTAATTACAAATAGTTGTAAACATGAGTATTATCTCACAATATAATAAACACATTATTTTAAATATTCTAGTCAAGATGCATTGAGACTGGATATCGATGTATCCGTTAAGACTAGAGTACATAACGCTCTCCAAATATTAGGTAGTGTATTACTCATGATTGTTGGGGGCACCAAGGGATTACGTACTGATGGTTATTGGATAACCATAGAATGACTCGCTAGGTAGTTTTCTATTGGTTAATATAACTATGGATAATTATGGAATGACTCGCTCGATAGTTTTTTATTGGTTAATATAACTAAGGTCAGACAAAAAATACCGATGTGATTAATTTACACAGCTCTCTCAACTTGAGAATACTGTTGATCTTCAATATGAAAGCTTCGCTTTGAATATAGTCAAATAATGGGACGATGTCCATCTAGTGACTATAGTTGGATCGAGTGGAAGTATTGGGAGTGAAACAGTATTCAAAAGATGATTCGTCTCCTCGGTTATATGAGGTTAGTATCACAGTAAACTCAAGTCAACTCAAAGTAAAAATCTTTGGCCAGAGTAGTTCGGTTAATAGTAATTGTTATTATTGAACCAAAGACTTTGTGTTTGTACTATAGCGTTGAATATGTGAGATATTGGAATTTTGACCATTACCAAATTCCATAAGTCCAAAGTGATATAATTTTGACGAAGAGAATTGGTGTTAAATAATAGTCACGATCGCGTAACGCTTAACAAAGTAAAATTGGATTTACCAAAACCAAGTAAGCGATAAATTTGACCAAAATGTCACATCACATGCTAACTGACGTATGAACGTTAATATTCGAATATTTTGATATTAATCGCTGACCAAATTTATACTTAACAAGCCATACAACTGAAACGATGAATACTCCTTTGACCAAACGATTTAATTATTTATAATTGTTATAAAGTGATTAAATTAATTAATATTTATGAAATATTAGTTATAAAATTTTATTTTGATTTGATGAACAAATATTATTAAATATATTTATAACAGTTATAAATATATTGATCGATATACGATATCAATATGGGTTTAAATTGGATTTAAATGCAAAATAGTTTGTTCGGGCTTTAAATGGGTTTGCAGCCCATATTGGGCCGGTGTGTTTCAGCCATGATGAGGACATGAAGGGGCACAACCATATGATGGCTAGGTGGTTTTGTTTTGTATGGATAAGGGAAAGAGAATTGATAAGAGATAAAAGAGGATCTAGATTCTAACTTGTCTCTAATCTCTCCCCTATACAAGCATCTCAACCCACAATTACTTGAGAACTTCTTGAAACCTCTTAATTCTCCACCTTTGGCCGAAAATTAAACCTTCCTATCCCTCCGTTTCCGAAAACAAATCAAAGTAAAACAAATACTATCCGGTAGCAGGTGATCATCGATTTAGGGAGTAGCACTCCACTGGATTGGAAACTTGTTCAAGGAGTAAATCACACCGTTTTAAGGTATACTTATAGGCATTAGTAATAAGGTAAATTTCTAATCTATTAACGAATATCAATGTGTAGATAATACTTATATCATGTATATTATTTTGTTAGTTAGGTGACGATTCTATTATATCAATATATTATCACAATCATATTGGCTGCGTGTTTATATACTTATATGTATTTTTATTTTTTATTTTTTACACATATCTACCTATAACATGCACGACTCAAGATTTAAAAAATTATTATTTTAATTAATTTAATATACATTATTTAATTATATATAAGCTTTATAGTTTAAATACTATATCTTATTCTATACAGAATATGGTTTTATAATTTTATACAAATAGTTTCGCATTTAAAATATTTTTGGCAGAAATAAAATAATTTCAATACATACATACATATATATATTATTTAAAAATTATGTAAATAGATTAATTTTGCAAATTAATTATATCAACATATATATATATATATATGTTATATAAAATACGTTTTATATGTTATAAAATTAAATTAGTACTAATATACTTTAGATAGAAAAGTAAAAAAAATTACATATAATTTAAAAATTTAAATATTAGTTGAAAATTAAAAATAGATTTAAAATTATTTAAAATTATGAAATTATATATTAAATATTCAGATAATAAATACACTCGGACTTTTATAGAAATTTTAAATTCAAAATTATATTTCAAAAAATAATTTTTAATTAATTTCTCACTAATTTTTTGTACGGGTGTTAATTTTAAAATATATATTTTAAATTAAAAAAATATTTCTATGTTGTGTTCTTCATTAGGTATATATATATTTAATATATATTTTTGCATATTTTAAAAGTATTGATATATATATTATTATATTATTTATATATGCGTATATATAATATATATATATATGTTTAAAAAAAATTCTACATATATTGCTTTCAGCTTTGCACCAAACAAATAATTAAATTTAATATTATTTATAAATGTTTTAAAATATATTTATACATATATAATGTTAAAATTCCATGTATATATATATGTATATTTATATAAAATGATTCAAAATAAAATATAGTTTATACATACAGGCATACATATATATATAACATTTTGTACACATAAATTAAAGTATGTAAATATACAGTTGGACAACATATTTGTATACTAGATGAGCTAATATGTCTATTGCGGTGTAAATCCCAACACTTATACATGGACATGTTATACCATACACGGATTGTTATGTTACACATGCACACACATATATATGTGTATATGATACATACATACATATATATAATATTAACTACATAAAATAAAATTACATTATAAATTTAAACAAAAAGATTATTTTATTTAAAAGAAATTCAGAAATGTTCTAAATAAATTAGACTTCATAAGCCTAATAAAGATCGAAAATGGTAAAAAAAAATTGAAATTCACCTATTACTTCCACTATGGGCTAGCCTAGTTCCAACAATGGTATTATAGCACAATAGCATATGCGGTCTAAATTAATCATGCTAGGGTTAACTAATTAATCTCACAACCCAAATAGTAAGGTGTCTAGAAAGGTAGTTGTAACAACCCGCACCTTAATATGCCCAAATTTTGACAAAATTCAAAACCCAAGTCCATCGAAGCATAGATCGTTGGATTTGGTATCTACGAATAATCATGAGCATTATCAGAGACTGATAGAAATCTAAACTCACATCAGAAACTATAATAAGATAAGAATACTGATTGTGACTACTACTTTGGAACTAAGGGTATTCCATGGATGGTAGATTTTCACATCAGCATCAAGCATGAGAGAAATAAGACTCTCCAACAACAAAGGACATCCAGCTCGAGTGACCTGTTTCTCTAAATCTATCATATGAGTTGTAATGAGGAGGGGGGTCAAAATAACATTCTGGTGACTGGAAAATAATATAAACTGTCCATAACATAAACTTATACCGATAGGTTTCCATTTAATTGTTATGTCCATCAAGCAATTCTAATCTAACCTTGCATTGTACATACGATTACTTACTTACATCTTCCCAAGGTACGAAATACTAATGAAGCCATATCAACCACCCAATACTTCCAAACCCATTAGTCACTTAATACTTCTAAATATGAAGCGGGCTTCTATAATATTTTTAAAAGAGAAATAGGCAGACCCTGTCATTTATGACCTTAATTGAAGTAAACCCCATCATTTAAGACCTATTCTCAAGGTGTTTTCCTAACAATGTTGTCAATGGTCAGTGGGTCCTAGCTAAAAGATCTCTAACGACTATTTAAGGCTTCTGACATTTAATGTCCAACTATTACCGCATATATAGCCGATAAAATCGTAATCATGTAATAAACAGTACCCAAGCCACTTAATACTTTTTTTAGAAAATTGGCAGACTCTGGTCATTTAAGACCTCAACTAAGGCAGACCCCATCATTTAAGGCCTATCCCCAAGGCTTGCTCCTAAATGGTACTATTATTATTCTAGCTTTAGCAATGTAAGAGACTGTACCCAGCCACTTAATATTTTCCAGTGGAAAATAGGTAGACCCTGTCATTTAAGACTTAATTCCTGAAGAGTGCTCCTCAATGGTACTATCTAGCTGTCATTGCTTGCAAACCTTATTGGGCTACTTAATACTTCATTTATAGGAAAGAGGAGCACTTTATAGTCACTTAAGACCCCAAACCAGAAGCGAACCCTTCCCGGGATATCCACTCTCACTCTTTAATTATAAATATGGCACCTCATTAGGTTACTTCTTTCAGTAGGGAGGCAGATCCTTCAACCACCTAAGACCTCAATACTGAAGTAAACCCTTTTTAGAGACATCCTTATTTATTTATTTGTAATCTCACTAGGTTACTTAATACTTCCATTTAGAAAAGAGGTGGACCCTTCGGCCACTTAAGACCTCAAACCATAAGTGAAACCCTATGGAGATATTCCTTACCGTTCCTAATTTCGAATTTGGACCATTTAATATTTTCCAATTAAGAAAGCAAGCTCAATCTCTCACGTCATCACGGGTTGTTGGATTAGTGATAGTACACCCGACTGCTAGTAGCCTCAAAGTGAATGGCAGTCTTCTATCGAGTGACTCTACTGACCTCGCATCACTAACCCACTAAGTCCAATTAACCATCCCGAGTCTTTATTTATATTAGCTTAGGTAGACATTGGGCTTTGCTTACTAATTCCTTTTTTATTTAAGATAATAAGATTTACCTTAAATATTTATCTACCCATAAATACCCATTTAATGCTCATAAATGTCAATTTGTCCACAAAATCCTAATGGACATTTCCGAAGATATTTATGTATTATTGCTAATTTCAAATTAGTAACCTTTTATATCTATTCCATTTTTAATAGTCCCATTAATACATTTACCCTATTAATTTATTGCAACTTCCACATTTATTACCATTTACTGGAGTTACAACCTTTTAAATTCTTTTTCATTAGTTAATTATCCTAAACGCGAATATTACGCGCAAGCATCGTTATTAGCTTTTTATCTAATTATTATAGGCACAGTAATTACGTACAAATATTTACTTTTATTAAATATGTTCTAATTATATCTTTACTATAATATACCTTTTCATGTTAAATTATTGGAATCATACCCGAAAAGTTTATTCACTATAATTTCCATACCTTAGTCGAAAATAAAAGATTTAACCTTAAAAATATAAAATATTACATCGTTTGAAATTACAAGGAAAAATCATTTCTTTTTATTACTGAAATAGACAGTGTAAAATACAATGAATTCATACTTTACACTTCTCTTTCTATTTGCATCTATTCCTTGTTAGATCAAACTATGTACCTTTCTAAAAGGAAAAGAAACCAAACTAATTTACAAATATTAAACGGATCTAAATTCCAGCAATTCGAAATATAGAAGAGTTTATATTCTAAAAAGATTAGGTTAATAATCCAAATTTATAACATTCTTTTAAAACCTATTTCAAATCTGGAATAAATTTCATTTAAACTAATATTATAAATTCATACTTTTGGGACCGATTACCAGATCGGGTTGTATACAATGCTAAATTAATTTATAAACAAGAATATGTAGGCAATATTTGTTATATTCATATTGTATTTAGTTTGTTACCTACAACTCATATATAATTATCCAATTAGGCATAAAAATCAAATAAACACCAATGGGATAATTTTCATATTATAACAATCTATAAAAATTACCACTCACATTTTAAAGCGATCCAAATCTCCAGATCTAAAGTAGAATCTTTGATTCATCTCCAAATCTTTTTTAATCCAAGAGATATGTATAAAAGGCTATATACATACATTAGAATTATAGATCTGAGAAGAGATTTGGGATTGGGAGAGAAAACGGATACAAATATATGAATTACCTCAAATACGCATATGGTTGATTCTCTTCTCTTCTCCTTTTTATTGGATTTCTACTTTTCTCCTATTTGTATGAATATAGATGCAAATATCTTATCTTAATAATTTAGAAAGAAAGTGGAGAAGAAGAAATGATAGAGCTTCGCTACAGCCTCCATAAAAATACGAGAAGAGAATGGAGGGCTAGGCCTGAATTTATACGCGCTAGAATCAACCAGAACCGTTAGATCGAAAGATATTAAATCCGCCAGTTGCGGCCTAGGTTTACTGGAGCCGCCAGGTCGCTACCGGTCGACCGCCCTTGGGTGACCGGTCGACCGCTAGGGGTCGACCGTCCCTAATTATGGGTCGGCCTGTGGGCCCGGGTAATTAATATAAAAGCGTTTAATTATTTCTTATTTAATTATTTTCATTCTAAATTCATTTTTCGTCCGTAACTTCTTTGTTTGAACTCCGATTGCAAAACAATAAATATGAAAGTTGCTAAGAATTTCGCCACAAATGCAATGGTGCAAGTTTCATGATCAAATTCCACCGTTTGTACAAATTCCATTTTCGGAGCCTAATTAATTAACTAACTAACTAATTACATAACTAGCACCAAATTACGGAGTGTTAGATTATTCCCCATTAAAAAGAATTTCGTCCCCGAGATTTCACCAATGACCAAGCCAAGGTTTTGGCTCCTAATTATTCTAAACTACACAACCAATGAGTGTACAACCAATTTTGCAATCAAATGTGCATAAGTGCATAGTGTATTACTGTATCACCACACAGAAAATATGTATGCATAATGGTTCTAAATCTGATCCTCCTATATGAATGCATTTCATTGAAAAACATTTTTGAAAAATATGATGCATACAACCTAGATATATACTGGCAGTTCTACATGTAAGCATCATTTTGAAAAATCATTTCAACCAAAACCCCTATACTCCTACAAAGAGAAGTATGAAGCAACAAATTTTGCATCCACTTCCTATCATTCAATAATCTAACGCATCAAAAAATCACTTCCTAAACTTTAATCTTATGCCCGAAAAAAGGAATTTAGGTGGAGAATTTAACATTCTTACCACACTAATCTTTCTATTTCCGTAGTACAGTGGAAATTTCCTCGCTGCCCCGGATTTACTCCAAATTTTCCATGTATAAAACGCATAAGAAGACTTATTTTTAAGCTCTAAAACAGAATTAAATCTAAAAATAGACTTGCGCGCATCGTCGACAAGGTTTGGAATAAAAAATCCAAGGCTAAAACCGCTTTTTCCTTATTATCGCTTGCATAAATCGCATCGT
This sequence comes from Allium fistulosum, assembly GCA_030737815.1. Taxonomy (NCBI): domain Eukaryota; kingdom Viridiplantae; phylum Streptophyta; class Magnoliopsida; order Asparagales; family Amaryllidaceae; genus Allium; species Allium fistulosum. The sequence continues at coordinate 428,648,587 of CM060903.1, forward strand.
CTACCCTAATACACTACTAAATCGCAAATTCTAACTCTATTTGCCTTTTCTACGCCTAATATGTGGCCTTCAAAATCAAAGTTTTCACAAAAATCTTTCTCAATTTTCAAATTTGTACGTCATTTGGAAAATAAAATCCTAAAATATTTAGATGCACACTTTCCCTTGAAATAAAATTTTAAACAAAAATTCTAAAAAATAATTTAATAGTAAAAAATAATTAAAACGCAAAACTTTTTCTTGCTCTTTTTTCTTTTAAAAGGGAACTTTTCATCAAGGGGAATTTTTCCAAAATATTTTCCTTCTAAAAAATTTTGATAAATCGGGCCACACTTTCGGCATAGTCGGAAGTCGGTTATGCGCCGAATGCATAAATCAGATTCCAAAATTCTACAACTAACCTCTACCCAAGAATTTTACATTTTATTTAAAAATGTCAACACGTCTATTATACAAGAATTTTAGCTTTTAAGGAACATGCGCAATGACCCATGATATTAAAACAACTTTATCATGTCCTTCGCTTAAATTCCCAACTATTCTAAATTTCCAGTCTTTATTGCATCCACTGTTAGTAAAGTGTCTTTATGAGAATCCCAAATTTATATTGTTTGTAACACTCTGGATTTTTGATAAAATTATTTAGGAGATTTAGTTAGAGAAATTAAATAAAATAATGTGTTGATAAGGGGATTGAGATTTGATTTAATTAAGGTAGCCGTGCCTTTTTAACTAATAAATTAAATGAAGGGTTTAAAAATGAATTAGAGGAGGGATATTATGGAAAAGAGGCCATTCTTATATCATCTTCCTTAGGCCGTGTATTTCAAAACACACATTCACCCTTATTTTCTAAAAATTAAAAGCTTGGCCGGCCACCATTAACAAAGGAAGAAGAAGAGGAAACAAAAGAAAAGCTTAAGGGAAGAAAATTCAAATCATACTCATTCAAATCTCAAGCTCCTTAATCATTAAAGCAAAAGACGAATAATGTTTACATCTCTAAACTTTTATGGTTTCGGCTTTAAGTTTAAACCCGAATAATTTTGCAAAGATTTGCCATGTTTTGAATGATAAAGTGATTATATATACATGTTGATGATTTATGTATGTTTATATAAATTTAATGGCATGTTTTAAGATAAAAACCTATTAAATAACATCCGTTAGCCTTGCGAATTTTTATGGTGATCTAAAAAGTTAATTTAGAGATGGGTTTCGATTTTCAGAATTTCCTGAATTTTTGTGGAATCGTTATGAAGTTTCCAAGGAAGAAAATGTTAATTTGGATTATAAAAAAAATTATTTATGGGAAAAATAATTATAGTTTGGATTCGAAAATTTTATATGTTAAAGAGAACATAGTATTTGATCTTCTGGAATTTTTCCAGAATTTTTCAAGGTGTTTTAACAATTATATAAATCTATTTAAGATATGGGACTTAAATGTTTTATATAATTATAAAGGATAAATGGGCTTTTTCAAAATTATTCAAATTTCCAAATAAGGAAAGTCGGCAGCACTTTTGAATATAAAATTCTGGCAACCAATCAAATTTAGACAAACAAGGTAGGAGGGGTACAAAAGAACTGTTTTAAAGTACAAATGAATAGTTTTTCTTCTATTTCAACCATTTCGACAGAGCTTCCGCCTTCATTCCAGACCTTCCGACAAGGTCGAAAGGTATCAAACCTTTCGGCTTAGTCAAATAGCAAGGCACAAGGTATCAGGCAACTAATACGTAGTGAATTGAAAGAGGTCGAAAGATTTAGGGACGAAAGGTTATAGCTTTCGATAGAGATGAAGTTTTGTTTTGCTTTAAAGAAAATACGCCTGCTAGCTTTCGACAAAGAGATTTCGACGGTGTCAAAAGGTTTAAAAGAAAAAGGTTTCGATTGGTTTGCTTTCTTGTTTTAAATGAAACCTTCCGACAAGGTCGAAAGGTATAGCTTTCGGCAAAGTCAAAAGTATAGTTGTCGCTTCTTAACCTTTCGACACAGATGGAGTCAAAGGTTATTTTTTGTTTTCTAAAACTTGTTGCCTCTCTCCATTGATTTCGATGGTTTGGTTCCAACACCAACACTTTCCTTATTAGGTCGAAAGGAAGGACCTTCCGACAAGGTCGAAAAGAAGCCTTCCGACAAGGTCAAAAGGTAGGACCTTCCGACAAGGTCGAAAGGTATGGTTTTGCTATGTTTTCGAAAGGCTAAGGTTTAAAGGATTTAAAAGGCAAATGACATATGCTTTAAAGCTTATGAAAAGAAAGCTTTTAAAAGTTTTAGAAGGAGTTACCTTCAATGATTTCGAAAGGTTATTAAAGGATATGAAGGAGTTACCTTCAATACTTTCATAGGGTTTTATAAATGATTTTGAAGGAGTTACTTTTTATGTTTTCGAAAGGTTGTTTAAGGGTTTTAAACAAAGGTTTCGAATATAAGAATTAGGCAGATAGCCTAAGTGTTTTAAGCTATAAAGGACTTTAACTTATTTTAAAGGATAGACAATCCTTATTGAACATCATCAACATTATTTTGAGTAAAGTATATATAACATGGCAAAAATAGCTTAGAGCAAAGCTAAAGATATATTTTCCTTGTATATATATGATTTGACAGATTAAATCATTTTGAAAAGGCTTCAAGGAAAATTTAAGGAGCAGTTAGCTCAGATATTTGAAGGGTAGTTTACCCAAAAGAAAATTCAGGCAGTCGGCTCATTTTAAATTCAAACAGTCGGTCCATTTTGAGGGCAGTCAGCTTAGAGGACAGTTAGTTCAGGATAGTTAGTCCAGAAAGAGCAGTTAGCTCTGATATGAACAGATAGTTCATTTATTAGCATAACGGACCTTGCTAAATTTTTATGGAAAGTTAGTCCACCCTTTTTACCTATTTTGGGTAGATATCCCATTAGCTAGCATTAAAGATATTGCTATATTCAATTTTAGGACAGATAATCCAGAAAAGAGCAGATGGCTCAGAATTTAGAACAGATAGTTTAGAATTTAGACAGGTAGTCTCTTTCATTTCCTGTTTTAGCATAATGGATATGGCTATATTATTATTATAACTAGTTGATTAACCAGTTTGGTTGTAGGAAAGGATTTGCAAAATATATGTTTTGAAAAGAGATATTAGTGAGGGGAAATCTGTTCCGCTAAGCGGCATGGTCTCACTGTTTATCAGTAAACTGAGATGTAATAGATATTATTCATACCAGGCTTTAAGTCTAACTCGAAGTTTTTGTTTCCCCTTAAACTCTCGGGTGCTCAAAATTTGATTTGAGTAAGCTGAGGGTTTAGGTTTTCAAGTTTTAGCAGATTTTGGCGAATAAAGCATCCGAAGACGAGCGGGTGACTGACGGATAGCTAATTTAGGTATTTTGTTTTAAAATTGTTTCCGCTGTGTATTAAGACAGTTATGTCTATATTGCTTTGATCATCCAAGGGGGCATCTTCATATGTCGCTCTTGGCGTATTGTTGAAAATTATATTTGGTCAATGCTTGGGATTACGTTTGGGATTTTTGTAACTTGGATATGATTGATTTGAAATATAATCATTGAATTTTTGTTTGGAAATCTATGATTTTGTTCATATTCAAGTGCTTCTGATATTATGGATACCATTAACACTGTTGTATTTCGTCACTAGAAGTTAATACTGTGGATGACTACAGCATCCATAGCGCTTAGCTTTTGGCCTCCAGATAAGGGATGTTACAGCTTGGTATCAGAACATAGGTTTATGAAAAATTTAACTAAAAAATTGGTTTTGAAAACAAAAATCCAAGGAAATTGGAGTAAGATTTGGGGTTGGGTTAACGCTATAGTAACATACTTGTATTTGTTATATATTAGTATGCGCTTTATCTCCATTCATCTATCTTTATGTATCTCATAAGGTTTGAATACAGAGATGGATGGTAGAAGAAGCAGAGTTAACCAAGGAGGGGGGAGCATCGAAAGGAATGCCAGACCTAATGTAGGGAGAGGCCAAGGTTAGGCAGAGAATGCTGGTGCAGAAGCCCCACAGGTCGGAATGGAAGCCATGTATCAGTTTTTTAGGAATATGATGCAGCAGGAGTTGCGGTCAGAGTAGTAGGAGGAAATGCCGTAGGAGCAGGGGTTCCAGAGGTTCTGGTAGTTAATCATTTCGCTAAGATGAGCGGTGATCATGCGAAGCTAGGAGGGAAATAATTTATGGGAACGGAGGATGCCATTGAAGTGGATAATTGGTTGTTGCACTGCAAAAGGATTTTTGCAGATTTAGGGCACAATGATGAGCAGAAGAGGAGGTTGGCATCCATGCAGCTTTAGGGGACTGCATTGTTCTGGTGGAACAGTGTAACAACGGCAGTTGATGAGGAGATAGTAACCTGGGATGATTTCAAGAGGAGATTTCAGGAGAGCTTTATGTCAGTAATGGCACAGTCAGCTTTGATTACGCAGTTTGCTGAGCTGGTGCAGGGAGAGATGTCTGTTGCTGAGTATGCCAAGAAGTTCGAAGAATTGGCCCGGTATGGGTATGCTTCTGTAGATACCGTGTTGAAACGGATTGAGAAGTTTATCAGAGGATTAAAGCCAGAATTGGCTAGTGTTACTTTGTCTCATCTTAGAGATCCTTCTGATATTGTTATAAAGATGGCTTTGAGGCAGGAAGAAGTCCTTGAGTCTCTGGAGAAGAGCAAGGCAAAAGTGGTCCAGGTTGGGTAGAACCAGAAGAGGAAGTTCTTTCCCAAGAAAGGTGCTCACAAGGGTGGAGCAGCCAAGAAAGCGAAGTCTGAAGTTGTCTGTTATAAATGCGACAAGAAAGGGCACTTTGCTAATGAGTGTCGCTCAGGGAAAGCGAAGGATGTGGCTAAGGGGAAGAATATTAGGTGTTTTAACTGTGACCAGATAGGCCATTATAAGAACCAGTGCAAGGAGCCCATTAGAGATGGTAAGGGCAAGGTGTATGCATTGGAGCCTGGCACTTCCAAGCCAACAGCCCAAGAGAAGGAAAAGTCGGTTCTTGGAGGAACGCTTCAGATTCATGGTATGTCTGTTAGCGTTTTATTTGATACTGGTGCATCGCATTCTTTTATATCTAGATGTTTGATAGATAAGCTTAACCTTGAACCCACATATTTAGTTACTTCCTTATGAATTGCGAATTCAATAGGAGGGTATGCAACTCTAGGGTTGAGGTGTGACCAGTTTGTATGTGTTTGATTTTGTGGGGTTTGGGATCATCCTAGGTATGGATTGGTTAAGTGAGTACGCTGCTAAGATATTTTGCCAGGGCAGGAAGATATCTCTTAGTCACCCGGATTGTTGCGATCAGATTGTTTTCACCGTAGGAGGTTCTAGCAGTGCAGGGTTTGCTTTGTGGGTGCATTGGGTTCAGATTATGAGTTGAGCCAAGTTTTCGTGGTTAGAGAATTCGTAGATGTGTTTGAGCCTGTAGTTGGATTGCCGCTCAAACGAGCCCTTGAGTTTCAGATAGATTTGGTTCCGGGAGCAGAACCAGCGAGTAGACCGCCAAGCAGGATGACCCCTTCAGAGATGAAGGAGTTGAAGGTGCGGCTTGTGGATTTAGAGGGCAAGAGTTTTGTCAGGCTTAGCAGTTCGCCGTGGGGTGCAGCGGCAGTGTTTGCTAAGAAGCCGGACGGATCGTTGAGGCTATGTATCGATTATCGTAAGTTGAATGGGAGGACGATAAAGAATCCATTGCCCAGGATTGACGATTTGTTCGACCAGCTAGGTGAAGCAAAGGTATTTTCTTAGTTGGATTTGGCAACGATTTTCCATCAGCTCAGAGTAGCAGAGGATAGTATACCTTTGACAGCATTCAGGACCAGATATGGATCGTATGAATGGTTAGTTATGTCTTTCGGACGGACAAATGCTCCATCTTTCTTTGTGGATTTGATGAATCAGATTTTCTGAGAGCACTTGGATAGGTTTTTGCTGGTTTTCATAGATGATATCTTGATTTACTCTAAGGGTGAAAGAGAGCATGAAGTTCATCTTAGAGTAGTGCTTGAGACGTTGAGGCAGCATCAGTTGAAAGCGAGGTTTTCAAAGTGTCACTTCTGAAAGGAGGTGAAATTTCTTGGTCATGTCGTCTCAGAGAAAGGGTTATCAGTAGATCCGATTAAGATCGAGGCAGTGAATAGTTGGAAGAGACCCGAGAGAGTAACCAAGATTAAGAGTTTCCTTGGGTTGGCTGGTTATTATCGGAGATTCATTAAGGATTTCTCGCGGATAGCAGCACCGGTGACCAGGCTGACGAGGAAGGATGTGAAGTTTGTATGGACCGATAAGTGTGAGGAAGCATTCTAGAGTTTGAAACACTTATTGACCCATGCACCTGTGTTGGTAGTTCCAGAGGGGAATCAGGACTTGGTAGTTTATACCGATGCGTGTGGAACAGGATTAGGAGCTGTGCTGATGTAGAGAGGTAAAGTGATTGCATATGCTTCTAGACAGCTTAGACCGCATGAGTTCAGATATCCAACCCATGATTTAGAGTTAGCTGCTGTGATTTTTTGCTTTGAAGGTGTGGAGACATTGCCTTTTGGGAGAAATGTTTGAGCTGTTTATAGATCATAAGTCGTTGAAGTATTTTTTCTCTCAGAAGGAGCTGAACATGAGACAACAGAGATGGTTAGAATTCATAGCCGCTTATGATTTTGGGATTGAGTACACACTAGGGAAAGGCAACCGGGTTGCAGATGCACTTAGCAGGAAACATCAGAATGCAGTGTTGGCAGTGATGGCTGAGTGGAAAGATTTAGAAGCATTAGCAGATTGCAGAGTGCAATGGAGATCCGAGGCAGGGTCTAGTGGTGATACAGTTGCATTGTCTTGTTTAGAAGTTTGACCAGTTTTGATCGAACAGATTGCTTCTAAGCAGATAGAGGATCTAGTGTTAGCTGAATGGATCAGTAAGCTAAAGGAAGGAACCAAGAGCGATGACTTGAAAGATTTCAGTTTTGACCAGAATGGGTGGTTGAGAAAGAAAGGAAGATTATGTGTTCCAAGTGTAGGAAACATAAGGAAGGAAGTCTTAGATGAATGCCATCATTCGAAGTTCACTATACATCTCGAAGGACCAAGATGTATCAGGATAAGAAGAGAAGTTTCTTTCGAGAAGGAATGAAGTAGGATATTGGTTTGTGTGTAAGGCAGTGCTTGAATTGCCAACAAGCAAAGGCCGAACACCAGAAATTGAGTGGTTTGTTTCAGCCGTTATATATTCCAGTGTGGAAGTGGGATTCTATTTCTATGGACTTCATAGACGGGTTGCCAAGGTCGAACAAGGGAAATGAAAGTATATGGGTTATAGTGGACAAATTGACCAAGAGTGCCCATTTCATTCCAGTTAAGACAACCAGGACGACACCTGTTTTAGCAAGGTTGTTCATGAAGAATGTGGTTAGACTGCATAGAGTTCCTAGCACATAGTTAGTGATATAGATTCCTTGTTCACTAGCGAGTTTTGGAAAAGTCTGCAGGAAATTATGGGAACCAAGCTTATGATGAGTACCGCTTACCATCCGCAGACAGATGGGCAAATAGAAAGATTTAACAAGATCTTAGAAGATCTATTGAGAGCTTGTGTTCTGGACTTTAGGGGATCATGGGAGGACCATCTGCATCTAGTCGAGTTTTCGTATAACAACAGTTATCAGGCAAGTATTGGGATGACACCATTTGAAGCTTTGTATGGACGGCCATGCAAATCTCCTGTTTGTTGGTTGGAGACCGGGGATAGGTTGATTCTTGGTCTAGATTTGGTCAAAGAAGCTGCAAAAAAGATTGAGGTCATTCGAGATAGGATGAAGGAGGCTCGGTCTAAGCAGAAAAGTTATGCAGATAAGAGACGGAGAGATTTGGAGTTCTCAGTAGGGGACCAGGTTTTCATCAAAGTATCACCGATGAAGGGTGTGCTTAGATTTGGGAAGTCGGGGAAGTTATCTCCTAGGTTCATAGGACCTTTTCATATTCTTTAGAGGATCGGGAATCTCGCTTATAAACTTGAATTACCAAGCAGTTTGGCAGGTGTCCATGATGTTTTTTAGATTTCTCATCTTAGGAAGTGTGTTAGATACCCGGAGACTGCTACTGTGCCGACAGTGCTAGATGATTTAGTGGTAGAACCAGACTTGACCATAGTGAGGAAGCCAGTTCGCATTGTTGCAAGAGATGAGAAAAGGCTTAGAACCAAGACGGTCAGATTAGTCAAAGTCCAGTGGAGTGACGATGACAGAGACTGTACTTGGAAAGTTGAGAGCGGGATTAGAGATACTTATCCTGACTTGTTTTGACGGTATGTTTTACCTTCTTGTTTATTTTGAGCCTTATTGTAATTTCGAGGACGAAATTCTTTAAGGGGGGAGTCTGTAACACCCCGGATTTTTGATAACATTATTTAGGAGATTTAGTTAGAGAAACTAAATAAAATAATGTGTTGATAAGGAGATTGAGATTTGATTTAATTAAGGTAGTCGTGCTTTTTTAACTAATAAATTAAATGAAGGGTTTAAAAATGAATTAGATGAGGGATATTATGGGAAAGAGGCCATTTCTATATCATCTTCCTTAGGCCATGTATTTCAAAACACACGTTCACTTTCATTTTCTAAAAATTAAAAGTTGGTCGGCTACCATTAACGAAGGAAGAAGAAGAGGAAACAAAAGAAAAGCTTAAGGAAAGCAAATTCAAATCAAACTCATTCAAATCTCAAGCTCCTTAAAGCAAAAGGTGAATAACGTTTACATCTCCAAACTTTTATGGTTTTGGCTTTAAGGTTAAACTCGAATAATTTTGCAAAGATTCGACATGTTTTGAATGATAAAGTGATTATATATACATGTTGATGATTTATGTATGTTCATATAAATTTTATGACATGTTTTAAGATAAAAACCCTATTAAATGACATCTGTTAGCCTTGCGAATTTTTATGTTGATCTAAAAAGTTATTTTAGAAATGGGTTTCGATTTTCAGGATTTTTTGAATTTTTGTGGAATTGTTATGAATTTTCCAAGGAAGAAGAGGTTAATTTGGATTATAAAAAAAATTATTTACGGGAAAAATAATTATAGTTTGGATTCGAAAATTTTATATGTTGAAGAGAACATATTATTTGATCTTATGGAATTTTTCAAGGTGTTTTAATAGTTATATAAAATTATTTAAGGTATGTGACTTAAATGTTTTATATAATTATAAAGGAGAAATGGGCTTTTTCAAAATTATTCAAATTTCCAAATAAGGAAAGTCGGCAGCGCTTTTGAATATAAAATTCTGGCAACCAATCAAATTTAGACAAACAAGGCGGGTGGGGTACAAAAGAACTATTTTAAAGTACAAATAAATAGTTTTTCTTCTATTTCAACCCTTTCGGCAGAGCTTCCGCCTTTATTCCAGACCTTCCACAAGATCGAAAGGTATCAAACCTTTCGGTTAGGTCAAATACCAAGGCAAAGGTATCAGGTAACTGGTACGTAGTGAATTGAAAGAGGTCGAAAGGTTTAGGGACGAAAGGTTATAGCTTTCGAAAGAGATGAAGTTTTGTTTTGGTTTAAAGAAAATACGCCTGCTAGCTTTCGACAGAGTGCTTTCGACGGTGTCAAAAGGTTTACAAGAAAAAGGTTTCGATTGGTTTGCTTTTTTGTTTTAAATGAAACCTTCTGACAAGGTCGAAAGGTATAGCTTTTGGCAAAGTCGAAAGTATAGTTGCCGCTTCCTAACCTTTCGACACATATGGAGTTAAAGGTTATCTTTTGTTTTCTAAAACTTGCTGCCTCTCTCCATTGATTTCGAACGGTTGGTTCCAACACCAACACTTCATTGTTTTCAAATGGTCTCAAAAGGTTTTATAAAGGTTTTGAAGCAGTTGCTTTCGACTCCAATGTTTTTCTGATCCTTTTGCATAATCCAAATGTTTTAAGTCCAAACGTTTTAAAGGTTTCAAAGTAGTTAACTTTGATTGGTTTCGAAAGGTTTTCCACCTGTTTTAAATTGAACCCAAGGTTTTCGAAAGGTTTTGAGTTACAATGCTTTCGAAAGGTTTATTATATAGGGGAAGTACCCCAGGCTTTTGACAAAGTCGAAAGGTGAAACCTTTCAACTAGGTCGAAAAGAAGCCTTCCGACAAGGTCGAAAGGTATGGTTTTGCTATGTTTTCGAAAGGCTAAGGTTTAAAGGATTTAAAAGGAAGATGTCATATGTTTTAAGGCTTATGAAAAGAAAGCTTTTAAAAGGTTTAGAAGGAGTTACCTTCAATGATTTGAAAGGTTTATTAAAGGATATGAAGGAGTTACCTTCAATACTTTCGAAGGGTTTTATGAATGATTTTGAAGGAGTTACTTTCTATGTTTTTGAAAGGTTGTTTAAGGGTTTTAAACAAAGGTTTCAAATATAAGAATTAGGTAGATAGCCTAAGTGTTTTAAGTTATAAAGGACTTTAACTTATTTTAAAGGATAGACAATCCTTATTGAACATCATCAACATTATTTTGAGTAAAGTATATATAACATGGCAAAAATAGCTTAGAACAAAGCTAAAGATATATTTTCCTTGTATATATATGATTTGACGGATTAAATCATTTTGAAAAGGTTTCAAGGAAAATTTAAAGAGTAGTTAGTTCAGATATTTGAAGGGTAGTTAACCCAAAAGAAAATTCGGGCAGTTGGCTCATTTTAAATTCGGACAGTCAGTCCATATTGAGGGCAGTCAGCCCAGAGGACAGTTAGTCCAGAAAGAGCAGTTAGCTCTGATAGGTTCATTTATTAGCATAACAGACCTTGCTGAATTTTTAAGGACGGTTAGTCCACCCTTTTTACCTGTTTTGGGCAGATAGCCCATTAGCTAGCATGAAAGATATTGCTATAATCAATTTTAGGACAGATAGTCCAGAAAAGAGTAGATAGCTCAGAATTTTGAACAGATAGTCTCTTTCATTTCCTGTTTTAGCATAATGGATATTGCTATACTATTATTATAACCAGTTGATTAACCAGTTTGGTTGTAGGAAAGGATTTGCAAAATATATGTTTTGAAAAGAGATATTATTGAGGGGAAACCCGTTCCGCTAAGTGGCGTGGTCTCACTGTTTATCAGTAAACTGAGATGTAATAGATATTATTCATACCAGGATTTAAGTCTGACTCGAAGTTTTTGTTTCCCCTTAAACTCTCGGGTGCTCAAAATTTGATTTGAGTAGTTGAGGGTTTAGGTTTTCAAGTTTTAGCAGATTTTGGCGAATAAAGCATCTGAAGACGAGCGAGTGGCTGATGGATAGCTAATTTAGGAATTTCGTTTTAAAATTGTTTCCGCTATGTGTTAAGATAGTTATGTCTATATTGCTTTGATCATCCAAGGGGCATCTTCATATGTCGCTCTTGGCGTATTGTTGAAAATTATATTTGATCAATGCCTGGGATTACGTTTGGGATTTTTGTAACTTGGATAAGATTTATTTGAAATATAATCACTGAAATTATTGTTTTTTAATCTTTGATTTTGTTCATATTCAAGTGCTTCTGATATTATGGATATCATTAACACTGCCGTATTTCATCACCAGAAGTTAATACTATGGTTGACTGCAGCATCCATAGCGCTTAGCTTTTGGCCTCTAGATACGGGATGTTACATTGTTATCTACTATGCATACATATATGAGTGGTTCGCATATCCAGAAATCATAACATGGATAATGAATAGAAACTCATAATATCGTGCGTGCTTTTTATAAGAGACAACTAACTGTTTTACAATCGACAACCCAAAAGAAAAGAACAAATGCTGAAAATAAAAAGATACAACAATCCTAAATAAAACACGGCCTAAGAACTATGAGAAGGTCTTGCTCCGCTGCTGGAGCTCAAGCCCTTACCATGACCGTGGAATGGTCGCAACATGGCGGTTATGCACCCAATCTCATGCCCTTGGCGCTGCCGCTCCATCCTAATCTCTCGGAGCTCTGTCTGAACCTATCGGATAGCAAGCTCAGGACTCATGTATCCCTCGATGCCCTGCGCCATCCCCTGCAGCTGGTGCTGCGATTCTAGTGGTGGTACGGGTGTGGCAGGTGGTAAAGGAATATTCATCGTCTTAATGGTGGTCTGGTCGATAGTGGGAGGGACCTTCCTCACCACTACCTCTCCACTCAAATTTACCTCGTAATGCCTAAACACTCAAGTGAGCAAGTGACAATATGGAAAGTGAGTCCTCGGGGTACCAACTCCCTGGTCGACTATGTGAAGCATCAAGACACGAGCCCAATTGAAGGCTACGCCACCAATTATAGCATAGGCGGCTTTTCGCACTGAGGTATAGATTTGGTCAAGACTCTCCATCATCGGAATGATGTTGTGCCAAATGATACACACAACGAGATGGCCACTGATCGCTAATAGTCGGTCCTCCAATCACTAACATTTCCAGAAAAGGTCCGTTGAAGAATCTCATGGTCAGTCATCTCAATGTCGTCCAAACCTGCGTTAACTGCAGATATCTTCAAAATTCCAGCATGATCATCATCTAACATCTCAATCTGAGCTCCCTTCACCTCACACTCAATGTAGATATTGCCATCATCGAAATTTTGTGCCATATGTGCATCGAAAAGATGGACGTAGTGTGGGTAATGTTCTCGCTCATAAGTCTCGAAGCGAAAGATCGGTGCAAGTCATGCCGTGACGAAAAGCTCTTCAAGCTCGAGAGTAGCAAATCTCTGAACTTCACTGGTCATCCGTGAAGGAAATCAAAGTCCGCTTTTCCAAGATAGGTAGCGATATTCCGCTCGCTCTGGTCAAGCCAAACAGTTTCTTGTGGAGTGTGGCCGGGAAGAAGAGAAGAAGAGCCATCGGTGCGTGGTGGTGCCATTGGCTGAGAGGTAGTTGGAAAAGGGAGAAAATGGTTTAGATCCGGAGTAGTGGTGGGGCAAGATCCGACATGCAACGATTTTGTATCGTTCGGTGGAGGAATAGAGGAAAGAGGCCTTAGTTAAGCGGAGGAAGTGGGAGGTGGAATTGGGTTCGTATAAAAATTGAAGAGGAGGAAGAGAGTGAGGGAGGGTGCAGTGGCTGAAGGTTTGGATGCGACTTATAGTCGCGTTCCAAGTTCGAGTTCAGCTCGAATCCACCTAGCGGTCGACCGCTACTAGTCAACCGATCGACGGCTACGAGTGACCGCTTGGTCGAACGCTAGCTGATGTGCATGTAAAAGTGTATATTTATACTCTCATACTTAATCTTCTTTTATTAAAATAAGTGAGTATATTAGGGTATTTTACATGTTTAAACCAAAATCTAAATTGTTTTCAAATCATCATTCTTCATCTTCATTTGGGGGCAAAATGGTAATTTTGCGTATGAATTAATTTTGAGAAAATTTATTTGCACATTTTTATTTTTATTTTGCAGGAAATTGAGTGCAAATTGGATGGAGCTTCATGGATATATACATGCACAAATATTCAAGGCTAAAAGAATGTAGGAAAGAAAAGAAATAATGCAACATGGAGGAGCCCACATGCCCACTAACTAATGGACCGTAATTAAAAGCACATGCACATGTTAATGGAGATTTAAAGGCATGTTAGTGGGGATTAATTAATTCTCTAATGATCACTTGAAGTTTACATGATCTCAAGGGCATTTTTGGTAGTCCCCTAAAAATGGAATTAGGGTTTTAAACATGTACAAATACCCCTTATGTTTCATACAATTATCTCTTCTCTTTTTATGCGATGTTGTAGCCACAAAATTAATGATAAATAAAATGTCTTTTTAATGGTTTCTTAGCCTTCTTCTTATTTGCTTTTGTTTACATGCTCTTTTCTCTTGTGCTATTTTATTTCATGCTCTTTTATGTTAGTTTTTGTCTCTTTTAATTCATGTTAATAGTATAGATTGATCAACGTTATCGATAAGAATTTTTAAACACTTATACGAGACGATCGAGCACATTATTTGGAGTAATAAAATAAATCTTGGGAAAGAGTAATGAAAGTATTCGTGTTAGAATAGTGTTAAACTAATACATGAGACGAGAATAATAGAAAAGATGGCGAGGCAATAACGATATTATATTGACTTTGTAGCCACCATAGTAGTGTATTAGATAGGAATTAAGTATGTCGAATACTTGTGATGGAAAAAAAAGAGTACAAATATCGACATACTTAGCTCTTATCTAATGCAAAACTATGATGGTCGCCCTTAACCAGCCCTATTCTCCGCATTAGCAGATAGAATTACTAAGTAATTCTCTTTGTTAATGTGGGTCTCGGGATGGGGCGTCACAGCTTGGCATGTAATTAGTTTAGATTTATTTTATGCAAGTAGTTAGTTCTCTTTTCTTTTGATTAGCTTTCGTTTTCTTTGTTTTCATGCTAAAACCATTTTGTGTTGAGATGAATTCAATTATGAGAAGCTAAATCCCTTCAATTTAGGGGTAATGAAGCTCTCATGAATCATACTAAATCAACATAACATGGTTGCATTTGTAGTCTCTTGTTTTGTAATTAATGGAAATTATGAATGATGGTAGTTTATGTTTCTTTTTTAGTGAATTTGATAGTCTATGTTGACATCTCAAATAGGCTATGCTTAATCCAGTATAAACATAAACTATTTCATCATTTACTTAAGTGATTTTGATGATGAAAGTCAAACTAGATTCAAAATTTAATGATCTATGTTACTAGTTCATAGTAAATAGATCATGCTTAAAATAGATTTTATTTTTAATTTCATGTCATTTTCCTGAGAATTGACTAGTGGGTTTGAATGGTGTATTAGAGTTTGATGGTTTAAGTTATGCTAATTAATAATACAAATAAACCATACTTATAATAAACCCATCAATCATTTATACTTAAAATTTAAATGAGAGATTATAGATGAATTTTGTGTTGATTTATATGAATGATTGGAAGTGGATTTGACTCTAAATTGCTCCTTAATCTCATAGTTTTATTCTAATTTACATTCTACTTTTAGTTCATTTTTATACAATTCTAGCTAAACCTCCTCTTAAATTTTGGGCTAATTTGATTGATTAATTTTAAAAATTAATTCTTTCCCTGCGGATCGACCCATACTCGCATACGTACTATGATTGTACGTCGTGCGCTTGCGGTTTTATAACGATATATTTTCGACGGTTTTCTAATCAATAGAATATTCCGTCTTTTAACAAGTTTTTGGCGCCGTTGCCGAAGAGAGCAATTTATTTTTTATTTACTCTTCGAATTAATTTTCTTTTATTTGCATTTTCTTCTTCAGTTTAAAAAAATCATTGTATTGCATTTGGTGGTTGCTATTTTTATTTCTCAAAGCTTGTTTTGTTTTCACTACTCACTGATGTTAGTATTGAGAATTTGAGCTATTTGCATTGCACTGTGTTGTTTTCATTTAAATTCACAACTGTTTTCATTTCTATTTCTCTTCTATGTGCGTTTGTTTCACATTTCGCATTCCACATTTGCATTTCTGTTCAAAATTTGAAAAGAAAAATAAAATTACATTGCAGTTTAGTTTTACATTCTCCGTTTTATATTCTCTGTACATTTCATTGCATGTGTCATACTCCATCGGTAACTCACGCCACTGCCTGAACTCAACATCACCTCCCACTACCTCTAGAATTTCCCATTCCATCCAACTTCAAAACTGCTTTCAACCTGCTACACTACAAACTGCCACAACCTCTTCAACCAATCATTCCAACCTCTACACTGCCACCATCTTCCATCTAAACTGCAACCGAACACCTGCTTCCTTCCCTTCATCACTATATTACCCCTTCAAACACCTCACTTAAACCATCAGCAACATCCATACCCGATCACTTCCCCCTCCTCCTGCACCTTACTGTACCAAAAACAACCTCCTTCAACCACTTCACTCTTCCTTCCACCAATCAAACCCGTTGCCAAAACAACTCCTCCTCCCTTCATGTACCTGAAGCACCAAAAAAACGTCGTCGATAGCAACCCATTCCATCCCAAAACTGCCTTCACCAACCATTTAACCACACTCTCATCCATCCATCATCCAAACGAACTTCAAACAGCAACCTGAAAATCACACGCCTAAAACTCAACCTACAAACAAAATTCACTACTCCAACCACTGCAAGTTCACCAGACCTCCTCATCTCTACATCTACACCCCTCTTCCTGACTCGAACTACACTTCAATTCAAAACTGCCACACTTCACTCCACTTCATAACTTCCTATACCACCCCTTCAACTCATTGCATCGCAATTTCCAACCTCCAACATCGCACCAGAAACTTCACCGCAAACTTCACTCGAAACCACCTCACTGCCACCGCAACACCCCTGCTTCAACACTGCCACTGACCAGCATCCCCTCTGCCTCGCTTTAGTAGCATCTCCATACCCTGCAAATTAACATCCCACCAGCACACTTCAAACCTGCCTTCCAAGCAAATCCATAAACCATCTCCAAGTAACAATACTTTTAACTCCTGAATCATCAACTCACCTCAAACCGCAACTACCTCTACCCCTACCCTTCAGCAACCAATTCCAATTCCCGAACCGTCTCGGCAACCCAAGCGACCTGAATGCAAACATGACCTCACCTCAAATCGCCTCTATCCAAAGAAACCACTTACCCAAATTTGCACTCACCCAAACGAACGCCTGAATAAACCTAAATCCACGACCAAGCAACCCGAATTTGATCCTCTGCGACTAGCAATCTCCACCTCCTCCAAAACCCAATCCAAAGTCACGAACAATTCACTTATCCGTGACCCTAATTCCAATCACCGTGCGACCTTAATAGCAAAACCGCGACTTCCTTTTTTGTGTTTAGTTCGTGATTTCCAAAACCAAAACGAAAATCCAAAATCGTAATTTTTTTAGTTCGCGTTTCTTTTTCTTTTTTTAATTTTGAATTCACGTTTTTGAAAAAAGGAAAAAATCGCAGTTTTTTGTTGTAACAGATAGAGAAAGGGATTTAGGGTTATTAGTGAAAGACTATGGGCTTGCTTATGGGCTAAGATTAATTTTTTTTATTTTTATTTTTTTTGTTGTGTTTTAGAAAAAAACAAAAGGATAAAAAAAGGAATAAACCATAAAAATAAAATTGATTATAAATTCCTTTTAGGCCCTTGGGTAGTGGGTTTTGTTTTGGGCTGTTTTCATTTTATTTATTTTTATTTTGCAAATTCATTTGTTCAAAAAAAAATTCGTTGTTGTTTGTTTAAAAAGAAAACTTTCTTTTGTTTGTTTAATTTTTTTTATAAATTTGTATAAAAAAATTCTCTTTAATAAATATTCAAATTTCCTTTCGTTTGCCTTATTTTTATTTTATCCTTTTTAAATAGTAATAATAATATATATAAATTTCATTTTCCTTTGAAAAAAATATATATAGATCTTGTTCTTGTTCCGCAATTTTTAAGGTTGCAATAGCAGATAAGGTGAAAAATTGCTAGCTTGCTTTAAAAAAATTTCGCCGCTTTAAAATAAAATTTGCTAATAATTCTACATGCTCTGGTATCGTGTTCTCATCTCCAATCTTATTAAATTGCATTATTGGTTGCTTGCATTTAAAAATCCAAAAACAAAAATCAAATCCATTCGTAGTTACATTGTTAATACACGTTTAATTTCTGTTTTGCATTCATTTCATCTTATTTTCTTTTCTAAGGGAAATACCCAAATTCACATATGGTGGGGAATTCATCACCCCTTCCTTGGTCCACCAATTGCATATCGTCTTAGAATTTGACTAATAATAACGGTTAGACGTTGGACTTAAGGGAGTCACGAGCTCATATATGGCAAAATTGTATCTTGACAAGTTGATTTCTTTTAATAATTTATTTCTTGGTGTCGAGGCTATGGAAGAACAATAATCATTTATAAATATTACGGTGATTCGCAAATATTATAGTGATTGTTTTTCTGAAGGTACTTAAACCTTCGGTTGCATTGCTACGGTGATTCGTGGTGCACCGATAACCCTTGTCTGTTACCTGACTAAGAATTATTTTATTGAATTAAGTCAAAATGTGATTATACAATTTTCGGTTAGGAGCTACTAAAGACAGAAAATTTGTAGTTAAGTCCTTACATTCATTTAGTTGCATTAGTTCATGCATATATAAAACCAAATAAAAAAATCAAAAAGTAAAAAAAATCTAAAAACTAGCATTTTACTTCATTTATTTAAAAAAAAATCAAAAATCCAAAAGAAAAAAAACAAAAACAAAAACATTTAAAAAAAAATTAAAATCCAAAAACAAAACAAAAAAAATCAAATCTCTCATTTGAAAAATAAACTCTTTTTGGTAAATATTTTTTCTTTTAAAAAAAACAAAAGAATTTTTTTTTTCATTTTATTCTCTAAAACTTTGTTTCATTCTCTTAACCTTGATTTTCACGTCTTTCTCTCCTTGATCTTTTCACTTGCGCATAAGTACCTGGACTCGTGACACAACGACAAATCGTTTAACTCAAACGAACGATCCTCCAACGATGGCTAATGAAAACCCTCCCTGAACTCTCATGGATAGAATCTTTCCCGATAGAGTTTCTATCCCTTCTTATATCACATTACCCGCCCCAATGGGTAATCACTTCGAAATTCATTCAAACCATATTGCCACGCTCCCAAAATTTGACAATTTTGAACACGTTGACCCATACATCTTCTTAACAAAATTAGAACAAGTCTGTGCAACCATTAAACTTCAACAATTATGTGATGATGGAATCAAACTTCGGTTAATTCCATTCGCCCTAACCGATTATGCTAAAAAATGGTTGTACAGCTTACCTTCGAACTTGATCAAAACTTAGGACGAATTCGTTAAAGTTTTCTTAAAAAAATTCTACCCCTTGGAAAAACCAACCAAAATACGAAATGAAATTGTGAATTTTCATCAATTCACGGGTGAACCTTTTGAAAAATACTTTGAAAGATTTAAAGAGCTTTTGATTAAAATGTCCACACTATAATTTTGAAAAAAGGACTCTTTTCCAAATCTTATTCGATGGACATGAAAATAGTTCAGGAACCATGCTTGAATCGATGTGCCAAGGCAATTTTTTCATCCAACATCACGACGATGCTTGGCAATTCCTCAAGAACTTGGCCAAAAAATCATCCCAATGGGGACGTTCTAACAAAAAATCCATTTATTCACGATCGAGCACACACTTGATAGGATCATCGTTGGCTTTAGAAGCTAATCGATGCAATAATCAATAAGACAATGTTTTCTCATCCGATCAAATGAACCAAGCTTCCTAACCATTGTGTTATAGATGTAACGATCCGAATCACATCATCGATCAGTGTCCTCATTCGGTAGAATAACTCAATGCTTTTAACAAGTTAATAATGACTCATTTTCTCCGACGTACAATCCTTGTTGGAGAAATTATCCTAACTTTCCATGGAACCAAAATAATTCTAACACGAATTTGGTTCGACCCAATTTTCAAGCATTTCCGAACAATGCTTCAAATCCTCCTTTTAAGTCCAACCACAACTCAACAAAATTTTGCGGCTCCATCTCAAAATCAACTGCAACAATCTTACGCTCCCTAAGATGATAAACGAATAACTTCACTTGTGAAAAGCCTTAAAATTTTTGCTAAAGCGACCACTCAAAACCTCCAATCAATTAGCAATTTGCAAAATTTGTTAACCTCGTACATGCAAAATACTAGTCAGTCAATTGCTAAACTCGAAATGCAAATGAGTCAATTAGCCACTTCTGTGAGTGAACGTGAACGAGGCACGTTCCCAGGTCAGCCAATTCTGAACCCTAGAAATCAAAACACGAACTCGAATGAAGCTTATGTCATTCAATAGTAATGTGAACCAAATGAATGCTATCACGACTTTGCTATTCGGTAAACTAATCGATAACCAAGTTGCCAATCCAAACGATTTAGTAGAAGCTCCTCTTGACACTTCGAAAACAAGCAATTTTGAACAAAACATCGAGTCAAATATCGAATCAAATTCCAATCCAAATTCTTCTTCTACTCAAATAGACCGACCTATTGAGTATTGATTCCATTCAACATCGACTTTGACCTAAGAAACATTCCAATCAAATGGAAAAGATGTTGGAAATTTTCAAACAAGTCAAAGTGAACATCTCTCTCCTTGTCGTTCAACAAGTCCCAACTTACACTAAGTTTCTAAAGGACTTGAGTACTCAAAAACGACACACTCATGTACCCAAGAAAGTTTTCTTAGCTGCTAGTCTTAACAAAGTCTTGTCTAAGTAAATTCCCGTAAAATACAAAGATCTTGGATGTCCGATGATCTCATGCATGATAGGAGACAAGACAATTAATAAGTGCTTACCAGACTTGGGTGCGAGTGTTAATTTGATTCCTTATTCAGTTTACCAGCAACTTGGCTTGGGTGAACTAAAACCGACGAAAGTAACTCTTCAATTTTCTGATCGTTCAATAAAGAAACCCATGGGAGAAACCGAGGACTACTCATCAAAATCGGTCAATTCATATTCCATGTTGATTTCATTGTCGTAGAGACACAACCTGTGAATAATCCGATGAGTGAAATTCCACTGATGAAAATATCTTTTGGTAACATGACTTTGGATCTTAACATCTGCAATCTCGAAAATCAATCGAACGTTGGATGTTAGCTCCATTCAAGGAAATCTTGACAATGAAACAATTGATCTTAACAACGAACGCGAGACCGAATACAAACAAATGTTCCGAGACGAGCCTAATGAGATTGGAAATGTGCTTCCGTTTGAACCCCTCATGATTGAGTCAAACCTTCAACCGAATTCTTTGACTGAGAAACCTCCTAGGTTGGAACTCAAACCTCTTCCTGATCACCTTAAGTACGCAGACTTATGTGATGATGAAACGTTGCATGTCATAATTTCTCCAAATCTTTCTCTTGATCAAGAACTCCCTTCTTTCAATTCTGTCGAAAAACAAAGAGGCAATTGGATGGTCAATTACCGATATTAAGGGAATTATTCCTGCTCTTGTTCAACATCGCATCCACTTAGTTGACGAAACCAAGCCTGTTCGTGATGCACAACGAAGGCTTAACCCCAAAATGAAAGATGCGGTTCGAGGCAAAATTCTTAAACTCCTCGATAACAGTATCATATATCCCATCTCCGATAGTTCATGGGTTAGCCCAATTCATGTCGTGCCTAAAAAGTCCGGTATCACCGCTTTCATAAATGACTCTAACGAACTTATTCCAACTTGTACTCAAACAGGTTGGCGTGTTTGCATTAATTATCGAAAATTAAATGCTGCAGCACATAAAAATCATTTCCCTGTCCCTTTCATCGACCAAATGCTTGAACGATTAGCCGGCCATGAATTCTATAGTTTTCTTGATGGTTATTCTTGTTATAACCAAGTTCCAATTGCTCCAGAAGATCAAGAAAAAACAACTTTCACGTGTCCTTTCGGAACTTTTGCTTACCGACATATGCCATTCAGTCTTTGTAATGCTCTTATGACTTTCCAACGATGCATGGTTGGCATCTTTTCTGACATGATTGAACGCTTTTAAAAAGTATTTATGGATGATTTTTCCATCTTTGGAAATTCTTTTTTCGAATGCTTACACCATCTCGAGATGGTTCTGAATCAATGCAAGGACAAACACTTGACGTTAAATTGGAAAAAATGCCTTTTTATGGTCAAACATGGCATTATCCTTGGGCATGTCATTTCAAACAAAGGCATTGAGGTTGATAAAGAGAAAGTTGACGTAATTGCAAATCTACCCATTCCCAAATTTGTCGAGGACATTCGTTCATTTCTAGGACATGCTGGTTTTTATCGACACTTTGTGAAAGACTTAAGTAAAATTGCTTGATCTCTGACAACTCTTCTTCAAAAAGATGTTCCATTTGACTTTAATTCTGATTGTGTTTCTGCTTTTGAACGACTCAAAAATGAACTCATTTACACTCCCATCGTTTGTTCACTCAATTGGGATCTTCCTTTCGAAATAATGTGTGATGCTTCTAATTTTTCGGTTGGTGCCGTCTTAGGACAACGCATCAACAAAAAATTTCACGTCATCTACTACTCTAGTATGACTCTAAACGATGCTCAACTCAATTACACAACCACCAAAAAGGAGCTTCTAGCAGAAGTTTTTGCACTCGAAAAGTTCCGACCTTATTTGATTGGCTCACACATTACTGTTTATACTGACCACTCTACTCTTAGGTACCTTTTCGGTAAAGAAGATGCTAAGTTGTTTAATCCATTGGATCCTTTTACTCCAAGAATTTGACCTTACGATCAAAGAAAAAAATGATCCGACAACGTCATTGCTGATCATTTGTCACGTCTTCCAAACGCACCATCTTCATTACCGATCAATGAGAACTTTCCTGATGAACAACTCCTTTCTGTTTCCATCAATCCATGGTATGCCGATATAGCGAACTATTTAGTCACTAAGGAAACTCCTTTATTTTGGTCGAAACAAGATAAATACAAATTTCTTTCCCAAGTGAAATATTTTTATTGGGATGATCCATACTTGTTTAAGTATTGTTATGACCAGATCATTCGACGTTGCATCCTAGATTTTGAAATTAACAGTGTTCGTTCGTTTTGTCATGACTAAGCTTGTAGTGGTCACTTTGGTCCTAAGAAAACGGCAAAAAGGTGCTCCAATGCGGTTTTTACCGGCCTACACTTTTCAGAGATGCATTCGAGTTCTGTAGAACTTACGATCGCTGCCAAATGTTAGGAAAATTCTCTCGACTGAACATGATGCCTTTGAACCCCATTCTTACGATCAAAATCTTTGACGTTTGGAGTTTTGACTTTATGGGACTGCTCACAACTCTTTCGTAAATTTGTACATTCTTCTTGTTGTTGATTACGTCTCTAAATGGGTTGAAGCCATTCCATGTAAAACAAATGACCACGAAGTTATTGCGAAATTCATAAAATAAAACATCTTTTCGAGGTTTAGAACACCTCGCACAATAATTAGCGATATGGAACCCATTTCTGTAATCGATCATTTGAAACTCTAATGAAGAAATACTCGATAACCCATAAGTTATCCACTCCTTATCATTCTCAAACTTGTGGTCAAGTTAAAGTTTCAAATCGCTAAATCAAGCAAATTTTGGAGAAAACTGTAAATAAAAATCGAAAAGACTGGTCACAAAATTTGACAGATGCGCTTTGGGCTTATAGAACTGCGTATAAAACTAATCTAGAGATGTCTCCTTTTATGTTAGTATATGGTAAAGCATGTCATTTACCTATCGAACTTGAATATAAAGCGTTGTGGGCAATTAAGAACATTAACTTTGATCTTGAAAAAGCCGACGAAAATAGAATATTGCAACTCAACGAATTAGAGGAGATTAGGAACGATGCGTATGAAAATGAGAAAATTTACAAAGAAAGAACAAAAGTCTTTCATGACAAGTCAATTCTAAGAAAAACATTTTCGCCAAATCAAAGAGTTCTTTTTTATGACTCTCGACTTCATTTGTTCCCTTGGAAATTAAAATAAGGGTGGACTGGACCATACGTGGTACATACTGTTTTTTCCACATGGTGCCATAAAAATAGAAAACCCTAGGGATAGATCAATTTTTAAAGTCAATGGTCATCTTTTAAAACCTTACTTGGAGTTGGCGAGTGATCGAGAGGAGGAGCTCATGATCCTTCATGAGTCACACTACGTCTAGTAAGAAATTTTAACCCTCTCTTGTAAATATGTACATATTTTTCTCCGTTACACCATTATATCATGCATTGACCATGGGGACACGGTCAAAATAAAGTGCGGGGGGGGAGGGGTCTCATGTTTATTTTGATTTTTCATCGTTTAATTTTTTTTGCATTTTCTTCCCAAAAAAAATTTGATTTTTTTAGCATATGGATTTACTTTTAAAACATGATAGAATAAGTATACGTTTTTGGTTATTAAATTGAAATTTTTGAAAATTTACTTATCCCAACAAAAATATAAAGAAAAGTTTGATTATAAGAAACTATGTGTATCTAGTATATAGTAAGGTTCATAGTTGATAATTATGAAGTATATCCTAATTGTAATATTTGTTTAAAAGAGTGGTTGATTTAAAGTAAAGGCGATAACATTTTTGATCTTCTAAGTTAAGTGGTGCTAATATGATTTTGAATAACTCTCTCTATACAAAAAAACAAAAAAAACATTTTATAAAAATAATAAACACCTAGAGTCATGTGTTTACACGTAAGTGTGTACACTCGCCACGCTCTATACCCTTCTCACGTAAGCCCAAAAGGCAGTGCATGATCGGTATATTTGGCCTCAGTATATCTGAGTTAGGTGTATGTAATTAAAATTAAAATAATAATAAACACCCAAAGTCATGTGTTCATACACAAGTGTGTACACTCGCCACGCTCTTTACTCTTCTCACGTAAGCCTAAAAGGCAGTGCATGATCGGTATATCTGAGTTAGCTGTGTAAATAATAATGTTAATATTTTTCAAAATAGAGAGAGCAAACAATTGAAACCCAAGCATTATCTTCACTCATTTGATTTAACTTGTTATTAAAAAGAAATAAAAATACCACTTTGCAATACTTTGATAGTCAACTAAAGGATTCATTTCATGGTTGCTCTATGTTATCAACCGAAACAACTAGCCAAACTATGGTCTAATTGTGATGATAGCTTAATTTTTGTTGGAAGTTTTGATGAGTAAAAAGACTAAAATTTCTTGATAATAACTAAAACTTATATCTAACTTACTCGTGTCAATTTAAAAGTAAATTCTTCATTTATAAATATTTCCGAAAACTTGCATCATGTAGTCGCATTAGAATTTGCATATTGCATTTGGATTTTGTGGGTAGTATCCGTTGAAAACCCTCACAAGACAACACTCGCCGTACTAGGGACAACTAGAGGTTTAACGACTTATTGCATACGCTCAATGCAATCGTGTTTCCTACGAAAACCGATTTATCCTCGTTTTAGTTTATTCGATGACGAATAAAAAGGTATGTATGGGGGTATTGATGTGCATGTAAAAGTCTATATTTATACTCTCATATTTAATCTTCTTTTATTAAAATAAGTGAGCATATTTGGGTATTTTATATGTTCAAAACAAAATCTAAATTGTTTTCAAATCATCATTCATTCATCTTCATTTGGGGGTAAAATGGTAATTTTGTGTATGAATTAATTTTGAGAAAATTTATTTGCACATCTTTATTTTTATTTGTAGAAAATTGAGTGCAAATTGGATGGAGCTTCATGGATATATGCATGCACAAATATTCAAGGCCAAAAGAATGTAGGAAAGAAAAGAAATAATGCAACATGGAGGAGCCCACATGCCCACTAACTAATGGACCATAATTAAAAGCACATGCACATGTTAATGGAGATTTAAAGGCATGTTAGTGGGGATTAATTAATTCTCTAATGATCACTTGAAGGTTACACGATCTCAAGGGCATTTTGGTAGCCCCCTAAAAATGGAATTGGGGTTTTAAACATGTACAAAATCCCCTTATGTTTCATATAATTAGTCTCTTCTCTTTTTATTCGATGTTGTAGCCACAAAATTAATGATAAATAAAATGTCTTTTTAATGGCTTCTTAGCCTTCTTCTTATTTTCTTTTGTTTACATGCTCTTTTCTCTTGTGCTATTTTATTTCATGCTCTTTTATGTTAGTTTTTGTCTCTTTTAATCCATGTTAATAGTATAGATTTAATTTATGCAATTAGTTTAGATTTATTTTATGCAAGTAGTTAGTTCTCTTTTCTTTTGATTAGCTTTCGTTTTCCTTGTTTTCATGCTAAAACCATTTTGTGTTGAGATGAATTCAATTATGAGAAGCTAAACTCCTTCAATTTAGGGGTAATGAAGCTCTCATAAATCATACTAAATCAAAATAACATGGTTGCATTTGTAGTCTCTTGTTTTGATCTTAATGAAAATTATGAATGATGGTAGTTTATATTTCTTTTTTAGTGAATTTGATAGTCTATGTTGACATTACCCGATGGTGTGCCCCCGAGTCTAGATCCATCCAGATTGATAGTTGTTTGCTGATTGGGGGCTGCCCCTGCTGAACCACTCCATCTGCTTGCCTGTTGAGTCCTTCTGATCCAGCTCCATGGATCTGAGCTCCTACTGTTCCTGCCTGTCCAAATTGTTTAAGAAGGGTCTGCATCATTTCCTCTTGCCTTTTCATCAACTGCTCCCGCATAGAATCCATCATAATCTGCATCTCGTCCCTAGTGATGTAGATGGATGCTTGGTCTGATCCAGCTCTAGAAGAGGCCTCTTGATTTCTCCTTTTTGTCACTTGTCTCCTTGTCGATGGCCTAACCATTGTTCCCCCTAGAATCTGAGTTCCTAAGCTTTCAAAATCAAAATCTAAGCTCCAGAATCCCTGAGTGCTAGCCTTCTCAGTGAAAGCACCAAAATGTTAGCGCCAAAATTGGTCACTAACACCCAAACGCCGTTGAAAGCACTAATTCACAGTCATAGATAACAGATAGAGTGTATGTAGAGAATTTAATATGAAAAAAGCAGTAATAATAGAGGATTTATAGTGGTTCGGCTGACTCTGGCCTACATCCACTCCAGAAATTTCCTTTTTATTGATATTAGAATCAATTACAGTTACAATCTGGAGCTTTTAAAACAATAATGGCAGAGTAGCCTCAGTGGAGAAGATGAAGGGAAACAGAATGAAGTTTTGAAGCCACGCCTGCTGTATTTATAGGCGAAATCCGGGTTATTGGGCTTCCTGGGCGATACTGGCCCATCACGACCTTAGCCGAACCCAAATCCATCATCACTACCGACCCCGAGTTTCCCTAGGTGATGACCCAAGCATGCTTACCTATGACCCGAAGCAGCTCGTGCTATGACTCGAAGCAATATTACACCGACCTCATGCCTTCAATACACCGACCTGATTTCCCTTAACCGACCCGAAGCTTGTGTTCCACCGACCCGAAGTTGAGTGAGCTACGACCCGAAGTAGCCGACCTGATACAATACATCGACCCCAAGTTCAAGCTGCTGACCCGAAGACTAGGAGCTGCCGACCTGAAGCAATCACAATATGCCGACCTCTTAAAGATGCTGACCTGAGAGCTTGATGACGAACCAGCCACAGCTGACCCGGAGCAAGTAGGAACATGTCGATCCCTCGAAATGTCTCAACATGCAGATCCCTCGAAATGCCTCAACATGCCGATCCCACTTCCATATGCCGACCCGGGTTTGTGAATGTGCCGTCGCGAAGTCACCTAAACGTGCCGATCCAAGAAGATGCCGACCCCAGGGCTTTTATGCCAACCCAAAGATGTGATCTTGTCGACCTGAAGCAAGTTGTGAAACCCATGAAAATGTGCCAACCCGATTGACTCGAAGTAAAGGCCAATCTGACCCAAAGCAAACTCCATGAAAACTCGAAGCAAATCGAAGTGTGACTCAAAGCAAACTCCAAGAAATCCGAAACGACTCGACTTTTGTCGAAACTCATTTTTCAAGTATCCCATGTCTTTTGCCCATCGACTATGCCGTATTCCGGCTTCATAATCATGTTTATCATCCGCGGTTGATCGTCTATCCATCCAGTCGACTCAAACCTGTCGTATTCTAGCCTCGATAACCGAGCAATCGATTTAGTTAAATCTGCCTGTCTATAGCATTGCCAAAAGATGGATTAACACTGATGCCAAACCAGTCGGAGAACCGAGTTCACCCATATAAGAAAACACATAACCTATCAGAAGGTCTAGTAGGGAATCTTGAGCACCAGCGATATACTACGGTTTTCTCATGGATGGAGAGAAGGAGGATTATGTCTTAGATGGTGACACTCCTCTGTCTTTCCAATAAGCACTGTAGAGTAAAGACTCTGCACTCTGGCTTGGAGCAAGAAATCTGAGATGGATTCCATGTACGAAAAAAAAGTATGCACTTTGTCGGACATACCCGAAGGGATAAGACACATTAGCTGCAAATGGATTTTTAAGAAAAATCTAAATGCTCATGGTGAAGTAGATACTTATAAGGCAAGGATATTTGCGAAAGGATTTCGTCAAATTCAAGGTTTTGATTATAACGAGACTTTTTCACCCATAGCTATGCTTAGGTCCATTCGGATTATGCTAGCTATTTGTTGCATTCTATGACTATGAAATATGGAAAACAGATAAAAAGACAACATTTCTAAATGGTGATTTAGAAACCGTCTATATGTTGCAGCCTAAGGCTTTATGGTCAGTTGGAGTGGGGACAAGGCTTGCAAGTTGTTAAAGTTAGTTTATGGACTTAAACAAGCTTCTAGGGGTTGGAATAAGTGTTTTGATAAGGTAATCAAACAATTTAGTTTTTATCAGAACATAGAGGAAGCGTGCATATATAGAAAGGAATAGGGTAACGCTATCGTATTCTTAGTGCTTTATGTCGATGATCTATTATTGATCAGCAATGACACTTTATTGTTGCAATCAATGAAAGCTTGAGTTTCCAAGAATTTCTCTATAAAGGATTTGGGGGAAGCAGCATATATGCTAGGTATAAAGATCTATAGAGATAGATCTAAGTGGCTGTTGGGATTGTCCTAATTCTTTTATATATATGCCATGCTGAAAAGGTTCAGTTTGGAGAATTCCAAACCTGAAAATGTTCCAAAAAATTCTAGAATCGTCCTTTGTAAACTGGACGCTCCTTATACTGATGAGGAGAAAGAATGTATGAAGATGATCCTTTATGCTTCACCCATAAGATCCATCGTGTACGCCATGCTATGTACTAGACCAGATGTGGCATATGCATTAGGATATGTAAGCCGATACCAGTCTAATCCCAGAGAAAAACATTGGACGACCGTAAATATATACGAAAGTATTTAAGAAATACTAAGGAATTATTCCTCATGTACGGGAATGGAGACCTCCTTATGAACGGGTATATGGAGTCTAGCTTTCAAAGTGATATAAATGCTAGTAAGTTAGCGTCTGGTTATGTCTTTACACTTCACGGTGGAGCTGTTAGTTGGAAATGTTCCAAACAAGAGACAGTAGCGGATTCGACGATAAAGGTCGAGTACATTACCCTTAATGAAGTAGCTAAAATGGCAGTATGGATGTACAAGTTGTATGAGCTCAGAGTAATTCTCGATACAGAGAATCCTATGGCATTGTTCTATGATAACAATGCAGCGATTCAGATCGCAAAAGAACCTAAAGTACACAAGAAGTCATGACACATTCTTCGGAAGTTCCACCTCATTAGAGATTCGTTAAGAAGAAAGAGGTTGTGATACGAAGGGTAAATACAAGGGACAACATAACAGATCCATTCATTAAGGGTCTAGCTCGATTGGCTCTCGAGAAACTAGTTGAAGGATGGGAATGAGATTCCATAATTAGCCATAAGTGTAAGTGGGAAATTGATAGATTTAAGGGTATACCCTTGGGGCAATTTTGTAATTTATTGTAAATTAATTAACTCTGTAATCAATTTTTGTTCGTAATAAAAGTGTTTTTCTTTCTGTTATATATTTGTTATAATGTGTATAAATAATTAAATATTTAACTAAAATATATTTAACAGAAAATCCATAAATGGTGTGTTTATGATAGTAATTACAAATAGTTATACTCATGAGTATTATATCACAATATAATAAACACATCATTTTAAATATTCCTAGTCAATATACATTGAGACTAGATATCGATGCATCTGTGGAGACTAGAGTGCATAACACTCTCCAAAGTTGGGCAGTGTATAACTTATGACTGCTGAGGGTGGTACCAAGGGGTTACGTACTAAAAGTTATTGGATAACTACAGAATAACTCACTCGATAGTTTTCTGTTGGTTAGTATAACTAAGACCAAATAGAAAATATCGATGTGACTAATTCACACAGTTCTCTCGACTTGAGAAGAAATTTGATATTTAATATGAAAGCTTCGTTTTGATTATAATCAAGTCATGGGACAATGTCCATCGAGTGACTATAGTTGGGTTGAGTAGAAGTATTGGGTGCGATATACTATTCAAGTGAGGATTCGTCTCCTCAATTATAAAGATTAGTATCACGGTCAACTCAAGTCAACTCAAAGTCAAAATCTCTAGCCATAGTACTTCGGTTAATAATTATTTTTATTATTGAACCAAGGACTTTATGTTTGGACTATAGAGTTGAATATGGATGATATTGGAATTTTAACCATTACCAAATTCCATAAGTCCAAAGTGATATAATTTTGACGAAGAGAATTAGTGTTAAATAATAGTCACAACCACGTACTGCCTGATAAAGTAAAATTGGGTTTTATCGAAACCAAGTAAGTGAAAATTTTCACCAAAATTTCACAACACCTACCATGTGACATGTGTACATTAATATTCGAATAGTTCGATATTGATTACTGACCAAATTTACACCAACGGGTCACACAACTGAAACGATGAATACTCCTTTGATCAAATGATTTAATTAATTTGTAATTGTTATAAATTAATTAAACTAATTAATATTTATGAAATATTAGTTATAAATTTTTATTTGATGAACAAATATTATTAAATATATTTATAATAGTTATAAATATATTGATCGATATACAGTATCGATACGTATTTAAATTAGATTTTAATGCAGAATAGTTTGTTCGGGCTTAAAATGGGTTTGATGCCCATCTAGAGCCGATGTGTTTTGGCCATGATTAGGACTTGAAATGGTGCGGCCATATGATGGCTGGATGGGTTTGTTTTGTATGGATAAGGGAAAGAGAATTTGTAAGAGATAAAAGAGGATCTAGTCCTAACTCGTCACTAATCTCTCCCCTATAAAAGCATCTCAACCCACACTAATCTCTCCCCTATAAAAGCATCTCAACCCACACCTATTTAAGAACTTTTTGAAGCCTCCTAGTCCCCTACCCCTGGCTGAAAACTAAACCTCCTTAGCTTTCCATTTCCAAACACAAATCAAGCTAAAATAAATAATATTCGATGGCTGGTTGTCATCTGTTTAGGCATTGGCACTCTGCTGGATTAGAAACTAGTTAGAGGAGTAGATCTCATCATTTCAAGGTGTACATATAGGCATTGGTAATAAGGTAAATTTTATGATCTATTAATGAATATTAATGTATAGATAATACTTATATTATGTATATTATTTTGTTAATTAGGTGACGAATCTATCATATCAATATATTATCACAATCAGATTTATTGTATGACACACACACACACACACACACACACACACATATATATATATATATTTGCATATATCTACCTATAATATGCATGGTTCGAATTAATTTGTTTTTAATTATATTAATTAATTTAATATACATTATTTAATTATATATAAGCTTTATAATTTAAATACTATATCTTATTCCATATAAAATATGGTTTTACAATTTTATACAAATAGTTTCACCTTTAAAATATTTTCAGCAGAAATAAAATAATTTTAATACATATATATTATTATTTAAGTAGTATGTAAATCAATTAATTATGTAAATTAAATATATCAACATACATATACATATTTATACTATAAAACATATTTTATATTTTATAAAATTAAATTAGTACCTAATATAATTTCGACAGAAAAAATAAAAAAATGATTTGTATTTGCAATTTACATATTTAGATATCAACGAAAACTAAAAATAAATTTTAAAATTATATTAAATTACAAAATCATATATTAAATATTTAGATAATAAAATATCACTTAGAATTTTTTAAAAATTTTAAAATTCAAAATTATGTTTCGAAAAATAATTTTTAATTCATTTTCACTATTTTTCATATGGATATTAATTCTAAAATATATATTAAATTAAAAAATATATTTCTTTACCATGTGCATTATTAGGTATACATATATTTAATATATATTTTTTGTATATTTTAGAAGTATTAATAAATATTTATTATTATGTTATTTATATATGTTTAAAAAAATCTATATATATTGCTTTCGTCTTTGTAGCAAATAAATAAGTAATTCTAATATTGTTTATAAATGTTTTAAAATATACTTATAATTATATATATAATGTTAAAATTCCATGTATATTTATACACACACACATTTATATATATATATATAAAACTATTTAAAATAAAATATAGTTTATATATATATATTTGTAACATTTTGTACACATAAATCAAAGTATATCAACATACATTTGGATAATATATTTGTATACCATATGAGCTAGCATGTCCGTTGTGGTGTGAATCCCAACACTTATACACGGGCATGTTATACCTTGCACGGATTGCTACGTTACACATACACACATATATATGTATATATGATACATAATAAACATATAAGACAATATTAATTGTATAAAATAAAATTATATTATAAATTTAAATAAAATAATAATTTTATTTAAAAGAAATTTAGAAATGTTCTAAATAAATTTGACTTTATAAGCCCAATAAATATCCAAAATAGTAACAATTCTTGAAATTCACACATTACTTC
Source organism: Allium fistulosum (assembly GCA_030737815.1). Taxonomy (NCBI): domain Eukaryota; kingdom Viridiplantae; phylum Streptophyta; class Magnoliopsida; order Asparagales; family Amaryllidaceae; genus Allium; species Allium fistulosum. The sequence continues at coordinate 428,681,163 of CM060903.1, forward strand.
TGTTGCAAGCTGACCAGTTCCAACAAAGTGAACTAGAGACTCTGTTAACTAAAGAATCTATGTGAGTAATATATATTCTCGAATCCTCTTTTCTTTCATAAATTTCCCCATGGTTATATTTATGATGAATATCTTTTATTCTTTTCATAATCCAAATGCTCTGAAAATTGATTGTGCTGTTGAGGGCATGTTTTAGTGATGGGTTTGGATTTACAGAGTTTTCCTTTAAGTAAATAAATTGATGTGAATTAATTGAGCATCATATATTAGTGAAAATGGTTAGAAATAAGAAGTTTGAGTATTTGTATAGAAACAAACCATAACTAATGTTTTCTATGGTTTTCTGAAAATAAATTAAGTGATTTCCGAAATAAACTAAGCTTGGTCAAAGGGTTATAATTGGGAGCCAAAAGGGAATTATATAGGGGCTGAGAGTTAATTTAATTAAATAAAGCACTAAATTGAGTCAATAAACCAGATCCACTTTTCTATCGAACATGTCAAGAAAGTACTTATTACCGGTCAAAAAATACTAAGCGAAACAAATCAAAAAATAACATGTGTAAAGTTGGTATTAGATTTGAATGAACAGTTTCCAACTTGTACCAAGGGGCACTACTGAAGGACGTGGAGCCAAATGGTAAGTATAATAAACCAAAATTTTTAAAAATAAAGACTTAACTAAGAATGCTAAGGAATGCTAAGTGGAAGGCTAAGATTAATAAACTAAAGGTACTAACCGAGGTCCAAATGCCGTCGATGGTTAAATAGGAACTATGGGCAGAGGAGGTGATTTAGGAACTTTAAAGACTAAAATATCATAAGCCACCTAAGTTATAATAAGATAGGCTTCCTTATACGAGATCGAGGGTATTGATTGTTACAAGTAGTCTAAATCTCGGTATGGTGTGCAAACCGAAACTAGTAACTTTTGAGGATAATAATGTATGCTAAGCCTGAAGTGGAGGATCTGGGCCAGCCTGCAGCGGAAGAAATGGGTGAATTTCAAAAATTTTACCATTTTGGATCACTAATGGGTCTATGAAGTCTAAATTCATTTAGAACTTTTCTAAGTTTCTTTTAAATAAAATCAATATTTTACTTAATTTATAAATAAAGTTTTACTTTAATTTAATGTGTATGTAAATTAGAGTATATCAAATATACTCTTATGTACATATTTATGTGTAATGGAATGAATGTATCAAATACATTCATGTTGTGAAATATAAGTGTAACATATAAGAAGTGTATATTTGTGTAACTAAGCATGAGAAATTTTAGAGAAGGAAAATCTTTGGTTTTCTTTCTTTTGACATGTATAATAAATTAAAAAAAGATAAGGTTATAAATGTAGAGAGAGAAACCCTTACGTTTCTCTCTCTTTTTAATTACATTGAATGACATATTAAAAATGACATCTACAATAGAATTTGCATATGCATGCCCAAGGTTTTTCTAAGTAATAAAATATACATGTATAATAATTGATAAGTTTACACATACACATGTTAAAATAAGTTTTCCTATATATATGAGTTTGTCAAAACAAGAATTTAACAATTGTAACAAAGGTTTCAATTAAGGAAGAGCTTGAAATTAAATTCTACGGTTTCACAAAAAGGTCCGTTTTGATTTAGATTAAAATAACATAAACACATGTATATCTATATGTATAAATAATTGCAAGTAATGTATTCATTTTAAAATAACACATATATTTATATATATGTATGAAGATTGCAATTTACGTAACATATATGTTTATATTTAATGCTAACAAAATGATTCAATCTTTTAATCTTAGGTATGAAATAAAGGTCTATAACTTTACATAAATGACCACTTATGAATTCTAAAACAAAAGGAAAAATTTACTTTTATGACCAAAACAAATAAAATTAAATCATTTTGGAAAATAACTATGCAACATTGTAAATTAATTTTACTGTATTAAACCACCAACAAATATAGTTTATTAATGTTCATGTATTCAGATGTTCCAAAATTTTATATACAACATCACAACATAATAAAATATTTTCACATTCCTTTTTTTTACAATTCCAAAATGATGACAAAAAAATATCAGACAACTTGGGCATATACAAATTTGTTGTATGATAAATCAGATCTGACTATACAAAAGGGGCACACAATAAAATAGATAAAGGATTTGAAGTTAACCCTAATAAATATATAGTAAATGGATATGTAAATAAGGAGAGATTCAAATTAAATCTACATAATGATCATATAATTAAATGTGATGAACAAAAGTAGATCTAAGTTATATTACAAGATGAATACATAAGATAAAAGAGATATAATATGAATAATCTAAACCTTTTAAACATGGTGAGATAGAAGATATATAATATGAATAAATCTGGACCATTTCAACATGATGAGTATACAAATAAATGAAATTAGAATTACCAAAAATGAAGCCAATGATTTGCACTTTGAATGATGAATCAAATCTCCTAGATTAAGAAATCAGCCTCCAGATGTTGAAAGGATCAAGAGGAATAAACCACTTTTCATAATTGATTTTATTTATATTTGATTTTAGGAATAATTGAAGCGATGGAAGATCTCATACTTTCAGCCATTAGAGAAGGATAAACTCAATTGTATGTACAGAATTAATTAGACAATATGTTTTATTTGAAAGAAGGAAACCTTTCCCGTTCTTTAATTAAAACTTCTCTAATTAATTCTCTTGATTAACTTTCTCTTTTCACTCCTATTTGTTTACATGGTATGGCTAAATATTACGTGCCATCAAATGACATACGATTCCATAAATTAACGCATGTAATTACCTTTTATTTAATTACAATGATATCATATATCAATGTGCGCAAATATAACTTTTATAAATGCATTCAAATAATTACAAATAACTCCCAAACATCAAATAAAATAAATAATAATTAATATTTCTCAAATACTAATCAATTTAATTATTTACAATTTTTTATAAATTAATTAAATCATGTGGTTTTTCGGAGAATTCGTCATTACGGTTGTGCGACTCAAAGGTGTAAATTCAGTCTGCGATTGATATTAAACAATTCAAATATTAACGTTCACACGTCACTTAACATGTGGTGTGACATTTTGGCTGAATTCATCGCTTACACATCTTTTGGTAAAATCCAATTTTACTTATTATAAGCGGTACCTAATAGTGACAATTATTTACACCAATTCTCTTCGTCAAAATTATATCACTTTGGATTTATGGAATTTGGTAATGGTCAAAATTTCAATATCATCCACATTCAACTTTATAGTCCAAATACAAAGTCCTTAGTTCAATAATAACAATTATTATTAACCAAAATGCTCTGGCCAGAGACTTTGACTTTGAGTTGACTTCAGTTGACCATGATACTAACTCCATATAACTGAGGAGACGAATCCTCTCTTGAATTCCAATATTTCCACTCGACCCAACTATAGCCACTTGATGGAACGTCATGCCATGATTTGACTATAATCAAAGAGAAGCTTTCATATTGAAGATCCATAGTATTCTCAAGTTGAGAGAACTATGTAAATCAGTCACATCGATATTTTCCAATAGAAAATTATCGAGTGAGTCGTTCCATAGTTATCCAATAACTATTAGTACGTAACCCCTAGGTGCCCCCAACAGTCATGAGTAATACACTGCCCAACATTTAAAGAGCGTTACATACTCTAGTCTCAATGGATACATCGATATCCAGTCTTGATGCATCTTGACTAAAAACATTTAAAATGGTATATTTGTTTTATTGTGATAAATTACTCGCGGTTTCAACACTTTGTAACTACTATCACAAAATATGCCATTTATGGATTTTCTATTAAATATACTTTAATTAAATTAATTAATTAATATAACCATATTATATCAAGAATATAATAGAAAGAAACACCTTTATTATGAACAAGATTGTTCAACGAGTTAGATATATGTAACAAATTACATAATTGCCCCTAGGCATACCCCTAACTCTATCAATCTCTCACTTGCACTTGGGGTAAATTATGGAATCTTATTCCAACTTCTCCAATCGGTTTCTCAAAACCAGTTAGGTTAGTCCCTTTGTGAATGGGTATGCTATTATGTTTCAATTATCTACTATGTCAATCAACTCTCTCCGACGGTGATAAACCGCTTTATCACGTGGAACAATTCGGAGTATGTCCGACCTCTAATGAGCTATAAGTTCTATTACGAACCATATCACGACATTGTTATCATATAACAATGTTATGGGATTCTCAACATTTGGAATCGGCTCAGTTATAAATCTGTGCACTTATAATTTTATATACATTTTTTTTATTGCGGCAATATTCAAGGCGATGTACGTAGCCTTTTTTCATTGAATAAGCCACAGTCTTTTATTTGGAACATTTCCAACTTAAAGATTCTTAACTTGAATTTATTATTGACATACTACACTCAATATGACTTATGAAGTTTGAGTTCGAACACTCCTTAATAAGGAGTTTTTGTTTATGTAAACAATTCTCTAGTATTTTATAAATACACGAGAACACTTCAAACAACCATTTAGTAATATCAATTTGGATTTGATATTTGCTTCATGTATCAAATACATAAACAAATCATGATATCGTAGACAACACAACATGCATGATAATTTCTTTTGCCAATGCAAAGGAATCAATCTTACATGTTCTATGTTAAACGTTTTAATAAGGTGTACTTGCATATCATTTGGGACATTCCTGACATCTTTTATACTTGCTATAAAATACATCATTTATTGATCCAATGTTGAGTATTAAAACAACTAAGGCTGATTTTAACATAAGTAAATCGTTAAAATCAACAACGTGTTGTTTACTTATAGTTTAGAAATATCAATGTACCTTTAAACGTTCTTTCTTATGAACACATGCTTCCTCTGCACTTTGATTGAAAATCAAACTATTTGATATTTCTATCAAAATACTTATTCAATCTTGATGCTTATAAAATGATACTTTCGTATCATTTCTTGGATCATATCCAAAGACTCACAAACTCAATATCGCTCCCATCGACTTCGAGACATTTTTGGTTAATATGTGTAAACGACTTACTCTAAATCATTATTTAGAATTTTCTGTTTTAATACATATGTACTAAAACACTAGGACTTATCAAGCGATAATTTTGTGAGTAAATCCGAATTAATTTGAATGTGTTGAATATAGAATCTATTACGCTAATTTCAACAATTGAAATTTGCGATATTATTCTTATCAACATTGCTCATTTAATTCAAACTGCATTAGTCTTACTCATAAAGACACAGTCGTGGTCGATGGATCATATCCCTTCAATTACGACCACCAAAATCTATATTTTGGTAGTGTACTTGGAATTCTTTCGGATTTGCGCATTATAGCATATAGAGTCAACACTCTCAATGGTTCAATTAAACAATCTAGGATTATATATTTTCGACATTAATAAGAAACTCATAGTTTCTCTTAGATGTGCGAGAATACTTATTAGACATTCAAATGCTATGTGTTCGTTTAGGTTAGTTAATTTCATTTCATCTCATATAATCAGTTCTATCAATGGATCGTATCCAATTCCATTTTACTACCAATAATTCCTTAAAGAAATTTCTTCATAATGAAGTTGGTATATCTTGAAACAACAATTGTTTCTCAATGCAATAGAATAGGTATTCATAAACGTTTTATGAATTTCTTTATTTATAAAACTGATGTGGTTCTAGTTTACAAAAATTATGATTGAAACATAAATATGTCATCCAATGACGGTCTTTTCAAAATCCTTTTGGGGAGATTCATACAAGATCCCTCACGAACAATTATTACGTGCAATCTTTCGACTTGCACAACCTGCCAACTCCTTGGCATAAGATATGTCAGAGTTTTTATAAACCCTTATCTTGTAAAATTTTGTAAACTGTTATTCAGATGAAATTACATCAACCTTGTGTACTACCTTTAAGTACATTCCCTTATAGAAAGAAACTAACTCAACTTCACTCACAATTCATCGTATATTGTCCAACAAAGTTCGATTACTCCATATCGATGCATCATTATGTATCACATGGAGAAGTAATTTTGAGATTGAATCTTTATTCATTTTAGGTACGTTTGGAACATTTTCCTTTATACTCACTCATTCGATCAAATCAAATCATTTATATCGCATGTTATTTTATTTACTTCTATTTTATATTCTATAAGTTTACCATAGACATACTACATATGTATCAAATACACATGCCCATGACGATAATAACTCATCGGTTAATAAGACGAAGTACGTGGAACCATTTTGGTATTTATAGACGATTGCATACATCTATATGTATCAATCCGAAGAGTTCATCAACTCTTATGATACTCCCACTAAATGGGTCCATAGCTATTGTTTGAGATATAATTAACAAGTATCGTATGATTCAAAATTATACAATAAAATTATTTCTCAAAACTACGGCTTGGTCTATAATTCCAAAACAACCGTAAATAATATTAGATACTTTTGTATTTTCCAATGCATCACTTTTGTTGTAAAAAAAATTACCACATTATAGTTTTATTTCATAAAAAATATTCATGATATTCATATTGAAATATAGCTATGTCTATTTTTTTTCAGTCGGTACCGAAAAATAATCATTATTTCATAAATAATGTATGGTAAGTTTTGTAGAAACAATTTTCATACTATGATGCAATTAATAAGTACTATATAGCATGCTCCCACTATTTCCACCATTACTATAATAGCGTACTAAATCTGAAGGTCCATCATTCACTTAATTCAATTTGTTTATTTCATGCACTACAACTATTTACAGTGGAGAGTTCGTTGGTCAAAAATCTTGAGCTCAAATCAAAAATCTTGAGCTCAAAGAAATAAATCTCATAGAAAACAGTTTTCTATATGAAAATACATTTCGGAATAGAATTCTTATTTCTTATTCCAATATTAAGTATCAATTATTATTACAATTCCCATTTCCAATGTTTCTCTATGAAGCAGAAGTGACTATTCATTCTCTTCATCCCAACTGTACCTTAAATTACATCTATTCTTATACATTCGTTTTCCTTTCAAATGGTCAAACTATTTAAAAGAAAACTATACTACAATATCATAACAAACTCTTTACAAAAGCGCATTCGATTATCCTTAACATTTAAGGACATCAAATATGTTGCACTTTACGTAAACCGATCAAAATGACATTTCAGTGATCGAGTTCTTATATCTATCTTGTAGTTTTTGGCCTTGTGTGACATTAACATAATATGTTCCCTTTTGTAATCAATCAGATTGAATACCCGATCTCGCACTAAGGTTTATTTGGTTTATCGGATGAACTAATTTCATTGAAATATTGTACATTACAAACTTTGACCATTCACCATATAACATTTATATGCAATTGTATATGGATCAAATATCCATCGTCTTGTATTGCTTTTAGAGTTCGAAACTCATAGAATGCAATGCATGGTCTTGACCAAATAAATGCATAAGTGACCAAACCACGAATGTATTCAGTAGTTGTAAAATCAGGCACTTGGATGGGTGTTGAAACGTTAACATGCAATAGGAATTTAATAGTGGGCATTATATTTCCATTTGTCAACTTTCAATTCAGTTCGTTTGTATATGTTAATGGATAAACATTTTATCAATCATATCAAATGCACAAAATTATCATTGTAGATAATTATAACATTATTTAGCACATGTTCTTACAATATTATAAAGGTTAAATGCTACCATTTCATTTTTCTAATAAGACTCCCACTAGTCTTTTATGTTTCTCCAAACCCTAAGATGAAACATATAAGTCTTTCGACTTCACTAGTGGGTGCTAGGACTCGTCTGTCTTGGTATTCTAACATTGAGTTTGCTCAACAAATAATAGCCCCACAAACGATGGATAACTCCTTATCGGTTGTATCACATACAACTCCTGACCCAATTTTCCTTATCCTGATCTCATTTCGATCTTGAGTTTGCTCAATAAATCGAAAGAGATTATTCACTTGTACCTACTATATCGTGATGTCCTAAGTATAGTATATGTACCTTGAGTTTGCTCAACAAATACATATAGTTATCTTACCTCATTTGCTCAATATATTAATAATACTACACATAATAACCCCAACTTGAGTTTGCTCAACAACTAAGGAGTATGCAAGTAATTTATTAATATATATATGGTAGAGGACAACATTATATTGAAGATTCATAATCTTCAATATATTGTATTGAGTGATATCGACTTATGGAATAATGTATTTCTTATGAAATACCCTCATGATTCAAGGGTCAGACACATCAGAAATCACAGTATACGTACATTTACGTATGTGTATATTCCTTAAGTCTATTTGGGTTTCTTAAATGTTCCACTTTTAGTTTATACATTCATATCATATAACTTTTCTTGTTAAATAACTTTTATATTTCATATTACTTATATGATAGTCTTATGTATAATATTTCATTAATTAGATCTTATTTAATTAATTTTATATTAGTATTCCAATACAACTTTTATATTGGACATAACTACTATAACCTTTATACTTTAACACATATATCTTATATATGTGTATCTTTATTTAATTAATTAACCTTTAATTAATTTATTAATTAAACAATTTTAATTAAATTATATTAATTTCAAAATTTTATCTTATATACATATATGTATGCTTATGTTATCTTAAACACATCAAAATAACATAACATATATCAACATATATAATACATGCATATAAGTATTAATTAATTAACTCATTTAATTAATTTATATTATTAATCTTATTAATAATTTTAAATTTTGAAATTAATATTTACATAGTTTCAAATATTTTCAACTTTTCATTACATTTTCAAACATTTTGAAAATTTATGTTAGATTATAAACTTTTATAATAAACATGTTCATATTTTAAATTTAAAATCATGTCTTAATTTTCAAAACTATTTTTAAAATTAGCCCAAGGCCCAATTCAAATTGGGCCTTTTCTATTAGGGGCAACCTTTAGGCTCACATCGCCTTCCAGGCCAGGTAGGTAACCAGGTAGGATAGGGTACTTGATTACCCAATTCCAATCCTAGACATCACTTTTCTAGACACTGTACTAAGTGCACAAGCTTAATTAGTCAGCCCTGACATGACTAATTTAGACTGCATAGGCTATTGGGCTCTGATACCAATGAAGGATCTGGGCCAGCCCGCAGCTGAAGAAATGGGTGGATTTCAAAAATTTTACCATTTTGGATCACTAATGGGTCTATGAAGTCTAAATTCATTTAGAACTTTTCTAAGTTTCTTTTAAATAAAATCAATATTTAATTTAATTTATAAATAAACTTTTACTTTAATTTAATGTGTATGTAAATTAGAGTATATCAAATATACACTTATGTACATATTTATGTGTAATGGAATGAATGTATCAAATACATTCATGTTGTGAAATATAAGTGTAACATATAAGAAGTGTATATTTGTGTAACTAAGCATGAGAAATTTTAGAGAAGGAAAACCTTTGGTTTTCTTTCTCTTGACATGTATAATAAATTGAAAAAAGATAAGGCTATAAATGTAGAGAGAGAAACCCTTACGTTTCTCTCTCTTTTTAATTACATTGAATGACATATTAAAAATGACATTTACAATAGAATTTGCATATGCCTTTGTTGCCCAAGGTTTTTCTAAGTAATAAAATATACATGTATAATAATTGATAAGTTTACACATACACATGTTAAAATAAGTTTTCCTATATATATGAGTTTGTCAAAACAAGAATTAACAATTGTAACAAAGGTTTCAATTAAGGAAGAGCTTGAAATTAAATTCTACGGTTTCACAAAAAGGTCCATTTTGATTTAGATTAAAATAACATAAACACATGTATATCTATATGTATAAATAATTGCAAGTTATGTATTCATTTTAAAATAACACATATATTTATATATATGTATGAAGATTGCAATTTAAGTAACATATATGTTTAAATTTAATGCTAAGAAAATGATTCAATCTTTTAATCTTATGTATGAAATAAAAGTCTATAACTTTACATAAATGACCACTTATGAATTCTAAAACAAAAGAAAAATTTACTTTTATAACTAAAAAGGTAAAATTAAACCATTTTGGAAATTAACTATGCAACATTGGAAATTAATTTTACTGTATTAAACCACCAACAAATATAGTTTATTAATATTCAAGTATTCATATGTTATAGAATTTTATATAAAACATCACAACATAATAAAATATTTTCACACTCCTTTTTTTTACAATTCCAAAACGATGACAAAAAAAATATTGAAAAACTTGGACATATACAAATTTGTTGTATGATAAATCAGATCTGACTATACAAAAGGGACACACAATAAAATAGATAAAAGATTTGAAGTTAACCATAATAAACATATAGTCAATGGATATGTAAATAATGAGAGATTCAAATTAAATCTACATAATGATCATATAATTAAATGAGATTAATTAAAGGGGATCTAAGTTATATTACAAGATGAATACACAAAATAGAAGAGATATAATATGAATAAATCTAAACCTTTTAAACATGATGAGATAGAAGATATATAATATGAATAAATCTGGACCATTTCAACATGATGAGTATACAAATAAATGAAATTAGAATTACCAAAAATGAAGCCAATGATTTGCACCTTGAATGATGAATCAAATCTACTAGATTCAGAAATCAGCCTCCAGATGTTGCAAGGATTGTTATCCCGCCTTTTGGCAAAGCCGTGACACCAAGGTCTTGACTAGAAACTAAAGACAATCCGTCCCGAAGATCGATTATACACAGGTCCACCATGGATACCTGCAAATTTGGTCCAAGTCTGGATCGAGCTACAATTAACATGGTATGACAAACAAAGCTATGAAAAACAACATTCCAAATTTCAGGTCAATCGGAGTTCGTATGCTCAAGTTATGGATCGATCAAGTTTCATGAGAAGCACGTTTACTTCGTATCCATCCCTTTACAACCACCCCCTTCATATCCATCAGCCAATATCGTCGATCCTAATCCATCTGATCAACTGTTGCCCACTTCATATCGATCCCCTTCCATCTATTTCGTATAGATCAGACATGCATCGACACAAAACCATCAGCCATCGATCGATACGAAGGAAGTAACATACAAGCATCGATACGAAGGCGTGCCCAGGCATCGATACGAAAGGAATCACACTAGATCGATATGAAGAAGGCATGTTCAAACCAGAGAAACGGTCACTCGGCACGAAAAGCGGATCTCCATGTGAACGCCGCTCCACGTCATCGATGCATGGCCTATCGATACGAAGGAGTATCAATACGAACATGGATCGATATGCAGCCACCAGCATACTTGCAAAATCAATCTTGGATCGATCATAACTCAAAATCTACAAGTTCAAATGCTACAAAATTTTCACAGGAGCTTTCTTACCATCTCAAGAATGCATATGATCGATCGCAGCCCAAATGGACACGATCTTGATCGATATGAAGATGATGGGGGCCACTCGTTCCCAAATGACCCCAGATCGATCTGGTGGGCCCACCCATGTGTGAGAAGAAGTATTCCGAGTTCAAAGGCAGATATTTCAGACCTACACCTATAAATAGCACCCCTATGCCTATAGAAAAAGGACATTTGACTCTATTACGTCGTTACTCTGTCGCAACTCCATTATAACTCAAGTGTTAGAGTGTTGTACTGTTGTAACCAGTTGTCAATCATCAATAAATAGCAAAACATTCGATGTGGACATAGGCTACAATGCCGAACCACTATAATTTCTGGTCTTTTTCTATTTCTGCATGCTTTTATTGGTGTGATTGTTAGATTACCTCTTTTTCCATTTAATTTCTTCACTTTGATCTCTTCAATAACATTCGAAGAGTATTGTGCCCAATTTTGGTACAAACACTTTGGTGCTTTCACTGAGAAAACTCCATTTTTCTCCGATTTATTGGATCTACTGCCATTATTGGATTGCTAAAATCTAAGGAGGAGATCTAGATCTGTCTTCTTGTGGTTCCTTCCAGTCTACTCAGATTATTCAAGATCTAGGAAAAGCTACATCAACCATGGTGCGTACTACCTAAGCTACTTCAAATGTTGTAGATCCAGAAGGAAGGGATAGGCAAAATCCCATGCAGCTGACTACCACAGGCCAAACATCAACTGAGCTTCAGATCCACAAGGTCCTGTGACTAGAGAGGTGTTCCAGATCCTCATGAAAGAGCTCACTCAGATCCGTCAAGAGCTCACCCAGCATATCCGTGCCAACACGGAGCTCGCGAACCAGCTAAACGAGGAAAGGCGAAGGAGATCTAAGAGGGATCATGTCTCACATTCCTCGACTGAAAGATCGGCTTCATCTAACTTCAACCACAGATCTACACACCGTCGGCTGGATGGAAATTATGCAGAAGCCTCCGGGCATCAACGTGCTATGAATCTCAGACAAGCCAGGGTTGGTCCTTCTATAGGGCACCAAGCTGGACTCTCCTCCCAATGAGGGGCGCTTCCTTATCACATCATCCATGACCATGCAGCTGCTGCCGCTATAGATCCGGAAGCTGAGATCCAGAACCATCCGAATCCAGCCCTTTGTCAACACATCCATGCTCATGAACCCAACGTTTCTGAAGACTGGGAGCCAAGGAGGCGAGGAATGGACTGTCAACAGCTCCCAGACCGTCCCCGCAACATGGAACCCAACTATGCCTTGGCCCCGAACATCCAGATGCCAATGATCCGAGAAAGTCATGGTCTTACTAACGACGATTGGGGAATCTCCCGAAGTCATACTCCGTTCACCAATGACATTCTTTATGCCGAGCCACCTCGTCGATTCAGGATGCCTACCTTGCCCGTGTATGAAAGAAGTTCAGATCCTAACAATCACATCTTGAAGTATGAATGACTCATGAATGCCGCTTGAGCCGACGATGCGGTCAAGTGTAGGAGTTTCCCTATCTCTTTGGAAGGGATTGCAAATATGTGGTTCACTCATCTACCACCCAGATCCATTTCAAGTTTCGATCAATTGGCTACAAAGTTTGTCGAACGGTTCCGTATGCATGTTACAAGGCCAGAGGATGTCAACACATTTTCTAGTGTTACCCAAGATCCAGGAGAGACTATTAGACGTTATATGGAAAGGTTTCATGCTGCTTGTGCTAAGGTCAGCAACCCCAATGATAATTCTATTTTGATGGCATTGACTAAAGGAATTGATCCTGATTTCGAGTTTGGCAATTGGTTGGCTGAGAAACCCCCCGCGTCGTTGGATCATTTCTATGCTAAGGCGGCCCAGTTTTTGAGGAGAGAAGAAGCTAGACGATCTAGGAAGCATGACGATGCGGGGCCTAGTGTTGAACGCATTTAGAGTAATGTTGCCGTGAAACAGACCGGCAAGAGTTTTGGCAAGGTACAATTGAATATTCAAAACAAACAAGGTCAACAGAAGGGTAACGGAGGTCAGGGAAAAAAGAGGGACCCGAATCGCGGACCGAGACCCAGAGCTCCCATGTTCGACCAATATACCCCTTTAAACACATCGTTGGAAAATGTTTATTTATAGACTTGTAATACCGGAATGTATAAGAAACCAGCTCCGAAACCATCATCTGAGAAACAAATCCAGACTGGAAAATTCTGCATATTCCATGATTGCTACGGCCATAACACGAATGAGTGCCGTCATTTACAAGACATCATTGAGAAGTTGATTAGAGAGTGGAAGTTGGAATAGTTTGTGCGGGCTCTGCATGATGGAGGTGTGGGCCCATCTAACCTGAATCAAGGTCAAGGCCAAGCTAGGCCCGAAGAACCCCCGCGTACTGGCGGGAGATTGGTAATAAACTCAGTGAGTGGTGGTCCTCATCCAGCTGATCGGAGCTGGAAGGAAATGGAGTCATATGCCAATTCAATCAGGCATGTGGACTTCGAGTGTTGTAGTAATTCTGACGATGGGGCCCCGGCGAAACAACAGAGAACGATGACAGACGACATCGTTTTCAGGAACCGAGATGCCGATAGAGTCGAGGCCCCCACTATCAATCCGTTAGTTATTTCAGCCCAGATAGGTCCTACTTGGATGAAGAGGATCTTGGTCAACAACGGAAGCTCTGTGAACATTCTTTTTAAGCGAGCTTACGACCAAATGAGAATGGAGGCAAAAGATCTAAAATCGTGTCAGTCATGTATACATGGTTTTAACGGAAGCGCAACTATACTAGCTGGGATGGTGGAGTTGCCGGTTGAGTTGGATATTGGAGATCGCCGGAGAGTCCGGATGTTGCAGTTTGTTGTGTTAGACATTAATTGCCCCTATAATGCTTTCTTGGGCTGACCGGCCCTGGTTGAATTTAGGGCAGCGATTGCCCCATGGTTTTTGACTCTGAAGTTCCCCACTGATAACGGGGTTGGAGTAGTACATGGTGATCAGGCGGTTGGATGCGCCTGTTATGTTGCTAAGCTGTGGGATGCGCAGCGTAAGGAGAACGGCAAGGGGGTAGAGGAATCTCTCTACGCTCGTTTTTCAGAGAATTGATAGCTAACGCCTGGGCCTAAGCTCGGGTGCCACAACCAATTCCTTAAAGATCTTGATCCCCGAGACAATAGCGATGAAGAGGAAGTCAAAGACAATCAGGCTTCCCCGGCAAGTTGACAATCGATGTTCCGATCCACGACAATGATGAATCCAGAATGATAAAGGTCGGATCTCAACTTAGCCATCAAATGAGACAGGAATTGGTTGATTTTCTCCGGGAAAAACTTGATGTGTTTGCCTGGACCCATTCAGACATGTGTGGGATCTCGCCTGATATCGCGAGCCATGCATTAAATATTGACACGCAGCAAGTCCCGATCAAACAAAAAAGGAGCGGTATGGATCCAGAGAGATCTGCTGCTCTTAAGGAAGAAGTGAATAAACTCAAGTCGAATGGGTTTATTCGTGATGCATTATACCCGGAGTGGGTATCAAATCCAGTCCTTGTTAGGAAATCAAACGGGAAGTGGCGAACATGTGTGGCCTACTCAGATTTGAATAAAGCCTTCCCTAAAGACAGTTTCCTTCTTCCCAGAATTGATCGACTGGTGGATTCAACAGCCGGACACGAGCTCTTATCTTTCATGGATGCGTATTCCGGCTACAATCAAATAACGATGCATCTACCAGACCATGAACATACTAGCTTCGTCACTGATTTAGGACTCTATTGTATAAGGTGATGTCGTTTGGACTTAAAAACACTGGAGCAACTTATCAGAGGCTTGTAAAACGAATGTTCGCTAACCAGATCGGAAAGACCATGGAGGTATATGTGGATGACATGCTCGTGAAGTCGCGACTGTCCATCGACCATGTCAGTGATTTGGAAACAGTGTTTAGCATACTCTGACGGTACGGAATGAAGCTCAACCCATTGAAGTGCCATTTCGGAGTTGCGTTAGGAAAGTTCCTTGGATTCATCGTCAACGCTAGAGGAATTGAATCCAATCTTGAAAAAATCTGGGTGATTCGGAATCTCAAAACTCCCAGAACCATAAAGCAAGTACAAAGCCTCAACGGGAAGATGGCAGCTTTAAGCAGGTTCATCTCCAGATCTATAGACAAGTGCATCCCTTTCTTTGATCTGATCAGGAAAGGAAAGCGGGATTTCGAATGGACGGAGAAGTGTGAAGGCGCATTCTATGCACTAGTTCAACATTTAGCGACACCTCCCATTTTTTCGAAGCCGATTGATCACGAGAGATTATACATCTATCTGGAGGTTTCAACAAATGCGATCAGTGCTGCGTTGATTCGGGAAGAGGATCAGATCCAACGACCGGTCTATTATATCAGCAAGAGATTGACATGAGCAAAAAGAAACTATCCAAAGTTAGAAAAGCTGGCTTATTGTCTTGTCATAGCCTTGAGAAAGCTCCGTCTATATTTCCAGGCTCACCCAATCACAGTCTACATCGACCAGCCGTTACGACAGATCCATACACTACCTAAGACGTCTTGTAGATTGATCAAGTGGAATATCGAGTTGAGTCAGTTTGACATTGCTTATACAGCGAGGCGAGCCATCCAAGGACAAGTTCTGGCGGACTTCATAGCCGAATTCACCATACCTGAAGACTTGCCCGAAGCCAGTGAATCTTCTAAGCATGTGTGGAAGCTATACACCGATGGTGCATCAAACGACCGTTGCTCAGGCACTGGAGTGGTACTCGAAACCCCAGAAGGCCGATCCATATGCTATGCTTTGAAGTTTGACTTCCATGCAAAAGCTGAGTATAAAGCTTTACTTGCTGGGCTAAGACTTGCTAGAGACTTGGGAATCATTGCTGTGGAAATTTACTGTGATTCACAATTAGTTGTATGCCAGGTTCGAGGAGAGTATCAAGCCAGAGACCGGAGGTTGGCCACTTACCTTACTTGGGTTCAAGAAATGTTGAATCAGTTCAATTACTATGCTATCCACTGTATATCCCGAAAGCAAAATCAGAAAGCCGATTCTTTGCCGAAACTGGCCAGCACTGGCGAAGCACAACAAATGGGACTCGTTCCCGTTGAGACACTTACTACTCCGAGTATCGATCAAATGGGGACAGACTGGGTGCACGAGGCAACACCCGAGAAGGAGTCGTGATGACTCCATTCAGAAATTATCTTGAGTACGGGACTTTACCCGAGCGCAGAAGTGAGAAAAACAGGTTCTTTGAAAAGCTTCATGATTTCTTATCTAGAATGGAGTCTTGTACAGGAGAGGGTATTCTATTCATTTACTCCGGTGTATCGCCCATAATGAAATCAAACGAGTGTTATACGACATGCACGAGTGAGAGTGCGGCGACCACACTAGGGGGCAAGCCCTTACAAAAAAGATACTCAGATATGGATATTACTGGCCCACTGTGAACCGAGACGCATCGAACTATGCCAAGAAATGTTATAGATGCCAGAAACATGCCCGAATTCCAAGAGTCCCACCTACCGAAATCACTCGGATGGTCAATCCATGGTCGTTCGCCACATGGGGCATTGATAGAATTGGGTCCTTACCTCTGACCAAAGGTGGTGCAAAATACACCATCGTTGCAGTTGACTACTTTACCAAATGGGCGGAAGCCGAGCCCCTTGCTACTATCACGATGAAGAAAGTAATCAACTTTGTTGTGCGCAACATCATCTGTCGTTTTGGCCTCCCACACACAATTGTAACTGATAATGGGACCCAATTCGATAGTGTCGAGTTCAAAGATTTCTGTCAACGTTACCACATCCAGAAGAAGTTCTCGGCAGTTTCTCACCCTCAAGCGAATGGACAGGTCGAAGCTGTTAACAAAGTTATTAAGTCCATTCTAAAGAAACGACTGGAGAAGGTTGGAGGCAAGTGGGTTAATGAGCTTCCCATGGCCCTATGGGCATATAGAACTGCCCACAAGTCTGCGACCGGCCACCCTCCGTTTGCACTTTCCTACGGCTTCGAAGCTGTTATTCCAGTTGAACTAGAAGTACCTTCTCACCGAGTGACCTATTATGATCCAAAGACGAACGCCATCTTACTTGCAGAATCTTTGGATTTATTGGATGAGAAGCGTGAAGAGGCTGATTTGAGGGCAGCCGCACACCGCTGTCGAGTCACCCAGTTATACAACGCTAAGGTCTGACCCAGAACCTTCGAAGTTGGCGATCTCGTACTCAAGAGAATTTATTGGGTCCCTTCACACATGAAACCGACATGGGAAGGACCGTATGTCATTGAACGGAGACTTGGAGACGGCACATTCAAACTATCAACCGTTGACGGTCTTACTTTACCAAGAGCATGAAACAACGAGAGTCTCCGTCGCTATTACACATTATTGGCTTTTATTCCTTTAGTCTACTTTCCTTTGAAATTTGTTTATGCATTTTTTGAATTCAAACTTGTAATAAGGCAACTGACTTTGCCGTACTTTCTTATTTCAGCAATGCAATGCAGACTCATCAAACCAGATAAACAATTTATGAAATGCATCGTGCGACCGTCACAATGTATGAAGAGCTAAGTTCCATCTCAAGGTGGGACTTATTCAAATATGGAGTGACTGTGATCCGACCAGTCACTCGCTAAGTGAAACCCCGAGCTTAGGGGCAAGCAACAATAAAGTAAAAAAAAGATTGAAACACAACAATCCTCTAACAAACTCCAGCTCCCGGAGTGCGAGCTGGAGTACATACTCCAAAACACGGGCTCGAAGAGGGTGGATCCGTCCTCTCATGACTTCGCCCTTATTCAATCCAAGCTCGAAGAGGATTGACCCATCCATCTACGACTTCGCTTGCCAACTCAAGGTGGATGTGATTCGATCGTCCACAACCCTGATCAACTCCTCGTTCGCGGTGTGCGAACGAGATCTTAATACTTAAACAGATGTGATTGACCATCTGTCAACCAACTCCAGATTCCCAAAGTGCGAACTGGAGTATAAACATTAATGGTGTGATCGACCACCCACCAACTAACTCTGGTCCCAAGATCACGGGCCGGAGTATAAGCACCAAATGAGTGTGACTGACCGCCCATAAAATTAACTTATGTCCTCGAAGCACGGATATAATTCTAAGTATTAAACGGGTATGACTGATTGCCCGTAAAATAACTTAAGTCCCCAGAGTGCGGATGTGATTCTAAGTATTAAACGGGTGTGACTGATTTCCCGTAAAATAACTTCAGTCCCCGGAGCGCGAATATGACTTCAAACCTTAAGCAGGCATGACCGACCGTTGGCATACAAGTTTAATCCCTAGAGCATGGATGCGAATACCAACAAATGAGCGAATGTGATCCGACCACTCAAACTCATTTTACTTTAACTTTGTTCCGACTAAGTTAAATTATAGTTAGTGAAGGCGGAAAATGACTACCGACCGACTACTTCAATATATCCCCAAGATTGGGTGCATAACTTAAGTACCAGCCGCTGGTCGAGACAACATGACGTTAGTACCCGACTCGACATCTGGTTTTGACCCAAAGCCATGACTTCGGGATTTAACGACCAGACTCAAGTTCGACTCAGAGACTAAAGCCTCACAAGAACATTGAATGGAAACGCGAGTGCTGAAATACTTAAACAAATAAACACAGAGTTAAGCTGGAAAAAACAAAATGAAGTTTTATTTCCACTATTCTTTGAAAAATATAAGTACAAAAACTTATTCGAAGAATTCTTATAAGCAGGGGCCAAACCCGCATTTATACATGGCTTACAAAAGCAAAAGGAAATCCTATTCCAACCATTTACAAAAAGAAAACGCAAAAGTGCAAGTCTACGCCTTTGGTTTTTTATCCTTCTTGCTCTTCTTCGGTGTAGACCCGCTCGAACTGCCACTCAACTGCCTCTTCGAGCCTTTACCTCCCCGGCCTGCTTTAGCTGGTTTGTCTTCGGCCAGGGGAATCGGAACAGTCTCCTCCTCAAAACTTACGGGGATTAGAACACCCTCCGTGTGTGGAACTGGAGGAATGGCGGCACCTTCAACGTTGGAAGAATGAGGCGTGCTGGTATCGATGATGGTGCCACCTAGAGAAACAATAAGTATAGGGACCGGGCCGGGACCCGCCATGCCACCACCAACACTACTAGCTTGCTTGGCTTGCTTTATCTCGGCTTTAATTTCTGCCATTATCTCCTCAGCCCGGTCTGCGCCAATCCCCATTGGCATGCTACTAGTCGGGCCCGTGGAGCTCATAATCATCACATCTTCATCAACGACGAAAGGCATTTCGGTGATCGGGTTGCTTTGACAGCCGAGGAATGCGTCCATCATTTTTTCATCAAAAACGCAACTGCTTTCGTGCATCTCCCCAGCCGATGCAACGATCGTTATAGTTGTAACTTCCATCATTAGTGCCTCCTACTCGTGATGCATTTCTTAAGTTGCAGGACAAGTGATGCAGAATCTAAGGCTGAATGAAGATAGGAGAAAATATTAGTAATGTCTTCTGACAGTGTTCCTACGTTCGAGTGAATAGGAGAAGTGTTCGGTATACCTTCCTCGGGTTGACTCATGTGTTGGGCTGATGTGCGTTCAGAGCCACGTTCATTTATCGAAGATAGGTGCGGCTTATCAAGGTCGTATCCCGAAACAGCTGGAAGACCAATAGAAGAAGTAGGCTCAGATTGAGAGACTTGGAGCGCTTCAGAGCCTGCTTCATGATGTTCAACTCCAGATCCTTCTCCAGCGTCCGAATATTTAGCAGCAAGCTTTTCCTTTTGAGAGCAACAATAGTGTCGTGGAGGACTTTCGGCTCATCGCCGACAAGTATTTGATTTTCCAGTTCGAACTCGTCAATGCTTGTAGTGTTACGAGTCACCTTCTCATCCTCCACTAAACGACTCCAAGCCTTGTACAATTGAAAAGGATAATCTTCATCGAGCCAAGTTAGATTGCGGTTTCTTAAAACATCGACGTTGTATGTGACCATGAGATCTTCAAATTCATTCTCCATCCTGGCCTCCACCGCTTTAATTTTATTCTCAATTATGGCTTCGGCTTCCTGAGCCTTTAAGTTCGCCGCATCCCTTTCATCCTAGAGTACCACCGCCTGTTCACACGCCTCCTGGGCGGATTTGTTGGCCGCATCCTTTTGCTTAATGGCCTCGACAAGTTTTGCCTTTAGCTCGTTAAGCTCTTTCACTGCAGCATCTCTCTCCTCCGTGACAAGAGTATTCCGGTGGCCCATCTCCTGAACCAAGTCCATATGAGACCGTCGCATTTTTTCCATAGACTGTTTTGCCTCTTCGGCTCTCTTATCAGCCTCCATCTTTGATTTCTGTGAAGACTCGGCTTTATTATTGAGCACTTCTATTATCCGATTTTTCTGAGCAAGATCGGTCTCCATTTTCTCAATTATCTTGGCTCGCTCAAAAGCTACTGCCGAAGCCTTTTTGCAGTTTTGACCCACTCCCGGTACTGGCTGTAAACATCATGCACGTAGTCCTGTACCATTTTTTCTGCATCATTGGGAATTCTTTTCAGGTTTGGAGGGAAGTGGAAGCCATCAAAGCAGATATTTTTGGAAGTCTTGCTTTAACTTAGCAATATGAATGGCTCCCTCTCCAGTGGGTTCTATAGCGGTCAATTCTGTAATGATGGGAGCTTCCGCCTTGGTCCCATGGCGTTGTTTGCCAGACTTTGAAGTATGAGGAGGCACTATTTGGTGTGCAGTCTCAGAGGGTTGTCTACCAGAGTCGGAGGGTTTTGATGAACCTTTAGGCGGAGGCGATCACGACCGGGAGCGACACCTATATTGTTGTGGCCTCTCCCTCTCCCTTTCACAACGCTCATGCTCTTGGCTGGAGCGGTGGTCGTGGTCATAGTCTCGTTCGCTTTCACGTCTATGAGATTCAGAATAAGAGCTGGAAGAATGGCGTTTGGAGTGAAGACTACCAAGCATAGACCCCTGCCTCACCATTGTGTCTGTAAAATGAAAAGAGAAGCGAAATTAGTTATCTCCAGAGATTAAGAAGCATGTGATTAGAAGTTGTGTGATGCCGTGAAATGTATGTATGCATGTGCAAACCCCCCAACCAACCGATTGTGGTGGCCTTGCTCGCAGGAGTTGGCTCCCCTACATCTAAAGCACTTAAGCCTACATCGGTTTGCGAAGGGGAGTGGAGTCCCTCTAATCCAAAATCTTGAAATGAAGCCAAATCATCTGGAATAGGGATATCCGACAATACTTTCAAAGAACTCTCCTTTTGCGGAGGAGAAGTCTCCCGACTTATAGCAGTTGCAGCAGGTAGAGATACCACAACAGTTTTATGCCTCTACGATTTATAGGCAAGAGTCTTGCCTTTTCTTTTCGATTCAGATGATCAAAGACTCTATGAAGGCGCAACTGTGGGCTCATCCATGGCTAGCGTGCTCTCGTTATAGCCTTGTTCAACGATTATGACCCCAGGAGCACTCTGACTCCCCCAACTGGGGGCAAAATGGGAGCTTTCCTTCTTACTTGCCTCACCAGAGCCACCCTGTGAACACTTACTAGCCCGATGCTTTGATCTCCCTCTATCAGCCCCACGTCGATTAAGTTTTCATCGGTAGGACTTTATCGATTTCTATGAGCTTGGCTGGCACCGATTGGTGAATCCTTACTATCTCCTTAAATTGCGCTCCTTTGGGCCGCAGAATCGAAGCTGCAAAAGAAGTAAAGTATTAGCATCAACTTATATTATCCAGTTAATCGACAAAGGAGTTGGAGCACTTACGTCTAACTAACCACCGCTTGGAAAATCCAGGTGGACACCGAACGAAGAACCATTTGGTTTTGAAGTAGCTTAATTTACTCCAAGCGCCTGCCACTACTTGGCATTTTCTGACTGCTTCTAAGAAGGTGAACAAAGGGTTGTCCCCGCGACTTTTGACGTTAAATAGATATCTGATTTCCTCGACGGTTGGGGTCGGAAAAGATGCTCCATGAAGATAATATACAAGCTGTTGAGCAAAGAATATCCATTTGGATGCAATTGAGAAGACGCAATCCTCAAAAAGAACAACACTTCCTGAATAAATTGGTTGAACGAGGGCAACGTCTCGGCTGAGCACATGAACCTATTGTAGGCGGTATACCCTTCTGGAGGATTGCGGGCTCTGTCCTCTGTCCCCGGCAATAAAACATCATTTAGAGATAATCCGTGCCTAAGGTAGATCTTGCCTAACATGTCTTCGGAGATTTTAGAACGAACAGAATCCTTCGGGTTTAGCACTAAAACTGCACCCGGCAGTTCATCTGGGGCGGGACTAAGTACATCTTCCACAATGTCTAGCACTTCGATTCCGGGGAGTGGAGGACTCTGAATATCCTGTAGCTCGGAGCTTCCGGGATCCATAGCTATTAAACTCGGTAAAAATCATCATTAGATGGCAATAAACCCATGTTCCCCCCAGTGTGAAGTGCATGATTTTGTTGTGCAGTGCAGTGCGACATAATACTTTAAATTTCTACAAGTTCGAAAGATGTTAAAACAACAAGACTTCGAGATTCGACCGGAGTGACCATCATCGCTGATCGTCCCAACCATGCCATCCCGACTTCGAAGAACGATACATGTTAAAATTCATTAGGTTTGTCAAATTATAGTTCCGTTGACGAGCTTCGAAGGATAGTCAGATATGCAGTTTAATGGTCAAGTCTAGATATGCAAGGCTAAAGCTCGTCGAAGTCGAATGTTCGAATATGCCAAAGGCCACTAGTTCGTATCCATTAAAGTTCAACTTGGATCATTCCACCAAAGTCTGCCTTCGTATCGGTCCAGAGCTGTGATTTCGTATCGATCGTTCCAGATCGATGCTCTTCGTATCAATCCCGAAGCCTTGGCTTCGATCACTCCAGACCACTCCACTTCGTAACGATCTAAGGCAAGCAATTTCGTATCGATCATTCCATATCGATACGAACTCCCACCTTTCAGATTGACACAAAGTAGCTGTCATCCATGCCTCGTATCGATATGAATGGCTCCACCGCCTCAATCGATAGCTCTTCTTCTTCCTCTATCCTCCAAGAACTCCATTACTACTTCCTCAACTTCACTCTAGCCGAATTCCGACATCAACGACGCCGGAATCGACCACGGCCTTGGATGGAATGGCATCGAGCTTCAAGTCTCGTTAGTTTTAGATGGATTTAATTATTTAATTACCTAGTTCGAATGAATCGGATTAAGGATTGAAAACTGAGTGTTTTGGAGGCGAAGATTTCTGTAGTTCTTTTTTCTCGAGTTTTCAATCGATACAAAGCAAAGGTAAAAAGCAAGAGCAAGTAAGGAAATTTGGCCAAGTACAAATGGTATATATATGACTTCATAACCAAGGTAGAAAACGCTTCGTATCCCAGTAGCCAAAACCGATTGAAGCGGTCAAAATTTTATCGATACGAAAGACGCTGTGCAAACAAACCTGGGACGATCACTTGCATCGATACGAAGACACTGATTCGTAACCATCATCCAAGAGCGATCCATAGTCTAACACTTCGGAACCATCGATGGGCAGCCCTTTACTTCGTATTCATCGATACGAAACAAGCACTCCAAGATCATACCATCACGTATCGATGACCATCGATACGAAAGTCACTACAAGATCATGTTAGAGCCACTCAACTCCATCGATACGAAATGCCTATTTCGTGTCCTTCAGCTCGAAGACCCAAGACCTCGTATCCATCGATACGAAGCATCTCCAAGGAGTATCCATTTCGTATCGATAACCATCGATACGAAGCATGCATTCAAACATCTCAAATCGATCCAGGAGAGGATCGATACGAAGGAGTGGCCTAAAACAACCATCAATCGTTGTTACAACTCGAATTTCACATCGATCTAGGAAAGGATCGATACGAAACTCAATCTAAACAAGAACAAAAGAACTTGACAACAACCCGTGAACGTGCAAACGTGAACAGGGGTCAGGTTAACATACGTGCATGTATGATGAACAAACATTTGATTTTCAAAATTGATAGGAATGGAATGCTTGCCTGATGACAACCAGAACAACGAATAACAAATCATTAGCACTCAACCTTCAGTTACAACAAAACACTGCATGAACATTGGCAGTCAGTAATTCAACATTTATAATGCCGGAAATCAATCAAAGGTTACATCTTGACGAAAAGACGACGACTATTCAACGAATCAGATAGAACTTTTTCAGAGTGAAGATTGCAACTTTTCAAAGCATGTCATGTTCACACATGACATACTTTAGGGGAAAAATGTTATCCCACCTTTTAGCAAGGCCGTGACACCAAGGATTTGACTAGAAACTAAAAACAATCCGTCCCGAAGATCGGTTATACACAGGTCCACCATGGATACTGGAAAATTTGGTCCGAGTCCAGATTGAGCTACAATTAACATGGTACGACAAACAAAACTATGAAAGGAAACATTCCAAATTTCAGGTCAATTGGAGTTCGTATGCTCAAGTTATGGATCGATCAAGTTTCATGAGAAGCACGTTTACTTCATATCCATCCCTTTGCAACCACCCCCTTCATATCCATCAGCCAATATCATCGATCCTAATCCATCTGATCAACTACTGCCCACTTCGTATCGATCCCCTTCCATCTATTTCGTATCGATCAGATAGGCATCGACACGAAACCAGCAACCATCGATCGATATGAAGGAAGTAACATACAAGCATCGATATGAAGGCGTGCCCAAGCATCAATACGAAGGCGCGTACAAGCATCGATATGAAAGGAATCACACTAGATCAATACGAAGAAGGCATGTTCAAACCAAGAGAAACGATCACTCGGCACAAAAAGCGGATCTCCACGTGAACGCCGCTCCACGGCATCGATGCATGGCCTATCGATACGAAGGAGTATCGATACGAACAGGGATCGATATGCAGCCACCGGCATACTTGCAAAATCAATCTTGGATCGATCGTAACTCAAAATCTACAAGTTCAAATGCTATGAAATTTTCACAGGAGCTTGCTTACCATCTCAAGAATGCATATGATCGATCATAACCCAAATGGACACGATCTTGATCGATACAAAGATGATGGGGATCGATCCCAAATGACCCTTGATCGATCTAGTAGGCCCACCCATGTGTGAGAAGAAGTATTCCGAGTTCAAAGGCAGATATTTCAGACCTACACCTATAATAGCACCTCTACGCCTACATAAAAAGGACTTTTGACTGCACTACGTCATTACTCTGCCGCAACTCCATTGTAACTCAAGTGTTAGAGTGTTGTACTGTTGTAATCGGTTGTCAATCATCAATAAACAACAAAACATTCAAAGTGGACGTAGGCTACAACGCCGAACCACCATAATTTCTGGTCTTTTTCTATTTCTGCATGCTTTTATTAGTGTGATTGTTAGATTAGCCTCTTTTTCCATTTAATTTCTTCACTTTGATCTCTTCAATCACATTCGAAGAGTGTTGTGCCCAATTTTGGTACAAACAAGGATCAAGAGGAATAAACCACTTTTCATAATTAATTTTATTTGTAATTGATTTTAGGAATAATTGAAGCCATGGAAGATCTCATATTTTCAACCATTAGACAATGAGAGAACCAGAGAAGTTACAGAAAGAAGAATGAAAAATGAGAAACTCAATTGTACGTACAAAATGAATTAGAGAATATGTTTTATTTGAAAGAAGGAAACTTTTCTCATTCTTTAATTAAAACTTCTCTAATTAATTCTCTTGATTAACTTTCTCCTTTAACTCCTATTTCTTTACATGGTATGGCTTAAATTACGTGCCATCAAATGACATAAGATTCCATAAATTAACACATGTAATTATCTTTTATTTAATTACAATGATATCATATATCAATGCGCGCAAATATAATTTTTATAAATGCATTCAAATAATTACAAATAACTCCCAAACATCAAATAAAATAAAAAATAATTAATATTTCTCAAATACTAATTAATTTAATTAATTTACAACTTT
This sequence comes from Allium fistulosum, assembly GCA_030737815.1. NCBI lineage: Eukaryota > Viridiplantae > Streptophyta > Magnoliopsida > Asparagales > Amaryllidaceae > Allium > Allium fistulosum. Next base: position 428,707,770 of record CM060903.1, read on the forward strand.
TTGTAAATTAATTAAATCATGTGGTTTTTCGAAGAATTCATCATTACGGTTCTACGACTCAAAGGTGTAAATTCAATCAGCGATTAATATTGAACAATTCAAATATTAACGTTCACACGTCACTTAGCAGGTGCTGTAACATTTTGGCTAAATTCATCGCTTACACATCTTTTGGTTAAATCCAATTTTACTTATTATAAGCGATACCTAATAGTGACAATTATTTACACCAATTCTCTTCGTCAAAATTATATCACTTTGAATTTATGGAATTTGGTAATGGTCAAAATTCCAATATCATCCACATTCAACTTTATAGTCCAAACACAAAGTCCTTGATTCAATAATAATTGTTATTATTAACTGAAATGCTCTGGCTAGAGACTTTGACTTTGAGTTGACTTCAGTTGACCATGATACTAACCTCATATAACTGAGGAGACGAATCTTCTCTTAAATAGTGTTTCACTTCCAATATTTCCACTCGACCCAACTATAGTCGCTCGATGGAACTCCATGCCATGATTTGACTATAATCAAAGCGGAGCTTTCATATTGAAGATCCACTGCATTCTCAAGTCGAGAGAACTGTGTAAATTAGTCACATCGATATTTTCTGTTTGACCTTAGTTATATTAACCAACAAACTATCGAGTGAGTCATTCCATAGTTATCCAATAACTATCCGTACGTAACTCCTAGGTGCCCCCCAACAGTCATGAGTAATACACTGCCCAACATTTGGAGAGCGTTACATACTCTAGTCTCAACGGATACATCGATATCCAGTCTCGATGCATCTTGACTAGAAACATTTAAAATGGTATATTTGTTTTATTGTGATAAATTACTCACGGTTACAACACTTTGTAACTACTATCACAAAATATGCCATTTATGGATTTTCTATTAAATATACTTTTAATTTAATTAATTAATTAATATAACCTTATTATATCAAGTATATAATAGAAAGAAACACCTTTATTATGAACAAGATTGTTCAACGAGTTAGATATATGTAACAAATTACATAATTGCCCCTAGGGCATACCCCTAACTCTATCATTAAGATGACCGAGATTAGAACTTGAGACATTGACGGTAATGTAATAGGTAATAATATTAGACGAAATACAATTAGATGTAATGCTAGCTTAATGAACAACTAAAAAAATCCTAATAGTTAATGATTAGGTATAGTGTTCGATAATGATGTAAGGCCTGAGGTAGCAGTCAAGAGACTGAAAGCATAGGTGTAAGGCCTAAAGTGACAACCTTTCGAAACATGAAAGCAAGTGGTGTAAGGCATAAAGTGGCAACCTAGAGAATGGAGGTAGATGTAAGGACGAAAGAGGTAGTCAGGAAACTGAGAACAAAGTAGATGTAAGGCCAAAGTTGGCAATCAAAAATGAAAGCATAGGTGTAAGGCCTAATGAGACAGCTAAGAACGAAATAGGCATGAGGCCGAGAGTGGTAGCCAAAATACAATAAGTGAAGGTATAAGGCATGGGTGGTAACCGCAACCATTAAGGTATTTGTTGGAATGCGATAAACTATGCAATCATATGGTTTAGGTAGCAACCGAAGGTTGGGACTTTAACCATATATCTTTAGCAGAAGGCGTAAGGCTATAGTGGCAGCTTAGGCTGGTATTTCGATTATGTTTTTTAGTCATGTAATATTTCCATGAAACAAACGAAGAGATTACTTTTGGTCATTGCTTTATGGTATTGTTTCGGCACCTGATATTTAAACTATGACTTATGCTTACATTTGAAATGTTAATTGAACATTTATGGAGTAGTGAGAGGAAAATCCATTCCATGCTTTAGCGACGTGGTCTCACAATCTTTAATGTTTTAGGGTAATATGTTAGTCATACTAGACTTTATGCGTGATCCATGTTTTTATTATTGTTTTCGCTATAAACTCACGGGTACTTATTCGAGTAGGTTGAGTTTATGGACTTTGGCATGTTGCTTTTGTAATGGACGAATAATGCAAGTTAAAGACAAAGCTGGAGGCTTATGTGTTATATTAATGTTGTTTATTCCGCTGTATAAAATGTTCATGTCATCGTCTTCATATATTGGACACGACGCCATTGACTATGTTGTATTATATTTTTAACCCTTGCATAAGCACCACTTTGGGAACTAAATTTGTCAAAATTAATCTGCAATGCTGTGTTTTAATTAAAATCTACACTATTCACTTAAGACTGTATAATATAACCGATCTCATCTCTGTCATCGCTATGTAATCTACACTATTTACTTAAGAACGAAAAGGTAATTTTAAGTTGACTGTTGCACATTAGGTTCTATCTTTGAGTTTGAGAATGAGGGATATTACAGTTGGTATCTGAGCTTAGGTTATGAGACACTTAAGTTAAGGAGAGTTAAGTAAGAATAGTTAGTAGAAAACAAACACCTTAGAGAGGGTATACGCTACTATATAACATATTTGTAATTTACAATGTAGAGATATAAGTAAGTATAGTAGAGATTTTCTATTGCTAAATCATTTTCGTTCTTCCGTTTTCGATGAAGACTTTCTTAGCATAAAAATGGATGTGAGAAGTAGAAGAGTTACCATAGCAGGAACCAATGTAAGAAGGGAGAATGATAGTACTCAGGTTGTCGAAGACAATGGCATGGAACTACCCCGGCATCACTCACTATAACAAAAGGCTGAATCAAAAACACACGATTTTCTTAATTTGAAACACTTTTGTCATGTTGCTAGCCTTAATTCAGTTATAAGGTGTTCCTATGTTTATTTTAGTTTTCCTATATTATTTTTATTTTATCTTTAAATAATTATTTTTTACTATATCGATTTGATGTTCCTCTTTGAAACCTTCACCGATATCAAGCATCTTCTAATCGAGCTTCCACCGTTAGAACGAGCCTTCATTCATCCGATGGCGGTTCATCGATCGAATCAAAAACCTAAGGTAATACCAATATACTTCCATGGCTAATTAGATTTGGATGATAATTTAATAACCACACTTCTAATGCTTTTTCTAGTATATTTTTGATTGCTTCTAGTGTGTACTTTCTTCGATTGATTTTATTTAATGTTGGAACATATTAGCATTAACAAATTTGTCGAGGTATTGGTTGGAAAGGTATTATATCATTGAAAATAGTATTACGTTTATCAATAGTATTTTTAATCTGTTTGTTGTATACTGTATTATATATTTATATTTATTGGAATCTTGTGAGGAAAGTACAGTTGTGAGTAGAGGAATGGATGAATTAATTCTGACTGAAGCAAAAACATAGATTCTTATCAGGTTTTCTAGCTACTGGGCTTCAATTTGGTTATATTTTCACCCGTGCACTGTAAAATGCCTTACATCAGTATTTCTTATTTTACGTTGTATCCTGTTATGCTATTTTTTTTTAATTCTTTATTGAATTTGCTGTTTGTTTTGTGCAGGTTTACATTGTTGATGTAGAGTTTTAAAAGCTATTAAACTTTAATTTTCACTTCAGACTTGGCCTTGTTTGGTAAATTTGATTTGAACTTCAATAACAATTTATGTTATTATCTTTTCAATTTAAATCTTGTATTTCTATGAGCCATATTTTAGGAATGAGCTGAAGCGATTCATATGTTCACAACATGTAAACATATTAATAGTGGAATGTGAGGCTAGCATTCATCGTAATTGAAACTAGTGTTTTTTGGATTTATTGTGGATGTTCGTCAATCTTATTCTATATTTTCATTGGATGCTATGCTCTATCAATATGTTCCTGTTTTATTGTTTCTTTGAACTTAAATAGTTATTTGTTTTACATATCTTCACACACATATATTTTGCTCATTTTTGTACCACACGATTTGACTACCGATGCATGTCTGTATATAATGATTGCTTTTCATGGTTTGTGCAACATATTGTGTTGCGGCCTTTAAGTCAGCAGGGAGACAAATTCCCATTGCTTTTATTGAAAGGATTAAGGATGACTTTGTCAAAAGATATGGTGGTGGTAAAGCTACAACTGCTGCTAATAGCCTGAACCGAGAGTTTGGGTAATAAAGTTTAACTATAATTGGTCAACTAAATATTTCTAAATAGTTTTAAAATACTTAGGCTTAAATTGTGGACTTGCATTAGACCAAAAATGAAAGAGCACATGTGGTACTGCATTGACCACCCTGAAGAGATCAACAAGCTTGCCAAAGCGAAAGCTCAGGTTTCAGAAGTCAAGGGAGTCATGGTGGAAAATATTGAGAAGGTAAAGGAACTTGTCTTAGTACTAAGCTTTTTTACAATGTAGATTGAACATCGCAAACTTTCATTCGATTTGGAATAGTGTAGCATCGAAAATCATAGAGGCGTAGTGGATCCTTACCCTATGTATGTATGTATGTATGTATGGATGTATGTATGTGTGTGTGCATGCATGTATGTATGTATGTGTGTGTGTATGCATGTATGAATGTATGTATGTATCCATGTATGTATGTATGTATGATGGTAGGAAAATTTGAACATAAGAACTCTAAATTCACTGTGGACACCTTATCATTATGCTAATTATCCTTGACATATAGTTGGAAGATCCCAAGATAAACCTGGGGAATGGACATCTGAACCTAATATACTTTGGGGTAATTTAAAGGATGTTTTATGCTGCCATCATGGTTTCAAAATCTTACCGTGGGATCATTGTACATTGTGTCAAGTAATCATTTCAAAAGCTTACAATAGACCCAAAAAATACTGCAACGCTACACAATTTGGTTGGTAGGTAAGTGGCATCTTAGATCATAAATTCTACTGCAAATATGAATTCAATTGATGATGCAGCGCGATCTACTAGCGCATCTGATTTGAATTGTTCAAGGCCTTTAGGTCGTTCACGACCTAGTGAAATTTTAGGTCGCTCACGACCTAATGAATCTATAGGTCGCTCACGACCTAGGGAAGGTCGATCACGAGTCAACGGAATCAGTGTTAAGGCATGCGAACGAGCTAACGAGTTAAAGGAAAAGACGGACGAACGACCTAACGAAGTTCTTATTCCTTTAGGTCGCTCCGATATTTCGAGTGAAGACTGTCTCGAGCTACGACCTAAGTTAGGTCGCGAGGAGAATTAGATCGTGTGAAGAATCCCAGAAGCTAACTTCTTAGGTCGCTGAAGCTTAGGCCGCATCCATCTTAGGTCGCTCGACCTTATGTGCTGGGATGTTAGGTCACTGCCTTGTTTTTAGGTCGCTCAAATGTTAAGTCGTGTTGTTGTGACTGTTGTAAATACTGTAAATCGTTTACTTGTTGTAATCTACTTGTTTTAGGTCGTGAAGGCTTTGTGATGTATGTTGTTGTGTTGTAATGTTGATCTGTTAGGTCGTTAACGACCTATACTAGGTCGTAAGTCGTTGTTGTGTTAGGTCGTGCCCGACCTAAGTGTTGTCCAGTTTGAGCCGTGTATGTTGTAACCCTATAAATAAGGATGGTGGTGCCATTTGTAAGAGGTAGTTGATTTGAAATAAACTTTGTTTGTTAGCTTTGTGCTTTCATTAAATTGGTAGTTGAGTGTGATCTCCTATCTCCACTTTCGGTTATTCGAGTGCGCTCGAATCAACGATCGCTGAAACCAATTCACGGTATCAAGTGCGCTTGATCAACGCTTGAAGAATTGTAGATCTTCTTTCATGGCATCGTGCGCGATCAACGTGACGAAGATAGCTAGAATTCAGTATCTTCGGATCAACGAATTTGGGTCATTCGGTATTTTCCATTCCATCGATTGCTACTTACACCGATTCATACATTTTGTTATCCGCTGCTGCATCATTTGGTATCAGAGCTAGACTTAGCCAATCATAGCTAAGCCGAGTCTTGGAGCCAATTTTATTTGAAGGAGTTTGAAGTCGAAGTGTTGGAGATCGAAATTTGCATCATTTGGAGAAACTTGGTGTTCATTGTGTTCATCGCGAAGTTGCAACAAGGTTGGAGTTTTCGATCCATATCTTTTTGGATCAAAGGTTTGAGGAGTGTTTGAGTTTGGCCGTGGAAGCTTTGCGTGCCAAAATTTGAATTGTGTGTGCGAGCTATCGAAGGGAGACGAGCTAAGAGAAGCTACGCGAGCTAAGTCAGTCGCGAGCTAGTGAAGTGTTGAGCAAGTTTGTTCCGAGCCAAGTTAGGTCGTTCGAACCGAGCGAGCTAAGTATTGGCCGAGTTAAATTGAAAATTTTGAAGTTTGTGTGTTGAGTTTGCGAAGTTTTCAACAATGCCATCGAGAAGAGCCAATCGTCATCAAAATGTTGAAGCATTGTATAGAAGAGAAGAAGCTGATGAGATGGAGCAAAGAATAAACAAAAACTTTAGTGAGAAGCTTAATGAAGGGATTGGTCGATTAGAGAAGATGATGTTGGAGATGAATCAAAATCAGAGAAGGGTTTCACCTAAATCTAACCATGGGGGAAATAGAGTTTCACCACATTCCAACCGAGAGAGAAGTGTTGATAATGATCGTAGAAGTGTGAGTCGAGATTGTTATAGAAATATTGATGATCGAAGTCGTGATAGGAATATGAATGATCGTGATCAGAGGAATGTAGATCGAAGGGATGTTGGTGGAAGAAATGAAGGTAGTAGAGATGTTGGTGGTCAAGATCGACATCGATATACATCAGATTTTGAAGAGGAGTTTGATGGTGGTAGTGTTCATGGACGAGGATGAGGTCAAGGAAGAAATCAGTCAGAGTATGATCACAAGTGGGAGTCTGGGATGAAAACTGAAATACCGGAATTCAAGGGAGGTATGCAAGCCGAGGAATTTCTTGATTGGTTAGCTTATGTTGAGGAAATATTTGACTTCAAGGAGATTCCAGAGGATCGTAAAGTGAAGTTGGTTGCTACTAGGTTGAGGGGGAGAGCTATAGCATGGTGGCAGCAAACCAAACTTACTAGAGAGCGGATGGGGAAGTCAAGGATTGTTGCTTGGGAAAAGATGAAGAAATTGATGAAGGCTACTTGCTTGCCCTATAATTATCAATCTCTTATGTATCAACGATTGAAGAATCTGAGACAGGGAACGAAATCTGTGAATGATTATGTGGATGAATTCTATCAGTTGATTGCGAGGAATGATATCATGGAGACGGAGGAGCAGTTGACAGCTAGATTTGTTGGAGGGTTGAGAATGCAGATTCAAGATATGGTGAACATGTTTGATCCTAGATCTGTTGCTGAAGCACATCAAAAGGCTCTAGCTTGGGAGAAACAAGGCAGGAGAGGTGGTGGTGTGTTTACAAATTCCAACAATCCAATGAAAGGGGCTAGTAGCAATGCGAATGTTTCGAAGACTGTTGCAAAACCTGTTGTTAATGAGGTGGCTAAGACCAGGATCAATAGTGGTATCAAATGTTTCAATTGTCAGGAGATTGGTCACAAAAGTAATGAATGTCCAAAGCCAAAGAAGAGAACGATGATTGCTGAGGTAGAGGGTGAGGAGGTAGAAGCTGAATGTTCTAATTCGCTACATGATGAGGAGGAAGAAAATGTGTCGGGAGATGAAGGGTATTCATTGATGATGAAGAGGTCGTGTTTAACACCAAAGCAAGAGGAGGAGACTAGCTGGTTGAGAAGTAACATCTTTCAGTCAACGTGCACTATCTTGGGAAGGGTTTGCAAGTTTGTTATTGATGCAGGAAGCTGTGACAATATTATCTCTACAGAAACTGTGAAGAAATTAGCATTGAAGACTGAGAAGCATCCTAAACCTTACAAGTTAGCTTGGTTGAGGAAAGGTGGGGAGGTGAAAGTTGGACGAAGAGCTTGTGTTAATTTTTCAATTGGGAAGAAATACAAAGATGAAATTTGGTGTGATGTGGTGGACATGGATGTATGTCATCTGTTGCTGGGGAGACCATGGCAGTATGATCGAGCGGTGCAACATGATGGTCGTACTAACAGTTATAGTTTCATGTTTGAAGGTACAAAAATCACTTTAATTCCTAAGAAGCGACAACACGAAGAAAGCAAGTCGGAGGAGATTGAAGAACTTAAAACTTTGCTATCTTTGAAGGAGTTTGTTAAAGAAGTTGAAGAGGAGCCTGAAGTGTTCTTGTTGATTGGGCGAGAGAGCAATGAAGTGGTTGAAATACCTGAAGAAGTAAAGCCAGTGCTGGAAGAATTTGACGATGTATTTCCTGAAGAGCTGCCAACGGAGTTGCCACCATTGAGGGATATACAACACCAAATAGATCTTGTTCCAGGAGCTGTGTTACCTCATAGACCACACTACAGAATGAGTCCAAAAGAACACGAGGAGTTGAGAAGGCAAGTGGAAGAATTGCTTGAACATGGGCGTGTGCAAGAAAGTTTAAGTCCATGTGCTGTGCCAGCATTGTTAGTACCGAAGAAGGATGGGACGTGGAGGATGTGCACTGATAGTCGGGCACTGAACAAGATTACTGTGAGATATAGATTTCCTACGCCTAGATTGGATGATTTGTTCGATCAGCTTAGTGGAGCTACTATCTTTTCGAAGATTGATTTGAAGAGTGGTTATCATCAAATTCGAATCGGACCAGGGGATGAATGGAAAACAACATTCAAGACACGTGAGGGGTTGTACGAATGGCTGGTTATGTTGTTTGGTCTTTCGAATGCACCGAGTACATTTATGCGGGTGATGAATTAGATCTTTAGACCATTTATCGGGAATTTTGTAGTGGTGTATTTTGATGATATACTGATATATAGTGGAAGTCCAGAAGAACACTTGCAACATCTGAGAGAAGTGTTGATGGTACTGCGACAGGAACAATTTTATGCTGCAACGAAGAAATGCGTGTTCATGACGCATAGTGTTCTATTTTTGGGGTATGTTATTACGAGAGGAGGTATACAGGTGGATCAGAATAAAGTTGAAGCAATCAGAAATTGGCCACAACCCAGAACGATAACAGAAGTGAGAAGTTTTCATGGCTTAGCATCATTCTATCGAAGATTTATTCCACACTTCAGTAGCGTGATGGCACCAGTTACTGATTGTATGAAGGGGAAGCAGTTTTTATGGTCAGAAGAAGCAGGGGTTGCTTTTGAGCGAATCAAGGAGCTTTTGACGTCAGCACCAATTCTAGTTTTGTCAGATTTTCAGTTGTTGTTTAAATTACATACTGATGCATCTAAAGTTGGGATTGGAGGGGTGTTGAGTCAGAAAGGACGACCTATTGCATATTTTAGTGAGAAGCTATCGGGAGCAAAGATGAGATATAATACTTACGATTTGGAATTTTATGCTATCGTGCAAGCTGTGAAACACTGGAGACATTATTTGTTTCATAAAGAATTTGTTTTATATACTGATCATGAAGCATTGAAGCATATGCAGGGACAGGACAAGATTGCAGCTAGGCATGCTTCGTGGATTGCATACTTACAACAATTTACATTTGTGGTGAAGCATAAGTCGAGAATTACGAATCGAGTGGCGGATGCATTAAGTCGAAGGAATCATGTGTTGACTACAATGAAGGTAGAGGTGACAGGGTTTGACGTGTTGCCAGATTTGTTTGTTGATGATCCTTACTTTGCTAAGATCATGGATGAAGTCAATGAAGGAAAGACTGATGAGTATGTGTTAGTGGATGGTTTTCTATTCAAGGGTAACATGTTATGTATACCAGAGGGCAGTTTACGAATAAAGATTGTGAAAGAGTTGCATGAGGAAGGCCATGTGGGGAGAGACCGTACATTACAGTTGATTTCGCAATCATATTTTTGGCCTACTATAAGAAGAGAAGTAGAGAGGTTCGTGGAGAGATGTCATATTTGTCAAGTTTCCAAAGGGACAGCGACGAATGCGGGATTGTATATGCCATTACCTGTGCCTATTAGACCGTGGGTTGATATCAGCATGGATTTTGTTTTGGGTTTTCCTAGAACTCAGCGAGGAAATGATTCTATATTTGTTGTGGTAGATAGATTTTCCAAGATGGCACATTTTATCGCTTGTAAGAAGACAGCTGATGCCGTCCGTGTTGCTCAGTTATTCTTTAAAGAGGTGTATCGATTACATGGGCTACCTGAATCTATCGTTTTAGATCGGGATACTAGATTTCTAAGCCATTTTTGGTTAAGTTTGTGGAAGATGGTTGGAATGAAACTGAATTTTAGTAGTGCTTATCATCCGCAAACAGATGGGCAAACGGAAGTGGTAAACAGATCATTGGGGAATTTGTTGCGATGTCTTGTGCAGGATAACTTGAAGAGTTAGGATATGAAATTATGTCAGGCAGAGTTTGCACATAATCACGCTGTTAACCGTAGTACGGGTTTCAGTCCGTTTCAAGTTGTATACTCAGCAAGTCCGAAGGGTCCATTGGATCTGACGACAGTGCCGTATCAGAGGGGAATTGTTAAGCGAGCTGGTGATTTTGTGACTGAGTTGCAGGAGTGCCACAGAACTGTTCATGAACGATTACTTGCATCGAATGAGAAGTATAAACAACTGGCGGATAAAAAGCGAAGATGTGTGAATTTCAGAGAAGGTGATTTGGTTTACGCCGTGTTGACAAAAGATCGTTTTTCAGTGGGAACGTATAATAAGTTGAAAGCTCGAAAAATCGGTCCAGTGGAAATTTTGAAGAAAATCAATGAGAATGCATATCAATTGAAATTGCCTGATAATGTTCATACTTCTGATGTTTTCAATGTCAAATATTTGATTCCGTATCACGGGGATGAGCTTATTGTGGAAGAGGACGGTGCAAATTCGAGGATGAATTCTTGTCAACAGGGGGAGGATGATGCAGCGCGATCTACTGGCGCATCTGATTTGAATTGTTCAAGGCCTTTAGGTCGTTCACGACCTAGTGAAATTTTAGGTCGCTCATGACCTAATGAATCTATAGGTCGCTCACGACCTAGGGGAGGTCGATCACGAGTCAATGGAATCAGTGCTAAGGCATGCGAACGAGCTAACGAGTTAAAGGAAAAGGCGCACGAACGACCTAACGAAGTTCTTATTCCTTTAGGTCGCTCCGATATTTCGAGTGAAGACTGTCTCGAGCTACGACCTAAGTTAGGTCGCGAGGAGAATTAGGTCGTGTGAAGAATCCCAGAAGCTAACTTCTTAGGTCGCTGAAGCTTAGGCCGCATCCATCTTAGGTCGCTCGACCTTATGTGCTGGGATGTTAGGTCGCTGCCTTGTTTTTAGGTCGCTCAAATGTTAAGTCGTGTTGTTGTGACTGTTGTAAATACTGTAAATCGTTTACTTGTTGTAATCTACTTGTTTTAGGTTGTGAAGGCTTTGTGATGTATGTTGTTGTGTTGTAATGTTGATCTGTTAGGTCGTTAACGACCTATACTAGGTCGTAAGTCGTTGTTGTGTTAGGTCGTGCCCGACCTAAGTGTTGTCCAGTTTGAGCCGTGTATGTTGTAACCCTATAAATAGGGATGGTGGTGCCATTTGTAAGAGGTAGTTGATTTGAAATAAACTTTGTTTGTTAGCTTTGTGCTTTCATTAAATTGGTAGTTGAGTGTGATCTCCTATCTCCACTTTCGGTTATTCGAGTGCGCTCGAATCAACGATCGCTGAAGCCAATTCGCGGTATCAAGTGCGCTTGATCAACGCTTGAAGAATTATAGATCTTCTTTCACGGCATCATGCGCGATCAACGTGACGAAGATAGCTAGAATTCGGTATCTTCGGATCAACGAATTTGGGCCATTCGGTATTTTCCATTCCATCGATTGCTACTTACACCGATTCATACATTTTGTTATCCGCTGCTGCATCAGTTGATCTTATTATTTCATATCAGATTGTGGTATATTTTCAAACAGCAATACAAATATCTACACCATTTACACAGTAAGGTTTATTTCTACGACATTTACTCATTGCTTTTCAAACGTTGCATAACTTCCACTATTGTACCATTTATTCTTGTTTTTGAATTTTATTTTGTGTACTAGGCTAATAGGTATGAAAATGGCTGCTTGAACTATCAATGTGGATCATTTGTTCAACATCAAGTATAAGAACAAAGTTTATCAGGAATTTTATTTGAATAAATTCATGTACTTATTGGTGAACCTTAAAGAAATATGTTAATTACAGAGAGTGGAACATAGATCCTTATTTTCAGTTATTCAACAATATAGGATTACATTATGGCGCCTATTTTATTCATCTATTTAAATCGTTTCCTTTTGCAATTAAGAAGCGCAAGGTGGGTTGCAAGTTCTCGAATCAGATACTGTTTAGGTTTGTAAGGCATGTAGTTTTGTTCTTAGCATTATTCTTAACACCATGCAAGGTAAGTGATATGTCATATGTTTATTGTTAACCAACTTTTTTCCAAGGCAGCATACATGTGGATTTAACCCAATAAACTTCACGATTATCAAGGCCGATGAGTCCAGAGTGATGATTGTAGGACCAAAAATCAAGTACATATAATAGCACGAAGTAGAGATTGAATGGAATTGATAGATATGCAAGGCAGAATGTTCAAAGTATGGAATATGGTTCAATGCATATGAGGGATCGGCAAAAATCAACTTCCATCATTGGGATCGGCATGTTTCAGGGAGCAAGGGCATTTTGATAGAAAACGATTAATAATTCAACAACCACAAAAGGGATCGAAGTGATTAGTTAATATTTCAATATCTAATGATCCAATTGACATGAAACTTGGAGCACAAGCTAATTACAATATGTGGAACACCCCATAGGGATCAGACGTCATTTGGAGTAAGTTAGAGGGATTGGCCTCTATCCCTCCAAAGGGATCGACTATAATCAGCCTTCACACCATATTGCAATCAAGATCGATCAATAACTCGAGTTCTACTAATCCAATTGGCATGAAACTTGGAGACTATACATAATATAACATGGAGAACCTTCCCTAGGGATCGCATGTCATTTGGAGGAGTTAGGAGGGATCAACCCCTATCCCTCCAAATGGATCAGCAGAAATCAGGATTCAAACAACACCACTTCATGGAAAATGCGGTATCTCACAAACCGTAAGTCGAAATGGCACGAAATTTGGAGGGCAAGTAGCTAACATCATGGGAAACCCCTAGAGGGATCGCATCTTATTTGGACACAATAATAGGGATCGACATATTGTGGGCCCCAATGGGCCTAAAAATTCTTGGATGACCTCGTCATAGCCTGGAGGTTCTTCTGCCGAAATTTCAACCCAATTCGTGCACGTCTTCCCCTATAAATACAACAGGCATGACGTTAGAAAAAAGATCTTCCTTTTGCTTTTCTTTATCTTGAACCTAGGCTACACTCTGTCAATTTTATTCTTGGATTTCGAATTGTAATCGTAAACAAACTACAATATAATAAAAAAAGGAAAATCTTTGGAGTAGATGTAGGCCGGAGTTACCCGAACCACTATAAATCTGTGTCTCTATTTACTTGATTTTTTATTGTTTTAATTTTGTTCTTCATTTATTTCTCTTCATATTTATGTGATTGGAATTGATATTGGTGCTTTCATACAACTGGGTGTTGGTGGCCAATTTTGACGCCAACATTTATAATCATGTAAAGAACCATGGATTATGTACATTTGGTTTACTATTTATTGTGAGGATTTTATATGCCTTTATTTTAATTAACATGTATTGATTGTTTACTTGACAGTTGGGTGCAACCTTCTATGTCAAAAAAGGTTCAGAAAAGAAAAGGAAGGCTATGAAGGTGTGATGCAATAATCTGGTTAATGTTTGTAATCATGTAACCATAGATTATGTACGGTTGGTTTACTATTTATTGAGATGACTTTATATGCCTTTATTTAATTAGTGTGTGGTGATTGTTTACTTGATAGTTGGGTGCAACCTTCTATGTCAAAAGAGGTTTGGAAAAGAAAAGGAAGGCTATAGAGGTATGATGCAATAATCTAGTTGATGTTTTTTAGTTTTTTTAATCAATATTGCTCTTATCAATATTTGTAGAGTATGATTCAAAAATTTCTAACTTTAACAATATGAGTTCAAAAGTATATGTATGTAAATAACACTGTGTTGCTATGCCCATGCTCAGAATTGTAATATGTATATGTAATTATTAGGAGAGAGATGATCTTATGCAGATTCACATTAACCTAGATAAAGAGAACAATTGCTTTCTAGGTTTAGCTCCTTTGGAGGTTTTGGTAAGGTATAGTTCCACAAAATACCATGTAGAGTTTTCATAAATAATTTTGTCAAAAAACTATTATATTGGTTATTTATCTTTTAGAATGATGACAGGCTAAGATTATATACCGAAGTTCGTCGTTGGTGCGATGATCAGTGTTAGTAAAATCCTTATGTGCTCATTATGGATAGCATGTAGGTACAAATCAATATTAATAATACCGATGAATTTTATTATTAGTAGTTAACTTCTCTTGAATTATTGAGCATCGTGAATCAATATGTAAGTGTATAGAAGTGCATGATTTTCTACACAATAGAATTATGTAGCTTCATGGGTAGTACAATATTTCTTCCATCCTATTTATAGTGAATATTTATATTTTAGAGTTTGGCTTTTGTAATTAATGATCCCAGCTTCCTAAGTAGCAGTAATAATATGCTTTAAAAACATTTTCTTGTTCAAATAACGATCATTAAAATACCAAATAGAAAAGGATGATATTGAAATACTTGTCTTGTCCTTATTGGTTTATACTTTATTATTTTCACACCTGTCTATGCACTTAAAAATTCTCAAAATATGTTCAGGTTTTCAAAGACATTGGAGCACCAAAAACCAAAGCTAGAGAATTATATCATGAAGTTGAAGCATAGATAATTGGGATAGATAAGAATTTGTTCACTTCATTAGACGGAGTTGATGTTGCAAGTTTTTTGTCATATATGAAAAATACTCTACTTAAATTATTATTAACATATACAGTTAACTATGCTTCTCAAATATTAAAAGCTATGCACTGTGTATCTTTATGTTGACTATTTTGACTTTTAATAATCATTACTTTTTGGTAATAAGGTGTGGTAAATGATATTAGTCAGTACACCCATTTGGTGTTTCAAATTTTTAAATCTACAACACCCACTGGGTGTTGCATAATTTGAATCTATAATACCCAATGGGTGTTGCAGTTTTCGAATCCGCAACACTCAACAGGTGTTGCCATTTTCATGTCTGCAATACTTCATAGGAGTTGCATATTCCAACTTCAAAATGCATGCAGTGTTGTTGTTTCTAATTTGCAACACTCAACGGGTGTTGCTAATTCTAAATCTACAACACCTCTTCAGTGTTGTGGATTCAAAATCCACAACACCTAAAAGGTGTTTCAAAAAGCAACAACATACTAATTTGAAATGCTCAAAATGTGTTCCAAAAAATAATTGAAACATAATATAATTGTTTCAAAATGACGTTTTTGGTGTTGTGAGTGGATGAGGCAGTCTCGCCTATTGGGGGAATGGATGTAAATGTCTTATTCCAGTAATTCATGAAGTATACGATGAGGGAGGCTATGTTGGAAGTAGTCGGGCCAAGGCCGGTTGTGAGGGAGGAATCTTTGAAGTTAATTCAGGACTACCAAAATCTTAGAGGCAAGTTGTTTACCAAGAATAAGCCTACGGTGGAAGTGTTGAATTGTCTTAAGGTGAGTAAGCATACCTTTAGGTATTTAAAGCCGAATGATGTGCATATGAAGTGGCTGGGTTCTGGATAGTTGCATGAAGACGCCTTAAATTGATGGGAGATGGTAACAGTGGAGACTCCCAAAAAGGAAATCACTTGGGAGTAGTTTAGGAAGAGGTTTGAGGGTTAGTTTATTTTTGAGTCTAAGAGGATTGTTTTGTTAAGAGAGTACCTTGATCTCCGGTAAGGAGATCTTTATATCGAAGTGTATGTTCAGAAGTTCAATGCCTTGGAAAAGTATAGCTAAGAATTGATTAACACACCGTTGAAGAAGAACGAGAAATTTATCCGGGAGCTGAAGCAAGGGTTAAATCATAAGGTGATGGCACATCTAGCATACCCCTATGGGTTCATAGTGAATATGACTCGAAGGTAGATAATATATACTGAGAGGAGAAGAGGGTTGAGACTAAGCTATTAGGGAATAGAAGAAGAGGTTTATTCCTTACCAAACAGGAAAGAAAGGACATCAATCGAAAGGGTAAGTTCCGGAAGGAGGAAGTCGAAAGGATATTTGGGGAGTTATTTGTTACAACCATGGGCAAAAAGGCACTACGTATCTAGATGCTCCTAACTAGAGGAAATGTTCCAAGATCTATGCTCTAACTATGATAAGTCGGGCCCTAAGAAGAAGCATTGTTCGGAGCTAAAGCGGACAAGGTTTTTTGCCTTGGAGGGGTCGAGGGGAGGACCTTCTACCGAGGAGAAGGGCAAGAATGTTGTGTTGAAAAGTATGATTTCCATTTTAGTTTTTCAATTAGAGTTATATTTGAGACTGGAGCTCCACATTCTTTCATTTCTAAGGATGTGGTTGATAGAGTAGGGATATATGCTACCTACATAGTCACTTCTTTGCATGTGGTTAATCTGATTGGTGGGTATACCCCTCTCGGGTTAATGTTACCGAGATAAGAATTTTCTTAGGATTGGACGATACTATCAAAGATCCATCAAGGACTTCTTTAGGATAGCAATGCCAATGACAAGACTTACCTGGAAGAATGAAAGTAATGTTTGGAGTGGGAGTGTGAAGCAATATTCCGAGAATTAAAGCTTCGATTGATAGATGCTCCGGTTTAAGTTATGCCGAAAGGGAATATGGATATGGTTGTGTATACGAATGCTTTGGGTTCAAGTTTAGGAGCATGTTGATGTAGAAGGACAAGGTTATAAATTACACCTCTAGATAGTTGAGATCCCATGAGGTTTGGTACCCAGCTCATGACTTAGAGTTAGCGATGACTATCTTTGCGCTAAAGATTTAGAGGCATTACCTTTAGGGAAAAGGTTTGAGTTGTATACTGAATATAAGTCTTTGAGATATTTATTTTCTCAAAAGGATATGAACACAAGACAAAAAAAATGGTAAGAGTTCTTGGCATCGTATGATTTTGGGATAGAGTATACCTCAGGGAAAAGGAAATAAAGTTGCTAATGCCTTGAGCTGAAAGCAAAAGAATTGTGTTTTAGCTATGATTGAGGAGTGTAATGTTTTAGAGGCACTAGCTTCTTGTGATTTGCAATTCTGACCTAGTACTGGACCGAGTAGAGCTTTTGGAACTTTTCTTGTTGGAAGTTCACCCAGCCCTTATTGAGAAGACTGTCGAAAAGAAGAAGGAAGATCCACTACGTGCTGAAAGGATCCAAGGCTTAAATAGTGGTGCTAAGACTGAAAGTTAAAGGGCCTCAGTATAGATGAGAAATATTTTCTTTGAAAGAAGGGAAGGTTATATGTTTCGAATAGTAGAGATCTTCGAAAGCTAGTCCTGGACAAATGTCATCGTTTAAAGTTTGCTATTCACCCAGGAGGCACTAAAATGTATTAAGATATGAGCAGAGCTTCTACTAGAAAGGAATAAAAATTGATGTTGGAGAATGTGTGAAGAGTGTTTCACATGCCAACATATTAAAACAGAATGTTAGAAGCTAAGTTGACTTTTGCAGCCTTTGAAAGTTCCAATATGGAAGTGGGATTCGGTTTTGATGGACTTTGTTAATAGGTTGCCGAGGACTAGGACATTGAATAAAAGTTTATGGGCCATAGTGGATAAATTGAATAAGAGTGCCCATTTCATTCCGGCGAATCGCAAGAACGACAACTAAATTAGCCGAGATATATTATTGTGAGACTTCATAGAATTCCGAGTACTATAGTGACCATGATCCATTATTTGCCAATGAATTTTGGAAAAGCGTGCAGAGTGCTTCGGGTTTGGAATTGTGTAAGAGTACTGCTTATCGTCCATAGACAAATGTTTAGACCAAAAGGGTCAACCGAGTTGTGGAAGATTTTCTTAGAGAATGTGTATTAGATTTCAAAGGATCTTGGGAAGATCGCCTACACTCGGTAAATTTTCATATAACAATAGCTGTCAATCCAGTATTAGGATGACACCTTTTGAGGTGTTGTACGGAAGACCTTGTAAGTTACCGGTAAGTTAGTGTAATATGGGAAACAAGCTCGTGTTAGGTTTAGATCCTCTACGAGAAACTTCAGAGAAAGTCGAATTAATTCTACAAAGGATGAATGATGCTTAATCCAGGCAGAAGAGCTACATTGATAGAACGCAGAGAAACTTAAAGTTTTACCTAAGGGATCATGTGTTTGTTAAAGTGTTACCGATGAGAGGCACTATGAGATTTGGAAAGGCCGAAAATTTGGCATCGAGATTAGTTGGCTCATTTCCGATATTGCAGAGGTTGGACAATGTAGCTTATAGAGTTGAATTATCGAGTGCTTTTACCGGGGTCCATAATGCGTTTCTTTTATCACATCTAAGGAAGTGTATCCGAGATCCTAAGGATGTAGTTATTCCGAAAGCAATGGAAAACTTGGTCGTTGAAACAAATACGACCTATGTAAAGAAACCTATTCATACTATAGCCAAAGACATATAGAAGCTTCGAAATAAGAAAGTGAAGCTTGTTTAGGTCCAATGGAGTGAGGACCGGGATGATTATACCTAAGGGACGGAGGATAAGGTGAAGAGGACTTATCTTGAGTTATTTATTTAAATTAGCATGAATGTTTGTTGTGTATTTTTTAAACCATATGGATATACATATGGTATTATGGTTGATTTTGTTAAGTATTATTTGATGCACAACACATTTTCGTTTGAAACACATGGGTAGGGAACTTATGTGGATATGCTAGAGTTTGCATGAGGAAGACTAAGAATCACTACCGTACCTTATTTGAATTTCGATGATGAAGTCCAATAGGGGGAAGCCTGTAACACCCCATAAGTTAATAGATAATTAATTAAATAATTACTTAAGAGAATAATTATTAAGATGATTGAATTATGGAATTAACCAATATCATGTAGTAAGCATTTTAGTGTGCATTTTCTTATTTTGTTGTATTGACAAGCTATTAGATGCCTTTCCAAATAAACCTTAGCTTGAATGAATTAAGCAAGAAAGGGAATGGTGGGCTAGCATCCCATAAAGGGGAATTGTACAAAAAAAATCCTCGTTTCTATCTAATTCATTATTCATTGAAACTATAAATAAAAGCTTGAACACTTTAATGGTGTTTACAGCTTAAACAAGAAAGAAGATTTAAAGCTAAGGGAACTAGAGACTTCGTTAACTAAAGAATCTATGTGAGTAATGTATTCTCCAATCGTCTTTTCTTTCATAAATTTCCTCATGATTATGTTTATGATGAATATCCCTTATACTTTTCATAATCCAAATGCTCTGAAAATTGATTATGTTGTTGAGGACATGTTTTAAAGATGGGTTTTGATTTATAAAATTTTCCCTGAAGTAAATAAACTGATGTGAATTAATTGAGCACCGATGTTAGTGAAAATGGTTGTAAATAAGGGGTTTGAGTATTGTATAGAAATAAATCATAATTAATGTTTCCTATGGTTTTCTGGAAATAAATTAAGCAAATTCCAAAAAACTAAGCTTGGACGAAGGACTATAATAGGAAGCAGAAAGGCAATTATATGAGGGGTCGGGAGATAATTTAATTAAATCAAGCATTAAATATTAAGTCAATAGACCAGATCCACTTTTTGTGCCGTATCTATCAAATTACGGTCATAAAAGACTAAGTTAAATGAATCAAAAGACGATACGCATAAAGTAAATGTGTGATGTACATGAATGGTTTCCAATGCTACCGAAGGGCAATACCGAAGGATGTGGAGCCAAACAGTAAGTACAGTAGACTAGAATCTTAAGTATAAAGACTCAAGTAAGAATGCTAAGGAATGCTAAGAGAAAGGCTAAGGTTAATAAACCAAAAGTACTAACCGAGGGTCGAAGGCGGTCGAAGGCGGTCGACGGTTTAGTACGAACTATGGATAAATGAGGTGATTTTGGAAATTTAAAGACTAAAATATCATAAGTCACCTATGTTTTAATAAGATAGGCTTTCCTATACAAAATCAAGGGTAGTGATTACTGAGAGTAGTGTAACTCTCAATAGAGTGTGTAAATCGGAACAAATAACTTCTGGGGATAATGATATACACTAATGTTATTGACTGAAAGGGGGTTAGATCTAACCGGAACAAATAACTTCTGGGGATAACGATATACGCTAGAGATTAGAATTTGAGATATTGATGATAATGTAACATGTAATGTTATTAACCGAAAAGGGGTTAGATTTAATGTTAGCTTAATGAACAACTAAGAGAAAATCCTAATAGGGAATGATTAGGTAGAGCATTCGAAAGATAACATAAGGCCTGAGGTGGCAGTCAAGAGACCGAAAGCTTTGGTGTAAGGCCGAAAGTGGCAACTGTCCGGAACATGAAAGCAATTGGTGTAAGACCTAAAGTGGCAACCTAGGGAATGGTGGAAGATGTAAGGTCGAAAGTGGCAGTCAGGAAACCGAGAACAAAGTAGGTGTAAGGCCAAAGGTGACAACTGAAATCAAAAGCATAAATGTAAGGCCCATTAGGCAATCGAGAACGAAACAGGCATGAGGCCGAGAGTGGCAGCCGGAATACGATAAGTGAAGGTATAAGGCCTAGGTGGCAACTGAAACCATTAAGGTAATTGTTAGAATGTGGTAGATTATGCAGGCATAAGGCCTAGTAGGCAGCCAAAGGTTTGGATTTTAACCATATATCTTTAGCAGAAGGCGTAAGGCCATAGTGGCAGCTAAGGCTAGGGCATTTTAGTTATGTTTTTTTAGTTAAGTAATGTTTCTATGAAATGAACCAAGAGATTGCTTTAGATCATGGAACCTAATATTGGAACTATGACTTATATTTATGCTTGGAATGTTAATTGGACATTTTTGGAGTAGTGAGGGAAAAACCTTTTCCATGCTTTAGTGGTATGGTCTCACTATCTTTCATATTAAGGGTAATATGTTACTCATACCAAACTATGTCTCACCCTTGTTTTTATTATTGTTTTCCTATAAACTCTCGGGTACTCTTGCGAGTAGGTTGATTTTATGGGCTTAGGCAGGTTCTTTTTAGGATGGACAAATAATGCAAGCCAAAGATGAAGCATGAAGCATAGGTATTATATTTATGTTATTTATTCCACTGTATAAAGTGTTCGTGTCAGTATCTTCATATGCTAGACAAGACATCGTTGGCTAGTTGTATTATGCTTTTGACCCCTACGCGGGCATGATTTTGGGATCTAAATTTGTCAAAATTAATCTACAATGATATATTTTAGTTAATATCTGCTATGTTTACTTAAGAGGATATAATATAAATGATCTCATCTCTATCGCTAAAAGATAATTCCAAGTTAACTTTAGCACATTAGGGTGACGTTACAGTAAATATAACTAGATGGATTAGAATCAAATCAGAGTGCAGAAGATCCATCCCAGTTATACAAGCGAATAACAAGGTTCATACATCAAATATCAAAGTACACTTTCCCAGATAAATATAACATAGCACTAATAAAGCTCTACAATGCTTTATCGTGGCTATAAAGCAGATAAGTTCTAGATATACGAAAAACGTAGCCTCCTTCCAGCTCCATGCGCTATCTTATACCTGCTATCTTGTCTACTCATTTAAGAGTACCCAAGATAATAAGAAGTAAGCATGAAACCCTAAGTCAGATAATAGTCTAGTATGAGCGATCTACAGTCTCAAAATACTATAAAAGTCAATATAATAAAATAGGATATGGGGTATGGAGAATCATAACTCACTTGTCCATGCATCCATAGAGTTAGCACACAACATCAATATATGATAATATACTATCATCATTATATGGGTGTTTTATAAGCCAAAGAACAGTGTTGCGTGTTTAGGCATCTAAGACAAAAATACCTAAGTAAGGTGACATCCCAAAAAGAACAAACAACCATAGCAAACATAATAACCATCAATCGTCCTAACATCACTCAATCAAGTGCACTGGATATGTGATAGCTCTTATGTCCACATCAATGGGCATAGACTACTCAACATCTCGGTTTATTGGTGCTCGACTCCATGCCACTTCGTAAGGCTGGGAATTAGACTCAATATCAAAAAGTCTAGGGTACAACATATCTCATAAACGATCCAAGATTGACATCAAAAATCTAGGTGAGCGTCCTCACATGCCCTCTTTATGAGCACACTCGAAACATCCAAATTATCAATGACCCCTTTGCACATGTTTTTAGAGTAGAACACATCCACATTCCATTTCATACATCTCCATAGTAGAACCCATCAACATTACACTTCACAAGTTCACATCAACGAACTTGTCCTTATGGATCATCATCATAACTCTCATCATCGAGTCGCCTAAGTCTAGAACATCTCTAGATGTCAATCACAAGTCAAGAGTCATTGCCAATAGTTCTGAAATCTCCTCACAAAGTCCCAAGTTATGTCCCGAAGCAACTATGCAAATCCCTTAGGTGAAGCCCAAAGTCAACAAGCCAAATTCTAGCATCATTACTTCATTTTCAAAACCGCTCGCCATAGTGCCATAACCGCCAAATTAGACATCAAATGAATACATGATTGGTCGTAGCACGCTCCTCTAGGTCCATCCTTCGATTTCCTAAAAATGAGAATGGTTGATACCGACCAATGGTCATCACCGACCATGTGGGCCTAGAACTTAGCCAAAATTTGGCTAAGTGTTGAAACCCCAAACTCTCTCTCCAACCTCTTTGGAGAATGAAGTCTATCCTGCACTGTTCCACTACTACCCCGATGTTAATGCACTTTAACCCCAAAGCCTCAAAACCCATGCCTTCAGACCGATTAGGGGTAACCCCAAACCTCTCGGTGGTTTCATGCCGTGATATTTTTGAAACCAAAACCCAAAGTCCTCCTTATGTCTCCTCGAAGTCCAACACCGAAATCCCTTTAGCTTCCTACCACCGATCACTCCATCATTTAGCATCAACTTCATCAATTTGCCTCTAAACACCATGCGGTCATAAATGTAGCCTCTTCAGACCATCATCGACTCTCTACATTAGTCGTATCATACTATCATGTTTCAAGCACTTTGACCCCTCGATTCTCTCAATAACACACTAGTCATTCAATAAATCCAAACGAATCAAACATACATCCGAATGACCATATACAAGTAACATATAAGCATCATATTAAGCAATATAGGGACAAGCCAAAAATGTGTATCATCCTAAATTAACCACATTGAAAAAAGATGAATGGTTTGGTCAAATAGTCAAAGAGGATTAAAATCAACATTTAATCTTTTAAATTCGTTAAAATTGATGTTAAGTTTATTTTATCATAATAATTATTTTTTACATTCGAATCATTTTAAAATATCATTTTAACTATATAAACCATCATAGTAAAGTGAGAAGCATAAACCTCTCGCTTAAGATTCAATTAGCACAAAAACCGAAGTAAATCTGAGGTGGATAATATTTCCGAACTCCAAGACACCCCCAAATTAGCAACTAATTAATCCATCTAATCCCCTTGTTATTCCCTTGATTTGACTAAGTAGAGATTTTGGTTGCTTTTACTAAAAATCAATTAATGGGTGTCTAGAACTATTTTTGGGAAGTGTGAAAATAAAGAGAGGTTGTACCATCGGCTTGATTAGACACAAATCCTGAAATGGGTTTATGGGAATAATACAGGCCCCATTAATTACCCGCTGATCCATCCAAAAATTGTCTAACTTCAAATGACCATATTTCTTAAATGATAAAGCCGGAAAATCTATTATGACCACTCTCTGGAAGGGAATCCATCGTATCTTTCATTTCGAAGTGGTATTAGACAACAATTCGACTCCTATCGAAGTTATATGTCTTACAAATTTCTAGGGTCAAAACCATCCAATAAAATTTTCGAAGGTTAAAAACGTCAATTCCCAACATTCCCTAAAGTTATAGTCTCGTACGACCCAGTTTGGATTTTAAAATAGTATTTTATGATCCTCCGATACGTAAAATACGAGTCGTTACATTCCCCCCTCCCTAAGAATTTCGCACCTGAAATCCTAATCAAACAAGGTAAGGTTTAATAACATAGCTACCCTCACATACCTAACAACAATAGGCAATCATATCAAATGTCAAACATCAATGCATAAGAAAGAAATAAAAAAAATTGCATTTTCCGGAATGCAACGTAGTAACTATCTAATATAATATCAAATGTGAAAGCTAATGATAAAAAGGAATATTACCAAGAGCTTCAGATAAGCAGTCCTTATGCTCTCCTCGTTCTCCCAAATGCAATTGCTATTGCTTTCACCCCGTTAAACCTTCACCAACTTCACTATCTTCGTCCTACGCTGCTCCGTATTATGTCCAACAATATATATAGGCCTACTAGATCTCGAAGCTTCTGGTTCAATCTCGATATCAACCACCTGATCTGGTGTAACAGTTATGCCTGAGCCGTGCTCAAAATTCCACAAATGAGAAACATAGAATACACTGTGTACACCCGCCATCTTCTGAGGTAAGTCGATCATATAAGCAAGGTTCACAATCCTCTCGAGTATCGAAAAAGGACCTACGAATCTTGGTGTCACCCTCCTATAATACCGAATCGAACTTCATTCTTTAACGGAGAGACCTTGAGAAACACCATATCAACGATAGAGCCTCTAAGTCACATATTCTCTTATAAACATAGCTCTTTTGTCTCTCTTGGGCAGCTTTCATTAATAACTGAATAATCTCAATCTTCTCCAAAGTTTCTTTTATCATATCTAACCCAAGTATTAGTTTCTTATCCACTTTCCACCAACATGAAGGAACATTGCTTGGTAGGCCATGTAATGCCTCAAAATGTGTTATACTAATGCTATCCTGATAACTATTATCGTAGGCGAACTCAACAAGATGAAAATGATCATCCTAAGAGTCTCCAAAGTCAAGTATGCAAGCTCACAGAAGATCCTCTAATATATGATTCACTATGTTGGTCTACCTATTGGTCTATGGGTTATAATCTATGCTCAAATGTAGCTCTATTCCCATCGTCCCCTGTAAAATCTTCCAAAATCTGCTAGTGATTAAGGGTCTCGATTGCTTACAATGTTCCTCGGCACACCATGAAATCGCACTATCCACTTCACATAAAACTTAGCTAATTTAGATGTTGTTCTACTAGATTTTATGGGTATGAAGTGAGCACTCTTCATCAATCTATCAACTATGATCCATATCAGATGCTACCGTACCCTCTTTTGGTCCTCAAAAATCCATTGATGAAGTCCATTGATATATGTTCCTACTTCTACTAGGGAACTTTAGGTGGTTACAGCAAACCACTTGACTTCTTCTGCTCAGGTTTTCTATCTGACAATTCATACACTTCGAAATGAATGCCCCGACATCCTTTTTATCAGTTTCCTATAAAATGTCTACTTCATATGTCGATACATATTATTACCTCTAGGATGTATAGTCAGTCTCGAATGATGGCACCCACAAGCACCTCATCCCTCAACCCATCGACACTAAGTACAAATAATCTTCCATCCCTGCGGAGCCAAACATCAAGATTGATTATGAACTGCCTCATCTCTTCAGACTCCACTCCAGTCTTGATCTTAGCAATGATCTCTACTAGTCTAGTATCATGTCATTGACTAGCCCCAATCCACTCAATCAGATTAGATTTTATGGTCAAGCTCACCAACATCTCTGGCTTTAGCTTACATCAAGGTCGGAAATCATAACCGATAATATACTCAAGCTACTTCCACTATAGGAACATCGATCCTAAGCCGACATGTCTCATACTCAATGCATCAAACTGCATTTCCCTTACCTAGCATATAGGAAATGTCAAATTCATAGGAGGCCAAGAATTCTGACCATCGTTACTGGTGAAGTTTAAGATATTCTATGATAAGAGATACCTCATCAGTTTGTGGTCGGTGAATAGCTCAAACCTATCTCCAATCAAGTGGTGTCTCCAAATCTTCAAAGCGAAACACTATTGCTAATAACTCCAAATTTTGGGTAGTGTATTTCGTCTCATGTGATATCAGCTACCGAATAGCATACATAACAACCTTACCCCATTCGCATAAATACCGCGCCTAATCCGATACTACAAGCATTTTTGTATACTGCAACTCCTCATTCCCTCTTGGAATGACTAATGGCGGTGCCTCATTCACTTTTCCTTCAAACTCATGAATGCGTGCTCACGTCCCAAGTAAAATTCCAATTCTTCTTTGTCAAGTTGGTTAAAGGTGTAGCTACCTTTGTGAAGTCCTTTATGAATCGTCTATAGTATCCCGCTAATCGAAGGAAACTCCTCACATCAGTAGTATTCTTGGATCGATCCTGATCCTAGACTATAGCAACTTTCGTAGGATCTACATAATGCCCTTCTCAGAAACAACATGACCTAAAAATCACACTTTCGTCCTCTAGAAGTGACAGTTAGAAAATTTCGCCTTCAATTGGTGTTTCCTCAACACCTTAAGCACAATCCTTAAGTGCGTCTTCTATTCCTCTTCCGTCTGTGAGTAGACAAGAATATCATCAACGAACATAAGTAAAAACTTATTGAATTAATCCCTAAGACACGGTTCATGAGATCAAAAAATTATGCCAGTGCATTAGTTAGCCTAAAATGCATAACCACCCACTCAGAGAATTCATACGGCATACAAATCATAGTAATCGATGCACTCTCTCTTCCCACTCTCAGTTTATGAAACCCCATCGCAAGGTCCAACTGAGAGAACACCTTAGCACCATGGAACTGATCGAACAAGTCATCAATACATAGGAGAGGATATTTGTTCTTCTTCATCACTTTGTTCGGCTCACGGTAATCAACAAAAAGACTCAAAGAGCCGCCTGCCTTAGTGGTGGATACTACAGGTGTTTCCCACTCAGATATACTCTTGTGAATGAACCCCTTCCTCGATAGGTCATTCACTTGCACCTCACGTTCCCTCTGCTCTTTAGTGCCATAGGCCTCAAAGATATAACTATCGGTCTAGCATCCCTCACCAAATCAATACGAAACTCATCTCCCTATGTGGTGGTTGTTCGGCCACTTCCTCAAATATGTTCAGATACTCCTCAAAAATGAGCACCAATGACAACTCATCTTATGAGATCTCAAGCGAATATAGAAAGTTAACCATCACCTCATCATTCGGTAGCCAGCCTAACTCTACCCTCTACCCATCATCAGTTCCTATCATCACCAATGGTCTCTCATAGTCCACCACTACTCTGTACTTCTTTAGCTAGTCCATTCCTAATATAGTATCGAACCCACAGAATTAACTACAAAACAATCATAAGAATCCATGACTCAATAAGACCACATCATGACAAACCATACACAAGCCAACCGAACATCTCACTGGGTTTGACACAATCAGGGGTATGTCTACTAGGTCAGATCTTAATCCTAATCTATCTACCAAGTCACTAGATATAAAGGAATATGAAACCCATATATCGGATAAAACATGTACAAGAACATCATAAATGGAAATCATACCTTTGATAATTACGTATTTTCCCTTCTCCATCACCGATGGAGCATTCGACGAAGTTGGAATGGCATTGAGGGTAAATACCTTTACCATCTACTTTAACTTCACTAGCTCAGGACAATATTTCTGGATACTCCTAAACTTATTGCAATTATAACACTTCTTTCCCTCAGCTTTGCTGTTCTTTCTCAGATGGCCTTTCTCACTACTGTATAACAAGTGGACTCCCATTTGTCCTTCTTCTAGTCGTCTTCATTCTACAACTGCTTCTCCTTCTTCTTCTTTTGTTGTCGTTTCATTTCCTCTTGCCTCCCCACCCACTTGTGACTTTGGCTCCTCCTTAGGCACAACAGCTATTGGCTTTGGGTATATGCTCTCTTTCCTCAAAGCCTTCTCGACTATCTTCTCGAAGGTCATGTTAATATGGCCTACGAATTTCTCTCCTAAATAGTAGTTCAATATAGTAATGAACTTTCTGTTCTTTTTTAATAGAGCGTCTATGAAGAACATCTTGTACTTTGATAAAGGGTCGAACTCAGCCACATACACTACAAGAAAATGACCCTATTTATCTTAGTTATTTACAACATTCACAAAACAATGTATTAAAGGGTTTTTTTAATTGGTTTTTCCTAACAGTTGTAATAAAGGGTTTTGACAACTATTTTATCCCGATAGTTGTAATAAACGTATTTTTAACAACTGGTTTTTCCTGACAGTTATAATAAATGTATTTTTTAGCAATTATTTGCTTTAGGCAATTGTAATATAGATCTAACAACTTATTAATTTTGACTATTGTAAATATTGATATTTTCCCAAAGTTTATAAAAAAATTGAAAAATTGATATTACCGAGTTATTTGGTTCTTGAAATCAATCACTTTCATTAAAAAAAGCAAGCATTATGCTGTATTTATAGGAAAATTTTACTTTTTCCATCTTAATTGACAAATTAAACATGAAATAATTATAGAATATTTGTTAGACTATAGTTCTACTGAAAGCTATCGTAAAAACAACTGTGATTTATGAGTTTAATTTGAAATAAAATGAGAATTATTGATTTAAAAATTAAACTTTGATATGTGGAAGATGTACTATGAATTTATAAATTAGTTGAAATTTGTATTTATAAAATGGAACAGGAAATTATTGTCAAGGACAAAATTTCTCAGCGTTTTAGCCTCAAGGACAGACCTTCAGTATTTTAGCCTGAAGGACAACTATCTTTAGGTATCAGTTTTTAGTTATTGATAGCAGTTTTTAGGTATCAGTTTGTAGTTATCGGTAGCAGTTTTTAGGTATCAGTTTTTAATACGGTAGCAGTTTTGGAAGAATGTTTGTCCTTATGAATAATTTTGGAAGAATGTTTGTCCTTATGATTAATTTTTAGGAGAATGTTTGTCTTTATGGTTAAAATATTGAGGTCGAATTCTTGAGGCTAAAAATATACAAATTTTTATCCTTTAAATTAATTCCCCCAAAATAGAATACATTTACAAACTTTGAAAATTATTCCAAGGAATAACTAAACATTTTAAAATTGTTTATGCATTAAAATGAAGTATATTTATTATCAAAATTTTATTTCAAGTGAAAATAAAATATGGGAAAGTTTTTTATTTATTTGAAGAAATTTATTTGAATTTTAAATTAGCTAAAATAAATCAAAAAAAATATTTTTTTTGTAAATATGAATTTAAATAAAATTCGTTTTGATTTTCGGGCCTAATATAAATGCCAAGCTCAAAACCCTACCTACATGCCACCTCCTAATCACCTGACTAAGCTTTATCCCATTTCATTCTTATCTACACCTCACCCTTTCTTCCCTTTAAAGCACTTCGTCAAATTGATTAACTTCCTTCAAAAAAATAAAAAGAAGAGAGAACGGCACGAGCATGGCATTGCAGCAAGGAGGAGGTCGGTGAAGCAATAACGACGCTGGGCTGGAGGAGGGGCAAAATCTGGTGGCGGCCGCTGCTTCGCTTCGCATAAATCCTAAATCGCCCCATCCCTGGAAAGCCAAGCCGTCACACCCCATCATCGTAGTCACGCCCCATCATCGCAGTCACGCTCTATCATCGCAGCCTCCATAACAATTGTCGCAGTCGTACCTTGCAACTCATAATGATCTTCTCCATCGCACCTATCTTTGCCTCTAAAACTTAGTAGTCTCTATTTTTAGATCATAGAAAATTGCAAAGTATAGAATCAATGTATGGTTAAATTTTTTGTATTAGTTCAGCTAGTCTGATTAATTATGCTTGCTTTCCCCCATTTTTGAACCGTTATAAATATTTCACTCTAAACAGTTGCACAAAAGATCTGATACAATCACAGTTGGAAAATTGTCACTTAATTTGATTAGCTTGACAAAGGAAAGTGCATCCATCTTTGGGAATCAACTCATTACTACAATCCAGAAAGTCTTGCCATTTTCAAAGACAATTCCTCTTACAATACAATATCTTAACAGCACGTCACTCCAGCCCATGAAAAACAATCAAACTGGAAGGTGTGTAACAAACTGTACACATATTCTTCTTTCTGAGTGTATTCTGGAGAAACTAAACATTAGGCATTTTATTTTTTTATTGCATTTAATGTGTAGCCTTAACTAATACTTTGTTAGAGTTTGCTTTCTTATTTTGCAACATAAGTAATTCATTTCCAACTCAGGAGATCAATTATAACATGTAGGAAGTTTTCTATATTTTGCATTTCTTTACTTTCTTCAAATGAAGAGATTAAACCATGGTTTGAAGTTTCAATAAAAAAACCAAGTGCATAAATCGTTGGCCCTAAAAACCAAAAAAATAAATTCCTACACTGGACTAATTTGTTATGAATGCTTACATCAGATAGATTCTATGAACGCACTTAAATGAAGGTCTAAACAACTAAGAAATGTTGTGTTGTGCCAAACATACAAGTTTCCAATATTCATCTGACAATCAGATGAAATAAAATTAATAATTGCCTAATTTTTATATTATCGTCATACTGGTTCAATATTAAGAGGTTTTATATCAGTGTAGGCATAGCTGTTATATCTTTTGTAGACTAACTAGATTTTGAAATTTAATTACTTGGCTATCGTGGAATACATTTTAATCCAATTTTACTAATTATTTTAATCCAAAATTATGTGAATAATTTGAATTAACAAATATGCTTAGTAGTAAACGGTTTGCATAATATATTCAACGGGAGATAGCTCACATTTACAGAGTGTTCCCCTTATGGGAATTATGTACTTATGGTAGTTGCTATTCAGCTCTTCAATACAACATTTTGCAATGAAATCAATAAAAAAAATTGTTGTGTTATACTTATCCTGTGCTAATTATAATAATTCAAATTAACCTAAAAATTGGATCAACACCCTGAATTGAGTGTGAAAGCACCAGCCCTATTCTTACAAAGCAATAATATAGAAAATAAATGTAAAAAGAGTAGAAATAGTAAAAAGACAAGAAGATTTTTATAGTGGTTCGGCTGTTAATGAAGCCTATGTCCACTTTATAACTTTCTATTATCTGACTGCTGCTACAAGTTGACTCTGATTACAATATGATTGGATCTCCTAAGTTAGATCAAGTCACAAGTGCAAGTGTTCACCGGAGAATCACAGTGAACTCCTAGATAACTATTGTGTGGGAGAAGAAGGGTGAAGATTAACTTCTGTAGAGTTCCAACAGCCAGTGCAGAAGATCCCCTTCATGTTGTAGATATGTGAGTATTTATATGGATTGGAGAGCTATTGGGCTAGGCCGCTTTACTAGAAGCCTATTCATGATGGTACGAAGATGCTCCAAAAAGTTCACAGCAAACCGACCTAACCTGATGGATTGCTAGTGATCCATGTAGTTCATGTATTTTTGGGCCATTTCACTTGGATTCCACTCTTTGCCTTATGTAGATGCTCTCCATGTAATTTCATAACAAGTTGCTTTGTTTTGATGGTGGTCCATGTACAGGTTGCATTAAACTATGACTGAAATCAGATGAATGTTCATTTCTCGAACTAGCTAGCTTGGAATAACATAAAACTTGGCAAATATCCTTAGGAAAGATATTGGTTGATGATGCAAGAAGTTTGGAGGATCCACGAGCAATCCCTATGGATCGCTAGCTATCCATGGGTGATGGATCGCTAGCGATCCACACCCTTAGCCTATTTTTGCATCTTTCCTTTTGGGTCCTTCTTAGCTTCTTCTTCTGGTCATTTTGGTTGATTCTTGAGTTATTTTGACTTGACGTGAATGTTCTAGTTCCCGTTGAGTTCTGTTGGGTTGAAAACCCGGTTAATGTTTGCCCTCTATAGTATATCTTCTTTGGAAACAAGGTGTGCTCTGGAAGTAACTGCTTTTGAGTTCCCCTTTCGTGAAGTTTATTTGATCGTGTTGAGGCTATCATGCGAATTTGGCTTTGGCTATTCAGCCGTCTTTTGTGTCTTCAATGTGAACCGTCGTTGCTCATAACGATAAATCAATTTCAATCCCACGACTTTCCAAATGCTTGCAAACAATACTTAGATCATACTTGTTGAATTTAGAGAAAATCGATTGCAACTTGATGGATCGCTAGCGATCCATAGTCCATGGATCGCTAGCGATCCAAGGACTTAGCATATTTTCTTCCATCCAATCTCCTACTTAACTTTGTTTGGACCGATCCTTTATCATTTCACACTGCCCTTGCGAACCTAGCTAACTTCTCTTACGACCCGATCCAAACGCCACCAAACCCTAATCTTGCTCACGCCATCACCGTCGTCGATCTCCACAGCCGAAGCTTTCTGCCTCCAACATCGCCTAACCTCATCGCCAGTTCAAGCCAATTTTCCAGAACTAGTGTAACACCCCTAAGTTTAAATAACATTATTGAGGAGATTTAATTAGATAAATTAAATAGAATAATGTAGAGACTAGAGTGATAAGGGGATTGAGATTTGCAAACTAAATAGGGTCGTGCCTTAACTAAATGGGTTTATAAAATGGTTTTATAAGTTAAATACCTAAAGGAATAAGGCAAGGGGTAATATGGGAATATCTGTATATAACCCCATAACCCCTAAACCCTTACCCCATTCTCATTCATACTTTCACAAAAATAAAAACATAAACAAAAGAAGATCACGGCCGGCCATAACCCTAGGATAAAAGGAAATCAAAATCAATTAGAAGCTAAGATTCAAGCAAGGAAGAATTAAGCAAGAACAAATCTCAAGTTCCTTATCCAAACAAGGTGAATAATAATCTAAACCATCTCATATATGTTTAATTGAACATTTTAAATTTCGAGTTTAAGGTTTGAAACCATATGGATGGATTGAATGATGATATGCTTTGATATATGCCATGTTTTGATATAAACAATGATTTTTATGTAAAGGTATAATTCAATTTTAAGGTAAAATCATATAAAATGGGTTTTGAATGCCATGATGGTTGAATATGTTATGTAAAACATTATTTTGGAGATGAGTTTAAAATTTCATAATATTCCAAGCTATGGATAATTTATTATGAATTTTGAATGGAAGAAATAGTTATTTTGGGTTTAAATTGCTTAAGGCAATAATGTAATGTTTTCGAGCCTGAAAATTTATGTATGATAGAAAACATATTAAAAGTGAATTATTATGATTTTTGGGGAATTTTCCTAAGTTATTTACTATGGAAATTAAATTAGTTAAGTTTGGGTACTTAAACATTTTAATTTTTTTATTAAGGAGAAGGGCTTATTTGCTAAAGCATTTTCAATTGTTAGTTGATGAATTCAGCGGCCTTTTTAGGAAAGCATTTTTGAAAAAGGATTGGCAACCAATCACATCTTAACAAATTAGGCAAGTTAGGTGAAAATGAATTTCTTTTAATGGCATAAAAATTAGTTTTGTTTCGAATTACTACCTTGCCACTTCCTTTTGCTTGCTTCCGAAACCATGCCCGGTAGGCCTTTCGAAACAAATACACATGGTATCAAGCTATTGATACGAAGTGGATTGGAGAAAGGCGGAAGGGACTGTATCGAAGGCAAGCTTTCGAAGAGGTAGAAGTCATTCTTATAAGCTTTCAAATACATTACTTGCCTTTGCTTTTAAAAGATGCTTTCGAAGGGGTGAAGCTTTCGAATCAATCAACTTACCTTTGTTCAAAGGCCGCTTACTTTATTTTAAAAGAAGCTTTTAAATGAGTTGTCGCATGTTTGTTTTAGAAAGGGGCTTTCTAAAGGGTAGCTGCTTTTGAACCTATTCGAAACCAAGATGTCGTATTCATGCCTTTCGAATTAGTTAAAGGCCGCTTTCTTTATAACTTTGAATCAATGCTTTCGAATGGGAAGCTTTCGTCCTTGAAAAATTTGAAGCCGCCTTCTCAATGCTTTCGGAAGGGTCATTTTAGCTGGTTTTAAAAGAGGTTTTGGAGGCAAAGGTTTTGAAAGGAAGGTTTCGAAACCATCCTCTTCCCCAGATACTTTAATTAAAATCAATGCTTTCGAAAGCGGTAATTTCACTTATGTTCTTCTTGACCCAATAGTTGTATTAAGTGTTAAACCCAATGGTTTCAAAAGGAATACTTTTAAATGGTTTCTATGATGCTTTCAAAGGGTATGTCTTAAGTCTTTTGAAGGATTTTTTTTAGGCATTTCTAAGGGTATTTTTTAAGTATTTCGAAAGATAAGCTTTAAGTGTTTCGAAAGCTAAGTTTTAAGTATTTCGAGTAAGTATTTTGAAAGGAAGGTTCGAATACTTTCGAAAGGTATTTTTTAATGATTTCGAAAGAAAAGGTCTAAGGTTTCGAAAGTCTTAGTTTTCAAACAAGAAACCCAATCTCAATTTTTAAAAGTAAATCCATGGCAATATGAAGAGTTTTAAAATGGCATTTAGCTTTGGAGTTTTTGAAGAAGCTTTCCTTGCTAAAGATAGTGAGTTAAGAGTATTAACCATGTTTCATTAGAAAAATGATTACAAGGAAATTAAATAATGGATGTATATATTGCTATATATTTTGATCAGTTATCATGTATGCTTTTGAAAACATATTTACTTTATAATTAACCCATAACAACATTTTGGGGTGAAGGGGCAGAATAACCAGCTAGGTTGACCCAGCAGTGAATATACATTGAGTTAACTTCTGTGTGGGTAAAATTGCATTCAAGAGGCCAGGCAAACCAGAATATAGGATGCCCATAGACTGATCAAAGGATCATTGGTTAGACTGGTTCTTAGTAAGCCCATGAAAAATATGTATGGAAATGGTTATTGGGAGGGGCCCATAGGTTCTTAGTGATCCCATGAAAACTATGTCCAGATTAAGTTATTGAAATAGGTCAATAGGTTCATAGTTATCCCATCAAAACTATGATATGAGAGAAGTTATTGGAGAACCCAATAGGTTCATAGTAAGCCCGTGAAAGCTATGATTAGAGAAAGTTATTGGTAGATACCAATAGGTTCATAGAAATCCCATGAAAAATATGATTGGATGATAGTATTGGTAGGAACCAATAGGTTCATAGTGACTCCATGAAAACTATGAAAGTGGATAGGAGTTCCATAAAGAATTAACAGGTTATTAGTCAGCCCATAAAAACTAATAGGTCAATAGTGACCCTAGAAACTATAACTTGAGACAGATAGTTAGGTAAATGGGGATGGAAAATCCAGAGCATATTGCATGTTTGTATATCATCATGATACATTTTATTATGTTATGTATTAAACATTGTGGATGCAGGTGCATAGTATATGGTTATTATAAGCTGGGTTAAGATACTAGTGAGGGTAAAACCCGTTTTGCTAAGCAGCGTGGTCTCACTAGATATCTATGTGGTTCTAGATGGTAGGTTATCATTCATACCAGACTTTTTGTCTGACTCAAAGTCTATGTTTTCCCCTTAAACTCTCGGGTGCTCAATTGATTTTGAGTAGTTTGAGTGTTAAGGTTTTCAGGTTCTCCTTTAGACAAATAAGCTTTCGGAGATGTGCATGGGTAAGCTAGCTATTAGGAGTTCTTTCTGTTTGATTCCGCTATATTTTGGTCGTAATGGCAAAGTTTTTAATTGCCTATGTTTAGACCCTGATCATCCAAGGGGACATCTTCTTATGTCGCTCTTGGTGTATTTTGTAATAATTATATTTCTCTGGACGTGGTTTATGAAATTGGGATTATGTAATGAATTTGAAAAGAGATTCAAATGGAATGAGAAATTTGTTTTGTGAGTTTAATTTGTTTTCATATTCATGTGTTTCTGTTATATCAATATATCTAACATTACCGCATTTGGTCACCAAGAATTAATAACTATGGATGACTGCAGCATCCATAGCAGTTAGTTTCGGGCCTCCAAGTGGGGGATGTTACAACTTGAAGCATTGTCTGCCTGAATCGCGACAAATCTTGCCTAGTTTGGGTCGCCAGCGAATTGGAATTGACCATGTTTGCCTTCTAATTTGAGGTTAGTAATGTGAAGTTTGGCGTAGTATTAGCAATTGGTGATGAAGTTATGTTGGTGATAGATGCAGTGGAAAATTTGAGTTGATTGTGACTTTGTGGTAGAAGATAGTAAATTGAGTCTTGAATTCTTCACGGAACGTAGCCAAGGTTTTGCCGCGGTGCTTGACATATTTTGCTACCTTCATCCACGGAGTCAGAATTAACTTGCACCAAGTTGCACCGTTGATCCCAGCACAGCATCTTGCGGATTGATTTTGATTTTTCTGGGAGGTCATAATAGCTTAGGGTAGCGTCCTATATGCAGCACATGCCGTTATCAGTTTCCAGAGAACTGAAATCGACTTATGCTAAGAATTCTCTACTTGATTCAGACTCATTGATCTATAGTTGCTCACTTTGGATTGGTCATGTCATTGCATAGTCGGTGTACCTGGAATAGTAAGAGCTTTTCGTGTTGCTTTGAATAGCAGATCTGTTATCGATCGTTGACCCATAATGGTTAAGTGTATGAGGAATAACTTTAATGAACGACGAGAACAGCTTTTTCCTTTCTTCGCTGTGAGTAATTTATCACAGTGAAAAAAAAATACCAATTTAAATGTTCCTAATTAAGATGCATCGAGACTTGATATCGATATATCCGTTGAGACTAGAGTATGTAACGCTTTTCAAATATTGGGCAGTGTATTACTCGTGACTACTGGGGGAACCTAGGGCTTACACACTGATAGTTATTGGAATACTATGGAACGAATCGCTCGATAGTTTTCAGTTTGTTAATATAACTAAGGTCAAACAGAAAATAATGATGTGACTAATTTACACAGTTTTCTCGACTTTAGAATATTGTCGATCTATAATATGAAAGCTTCGCTTTGATTATAATCAAATCAAGGCACGGCGTCCATCGAGTGACTATAGTTGGGTTAAGAGGAAGTATTAGAAGTGAAGCACTATTCAAGGGTGGATTCATCTCCTCAATTATATGAGGTTAGTATTACGGACAACTCAAGTCAACTCAAGGTGGAAGTCTTTGGCCATAGCATTTCGATTAATAATAATTGTTACTGTTGAACCAAGGACATTTTAATTAGACTATAGAGTTGAATATGAACGATATTGGAATTTTGACCATTACCAGATTCCATAAGTTCAAAGTGATATAGTTTTGACGAAGAGGATTGGTGTAAATAAAAGTCACAACATGGTAACGCTTAATAAAGTGAAATTATATTTTACCAAAATCAAGTAAGCGATAAATTTGGCCAAAATGTCATACCACCTCATCGAGGTTAGAGCTCTATTGTTCCATCCCTACACAAACTTCAATTTTAATTCCCATAGATAGACAAGCCTGCCTCATCGACTTTTAGTGTTAAATGTAGTATTAAGGATTTCCATAAACAAGTAACAAACAACCTTGTTAACCCATTTCCGACATTCTCGACTTAACTATTCCTCGTTCAAGATGGAAATCGGTAGGTTGGAGCTCTATTGCTCCATCCCTACTCTACATCAATCTTTAACTCTCAAAAACAGATAAGCCTACTTCGTCGGCTTTTAGCGTTAAGCAAAGTTAATTACCCTTTTTAACAAATAAACAACAAGATTAACATGTTTCCGACATTTCAATTTATATTATTGTCCGTTCAAGAGTGAAGCCAGGTAAGTTAGAGCACTGGTTGCATCAAAGCCTTGCCTAGACACTTCATTATTGAATCTCACAAACATATAAATTTACTTGTCGGCTTTTAGTGTTAAACCTAGTCAATCACCTTTGTCAAAACTTATATATATAATAATACTTTAGAAATACTTGTAAATAGGTTTTAAATATCTATATAAAATATTGCTTAAAAATTACTAATTTAGAAGTTCAATTAAAAACATGTTTTAAACTTCTATTCTATTTTTCGTACTCAAATACATTTTATAAGAAATTACATAGAAATATTTTATAAAGAAAAGAGTTTAGAAACCATTTAAATTATAATAGTGTTAGCACCAAAATTGGTCACTAACCCCCTTTAGAAAGATTGTGTAGAGAGATAAATGAAGAAGATAAATTAAAACAGAGAGATATAGACTAAATTAACTGCAGAGATCTTAAACACCAGATTTATAGTGGTTCGGCGTAATTGCCTACGTCCACTTTGAATTGTAATCTTTATTGCTTTCCCAAGTAGTTAAATACAGATACAATCCGTACAATAATAGCTTGAGTACAAGTTTGAACTGAAAAGAGTGAGTCTAGAAAGCGGCAGAGTCTCCCCAGTGTTTTCGAAAAAAGGTCCCATTTCACTGTGCCCTTGCCCTTCTATTTATAGACGAAGATGGGTTGGACTTCCCTAACGGGCCTAGCTGCCAGATACCTCAGCCCGTGGTGAGTGACTTCTGTGTGCCGAGCCACAAATGCCGAGCCATGTCTCCAAACCAAACGAGGCAGTGTGTTGAGTGAAATGTGTAGGCCGAACGAGGTCCAATGCCGATCGAGGGGAGATGCCGAACGACATGCTTACGCCGAGCGAGGCCATGTGCTGAACGAGGCTGGAATGCCGGTCGACGCTTGGATGCCGAGCGATGCTGGAATGCCGAACGAGGCAGGAATGTCGGTCGAGGCTGGAATGTCGGGCGAGGCTGGAATGCCGAACGAGGCTTCCGATGCCAAACAACCTTTGAATGCCGAACGGTACCCCTATGCCAAACAATACTGAATGCCGAGCGAGGTTCATGCCGAACGACTCTGCTATGCCGACCGAGGCTCTATGCCGAGTGAGGGTAGATGCTGAACGGGGTTCATGCCGAACGACTCTACTGTGCCGAACGGTACCCCAAATGCCGAACGGTGCTTATGATGTGTCTCTAGTTACTTGGTCAAACCTCCATGTAACACTTGCCCCCCAAAGTGCATCATGTGGATGAACATGATGTGCTTTGAATCACGTGTCCTCCGTGTCTTGCTTCGAGTCCTTATTCTGAATGCCGATCGATGCATTGTATGCCGAACGACATACTAATGCCGAATGTCATACAAATGCAGATCGACATACTAATGCCGAACGATATTAATGCCGAGCGAGGGAGGTGCTTTGACCGGTTCTACCGGTCGCTGTCCCTTCAACTTCTCTTCTCTCTATATAAGGCGATACTTCTTTTCTTTTTCTTTTTTACTTTTACCTCTACACTGCAGAACTCACGAACTTGCCTCTTCCCAAACTCTTGTCAACACCTCAACAACTCCTTTCGTCCTCGAGTTCCCTTGGTTACTCCTCGATTGCCTTCAACTGCAAGCCCGATTAGATCTCTACTTCCAATTCGAGCACTCCATCAGACCTCGCCCCCTTCTACTAGGTACTAACCCTTCATTCGCTTGACTCTCCCTAATTAGGGACTTAAGACAAAACTTGAACCCGTTCCCTTCTCCTACCCATAAACAATGATAGTCGTGTATATTAGGAAGGTGGATTTGAGGTTTAAAGAAGCCTTAGGATTAGGTGGAGTGGAGGATGAAAGACATGTCGATGTGGCTCGGCATGACTTCCTCATGCTGAACGACATTGGAGAAGAAGCACTGGAGTGGCTCGGCACGACCACGGCCCGACATGATTCTTTTATGCCGAACGATTTTAGTGGGAGTGCAGGTGAAGAGTGGAGGCGGGTAGAATGCCGAACTAGGAGGCTCGGCATAACTTGGTGGATAACTCGTCCGTGTCGAGCGGTAGGGAGGATGTCTTGGGGGAAAGTTGGTGCTAAGCAGAATGCCGAGCGAAGCAGCTTGGCATGATTTCGGTTCGGCATGACTAGACGAATGTCGAAGGGTGAAGTGGATAGGTGGAAGAGCGTTGGTGTTGAAGGTAGAATGCCGAGCGAAGCGGCTCGGCATGAGTGTGGTTCGGCATGACTCCCTTATGCCGAACGGTGGAGAGGACAGATGGGAGAGTGGAGTGCCGAACGACGCGGCCTGGCATGATTGCGGTTCGGCATGTCTTGCCGCATGCCGAACGGTAATGATGGATGGTAGGAGAGTTGTGCACAACAGCGACACTATTTAAACCTAATGAACAGTTGACTTGACACATTTCATGCCTGAACATGTAATAGTGAACAAGGACAGACTTAACCAACAAAGCATATCGAACAATCCAGACTGATAACTCCTGTGTTTAGACAACTGGAAACTTGAACTTAACTTTCTTAACAGTTAATAACCTTTCATATGCAGCATCGATGTTGAGTTCAAAATACAAACCGTCTTACGACAAGCTTTCATAAACGGTCAGCGATGACGGTCTTCGAAGACGGCAATTCAAAGCTTAAACTTATTTCATCAATCCAGCGTCTTTTCACTGCTTGGCACTTACATCTGAATGATCGCACTAGTTCACACACCACACGGGGGGAATATTTATGTTGTTAAGTCTAATGTTGATTGTTTTTTTAGTATAGTTCAAATAGGTGCTTTGTCAGATTCAATCTTCATCAGAGATGTCTAGGAAATCTAGCTCTGCTACGATCTCGGATAGACCCGGGCCATCCTCTCGACAAGAAATTATAGGAACCTCAAACCCATCAACTACCCCTGCTCAAGACTTACCGAGCCCTACAACGGCATCTTTCGACTTGGCTCCCGACGCTCTGGAGGCAGCAATTTTCTTAGACGACCCAATCGATTCACAGGCCTCAAAGATTAATGAAAGTACACTCCGTCGGATATGCTATGTCCATGGAATCCCCTTCGACGACGTGTTAGTTCCATCGCGGCATGATCGTCCGCACTTGCCCCCTGTCGGATATACAGCCTGCAACAGGTTCATGTGCTGGGTCGGCAGCGTGCCACCATTCAATTCTTTCCTTCACGACGTGCTACAATATATCGAGATTGCACCCTCACAATTACATCCAAATAGCCATGCATTCATATACGGGAATTGCATCCTCTTCATGAGTATCCTTTTCAGGCTTCCGACTTCCGACGATATTCGTTATATCTATCGCTTCAAGAGACGGTCATACAGCCCATCTTTCATATTCCTCGAGCCACATAGTAAATGCCAAATCCTGACGGGGCATGGAGAAAATTTGCCCAGTACAAGCAAGAGTGGTTCAACGTGCGCTGTCCTCCCGGTTTCGCCAAGAGATGGATAGAAGGAAGTAAGTTCATTTTCTAGATCAACACTTGCATTTGGCGAAATTTGCATC
This sequence comes from Allium fistulosum, assembly GCA_030737815.1. Taxonomy (NCBI): domain Eukaryota; kingdom Viridiplantae; phylum Streptophyta; class Magnoliopsida; order Asparagales; family Amaryllidaceae; genus Allium; species Allium fistulosum. The sequence goes on from CM060903.1 coordinate 428,749,047, forward strand.
TTTTCTGACTCTTTATCCACTTTTTCAGGTATCAACCCACGTCCCGAAGGCTCCGGGTACTCTGAATCTGTCGAAACTATCTGAGCCATTCCCGCAGAAGACCGGGACATTAGATCTCTCATTTCAAATGAATCACTCACGAATTTTGGGCTGCTGGCGGAAGGTCGCCGAATAAGCCTTCCTCAAGGCGTCACTATACCCAGGCCTGCTCCAGGTAAAGGAAAAAAGCATGTTGGGTCTTTAGCACGCAACGCTCCTGACATGCCAGAGGAGGGAGAAATTAGAGAAGGCAAGACGCCCGAAGTACCGGGTGAAAATGTTAGTCATACTCGGGACCCGATAGTCGAGGTTCATGACATTGAGACGTCACCTTCCTCTTCCAAGGGAATGAAGAAATTGACCTATAAGTTGAGGAAGAAGACGGTGGGTGGAACCTCTAAGGTCACCCTTACTCCAGTAGAAAAAGAGCCTTCTTCTCAACACTTAGAGAGTTCGTTGAAAGGCTTGTCGAACCTCACTATTCCCAATGATCTGCTCAACTATGGCTTCGACGATCCAGAAGTTCTTAAACTTCATTCACCCGCGAGAGGCGATTCAGGCGCTCGGGCCCAAGTCCAGGGAGAAAAAACTCCTATTAGTAAAGATAAAGAAACCGGTCCGTCGGGGGGAACAATAGGACACACACGGACACGTGCACTTCACCCTGCACTTCAATTTTAGCCATCACCCTGTTCTTTTCTAACCTATCGTTATTCTCATTCTATGCAGGTGACATGGGACGCACCCACGGACTCGATCGTCTTCGCAGCTCATCCATTTTTCATCATTTTGGCCAGGATTCGGGCACCGACAAGCGCCGAGACAGAGACGACTCTGGAGACCGAGACAATCGCCCCCGAGAATCGACTTATCGAAGGAAATCATACCGCCAGTCTTCATATTCCCGTGATCTTCCTTCTCAATCAGAGCAAGGCAGAGAGAAGTCTTCATAGAAGGGGTCTCAATCTGATGTTCCCCGTGATCAACACTCCGGTTCATCTAGCACACGACAGTCTCGGGAACATCGTAAGAAAACAGAACTTTCAAAGCCATCTCCCCCTGTTCCCGCAACAGATCCGACGATATTGGAGAAGCTGGCCGAGCTTAAAGTTAAATTCCCCAAAATCTGCTTTGATGGTCTGAAGTTCCTCCCAGCGATCCATCACATTCCAGGGCATGTCAAACAGAGTGTCATCGCTTGCAACAACGACGTTTATGTTCAACATGACGTGTTTGTCCATCTAGTTGAAAAAGTCTCGGAAGTCTTTGTTGAGCGTCAACACGAAATCGACCGCCTGAAGCTTGAAGCCATTTTTGATAAAGACATTATCAAAAATCAGGATGAAGAGCTCTCTTCGTACAAGTCCCAACTCGAGGCTGCCCAACAAAGTGCTAAAGATACTACGGAGGCCGTCACTCGTCTGAAGATGACTCATAAGAAGGAAATTGATGAAGCGGTCCAACGCTGCGAGGCCCTGGCTTTAGAAAAGGACTTTGTTCAAAAAGAAAGGGATGCATTCACCTTGCAGGTCAAAGAGTTGAAAGAACTACTCTCTAAGGAGAAGGAAGAGAAGATAGCCGCTCAGGAGGAGTCCCAACGATACTGCAACGAGATTGTTGCTACGCTACTCTTGAAGGCAAAGCTCGACGATGAGCTCTCTAAGGTCGGGATGGTGAAGGATGAAGCCCGTGAAGAGGGCAAGAGAAAAGCATCCGCGGAGATTGACTCTCGCCTTGAGGCGGTTACAGAGGCCGGTAGAGAGGAGATCAAGTGCATGTTCGACCCGCTGATAGCTGAATACAACGCCCGTGTCCTCATGCATCGGGACTTGACTTTTCTTGGTGAGGGCTACCTCGAATCTCTAGCCGAGGCATGGGAAACTTTGATAAAGATTAGAAAGGTGGAATCGGGTACCGAGGAGGTTGACGAGGATGCTTTAGTAAAAGAGTTTCTCGGGGGGAACGAGCCTTCAGACTTGTCTGCAGCAATGGCTCTCTTTGGCAAAGGCTCCTCTCCATCAAAGGAGAAAAATGACATCGTTGGTCCGTCTGGAACCGAGTCTCCAACTCCTCCTCCTACTCAATCGGCTGATCGGCCAGTACTTGATCCATTCGAGCAACACGCTGGTTATGACCCAGAGGACCCTGGCCTCGGCATTCATGTTCTATCTCCCATTCTAGAGGGTGAGACTCCTAGGACGGTCGAAAGCCAGCAAGAAACTGGTATATAACTCTTCTTCTTAAAGTTCAAAGAACTGTCATTTTTGGCGAGAGGCTATCATATTCTAACGTTCGTCTCTTGTGGTTTTTCGCAGGCTATTCTGATCCTGATCCGACTCCACGGAGTGACGATGCCAAGGAGGAAAAGGGAAAAGCGAGCGAGGCTACCCATGCGGGAGTGACCCCTGGTCCTGATGCTCAGGTGATTGAGGCGCTCAACGAGGATAAGTCTGAAACTTTGTCCCCCGTCAAAGAAAGTTATGAAATTGAAATTACGGGCGCCTCAGGACACACTTCGAAAGTGAGCATGAAGGAGCAACTTGCGGAAGAGAAAAGGAAGAAAGTTGAGATCAAGGTCGAGTCCCAAGTAGTAGAACTTGACGACCCGTTGAACAGGCCTCTAAAAGTCATTCTTCCTGGCAGAACCAAATCACTGGATGTTCCTCCTCCCACTCCTGACACCGTTTCTCTAGCGAGCAAAACATCAAAGAGAAAACGCGTGGGGGAGGAGTCGTTTGAGAAAACGAAGGAGGAAAAGAAGCTAAAGAAATCGAGGAAGTAGCCACTACACTCGTTCAACGAGAGTTAGCTTAGATCATGTAATTATTTTTATTTATTTATTTTCGTAGTCAATGTAGACAGACTTTTGACTCCGAGTTTTGGAGGAGTGGTAGTAGAACCCCATTTTGGATTAATAAATAAAATTTAGTTTCTTTGTCTTTCAAGTGACTTTTGTTATTCAGCTTTCTGTATAACTGTGGTCGAAACCCGAGCTATCATGAGTTATATAAACCCCCAATCCTTTTTCATATAGCTCGGAAATTCTTTGGGGTTGCACCGCCTTTATTCCACACTTCAGGTATTTAGAATATTTTTTAGTCTGTACTCTGGGGACTTAGAGTACTCCAGTTCGCACTCAGTGGACTTGAAGATTTAAGTTGTTTATACTCTAGTCCGCACTCTGGGGATTCAGAGTACTCCAGTCCGCATTCAGGGGACATGGAGATTTAAGTTATTTATACTCTAGTCCGCACTCTGGGGACTCAGAGTACTCCAGCCGCACTCAGGGGACTTGAAGGTTTAAGTCGTTTATACTCCAGTCCGCACTCTGAGGACTCAGAGTACTCCAGTCCGCACTCAGGGGACTTGAAGGTTTAAGTCGTTTATACTCTAGTCCGCACTCTGGGGACTCAGAGTACTCCAGTCTGCATTTAGGGGACTTGGAGATTCAAGTCGTTTATACTCTAGTCCGCACTCTGGGGACTCAGAGTACTCCAGTCTGCACTCAGGGGACTTGAAGGTTTAAAATGTTTATGCGCGGTCGTACGTCAGACAGAATAATGTAACTCCAGTTGTTTGTCACCGGATTATTGTGCATAAAAACACTAGTGATGCATGGGAAAGATGGCTTCGAGTCTTTATTAATGAAAACAGACTAAATCGTCCGATTACATGCTTAAAAAGAAACTAAGAATCAATGGAACAAAAACATACAAGAAATAATTACACCTAAAACACGAAAGAAACAGGCTAAATATAATAACGTCGAAGATGTTCACTATTCCATGCTCGGGGGAGTGTCATGCCATCAACGGTCGCTAGCTTGAAAGTTCCCTCTCCAAGCTTCCGTTCAATGACATATGGACCTTCCCAGTTGGGATTCATACGTGATGGTACCGGAAAAACTCGTTTCAAAACGAGATCACCCGCATCAAAGATTCTCGGGCGGACTTTTTCGTTATAATATCGCTTAACATGGTGCCTATATGTTGCCGCCCTTAACTCAGCTTCTTCATGTTTTTCATCAACGAAGTCCAGTGATTCCAACAAGAGATCCTGATTCATCCTAGGATCATAATGTGTCACCCGATGTGATGGAACTTCAAATTCCACGGGTATAACAGCCTCCGTGCCATATGCCAGTGCGAATGGAGTGTGGCCAGTCGTAGACTTGTGGGTAGTTCTATAAGCCCATAGCGCTGTTGGAAGTTCATCTACCCATTTGCCTCCAGCCTTTTCCAAACGCTTTTTCAATATGGACTTGATTATTTGTTCACGGCCTCAACTTGTCCATTAGCCTTAGGATGAGCAACTGCGACGAACTTTTTCTCAATGCCATATTTTAGACAGAAATCTTTGAATCCCTACTTTTGAACTGAGTTCCGTTGTTTGTAATGATGGTTCGTGGGAGGCCGAAGCGGCATATAATGTTTCGCACAACAAAATTAATGACCTTCTTGGAGGTGATTGTGGCTAAGTACTCTGCCTCAGCCCATTTGGTGAAATAGTCGACTGCAACTATTGCATATTTTGCGCCACCCTTGGATATAGGCAAAGATCCGACTATGTCGATTCCCCAAATTGCAAACGGCCAGGGACTAACCATTTTCATGAGTTTCGTTGGCGGAGCTCTTGGGATTTTTGCGTATCTTTGACACTTATCGCATTTTCCTATATAATCTGCAGCATCCCGATTCACAGTTGGCCAATAGTATCCGTAGCGGAGGATCTTTTTTGCTAATGTCTTCCCTCCAGTATGGTCGCCACATTCTCCTTCATGAACTTCCTTCAAGACCCGCTTTGTCTCATCATGGGCAATGCACCGGAGAAAGGGGACCGAGAACCCCCTCTGATACATTACTCCATCCTGCATCACATATCGCGTGGCTTTACGAATGACCTGACGTCTTTCACTTCTTTTTTCGGGCAATGTCCCGTTCAGCAGGTATTGTTTGAATGGGGTCATCCATGATTCCCTCTCGATTTCCGTTTCCAACACAAAATCGACTTCCATCACATCTATGCTTGGAGCATGTAAGGATTCGACGGGAATTAATCCCATTTGTTGTGCATTGCCGATACTTGCGAATTTGGCCAGTGAGTCGGCTTCCTTGTTCTGTTCACGCGGGACATGCGAAATGTCATAATGTTCAAGGTTCGCCAATAGTTCCTATACCAAAGAAAGGTACGGAGCAAGCCTTTGTCCCCTCGCTTGGTTATCTCCTCGCACTTGGTACACCACCAATTATGAGTCACAAAAGATTTCAACTGATTTTATCCCGAGTTCCCCAATAAGCTTTAGGCCAGCTACCAATGCTTCATATTCTGCTTCATTATTCATTGCCGGGAAATTGAGCTTCAAAGCATAACAAATCGATCGATTTTCTAGAGTCACAAGAATTACACCAGCCCTAGAACAACGGTCGTTGGACGCCCCATCGGTGTACAATTTCCATCGAATGGGGGGAATGACACTGTGACTATCAGGTTCGTCTGACATAGTGAACTCAGTGATGAAGTCTGCCAATGCTTGCCCTTGTATAGATCTTCATGGCAGGTAGGTAATATCGAATTGACTCAACTCGATATTCCATTTAACATCCTTCCAGAAGTTTCTGGTCGTTGGAGTACCTGTCGCAAGGGCTGATCGGTATAAATACTGACTGAGTGTGCTTGAAAGTATGGACGCAGCTTACGTGATGCAATCACCAAGCAATAGGCCAATTTCTCAATTTTAGGATAATTTCTTTCTGCCCCCGTTAAACGTTTACTAACGTAATACACCGGCTTTTGAACTCGGTCCTCCTCGCGGACCAAAGCCGCACTTATAGCATGCGGGGATATGGCCAAGTATACGTACAACGTTTCATGGTCTACTAGTTTTGACAGCACTAGAGGACTTTCTAAATGCCTTATCAGAGCTCGGAACGCGTCCTCACAGTTGGATGTCCATTCGAAATTCCTCTTTCCTTTCTTTATTATATCGAAGAAGGGAATACACTTGTCCGTGGCTCTGGATATGAATCGACTCAGCACAGCCACCTTTCCATTCAAGCTTTGTTCCTGTTTTATAGTTCTGAGCACTTGTATGTCTCGAATAGCTTGAATCTTTTCCGGGTTAGCTTCGATTCCCCAGGCATTAACAATGAATCCCAAAAACTTCCCTGACGCAACGCCGAAGGAACACTTTAGAGGGTTGATCTTCATTTCATAATATCTGAGAATGCCAAACATCTCTGCTAAGTCTCGAATGTGGTCGTTTGACTGCCGTGACTTCACGAGCATGTCATCCACATAGACTTCCATTGTTCTACCAATCTGATCTTTAAACATTTGATTCACCAAACGCTGATAGGTCGCTCCCGCGTTTTTCAATCCAAAAGGCATCACTACGTAGCAATATAGCCCAACGTCTGTGACAAAACTAGTGTGTTCCTAGTCCGGAATGTGCATCGGGATCTGATTGTATCCCAAGTACGCATCCATGAACGACAATAACTCGTGTCCTGCAGTGGAGTCGACCAACTGATTAATTCTAGGTAATGGGAAACTGTCCTTAGGGCACGCTTTGTTTAAATCAGAATAATCTACGCAAGTTCTCCACTTCCCATTCGCTTTTTTCACTAGCACAGGGTTTGACACCCATTCAGGGTAGAGGGCGTCGCGGACGAACCCATTGGCCTTGAGTTTGTCCACCTCCTCTCCGAGAGCAACGGACCTCTCCGGGTCCATTCCTCTCCTTTTTTGCTTAACTGGGACGTACCTCGGGTCTATGTTCAACATATGACTCGTAATAGCGGGAGAGATCCCGCACATGTCAGAATGTGTCCAAGCGAAAACATCAAGATTCGCTCGGAGGAAATCACTAAGGTCCTCGGTCATCGAGGGGCTGAGTTGTGGTCCAATCTTCAGTATTCGCGACGGATCGTCTCGGCTGACTGAAATGTCAATTGTCAGTTCAGTCGGTGCTGCCTTTTCTTCCCTAGGTTCCTCATCGTCATCTCTCGGATCTATGTCTCTATAAATCCGAGAATTTTGCCCGAGCCAGGGCTCGGGCATTACTTGTCAATTGTCAGTATTCTGAATGCGGACGGAGTTGTCCGCAACCTTTCCTTTCTCTCTCCGCTGGGCCTCTCGGAGCTCAGCCACATAACATGCACGACCGGTCGCCTGGTCACCATGAACAACACCTACTCCTTTGTCAGTCGGAAATTTTAAAGTCAAACACCACGGGGCCAATGCTGCCCAAACTCAGCCAGGGCCGGACGACCCAGAAACACGTTGTATGGAGAATCTACATCCAAAACTACGAAAGGTAGGATTCACACCCTCCTACGCTCACCTTGTCCCAGTTCAACTGGCAACTCAACATACCCCACTGCATCAGTCGCTGCGCCATTAAAGCCATGGATACGAGCTTTAGACGGTTTCAAATCCTTCGTCTCCATCTTCATCTGGTCATAAGCCTTCTTGAAGATGATATTGACAGAACTTCCACAATCAATCAAAATTCTTTTCACAAAGGCCGGCCCGATTGTCACAGATATGACCATCGAGTCAACGGTAGGAGCCTCCACCTGGTCAGCATCTCTGCTCCTGAATACTATATCGTCTGTCATAATGCGCTGCTGTTTAGCGGGGATCCCATCCTCCACATTGGAACAACACTCAAAATCTGCATGCCTCAAGGAATTAGCATACCGCTCCATTTCTTGCCATTTCTTATATGCACGGTGAGGTCCGCCTATTATCGTGTTTATGACCAGTCTGCCCACGGTCCGAGCAGGCTTCTCGGGGTGACGTGGAGCTGGTGCGTGACCGGGATTGGACGTTCCCTGTCCACCTTCTTGAGGATTCTTTACAAAATCCTGCAACTTTTTCTGTCTAATCAACTTTTCTATAGCGTCATGTAGGTGCCTGCACTCTTCAGTATTGTGCCCATAAGTCTCATGAAAGCGGCAATACTTCCCAGTCCTCTTTTGCTCCTCGGTTGACTCCTTTGGGTGCGGCTTTCTGTATTGAAAGGTATTACAAGTTAATAGGTAAATATTCTCAAGAGATGCATTCAGTGGGATGTATTCATTGTAGGTTGGAATTCTCGGCTTCCATTTCCCCGCTTCTCTTTTCTTCCCCTGATTTCTTCCTCCAGATTCCTTAGATTGCCCGGGCTTGTTCTGGACATTGACCTGAACTTTCCCCGAGTTATCTCCGGATCGCTTCACGGCGATGTTGCTTTTCATGGTCTCCTGAATAGGCCCCGGTGCCTTATCTCGCCTTATCCACATGGCTTTCTCTCTTCTTATGAATTGATGAGCCTTTGAGTAAAAACGCTCTAGCGTAGTTGGAGGTTTTCCTGCTAACCAATCTCCAAACTCTGAATCTGGATCCACACCTCGCATCACAGCCATAAGAATTGCGTGATCATTAGGATTGCTAACTTCAGTAGCCGCAACATGGAATCTCTGTAAATACTCCTTCAACGACTCCCATGGAGCTTGGATTACACTTGATAGAGACATCACGTCCTTTGGACGAGTAGCATGTATTCTGAACTGTTCTATAAATTTCGTTGCCAACTCCTCGAAACTGGATATGGACCGCGGAGGAAGTCGGGTGAACCACATGGTAGTGATCCCAGAGAGATTTATTGGAAAGCATCTACACTTGGTTGCATCATTCGCTCTAGCAGAATCCATCATCCATTCATATCTCATCGCATGCTGTCGGGGATCGGTCTTTCCTTCGTAGGCTGGGATAGTTGGCATGCTAAACTTCCTGGGGTACTCGGCCTGTAGAACAGTGTCTGTGAATGGAGTATGACTCTTGGATATCCCCCAATCTTCATTGGTCAGGCCTTGATTTTCTCTCATCGGCTGTCTGACCATAGCCGATAGGTCTGGGGTTTGTATGGAAGATGGAAGGTTGGAGTCTGTTCTACAGGATCGGTCAGGTTGATGCCTCCTCTGCTGGCGATCTGCCAACGTGTATCTTGAGGTTCAGCATCATTGGCGTCTTGGTGAGCCGGGCATCCAGTTTCCACACGCGCTCCAGATTCTAAGTTTCCCGCTCCTGCTTGGTTGCGGTCTTCGAGGTGTAAGTGATCCCTAGTCGATCGATCAGCAGCACCTGCCTGTGTAGTTTCAGTCTTGCAGCGTCTACGCCTGGGAGGTTCATCAAATGAAGTCGAGCTATCAGATGAAGAGTAAGGAGCTGGACTACCCCCAGCATTCCGATGCTGTTGTTTAGTGAGCTGAGCCATAAGGTTGGCGTTAGCTTGAATCTGTTCTCCAAGTTGTCTCCTGCTTTCCATGAGTTCTCTAATCAAGTCGATGAACTCTGTTCTGGTGACAACTTCCATTTGATCTTGGGTGGTAGTTCCTGCACCCATATTTTCTTGTTGATTGCTAGGCCCTATTTGCTGTACGCTAGCAGTCTCATTGACGTCTGCATTATGAGAGGCTGATCTGGTACGTGGTCTTCCCATTGTAGATTTATTGGTAAGAACTCTGAGTAGAATCAACGGACGTCTTGTGAATGACTTGGATCTCCTTCGGGGGATTTATTCAATCCAGTAGCTACAAAGCAGATCCGTATGGCCTGAGAATTCGATTCTCGGTGAAAGAACCAAAGTGTTAGCACCAAAATTGGTCACTAACCCCCCTTTAGAAAGATTGTGTAGAGAGATAAATGAAGAAGATAAATTAAAACAGAGAGATATAGACTAAATTAACTGCAGAGATCTTAAACACCAGATTTATAGTGGTTCGGCGTAATTGCCTACGTCCACTTTGAATTGTAATCTTTATTACTTTCCCAAGTAGTTAAATACAGATACAATCCGTACAATAATAGCTTGAGTACAAGTTTGAACTGAAAAGAGTGAGTCTAGAAAGCGGCAGAGTCTCCCCAGTGTTCTCGAAAAAAGGTCCCATTTCACTGTGCCCCTGCCCTTCTACTTATAGACGAAGATGGGTTGGACTTCCCTAACGGGCCTAGCAGCCAGATACCTCGGCCCGTGGTGAGTGACTTCTGTGTGCCGAGCCACAAATTCCGAGCCATGTCTCCAAACCGAACGAGGCAGTGTGTTGAGTGAAATGTGTAGGCCGAACGAGGTCCGATGCCGATCGAGGGGAGATGCCGAACGACATGCTTACGCCGAGCGAGGCCATGTGCCGAACGAGGCTGGAATGCTGAATAAGGCTGGAATGCCGGTCGAGGCTTGGATGCCGAGCGATGCTGGAATGCCGAACGAGGCAGGAATGCCGGTCGAGGCAGGAATGTCGGGTGAGGCTGGAATGCCGAACGAGGCTTCCGATGCCGAACAACCTTTGAATGCCGAACGGTACCCCTATGTCGAACGATACTGAATGTCGAGCGAGGTTCATGCCGAACGACTCTGCTATGCCGACCGGGGCTCTATGCCGAGCGAGGCTAGATGCTGAACGGGGTTCATGCCAAACGACCCTGCTGTGCCGAACGGTACCCCCAATGTCGAACGGTGCTTATGTTGTGCCTCTAGTTACTTGGTCAAACCTCTATGTAACAAATAAACTAACCAAAAATACACATCTTAAACACTTAAAACAATAAGAGACTTACTGCAGCTTTTATATGTGATGTTAAAAGTTCTTGTTAAAACACCATCTTTGCAACTAGTTTTAACCACATAAACAAATGATTTGAGACCTAATATTTTTATAATAAGTACTACCATTAGGAAACTTAAAAATAATGGAAATAAATCCCTAAGAATATCTACTCATTTATTTATAAAAAACTCTCGAAAACAAGGGATTCATAAATGCCCTTATAATGACTATTCTAGTTTCAAACACTTTCAAACTTACTTCAATTTAACACACAAGTTAAAATAAACATCAACTCAAGGCGAAGCCACATGTTTATGAGGGTATTAGAAGTGATGTTATATAATATAAAGTTATCGTTTGCCTTCAAAAGCAAGAGGGGTCCAAAGTTTATAACTTTACTTAGTTAATGCCACTTTAACTTTATAATTCAACCACAACATATATATACACAATATATACTTAAGAGGTAGTGAGATAACTCACTTAGATCCATGCCTAACCCAAGCATAAAGCTATAAGAACCAAAGAACCACCTTCTTCCATCAACACAAGCCTAAAGGTCCAACTTTTAGCACTTCCAAACCAAAGCCGCCACCTTCTTCCTCCTCTCCCAAGCTCACGGCCATCTAAGCTCCCTCTCTTCCTCTCACCTCCTCCCACTTCTTACTTGCTAATCATACTTTCCATGATGTCTTAGGCCCAAGGCTAAAGTTTAAAAGAGATTTGAGAAGATTTGGTTAACTTTTGAAATAGTTAGAGAGTAATAAGCGGATTAATACTAAGCACTTCCACCAATTTCAACCCTCCTACTTCATCTCAAGCTTAGGAATTTTGTGATTATTTCCTAATGTTATGCCTCTCCTTATATAAGATTTTACAAGAGGTCAAAACCACCTCTTATGTTCCATGAAAGGTTACAGAGGAGCCTCCTTTACACATTTTAACTTTACACCTTTCTTATTTTCCTTAAAAGTTAAGTATTACCATAAAAGGTCATTGCCTAAATATCTTCCCTTACCTCATGCATGACATTATCATAAGATTATTTCCATAAATGGAAAAATATTTTTATTTCATTTTCTTTAATTTCTAAGCAAACAAGTGTATGTAAAAATATCTGAACAACTTCTGATGGTTAAAAACCTGTTTATAGATAAAATGATTTTCGATCACATTATCGATATTTTTTCAAAGTATTTAATTTTCAAACATTTTTCCAAAATAAGTTTATCGTCATTACTTATGATTTAAAAGGGGGTTAAAAACGTTATTAAATCATTTTAAAACATTTAATCCAAGATTCAAATATTTAAATACGAAGTGCCTGTAATTGCAGGTCGTTACATTCTCCCCCACCAAGAATATTTCATCCTCAAAATTCCGACACGAGCAACAGAAGAAACAGTCACATAACAATACTTAACAGTATTCAATCACTAGCAAACAAACTCATGGTTTTCTCATGTCCAAAATCCTCTCATCGCACAAGGATGATAAACAATTTACTAAGCGTACCTTACGCTTAACAACCTCAGGTTATTACTTAGTCGACAGTTCATGCTACCTCATAACAAATCAAAGATTCATCACCTAAACTCTCCATAAGCCAACAAAACATAGTATGCTATACTAAAACCCATATGATGCACATGGACCATCCGTACACAATATCAATTCTGATCATTTGCTCGATCGCATATATTTCACTTCTCAACTAGTATAGATCACTTGACCTCTCTAGTACGGACTCCAATCAGGTTCCTAGAATAGAAACCTCTTCCCCTTGCATAGCCATATACTATGATAGAAAACTTTGGGATCTTATCAAGAACCTGTATCAAGTGTTCATCGTTAAGAATCTAGTAAAAAATCCTTGTTCGGACCAATGTAAATGACCTAGAAATCATGTACTCGAATACTGGATCAAGAACAGTCATACAAATAAAACAATCTATGTACAACCTACGTATTTATCATGTTGGTTTCTTAACTATACCAATATCTTTTATCACTTTTTTTTATCCAAATAGTATGTCATTCAATACTAAAATCATTTATAAAACATTTCATAAAACATAACTTCAAGTTTATAAACAGCTATAACTTAAGTTCATATTCGTATAATACTCTATTACATCCTAAGAGTATAAACAAAAACATCAAACTCATTTTACTTAACTAGCGTGTTCAAGAAATTAAACTTTTTTTTAACTTACTACCTTCTCTTCAAGTGTTATATAAACTCATCTTTGTATTTTCACAAAACACTTAGTTTTAAATTCTATACGATTCGGAAGTTTCCGACTGTCCAAAATCATCTAAAATCCCGATTCATTTCAACAAATGTAATCTACCAAACAATATATAATAATATGATGCACATACCATACAATCCTAATGCTTGGGCTACATGTATCCATAAAATAACTTAACAAATTTCAATAATTTATTAAACACACTTTACCCAAAAGGGAAAACATGAAAAGGTTTCATCATTTATTTTGGGCTATGCTACTACCACTCGAGCGCCCTACATATAAAAAAATTCTACATAAAAAGTTTGTATCAAACTTCTTTCCAAAGAAAAACTTTAGAATAAACACCAGGTTTTATTCCAAATCATTTTTGAAATAATAATATACGTACATATATCTTTTGTATATTAAATCATACTTTCAAAATTAAATTGAAATCTTATTTTACTAAAATAATCCCGTAGCATCCCAACTTAGAAACCTGAAAATGAATGCTGATGATGTTGAAGTCATCACCGGGATTATTTTCAAACGACAAAAGTGAGTTCAATACATTCAATTCATGCCTTTCAGACTTAACTAAAAATTATTTTATAATGGTATCAAATACTTCATAAATATTACTAAGTACCATGATCTCAATTTCATAAAATAATTTCCCAAATACTTACTTTCAAATAATACTACTATTATTTTCTCTAAATCTTGAAAAATATTTTTAAAGACAACAGGATTTTAAGTTCTCAAAATATCATTTAAATCCTTCTTGTTTATAAATCATGTTTTATAAACCGTACTTATATAAAATCACTTTATTATATAAATCTTTTCACACATGTTTATTTACTAAAATAACTTATCTTTCTTAGATTAAAATAAACATCTTGTACTAAGTTCAACTTTTAACCCAACATTGCTATCGAACGCATTATAGTCAAACTATGGAACTGAATTCACAAGGTGTGTTTAATTGCATCTACAAATACTGTCTACCCAACCTATATTGTGAAAAGTTAAAACAACTCATAAAATTATCAAGCATATATCAGCAATAAACAAATGATAGTTAATGCCCATAAATTTGCCGAGCATAACTAAACTAATTATTGAGGGATAGTAGATAAACATCACTAACCCCTACATTAATTAAACTATACTTTGACAATTCACTTGTATAAGTTACCTTATATAAGATCTTTAATTTTCATTATTATAATTACCATTAAGGTATACGTTTATAACAAATATAAATATGCTCTCATATGTATAATACAGTCGACTCATGCTAGGGCATTTGATTACCCTATCTCTTAATGAGTCATACTCACCAAAGACAAGCTTTTCGCTTAACCTTCAGCTCTAATACCAAATGTAATGAATTGACTTTTCGACCCTTGAATGTTGACACTAATACATCCACGATATTCATATGTCGGGCATTCAAGTGCCGAAAAGACGAAAAGTTAGGGGAAAATAAAAGGAAAACAAAGTAGAACAAGAAAGAAGAGAACACAATATCAGAGTGTCACAATGGAATGATAATATATAATATCAAAGGAATAGTACAAAGGGTTACTCTGATGCAGAAATTTCGAGGTTACAAAACCTAAGCACCATCATCAGCCTGGACAGTTATAATAACCTATCCTCATAAATGCTGATATGTAGGATGTAGTAATGTAGCGGAAATAGGAATACTATGGTAGGTGAAACATCCAGCTCGTCTTCTCGAGCCCCAACGAACATCAATGAAAACCTAACTTTCTCAGTCTACTCGAAAGAGCACACGAGGAATTTAGGAAAAACAAAAACCAAACGTCGGACATAAGTCTAGTATGATAAACTCAAGAAATATGCCATCAACCTATAACAGCACTTTTGAGACTGCATGGAATGCCATAATGGTTATCCCCTCAAAAGAACCACCATCAAATATGTACATAAGGTGATATAATAGATAATGTCTAGGATGTAGAATATAAATATTATAATATAGCTGGAATGGTTGCATTGGTTACATTCAACAACATATTAGGAGTACAATCAAATCCGATAAGGGACATTTGCATATAGGATTTTCCACAGAGACCTCTTCAAAGAAGCTGAATCCGAACTCTATGCACAAGGATCAAAAAACACCTTCCGAGCATCGTATATCTCTAGATAAAATATACCAAAAGATAAACACAAAGACCCATGCCCGAACATAACATGAACCATGTGGAACCAAATATCATCAACTCCCGATACCAACATCGACAAGCGTACTCTAGATATGGAGTTGACAATACCCTATTGTGGGATAGAAAAATCCCAGATTGTGCATCCAACGCTATCTTTAGTCATTTCTGATGTCGAGGTCACGTTCGGCATCTTTCGCACGAGTCTTCATCACTCGAACAGAACACGAATTCAAAGTTAGATTCTCAAATCTCGAACAGATCTCGAAATCACACATGGATTTTCATATCTCAATAGATCTCAGCATCACACATGGATTCTCGTATCCTGAATAGATCACGAACAACTACATGTGTTCGAGCATCTTAAATAGATCTTGAATCTCCACATAGATTACCGCATCTTGAGCAGATCTACTTTCAAGATATAGAACACATATCTTAGCCTTGAAGTGGTTTTCGGTAAGTAAAACACTTACCGATCCGGGTCTCTCCAAGACTAAATCGATGAATTTGGTCATCCAATGATAATGAGAGCGATCGCATTTGGAAACCAAATCTCGTATACTTACCATGTTTTCGATATTTTCATCTCACACTATCCCTCGATCAAGAGTGAAGCTGGTAGGTCAGAGCTCTATTGCTCCTTCCCTACACGAATATCAGTCTTAATTTCCATAGATAGACAAGCCTACTTCATCAGCTTTTAGTGTTAAGTGTAGTATTAATGATTTCCATAAACAAGTAACAAACAACCTTGTTAACCCATTTATGACATTCTCGACTTAATTATTCCTCATTCAAAAGAGAAACCGGTAGGTTAGAGCCCTATTGCTTTGTCCTTGCTCGACATCAATCTTTAACTCTCAAAAATAGATAAGCCTACTTCGTCGGCTTTTAGCGTTAAGCAAAGTTAATTACCTTTTTAAACAAATAAGTAAACAACAAGATTAACAAATTTATGAAATTTCAACTTATACCGTTCCTCATTCAAGAGTGAAGCCGGGTAAGTTAGAGCACTGGTTGAATTAAAGCCAAGCCTAGACACTTCATTCTTGAATCTCGCAAACAGATAAGTTTACTCGTCGGCTTTTAGTGTTAAGCCTAGTTAATCACATTTGTCAACACTTATATATATAAAATAATACTTTAAAAATACTTGTAAATAGGTTTTAAATATCTATGTAAAATATTACTTAAAAATAACTAATTTAGAAGTTTGATTAAAAAATGTTTTGCATTTTGTAGCACTTTACTTCCAAAATTTGAAAATAATCGCTAAAACTATATTTAAACTTCTATTCTTTTTTTCATACTCAAAAAATATTTATAAGAACTTCCATAGAAAGATTTTATAAAGAAAAGAATTTAGAAACCATTTAAATTATGAAAAAATAGCCAAAACATCGCATTTTAAACACTTAAAACAATAAGTGACTTACTACAGCTTTTATAGGTGCTGTTAAAAGTTCTTATTAAAACAACATTGAAAAGCAATATCTTTGCGACTAGTTTTAACCACTTAAACAAATGATTTGAGACTTGATATTTTTATAATAAATACTACCATTAGGGTACTTAAAAACCATGAAAAGAAATCCCTAAGAATATCTTCCTATTTATTTATAAAAATTCTCGAAAACAAGGGATTCGGAAGTGCACTTATAACGACTATTCTCGTTTCAAACACTTTCAAACTTACTTCAATTTAATACACAAGTTAAAAAACCATTTAAAAATCAAGTCAAGGTCACGCCCCTAGTATAAGAGGGTATTAGAAGTGATGTTATATAATATAAAGTTATCGTTTGCTTTCAAAAGCAAGAGGGATCCAAAGTTTATAACTTTACTTAGTTAATGCCACTTTAACTTTATAATTCAAACACAACATATATATACACAATATATACTTAAAAGATAGTGAGATAACTCACTTAGATCCATGTCTAATCCAAGCACAAAGCTATAAGAACCAAATAACCGCCTCCTTCCATCAACATAAGCCTAAAGGTCCAACCTTTAGCACTTACAAACCAAAGCCGCCGCCATCTTCCTCTTCTACCCAAGCTCACGGCCCATCTAAGCTCCCCCTCTTCCTCTCATCACCTCCCACTTCTTACTTGGTAATCATGATTCCTTTGATTTCTTAGTCCCAAATCCAAAGTTTAAAAGAGATTTGAGAAGATTTGGTTAACTTTTGAAAAAATTAGAGAGTAATAAGTGGATTAATGCTTAAGCACTTCGACCATTTTCAACCTTTCTATTCATCTCAAGCTTAGGAATTTTGTGATTATTTCCTAAGGGTATGCCTCTCCTTATATAGGATTTTACAAAGGAGTCTCCTTTACACATGTTAACTTTACACCATTCTTATTTTGCTTAAAAGTTAAGTATTACCATAAAAGGTCATTTCCTAAATATCTTTCCTTACCTCATGCATGACATCATTCAAAAAGTTTATTTCCATAAATGGAAAAATATTTTTATTTCATTTTCTTTAATTCCTAAGAAAATGAATGTATGTAAAAAAATCTGAATAACTTCTGACGGTTAGAAAGCTATTTATCGATAAAACGATTTTCGGTCACATTATCGATATTTTTTCAAAGTATTTATTTCTGTGAACATTTTTCCAAAATAAGTTTATCATCATTACTTATGATTTAAAAGGGGGTTAAAAAGCTTATTTAATCATTTTAATAACATTTAATCCAAGATCCAAATATTTAAATAGTTCAAATATTTAAATACGAAGTGTCCAAAATTCCGGGTCGTCACAGATACTATCCCCACTAGCATCTCTATATCAGCACCCCGTCAGGATCCATCACCCTCACCGTATCATGATCTCGTCGCCGCGCATACCAAGAAACTACCGTAGTGCCTATTAACGGCTTTACAATAATTAAGTCGTAATCTAACTTGCATTTTTGGAGATTTTCTTATCCACTTTCTGTTGTAGACTCAGCTCTATGAACTATAAATACGGTGGATTCAGCCCCATCGGATGTGGACTCGGCTCCATGGATTACCCCATGCATAATTTGAAAGATCTCTTTAATATGATTAACTTATCTTGCCTCCTAATAAACAAACTAACAAACAATGTGGTGATGCATGACCTAACGCGGTCCGTACGCTAGTGGGCAGTGTAGCCCGTTAGGTGTAACCTATGTCTTTCTCGTTGACCGCTAAGGACTGATGACGTTCTCGGCTTGTACAGCCCTACTCCTTTATTTGGTACCAACACATGCTAACATAGTGCCGTTCTTTATTCACTATCCGGTTTAGATTGCCTGTTGCAATCAAGGCAATACCTTCCTTTCCTATTATTGAAGCAGACTCCTCTATCTATTGGGGTATTCCTTCATCTATACGCAAGCGTATACTCTCCACGGGTCCTATAGTTAGGCATGTCTCACATCAGTATAATGTACACACAACTGTCGGTAACCCCTTGTAGTGGTCAGACTTCTACTGTGTAACACTACTGACCTCGCATTCGAACCCATACTAATGACTAATGTCATTCTATTCATACAATCGTTTATTAGCTTCAATAGTTCACACCCACCATAAATGCATACTTGAGGCTACGTATATATAACATATATATTTATGTATATTCATTCATCTTTTCTTAATCATTTTGCCTCTACAATTTACTATTGACCATAAGTCCTTACTTCATTACACATTTATATCTTGCTTACTTTTAGGGTTTTTGGTTGCTTCCTTTTTAAAAGATTTATAATGTCTTTTCTATCCCTTTACCCATTTTCACCATTTTCTATTTATATTCTCTTTTTAGCCTTTTATTTTTTCTCGCCTACACTTACATTTCTTTTTATTTAATTCCCACCTTTATTGGTATTGCACATCTTTTCTTTTAGAATGTTCTTATCATGTTTATATCTCTTTATTTAACACTTTGGGATTTTATGCATTCGAATTACGTCTCTGTCATGGAAATGTTAACACTGTAAATTTTTATATCTTATCCAAAAGGAAAGTTTGTGTGGTTTTGGAATTATAAGGAATTATCTTTTCGTAGTTATTGAAATAGACGGTACAAAATACGATAAATATCCATATTTTATACATCTCTTTCCTTTTAGGTGCATTCCTTGTCATTTCAAACCTCACACTTTTATTTATTTTTAGACTTGATAATGTATAGAAATTCACGTTGCAACATCCTAAATTCAAACAAATTAAATAACACTTAAACCCCTAAAATCTTACTATAATTTCTTATTTTACATTATTATTTTTCAATACCAATTTTAAATAAAAAAATATGGAATTATTACATCATTTATAAATTCATGATCTATTATTATTCAATAATAAATTTAGGGATTGCTAACACCTAAATCTTTTCCAGATTTACATTCATATAACATATAGATATATCAAGTTAACAATTACAGAATATGTAGGCAGAGTTTATAATTTCATTGCATGTGTATATGTTTAGCCTACAACTCCAATTTACATTTCAGGCAAATAGGAAAAGATCTACAATGATATAAATCTAATATTATACAAAAGTATATAATTATTCTCATTCGCCTTTTTAGCATTTCAATCTCCAAATCTAATCCATGTTATTCCCTTTGACTCCCTCTTCTCTCCATTTGGGTTTATACACCGCAAGCGTATATAGATTTATCAGAGACCTAACTTAGAAAAGAGATTTGGAATTTGATTTGTATTTTAGATTTGGATTTACAATTTACCTTGGTTTTGGCGATTTTATTTGAACTTATTCCTATTCTCTATCATCTTCTACAATTCTCCAATTGTGTATATACGTATAAAATAGAACTAATTTAAGAATTTATAATTTTGAAGGAGAAAAGAAAATGGCACAGCTTCGACATTGTTATGAAAATATGAGTTTAGAAGTGAGGGTCTAGGTCTATATTTATAGCAGTTCAAATCAATGCCAGTCGTCCGATTAAATTAAAATAAATCCGGGCCGTTTGGCCAATATTTACCACCGTTTTAACATTAGCACGATCGACTGTTCATAATCAAGGGTCGACCGCTACAGGTCGACCTAGATACATATTGGGTCGACCTGTGTTTTTGTGTAGTGGAAGATAGTTAACGTTGGTTGATTTTCCGATTTTGTTCCTTGTTTAATAGATTGTGTTCGTTTGTTTCCCTTATCGTTTATTTTATGAGATTTAATTTAACATTAACTTTTCTTAACGTTTAAGTTTCTATTAACGTTACTATTTAGCATTAATTAACTTTTATTACAATAATTACGTATATAATTTTTTTCGATTTAAAATCATCAAACGCTAATAACTTTTCATTTGAACTCCGATCTGAAAACTTTATATATGAAAATTGATCAGAGAATTGCCATGAACCCAACGATATAAGTTTCATAGCTAAATTATGAAGTTTGCAAAAATTCTATTTTTCCGCATTTTTATTTATTAAATTAATTTTTAATTAATTGTCGTAAAATGATTGGGTTTTAAAACAACATAGGCTAAGGGGAGGCTCATTTAGGGTTAGATTGGCTTAGTTTTGGATGGCTCAGATTAAAGTAGAATTAGTATGAGATCAGATCCACACTTCTCTCCTTTCTATCCACTATATAAGCATCTCTAACCTAATTATTTTGGATTTTTTTGCTGCCTCCTCTTCCCTGCTTGCTGCTAGAAATTATACCCTTGCACGTCTATCAGTATAAACTCAAATCAAGTCAGATCTGATCACTATTCGATAGCTGCAGGTCAACGGTTCAAGGACTAATAATCTGCTGAATCGGAAAGAGTTTCAAGGGAAGAGTTTATCATTTCAATGTGTACTTAGAGTCCTTGGAATCAAGGTATGGTTTTTATCAGATTATAATTTATAATTTTCAGTATAACATTTTATGATGTGTGTGTGTTGTTAGTTAGGTGACGACTTTGACATGTAATAATGTTGTCACGAATTAGTTTGGTTATATGCATGTATATATTTATGTTTTAAAAAAAATTAATATATGTCAGATCAATGAAGCTGCATTTAATAATAATATAATCTAATATTTTACTAAATTAATATGTATATTATTTAATTACATATATACATATGTGTGCGTGTTATAATTAATTACAACATCAAATTATGGTTTAAATTAGTCATTTAATTTTATATATAAATTTTTATAGTAATACTAATTTTCGACAGTAAGATAACAAATTTTTTAAACACTAATTATTATTTGATATTATTTAAATTAATTTACTACATAAATAAATTATATTATTTTAAATATATTATGAAAATTATTTTTTAAATTTTATAAAATTATGTTAATATCAGATAAGATCTCGGCCAAAAAAAACAATTTTTTTATTTTTAAAAATTAATATTTGATTCAACCAAATATTAATAAATCGTTTAAAAATTTATTTAAACCAAAAAACATGTGGGAAAATTTCTTAAGCCACAAAATATCATTTATGATTTACTGAAAATTTAAATTATGAAATAAAGTTTTGAAAATAATTTTTTTATCAATATTTTATGTAATTTTGAATGAATATTCAATTAAAATATATTTTAAAATAATAAAAAATTATTTATGAGCAGTGCACATGATTTGGAGTTTCATAAAAAAATTAATAATTTTATTAATTAATATATATATTTATATATTACAAATATATTTATGTGTATCTACATTATAATAATAAAATATTACTTTATTATATATATATATATATATTTGTACATATATTATTCACAGTTACAAAAACATTAATATTTAAATAAATATATTATAATAATATGTGTATATATAATATTAATATTTTATTTAAAGGAACTTATATATACATATATACATATATATGTGTGTGTGTATTTAAGTATATTATACATTTACGTAAAATTATTTAAACTTAACATATACATACATACATATATTCATATATATATTTAAATATATGTGTATAAGTAATATTTTATATACATACATATATTTGGACAATATATAATTGCATATCAGATGAGCTAACGTGTCTATTGCAATGTAAATCCCAACATCTATACACGGCTTGTTATACCTTTCGCGGATTGATATATTACACATGCACACACATATATATGTGTATATGATATAAGTACAAATATATATATAAACTTAAATTAAATAAAATATTTACTTTTTAAATTTAAATAAAATAAAAGATTTTTTAAATAATATTTAGAAATATTCTAAAATAAACTAGACTTAATATGCCTAATAAATATCTAATAGGGTAAAAAAATTGAAATTCACGCATATCTTTCGCTGCGGGCTGGCTCAGTTCCAATAATAGTTAGGTCTTTTACTTTTCAAACCAACTAATGGTATACCATCTTGACCTATTTAATATTCAATATTATCACTGCACTACTACCTAACAAGCATAATAACAACACAACGTATAAAAACGTCTAAAGTAAATTGGGCAACTCGTTTTGCTATGCATTGCGCACATATGTGCACAAGTTAATGAGTACCTCTCAAGTTGCTCCCCAAATTTTAAGATAAAGTTGCTTCTTGTAAGGTTCAATCTCCACTAATCATCTTCGTGCATCATCGGTCTTCCCCTGTAGACCTTATCTATCTAACTCTAAATAGCTCATCACACACTGAGCCTTCCTAAACTGCCTCTAGTCCTTCACTATCTGCATTTTCATTTATGAATGAACATGCCATTGACTAACCCTGACCAATTCATCATTCAACTACTCGTTGTTCCATTTAGCATAGGTAGTCATTAAACATTTTCTATATTTTTGTACTTAAAATAATTCATAAGTGCTTTGCCTCCACCTAACTAATGTATATGGATGTCCATAATTACCTGAAAATTCTAAATCAGTCCGCATTTGTATCCAAAAAATGAAATGGTATCTGAAATCCAAAAAATGGATATGGATATGGAAATGATAGAAGCTGGTAGAGTTATGGGTATGCCCTAGGGCTAATTATGTAATTTGTTATATAAATCCAACTCGATAACTAATCTTGTTTGGAATAGAATGTATTTTCTTTCTATTATATACTTGATGTAATGTGTTATATTAATTAAATAATTTAATTAAAAGTGTATTTAATAGAAAATCCATAAATTGTATGTTTTGTGATAATAGTTACAACATCTTGTGACCATGGGCAATTTATCACAATGAAAATAAACATATTGTTCTAAATATTCCTAGTCAAGATGTATCGAGACTGGATATCGATGCATCCGTTGAGACTAGAGTACATAATGCTCTCCAAATGTTGGGTCGTGTATTACTCATGACTGCTGAGGGCACCATGGGTTACGTACTGATAGTTTTTGAATAACCATGGAATATCTCACTAATAGTTTTCTGTTGGTTAATATAACTAAGGTCAAACAGAATATATCGAAGTGATTAATTTACACAATTCTCGGGATTTAAGAATACTATTGATCTTCAATATGAAAGATTCGTTTTGATTATAGTTAAATCATGACACGCCGTCTATTGAACAAATATAGTTGGATCGAATGGAAGAATTGGAAGTGAAACACTACTCAAGAGAGGATTCGTCTTCTCAGTTACAGGGGGAGTATCATGGTCAACTGAAGTCAACTCAAAGTCAAAATCTTTGGCCAGAGTAGTTTGGTTAATAATAGTTGTTGTTATTGAACTAAAGACTTTGTGTTTGGACTAAAGAGTTGAATACAGACGATATTAGAATTTTGACCATAACCAATTTTCATAAGTCCAAAGTGATATAGTTTTGAGGAAGAGAATTGGTCTAAATAATTGTCGCTATCGGGTAACGCTTAAATAAGTAAAATTGGATTTTTACCGAAAAGATGTGTAAGTGATAAATTCAACCAAAATATCACTTCACTAGCTAAGGTGGCGAGTGGGCATTAATGTTTGAATTGTTTGATATTAATCACAGACTGAATTTACACCTACGAGTCGCACAACCGCATTGATGGATTATCCGAAATACCACATGATTTAATTGATTTATAAGTTGTTGTAAATTAATTAATATTTTTGGAAGATATTAATTAATTACCTATTTGATGTATGAATGTCATTAGTATTTTTTTATGTCATTAATATTTACTTGAGTGCGTATATAAAAGTTGTATATGTACAAATCGATATAAGATATCGACGTGCGTTTAAATTTGCTTTAACTATTTGTTAAGTGTTATTGAACAAATTAAAGAGCCATAAAACCTTTTTCATTACAATCGGTATAAAGCAAAAGAGGTTTAAATTCAATGGTTGGATCTAGAAAATGAAGGCGGGAAGTTAAGGATGGTTACCTCTATAAATACATTGCCTTTCATCACTTGCTTTTCTTAATCATCCTCTTTCAAAACCCTAGCCTCCATATTCCTTTTCTAACATTCATAGTCGAAAATTCAAGGCAAAATAAAAGAAGAAAAAATTATTTTAGTGACATTCGATTAAATCAATCAAATAATGGGTGGTTCTTCATCTCTTGCAAAGCTAGGAGATTGATTCAAATTTGGATCTAGGAGTGTCTATCAATCAAGGTGCATTCAAGGGCTATATCTATTAGGTATGATCTATTCTATTCTATATGTATATTGATCATAATGTTATAGATCTATTTATTTGATTATTTTAGCAAATTTATATACGCTTTGGTTGTACATCTTTAATATGTATATGTATATGTATATGTATAGATCCGAAATTTTTGAATTTGTTGATTTGAATTAGATCTAGAATAATAACAATGGTTTGATTGTTGATTCTTATTGTTTTCTTTATGTTGATATTGGTATTATTTTAGATCTGAATATAATAACTAATGAACTATTATTTATTTAGTTGAATGTCAATGGTGATTTCATTATTTCACAATTAGTTTTCTGTTTCAAAACATACATGCATATATATATATATATGCATGTATGTATATGTTTATATATGTGTGTGTGTGTGTCTGTATTAAATTTAATTTGAAAACTATTTTACAATGAATGTTTAAAAAGAAAATACACTCACACATACACATCTTGACATTAATGGAGATTTGTTTTTAATGTTGAAGTCTACATGTATCAACGTTCTAATTTTGTTTAATAAATTTCGCTTTATTATTTCTTGTAAAATATCTACATTTTAGCTTATTTTAAATTATTAACATATAAAGATAGGTTAGTGGCGCAGTGGTTAGGGGTTCTCGCTACCTGGTAATAGGTCTCGAGTTCGAGCCCTGGCCTGCGCACCTTTGCCCTAAGTAAATCTCACTCGGTATTGCGGACTGTCCAAGGGGGACTGCGATAAGCTGTACAAGCTTGCGGTTGCGGACTGGGTGGCCCATACCTTCCTAAGATGAGCGGTTTCCGTTAGTCTTCGGTGACCGTTCATTTTTTAAGATATGTTTTCCAATTGTTTCACTAAATCAAATCATTGCATGTTGTGGAAATAAGTCTTGAATTCAAACTAGTCGACTTGGTTGAACCAACTTAGGCTAATTAAAGGATTCATTAAAATACATACAGACACACATATATTTATATTAAGTATATTTAAACACACACACACACATGCACACATATAATTTTAAATAATGTTTTGGACAACCAATGCGCATACAAAGGGAGAATGTGTCTATTGTGGTGCAAATCCCAGCATCGAAACACGTACACATTAACTATGTACACAATATCATATATTGCACTAACCCAATATACATTAGAGTATTTTGGATATACTTACAATGTATGCTAAGTATAAATTTGGTTATCTATGTCATTTAATTAATCCATCAATCATTTAATTAAAAGAAAATATATGAAAAGTTTTCTCCCTCTAATTAAAACTATATATCCCCTCATTAATTGAATAAGTTAAGAGAAGGAAACAAACCAAATTAAATATAAGAAGTGACAGTCACACACAAATACATATATAAGAGTATATTTGATATATTCTAATTCATGTAAATCTTAAAAAAGGATTTTATTTAAAAATATTTTAGATTGGATCTAAAATCTTCTTTAGACTTCATAGGCCCAATAGATCCTAAAGGAATTTTTTTAAATTTACCCTTTAATTCCGTTGTTGGCTGGCCCGGTTCCTTTAGAATCTATATCCAAAAATTAGAAGTTCGACTTTTATCAAGTCAGTAGTTAAGATTACATATTTTACAACTTAAAATGGTTGATATATGATGTTTTATCACGGTAATAATTCATATCGTGCATGTATAAATGAATATTTGCTATCAAAAATTGATTGTTATCATTGTAATTTTTTATTACTTGTATATATGTTAGCATTATTGCTAAAAAGGATGGTTCCTGTCAAAAATTGATTATTATCATGGTTATTGTCATTTGTTTGGAAGGTATTATATACATTTTGGATGGTGTTGTTAGTGCTATGCTTTATGAGTTTGTATCCATGCTAATTTTTTAGCATCTACTGTAGTTTTATAATAATGGAGGAGTGTCCTTGTTGTGAATTATGCTGATAGTGGTTTATTATTGAAGCATGTCTTCTTTTCGCATTTTCTTTAAGCCTACATGGTGATTGCTTTGAGCAACTTGTGTAGTTTCTTTTGGTAATGCTTGTCGTGCTTCTCATGTATTTAAGTTGTTGGTGAGTTACTCCTCTTAGCATTGGTTCTTCTTTTGGACATTTCCTCTTTAGTGAAATTAATCTCTTGAATTGTTTTGGATCAAGCACTTTAATGTATGTGCTTTGGTATCCTTTTGTGTCTTGTATCTTGTGTATGTTATAGTTATGAGCCTTATGTTATATGTATGAGTGAGATGTTAGTGTGATGTGTAAACTTTGAGTGTGTTTGCGAGATTGCCTTATGCAACGAGTTTGAGTGAATGTTTTTGTGAGATTGCTAGACCCAACTTTGTAGTCAGTCTTAGTACTTAGCCGTATGTGCCGAAGTGGTTGAGTTATTCTGCCTCACACCTGTATTAACTGTTTATTTATAAAAATGGACGGGCCACTGAAAAACCCCATTGCCTTGCAAAAAAAATTCATTTATTTTTTTGAATTTATTAATTATGAGCGGAACAGATAAATATTCAAAATCCATCTGTATCAACAGATATGGATGCCCAATATTCAAAAATGATTTCGGATGCGGATGCGAATATGACATTATCTACATCCGAAAGTATCTGTTGATAGGCCTACTAATATAACTTTTGTGCCTTTTGCTCGATCTTCTACCAAGCACTTGTTGTAATGACCTCAATGAGCATTTCTCCAAAGTCGCTCGCAAGCACTTGATTTCCTTACTAAGTACTGCCTTAGCTTATTCACAACGATCTACTCGTTGCTTGGCTTCAAAGCCATGACAAATTCCCAACTGCCTTGCTAAGTGTTCAACCTTCTCTAGGTTACTCCAATATGCTCGGTGCTCAGCCTCCAAGCCATAATATTGCCACCTCCAACTGACCATTGGTATATTTCATCATCAAGGCACTTGGATATTACACCTAGATAAGTCATAAATGCGTGGCTTAAAGAGCTTGTTCCTATGCACACTCACATGTTAGATAGTTATCCTAGTTAATAGTCTAAGCATCCTACACTGCATAGAACACCAACTAATTAGATGCACCCAACATAAAATCCATTAGCACGACCACCAAAATTCACTCTTTTGGTCTTGGCTAATGAACTTTCCAGGACTTCCTTTAATGTAATCGAAATATGGCAACATGGGTATCAAAACACTTTATATTGATTTCCAAACATCACCATAGATATACCTAAAATCTAAACAATGATTAAAAAGCTTCTTCCAAAAAATAAAGGTGAACATAGCGAGTAATATGTCAAAGCATCACAAAACTGTACTATAAGGCATAAGCAAGCAATATTCTTCAATGGATCTCATGGAAATCAAGGGCTTAGCGAGTTCCCAAAGTAGACTCGAATAGGATCAAAGGGTGGAATCGGATCATTTGGGACCTAGTGTTTAACTGGATGAGATCTTCTAGCACTGCATCAATTTGTCCTATAGCATATGAGCTATGAAGGTAACACTCCTTGGTTTATGTTTACACAATATGTGATAATCCTTCAATGTTGTTATATATGATACATCAAAAAACATATGAACTAAACATAGATGAAAGTTACATAGATAAAAATCCAAGAAATTCACCTTGACTTCCACTATGAGTAAGCAGTGAAACATTCATCTTCCTCTGTTTTTACAATCAAACTGAATTAATCTCCATAGATATGATCCTTTTAAGAAAGTTGAACTATTTTTTTTAAAAGGATTAACTTATGGAAACACATTTAGAAAATTTTGTTTGTCTTCTACAAAAAATGAAGGTGTACACACATGCAGTACACACACACATGAGGATGGTGTAGTAATAAATATGTTTTGTGGCACTAATTTAACACTATTCTCATTTTTTGAGCTACACTAGCCCAAATGCTATAAAATATTATGGATATGTTTATATCTCGTTTAAGATCATTTTCACAAAAGTTTGGTGCATTTAGATATTTCTAACACAATGGAATATACATTTCAAATCAATGTTTAAATCAAATGTTTCAATGGTTAAAGTTTGCTCATAATTTTGAAAGGAGTATTCAACCTCTCATTGATTCTAATAGTAAAACAAAAGAACGTTCAACCATTCGTCGAATCTAACCGTTTTTAAACCATCCCATTTTAGTTCTCTTCCACTATTTTACATTCAATTTTACATGATTTATGATTTCAAAAATTATTTATAATCCTCTCGATTTCTCACATTATTTTATATGCAAGTCCAAGTAGTTTGTAATTTAGACAATTATTTACATGGTTCTTTTTAACTCTATTTCACTATTTTGTATTCAAGTTCATATAATTAAATAAATAAAGGGTATTGTCATGTTAGCAATGATTTTCCTTTACCAAAAACAAACAAAACTATTTCATATACTTATTTTGACAATGTATATTTTTATACATTTTAATAATGTTATAAGTATTAATTTAACGTGATTATATAGACGACACAGCAAAAATTAATAAGGGTTGGGATGTTGAAGTGTTTCCAAGAATAATTAATTAAGGCATATTTAATTAGTAGTAATATGATAAGCAAAGAATGATACTAATGTGCATGGTTTTATTTATCAAATAAGCCGAGAAATATTTTTCGACAATTGCCCATTAAGTCCCCACATTATCTCATAGCTCTTTATTCACTTATTCATTATTCTCATCCAAACAAAGAACAAACATCCATAACTTCTCACTAATTCTCTTATGAGCTGAAATTATCATTTAAGAAGGGAAAGAAAGCAACTTTGAGAAGAGGAAAGCTATGAAAGCTTATGGATATACTTATCGCTAGATTTTGATGACTTATGTTACCTCTACTTGAATTTAAATGCTGCAATAATTAAATATAGTATTGTTGATAATTTGTCGGTTGATTTTTATTTTTGATTTGTGATATAATGTCATTGGAATGATTACGTAGTATAACAGGTGAAATGACTAAGAAAGACCGGATAGCCATTTAAAACCATTAGTTATAGAAATGTTTGAGGCTAAATTATAATGATGAGTAAATAATTTCAAAAATGGGTTTTTTCATTTGAAATTGAATATATGAATTTTGAGAATTTATATGGATTTTTGAAAGGTGAAAATAATTTTTAAAAAGAGTTAAAAATTAGAAATCTTATGAAAAATGCCACATTTTTACCCAAACTGAAATATATTGAAATGAAAATGGTTTTTTGAATTTCGGATTAGGATTTTCAAAATAATTGCTTAACTAATATGAATTTCCAAAGTTCATTAGGTATAACTAAGAAAGGAGATCAACTAAATGGTGAAGGTTTAATTAAATTATGTACTCTAATTTAGGGTAAGAAAGTTTACCTCTACATGCTGTTCCGAGTTTATGTACAAAGGGTAATTGCACTACCCAATGAGAAATCGACATGTAAGCATGTGAAGTACATAACATGGCATACTTTAAGAAAAAGTATCCAAAAATAAATGGTTAAATTAAAATCATCAAACACTAGTTGTTATCTGAAACGTCGAGCCCTGGGTTTACAAGGGTCGAGGGTAAATAACAAGAGTAGTGCTTTTTGACTATAGTTGAGAATGTAACGACTTTGTTGCAAGAAAGTGATGCCAAGGGTAGTTGATGCCAAGAAGGTTAAGATATGATCGAGGGCTTTATGAACTTGGAAACTCCTTTATTTAAGAACAAAAACTTCGACATTTGAGGGTGCTAGAGACGATAACACCAGAGACGGGCTTTCAGTATTTCCCAATGTAGGCTCGGGAAATGATGACCTTAACAGTATGAAATGTGTGTTGTTTACTTAAGTTGCTTACCTTTGGTGTTAGTCGACGAAGTGCTTACGAAGCCTGAGATAGGAATGACTATGACATTTGTAATGAAATATGACATCTTAGTGATAGAATGATTGTTGAAATGAAAGATTTTTGCCTCGCCGAGAATTGAGAGATGTTAGGAAGAACGATTGACTGATGATAAAGGTATCTCATTGGCCATGTTTTCCTTGCCACCATCCGCAGTATCAATCGTCCATACTGGTCTTGCCTTGAAAGAAGCATAAACATGTTGGGAGTGCATATGATTAGGTTGAGTGGGGATACTCACTTGAGGTAGAAAGTTGTGTATTAACTCCTATGATATATAATGCATGATAATTCTTCAATGACAAAAGTGAAACAGTAAGTGTAACGACCCGTAAATTTCAACTGTTTAATAACGTAATTAGTTGAAATTTTGTGAAAATTTTAAACGATAAAATTTTGAAATATAAATTTGATATTTGGAATACGTCTTGTTAAACATAGCAGTTGGTAAATTTTCGTCCGAAAATACGAAAGTTTATTTCGCGCGTAAATTCACTTCAATTTAATCAGTTAAAAAGCGTTGAAAATAAAATATTTCCAAAACTTAAATATTTTTACATAGAAAAATTCTAAACCATCTTCTGAGCAAAATATCAGTTCGTCATTTTTCCAAATTCGGACATCTATTGCTCCGTCGTTCTTATTTTCTGGAAAATAGCAGTATTCTGGTACCGATATCGATTTTTATCGGATGATCGTACCACTGATTTCCATATACCGTTTTGATCGTCTTGTCATGCCGATCTCTATGGTATATTCGATTGTCAAATTCGGAGTTCCGTTGCACGTTGCACTTTGCGTAACGTCGGACCGTATCGGTAACCAGCGTGTCCATTGGTTTCCTATACCCTTTATTCCTACCGTGTTAAACCAAAACCAAACTGACATTTTCCTTTAATGTTTACTTGAATTCAGTTTTGACTTTCCCTATTTCCTATACTCCATTTACATTCATCGGTCCTTTCATTTTCTCTCTGGTCCCTTGATTCGCTTGGAAAGGAGGAAGATTAGTTCATATTATAACCAAGCTTTAATTATACTACAAGCTCCAATTGTCTGTATGCATTCATATTCTTCCTCTCCTATATCTTTACCCCTTTACACCATCACCTGTTCCTTTCTGGCATCAATTACATTGTTAATATTTTATTTCATATTTACATATTAACATTTTCCTTTCGTTACATTCAAATTCCAACTTCCATCCTTGTCAGCTACCCCTTCAACTGACAACCACGCAAGCCTCTTCGATGGCCGCACAAAAACCCGAGCATCACCCCTTTCCTGCTCCGCCCTTATTTCCGCAGCCCACTCTCCGACGCCTGGCAACGCCAGCCACCGCCTTCCACTCCCTTTCACACGTCCTGCCTCACCCACGGATCCGCTTCCCTCTCCGACTTCGCCTCGTTTTCCACCATCCACCGTTCGCTTCCCTCACATTTCCGTGCCATGAACATGCGAGCTGCTCGCCTCTACTTCACCCAGCAGCCTTGAACTTCGCCCAGACCACCACATCTGCCTCCATTCCTCCAACAACTGGCCTCCACTTCTCGCCTCAACTACATCAGCGCCTATCCATTCGGCAGCTTACTCCGCATCCACTCCTTCCTCCGCCTTTGTGACGCCGACTACGATCACTCATCTCGTAAAACTGATGCCACCCCTCCTTCCAGGCCGTGAGTTACAACATCTGATTTTGGTATATTTCGTATGTCATGTTATATCAAATTTTATTATATGGTTTACATATTACATTATATACATTGTGTTTGTGCCTAGGTTAGAGTATGTATTATGTTTATTTTATATGGGAATCTTGAAGTGTAAAAGTATGTTATTATCTGTTTAGGTAAGTTGTTTTTTTTAGTTATTCTATAATATATATATGAAGTATACAGTTTATACGTATATATATAAGAGATGTTACAAATTTTGTTACAGTTAGATATAGGCGTATATATTTTAAAAAAAAAAAAAAACTTTGGGTCGGTTGTTTTCCACCCTCATGTATAAAGTAAGAAAGATGCATATATAATAGCTTTCGCACCTATGATTTTCTATATTAATGATATATGTAAGTATACACTTGGGTGCAGTTATATATTAGTATATATTAGTATAGTTTCGGTTGTGGTATATATATTAGCTTTTTGTACTACACTATATAAGTTTATACATCTGGTATGTATGGGTTCTAATATATATAAAGTAATAGTCTATATATGTATTGGCTTAAAATAATTTATGTAAGTTTGTATGTATATGTGGTATTTATAAAGTATATTTTGTTAAAGGTTTTGCTGTGTGTTTTATTATAATGATAATATATACTGACATATATGAAGATTTCGTGTGCAATAGGAGTTTACAATATATGTATAAAAGATTTTATAAATGTTATAGTACAGTAGTATATGCATGTGTTGGCAGTGAAATATGTTACAATGAAGCTATTTACTTATAGGTTAAACATTATAATTTGTGATGTGTTTGCTTATATTATAAGTTATGATATAGTATATAACCTGTAGCGTATATATGTATGGTATTATTTAGCTTTCAACTGTATATTTTACATATTTGAATTCAACACTGATTTGAAATAAAGGCGTATGTTTCAAAAATATATGTTTAGTTTAATAAAGCGATCTTGGGATATATAAAGATTTATATTGTTATACGTATGTTTAAATATAATGTTGATTTCCCTATTTAGGTTTGATTAAACAATGATTTTGAATTTGAATATAAAATATTTAGTTCGATTTAACTAATTCGATCGTCTTATCGATTTGCCTTACCAGCCTTGTCCGTCGTGCCTGTTTTCTACATCAAATCATATCCATCTAGCATTACTTTGGGTTTCGTAACTCGGTTCATCGTCAAATATCTCTCTAGCCTCGAAAGGTGAGCACTCACTCACGATTAACGTTCTTTTATTTATTAAATTTGATTTCAATTGAAACGACAATTGAAATATACTGCTGTTAGTTAATTACACTGTTATATATGCTATTGCCTGTATCAGTTTACCTGTGACACCTGACACCATTATCTGTTAATTATTTATGCGATGATAATACAGTTTGGCTGATAATTGATTGATTGTTGATGTTTATATTGGACGTTAAATTGTTAATGTTAAATTGTTAAATATTATGAAATTGAACTTGATATAGTATAATTAAATGTTAAATTTGATTAACTGACATTTGTATAATATGACCCCTTTAACTGTTGAAACTATCGACACATAGGATTTGTTAATTTCATTTTGAACCACTGAATGTATGTTGTTAAATTGATAATGTAGGAAATTGTAAATAGACGACAAGTGAAAACCGTAATGTAATAATCTTTAATCTACATGAAATGATAGTGTAGATTCTAGAAATAATTATATTAATTCGTACAAATAACAATGCGAATTAATACGGTTATTTCGGGATTATTTGATTTGATTATTGGATTGTTATTATTGTTGTTATTGCTTGTTTATTTACTTTGACACCATCCCAGTTATCACACTGCAAGTTCCCTTTGATATGTTTTGATTTTGAATTGAATTGGAATCGGGTTGAAATGATAAATACCCAAATTGAATTTTTACCTAGGATAGGAAATTAAATAAAACCTGATTGGTCAATAATTTGATTTAAAAATAAAACGAAGATTTTATTTGAATAAATAATATGGTTTTGAAATGAAGTTGAAATTCGAATTTTAATGAAGGGAAAATGTTAATAAAAAAAAATCTGAAACAAAATATTAAAAATGAAATTGATGGAAGAACGATGTTAAATTTGAGAAAGGATTGAATTAAGTTGAAATGATTTGATAATTAAGTTTGAAATCATAATTAAGTTTGAAATTATTAAACTTTGAAATTATTTATAATTAAGTTTTGAATTATTTAATAATTAAATAAGATTGAATTATTTAATGATTAAATTGAATTGAATTCTTTACTAAGAAATTTGAATTTTTGAATAAGTGAATTTTACTTCGTAAATAATTGAAATTGAGTTTCTTTATTAATTAAGTTTTGGAAAATTATTTAAGTAATTAAATAAGTGAAATTGAATTTCTTTAACCAGAAATGAAAATGTGATATTTTGGAATTAATGTAAGACTTGTAATTGAAAGAATTGATTTGACGAATTTAGTTTAATTCAAAATTGAAAATTTTGATTTAATGAAGTTGAACTTAAGAAATTGATTTAATGATTTGGAAATTTAATAGAAATTGTTTTGAATGATAAAGTAATTTAACGATATTGAATGAAATCGATAAATGAATGTAAATTGATTTGAATGTTAAACTAAATTGATTTAAATGATTTCGAAATGAAACTTTTGTACGAACTTGAATCAATATTTGAATTGTTTTCAATATAAAGATTGAAATTGAATTATAAGATGGTGAAATGATAATTTGGAAGTTTTGAAACGTAAATTATGGAAATGGTTTTGAAAGACAAATGAAATGTTGATTCACGGATTCTATTTGAAATTGAAATTGATTTGGTTTTGAAATAAACAAACGGCCAATCGGTGTAATAATTACGAAAGTTATTAAAGAGACCGGAATTCGGTTATGGATATACTCTCTATCTAAACCGAAAACCACTTTAATAACTATACGCGGAGTGATGATCCAGAATGAAGTGGTTGGAGTGATGTTCGTGTTGACTGAAGAAAGAGAACGATAATGGATAACCTTGACACTTGTGTCAAATTGGAAATGACTAAAACAGGAGCTGTGCCGGGCCAATGGAGGATTGATACCTCAAGTGGACACACTTCTTCGAACTACTTATACTTATTGTCGATTGGTGCACCCTTGATTTTGGGAGTGTTGTCTCACGGTGTTGCGGGCGCTGCGGCGTTGCGTTCTCACCAGCCCGGATCAGGCGAACGGTAGTATCACTACCTTGGGTATAGCCTTATGTGCCTTGTCATACTTGTATTCCATTTATGCGCGACCACTACGAATTTGTTTTGTACCTTGAGTATATGGATTTCCCTCTGGTGACTTCCGGTTTTGGGGAAACTACGGTCTTGTATATGCTTGTGGGAATAAAAATGTGTTAAGGGTGGAATGGGCCATGACTTAACGCTATTTTGATATCTTTATATTACTGATAGACATTATCTACTTATCGTACACTACTACATAGTAGATAGTTTAACGGATCCTTAAAGGATGGTTATTCCAAACATCCTTTGAGTTACTTGTATTTCAATTGCTATTTCACTTGAGTTGGATTTATTAATATAAGAATGTTAATCCTGACTCGAGTGTCTTGTGTTTTTGCTTTACGCTCGGGTCAGACTGAGTGGTTCAGCTTTCGAGACTCACCTTTGGAGTTGGAGCTTTGCTTGAAGATCCAGCCATCTATTCTGCTTCCAGTATTCGATGATTCCAGTGATGTATTATGATTTAACTCTGATGTATCATATTACTCTTCTGTTGTAAACTCTGATGTATTTTATATATTCATATAGTAGCTTCATGAACTACTATCTCTTTTATTTCCGCTGCACTCATTACTCTGTGTCTGTGATCTGTGATTATTTATTTGCTGTATATGTTCAGTTTTGCCAAATTTAAATTAACAACGCGGTATTTTGAGCAATTCAACTCCGGCATGAGTGTCTACCTATACACTTATAATGGACGCGAATGGCCTAAAATTTCGGGTCGTTACAGTAAGGTCTTTCAATGCAAGGTGAATGATAGTAAACCTAAAGGGAAATAAAACACCGATGTGAACGATGGTAACCTTCATGAAAGCAAATACCAAGGTGAATGAAAGTAATTTTTATGAGGGTAAATACCAAGACGGTTGATAGTAACCTCCGGCAGGGACTAATATCAAGGCAAATGATAGTGGCCATTGTAAGAATTGAAGTACTAAGATAATGGTAGTAACTTCCATAAGTGGACTATGACACTAAGACGAATGATAGTTACCTTTGTGAGAGTGTATACACATAGAGGTAAATGAAATATAACAGTTATGTGAATACGAGTAACCTTCGCAAAAGTTAAATACCAAGGTAGATGAATTGTGATACTTAGATGAATGATAATAACCTTCATAAGTAGTGAAACCTGATGTAAATTGTCTAGATAGGGACCGAGAACACATTTACTTTATCTAAAGTATGATTAACTTGGGTAGAATTTGACATGTGAATTCATACTTAAACTCGAGATCAATTATTATGCTATGAATTTATTTGTATAAAATATGAGAATGTTGATGTGCGAAAAATCCATTCTGCTCTATGGCACAGTCTCACTATGTATCATAATAAGTATGAACTATTGTGGTTATATTATTCATATCAGCCTTATGTTTGACTAGAATACTCATTTGAGTAGTTTGAGAGTTGAAAAGTTCAGGAATATAGTTAGTTGATGAATAGCCTAAGGAGATGACTATAGGAAGTAGATTATTTAGCTATTCAATTTCATTATGTAAAACTATGAAATAATTTTAGTTGTTTTTGATGTAATTAACTAGCCATTCATGGTAGTATCGTCATAAACTGGTGATGTATTATTATATTGTACATTGCATTTTTTATCTACCGTGGAACTTTAGGTACTTTAAATTGAAATGAAACAATGAATGAATTTGTTTAAGTAATATGGCTTTTTATCATTTTAAATTGTTTAGATGAAGAAAATAAAAAATTTGAAATTTTAAAATAATCTAACTAATATGTTAATTGAATTAATAAATTTAAATCAATTAAATGGGATTTAATAAACACACATAAGAATATTATATAAGTGAACTAAATTACACTGTGATATATGAATTAAACTTATATGATAGCATGTGTAAAACTTAACTGGAACTAAAATAAACCCAAAACATATTTTTATAATAAGCACATACGAAAAGTACGTATATCGTGATTTTAGATGTATCCGACGGTTGAACCACGAGGGTGTTTTCATAAGAAACACATTATACTTAAATCGATATCACTCAACATATGTATATTAAAGATTATGAATCCTTAATATATAAGTTATCATCTACCATTTATATATTAAAAGATTACTATCATACTCTTCGGTTGTTGAGCAAACTCAAGCCCGAGATGTTGTGTCTAGTACTATTAATATATCGTTAGATGAGGTAAGATACATGCACGTATTTGTTAAGCAAACTCAAGGTACGTGGAAACGATGGATACGAGTGAATGATCCATTTCAATTTGTCGAGCAAACTCAATGTCAAGATTAAGATTAGGACAAAGACCATGGGTTATGAGTTGTATATGATACAACCGATAAAGTATTATCAATCACTTGTCGGCCTATGATTTGTTAAGCAAATTCAAGTCAAAAACCTAAGGCGTGTGAATTTATCTAAAGTAGGATTAACTTGGGTAGAATTTGACATGTGAATTCATACTTAAACCCGAGATCAATTATTATGTAATGAATTTACTTGTATAAAATATGAGAATGCTAATGTGCGAAAAATCCACTCTGCTGTATTGCACAGTCTCACTATGTATCATAATAAGTATGAACTATTGTGGTTATATTATTCATATCAGCCTTATGTCTAACCCGAATGCGCATTTGAGTAGTTTGAGGGTTGAAAAGTTCACGAATATGGTTAGTTGATGAATAGCCTAAGGAGATGACTATAGGAAGTAGATTATTTAGCTATTCAATTTCATTATGTAAAACTATGAAATAATTTTAGTTGTTTTTTATGTAATTAACTGGCCATTCATGGTAGTATCATCATAAACTGGTGATGTATTATTATATTGTACATTGCATTTTTTATCTATCGTGGAACTTTAGGTACTTTAAATTGAAATGAAACGATGAATAAATTTGTTTAAGTAATATGGTTTGTTATCATTTTGTGTATAAAAGAAAATTGATGAATCTCGTATTATCACTTGAAAAAAAGATTAGAGTGACTACAGCATTTTGTTTATCATTGTGTCAAAATGAAGGATGTTACATCGATTCTACCCTTATACTGGAATGGATATATGGAAAAAAAAAAGGAAAAAAAGGATAATCCTCCAACGGAAAAGAGCACTCATATAATTTTATTACACACTTTAAAAAAAGGCTGTCAACAAGCCTGCCAGGTGGCAAAACTCCCACACAATGGAAAAAAACAAAAGGACCCTCCCCAATCCTAAGAGTAGAAAGGAACAATAAAATAAAGTAAGTAATAGGCGGACCACTAGAGATATCAATCAAAAACTATAACGTCTAGTGAATGACAAAAAACACAACAGTAGCCT
Source organism: Allium fistulosum (assembly GCA_030737815.1). Classification (NCBI taxonomy): domain Eukaryota; kingdom Viridiplantae; phylum Streptophyta; class Magnoliopsida; order Asparagales; family Amaryllidaceae; genus Allium; species Allium fistulosum. Next base: position 428,787,847 of record CM060903.1, read on the forward strand.
ATAGAGTAGCACGGCCTCCCTAAAACACCTGGGCTATAAGCAAGGCCAAAACCATGATAGGCCCATAAACGGAACTCAATCACAACAATTCAGCATTCACCCTCCGTCAGCGTATGCAGTCCAGTCTTCAACAACTGCTACAGCTAAATGAGCAACTGAACCTAAGCTAGAGTCTGAAAGTCTAGAAGTCGAGCAAGGTGACGCATCTTAAAGTTGTGCGCCCTCCAACTTGTGTAGATTTTCGCCTACATGCATGCTTTGTGCCTACAGCCAGCTCTAGATCTAAAGACAAATCTGAACTCAAAGCGTCATGCACCACCACCTCTGAGTAGAGCTCTGATATAAAACGCCCAAGCCTACCCACATCATACCCTCCCTCTTGCATTTTACAATAGAGGACCCCCCTCACAATAGTGTCATCAACATCTCCTACCATCATTTCTTGACTCAAACAACCCACCACTTCCCTTTTCAACACCTCGTGAACCAACAACCCTCTTGCACCAAATTCCCCGCCATCATGTGTTGCACCACACCACTAACCATGCAACACACAAGTTACGCATAGTACAAAGACCAAGATGTTTAAAAAAAGATCAAGATAGCACAGGAAGTAGCGTTGACCAGTTAAGAAGAATAGCAAATCCCATGGTACAAACGCACAAAAGACATGGCTAATTAGAAACTAAGTAACAGACCATTCTATAATACTTCAGAGCAAGTGCAGAAAATTACAATTTTACATAATAAACCAAATTTAGAGCAGTTAATTTCAATGCATGTAAGCGGATTCGAAGTAATTTCAGTTTTATTGAATGCTAGTACATGTTACGTACAGGGATATTGACCATAAAAGTCTCTTTTTGGTCTATAAACATCGGTTGCATAATCCGTTGGTGTATGTTTTGTCAATCTACAAAGGTTGTATTTGTTACATACCTAATCCTGGCTCCCAGTTGAAAGACCACATTCTATCCTTATAGCTTCCATCAACTCCGGAGAAACGTCATCTTTAATACCAGAGTCTTCTTTTTTCATATTGCCACCAGGCACCTCTCCCATTGCCCAACCACGGTATAAAATTACTTTATTGGGCTCTCGCGAAACAAGCACTGACCCAGTTGCTTGCTGCAGATAGATACATAAAATACATACAGCAAACAATAGTTTAAGAGCCAAAAATAATATAAAGGCATCAGTCATAATAATATATTACATTTTTGTGTGCGCGTGCACATGTGTACATATGTATGTATATGTGTGCGTAGCATAAGGTGTTACGGACCTCGAGTTGGAAGATCACTTCCTGAACGGAAGTCCCCTTGGCTACGCCCTTTATATTCACTATAGCAAGTGGGTATTTCTTGAAATGTGTCATTATTGTTTTTGCAACGCCTGTAACAATATTGTTCCTTCCTGGCAAATGAATAATGCACAGAGACAAATTACCACATAAACTAGTCAATAAAGTGTGTGTGTTGCTTTTATGTTAACTACAGCCAGGCCGAAACACAACCATAATCCTTGTACATGACAATAATATTTCAACCAACTCAATTCACTGGTCAAAGTTAACATCTGTTCGTCAGGCTTGAATCATGATGGCTTAGGGACATTAAATTTGAAAGCTTATTATAGTAATAGAAGATTTCAATGATAACTACAAATTTGAAGGGATTACTTGATCTAGTATAATTGTTCATTATGCTGATGGTTGGAAGAATTTGAACAGTAGACAAGAAAATAGCCATGTAGCTTATTCCAACAACATTCTAAAATGGCAGGAAAATCGATGCTGCAGGAAAAAAAAAATTACCTACAGCTAGAACAGGACGTTTTTTTGTTTTTAGAGCTTGTTTTCTTAAAATCAGTTTTTCACGGTTTGATAAAGGTGCTGCTCTAAACATATTCTCAAACTCAGGATTTAATTTCGACATCTTGCTAGGAACACGTAGATCCGGTTTGCTCTGATCTGAGATTGATAACAACTTTTCTTCTTCATCATCTGCATCCTCTTCCTCTTCCTCATCATCCACATCAAAAGAATGAGAAAGGTCACTGTTGGAAAATACAGGAACCTTCGGTTCACACTGTAAAACGTAAAAGGTGAGTAGCAGCAAGAGACAGAAATAGAAAGGTTAGCTAGAATTATAATGAGCCTACCTGCTTAAGATTTGATGACAATGCTGATTTCATCAAATTATTCGATGACTTGTTGTTTGAGTACAAATTCTCTGAATATGCTTTATTCACTTCCTTGACCAACAGATAATTGACAAAGAAGAGTGAAATTTCATGAATATCAAGTCAAACAAGAATCAATAACACTGCACATTTTTTGAGTAACTGCTATATAATGAGATAAAGATATTACAAATATCATCGCTTATGTGGAAATATAGCATTCATAATGCAGAATTGGGAAGTAAACAATACTAAATAAACTTGTGATAGGTTCTCTGGCCTCTGCCATAATTATTAGATCAGCGCCTATAGTTACAAATCAGCCATGGTTAGAGTTAAAAGAAAGTAAGGGCCCGTTTGGTTTGAATTTTGAGTTTTGGGTTTTCAGTATGTATTTCAAAAGGCATCAGAGGGAAAGAGGGTCTGAAAAATACTAGCAATTACAACAAAGAGGAGAAGAGAAACGGAGAAGATATTTTCCGTGTTTTTATATTTTCCAAAAAAACAAAAACAAAAAAATCATCCTCAATTTTATATGTTAAAACTATTTTCTAAATTGGCAGTTTCACGAAAATGTTTTCAAAAATACTTGATCCAAATGCATTTCGGTTGTTACGAAAACTCAAAAGTGCAAATCAAACAAGACCTAAGCTATTATAATAATAAAAAGAAAAAAAATACTGCCTAATCAAATTTCCTATTAGAAATTTTTATAATAGAATAAGATAATTATCAAAAAGTGAAATTAGTATGAACTATGACGAACCTCATTTTACACATATAACAAACTTTCAAGGGTCTTCAATGGTATCTTTATGAATTAAGAGCCTCAACTTTATATTATATTCAAATCAAATTTATTCCATAATACAAAAAATTCTTATTTTTCCTTTAACCAATTACAATCCTTAAAAACTAAATAAAAGACCTTGATTCACATAAGGAAAAAAAACTTTAAACTAAACTGCTTCAATATCAAGCCCTATAAATGCATGAAAATCCTAGGATGTCTTTACCTCAGAATTTTCTTGGTTAGAAGAATTTTCAGGAGAATCATGATCTTGCACAATGGAAAAGTTATTTTCATTTGTATCATCATCCGTGTCTGATTCACTGGTGTCATTTAATGCTCTTGCATCTTGCTCCTTAACATGCAAATAGAATGGTTATACAGAAACTTCAATTACTAAAGATTGATACATATAAGAGGATGAAATAAGTCATCAACAAGAGATCACTAACCATCTGGTGTTGCAAACGGTCTATACTTTTGGAAAGGCTCAACACATGAAGTTTCAACGACTGCATTGCATAAAGCAATTAAGAAAAAGATTTTAGCACTACACACACACAAAATTACACTACACATATGCATAAAATTAATTACCGCACAACGCTGAGCCTCTAAAGATCTCTTCATTGCCTGCTTTTTGTTCAAAAGTGTATTAGGCCTTAAAGTAGAAGGTCTCTTATAATTTTTTCCGCGATACATAATAATTGCATAGCCCTTATTTACTCTCTCCACGGCGACAAGTATTCCACCACTTTCAGCCTCCAACAGTCTAGCTTCATTTTCAACATCAATAAATTTTTCTTTGGATATAACTTTTACAAGTTCCCTATACTTCCAGTGGAGGTGCATGTTTTCAACCGTTCCTGCGAAAACTCCTCTTCTTCCTGAGAACATATACATAACTTAAATCAATCAAACCAGAATGCATTTGTTGAAACTTCTCCCTACAACTTAATGATCCATCAAAATTTACATAAGAGTGACCAATACATCATCTCTAAATGTAAACTTGGTTTAGATTATCGTAACAATTTTCAGATAGCTGCGAGGTCTTGTGCCATTGAAATCCAACTGCCGCTTAATATAAGGGAGTAAGCAGTAATTACATCCAATTAATTAAATGTATTGAATGGGTGAAACTACTATGACGTTGAAAGCCAAATTTTTAATACAACGTTCTGTGTATACATTTTCAAAAAGAGTGGAATCTAATGCACGATTCATCTCTTTTTTTATCTTCTTCCCTAATTTTTCCCTAAATTTTATTGAACACGCTAAGAAGTTTGAGTTTAATTTGTATCCAAGTTATACGGATATTAAAATATGATAAGTTTGGCTCACATCCCTAATAAGTTTCAAAATAGAGAAAACATCCTTCCCAAACTAAACTTACATTTCCGGTCCCTGTATTCAAATTCGCGCACGCAAAAAGACCCAAATACCCTTTTATGTTTTTAACATTTCAAACGCGTATAACTTTATGTAGAAAAATCGGATCAGCATACCGTTTTCACCAAAAAATCACAAATTTTATAATCTTTAAAATGAGATCCATTATTGATACCAAAAATTCAAATTTGTAGTAAAGATGCAATTATTTCATATATTTGCGGACAATTCAGCAAATTTTGAACACTTTCGATTTATTTTTTCAAATTTACAACATTTGCAAATAATTGCAGACATTTCTGCAACTATATGCTATAGTTGCAGAATTGTGTGCAACTATTGCATATAGTTGCAGAAATTTCTGCAACTATATGGTATAGTTGCAGAAATGTCTGCAACTATATGCTATAGTTGTAGAAATGTCTGCAACTATATGGTATAGTTGCAGACATTTCTACAACTATTGCATATTTGCAGAAATGCAACTATATGCTATAGTTGCAGAAATATCTGCAACTATATGCTATAGTTGCAGAAATATCTGCAACTATATGGTATAGTTGCAGGCATTTCTGCAACTATTGCATATTTGTAGAAATGCAACTATTGCATATAGTTGCAGAATTACTGCAACGATATGGTATAGTTGCAGAAATGTCTGCAACTATTGCATATAATTGCAGTTTTTCATTGAAATCGAGAAAACTGAGCTCGCCGTTGAAGAAGAAGATGAAATCAAGAAACATAAGTTCGCCAATGAAGAAGAAGAAGATGAAATCAAGAAAGATAAACTCGTTATTAAAATCAATCGTGCAAGAAGCGGAAGGGTATTTTAGGGAAAAAACAGCCAAAATGAAAAACAAGGACCTGCAAAGTATGTTTTCTTGCGGAAGGAGTTTTAATGAATTAAGTTTGTTTTTAGGGATGCGTGTCTAATATTCACTATTAAAATATTTGATTCAATTTTAATTTGAAGCCAATGATGTCTTAAATTTTGATTTTGATCAACAACAACTAAGCCATTATTTCCAAACAAGTTGGGGTTGGCTAGAGATGGACCTAAAACTAAATGACAAAGTTAATTTAAAAATCATAATAATAACAACAATAATATAAAAAAAACCATGACAATAATAATAAAATAAAGTCAAATAAGTAAACAAACAATAATAATAACAACTAAATAAAATAAAAATAAAGATTACAAAATAAAAATAAAATATTTAAAAAAACCATGATGATGATAATAATAATAGTAATAATGGTACTAATAATAATATTGACCGAAAACCAAAACTACGTCTTAGACTCCTATTTACTAGTCATATAATCTAAAACTTATAGCACTACCCCTAAACCAACCCTAAGCAAAAAAACTCCTACCTCATGGTTCAGTTGCGTGGATCGCTAACTTCTACGCGTTTCTGTCCAACACCAGCTCTTCGGATATACTTCAATCCTTCAAGTCCATTTTTACTACTTTCTCTCGTATCAACCTTGGTCGACCTCTACCTCTCTTTGTGCATTCAACACGGTCTATAACTCCATCGCGCACAGGTGCCTCGGGAGGCCTCTGTTGGAGATGTCCAAACCATCTTAAACGGTGTTGGACTAGTTTCTCCTCAGTTGGTGCTACTTCAAGTTTATCACGTATATCAGCATTTCTAATTCGGTCTCTTTTTGTATGACCGCAGCTTCATCGCAGCATACGCATCTCTGTTACACTTATCTTCTAGATGTGTTGGCTTTTACCAGACCAACATTCTACACCATACACATCGCAGGCCTGATTGTCGTTCTGTAGAATTTTCCTTTAAGCTTCTATGAGATTTTCCTGTCACAGAGAATGTCAGACGTTTGTCGTCATTTCACCCATCCCGCTCGAATTCTAAAACTAACATCTTCATCGATCTCACCATCATACTGCAACATTGATCTTAAATATCGAAAGGATTCCTTCTTGGGCACTACTTGTCCGCCAGAGTGACATATTCATCCTTTGATCTGACACCGCTGAACTCGCACTTCACATACTATGTTTTAGTTCTGTTAAGCCTAAAACCTCTTGATTTTAAAGTCTGTCTCCACAGCTCCAATTGTCTATCAACCCCAACTCTACTTTCGTCAATTAGCATAACATCATCAGCAAGAGCATACATTAAGGAATCTCACATTGTATACCCTTCGTAACCTCATCCATCACCAGGGCAAAAATGTAGAGGCTCAAAGCTGACCCTTGAAGTAATCATATGTTAATGGAAAAGTCACCGGTTTCACCCTCGCATGCTCTGACACTAGTCACAACACCATCATACATATTCTTGATAACGGTAATGTACTTTGTTGAGATTTTTTTTTCAAAGCTCACCACATAACTTTTCTCGGTACTTTGTCATAAGTTTTCTTCAAATTGATAAATATCACTTGTAGATTCTTCTTTTGCTCCCTAAACCTCTCCATAATTTGTCTTATCAAGAAAATCGCCTTTGTGGTCGACCTTCCAGGCATGAAACCAAATTGGTTTTTTGAAACACTTGTCATCTTTCTTAATCGATATTCAATGACTCTCTCCCAAAACTTCATTGTATGACTCATAAGCTTAATTCCTCTGTAGTTTGTGCAACTTTGAATATCTCCTTTATTCTTAAAAATTGAAACTAATATGCTTCTCCTCCACTCATTAGCATCTTGTTTGATTTGAAACTATAATTGAACAACTTAGTTAGTCAGGCTATCTCTGCATCTCTAAGACATCTACACACCTTAATGGGGATGTCATCGGGCCTCAATGTCTTGCCCACTTTCATCCGTTTTAGCGTCTCCTTTAACTTGGACTCTTGAATTCTCCGAATAAAATGTCTACTAGTGTCATCAAAAGAGTCGTTCAACTCGATCGTAGTGCTATCACCTTCTTCATTGAATAGCATGTCGAAATAATCTCTCCGTCTATTTTTTATCTCATCGTCTTTCACCAAAAGCCTACTATTGTCATCCTTAATGCATTTAACTTGGTTGAAGTCTCTCGTCTTTCTCTCGTGGAGCTTAGTTATTCTATAGACGTTTTTTCCACCATGTTTTGTACTTAACTTTTGATATAGATCTTCATACGCCCGACCCCTTGCTTCACTCACCGCTCTCTTTGCGTCATTTGCCACTTTGTACTTTTGCATGGTGTCCTCGCTTCTGTGATGATGTAAGCACTTATAGCATTTCTTCTTCTATTTGATAGCCTTTTGCACATCACTATTCCACCACCATGAATCTTTAGGTTCATGTTTATTTTCTTTCCTTATCCCAAACACCTCAGCAGCCACTTTTCGAATGTGTGTTGTCATCTCATCCCACATGCCATTTGCTTCTCCTTCCATATTTCATGCCCCTTCTCCCATTACTCTATCCTTAAACACCCGTGAGGAGACTCCATTGAGCTTCCACCATTTCGTCCGACTAATCTTGGCTCCTTTATCCTGTCGAACACGTATTCGAAAACGAAACTTTTAATTTCAAATCTTAATTTGAATCCAAATATTACAAATATTGGTTTTCAAATTTTGACCGCTAGCACGGCACATTTTTATTAAATTTGTACAAATTACAAATCTTTGTTTGATGAAAAGTACTTTGAATAAGTGAGCAAGTGTAAAATCAAATTGTTTTCATTCTTTATTAAGTGATCCTATGAAGATGGTATCATAACGTAAACGGCAATGCTCTTAGTCTTCCACTAGAATTGTATTTTCCAAGAAGCCCATCCCATGACTCAATTCAGAACTAACAGAGACACTAAGGTAGTGTTTGGTTTCTTATTTTTAGTTTTGGGTTTTCGTCCATACAAAAAGAAACATGATGCATGTATATTGTCAAAAACGACCAATTTAGAAAACGAAGTTAACATACAAAATATAAAACAACTTTTTTAATTTTCCTTGTTTTGGAAAATAACACAAGCACGTGAAACAATTCATTCTTCTGTCGTCCCACTATCCCCTTCGTCCTTCCATCCGTCTTTCTTCCATCCCCACCGTCGTCCCTTCATTCTTCTCATATTTGACATACATATTGAAAACCGAAAACACAAAAATTGTTTTTAAACCAAACACTACCTAATTTTCCCGGTAAACAGATGATACCTTGCAATAAAAGACGAGTGACCTGAAGTGAAGCGGAAGCAAGTATGAGCTAGAAAAGAAGGCAATAAAGTCAAGTACAGGAAATGCACTAGAATTTCTGAGAGGTGAAATTCTTCTAGTTTAAAATGTGCATACGTTTCAAAATGAGCATGCATTATGTTTTGGAAAGTTTAAGCTTGCTGTTTTGGGCTAAATGAATATTTTCCAAAGGTAGTTCATCATGCATCCACTCGAGTTTAAGTGTACTTTGACCTATTTTTGTAATTGGTTAAGTATCCAAGGATGTAATCAAATGGATCTGTAAATAAACGTTTGAGCTTAAGCAAATACGGAGTCTAAAGATGGTTGTAACAAGCCACCAAGGCAAGAGATGGTTGATATCTTCTCTCATTCTTGAAAAGGGTGTGGTTGAGATCTTAAATAATAGCTGAAGGGTGGATGAAGTGAAGGTGGTCAAAAAAAAGGGTGGAGGTAGAAAGAAGATGATGAGGGTTTGGAATAAGTGGTGATGCTTAGACCCTTGCAACAATGTCAACAAATAGTAGCCATATGTGAAGGCTTGTAACTTGTAGGTTGGTATTCTAATTGGATATGATTAATGTAACTTGTAGGTCAGTAGTGAGTGAGTGAGTGTGTGTGTGTGTGTGTGTGAGGGAGCAGGAGGAAGAGAGGGGGGAGAAATGATGGTCAAGAGGGGATAGCTGCAAGAGACATTAAAAAATGTGTATCAGTCAAGAAGGGGATCATGTAAGGCGTTTCCAGTAAAAGGAAGATAAGGATGCCACTGAGGCATGTGAGAGGCAGCGCCAACGAAGAAGCAAAGATAAGTACAATGAGATTTAAGTGAAATAGTCAAAGGCATGCTGATTCTGGTTGGATAAGTAGTATTTAGCTATAGTATGACTTTAAAATTTTGAAAGTGTGACGTGCTTTGGTTGTTTATCATGTCCTGTGTGTGCTGGTTAACATTTGTATACCAACCCGCAGAGCCGAGCCTGCCACTTAAATTGAAATGAACTTTCTTACCGAGGAGTAGAAATGGTTTCATCCTCAGGCCTATCTTTCTAAGCATGTACCGCTCTTCCTCAGTTATAGCCTCTTTGTCAGACTTTAAATGCGGAGGATCGGCTAAATTTTCAAGTTCTACCAAAAGTTTTTCTGCCCTTTCTTTCTTTTCCAATGCCTGGCATAGAGTATATATCTTGTTATTTGAATGTATGGAAGAAAAAAAACAATGTAACATTTCAAGGGTAACAAATTAAGAGTATCCAAGATAAGGGACATAAAGCACACCTGTGATAGTTTGGTCTCCACCCTGCTGATGGCTAAGTTTATAGGCTTCTTACTTTCACTTTTATTATCTACTGAAGCAGAATTTGCAGTATATATCGGTGTGTCACTGCTCATTTTCTGTTTGGAAAATTCAGAATTCCGCCTCTCTTCTATAGCGGTAGACACGGCAGATGGAAGAAAGTCTTTTCCCCTATAGAAGGTAAAGAATTCTCTGTCCCTTGAGAGAAGAACTCCTCCAGTTAAATTCTATATAATTGGCATTAATGTAATGTAAGATGTGTGTTATCCAAACCAATAGGACAGCAGTGAGTGAGTGTGTGTGTGTGGAGGGAGTGAACCACAATTTGTGTCAGAATTCAAAAATAACATTGGAAGTATTGCCTCATACATGCCCTTCAAACAATAAAGGTAAAATTTAATATCAAAAATCACAACATCAATTCTGCATGAGATAATGATACCAAATCGTTACAAAAAGGACCGTAGTATATTGTGAATTGTGAAGTTAAAGCGTTTAGAGGTTCTATAGGGGTGGTGCAAAAAATTATGACGGGGATAAAGCAATGATATAGGAGAAAATAGTTGAGGTGCTATATCCATGCGAATCAGATTTGGGGACTGAAAAATAGTGTTCTAACTTATGTAGACCGCTTGAACCTTGTACTTGGGCATGCACCCTCACTTTGTTAATTTGTTTTAAAACAGAACTGGTTAAATTTAACTTTTATATTAAAGCTGCTACAGCGATGTTACAAAACCCAAATTTAGCGGACTAAAAGGTAAATAGTGGGAGTTTAAGCAGATCCGCTATTTAATAGCGTTAAATTGTAAATGCGTAGCGGCTGAAGAGCATTACACGCTTTAACAGGGATTTAATGAGGCTTTACTTGCATAGGCTGTATCGCCAAATAATGTCCTTATACAGATGGTAGATTTTCTACTTATACCACAGGTCAATCTGAATCGTCCATAATGTCACATATCCATTTATTTAGGTGAATGCATACAAGTCGTAGTTGATTTTCCTCAAGCTGCATATTTATAGATTGTTATGGTATATCAACTAACTGTACTCAGATCAGGTAATTTGAAGCTGAAAAACAACTGGTACATTATCCACTTTTACTGAACAAGGCGTTGCGTGCATCAAAGACCACTAGCAAGTGGTAAGACCTTTGAACTGTGGCTCTAAAGGTCTTGGGTATGAAAACCTTAACCACCACTAAAAATAAAAATAACGGTGTTATATGTAGTCCACGATATAGTTGGTACATGAAACAATGAAACATTGCTAATTATCTTGTAAAACATGCATTGAAGAAGACGAATAACAACAGAATATAAACCTTTAACTCCTCAGCCATCAATCTACTGTTGGTGTTCTGCACACCTCTTTTAACTGCAATTTTCGCAACTTCGCATTTTTCCCATAATTTTATCATAGAAATGGCCAATCCTTGAAGATTTCTATTTCTTCCTGTAAAAAGTTGGAGGAATGAATATATACGATACAGATAGCATTTACAGTTAGGAAATGGGATTTTCTATCCAAACCATTTATAACCTAAACTATTTATGTAAATCACCTCCAAAACTGAACATATATCAATAATTTTCAATATGTCAGTTATCACCTCCAGTTTTACTCCATACTTCAACAACAATTAATATGCTTTCATATTTGGCTCCAACTTTTTATATTAAATCCGAACTCTTCAGCATTATTAGGGCTTTTGACTGGAATGTACCATGATTTAGTGGCTAAGGTATTTACATAATTGTACATACTAATACATGAATATTGTCAAGGAATGCTAGGTTGACAGTTTTGAATGACAGTGTGATGGAAATAAAAAACAGAGTAGGTAGTAGAATGCATGAGACAGTTTTAAATAACTTTATATTACTGGAAAAGGGACTTTACAGTGGCGAGAACAATGATATTTGCAGATCTTTAATCTCTGTTTTATTTTATTTTTATTTTATTTTTAACTAGATGATGTGAATCACATAATTAAATGTATAGATGGTTAAACCTGATGATAAAATATAACAGTGGAGTTTAGTTTTGACATATTTTAAGTAACAGATTACAGTAGGAGATATATCAAATTTTTGATGATCTGGTGATGTACATAGAAATGTGACATTTGAAGTTGGACATGATCAACAGTTATGCTAAACTCGCAATACTTAAGAAGTGCTAGCTTGTACACTTTCCATGACTGGCTACTCACAAGGAATTAATTTAACCAACTAATTTTGAATGTAATGTCATATTTCAACCAATCAGAAGGTGTATCATTTAACACTTCATAAGAAAGTGTGAAGCTAGCATATGACTATGATTAAATATGTATAGTTACTATATACTATACAAAAGAAGGCAGGAACAAACCAAGTGCGAAATGACATGGCACCGATCGGCTAAGCCTTTTTAATATAGTCATTTCTCTATCTGTTAGCTTGGGCTTTATCCCAAATGGAAGAAGGCGAAAAGGCTTTCTAAATCCAGGAACAATAGCAGGTAGCAAATCTGCATCAACTGGTAATGGGTTGTAACCCCACCAATCAGTAAAACGTGGGCCCAATCCATCTAACAAACGGTCAGCTTCTTCTTCAAATTGAACTTCTCCGGGTAATTGTAGACGAACCTTATTAGGAGATCCGACACCATTAACTAGTTTTAAATTTGAAAAATTAGCAGATGATGTAACCTTTAGTGCTGTTGCGGATGGTTTTACTGCAATTGTATTTGAAGAAAGTTTATCTTGATCTGGAGAAGAATCATTAGTTGTGGTAGGATCTTCAGCTTGATTTTTATTGTGAAAGTAAGGGTATTTGTAATTGGCTCCTCTATACAAGATTATGATACTTCCAGATCTCCAAATAACCAATCCTCCAGTTTTCCTCTAAAACATGTATGTATAGAGTAATAAATTAGATGAAAAGGCTGTAGAATTAAATTTCCAAATCAATTTCAGAGCTCAAATCACTTAAGTGAAATTAAAATATCAAACGCAGTACAGGCACAGCACAATATAAATCCACATAATCTGCACTAAGTGCTGCCATTATATTATACAAGAAAGCTAAATCATGCAATTTAACATATCGGAGCATGTACTGTGAGGGAAATGACAAGAATACATATTCTGTATTGCAAGTAGAGAACCATAGATTTGTACATGAAATTACACAATCTTTTGGAACTTTAAGCAGTTTAGCTGTTAAATTGCTAATGTTGCTTAGGTTATAGGTACATGTGCTGTAAATTTCTGGTGGAAATTTTAAGAATCCTTTACCACTGCATAAATAATCACAAACGGACTTCCAGTTGAAATTGAGTTTCTTACTGAAGGCAACTTCAATATCGTGCATGCTCACAGTAGTGATAAACAGTGGTGAATGTAAAGAAGGGTTAGGGTGGTCCACTGAGCATTGACCATCTTGGATTTTAGAAATTTGTTAGAGAGAGTATAACTGTGTTTTAACCATTTGGTTTCCTTTATCTTTTTTTCCTTTCTTTTTTTGAAAATGTCTAATACTTACATGGGTGTTATTTTTAAGTACAAAGGGTGTGTGTTTGCATGGTAGCTGAAAAGGCATTTGAACGGAGCACTTGAACGGAGTTAGGAAAGATGAAGCAAAGGGAAGTACTGTGTGCGGAGTATTGCATGCGTAATTTTGGTGGAGTAAAATAGTTGATGCAATCGGAGGTAATAGTGAATAAGTTGATGTTATTTTAAATTATTGTTATTAATGAATAGTGATAGGTTTAACATTTTCGGTGTACGTGTTAATTTTCTCTTGCGGTGAATGTTTTAGTTTCATAGTATTTTTGAATATAATTTCCTGGAACAAGATCAAGACACCGTCATAAGAAAAACTTTGTAGTCATTGTTGTATTTTCATATAAAATTATCAATAATTATTGTAGCAACAACTATATTCACTTAAGTAGCAAAACAGAGTATGTTGACATGCCCCTTAAAGTGGAAAAAATTCATCCATCAAAAATTATCCTTCTTGTCATATGCATACCTGTATAGTAAAATTTAAAAACGTCTTCAAGGATTCCAGGTTGTTTTGGATATCACAAAAATGAAGAATATGAAATCATTTGGATCGACAAGGTGGGTGCCCTAAATCAACTAGATAATACTGATCTGGTGGCAGGTTAGGAAAATTTGAACATATCATTTTAAACTAATGAAGAAAACTTTATCATCGTGGGTGACACATTCTCAACTAATCATAACATATGCGAATTGTATATCAAGCAAGTAAACGACTAAAACATTTCATAGCATAGCAAAACAGAGTAAACTGTATTGTTTCATTTACTAAATTATGTTTTGAAAAAAATATGGAATAAAATTAACATGGCAAGAAGGAAAAAGATCAGAGTGCTTTTGTAGAGGATGACGTCTATTCTCATTTGTACGCAGTTATTGTTAAGATTTGATAGTTGTTTGCCGATAATTTTTCCAGTAAAAAACTACAAAATTATGTATAGTAGGTACCATCTTATGTTATAACAAAAGGTTAGATGTTGCTTGAAAGTGATAGAAATCTAGTTTGTAGCAAATTTGAAAATGATAGAAATCTATTTTGTAACAAGCTTGAAAATTATAAAAACCTAGTATGAAACAACTTGGTACTGATAGTAAACTAGGGTGGTGCATATTAGGAAATAATCAATATCTAATTTTACATTGAACTTGGCAAATTTCTGAAAACATGCTTCTTCTAAACATAGAACTCTAAGTACACATGTGATAATTGCACTAGATCGACTACAGATTTCCCTGCCCTTTGCAATATCATTTTTCTAGAAGAAAAAAAAAACTAACCCTAAATCATAATCAAATCAAGATTAAGCAAAAATTGATTGCTTCAGCAATAGACTTTATTTCCCTACATGATGGTTGGGTTAAAAGGAAAATATATTCTTAGAGTTTTCGAACTTAATTTTACAGGAGGAATAAAGGGGGAAGAAGGAAAGTTTTTAAAAAATAAACTTAAAAAATGTAAATTAAATAAAATTATCAAAAGGCTATAATTGGAATATGTTGGGATGGAAAGAAAAATGGCTAATTCTATTGAAACATCAAAAATTACTTAACCTACATCTTTATTTTCAAAATGAATCTTAGGAAAAGGCTGTCCTTCTTCTTTATTGCAGTATTTACAATTGTTTTTGTACCCCGCTAAATTAAACTGCAAGTTATATAAAAATAAAAGGAAATAATAATATTTTTAATTATGAATTTCACTAAAACTTGAAATAGAATAGAATAAAAGAGAATTATTTTATTATATTTTCTTTTCCTTTTTGTTTTTTCCCCTTTTAAAATCAATAAAATTGAGGTGATGATTTTTGAAATAGATATTGATAATTCTCCTAAATTAAGGATTGACATGAATTAAAAGACATGAAAATTTACCTAGTTGAATTTGTAACATCGGATTCTGATTTGAAATTTTTGTTTTAAAAGAGAAAAAATGAATAAAAAGATAGAGAATGTAATTTTATTGAAAGGTATGGGTAGTTTTGTAATATTTATGGTGTAGGTAAAGTAAAATTTGGTATATAATTATTTTTTGGGAGTTTTGGTGTGTGTTTTAATAGAATTTGCCAAGAAAAATTGTGGGATGCAAAATTCGGCTGCGGTTGGTCTACTGTTTTTAGTTTTTAGTTTTGAATTTTCATCCATACAAAAATACGCACGACACATATATATGGTGAAAAACGATCAATTTAGAAAATGAAGTTAACATACAAAATAGAAAACAATTTTTTTTTATTTTTCGTGTTTTGGGATATAACAGAAGTACGAGAAACATTTGTCCCCTCTGTCTTCCTTCCACCCCTCCGTCGTCCCTTCCGTCTTCCTTCTACCTCCTCTGTCGTCCCTCCACTATTTTCACGTTTTATAATTAATGTTGAAAACCCAAAACACAAAATACAAAATAAATCAAGCGGGCCCTTCTTTTTTGCAAAAAGCGGGTTAGGAAATATAATTTGTAAGGGGTTAGTAGATGTAACCTTTGATCTATTTAAACTTTCTGTATGTTGATGTCTAACAACATCCAGCACAACTATCAAACACGAGCATTACAGCCCGTGCTTCGCGCTTGATCATGGCATGTGCTTCGCGCATGATTTTTTTCCAACAAATTGTATATGTTTAACACATTCAGAAGAAAATGATTTGTACGAATATTAAGTTATATGTTTGCGTTGAAATCATGTGTATTTAGTTTGAATTTTTATTTCTAAGTTGCAATATCTATTTTTTTATTAGTTTTAATTTTATTTGTATTATTAGATAATAAAAAATAATTTTGTAATTGAAGTTTGTTTGTTAGATCTTATTTTTAAGTGATATTAAAGTTTGTTAACATTTGTTGAAATGCGATTTGAATTTGTAAAAAAAACTGATCCTGCTTTTTAGTGACATTATAGAGGTATTTTTGGTAGTTCGCGCTGATAGCAACAAAGTGTTACATCAAAAGTATTACAACTATTACTAAAGAAAGATAAAACAACTTATTACCTCTAAAACTTCATGAGTCCTCTTCATGTTCATCCGACACAAGTCCTCGCACTTTACTTTAACCAACTCGGAATTTATCCACCTCTCATGAATCCCATTCACGATCCCCTCCGTTATCCCCGCCTTTCCAACCTTCAATCTTTTTTCAATTCGAATTCCAGCTCTCCTCAACCTTTTCAACTCCCCTTTATCGATCACAAGCTCTGCAACCATGGGCACTCTACCATCACCGCTGTCATTTTCTTTGTTCATATTACTAATTTCTTCTTTTTGCTTTTTCCATAGCTCCCTGAACCGCGAAATACCCGTGCCAGGAACGGGGACGGGTGATTCAGGGGTGCTCCAGCTGACATCGATCGTGTGGCCTACACGATGTTTGGGGAGCTCGTGTGGAGTTGGGATAAAGATTTCTCCAGCGTTTAGGGATTGGGTTTGGGAGTTAGGTTCAGAGTTAGGGATTGAGAGGTGACCGAGGCGACGGAGCTTTTCTGAGATTCGTTGGATGGCGGAATCGGGTTTGGGCTGGGGTTCAAATGTGGTGGAGCAGTGTAAAAGGAGGGGCGATTTAGTTATTTTAGGGGTTTTAGGATTTTGGGCGGGAAAATATGGAGAAGGGGATGGCAGATACAGGAGCATTTTTGAGAGCAAGAAGAAGAGATGAAGAAGATAGGGCGAGGATGATGGTTGATGATTAATGTGGGAATGCCTGACCAGTGGGCCCAGTGGGTGGATCCGGCCTGGATTTGTCATCTTTTGGGTTAAGTCGTTAAGACGTCAATGGGTCCATACGTCTTACCCTATGCATTACATCAAACTTGCAGGTCGGGTTGGATTTAAAAATTTTCGCTTTTTAAACCATTCAAATTTTATTATATAGCAGTCTGAATCTCTTGCAGTTATATCTGTTTTCACTCAATTAATCTCATTTTAAATATTTTCCTTGATTTAACGTAGTTTTTGCATTATCCTCCTAGTCTATTTCAGCTGTAACTATCTATTTTTTCAAGAAATAATATCTACACACTTAATGTCAAACTTAATCTAATAGGTGAGTATTTAACCGACTGATCAAACTAAATTGATTTAACCAATAATAACGGTTAACCGACGTAATCGATTAACCGACTAACATTGACCATTCAATATCGTTTCGATTAACCGTTAATGATTTTATGGCAATCGATCAATCGTTAATTGATTAAATTTTATTTCCCCCTTAGACTCAATCCAATGGCTAAAGCTTTAACTATTTATTCATCTCATTCTCGTGCAATGCTCATTCAGGTCGATCCAACTTATATTTTGGAGTTAATGTTAAATGAGGTTAATCAATTGACGGTTAACTAATTGAATTGGACGATTAATCGCGGTTAATTTTGGATAGTTCGGTTGGTATGCACCATTTGAAATTAATCATAGTTTTGTTAACCAATCAGTTAATTTGAACAGTTAAACGGTCAACCGTTCAAATTGATTGGTTGATTCAGTTAAGCGACCATATCCACCCTTAATCTAATATATGGTTTCCTTCTTAAACTTCTTGCCTTTTCCATACTTCATCTTCTTAAATCTTAGAATCTTCAACCTTCCATTTCTGTTTATTTCTTATATATAAAATTGAATCTCATTAAAAGGTAGTATATGCTCCCTCTTTTTTTTAACTTTTTTGCTCACACCACTTGATCGGTTCCTTTATTTGAATGTTATCTTGTATTCGTCAAAGTCATAATAATCGCAATATTTTCCAGAAAAAATGGTGCAAGGTTTGAATTCCATATCCACTTCTTTTGATGAAACATGATATTCTTGGTAAATTTTGATTTTAATAGTTTCTATATGTTGTTTTTAGTTTTTTTTTCTTTGGAAGCATACCGTGTACACGTTGATTGTAATGTTCCTATTTCGAGATCTGAAAATGAACTTCACAACTGTTGTAATCATCACCATAATTATTTTCAAGCGACAAAATGAGATCACTGTCTTTTTCAATGCATAAAAGTAAATGGAGCTTATATACATTTCCAACATGTCCTTAACACAATTAACCCAAATCATTTTTCCCAAGCATGGGCATATATAATAAAACATAAATAGAGATGGTATGCCAAAATATGGGGATGCTACATATCAACTAATCAGTTATAATTCTTAGTTTAAGTACAAAGCGGAAATAAAAATATCCAAATAGATAACTAAAGTCTCCAGCTTCGTCTTTGGCTTCTTTATTTGCAATCCAAAATAAACATGCCTAACCTGTAAGCCATAACTCAACATGCTTAAGTGAGCAGTCATGGGTTTATGAGAAAAATAGTAATAAACAACGAGTCGGACAATAGTCTGATGTGAATAATATCACTACAAGACACACAGTGTATTCCAACGGAGCCTTCCAACGGCCTCCAACGTCCTTGACCAACGTCTTCCAACGTCCAGTGTTTTCTCGTATAATTTATTAGTTAAAAACTGCAGGACGTTGGTAGACGTTGGAAGCAGCCGTTGGCGGCTGTTGAAGGACGTTGCAAAACCGCGAGCAAAACACAAAACCTGCTTCTTCTTCCCCCATTCGGCTGAACCCCTATTTTCCCCCAAAATTCCCAATTTTCCTCCAATTCCCCCCCCCCCAAGCTGCTCCGACGATCAATGGCCCCTCCGACGACTCCAAGCCTCCCTCTCGTCCTCTCTAACTCCCTAATCTCTCAAGAAAAGGTATAAACCCTAATCCCTATATTTAATTAAATTTGTTAAATTAGTGTATTAAATGTTTGTATTGCCTTATTGTATGTATAATCTAGTTTATTGAGGTATAATTTATGTTATTAACTTATGTATTGCAAGATTATATATATTTAAGTTTGTGTTAACAATAGAATAATGTGCATACAATTAGTTTTAGGTTTGTTTGGAAACGTTAGTTGTTAGTGAGCATACAATTAGTTTATGTATTTTAGAAAATTTAAAAAACAATATTTAATATTCATGAAACCCTTAGGTTGTCTTTCGGCCCCGTCTGATAAGTATTGTATATGATCGTTATGTGGATATTCGTTTTTTAACAGAACGGACATCTATATTCACCGTATACAATATTTGTTGGATTTGTCCCTGTATTGGACAAGTTACGAACATAATAACGTAATTAAATCTCGTAAAACATTTTATTTTAAATGGTTCATAGAATTTTGACAGCGCTTCCTTTATGTTCCATGTGTACACGCAAATGTGTAATGTTCAGGGAACTAAAGCGAAGTGCTGCCGAAATTTTGTTGAATCGTTTAAATTGAAATGATTTACGCGATTTAATTACGTTATTGTATTTGTAATGGGAGGTAGGATGACCCATCGACAAAGTGTCAATTCACCAATAATATTGTTTTAATAAAATGTCAATTTTTTAAATTTATATCGTACTTTTTAATTATATACGTAGGTAAATGGACAATTATTTTACTGATCGAAGCGGATGTACAAAAAAAGAAGGATCGAAAATGGAGGCTCAATAAGTGAACAGTTTAATAACGGTGTCCGCGTATTTATTGATTTCGCTTTGAGTAATAACAGAAACGACGAAGAAATCCGTTGTCCATGTACTAAATGCAAAATGTTAAAGCATTTGATACCAGAAATGGTTAGAGTTCATTTGCATCAATACGGTTTCGTGCCGAACTATTTGGTTTGGGATCGTCATGGAGAACCGTTAGCATCTACTCATGTACAAGCTGAGGAGGCAGTGTGTACTGAAATTGATACGATGAATCTCGTAGAACATATGGTTGAAGATGTTGCACGGTCAATGTTTCATGTTCCTCAATTAATTGATGACGATGGTAATGCTGAAGAAGAACCAAATATTGGGGCAAAAAAATATATGATTTATTAGATGCCACAAAGAAACCCCTTTGGGAAGGCTGCACAAGCGGAACCCAATTATCAGTAACCGCTGAATACATTGCGATGAAATCTAAATACAACTTCACAGAAGCTGGATTTATAGTTGTTGTACAAGCTGCGAAACGGCATATGCCTCCCAATAATTTAATGTGCGAAAATCATTATGAAGTAAAAAAAATGATGTCAGCTTTTGGTTTACCGTATCTTAAAATAGATACATGTCTAAACGGTTGCATGCTGTTTTGGAAAGAAGATATCAACCTTAGAAATTGTAAAATATGTAATCAAGAAAGGTACAAATCAAGAAAGAAAAAAGGAAAGGAAGTCCCGTATAAACGTATGCATTATTTACCAATTACTCCTAGACTTCAAAGGTTATATGCATCTTCTGTAACCGCACAACATATGAGATGGCATAGTGTTAGAACACGGGAAGAAGGTACGTTAACACACTCAGCTGATGGGGAAGCATGGAAGCATTTTGACCACAAATATCCTGATTTTGCATCCGAGAGTCGTAATGTTCGACTTGGTTTATGTACGGATGGATTTTCACCATTTTCTCAGTTTGGTTCTAAATATTCGTCATGGCCTATAATTGTCACACCTTATAATTTACCTCCATGGATGTGTATGAAAACTCCATATATGTTTCTCACGGTTGTCGTCCCTGGTCCTAATGATCCGACACAAGGAATCGATGTTTATTTACAACCTTTGATTGAAGAATTAAAAACACTGTGGTACGAAGGAGTAGAAACATACGATATTTCCAAAAAAAAACTTTCGCATGTATGCTTCTTTGATGTGGACAATCAGCGATTTTCCTGCTTATGCAATGCTTTCAGGTTGGAGTACGGCTGGTCGTCTAGCTTGTCTGTACTGCATGGAAGATACACGAGCATTTTCTTTACCTCATGGAAAGAAAATTTCATGGTTTGACTGTCATCGATGTTTTCTTCATATTAATCATCCTTTTAGAAGAGATAAAGAAAACTTTACAGCTAATAGACATGAAACTTTGAGACCACCTACGGTTTGGTCAAGCGAAGATATTTATGAACTTGTAAAGGATTATCCAAAGATACATGAAACCGGAGAACAAATTGAAATTCAAGGTAAATCATCGATTCATAACTGGTGCAAACAAAGCATATTTTGGGAGTTGCCTTATTGGAAAAATCTCCTGATTTGTCATAATATTGACGTGATGCATAATAAGAAAAATGTGTTTTATAATGTTTTTAATACAATTTTGAATGTCAAGGGGAAGACGAAAGATGATTTGAAATCAAGACGTGATATCGAAGTAATATGTAATCGTCCTGAGCTTCATATAAAGCCAAATGACACAAAAAAGCCAAAAGCTTGCTATGAGCTAGACAATAATCAAGTTAAAGTACTTTTAAAATGGGTGGAAGAACTAAGATTCCCGGATGGTATATCTTCTAATATTCGTAGATGTGTTGACTATAAGAACAATAAACTTAGCGGGATGAAAAGTCATGATTGTCATGTTATGATGGAAAATTTATTACCCGTCGCTTTTAAAGAACCGTTGCCCGTAAAAGTTTGGACTGTTGTAACAGAACTTACTCTTTTTTATAAAGAGATTTGTTCTACTACATTAAAAGTTGATCGTCTACGTAAACTTGAGAAAGAAATCCCGATATTGCTCTGCAAAATGGAAAAAGTATTTCCTCCAGGTTTTTTCAATGTTATGGAACATTTACCTATTCATCTTCCATTAGAAGCACGTCTTCGAGGGCCTGTGCAATATGGATGGATGTATCCATTTGAAAGGTATTTAAATCATCTAAAAAAAAGTGAGACAGAAAGCTCGAGTTGAAGGTTCGATTTGCAAATCATACATCGAAGAAGAAGCTTCGTTTTTTTCTCTCATTATTTTAGTGACCATGTGAACATATCATTTGAAAGTGCTACGCATAATGATGAAGGCATTGATCTAGATGATTGTCAAACGACCTTATCAATTTTTAAAAAACAAGGTCGGCCTGCTGGTGCTTGTGTGGAAGTATGGTTGGATGATAGAGATTATCATGTTGCACACACATATGTTCTTCTCAACTGTGCTGAAGTTGCACCGTTTGTTAGGTAATTTACTTATATATATATATCATCAACACGTGTGTATACACAAATATATGCACACAGGTGTATCTTAATCATAATGCAACATTTGTTATTATATTGCAGTATTTACGAATCACAACATCCTAACGGCGATATCGGCAAAGAATTCGCTTCTTGGTTTTCTAAGTACGTTTTTGATACAACAAATTGTGTTGTAGACGAAGGATTGAAACATTTAGCTGTGGGACCAAAAAGGATAGTGAAGACCTATCCAATATTCTTTGTCAATGGATATAAATTTAATACCAAAGAATACGGTGCCGAAAAATTAACTAACAATACTGGTGTATTTGTTAAAGGTAGTGATGATCCAAATGATCATATACATGATTTTTATGGCGTGCTAACCCAGGTTTTGCAATTGACGTATTTCACACGACCCGCGAAAGAAGTATTTTTGTTTAAATGCAACTGGTTCAGCAACGTTCTAGGTTCTGGAATCAACATGCACCTAAAATATAATCTTATAGAAATAAACATACTTCGCGTTATTATAAATACGATCCTTTTGTACTTGCCAAACAAGCTCTTCAAGTTTATTATGCTTCTTACTCATCTCTAAGAAGAGATAAAATAGATTGGTCGGCTGTTTTTAAAACAAAGGCAAGGTTTACATTTGATGGACGGAATATTCCCGAAGAACAAGCTTACCAAGCAGATATCGAGGAAAATAGAGGAATAATAATAACCGACGATCAAACAGATTTTGGACCTCTAAACGATGAATCAAATGCATTAATTGAAGCATTTGAGAGTATAGAGGAACAAAATATAGAGTGCGAAACAGAGTCTGAATCCGAAAATGACGAGGACTGATCAACTATCTACATTTTGAGAAGGTAAATTTATATTTTTTTAATTAAACATTATCCTGTTTTCATTAAAAATGAAATGGTATGCTAATATATGATATGTATCACATCTCGTTTTTACGTTACGCCATACTGTATGTTTTACATATAGTCATTTTATTTTCTGTTATAATGTTTGTTTGTAACATGTATTATATAGGTATGTCGTCACGTAGACGTACCGGTGGACATTCTGGGTCTCCCTCTTCCTCACAGAGAGGGCACGCTCGTCCGGACGGTGGTGATGGCGGTGGTCCATCATAGGAGCTACGGCGTCCTGTGGTGTGGCTAAAGCCAAAAGCAGATCAAAGGTAAGTATTAAATTTCAAAATTAAATTTCATTTTCGTACAATCTATTCTAAAAATATATAGTAATCATGAAATATTAAAAAAAAATTCTCTGTTTAAACACAGTGGTTTCTCTTTGGAGCCGACTCAAGTAGTTCTATCTATATCTCGATGGGCGTACATGAGTCGTATGACCGAATGTTGGCCTAAGTGGACATTGATTCCAGATAATGTTAAAGAGACTATTTGGCAGGATTTTTTGGTATGTCACTTTAATATATTAGGAACATGTTATATCAATTCATGTTTACATTATATATATAAAAGCTGTATAACTCTTATTTTGTCAGACGTGCAGGCGGAAGTGGATCTTCAGGACGCTGATATTTCAGTCGTATATCGCCACTGGTGCAGCAAAGTCGCAAAGAACTACCGTGAAACAGTAAACAGCTTAAAAACAGCAGGAAAGAAGCCTCGGTGGATGAGCGCAGCTGTGTGGGATGATTTTGTGACATGGTGTGGAAACGAGGAGTTTCAGGTAAATTTATCATATGTTTAATTTAAATTCTTCTACGCAAATACTAACTAGAAATGTTAAACAATTTTTGTTTTTAAATTAAATTTACAGAGGCAGTCGGAGAGGAACTCAGCCAATAGGAGCAAGAACCCTGTCACACATCGTGGTGGTTCCAAGTCATTTCAGTATCACCGAGAGGACTTGGTATATTTATTAATTACGATAATAATTTAAAGATTTTAAGTTTTAAGTTGTAGATAACGTAAACATATATATATATATATGTGTGTGTGTGTGTGTGTGTATAATATATATGTATATGGATATATTTCAGGAGAGACAGCGTGGTGGTGCTTCTGTGAGTTACTGGGATGTTTTCACACATACTCATGCGTTGAGTCAGGTCGACGAAGCAGGCACTGTTTCATACTCCTGGGATCACGATGCCAAAGCGTAGTTCGCATATGTAAGTAACATAATGACTTAACACTTATATAAGTTAATTAAAATAATGTTATCTAAATTCAACTTATTTTGCATAACAGCAAAAGTTTCAGCAAGCACGGACTTCCATTCTCGAGGGCTCTGGGCGCGACGAGTTGAACGCCGATGAGGAGGACGCTATTTTTGAGTCTGTCATGGATCCAGTGGCACATGGCAGACACTATGGTTTTGGGAATCAATCGGTAATAACTTTAACTTAAATTTTAAAATAATTATTCTGAACCAACTGTTGCACATTGTGATGGATTATAGTAAACAGGAATTACAATTATTAAACACTGATAATTTAAATTTTATTTATAGGCTAAGACGGCTCAGATTGAGTATCAGAGGGCTCAAGATAAGGAGGAGATTGCACAGCTCAGAGCCCAGGTCGCCGCGCTCGAGGAACGCAATATCCGCACCGAAGCCAAGACGGAGGAGCTGAACAGGCGTCTTACGGAGTTTATGGAGCAATACGGCCGATTTCCGTCTTCTGGTGGTTCTGGAGGAGAGTGATTTCAGGTATGATTTGATTTGTTTTGCTATGGACATGTATATTTGGAGAGTGTGAGGATTTGATACATTCTGATGTTTTGGATGTTGGTTTGGATGTGATTTTTGAGATGTTGACATAGTAATTTGGTTATGGTTGGATGTTGATGTTTTGTTGGATGTTGATGTTGGATTGGACGTTTTGTTGGATGTTGATGTTGGATGGTTCTTGTTGTTTTTATTGATTTGTATTGTGTATATTGATTAGTATATATGCTTATTACTTGGATTTACTATTATGATTGATTATATGTGAGATATGATGTTGTATATGTGCTCGAAATTGAGCTTTTATGAGATGTACGATGTTGGAGGTGGCTGGAAGCATCCATTGTTGGTTCTGTTTAAAAAAACACCCAGATTTCCAACGTCCACCAACGGCTTATTGGCACATTTATTCCAACGTCTTTCAACGTTCTCCATCGGAATTTCCAACGTCTTCCAACGTCTCTCTAACGTCCAATTTGGTCAACATCTTCTACCACGTGGACAAATTGAACGTTGGAAGACGTTGGTATAAGCGCGTTGGCTCCGTTGGTGGACGTTGGCCGCCGTTGAAATGTATATCAATGGATTTTCCAACGTCTACCAACGGCTTTCCAACGGCCGCCAACGGCTGGCCGCCGTTGGAATCCATTGTGTTTCTTGTAGTGTATTAGTCCACTTGGAACATATAAATATACGATAGCGAGGCCACGCTGCAAAACGAAATGAGTTTGTATTCACTGCTTGTAACAACTCAATGTTGAGAAGCAATTCTCTAAAATTAATAATAGAGATCTATATAATTAATTGGGTTTTAAACAATAAAATGTGAATGATTTGGGATTAAACAATATGTATATTGAAAATATGAGATGATTTGAAAATATAGAGATTTATTTGGGATTATAAATGATGAAGTATTTTCATGAAATTTGATAATTTAATAATAAAGATTTATTGTTGAGAGTAGAGTGAAGATATAAATTTATTTGGTGGAATTAAAATTTTTTTGGAGGAAATTATTTGATAAAACATGGTTATTAAATAATTTTTTGTTGATAAATATTTTTGAAGTAATAAATTATCAAGTGATTTTGGATATTTTGGAGCAATGTTGTTGATGATGATGGTTTTGGGTATTTTTGTATTGATATTGATATTTTGAATTCCAAATTTCTTTGAAACAAATTAACTAATGAATTAATAATTTTCTATATAGGTAATTATTGTATATAAAGGGTTTTGGAATTTTATATTGCAAAGAATAAATTTATATCTCATTATTGAAGTAGATTTGGAATTTTAATAATTAACGAGCTTAAAGAGGTACTTTTGGAAATAATTATGGGAAAATAGTGGAAATAATATTTTTATGAATACATGTAATAAGTGAAAATCATGAAATTGTGAGGAAGATGATTTTTTTTAAAGTGGAGTTTAAAGTTAATTTGGGTTATGTAAAGATTGAGGAAAATGATATAAGAGAAGAAGAGTTAAGTTAATAATCAAATTGAGCCCAAATTAGTTTAGCCCAAACCCTTAAATCAAGTCTTTAGAGTTTTCTAATTCAACTTCAAGTATATCATCAGATTACCCATTTTGAGATTCTATAGTTCACTTTTATCACTTACAGTAATTACCTCAAACCCTAAATCTCATTTCAAAAATCAAAATAAAATGAAATGAAATCCCACAATTTCTTAAATTAATATATATGCCTCTCTATGCAAAGCTACACCAATAGGAGCAAAGAAGTTGAAGTTTGGATCTTCTTAAAGTTGAATTTTGCTCATTTTGGTAAGTGAAGAGGAGAAAAAGAAGGAGCACAGTGTTGTTTACTACTTTCAAGTGAGTGAATCTTCATCACTCACATATCTATGCTAGAAATAAACGTGGGATAATGATTGAAATGTTTGATTGTGATGATTGTGTGTAAGCGATGACTGATCTTTTGTATTTTTCCTTCACTGTAAAATCAAATAAACCCATTCATTGTCGCTTTTCCACTTAAATTCACTTTAATCTTGTGATGTTTGTGTGTGATTATGAATAACAAATTGATGCTTGAATGTGTGCATGAAGTGGGGAATGGAATGGGTGTTAGAATCGTCGAAAAATGACGATGAAGGGAAGAGTTGTCTAGAGCTTAAGTCCAGACTATATAAGAGTGGTCGACCTCCTTTGACCCGATCGATCGACCGATCAGATAGAGTTAGCGACCGGTCCTATAGCCTAGAGCTTAAGCTTGTGTTATTTAATTTAAAAAATGTATATATGATTAAATTTAAAATCATGTTTTGAAAGTAAAAATTTTAAGTATTGTAAATATGTGATTATTTTTGAAGAAAAAGTTTTATTTAAGTTGAATATTAATTATTTTATTAAAGATATCAATTTGGTAAAGAAAAATTAATTTTTGGCTTTAAATAATTATTTAAAAATCCTATATAATCTTAGAAAATATGAAATGGTTTCTACTTAATATTTTGTGGTTTTTAAAGTCTTTTCTTTGAGTTTTAAGTATAAGAAAGAGGTTTCAAAGATATATTCTATGTAATAAATAAAAAGAAATTGATTTTGGGGTTTATCAATTCATTGAAAAATCGTATTTAATTATAGTAAATTATGAAGTGATTCATATATATAATATTGGATTGTAAATGAGATTTCCATGAGTTTTAATTATAGAAAAGAGATTGAGAAATGTATTTTAAGGATTAAAATTCTTATTTTGGTTTTAAGTGAGAAGAAATTTTTTGCAAGCAAAACAAGGTATTATTATTTTGCATGGACAGTCCGGATTATAGTGGCTGTACCACCTCACAACAATTAATGCAGGTATGATGCAAATACGTCTCATCAACTACATGTTGAAAGTATAGACAGGTGTGAGCATAGATACCTCAACAACTGAGTAGACACCGAAAGAAATTTCTGAACTAGTAAACTACAAAAACATACTATCCCCCTATGCAAAGGAGGATTTGGTGTCATCCTTAGACAAATCAGAACCAATTACATTAACATACTTACTAATCAACTTAACAATGCTAGAGTCATCATCCAATGACTCCTTATAGAAAATGAATCTCCTATTCCAAGTTTTACCTTAAAAAATCCCAAACAGTTGTGTTCCCCATATTTCCCTTCCGCTGTCAGTGATAGCGTGTCTCCAAATATGCGATAGAATAAGGATCTATTCTCACCTTATACCTCAGTAATATACTTAAAATATGTATCAGTCATAAGAGAGTTGTAACGACCCTGGATTTTATATATATTTAAATTTATAATTAATTGGATTTTTGAATAAAATCTGTAAAATTTATTGATTAATTAATTCGAGTTTCCCCAAATTTAAATAAATTCAGTATAAATCATTTAAACTTTAAGAATTGTATATATGTGAATATATATGTGTTTGAACATATATGAGTCAATTTGAAGTTATAAATATAAATAATAATAAATGTAAGTTAAACAAATAAAATAGAAATTATTTATATTATAAAGTGAATATAAACAAATGAATAATAGGCTAGAAATAAACATATATAACAAGTCAAAGTAAAGAATGCAAGACATCTCTGGTACAAATATATAAATCCAAGTATGCAAAGAAACAAATCAAGACAAATATCTTTAGCACACAAACAAGAATTGAAGCCTGGAAATAGAAACAAATAAAAATACAAAACAATGTATAAAAGCAAACCAGGTTTGTATAAATAGGAGTAAAACCTGTAAGTGGTTATGCTAAACAACAAAGGCAAGAAAAAAATAATAATAAAGTCTGTAAGCTTAGGAATATAGGCTGGCAAAAGAAGAAAAATAAATATATAGCTTTGTACAAAGCAATAAGTGCAAACATCCTTAGCCACTGAAATAAGATTTTCAGCCTCCAAAATGAACTTGGCAAATAAATAAAAAAGTAAATTTATGAACAAAGGAATAGAATAAGGCAAGTATAGAGACATAAAGTACATCAGCCCTTAATGCCATCATCTCTAAGTACACCATCCTATATCATTTCAGCCGAAGTAAGGGAGGAAAAAAATATGTAAAGTTGTACAAACCAATATTTTATACCCTGTACAACAAACATCACTTGTAGCTTCTTATATGTCAACCTCTTCATTTCATTTTCGTCCCTTTTAAAACTGAGTAAAAAAGAAAACTAAAGTGATATCATCCTCATTCAAAAACAATTATCAACTTAAAAACACCCACTTAAACATCAAAACAAACCAGAAAATCAAAAGGGCAGAGCAACTCAAAGCAAGGATCAGTTTTCAAATGCAAAGTCAGAGTCTCCTCTGTTTCAGAACTTTTCGTGTGAGCAAACACTAATTTTAAACCAACTTCTTTGCCAAGGTGAGTAACTTTTTCTTTAAAATACTTAAGTATCCTGATTTCTTGATTTCAGTATGAAGGTAATGATGTTTTGTGTTATACATGGATAAAAATTTGTGTGTTGTAAAATAGGATATCTGTATGATGTATAATCCTATAATTCATCTCTGTGTTCAAAATTTCAAACTCAGATTGATTTAAAAAATTTAATTCAACTCGATCTACTTATTGTTATGACCTATGATCTAAACAAGTTAGGTTACTTGGTTTTAAAGTTATGTCTTAGAATTTAAATTAAGTTAAATAGCTTTAGATTTACTCTGGTAAATCAAAAACAACAGGGTAAATTTAAATCGAAGGAAACTCAAACATTTTTAATTATTGATTCAGGATCACCAGTTGAATCTTTAGCCTATAATATGATTTTTAAAGAAAACAACGTAATTTTTAGTTAGGGATTCAAGGTGCAGTTCATGTTTGATCATTTTGGGGATTTTGGGTTGCCTCTGGCAACACAGGCGATCGGAGTGTTTGAGGTTCGTGGCTGGGGTAGTGGAGTGATCAGGGGGTGAGGCAAAAATGTCAGGAGAATGATCAGAGCTCGGTGGTGGCGATGGAAGGTGGATGAAGTCTGGTGACCTAGTTTCTATTGGGTCGAATGAATCGGTCGCCACGGCAAAAATGTTTGATCGAGTTCGACACGCTTAGGGGGATTTGAAGAGGAGCGCGTTATCGTGGTGTGGCCGAAGATTGAGGGTCTCCGGTGGATGATGGTAATCAGGCGAGGCGATTTACTGATGATGGGTTTAAGTCGAGAAATGGATCGAGCAGCCCAATTTCGAATTTCGATGAAATCATCGCAGCTGGGCGTTTGAGATAATCGATGAAGTCATAGATGACTTGTGGAGGGGCCCGGTGACGATCGGAGAAGCTCCGATTGTATGTGCACGTGCACGTGGTTTCTGATACGTCTGGGGGTGTAGCTTGAATGGAGGAAGGAGAAGAAGAAGGCTCGGGTTCGACTCGGGTATTTTTTTTTGTTTGGCTCGAAGAATTTGGGTTTAGACTCGAAGTCAATAGGATAGTGGCTCGAGTAGCTGAGTGTCACGGGAAAATGGGTGGCTACTCGAAACGATGGAAGTTGGTCTCGAAGTAAACAGAGTAGGATCTCGGGGTGATGTTGTTCAGGTTTTAAACCTGTAACAGTTTTAACAGTTTTAAAATCTTTTGTTAAATTAAAATCAAAGTCAAAACCAAGTTCTAAACCAAGGTTTAATAATGAATTCAAGTTGTTTTGAAACTGGGTTGGGGAAAAAATAAAGTTTTATCATTTAAATTTATTTTAATAACTTAAAAGTGTGAATATTTAAATGTATTCAAAAAGAGTTGAATTCAAAAAGATGAAATTTAAATTGTTAAGGAAAATTTAAACAAAAT
Organism: Allium fistulosum; assembly: GCA_030737815.1. Classification (NCBI taxonomy): domain Eukaryota; kingdom Viridiplantae; phylum Streptophyta; class Magnoliopsida; order Asparagales; family Amaryllidaceae; genus Allium; species Allium fistulosum. The sequence goes on from CM060903.1 coordinate 428,818,710, forward strand.
TAAATTTAAAGATTGAAACCTAGACTTAAATCTGAAATTCCAGATTTGGAAATAAAATAAATTTTATGATTTAAGTTGATTTAAATAAGTTTTAAGTGTTAAAATATGTTTTTAAACATGTGAGTTCAAAAAGGTTGAAAAATTAGTTTTAAACCTTGTTAAAGATAAATTGGGATTTATTTAGGAATTTGAAATGTTTGGATTTTATTGAATAGGTGAATTATTTGATATGCCTGATATGTGATGCTTTGTGATATACCCTGATTTATGTTGTGATCTCTGTTTCTGTGATATATTACTATGTGAATATGAAATCCTTAACCCGTAAACGACATTTGAATTTCGATGCGACAGGGAGTCGGATTCAAGTTGGTTATCCGAAACCCACATCGAATTGTAAGGATGAATCGTTATGACTGATAAATTTACTTTATCTATGAATCTATGAATGAAGATAAGCGTTATCGATTTTACCGCTTATCGATATATCTGTGATGATTGATGTTGCACTTTTGTGTGAAACCCCTGGACTATACTTTTACACCCACAAATATGGATTTCACGTGGAAATCGGTTAAGTCACAGATAATTTAAATTTGATGTTTTTAAAATTGAAATTTTAATTTCAATTGATTTTGAAATCGGAAATTCGGGTTTAAAGTGAAAAGCTTTTGAAATGGAATTTCAAAGATAAAAGTTATTTCGAATAACTTAACCGAGTTTTTGAAAATTTGAATAATTAGATTTAAATTTGAATTCAAGTTTGAAATTAAATCTATGATTTGGAAACTAGGGATAAAAGATGATATAAATGTGTTTGTATGAATTAAACCACTTTAAAAGTATAAGCTGGAAATTTGAATTTAAACCAAAGACTTTAACTCGTATGGATGAATCAGATTTTCTGAAATGAAACTGTTTGTTTTCAAATGATAAAAGATTTCAGATAAGAAATGAAATCCCAGTTTAATTTAAGGAATTTCAAGAATGAATTGAAAAATGGATTTTCCAAGTTATGAATGAATTCTTTTTGAAAGCTATGAATTAAATCTGTCTATTTTTAACAGATTTAAATTGATGTTTTGGTTAACCCATTCGAAATGAAATTGTTTTGAAAGCTATGAGTTAAATCTTTGATTTAAAGATTTAACGAATAAATCAAATTGAAAGGGAAATTGATTTGGAAAATCTGTGAATGAATCTTTGTGAAATTAAGTGAACTTTGTGAATTGAATCTTTTTGTTTAAAAAGATTAAAATGGTAATTTGATAAACCATTTGTAAAGAAAGTTTGGGTTTAAGTTGTGACTTAATTGAAATCCCAATATCCGTATGTTTTTAAATATTTCGCTCACTATTCGGGTTAGCCGGGAAAGGACCTTTGGGTCGTATAACTCATTCCGAATAGTGATACGTCGTATATGGATCGCATTTGAAGACCGGTGTTGAAGACCGGATATTTTTCGAAAATGAAAGGACAACCTGTCGAATGTCTCTGCACTGAGTCGCGCCGGTATAGAGATTTATATCACTCTTTTGTGACGGGAAGTCCGGACGTGATTGAAAGTTATCCGGATTTGCAAGGGCTTCGTGAGAAGTGCCTTCGGTTCTGTTCGATCCCGGAACAGACTTATATGGATACATGTCTGACATTACACTTTGAGATATAAAGCCGATTTCTTTCAAATACATTTCTGTTTGGTGGCGGAGAATTTATTCTCTTAGCTTAACACCCTTCTCTGAGATGAACGAGCTCAGAGGTTATGTAGTTGAAATTTATCAGCGATATATCCCAATTTGGTAATGTGGCATGCTGAGTGTTGCTGTGTGATGATCAGTGTTTGATCATTTGTGATATGATCATTTGTTTGATCATTTATCTTTGTGATCATAGGTTGATCATCTATTGACCCAAAGCGTGGCTTTTTTGAAAAAAACGTAGCTTTGTGGACGAGACTTCGTCGAGCCTCACAACCCGTTAATGGTCGAAACAGGAATCGTGCGGCAAGGTTTTCAGGGGTAGCTCCCCTAGGGTATGACCATTCCTTCTGGAAAAGGGTAGTATCATGGTATGGAGCCCAGATACTTACTCATGTGGATACACTTTCTTTATGATGTGTGATGTTGGATTAGAGGTACCTCGGTTAAAGGTCCCAAAGGACCGGGGGTGGCATATCTGAGGTTTCTTTTATCCCTTGGGAAAAGGGGTTGCCGGCCTTGTTTGGCAGAGAACAGTTGGTTCTCGGAACGTCCCGCCAGAGGCATTTCTTTCGTGGAATAGGAAGTTCCTTAGCCTGACCATTTGTTGGAAATCCAAACAAAACAATACGAGCCCTGTACGGTTTTAGTTGTATTACCTGCCATGGAATGTGGTGGTAACCTGCTATTGAACATGGTAGCTATAGTAGGCATAAGTGCGAAATGTCTATGCTGGCTAAGATTTATATTCTACTTTCGAAATTGTTTTCTGCACTATGCACTAGTAATAATATCAAATGATTTGATTTTGCGTAGTAAGCATCTTTGACTATCATAAGAAGAAATCTCCTCCAATTCTGCGTTTGCATTGTGTGTGTGGTGGGAGGTCTTATGGTAGTTTCATTTTCCAAAAGCATTGCGAATTGACTTTTAAAATTCTCTGCTATTTGTTTTAAAGATAAACTGTTTTGTTGCTCACACCAGTCCCATGACTGATCCGGAGTTTATTGTTCCTTTCCTAAACTCTGGGTGCTCATAATTTCCTACACGAGCAGTCTAGAGTTGGGGTTTTCAGATATTCAGGTTTAGTAGATTTTCTGGAGTTGGTTCAGTCTTTGGATCAGACTGCACTTGCTTATCTTTGTGCCTCGTTATTGGGAGTTCGAGTTATTTATGGATTGGCACTTTGAAGATGGAGATTATCCGCTGCTGATGTTATCGTTTTCTTTTCCGCTGCTATTTGTTGTATCATATCTCTGATGTATATAGATATTCATTGTATCATCATTGTATCTGGATATTGTATCAGATGTTGTATATCTATATTCTTTTTATTCCGCTGTGATATTTACTTAACTGTGTTATAAGCTCCGGCGACTCGGATTTGAACGCTCGAATCTACGACATTCGAGTACGATGTAAAGTATGGATGTCGATTTTCGAACACGAAAATCTGGGACGTTACATTTGGTATCAGAGCTAAGGTTGAACTTTAGCTCAGGAGTATAACACGTTAAGTAACTCATTAGAGATAGAGTGAAGTAAACTCTAGAATGAGTAATTCCTAAGATATCCGTCTGAACGTCTCAGTAAATTCTCTTACTATCCACTGATAGTGAGTATGAGTGCAAGAAGAAGACGAGATAGGGGACAGGGAGTACGACTATCAATGGTCAATACCGTGCAACAGTGGAAACAATCTTTCTCTATCAATTTTCTTTGATTCGTCTTTCCAAATTCTTTTGATTTCTTCGTACCAGCTACAAGAAGAAGTTTCGGTGTGATGAAGGCCCTACGTATCGTCGTAGAAAATCTTTACTTCGTATCTTCATCAGTTTCTTATCAGCTCTTTGATTTAAACCTTAATGAATTTGAAATTGGAAATTTTGAATTGAGTTAAATTGATTAATAGAATACAGAGCTAAATTTGAATTGTATCGATAAAACGATTTCGTTTGAAACCAAATTTTGAAATTCTATTATAAATTTCTTGTGAATACCGAAGTCCGAAGAGGGATAAATTGGTATGTATTCTGAGATATTCCGACTTGAATTCGGAATCTGTATCTTGTGTTCGAGTAATTATAGGAGATCGAATCTGTCTATCTCTTCGTTGTTTTCGTGCCTGTGAATTTCGAGGACGAAATTCTTTTAAGGGGGGGAATTTGTAACGACCCTGGATTTTATATATATTTAAATTTATAATTAATTGGATTTTTGAATAAAATCTGTAAAATTTATTGATTAATTAATTCGAGTTTCCCCAAATTTAAATAAATTCAGTATAAATCATTTAAACTTTAAGAATTGTATATATGTGAATATATATGTGTTTGAACATATATGAGTCAATTTGAAGTTATAAATATAAATAATAATAAATGTAAGTTAAACAAATAAAATAGAAATTATTTATATTATAAAGTGAATATAAACAAATGAATAATAGGCTAGAAATAAACATATATAACAAGTCAAAGTAAAGAATGCAAGACATCTCTGGTACAAATATATAAATCCAAGTATGCAAAGAAACAAATCAAGACAAATATCTTTAGCACACAAACAAGAATTGAAGCCTGGAAATAGAAACAAATAAAAATACAAAACAATGTATAAAAGCAAACCAGGTTTGTATAAATAGGAGTAAAACCTGTAAGTGGTTATGCTAAACAACAAAGGCAAGAAAAAAATAATAATAAAGTCTGTAAGCTTAGGAATATAGGCTGGCAAAAGAAGAAAAATAAATATATAGCTTTGTACAAAGCAATAAGTGCAAACATCCTTAGCCACTGAAATAAGATTTTCAGCCTCCAAAATGAACCTGGCAAATAAATAAAAAAGTAAATTTATGAACAAAGGAATAGAATAAGGCAAGTATAGAGACATAAAGTACATCAGCCCTTAATGCCATCATCTCTAAGTACACCATCCTATATCATTTCAGCCGAAGTAAGGGAGGAAAAAAATATGTAAAGTTGTACAAACCAATATTTTATACCCTGTACAACAAACATCACTTGTAGCTTCTTATATGTCAACCTCTTCATTTCATTTTCGTCCCTTTTAAAACTGAGTAAAAAAGAAAACTAAAGTGATATCATCCTCATTCAAAAACAATTATCAACTTAAAAACACCCACTTAAACATCAAAACAAACCAGAAAATCAAAAGGGCAGAGCAACTCAAAGCAAGGATCAGTTTTCAAATGCAAAGTCAGAGTCTCCTCTGTTTCAGAACTTTTCGTGTGAGCAAACACTAATTTTAAACCAACTTCTTTGCCAAGGTGAGTAACTTTTTCTTTAAAATACTTAAGTATCCTGATTTCTTGATTTCAGTATGAAGGTAATGATGTTTTGTGTTATACATGGATAAAAATTTGTGTGTTGTAAAATAGGATATCTGTATGATGTATAATCCTATAATTCATCTCTGTGTTCAAAATTTCAAACTCAGATTGATTTAAAAAATTTAATTCAACTCGATCTACTTATTGTTATGACCTATGATCTAAACAAGTTAGGTTACTTGGTTTTAAAGTTATGTCTTAGAATTTAAATTAAGTTAAATAACTTTAGATTTACTCTGGTAAATCAAAAACAACAGGGTAAATTTAAATCGAAGGAAACTCAAACATTTTTAATTATTGATTCAGGATCACCAGTTGAATCTTTAGCCTATAATATGATTTTTAAAGAAAACAACGTAATTTTTAGTTAGGGATTCAAGGTGCAGTTCATGTTTGATCATTTTGGGGATTTTGGGTTGCCTCTGGCAACACAGGCGATCGGAGTGTTTGAGGTTCGTGGCTGGGGTAGTGGAGTGATCAGGGGGTGAGGCAAAAATGTCAGGAGAATGATCAGAGCTCGGTGGTGGCGATGGAAGGTGGATGAAGTCTGGTGACCTAGTTTCTATTGGGTCGAATGAATCGGTCGCCACGGCAAAAATGTTTGATCGAGTTCGACACGCTTAGGGGGATTTGAAGAGGAGCGCGTTATCGTGGTGTGGCCGAAGATTGAGGGTCTCCGGTGGATGATGGTAATCAGGCGAGGCGATTTACTGATGATGGGTTTAAGTCGAGAAATGGATCGAGCAGCCCAATTTCGAATTTCGATGAAATCATCGCAGCTGGGCGTTTGAGATAATCGATGAAGTCATAGATGACTTGTGGAGGGGCCCGGTGACGATCGGAGAAGCTCCGATTGTATGTGCACGTGCACGTGGTTTCTGATACGTCTGGGGGTGTAGCTTGAATGGAGGAAGGAGAAGAAGAAGAAGGCTCGGGTTCGACTCGGGTATTTTTTTTTGTTTGGCTCGAAGAATTTGGGTTTAGACTCGAAGTCAATAGGATAGTGGCTCGAGTAGCTGAGTGTCACGGGAAAATGGGTGGCTACTCGAAACGATGGAAGTTGGTCTCGAAGTAAACAGAGTAGGATCTCGGGGTGATGTTGTTCAGGTTTTAAACCTGTAACAGTTTTAACAGTTTTAAAATCTTTTGTTAAATTAAAATCAAAGTCAAAACCAAGTTCTAAACCAAGGTTTAATAATGAATTCAAGTTGTTTTGAAACTGGGTTGGGGAAAAAATAAAGTTTTATAATTTAAATTTATTTTAATAACTTAAAAGTGTGAATATTTAAATGTATTCAAAAAGAGTTGAATTCAAAAAGATGAAATTTAAATTGTTAAGGAAAGATTTAAACAAAATTAAATTTAAAGATTGAAACCAAGACTTAAATCTGAAATTCCAGATTTGGAAATAAAATAAATTTTATGATTTAAGTTGATTTAAATAAGTTTTAAGTGTTAAAATATGTTTTTAAACATGTGAGTTCAAAAAGGTTGAAAAATTAGTTTTAAACCTTGTTAAAGATAAATTGGGATTTATTTAGGAATTTGAAATGTTTGGATTTTATTGAATAGGTGAATTATTTGATATGCCTAATATGTGATGCTTTGTGATATACCCTGATTTATGTTGTGATCTCTGTTTCTGTGATATATTACTATGTGAATATGAAATCCTTAACCCGTAAACGACATTTGAATTTCGATGCGACAGGGAGTCGGATTCAAGTTGGTTATCCGAAACCCACATCGAATTGTAAGGATGAATCGTTATGACTGATAAATTTACTTTATCTATGAATCTATGAATGAAGATAAGCGTTATCGATTTTACCGCTTATCGATATATCTGTGATGATTGATGTTGCACTTTTGTGTGAAACCCCTGGACTATACTTTTACACCCACAAATATGGATTTCACGTGGAAATCGGTTAAGTCACAGATAATTTAAATTTGATGTTTTTAAAATTGAAATTTTAATTTCAATTGATTTTGAAATCGGAAATTCGGGTTTAAAGTGAAAAGCTTTTGAAATGGAATTTCAAAGATAAAAGTTATTTCGAATAACTTAACCGAGTTTTTGAAAATTTGAATAATTAGATTTAAATTTGAATTCAAGTTTGAAATTAAATCTATGATTTGGAAACTAGGGATAAAAGATGATATAAATGTGTTTGTATGAATTAAACCACTTTAAAAGTATAAGCTGGAAATTTGAATTTAAACCAAAGACTTTAACTCGTATGGATGAATCAGATTTTCTGAAATGAAACTGTTTGTTTTCAAATGATAAAAGATTTCAGATAAGAAATGAAATCCCAGTTTAATTTAAGGAATTTCAAGAATGAATTGAAAAATGGATTTTCCAAGTTATGAATGAATTCTTTTTGAAAGCTATGAATTAAATCTGTCTATTTTTAACAGATTTAAATTGATGTTTTGGTTAACCCATTCGAAATGAAATTGTTTTGAAAGCTATGAGTTAAATCTTTGATTTAAAGATTTAACGAATAAATCAAATTGAAAGGGAAATTGATTTGGAAAATCTGTGAATGAATCTTTGTGAAATTAAGTGAACTTTGTGAATTGAATCTTTTTGTTTAAAAAGATTAAAATGGTAATTTGATAAACCATTTGTAAAGAAAGTTTGGGTTTAAGTTGTGACTTAATTGAAATCCCAATATCCGTATGTTTTTAAATATTTCGCTCACTATTCGGGTTAGCCGGGAAAGGACCTTTGGGTCGTATAACTCATTCCGAATAGTGATACGTCGTATATGGATCGCATTTGAAGACCGGTGTTGAAGACCGGATATTTTTCGAAAATGAAAGGACAACCTGTCGAATGTCTCTGCACTGAGTCGCGCCGGTATAGAGATTTATATCACTCTTTTGTGACGGGAAGTCCGGACGTGATTGAAAGTTATCCGGATTTGCAAGGGCTTCGTGAGAAGTGCCTTCGGTTCTGTTCGATCCCGGAACAGACTTATATGGATACATGTCTGACATTACACTTTGAGATATAAAGCCGATTTCTTTCAAATACATTTCTGTTTGGTGGCGGAGAATTTATTCTCTTAGCTTAACACCCTTCTCTGAGACGAACGAGCTCAGAGGTTATGTAGTTGAAATTTATCAGCGATATATCCCAATTTGGTAATGTGGCATGCTGAGTGTTGCTGTGTGATGATCAGTGTTTGATCATTTGTGATATGATCATTTGTTTGATCATTTATCTTTGTGATCATAGGTTGATCATCTATTGACCCAAAGCGTGGCTTTTTTGAAAAAAACGTAGCTTTGTGGACGAGACTTCGTCGAGCCTCACAACCCGTTAATGGTCGAAACAGGAATCGTGCGGCAAGGTTTTCAGGGGTAGCTCCCCTAAGGTATGACCATTCCTTCTGGAAAAGGGTAGTATCATGGTATGGAGCCCAGATACTTACTCATGTGGATACACTTTCTTTATGATGTGTGATGTTGGATTAGAGGTACCTCGGTTAAAGGTCCCAAAGGACCGGGGGTGGCATATCTGAGGTTTCTTTTATCCCTTGGGAAAAGGGGTTGCCGGCCTTGTTTGGCAGAGAACAGTTGGTTCTCGGAACGTCCCGCCAGAGGCATTTCTTTCGTGGAATAGGAAGTTCCTTAGCCTGACCATTTGTTGGAAATCCAAACAAAACAATACGAGCCCTGTACGGTTTTAGTTGTATTACCTGCCATGGAATGTGGTGGTAACCTGCTATTGAACATGGTAGCTATAGTAGGCATAAGTGCGAAATGTCTATGCTGGCTAAGATTTATATTCTACTTTCGAAATTGTTTTCTGCACTATGCACTAGTAATAATATCAAATGATTTGATTTTGCGTAGTAAGCATCTTTGACTATCATAAGAAGAAATCTCCTCCAATTCTGCGTTTGCATTGTGTGTGTGGTGGGAGGTCTTATGGTAGTTTCATTTTCCAAAAGCATTGCGAATTGACTTTTAAAATTCTCTGCTATTTGTTTTAAAGATAAACTGTTTTGTTGCTCACACCAGTCCCATGACTGATCCGGAGTTTATTGTTCCTTTCCTAAACTCTGGGTGCTCATAATTTCCTACACGAGCAGTCTAGAGTTGGGGTTTTCAGATATTCAGGTTTAGTAGATTTTCTGGAGTTGGTTCAGTCTTTGGATCAGACTGCACTTGCTTATCTTTGTGCCTCGTTATTGGGAGTTCGAGTTATTTATGGATTGGCACTTTGAAGATGGATATTATCCGCTGCTGATGTTATCGTTTTCTTTTCCGCTGCTATTTGTTGTATCATATCTCTGATGTATATAGATATTCATTGTATCATCATTGTATCTGGATATTGTATCAGATGTTGTATATCTATATTCTTTTTATTCCGCTGTGATATTTACTTAACTGTGTTATAAGCTCCGGCGACTCGGATTTGAACGCTCGAATCTACGACATTCGAGTACGATGTAAAGTATGGATGTCGATTTTCGAACACGAAAATCTGGGACGTTACATTTGGTATCAGAGCTAAGGTTGAACTTTAGCTCAGGAGTATAACACGTTAAGTAACTCATTAGAGATAGAGTGAAGTAAACTCTAGAATGAGTAATTCCTAAGATATCCGTCTGAACGTCTCAGTAAATTCTCTTACTATCCACTGATAGTGAGTATGAGTGCAAGAAGAAGACGAGATAGGGGACAGGGAGTACGACTATCAATGGTCAATACCGTGCAACAGTGGAAACAATCTTTCTCTATCAATTTTCTTTGATTCGTCTTTCCAAATTCTTTTGATTTCTTCGTACCAGCTACAAGAAGAAGTTTCGGTGTGATGAAGGCCCTACGTATCGTCGTAGAAAATCTTTACTTCGTATCTTCATCAGTTTCTTATCAGCTCTTTGATTTAAACCTTAATGAATTTGAAATTGGAAATTTTGAATTGAGTTAAATTGATTAATAGAATACAGAGCTAAATTTGAATTGTATCGATAAAACGATTTCGTTTGAAACCAAATTTTGAAATTCTATTATAAATTTCTTGTGAATACCGAAGTCCGAAGAGGGATAAATTGGTATGTATTCTGAGATATTCCGACTTGAATTCGGAATCTGTATCTTGTGTTCGAGTAATTATAGGAGATCGAATCTGTCTATCTCTTCGTTGTTTTCGTGCCTGTGAATTTCGAGGACGAAATTCTTTTAAGGGGGGGAATTTGTAACGACCCTGGATTTTATATATATTTAAATTTATAATTAATTGGATTTTTGAATAAAATCTGTAAAATTTATTGATTAATTAATTCGAGTTTCCCCAAATTTAAATAAATTCAGTATAAATCATTTAAACTTTAAGAATTGTATATATGTGAATATATATGTGTTTGAACATATATGAGTCAATTTGAAGTTATAAATATAAATAATAATAAATGTAAGTTAAACAAATAAAATAGAAATTATTTATATTATAAAGTGAATATAAACAAATGAATAATAGGCTAGAAATAAACATATATAACAAGTCAAAGTAAAGAATGCAAGACATCTCTGGTACAAATATATAAATCCAAGTATGCAAAGAAACAAATCAAGACAAATATCTTTAGCACACAAACAAGAATTGAAGCCTGGAAATAGAAACAAATAAAAATACAAAACAATGTATAAAAGCAAACCAGGTTTGTATAAATAGGAGTAAAACCTGTAAGTGGTTATGCTAAACAACAAAGGCAAGAAAAAAAAAATAATAAAGTCTGTAAGCTTAGGAATATAGGCTGGCAAAAGAAGAAAAATAAATATATAGCTTTGTACAAAGCAATAAGTGCAAACATCCTTAGCCACTGAAATAAGATTTTCAGCCTCCAAAATGAACCTGGCAAATAAATAAAAAAGTAAATTTATGAACAAAGGAATAGAATAAGGCAAGTATAGAGACATAAAGTACATCAGCCCTTAATGCCATCATCTCTAAGTACACCATCCTATATCATTTCAGCCGAAGTAAGGGAGGAAAAAAATATGTAAAGTTGTACAAACCAATATTTTATACCCTGTACAACAAACATCACTTGTAGCTTCTTATATGTCAACCTCTTCATTTCATTTTCGTCCCTTTTAAAACTGAGTAAAAAAGAAAACTAAAGTGATATCATCCTCATTCAAAAACAATTATCAACTTAAAAACACCCACTTAAACATCAAAACAAACCAGAAAATCAAAAGGGCAGAGCAACTCAAAGCAAGGATCAGTTTTCAAATGCAAAGTCAGAGTCTCCTCTGTTTCAGAACTTTTCGTGTGAGCAAACACTAATTTTAAACCAACTTCTTTGCCAAGGTGAGTAACTTTTTCTTTAAAATACTTAAGTATCCTGATTTCTTGATTTCAGTATGAAGGTAATGATGTTTTGTGTTATACATGGATAAAAATTTGTGTGTTGTAAAATAGGATATCTGTATGATGTATAATCCTATAATTCATCTCTGTGTTCAAAATTTCAAACTCAGATTGATTTAAAAAATTTAATTCAACTCGATCTACTTATTGTTATGACCTATGATCTAAACAAGTTAGGTTACTTGGTTTTAAAGTTATGTCTTAGAATTTAAATTAAGTTAAATAGCTTTAGATTTACTCTGGTAAATCAAAAACAACAGGGTAAATTTAAATCGAAGGAAACTCAAACATTTTTAATTATTGATTCAGGATCACCAGTTGAATCTTTAGCCTATAATATGATTTTTAAAGAAAACAACGTAATTTTTAGTTAGGGATTCAAGGTGCAGTTCATGTTTGATCATTTTGGGGATTTTGGGTTGCCTCTGGCAACACAGGCGATCGGAGTGTTTGAGGTTCGTGGCTGGGGTAGTGGAGTGATCAGGGGGTGAGGCAAAAATGTCAGGAGAATGATCAGAGCTCGGTGGTGGCGATGGAAGGTGGATGAAGTCTGGTGACCTAGTTTCTATTGGGTCGAATGAATCGGTCGCCACGGCAAAAATGTTTGATCGAGTTCGACACGCTTAGGGGGATTTGAAGAGGAGCGTGTTATCGTGGTGTGGCCGAAGATTGAGGGTCTCCGGTGGATGATGGTAATCAGGCGAGGCGATTTACTGATGATGGGTTTAAGTCGAGAAATGGATCGAGCAGCCCAATTTCGAATTTCGATGAAATCATCGCAGCTGGGCGTTTGAGATAATCGATGAAGTCATAGATGACTTGTGGAGGGGCCCGGTGACGATCGGAGAAGCTCCGATTGTATGTGCACGTGCACGTGGTTTCTGATACGTCTGGGGGTGTAGCTTGAATGGAGGAAGGAGAAGAAGAAGAAGGCTCGGGTTCGACTCGGGTATTTTTTTTTGTTTGGCTCGAAGAATTTGGGTTTAGACTCGAAGTCAATAGGATAGTGGCTCGAGTAGCTGAGTGTCACGGGAAAATGGGTGGCTACTCGAAACGATGGAAGTTGGTCTCGAAGTAAACAGAGTAGGATCTCGGGGTGATGTTGTTCAGGTTTTAAACCTGTAACAGTTTTAACAGTTTTAAAATCTTTTGTTAAATTAAAATCAAAGTCAAAACCAAGTTCTAAACCAAGGTTTAATAATGAATTCAAGTTGTTTTGAAACTGGGTTGGGGAAAAAATAAAGTTTTATAATTTAAATTTATTTTAATAACTTAAAAGTGTGAATATTTAAATGTATTCAAAAAGAGTTGAATTCAAAAAGATGAAATTTAAATTGTTAAGGAAAGATTTAAACAAAATTGAATTTAAAGATTGAAACCAAGACTTAAATCTGAAATTCCAGATTTGGAAATAAAATAAATTTTATGATTTAAGTTGATTTAAATAAGTTTTAAGTGTTAAAATATGTTTTTAAACATGTGAGTTCAAAAAGGTTGAAAAATTAGTTTTAAACCTTGTTAAAGATAAATTGGGATTTATTTAGGAATTTGAAATGTTTGGATTTTATTGAATAGGTGAATTATTTGATATGCCTAATATGTGATGCTTTGTGATATACCCTGATTTATGTTGTGATCTCTGTTTCTGTGATATATTACTATGTGAATATGAAATCCTTAACCCGTAAACGACATTTGAATTTCGATGCGACAGGGAGTCGGATTCAAGTTGGTTATCCGAAACCCACATCGAATTGTAAGGATGAATCGTTATGACTGATAAATTTACTTTATCTATGAATCTATGAATGAAGATAAGCGTTATCGATTTTACCGCTTATCGATATATCTGTGATGATTGATGTTGCACTTTTGTGTGAAACCCCTGGACTATACTTTTACACCCACAAATATGGATTTCACGTGGAAATCGGTTAAGTCACAGATAATTTAAATTTGATGTTTTTAAAATTGAAATTTTAATTTCAATTGATTTTGAAATCGGAAATTCGGGTTTAAAGTGAAAAGCTTTTGAAATGGAATTTCAAAGATAAAAGTTATTTCGAATAACTTAACCGAGTTTTTGAAAATTTGAATAATTAGATTTAAATTTGAATTCAAGTTTGAAATTAAATCTATGATTTGGAAACTAGGGATAAAAGATGATATAAATGTGTTTGTATGAATTAAACCACTTTAAAAGTATAAGCTGGAAATTTGAATTTAAACCAAAGACTTTAACTCGTATGGATGAATCAGATTTTCTGAAATGAAACTGTTTGTTTTCAAATGATAAAAGATTTCAGATAAGAAATGAAATCCCAGTTTAATTTAAGGAATTTCAAGAATGAATTGAAAAATGGATTTTCCAAGTTATGAATGAATTCTTTTTGAAAGCTATGAATTAAATCTGTCTATTTTTAACAGATTTAAATTGATGTTTTGGTTAACCCATTCGAAATGAAATTGTTTTGAAAGCTATGAGTTAAATCTTTGATTTAAAGATTTAACGAATAAATCAAATTGAAAGGGAAATTGATTTGGAAAATATGTGAATGAATCTTTGTGAAATTAAGTGAACTTTGTGAATTGAATCTTTTTGTTTAAAAAGATTAAAATGGTAATTTGATAAACCATTTGTAAAGAAAGTTTGGGTTTAAGTTGTGACTTAATTGAAATCCCAATATCCGTATGTTTTTAAATATTTCGCTCACTATTCGGGTTAGCCGGGAAAGGACCTTTGGGTCGTATAACTCATTCCGAATAGTGATACGTCGTATATGGATCGCATTTGAAGACCGGTGTTGAAGACCGGATATTTTTCGAAAATGAAAGGACAACCTGTCGAATGTCTCTGCACTGAGTCGCGCCGGTATAGAGATTTATATCACTCTTTTGTGACGGGAAGTCCGGACGTGATTGAAAGTTATCCGGATTTGCAAGGGCTTCGTGAGAAGTGCCTTCGGTTCTGTTCGATCCCGGAACAGACTTATATGGATACATGTCTGACATTACACTTTGAGATATAAAGCCGATTTCTTTCAAATACATTTCTGTTTGGTGGCGGAGAATTTATTCTCTTAGCTTAACACCCTTCTCTGAGACGAACGAGCTCAGAGGTTATGTAGTTGAAATTTATCAGCGATATATCCCAATTTGGTAATGTGGCATGCTGAGTGTTGCTGTGTGATGATCAGTGTTTGATCATTTGTGATATGATCATTTGTTTGATCATTTATCTTTGTGATCATAGGTTGATCATCTATTGACCCAAAGCGTGGCTTTTTTGAAAAAAACGTAGCTTTGTGGACGAGACTTCGTCGAGCCTCACAACCCGTTAATGGTCGAAACAGGAATCGTGCGGCAAGGTTTTCAGGGGTAGCTCCCCTAGGGTATGACCATTCCTTCTGGAAAAGGGTAGTATCATGGTATGGAGCCCAGATACTTACTCATGTGGATACACTTTCTTTATGATGTGTGATGTTGGATTAGAGGTACCTCGGTTAAAGGTCCCAAAGGACCGGGGGTGGCATATCTGAGGTTTCTTTTATCCCTTGGGAAAAGGGGTTGCCGGCCTTGTTTGGCAGAGAACAGTTGGTTCTCGGAACGTCCCGCCAGAGGCGTTTCTTTCGTGGAATAGGAAGTTCCTTAGCCTGACCATTTGTTGGAAATCCAAACAAAACAATACGAGCCCTGTACGGTTTTAGTTGTATTACCTGCCATGGAATGTGGTGGTAACCTGCTATTGAACATGGTAGCTATAGTAGGCATAAGTGCGAAATGTCTATGCTGGCTAAGATTTATATTCTACTTTCGAAATTGTTTTCTGCACTATGCACTAGTAATAATATCAAATGATTTGATTTTGCGTAGTAAGCATCTTTGACTATCATAAGAAGAAATCTCCTCCAATTCTGCGTTTGCATTGTGTGTGTGGTGGGAGGTCTTATGGTAGTTTCATTTTCCAAAAGCATTGCGAATTGACTTTTAAAATTCTCTGCTATTTGTTTTAAAGATAAACTGTTTTGTTGCTCACACCAGTCCCATGACTGATCCGGAGTTTATTGTTCCTTTCCTAAACTCTGGGTGCTCATAATTTCCTACACGAGCAGTCTAGAGTTGGGGTTTTCAGATATTCAGGTTTAGTAGATTTTCTGGAGTTGGTTCAGTCTTTGGATCAGACTGCACTTGCTTATCTTTGTGCCTCGTTATTGGGAGTTCGAGTTATTTATGGATTGGCACTTTGAAGATGGAGATTATCCGCTGCTGATGTTATCGTTTTCTTTTCCGCTGCTATTTGTTGTATCATATCTCTGATGTATATAGATATTCATTGTATCATCATTGTATCTGGATATTGTATCAGATGTTGTATATCTATATTCTTTTTATTCCGCTGTGATATTTACTTAACTGTGTTATAAGCTCCGGCGACTCGGATTTGAACGCTCGAATCTACGACATTCGAGTACGATGTAAAGTATGGATGTCGATTTTCGAACACGAAAATCTGGGACGTTACAAGAGTGGCAGAACCGTGTCTCATCAGGAACTCAAATCTTCTCTTCTGAATTCCAGACTATAGGATTAAATGCAAAGCTAAAGCAAGAGCTAGTTTCATCTGGAAGATGAAAGGAAGGGTCCGCACCTTCAAAAGAAGGAGGGGACTTGTGTTAAGGAGCCCAAATACGTTTCTTAACCTTGGGAAACAAAATCTTCTAAGGATCAGGAAGATTAAAATCAATATTCTTTACATCGGACGAAGGTGAGGAGCTAGAGGAATGCTTGCATGCCACCACTAAATGATCAAAAGAAAGACAATTAGAGCATATGGAGGGTTTTCATTTATAGCCAACTTTTACCCTTGCAACCTGCCCAATAGCATGTTCAACTAGTAGAAAAGACAGTAACAACCTATTAGGTTTTACTTCAACTAGAGCCCTTGCATAATCCAACATGTCCCTCCTAATTGTAGCCACATCAAAATAAACCAGAACTCCTACCAAGTTCACCAACCAATTTATACCCACCATAGATTACAAAATCGAAGTTATATTCAAGAATTACACCTAAACGGGAATGGATGGTACCTATTCATGAGTAGAATAAACCAAAGGTCTTCGGTTGGTAATAATGAATTGCTTTCCCAAAATGACGACTAGGTCGGCTTTAAGTATACGAAGTTTGTCATCCAAGCATGAGAATTCAAAGAAGAAAATGAAATTATCATATTTCAATGCGATTCTACCTTTCAACTTCCAAAGCTTCGTAAGGTGTGATTGCACAATCCAAAAAGGAGGGCTTTCATCAAGAAAGAAGCATACTAAATGTTCTTGCCAAAACACAAAACCCACCTTCACAACCTCTATCGGAGGAATATTGATCTTGTTTATTGTCTTCATCTCAAAATCTCTAGGAAGGTAAATGCCTGCATTACGCAGATCGGAGGCTAACAATGAGGACCTCAATTTAGGCATCTCTTTAGACATATTTGCAGTGGTTTAAGGCATATTAGGATTACTACGATTTTTGTTAAAAACAGCGGCAGGACTAGGAAATGCAATAAGAGGAGACCTAAGAACATCTCATGCAGGTGATGCAGTAGTAATATTATTAACTATTAAATACTTATCTTCCCTTGCACAACCAGTAGCAAAAGGCACATAACCCTCCAAAACATTAAAGGTGAAGATAGTTTAACAATAAAACCAAGCCCCACATTACCTGTAACCAAATCAGGATGGGAGATGACATTGACCAATGATCCTACTGGTGCATTAACTAGCACATCGTTATAAGTAAAAATCAACATAGGTATACCCAAATCAACAATGGGCAACATTAAATCTAGAAGTAGAAGACTAACTGCAGAAGGACTCGTACCGAAAAAGCCAAAAACAAGGGGGCAATGCGTAGTGCAAGGTCTGAAGAAGAAGATGGAGTCACCGCATAGGTGTGACAATATCTCATTTGTGAGGGGGATAGACAGAGCTCAAGCAAAGCCACGAATTTCGCTTTCATTTTGTGATTCTTTACCATTATGTATAGTAGACGAGGTGAGGAGGCGAGATAGGTCAGAGGAAAATTGAAAGGAAAAATGGACTAACTACGAAGGAAAAGCGGATGTAACTAGATCTGATAGTGAAGCAGTCGCCATTTTTCACTAAGTTCATTTGGTATTATTTTAAAATATTTTGAGAGGAAAATTATATTTTCATTATATATATATATATAATAAAAGTTTTGGAATAAATAAATATAATTTACCTATAAATAAAATCTCTTTTCTATACAAGCTGTGTGCTTTGTGTGATTCCACTTCTTTGTTATGAGAATATTGAATTAACGGAGTTTAATACCGATAAATATGAGACTTTCCGTAATATTTCTTTGGTTATTCATTGGACTTGTTACATAGAATATTACCTTGTAGAATTCTATATTGTGAGAATTTTGAGTAAATGAATTAGTAATATCGTCTGGTATGGGACATTTGATAACATTATTTTGATTACTCCTTTGACTCATGATATAGAATATTATGGTGGAGTGATCGTGGTTTATGGACATTGAATAAACGGGTAAATATCACCAGGAGGTATGGTATGCCTGAGATGATAATTGTTTAGTTATTCCTTCTAAGTAGATGACACTCGTATGGGGATAAGCAATACTGGGATATTGCATATGTCTGTGTATAAGGTGACACTCGCTATAGTAAGCAAGGCCGTGTGTCTATCTTGATATTATATGAATGTCTATCATTTTGTGTGCTCCTATCATACGTAGAGGAAGAAAACTAGATTAGGCTAGTATCCATCTTAGTGGCTTGATTGCGGGGTCGCACTTCAGATCTGTGACATACTAAGTTGAGTATAGCAGCATGATGTTATCTGCCCTAGTGTCACATAGCCCAGCAATCTGTTACCATATGGCACTTGCAAGGTCATGATCAATGCTTAGCATTGACTAGCACCTGGTGGATATTAAGTCACGATGACCATCAAGGCAACTAAAGACTGTAGGAGCAGTATCAGACAGGCACACGTGTAGACTCCTAGAGCAGACAAGTAGCGATCAGTCTCCCGTCTAGTTCTATGGTGTGTGGTAGACAGACATATATTATTTATTTATACATCTCACTTGAGATGATGAGTTGTGATTTACCTGAGACCGTGTATCCAGTGTATAATCAATCCATGTATTCTACACAGGTAAGTGGCTAATTCATTATATATGAGTGCCCTATTATTTGTTAACATGTGTTGTTATTAGATGATTGGATGCATGGATGCCTTACTTATCGTATGTGATATGTTCTTTATTTTACTGGGTGATGATTACCTATTCCATAGGACATGTTGTCTGCTTATCCATTTTGTGATCTTCCTGGTGTGCTTATATATATATATATATATATATATTAGTTATGTGCTAGTCCATTATATGTTACATATCGTGTGACTGTTTATTTGTTATGATTATTCATAAGCTCATTTATGTATAACTTGTTGTGTGCATGAATAAAGTTAAGATTAGCTGTGTGCCCATCTACCTTATATCCTATTTGTATATCGCCCTGTTATACTCATACTAGTTATAATTACACATTGATATCTGCATTCTAGACATAGTCTGACTCGTGTGTAATTTTAGAATACTCGGTCAATCCAAGACATTTCAGGTTCAGGGACAAAGTGACTAGCTTGTGATTGTTGGGTATAGTTGGAGTTTAGATTATTATATAATTAGTGTATCGTTGCAGCCTCATGTATACATGTGTTGTTGAATTTTGTATATTGGACTTAAATTATATTGAGATGGAGTGGGCATTGTCTCTTTTTTGTAGACCCACTTGGACTGATGTATATTTGTTATTATATAATTTATCGTTGCATTTTTGACTATGTGTTCTTTATTATTTACTTTATATTGTGTATTGTTCTATCACACGTGTTTATTGTTTTGTGCTAATACTGAGTACGTGTAGGTGAGTTATATATAATTTTTGAAATGTGTACCAGTTTTAGCCCAAGGGAATATTCACGTGTGCCAGTCCATATCGCCTCATTCTCTGTATTATCAAACACTACTACATAGTAATACTCTTCGGTAATAAAGGTATAGAAATGAGGTGTCTCACTACCCCAAACATAAACATTATCATATAATATACAGTTCATCGTAAACATGTAAATGGAATATCAATGGTTTACTTGCATAGTTAATAAAATGTCTACCCTAACATTTATCTCAACTTTCAACCATGCATCATAGTACATTCTTCTAATGTCACTTGTGCATCATAACAATTTGTCATTTTAAATTCATTAATTCAATTGTTAAATTGTTGACCTCACGCCTAGGTTATATCTGATAGAGTAAAGGGTGTGCACTAGAGGCAATTATATAATTTGATTATATAACTTAGCTCTTACCACAAATCATGTTCAAAATAAAATAAGCTTTTGGTTTTATTTTCTTTTGTATATATTTTTATATTGAGATATAAATAATGTTTTAAATACATTAAATATATACAACTAGAAAAATCCTTAGGAAAAGGATTTAATCGATCGCAGTTACGAATGTGTTCGTAACCATAAGTATCGAGTCAAATAAAATAAATACTTGACCTTAAAGTTCCTAGTCAAGATGTATCGAAAATGAGATATCTATATATGTTGATAATAGTGTACAGGATACCCTTTATATAATGAACGGTTAATTACTCATGACCGTTGGGGGCACCAAAGGGTTGCGTACATGTAGTTGTTTGAAACAACTACATAATAACTCACCGAGAGTCTTCTATATGTTAAAAGTCAAATAGAATATCTCACATGATGATGTGCATTCATTTTTTGACTTGAGAATATTGTAATCTTAAATGTATAAAATATACTTTGATTATGGTCAATCACATGATAATGGCGATCGTGTAAAGGTCATAGTTGGTTATAAGTAATAGAGTTAGGGGTGCCCCATAGGCAATTATGTAATTTGTTACATATATCTAAATCGATAACCAATCTTGTTCGAAATAAAAGGTGTTTTCTTTCTATTATATACTTGATATAATGTGTTGTATTAATTAATTAATTTAATTAAAAGTATATTTAATAGAAAATCCATAGATAGTATATTTTGTGATATTAGTTACAAAACGTTGTAACCATGAGTAATTTATCATAATGAAAATAAATATACCATTTGAAATATTTCTAGTCAAGATGTATCGAGACTAGATATCGATACATCTATTGAGACTAAAGTACGTAATGCTCCAAACATTGGGCAGTGTATTACTCATGCTTTCAGGGACACCAAGGGGCTACGTATCGAAAGTTATTGGATAACTATGGAATGACTCACTCGATAGTTTTTCATTGGTTAATATAACTAAGGTCAAACAGAAAATATCGATATGACAATTTTACATGGTTCTCTTGACTTGAAAATACTGTCGATCTTCGATATGAAAGATCCACTTTGATTATGGTCAAATCGTGGCATGGCGTCCATCAAGCGACTATAGTTGGGTCGAGTGGAAGCATTGGAAGTGAAACACTATTCAAGAGAGGATTCGTCTCCTCAGTTATATGAGGTTAGTATCACGGTCAACTCAAGTTAACTCAAAGTCAAAGTCTCTAGCCAGAGCAGTTCGATTGATAATTATTATAATTGAACCAAGGACATGACTTTGTGTTTGGGCTATAAAGTTGAATATGAATGATATCGGAGTTCTGACCATCACCAAGTTCCATGGGTTTAAAGTGATATAGTTTTGACGAAGAGAACTGATGTAAATAATAGTCACAACCAGGTAACGCTTAACACAGTAAAATTAGATTTTACCAAAATCAAGTAAGCAATAAATTTGACCAAAAGGTCACATCACCTACTAAGTAATGCGTAAACATTAATATTCGAATAGTTCGATAATAATCGCTGACCAAATTTACACCTAACAAGTCAGACAACCGAAATGATGAATTCTCCTTTGACCAAACAATTTAATTAATTTGTATTTGTTATAAATTAATTAATATTTATAAAATATTAATTATAATTATAAATTTTGATTTTTCATTTGATGAATAAATATTATAAAATGTATTTATAATAGTCATAAATATATTAATCGATATACGACATCGGTACACGTTTAAATTGGATTTAAATGTAAAATATTATTTGGGCTTTAAAATGGGTTTAAGGCCCATGACAGGGGTTGATTATTTTGGCTAAAACATAGGGCTATGGGCGGCTAGAATATGTGCTAGAGGGGCTTGATAATGGATAGCTAAGATTAAAGGAGATTGAATAAAAAGATGATATCTTAAATTATCTCCTTTTCTTCCTCTATTTAAGCATCTCTTTCTACATTTAAAGAGGATTATTGAGCCTCCAACTTGATCTATTTTTGGCTGATCTTCCCCTCTTATCTCCTTATTTTCTGATGTGAAAATCAAATCAAATCGATTGTTTTCGATAGGCGGTGATCAATGGTTCAAGGACTAGCACTCTTTTGGATCGGAAATTGTTTCAAGAGGCATATATCATCATTTCAAGGTGTACTTCAAGGCATTGGAAGAAAGGTATACTTCTGATCATAATACAATTATTAATGCTCAAATATAATGTTTTATTATTTATGTATATTTTATATTGTTAGTTAGGTGACGATTCTGATATGCAAATGATAGTCACAAAATGGTTTTGGTTATATGTATGTATATATTTAAAAAAAATATGCTTATACTTATAATGTCACAGCTCAGAAAAAAATTATTTATTTAATAATATATATTATAAATACGTGCATATATATAGTTAATAATATAATTACTTCATCGTACTTTATATAAACATGTTATATAAATTATATGTATAGTGTATAATGCATATATTATATTCGACGGTAATAAAATAATTTTTTTCATATTTATTATTATTTAAATCATTTAATTACATAAATTAAATATATAGATATATAGATATATATTATATAAAATTATGTTTTACATTTTATAAAATTACATTAACACAAAATAAACACTAGGCGGGAAAATAAAAACATCTGTTTTATTATTTAAAAAATATTTTAAGTATAGGCCGAAAATTAATAATTAATTATAAAATTATTTTTAAATCATAAACTTTTCTTAGTATAAAATATCATTCAGAAATTTACTAAAAATTCAAATTTCAAAATTTTGTATTGAAATTATTTTAATTTAAAACCATATAATATTAATTTAAATATCGTTTAAAACTAAAAAAATTACTTCTGAGTCATGGCTAAGACCAGGCATACATATTTTATTAAAAAATATTTTTTGTATATTTATAAGTATGAATTTATATTTATAATATATCATTACACTTATAAATAAATAAATAATTATATATATGTACAAATAATTTTATTTACATATATATGTATTGCTCTCGATTTTATAAAAAATATTATTTATTTTATTTAATATATATAATTGATTTAAATGTATTCACCTAATTATATATATATAATGTTAATATTTCATAATTATATTTATAAATATTTTTATTTTTATTTTTATCTACATTTATACTTTAAAAATAATTAATAATATGTATTTTAATTAAAGTTTATATATATATATTTATTTAAAGTATTTTATATATGTGTAAACAAAAGTGTGTGTGCATACATACATTTGGACAATATATTTGCATATTGGATAAACTAACGTGTTCATTGCGATGTAAATCTCAACATCTATACGCGGGCATATTATACCTTGCACGATTTGATATGTTACATATGCACACACACACATATATGTGTATATGATACACGTATATATATAACATAACATAAATTAAATAATACCATATCATTTTATAAATTTAAATAAAATAAAAGATTTTTTTAACAAAGCTAGCCGGCATTTATAATGGGCATCCACATGAATAAAAGAGTATATAACAAGTGTTCTGCTACACGCACCAGAACAGCTAAATGAAAGATAAAGCACATGAGTTTAACTAAGGTACTAAACTACTATCAAACAGAAACCTAGTCTCCCTCCAAGGAGGAAGATCCACTGCCCTCCGTGGAGAATTCGGGCCCAATAATATGGAAATATCCAAAGAAAAGAGTAGCTAGAGTAGGAACAAAATCCATAGAGTCAGAGTCATGAAGGTATTTCCTGTCCTAAAAGGAATTCGAAATAAAAGAGTGATTCAGATCTCCAAACTGACCCGTATTTTTAACGACCGGATATTTAAATAGTTTATTTAATTATTTAACCATTAATTAAATGAAGGCTTGAAAATGTGATTTTTCGCATACAACCGAATCGGTACTCGAGACCACTTCCGTTGAGTTCGAATTGACGTTGCGAAATTAAATAAGTATAAGGATCGCTATATTTAGAGATCAGACGGTCTGATGCCCGAAACGGTCTCGAAATACGCAAAATTAGCCTTCTGGGACGCAGTCTCAGATAGAGACGCGGTTAGTGCCGTTGGATCTGGAAAACTAAGGTAATGCACGCATATGAGTTTCGTGGTGAATGGATGCGTTGTGTGATCGTATGGACTCAAAACGCGTGACCATTTATTTGAAGATTTAAATAAATGGAATATAATAATATAAATATCCAAATCCTCTTTCCCCCCAAATGGCCTTTCACTGTTCATTACTTGAATAAAATCCATGGCCACCTCTTAAATCACCTTTAAAAATTAATTTCTCCTCATCTACTTCACTAAAAATCACGCCGTTTGATTCGTTGAGATCGTATCGTCGAGAGCTACGCGATGACCGTGGTGGATTTTGGATCAACGATGTTTGGCCGAGATCGACCCTATCTTGCCGTGATTAGGGTTCGACCTTGATGGACCTTGAGGCGACGAAATGTAAATTGGAGATTATGATTGGATTTGTCTCGACAAAGTGCATCTCTCCACAAATTTTGAGCATTGCCAATCCATCCTAGCCAAATGTGTCCATGGCCATGACGCAGTAGGTCCATGATGTCGCGATGCATATGAAGGAGGTGGAGATGTTGGTTTTAGGTGCAGATCGAAAAGAGTTTGATGCTGGATTGTTTGGCGTAGACGGATCTGATTTCCGTTTAGGGATTGAAGGGATATCGTAGGAGGAAGAGTGGATGATATGCACGGTGATATTCTTTTGTGCACGGCCTGGAACAAAGAGGAATAAGGGTTAGTGCTAATTATGTAATTAACTATTTTAATTAGTTGATTAATTGTTTAAATAATCTTGATTCTTATTTCAGTCATATCTTTTGCATACGAGGTCCGTTTTGGACGCCGTTTCTTGCTTTGCGATCGTGGTGATGAGATATGTCGTTTGACGCTGGTTTGGATAGAATTAGCCAAGGTGAGTGATATTGTCTCTCACTTTACTATGATTGGTTGTTTATTGTTATATTGAGGCTCGGGAATTATTTTTGGTTTTAAAACGTGGTATTATTATATATATACAACATGTATATTTTTATAAAAGAATATATAATTATTTTTAAATGATTTATAAAGAATATCACATATTTTCCATCGTCGTGCCCTAGTTAGGGAATTATTAGATTTGATCTATTATTGATGTTATTTCCTACATTGATTGTTATGGATGGATTATTTATGTCGTATATGTGACGTTTTGGATGGATATACGGTTGTTTGGATGTATGAATGTATAGATGCATGTTTGACTATTTGGCTTGTTTGTTATTTGGCTGTTTTGGTCGAAAACGCCGATTAGCGGTGATTTGAATTTAGGTAGCATGTTGTACGTTGGAGTTCTGCACACGCGGTAATCTAATGAACAAGATGAGCTGTAGAAGAGGGTTTGGGATACGTGCCGACGGATCTGGAATTCAGAGTGGTGATGCCAGACGTATTCGTTTGGTCTATACTTAACTATTCAGTTAAGTACAAGACCAAGTTGGTATTGACCATAGTAGAGTGGTCAATTTCCATCACTGTTGTCGATTGGTGATTTGGCTGATATGCGGCTTTGACATTAATGGGATATCGTGATGCGCGACGTGATGATTTGTTCATGCGACCAGTTTAGAGATATGATATTATTACTCTATGACTAGTAATATTGATGGTGAGGCAGGGATGTGGTGCTTCGACCTGGTAATCTACTACTGCAGATAGTAACTCGATGATGTATGGAGTAGGCTTCGGGATGATAGTTACAAGACTGTATGGATCATGATAGGTCTCGGGCTTTGGATCGCATGATAGTAGGGTTCTTCAATCGGGAGCTCAGGCAGAGAGTAGGATCGTGGATGGCAGCTCGGATTGGAGTGAGGCTGCGGATAGTGGACTGGGTTGAGCATTAGGGCTCGTGCTTAGAAACTGTAGTGAGCCAGTAGGGTTCGAATCTGTATCGAGTGAGTAGGGCTCGATGGATGTGTTTTATCCCAGGGATCGTTGATGACTCAGAATGTTCTGATTGTGTTCAGAGCAGGGGTACTATATGCAGATGATACTCGAGGGCTGGTAGCGATGTTCGTGTACCCTAAACTGCTCCAAGAGGGTCTAGGTCAGGTGGAACAGAGGCATCACAAGAGACAACTGTGCGGGGTTTCGGACCTGAAAGTACGGCGGAACACAATCGAGAACCGGGATTCCCACTAGTCCTTGACAGTTGGTCATATGATTCATTATATATCTGGCATATTGGGTGAATGTTAGTATTGTTTGATGGTTGTTATGTTTGTTATGGTTGCTCACTAGTCAATTGTCACCCTAGGGATGTCACACTAGGTAGGTATTGTGGTAGGGATACCTTTACTTGACTTAGTGTGGAGTAGGTATGGATGGAGATACCTAGATACCCAAAGTTTACTTAGTATGGAGTATGATCTGTAGGTGGAGATACATAGGCACCATGACAGATACTTATATGGTATACCCATTTTATGATATTATAGAGTAGCATATTACTTATGTTTATGTATCGACTCTGTGGTTGCAAGGACAGGTCAGGTATGGTTTATATACCCTCTATTCCGTATATTATCGAGTTTTATAGTATTTTGAGATTTGATATCACTCACAACAGACTGTTGTCTGACCCGAGGTTTATGCTTTGCTTCCTATTATCTCGGGTACTCTTAAATGAGTAGATCGAGAGCGGGTGGATGATTATGGAGTTCTACAAGTGGACCGAAAGGAGGTAACGGTTATCTATACTTATATGTGCATTTGTTATTATATTTCCGTTGTGTGACAATGTGAAGCCTTGACAGTGTTGATTTAGTATTATGAGACAATTTACCAGTTGAGTTTATTTTTCCGTTGTATAAACTTTATTATGGTGTTGTATAGCTTTGTGGATCTTATATTCAGACGATTATTTCACATTGTTATTACTGTCTCTATTGTTTTATACCTGTATTGATTATTATATTTACTTTGATGCGATGTGAGATATGCGACATGTAATTTGGTTATTTGATGCTTCCTTTTTCTTCTTTTCCATTCTTTTCTCTTCTATTTCTTCATCTTATTTCTTTTTATTTCCTTTAACTACCATTTGGCACCGTAGGTGTAGGGCGGTCATTACATTTGGTATCAGAACAAAGGTTACTCGATTAACCTTAGTTGATATGGCGATCTAGTAGAGATAGGGTAGGAGTTATTGCCTTAGACTGGATCTAAGGAGTGTATATATACGAGAGAGTTCGTATTTGTTATATGTTTTGGCATTAAAAACTTTATAGTAGTATATATATTATATAAGTTGGGTGCACACATGAGCACTATTGATGCAGTTTTCTTTGTGAGAAATGGACCATCCTTATTATAGAATAGGGATGATCTGGCATGGAGGAAAAGCCGCTATTGACTTTATCTTTAGAGTTAAGTATTGGGCAAGATTGGGGCCACTATCCCTGATTGATAGGATATGTTTGTAGAGCTGGTGCAGATCATTTCTTGGATGCCCAGTTTCTTCTGGATGGTTATGGTGCTCAAGTGCAATTGGCTAGAGTCGACTTTGGCGAGCTGTAAATAGACTATGAGAATCTAGGAGGCAGGCTATTCCTTGGAACAGAGTCTGCTATTGGGAGGAAAGTTTAGCTGGTGGCTTGCAGAAGGATCTTTGATGACTTGGAGTTAGATGATGCATGGGGTAGAAGCTAGCCTCTAGACAACTCCAAGGACGGATGAGAACTAGTGGAGTGTTTCTATAGCTTTGATTCTCGAGGACCGATTTCCTTAGGTCTAGTTCACGGTTCGCTTCGAAGACGATTTGTCTCGACTTTTCTGAAGTTGGGAATTGTTAAAGAGTTCTCCGATTTGAAGTACGGTGATATGTCTGTGTTGGAGTATGTGGTCGAATTCGATATTATATCGAGGTACCGTCTATTTCCATTAATACTCCATACAGAAAGGATTAAAGTTTATCTTTGGGTAGACAGATCACCTTGGGGGTCGATTGATTCGTCGCATTGATGATGGCTTCAACAGGATGATCGAGGAATATCCAATATTGAAGAGTTATCCTGTACTAGTTGAGTAGGGATAGATAGGGAAGCATATGTATTGACCGTCGTTCCGGTTTCATTGATTGCTTCATCGATGAAATAGAAGGGAAAGGGCATCACCGTTTGAGATATGCTTTCCACATATGGTAGTTCCATATGTGTTTTATTTAGCGTCGAGGTTTTGCATTCCTTTATATCTAGATCCGATGGCTAGATAGCGGGATAGAGACTCGAGATAATTACCGATCTTTGATCATGACAGACCTAGTTAGGGGCTCAGCCAGCCTATACGTGGTTTGTCGAGACCTTTCCCTTTTGAGTCATGGTTGTTTGTTTGTTAGACATTGATTGTTATTGATTGTTTGGGGTTTAGTTGGGTTGGCATTATAGTTTATGAATGGACTGGCTGAAGGGGATACGAAATTGTGGTGGACTGTGAGAGGTCGTTGATGATGATCAGGGTTTTGGAGGAGCGGACGGTAGTGATTGGTTGCCAGCAGGGGAGCCTTATATATTCGCTCAATATTCCACATGATAGGATGTCATTTGCGCCTGTAGTTGGAGAGTGTCCAGACATACTCGAGGAAATGGTCGGATTACCACCATATAGGGATAGAGTTTCGTATCGATCTGGTCGGAGAGATTGCACCAGAAGTTCTGCTTTTAAGGCATAGAGTGTCCAAAGAGCTTATGAGATTAGAGGTGTGAGCGGGTGACCTAGTTAGGTGATAGTTCATCCATGGATGTATGTTTAGGTAGGATGCACCTATTGTGTTCGTCAGTAGGACGGATCTCTCTTTAGAGTTGTTTGTTGGTTGCTATGAGCTAATCGAGATGAGGAACAAGTTCGTACTCTCGTTTGTTAATGACTTGTTCGATCAGCTCTATAGCATGAGAATATTCTCGTCGTTGGACCCTGCGGTGAGGTTGCACCAACTGAGAGTAATTTGAATGAGTGTGCTAATTATAGTGTTTCGTACACTACCTTGATTTTAGGTTGGTTATGCCGTTCGGGCTAACCAATGTATCGACATATGTTGTGGATCTCATGGACCATATTTGGAGAGGTCGCTTGAGTGGGTTGTGCTTATGTTCGGTTTTGATACTTTCGTCTACCCATGAACGAAAGAGGAGCACAAGACACCAATTGGTGGTGATATTTTGATGGTATCACTTCTAAGGAGTAGAGTGAAATGTTTGGGTCATGCTGTTTCAGAGTAAGATGTCGCTATAGATCCTTTAATTACGGCAGTCCGAAAATCTGAATGGACCTAAGGTAGCAGTATCGTTGACCTATTGTTTGATAGAGGATCAGACTTTCGTTTGAGACGTGAGGTATAGACACGCGTTGGTGAGTCTGGCCGAGAGGTCGACGAGTGCATTGATAGTACTCATTCCAAGCGGGAATAAGGAGACGATAGTACGCACTTGCATGTGGTACTCAGATGCATGCGGTAGTGATACCGAGAGGTAGTATCCGACTCTTGATTGAAGTTGAAGGCGATGGAGTTCGCTTTAGGTATTTGGAGGCACTATTTGCTAGGAGAGGAGTTTGAGTTGTTCAGTGATCCCTTGTCATTGTAGTATCTCTTCTTCGAGAAGGATCTTTTCCTTTGCTAGTTGCGATTGTTGGAGATTTTAGCCTCCTATGGATTTGACATTTCCTAGACGGTTGAAAGGGAAATGTTATAGTTGGTGTTTCGAGTGGGAAACGTATCAGTTTGGGAGCGATATTCCTAGAATGGGTATTGCTCGAGCTTATCGTTGGTTACGACTCCAGGACTCGATGAGCTTTGGCCGAGTGTGATGGCTAGTTTGACCATCAGACCTACTTTGATTTAGCGGATTGGAACTAGTCAGAGGCGTTAAACTAGACTAGTGGAGATCATGGCTAAATTAGAAGAGTAAGAAGTGTAACAACCCACATATTTTACGATTGTATATTTAAATATTTTATTTAAATATTTCATCATTCGTCGGATTTTAGTCTGAAAAGCTACTTTTTGCAAATAGTCAAATTGGGACTCGAGACCACTTCCATTGAGTTCTAAATGCCGTTTGCGACCTCTTTGAGTATAAGCTTCGATATGTTTGGAGTTAGTAGAATTTTGCTACTTTTTCACTTTGGACTTTGGGTTTGGTTCAGCCCATTTGCCCAATTCTGGTTTCATTAACTCAAGCTCCACTCCCTCTCCTCTTCATTACTTCACTTTCATTTCCTAACACTTAAGCTTCATCAAAAATGGAGATTGGAATGGGAAATTAAAACTCCAAGCCCTAGTTCATTTGCAAATCCTTCTTCTAGCTCCAAATTCAAAGAGAAGCTATTGGTAAGCATCCTCTTCATCTTCTCCAACTCATTCTCCTTTCAATTTCAGAAATTCCCTAAACCTAATTTAGGAAATGTTTCTCTTTTAAGCTTAGATTCAAGCTTGTTGAGTTGGAATTGAAGAGTGATTGTCCTTGCCATTGCTCTATAGCTTCTTCTTCATTGATTTTGTGAAAAGGTGAGATTTTTATTTCACATCTATGTCTATATTTATCTTTGATTGTTGGGTATGAATTCCTAACACTTATTTATGTGCATTTGCTTTTGATTTGGATTGAATTGGTGAATTGTTCGATTTTTGGTTTTTGGAATCAATTTTTTATAAAAAATCCAATCTTTGATGTTTGAACACGTTAGTGGAGTGTTTCGGAGGGTCATACAAGGCTAGGTTGTCGTTAGGCGTAAATCCTCAGTCGTAGATGCTCGTTCGTCCACTTCCGTCCGCGTTATCGAATTTGCCCCAAAAGGGGCCTGAACTGAAAATGCTTCTGGAGCAGGTTCGGTCGACCGAACCAGGGGTTCAGCCGACCGAACCAGAAACAGAATGTCTCGGAAGCAGGTTCGGTCGACCGAACCAGGGGTTCGGTCGACCGAACCAGACCCAGGAAATTGCCTGGGTCTGTATCGGTCGACCGACCCCCTGGTCCAGTCGACCGACCTGCTCATCACAACCTACCTAATTATTTTGTTTTGATTTCTAGCCTTTATCGATTCAAGGTTATCCGATTTTTTGTTATCTTTTATTATTTACCATGATGACTTCTTTTTCGGGATTTTTGTGGTTATCCATTTTTGATGGATTTGGTATTGATTTCGTTGGAATTGATTCACGTCTTCGGATGTGAATTTTTGATGGTTGATTGTTTCTACAATCATTTCTATGACTTGTCACTTTAAAATACAAAGGTTTTCTATACTAGTAGTAAATATTCGAACTCTCTTGCAAAGACGATTTCAACTCTATTTTTAAATATAAAGCTTGTTTTCAAAACTGTTTTCCAATCTATTAGTATATACAAACCTTTACCTCATTCGTATGAGAAAATCTAATTAAACGGCTTAGCAAAACAAGTGGTATGAAACGCTTGCGTTTACTTCGTCGGTTAATTTTTGGACTTGTTCGATTGAAACTCTTGTAACAATTTTCTAGTGGAGGTCTACAGTTTGTTCGCAAATATTTAAGTTAAGCAAGTGGTTATGGGACATGAAGCTAAACTCTTATATTTACTAGCTTAGTGTAATCGACACTTCTTGATGATCGATGATGATCATTTTATGGTTTAGACTAGCAATGTGCGATGTCTCTTTGTCCACGTGGAGGACTGTTCCTCGTTTTAATGAGCTTCGTCTCACTTCTCGCATGGGTCGTACCTATTTAGGTGCATCGATGTTTATTTCACGCATGGGTCGTACCTATTTAGGTGCGTCGATGTTTATTTACTTCGTGGAGCAATCGGCTCAATAAGTCGGGGCATGGGGCGTATCTATTTAGGTGCGTCGATGTTCATCTATGCATAGGTCGTATCTATTTAGATGCGTCGATGTTCGGCTTTGCATTGGGTGTATCTTTCTAGGTGCATCGATGTTAGACATTACATGGGGCGTATCTTTCTAGGTGCGTCGATGTTTATTTATGCATGGGGCATATCTTTCTAGGTGCATCGATGCTAGAGCATGGGGCGTATCTTTCTAGGTGCGTCGATGTTCGACTTTGCATGGGGTGCATCTTTCTAGGTGTATCGATGCTAGACTTTACATGGGGCGTATCTTTCTAGGTGCGTCGATGTTCAGTTTATGGGATTGGCCATCCTCTTATTTTTGTGATTTCTGGATTTCTAATTATTGATTTCTGGAATTTATGTTTCACCGCCTTTTTTAGTTGGCATTGATATGTATGTCATTTATTGTGGCTTGGTGAATTAAATAAAGAATATGACATTCTTTTTATGCTATGAGACTCGTGAGATACTTGTATGATTTTCCTTTGTTGATTTTCTAATGTATACTCGTCGAGGTATGACATTTTTGGTTATCATACGTTTTTATTATATCTCTTCTTGTATCTCATTTTATCTGATGATTATAGCTAGACTGATCCGTTTATTATTTTCTTATTAAATAATACTCGGGTCAGACTAAGATATTACAAGTGCTTCTGCTTGACTTCTTAGCTGGGATTATCATCTGATTTTTGGCTAACTACTTTAGATTAGTAGTTTTTGTTATTATACATTTGAGCTATAGACTCCGTGATGTATAATTATTCTTTTGTCTCGCACTTGTATCTTTTCTTTTGTGATATTGTGGATCTTACTTGACCACTACTCTGATGTACACTTTCATGTGTTATATTCATATCTATTTCTGCCTTTGTGATATGAATTGTCTATGACTAATTTGTGTTATGTTTATTTCTATATTTGTTTCCGAAGATATATATATAGCCACTGTGTGGTAGCTTTGAGCTTGTATCGGTATGTCGGATTTCCTTTTGAGATGAGATGTAAGATATATTTTCTGACATATCGGTGCTCGCACAAAGCAATTACACAGATGGTCGCTCCTCATTCGTATGAGAAAATCTAATTAAACGGCTTAGCAAAACAAGTGGTATGAAACGCTTGCGTTTACTTCGTCGGTTAATTTTTGGACTTGTTCGATTGAAACTCTTGTGACAATTTTCTAGTGGAGATCTACAGTTTGTTCGCAAATATTTAAGTTAAGAAAGTGGTTATGGGACATGAAGCTAAACTCTTATATTTACTAGCTTAGTGTAATCGACACTTCTTGATGATCGATGATGATCATTTTATGGTTTAGACTAGCAATGTGCGATGTCTCTTTGTCCACGTGGAGGACTGTTCCTCGTTTTAATGAGCTTCGTCTCACTTCTCGCATGGGTCGTACCTATTTAGGTGCGTCGATGTTTATTTCACGCATGGGTCGTACCTATTTAGGTGTGTCGATGTTTATTTACTTCGTGGAGCAATCGGCTCAATAAGTCGGGGCATGGGGCGTATCTATTTAGGTGCGTCGATGTTCGTCTATGCATGGGTCGTATCTATTTAGATGCGTCGATGTTCGGCTTTGCATTGGGTGTATCTTTCTAGGTGCATCGATGTTAGACATTACATGGAGCGTATCTTTCTAGGTGCGTCGATGTTTATTTATGCATGGGGCATATCTTTCTAGGTGCATCGATGCTAGAGCATGGGGCGTATCTTTCTAGGTGCGTCGATGTTCGACTTTGCATGGGGTGCATCTTTCTAGGTGTATCGATGCTAGACTTTACATGGGGCGTATCTTTCTAGGTGCGTCGATGTTCAGTTTATGGGATTGGCCATCCTCTTATTTTTGTGATTTTTGGACTTCTAATTACTGATTTCTGGAATTTATGTTTCACCGCCTTTTTTAGTTGGCATTGATATGTATGTCATTTATTGTGGCTTGGTGAATTAAATAAAGAATATGACATTCTTTTTATGCTATGAGACTCGTGAGATATTTGTATGATTTTCCTTTGTTGATTTTCTAATGTATACTCGTCGAGGTATGACATTTTTGGTTATCATACGTTTTTATTATATCTCTTCTTATATCTCATTTTATCTGATGATTATAGCTAGACTGATCTGTTTATTATTTTCTTATTAAATAATACTCGGGTCAGACTAAGATATTACAGGTGCTCCTGCTTGACTTCTTATCTGGGATTATCATCTGATTTTTGGCTAACTACTTTAGATTAGTAGTTTTTGTTATTATACATTTGAGCTATAGACTCCGTGATGTATAATTATTCTTTTGTCTTGCACTTGTATCTTTTCTTTTGTGATATTGTGGATCTTACTTGACCACTACTCTGATGTACACTTTCATGTGTTATATTCATATCTATTTCCGCCTTTGTGATATGAATTGTCTATGACTGATTCGTGTTATGTTTATTTCTATATTTGTTTCCGAAGATATATATATAGCCACTGTGTGGTAGCTTTGAGTTTGTATCGGTATGTCGGATTTCCTTTTGAGATGAGATGTAAGATATATTTTCTGACATATCGGTGCTCGCACAAAGCAATTACACAGATGGTCGCTCCTCAACAGCCTTATTCTCCGCGCTAGTCGACGGCATTACCCCGTAGTATCCTTGTCTAGCCTGGGTATAGAGGTGGGGCGTCACAAGAAGTGTCTATAGAGGTGATGCAGTGCGGACCCGACCGAGATTGTTGGTTTCGTAGGGATGAGAGATGTTTGTTCTCAAGTAGTGGGAACAACTGTTTTGGGATTGCATCGATGGATTGCCGATGACTAAGGATAGAGAGATAGCATTTGAGTCACAGTCGATTGGTTGACAGATGATGCTAGATTTGTATTCCTTAAGTCCAATAGTACGACATCTGTTTTTGTTGTGTTGTTTGAGGGATGGTTGGTGTGATTCCATTGTGTGCCAAGAGCATTGTAAGTAGCCAAGACCCGTTGTTCAATAATGGGTGTTGGGGAGAACTTAAATGAGGCGTTTGGATATTTGGCACCAAATGGATTAGATGATATCGAGACTGAACCATAGACTTGGAGACCTCATAAGCATGTTCGTGCTAGTAGATGTGATACGAATCATGTTAGAAGGACATAGGAGTAGTAGGGTTCGGTGGAATGAAAGCGAGGATGATAGGGTATAAGAGACTGTGGGGAGCAGAGGACCATTAGTCCGGAGCTCTTTAGACGATGAGATTTTGTTTGTATCGTCAGCTTTCATTATGGATATCATATTGGGAGTTTGTACTAAATGGTTTAGTATTCTGCATGCTAGGATAGGTATAGATGTTATTTTTGGATGTTAGATCTTATATATGCATGTTTGATTTGATTGTTAGCATTTGAGTTGATAGTTTATGTTTGTATGGTTATTAGGCATGCGAGATAGTTTGGTTGGGTATAGCATTCTTGTTTGATGATTGGTATATATGATCCAGTATAGTTAAAGATATGGGCTGTAAGCATATCTTTATTGTGTTGGGGTTCTTTGGACCTAGATGTCCAAAGGAGATTCTGCTGAATTTGTCCGGAATCTGACAGATTTTTGAGGGCCGATGGGTTAGGAGGCATTCTCTTTGCTTAGAGATTTCGAGGACGAAATTATATAAGGAGGGGAGAATGTAACAACCCGTATTTTTAACGATCGGATATTTAAATAGATTATTTAAATATTTAATCGTTAATTGAATAAAGGCTCGAAAATGTGATTTTTCGCATATGATCGAATCAAGACTCGAGACCATTTCCATTGAGTTCGGATTGATGTTGCGAATTTAAATGAGTATAAGGATCGCTATATTTTGAGACCGGACGATCCGATGCCCGAAACGGTCTCGAAATACGCAAAATTAGCCTTCCGGGGCACAGTCTCAGATGGAGTCGCAGTTAGTGTCGTTGGATCCGGAAAAACAAGGTGATGCACGCAGACGCCGTGTGATCGTACGGACTTAAAACGCATGACCATTTATTTGAAGATTTAAATAAATGGAATATAATAATAATATAAATATCCAAATCCTCTTTCCTCCCAAATAGTCATTCACTGTTCATTACCTGAAGAAGAAAATCCATGGCCACCTCTTAAATCACCTTTAAAATTTATTTTCTCCTTATCCGATTCACTAAAAATCATGCCATTTGATTCTTTGAGATCGTATCGTCGAGAGCTACGCGATGACCGTGGCGGATTTTGGATCGATGATGTTTGGCCGAGATCGACCCTTTCTTGCTGTGATTAGGGTTCGACCTTGATGAATCTTAAGGCGATGAAATGTAAATTGGAGATTACGGTTGGATTTGTCTCGACAAAGTGCATCTCTCCACGAATTTTGAGCACACCCGATCCAGCCAAATGGGTCCATGGCCATGACACATCAGGTCCATGATGTCGTGATGTGTACGAAGGAGGTGGAGATGTTGGGTTTAGGTGCAGATCGAAGAGAGTTTGATGTTGGATCGTTTGGCGAAGACAGATCTGATTTTCATTGAGGGATTGAAGTGAAATCGAAGGAGGAAGGGAGGATGATATGCACGGTGATATTCTTTTGTGCATGGCCTGGACAAAGAGGAAGAAGGGTTAGTGCTAATTACGTAATTAACTATTTTAATTAGTTGATTAATTGTTTAAATAATCTTGATTCTTATTTCGGTCATATCTTTTGCATACGAGGTCCGATTTGGACGCCGTTTCTTGCATTGCGATAATGATGGTGAGATCTATCTTTTGACACTGCTTTGGACAGATTTAGCTGAGGTGAGTGATATTGTCTCTCACTTTACTATGATTGGTTGTTTATGGTTATATTGACGCTCGGGAATGACTTTTGGTTTTAAAACGTGGTATTATTATATATATACAACAACTATATTTTGATAAAAGAATATATAATCATTTTTAAATGATTTATAAAGAATATCACATATTTTCCATCGTCGTGCCATAGTTAGGAAATTATTAGATTAGATCTATTATTGATGTTATTTCTTACATTGATTGTTATGGATGGATTATTTATGTCGTATGTATGACATTTTGGATGGATGTATGGTTGTTTGGATGTATGGATGCATGTTTGACTGTTTGGCTTGTTTGTTATTTGGTTGATTTGGTTGAAAACGTCGATCAGCGGTGATTTGAATTTAGGTAGCATCTTGTATGTGAGTTCCACACACGCGGGAATCTAATGAACAAGATGAGCTGTAGAAGAGGGTTTGGGATACGTGCCGATGGATCTGGATTTCAGAGTGTGTGATGCCAGATGTTTTAGTTTGGTCTGTGCTTAACCATTCAGTTAAGTACAAGACCAAGTTGGATGATATTGGCCATAGTAGAGTGGTCGATGTCCATCACTATTGTCGATTGGTGATTTGGTCAATATGTGTCTTTGATGTTGATGGGATACTGTGATGCGCGACGTGATGATTTGTTCGTGTGACCAGTTCAGAGATATGATGTTATTACTCTACGACTAGCGATATTAATGGTGAGGCAGGGATGTGGTGCTTTGACCTGGTATCTGATACTGCGGATAGTGAGTCGATGATGTATGGAGTAGGCTCCAGGATGATAGTATCGGGACTGTATGGATCATGCTAGGTCTCAGGCTTTGGATGGCATGATAGTAGGGTTCTTCGATCAGGAGCTTAGGCAGAGAGCAGGATCATGGATGGCAGCTCAGATTGGAGTGAGGCTGCAAATAGTGGACTGGGTTAAGTGTTCGGGCTCGTGCCCATAAACTATTACGAGCCGGTAGGATTTGAATCGGTATCGAGTTAGTAGGGCTCAATGGATGTGTTTGAGCCAAGGGATCGTTGATGACTCAGAGTGTTCTAGTTTTGTTCAGAGCAGGGGTACTATATGCGGGTGATACCCAAGGGCTGGTAGCGATGGTCGTGTACCCAAGACCGCTCCGAGAAGGTCTTGGTCAGGTTGTACAGAGGTATCACAAGGGACAACCGTGTGGGGTTTCGGACCTGAGAGTATGGTGGAAACCAATCGAGAACCGGGATTTCCACTAGTCCTTGACAGTTGGTCATATGAGTCATCATATATCTAGCACATTGGGTGACAGTTAGTGTAACGACCCGTAAAGTTCAACGGTTTTAATAACGCAATTAGTTGAAATTTTGTAAAATTTTAAACGATAAAATTTTGAAATAAAAATTTAATATTTGGAATACGTCTAGTTAAACATAGCAACTGGTAAATTTTCGTCCGAAAATATGGAAGTTTATTTCGCGCGTAAATTCACTTCAATTTAATCAGTTAAAAAGTAATGAAAATAAAATGTTTCCGAAACCTAAATATTTTTACATAGAAAAATTCTAAATCATCTTCTGAGCAAGATGTCAGTTTGTCGTTTTTCCAAATTCGGACATCTTTGGCTCCGTCGATCTTATTTTTCAGCGTTTTTCTTGCATTTTCCGTAGTAGAAAAATTCGAATTTTTATAATTCAATCGTACCACCAATATCAGTATAC